>CM067382.1:26589832-28003824 GCA_034510155.1 Eucriotettix oculatus | reverse complement strand
AAATTAGATTTCTCATCCTCCAGTTTCAAAACTTTGTCTTTAAACATAGCCAGTTCTTCAAATTTTCCCATCAAGTCATTATCAGTCTCTTTCTTTAGCTGCATAAGTTTTTCTATTTCTTGGGAGTGATTAACCTTCAAACTTTCAATCACCTGTTTCTTGTCTTCATCTGCAGTAAGCTGTTTTTCTATCAATTTATTTTCCAACTCTGTAATTCTGACAGTTTTTTCATTCAACTCAATTTTCTTTTGCTCACAGTCTGCCAATAACTTCTTACACTCATTAGAAAGATGTTCTTCTACTGAGCTCTTATCTTTCATGACATCTTCAATTTGCTTTGATAATTTTTCCTTCAAAAGAGTTGTCTCCTTAGCCATGTCAGAAAGCTTCCCTTGTGACTGTGTAGCTTCCTCTTGCACTTTCTCAAGATTCTGTTTTAGAGATATTTCATTCTTTTTCATTTCTGTTTTCACAGTTTCCAATTCCTGCTTCAATTTTTTTTCTAATTCCTTAGATTCTTCCAATTTCTTTACATTATTCTGTTCACTGGTTTGTGCTTGCTGTACAGTTGTGTCCAATTTGAGCTGTAGTTCTTGTTCCGTCCTGTTGAACTGTTCAGTAGCCTGTTCCAATTTGTGTTTTATCATTTCAGATTCCTGGTTTGATGAGATGACAGCTGCCTTAATAACTTCCAATTCTTCATTCTTAAGTCTCAATTCATCATTCAGTTTAGACAACTGTATAGATGAGTCACTACTTGAGCCCATTAGTTCAGAAATCCGATTCTCCTGCAATAAAGAAGTTATGGATAAACAAATACACATGTTTTATCATTCATATTATTTTGAACCTTTCATATGTGCTCCACTTTAGGCCAAGGAAGTGTTTAGCAGGTAAACCCTAAAATATCTAGTCCACTAATAGGATGAAAATTGGTAAAACAATGGCAACCTGCCCTGCCAACATAATTTAGTAGTTACAATAATATTACTATTTTGAATATATGTTCAAAGGTATTCAGTCATGGCTAAATATATTTGTTTAAGGAATCATAAATTTAAATGGCCAAATGTTAAAATTTTAGATGTAGACATTAATGTAAAAAATGACACCAATAATTTAAATAGTTTTTTTATTATTTCGGCAATTATTATTATAAACCTTCTGGTTCATTCAATGTAGTAAACTTTCCATTGTTATTTTGAACATTAACCTCACATTTGACAGCTGTATGGACCACAAAAAAATAACTATTTAATTTAAAAATAGCTTCAAGAGTACGCACCATTTTTGAAACCACTAAAGTAACTTTTCTTGCCAAATGATAATTAACTAAATTATTTAATAAATTTTACCAGTTTTTTCTTCTGTTCAACCAGTTCATTGGATTTTTCATCAGCTGCATTCAACTTTCTCTGCAGGTCACCCACTTCTAACTGGTACTTTTGAACTTCTTTCACGTGTTCCTTGCCATACTCCTCTAAAGATAATATTTTTCTTCCCAATTCTAAAAAATTATGTTATGAAAAGAAATAAAAAAATCATAGCATCAAGTGTATAACAATATAATTTTGAGTAAACATATACCGTCATTTATTTGTGTGCTGTGATTGTAAAGAATTAGTAAGTTATAAAAATGCTGAATAAAAAGTGGGAAGGAAGAAAGGAGAAAGGGTGATGGAAAAAAATGGTTAGGGTTACTAAATATACCAAAAAATCTGTTAAACAGTGAAAACTCTTACTTTCCAATTCTTCTAGTTGAGCTTTTATCTGTTCTTCTTTCTGAAACATTTTGCTTTCCTGGTCTGAAATATTATCTTTCAGCTTCCTCAGTTCATCATCTTTGTCCAAAATTTTACATTCAAGTTCTGATATAACACTCTTTTTTTCTTCCAGAGTTTTGTTGTGTGATTCAATAAGCTGCCTTACATTTGTATCAAACTCTTCCTTTGTAGAATGCAAATTATTTTCCAACAAATTGGAAGAGAGTTCTGCTTCTTGCAATTTTTTTTCCAAATCATGTACCATGGACATCTTCTCATTTAATTTAGCTTCATACTCAGCAGTAATTTTCAAAAGCTTCTCTTCACTTGTTTGAATTGAAGCTACGCTATCTTCAGTTTTGTTCTTAAGTTCAGAATGTAACTTATTTACTTCACTAACCTGTTTTTCATACTCCTCAGATTTCAGTTTCAGAGTCTGATTAAGTTCTTCAATAGAACTTTTTAGAGTGTCACATACTTTCTCTTGATCTTTTAGGAGTGTGTCTTTCTTAAAAATTTCTTCTATTTTGTCTTTCAAAGTACTTTGAGTGTCTTCAATGTCTTTTTTGAGATTATTTTCTGATTCTTTTAAAACTGATACTTCTTTCTGAAACTGTTCCACTTGTTTTTTCATGCTGAAAGAGATTTCTTCAATTTTTTTGTTCAGAGTAGCTATTTCGGCAAGATTCTGGCTATTGGTGCTATTGGATTCATCATTTTTTGATTTGAGCAGCTTCTTTGAATCTTCAAGGTCTAGTCGAAGACTTTGGACCTCACCAACAGCTTTTTCCAACTGAGAACGCAGTTCATCAGCTGCATCATCTTTCTCCTTTAGAAGAGATTCCATTTCTAATCTGTGTTCTTCCAGCAGCCTATTCTTTTCAACTTCAGCTGAATTGAGAGCTGCCATTAATTCCTTCTGTAACTTCTCCACGTCATCCTTGTGCTTCTTGTGAAGCTTCTGTATTTCTTCCTCTGCCAATTTTCGAGCTTCAGTAAGATGTTGTTGAAGTTGTTCAACCTCCATTCTGTGTTCTTCCCAAAGTTTCCTTGCTTCCTCCTCACCTGCCGTCCTTGTTTCAGCCAATTCACTTTTCAAGCTTTCCATCTCTTGTTTATGCTCTTCCAAAAGTCTGACTGATTCCGATTCTGATGATGTACTAAGTTCAGCCAATTTCAACTTCAAATTTTCAGCTTCTTCTTTACTTACAGCAAGTGCTTCTTCTACCTGTTGCAATCGGTTTTCATCTTCTTGTAAAACAACCAATTTTTCAGTAATTTGTGATAGACTCTTTTCTAATTCCTCTATTTGGGTCAAACGAGAAGAACAAGTAGCCTGAAAAAATATAAGAAATAATTAAATAGTTTATATGACAATTAAATATATAATAAACAAGTTAAATCAGCCTCTTTATCAGTTTTTAAGTTTAAATATTAAATATTACAATGTTTCGTCTCTGATTTGAGACTTCTTTAGGTACTGAAAAGAAATTTAGAGCAGATTACAATTGGTAAAATGTTACAGAAAAAATTTTTAAATACAAAACATGGTTCTGAACTTATAAAATTTAGCAGTAATTACATACAGAAATTATTTTTATATTTCAGAATTATGGATGATTTGGAGAACTTGCACAATAGAGGCTATAAATTAAGTTAAAAATCCCCCCTTTTGAATTCCCTTCCTATGCTATTAAAGGGAAGTTGCCTGTTTCAGGATAACCCTCATACAGCCAGAATAAAATAAATGTTCATACCAGGAATACAAATATAAAGAGAATGAACCTAAGGCTTTGATGTACTGTTTTTTTTTTTATTTGAGTAAATGTACAAACAGTCATGTTAAAGTTACAAAAGGGAATTGAATATTGTGCTTTTGTTAGAAAAAAATCTAATTAATCCAATGTTTGGTGAGTCACAATTGCATAGTTTCTGAAAAAAATATTTTTATATCAGTGATTTTACTGAAAATAGTAGAAGAGGTTTCTACGACTGTATTTGTAGAGTACAGGTCCTTGGGGAAGTTACACCTAATTGCTGAAGTTGGGAAGCTTGAAAATAAAAGACTATCATATATTAAAATAATGAAAATGAGACCTGGTATTATGACACACACTTAGGCAACCAGGTCTAACAAATACAAGACTAATAGTTAAAATGTATGGAAATATAAAAATTCAGCACACAAATTATTAGACTGAGGAAATAGCATAATGAAGTAGAATAGAATAAGGTCATATTTCTGTTAGGTCTCATATAGGATTAGTGAGATGTATGGACACAACAATATGGATTCATGCAACAGATTTATATAATAATAAAACATTACAGAAAGCAAAATTGCGCATAAAATTATTTAGGCTTAAAACAAAAACTCTTATTTACTATAAACAAATTTTCTAGACACACAGAATAACATTCACAATATGTCATATTAAATCATTTATGTACTATTCATGGGGAAATGGAGGAGGGGAAAACAATTTATTCAACTATTCATTCTTCACAACTCAGATCAACAGACAAAGGTGTTACATACACCCAATCTAGTAACTAAAAACTGCACTTCAATAAAACAATTAATGAGTAAAATTGAAATATACAAAACATAACATTCTTACCTGGCAACATTGACTAACATTCCTTTAATATGATGGGTGAAAAAATGTTAATATTTTGAAATTTAGTTATACAAGTATATAGATTAAATTTTGTTTCAAGCTAATTACTTTGTTATTTGAAGGTATCATAATACATTATGAAAAACAACTATGTATATTAAAGAAATAGCTAATAATAGCTATATCATTAGGCTTGTTTAGTGAACTAGAACTGAAAGAAAAATTTAAAACCTGTAGTAGTTTGAACAAAAACTCTGTGTACAAACCAATGTAATACATTATATGGTCAATTAGATTTTATTCATATCACCAGAAAAATAAATAGGTTATTATTATTTTGAATTATACCTCCAGATCACTCTTGACTATAGATTCCTCTTCAAACCTAAACTGCAAGTCTTCTACTTTCCGTTTTTCATCTTCTAAATTATTTACCAATTCAGAATTTTGTTTTTGGGCTGCTAGTAAAGCCATCTCAATATTATTCAGCTTTGCTTGGGTTACATTCTGATACTAGAAACAAAAAATGTATAGTTGAAGTCCACAAGAAGCACTTAACACAAACGAATGGTCGTAGCACTCTCTCAATAGAGACTTACTTCTTCAAATTCATTTTTGAATGCAGCCAGCTGTTGCTCAGCTACATCAGCTTGAGTTGCTGCTCGAGTTAGTTCTGTTCGGTTAAGAGCTATCTCTTTTGATAGATGCTCAACCTGAGCAGTTTTTTCCCTCAGAACGTCCTACAAAAATGGTTTCTATATTTTTATCCACTTCTTTTAAAAAAGAATTAACATTCTTAGACACTATAAAATGTTTTTAGAAGAATTTAACTCTAACATTACAAAGCATATTCAACTTTTTTCATTAGCAGTAAGCACAAAATGCAACAATGGAGTCACTCAATTTTGCCAACTACACCCTAAATTTACTTAAATTAATTATAAACATATGTTCAATTTTAAAATAATTTAAATCAAATGACAAATACAAAAGTCAGCAAATCTGAGTCATAGCCACTGCTAAACACTTCAATATATTTTAGTCCTCCACATTTCTTATACCTGGGTCATTTAAGGTTCCTACCTATATTTTACATACGCTAGTTAAAAAAAAAGATTAACAGACAGACTGCAGTTCTCCTTGTTGCTTGGCATTAACTCTTTCTGTGTTATTCAATGCAACTTTGCTTCTTGAACCCCAATCTGTTAATTCTTGATTTGTTTCCACCACTTAACTTTGAAGCATTTTTCTTGTGTAATTTTCAGACTTCTCTAATTATTTAATCATATGTCAATATAGGCACTGTATTATTTTTAGTCATTGAAATTGATACATATGAAAATCATCAATGATCAAATTTCAATGAAAGCTCTTATCTGAATAAAGTCAATGACTTTTGGTTGACAGGAAGCAATTGACGAAAAGGTAAACATAAATATTTCTTATAAAATAGAGCTGGCCTTTTTTAAATAGCACAAAAAATATTAAAAGACATCATAAATAAGCATGGGACTTTAGAGGTTTGAGGCAATCATATGCAACCCTAGTTCTGCAATTAACAATGTCAGCCAGACATATGCTGCAGTTCCTCAAATGCCTCAGTAGGCAGCCACCGGCAAAACAAACCTTTTGAGTTCTGGGACAAGTATGCCTGCAATATGAATGAGTGTATAGCAACCAGATACTCCAATACCTGGCCAATTAAAATAAATTATTCTGGGTGAATGAAAGTAAGAAGGTAATATTTTGGGTACATTTTTCATATTTGTGCACATGACGGAACCATTTTAGCTTTGAACTTAGCGCATGATAATTTCTGAGTGAAAATAAAATCTGTGGGTAACCAATTAAGAGGTATGTATAAATTATTTCACTGCATTAACTTTAAAGAACTTTTAGTGTAATGCATGAATATTCAATTATGAAGCATTTGATGGAAAGCGCTTTGAAGGTTAATCTGCAATATTTATAATTTAAATTGCGGCAATAATCAAGAATAACAAGCTTGAATATATCTTAGAAGTCTACTCCTAATTCAATGCTATGAAGGTTATAAAAAGTAACTCAGGCACCTTTGATACTTGTTGATGAATGATGAAGGGGGAAAAGAGATCTCAAGCCTATATCCCTTAATAATTGCTAATATGTGAATTCATTTATGCATAAAACTTGATGTGAAATGGTGATGGAAACTGACAAGAAAGCACAACACACAAAGAGAAAAAATTTATGGATGTGATTTATGAATAAAACTGCTATACAATTTTATCCCTACTGTTTCAAAATAAATAATAAATGTATAATAATAAAAACTGGATTTTGCTTTAACATTAAAGTTATGGAAAAGAATCAGTGTTTACACAAATGTAAACCAGCAGAACAATTCTATTAGTCAAATCTCATTCAAATATTTTTCAGAGCATACCATCATAGCTTATTTAGCATTTTACAATAAATAGAATCACACAAAAAGGGGCTGGTTTACAACTCAATGACAAATTTAGAATTCTTCATCCTTGTAGTTACTGCCTTTAATAAACAGGTAACACATTCTCTTTCTTCCTTTCACTGCTCAAAAATTTGAATATATATATTTGTGCATCCCTGCCTATTGGTGTCTGTCAGTTTAGGGTGGGTCAGCTCCTGTTTTCTCTCTCTCATTCCTAACCAAATCAATTTATTATTTTGAATTTTCATCTTATTTTTCCTTTAATTATGCAGTCTGAGCAGGTGCCACACTGTTCAGAAAGACTTAAAAAAGGAGGGTTCAGGTTACCATTTTCAACCCTGGCGACAACTACCATCAATTATAAGTAAGGCATCAGCTCTACGTCCCTATCCAAATTAAATAATTATGTGCATATATATGGTAAGAAATAATTGTACTGTTAATTTAATTTTTGAATAATCTGGTGCTGATAATGATTCATAGATGTAAATTAATTTCTAAAGAAATATCAAAAAATTCAAAAAGGTCATTTGTGCTTCTTCCCTGCTTATAAATATTTATAATTAAGTGGTAATTTCTTTGATCTTGCTGATGCCAATTCATGCATTGTCTGTTTATGAAGAGAATGGAAACAATTAATATTACTAGTTCTTAGACATAGATATTGTAACACAAAGAAAACACTGTAAGAAAATGTGAGATAAAATTAATCACTACACAGTCTTCTCAAAGTAAGGAATATGATAGGATGTAAGGTGTGCTTTAATGTATATATTACTTTCATTAATTTACATTTCTCAATAAATTACAAATACATATTTTTATTGCATCCGTCAAATCCACCATTATATACAAAAGTTTATTATAAATACATATAATCATATACTATGTAAAATAATTATTTCTCCCATGCCAGTTAGAGTATTTTTGTTACAGTAAAATAAACAGATTTATAATAAGGAGCAAAATAATTGGTCATTTCTGATAGACGAAGTAACTGATGATGTTCAGTCCATTAATACACATTTAAATATACCACTTTGCTTTTCCATAAAGCATGCTATTTAATAATACAAGTGCTTGCTTTTCCATTACATATACAGGCTGGCACAAAAATAACTACACACTTCAGTTAACATGATATCAATTTGTTGTTGTATGTTAACTCATATAGTGACTGGCAAAGAACTGAAAGGCAAGAACTGTGTAGTTCATTTTACACCTCCATGTACAGCTTAGAACGATGTGCAGCTATTCTCAAACTGACAGTTTTAAAAACCAAATTCCCCCACATACACACATGAAGAAAACTTGAATATGCTTTGCATATCATAAAATTAAAGAAAAGTAAATAACAATAACGCTAATATGAATATAACAGAAACTGTGTTTCTTTGTGCGATGTATGAACAACAAAATAAATTAATGATTAAAATAAGAGTTATTCACTATTACATGTTGAATAATTTGAAATGGAAGAAACTATATCACTGGTGCTTCATGTATAACAGCAGACCGAATTCACACCCTTACCTGGAGTGATGACTTGGTGGTGGCAGGAGTCGTTGGCATTCGCATGCTACTTCGCTATAAAGTAAATGTCAGTCACATTAGTAAAATGTTAATAGGAAAAATACTACAGAACTGTATAATTTAGTTTTCAATTCAATCATAGCAAATAACTTTGGTTATGAGCAGGCTACTTAGATTTTAAAGACTAAAACAAAAACTAAATACAAAAAATAAACCAACCAAAAGGTGCCAAAATTAAAAGTTTTTAGTTCAATTCAATGTAACACAAAATTTGTGTCCATCCATGATTCAAAGCTGCTGTATATATTGCCACTAATAAGTAAGAATATATATTGACCACGAACTTAGAAAACTATTAATTGACTCTTTATCAGTTTTATGATATTGCAACATGATAGATTTTACATTAAACTGTTCTTAAAAACATCAAATAAAGCCCTCATCCCAATGAAGGGTGAAAATATCTTGTGAAATTTATGATCAATCTAAGTTACAAAACAATAGTGGCGGGAGTAAATTTATCAAATTAAAATTAACCAGTGTTTTAAAATGGAAAAAAGTATGCATAATTCCTTAAATATGATGAACAATTATACAGAATTCTTAATATGATAAAGTAGTACAAAGATATTTAATTATCTAATTAATATCCTCACGTGAAACATATTTAATTTAAATACTTTAATGGTTTTGCTCTTTAAGAACAGAATAATTATAAACTGTAATTACTTGCATACTAGTAAGATACTTTGTTTCTGCATTGTGATAAATAATTGATCTTGGGAGTTTTGCCTTAAATTCATGGCTACATTTTAAACATTGGTATCATTGAAAGTTTGTGAAAAATTTTTTCAAATAATATTGTATTCTCAAATTACATAAAAAATTAAGTATTATTTGCTAAATACTAAAATAAGAGAGAGTACATGGAATGTACAGAAGCTAATAATACTAAATTATTTGTCTAGTTATATTAATTTTAATTGTTAACAAAATCAAGCAATAAATGAAAAAAAGAGAGATAACTAGTACTGTAATTGTTTGATAACATTAAATAATTGCACTCCCATGCCATGCACATGCAAAAAAAATCAACTCTTTCAATAGGAAATAATGACAGACAAATTATTTGGAATACATTCATTTTTACCTTTACACTGGGCCATTTAGAAAGCTCATTTTACAAAATTAATGTCATTTTTGCAGTCAAGAATCTAGACTTTATGATGATAAAATGAATGAAAAATGGAAAAATGTAGCACCACTAAATTGTGTTTTAAATAAGCTATGGAAATAAAATATGGAGCATTGGAAGTTATGATACAAAAACATCTAGTTTTCAAAATAGAAAAAACAGATATTTTGACTATGGTTATCATTTGTTTTGGTCTGGACTCTTGAATGTCTGTGTATGGGGAGGGGGAAACTTGTGATTGTCTCATTCAGCAGAAGAGAAGAGCTTAAATAATATCATTTGTAAATTCATGAATATTTCATTATAATAATAGCTATAAAGTATCACTAGACGTCAAGTGCCACATTGAGTTATTAAAATAGTTTGTTTAAAAATTCTGCAGAAATAACTATTCTACAAACAATATGAGCAGCAGATCAAGTCTAGGATGGAAAAGGCTCCCTTGTGGCTGGTTTCCACACATGTGGCAACCGCCTACCTGAGCCAGAGATGTGATGCCCAGCCTTACCCTGGCTGACCGATTTGTTGAAGAAGCAGCACTCGTGATTGATGTCATTGACTCCCGTGAACCTGCCCTCTTCATAGGGGTGGCACCACCGGTGCCTTTGTGTACTACACATGATGAGGTTCGGCGGCTGGAGGGTGATCGACTCACTTTATGGACTGGGGCAAATAGACCATATTTTGGCTCACACTGAAAATACCTAAAATATAATTAAAAATCAAGATACCAAACCATACAACACTGATAATTAAAAACAATTTATATTGCAAATATTTTATTATGATGTTAAGAAGGGACACATCAAATTATCTTTACCAAAGTTTTGTAAACTAATAATACTTTTGTGATGAATAAATAATTCATATACAGGCCAGAAAGAAAGAATTCTGCAATATGACATTTTCTACTATACATTTGACTTGGTTAATTTTTTGTTTTCAAAAAAGCAAGATTTTGTGAGAGTATTAAGGAAAGTGTGTTTCAGTCAAGATTAAATATAATATACTCAATATTATGGAATAATGTTCCTTATTAAAAGCTGTTACAGTTTTAGATTTACTAACCTTCAAGGTATTATAAATGTTGTAAATGTCTAAGTTGTTAACAGTTTTATAGTTAACCAGCTATAATTTTTCTGAACAGGAAATTAAGATTAAGATAAATCTCAGAAGAGAAGAAGGACTGGAGACAATAAATTAATGCAAAAATACCAATAGATACCTTTTCCCATCTACTGAACCATCATTTTTCCCTATTGGATCATCCAACTCAACTCCACACCACTCTCCAGAAGCAAATTCTGTCACTCCAATGAAGCGAAGAACACCAGCCTTGGACCCCATACTACTCATTACTATAACTCTCTCTCCTACTTTCAGATCCCCTACATTTGCAGCGGTTGTAGCTTGACTATAATCTGAATTAATTCAATTTTAAAAGATCGTATATTAATAAACATAACAAAAAATAAGCATTTAAATGTGTATAAATATTAATTATAAATCAATTAAACAATTGTATATATTAACATCATATGCACTTATAAATCTGTTACGGTGAGAATAATAAAAAAAAATCTCTCTCTCAAATATGGAAAATAACTTGAATATATTTATGTCATTTTCTTGTATCTCTACTAGGGTTGCCATTACTAGTACAATATCTCTTTGCACAAATTAGCATTGTATAATAATAAACAATTAAAAAGCAATGTTAACTGAAGTTAATTTAATGGTACATATATGTTAATTACTGTAAAAAAGTAGGTGCATTATAATTATGTTTTTCATAAATGTAGTTCCACTCACTGAGAGAAGTTGGAGGCTTCTTCAAGACCAGCTCCTTTACACTACCAGCTGGGGAAAGCAGAGGAGTATGGCTTCCTCTAGGAGACATCAGCCCTGACCCTGGGCCACCGTTGCTTGTTTTCATACCATTGCCTGTACTGCCAGAAACACTCTCTTCATCAGCTTCTGGAAGTGGGGCCCTTGTGAGCCTTGTAAGACGAGAGAAAACTCCTCTACGAGGTTCACACTGAAAGTAACGCACTCCAGCAACCTGCCCATCGTTTTTTCCTGTATATAAATATAAGTTAAAAATGTATAGATACCCAAGTATATTGCATTATGATAAAATATGCAAGGAACAAAAGTGAAATGAGTAAAATCTAATGACAATTATATGATTAAAATTAAATATGACCAATTGCTACAAGCCAAAAGTTAAAATAAATTTACCTTAAATGCAATTTACAAGCAATAAGATATTAATGTAACATAACATGTGCTTATAAGGATTTGTTAACATTATAATTGTTTACCAGCACAGTTTGTATTTACAATGTCAAATTACGAAGTAAAAATTTTTAGACAAATTTTTACTTCAGTACTTCATTACTCACCTACAGCATCATCTAGCACAACACCAGCCCAATCACCAGGTGCAAATTGTGTTTCACCAATGTATGCTATCTGTCCAGGCTTTGTACCTCCAACCCATACTCTGTCACCAATAATGAAACTGTCAGTGTCTTCTGTCAGCACAATACTGGCATCTGTGATACAAAATATTGGCAAAAGGTTAATATAACAAAAACATTAAATAAATAATAATGCGAACAGTTTATTTTATACATATTTATTATACTTTCAAAAAGGTAAATCTTATTCCTTAATTTTCTCAGGTGCATTATATTATTTCTTTCACAAATTATGGTACATAATCATTTACATAATTAAATTAAAAGCAAGACAAAGACTGTATAATTTGAAATTATTTTTATTGTACCATAAATTCATAAGATATTCTTCATTAGAAATACTACAGAACAAATTAATATAGACAGAATGACTCAAATCTACAAGTTTACAGACAAGTAAATTATTTCATTAACTTATAATTAATTTTTATACTTCATAATAATATATATGACATGTTAATAATTAAATTAAAAAAATGTTTTTCTAATATAAATTTTCAAAGAGTAAGAAGGTTTCACAGTTTTCAAGGAAAGAACACAAAACAATAAGTAGCACATACCTGACGAACGTCTCACACCTGCTTCACTCAGTCTGCGAATATTTTCCCAAAGGGCGTAGTCAGCTGTTGAAGAGGAGGTTGACACAGCTAAGCACAAACCAAGCAACACATGCAACAACATTGATATGGATGGAGCCAACCCAAATGCAGAAAAAGGAGACATGACATGCAAAATAGAACAACACAAAGACTACAATCTAATATAAACTAAAAGCAAACAGCGAAGTACAATACCAAAATGGCTAAAATCAATGTAATAGTAATTCATACTCAGGCTTATATGGAAATTAGAACATGTAATATATATATATGAGATAGGAAATGACATTGTCATGTTTATTAAAACAATTAATGGGGAAAGGACAGAGAAATAGAAAGAAGATGACTTACCTGAGGTTCATAGATGGTAGACACCTTGTGAGGTTTAGAGAACTTGAATTTTCTGAGGCTAGCCGATCACTGGAAATGTCTTCCTAACTTTCTGATGAAGGGGGCGGTGCCTCCGAAAATTCAAGTTCTCTAAACCTCACAAGGTGTCTACCATCTATGAACCTCAGGTAAGTCATCTTCTTTCTATCTCTCTGTCCTTTCCCCATTAATTAATTAATTATATATATATATATATATATATATTAAAATAGGTATAGTCTTTCACATTTTTTCATATGGTAACTAAATGTTTGTGTTGCAAATGCCCTTTTGTTTTAATATGTTTTATAGCAAGAGGTAACCATTATCTTTTTACTTATTTAGATATTTTGACTTCATAGTATTCACATCAAATAACTTCAGTTTTTAATTGATAATATTAACCATTTAACTGGTTTATATGATCTCATATGAGACTATCTTGGCTACCGTTTAGTATTTGGATTTAAGGTAGGATATTTTCATTATCATTAAAATGTTTCCAACTTGTTACTTACAGGAGTTTCTTCGATCTCCACCATTATGCCTTTCAACACTCTCCATGTCATCTGCAGAACCCTCGTATATATCTATGGCACATGCAATAAGGAAAACTTACAAGCAGCACAAACAACACAAAGCTTCTCTTACATGTAAGGAAACCTCTTCCAGCTTCTAACCACATACAGAAAAATTGTAATTTGTACCAAAAGCAATTTATAACAACATTTAACACAACATTTAAAAAAGGAACTCCCAAAATGTTCACATTTTCACATTGTTTCTAGTAAGCAACAAATAAGCACAATACATTCAACAAAAAAGTGCATAAACACATCAAAAGAATGTGCAGTGCAATAAATTCTCACAGAGAAGTTGCTAAAGAACATACCCATGCAGTGAAATCTTGACATGATAATCATATGACAATAATATGATCATTCTCTCTATTTCATAAAAATATATCCCTTTGTATAGAGTGCTCAAAAATTTAATCTAAATATTCTGTTTCCAGAATGTTATGTGACTTAAGATATCATGCTGATGAAATAATGTATATTTAACAAAACATGTTGGTAAAACATTAAAATGATACTTAAATGAATAACTTACTTTCATGTAAAAAACTTTAGAATAAAGTAAATAGCAGTAAAAATAAAGAGATACAGTAAATTAATTAATTATATTTATGACAGAAAATACAATTTCCTTTTCTTTTCTTGAGATCTACTGGTAATCACTTTGCACCTATTTAAAAACAACTTAAGTTATCATTAAATGTTACAAACCCAACCAATAGCTCTTTCTATCTGGGTACGTTGAAATATACTGCATTGTGAATAAAGCCAATTATGGAACCTAGGGAATTTTTATGAATATGATAAACCATGTCAAGACATCACTCTCCTTCATCGTACACTACATAGATGCTCATTTAATATACATACAATACCTTAAATGGAACAATCATTTCTATACAAAAAGCAGATTCTTCTTCAATGTCTCAAAAACAAATCTACTTAAAGTTTACTTCAATTCATTCATCTAATTACCTGCAAGTCTTTTCTTAGGCGCCTCTTCACTAATCTTCCTTATCACTGAAAGGCTGCCATCTATAAGGGTAAAGAAAAATCACTCTACATGCAGCAAATAAAAAATCTTTTGCAGCATTCCAAGCTGGAATCATTCATGCAGGAGTATACACAAATGTTAATTAAGGTTATCTTAAAAAATAAGTCCAATGACCGTTTGTTGGTGCGAATGGTATGAAACAGAGCCTTCCTCCTCACTTTCACGGTAGGTTACTTCTTATTTATAACGGACTGTAATTTCTAATCGCTAGCACCATTTCCGACGTCCTTTCTTATTTGCCTACTGATGTGAATTCGTTTCTTGTTGACGTGAGTTCATTCCGGGAAACAGTTATAAGTCACCGAGTTCATCTTCTTACTTAATCTACTAATAAAAAATAAATATATTTACGGAATAATTGATGGTAAAACGGCAAAAAAATAATCGCATCGTTTAAGACAAATGTCTGTGATTGATACGAAGATGATTGGCACATAATATTGGTTGATGACATGCGTGCATTACTAAGTTACAAGGAAATTTAGCGCTTTCCAATTTTTGTTAAAAGTTGTGTCGTAGGTGAAAAGTTTGCCATATTTTGTTTCTTGACCGAATATAATTGTGGTAATTAGGTTTGCTTGGTCTTGTATTTGCGGAGTTTTGCAGATTATCGGAGCAGCTGACGTGAAAACTTGTTAAACCAGTCAACACCATCCTCAAGATAAACTTATGATTAACTGTTTAAACACCTGATGATGCAGAAATAATTATCACCTACCATTCCAAAAACAAACGCTTCAGGAAACTGACGTTGAACACTATCGGTTATCTTGCATTACATAAATTTGTTCGATCACAAACAGTACAATGGCCTCAATCAAACAATAATTATTTTTGTGGGCATTTTCAAGTGAATTACATGCGACCATCATTTAAAAATCATCGATTTGAAGTTCAAGTCAAATATGAGATGCATTTGTTGCAAACAAGGAAAACATTTTATACTTGTTGAGGGTGTGAAGTGATGTATGGTAAAACAATGGAAACGATAACCAACATGGAACACGTCCAGTCTTGACAGGTTACAAACAACGAAGAAACAGGCAATTAATTTTGCGTTACTCATACCGAATGTACTTCGTACAAGATCTAAGAGACGCGGACCAACAGTTTCCAAACGTTTGTACCATACTTAAATAAAGCGAATTCGTAAAAAGTAGTTGAAATATGAGAAGAGCAAAATCGGTAGTTACGTTACGTTCTTAAAACCTTGTCCTTTTACAACGAAGTACACGCGATTATACAAAGGGACAACTCTTCTGATGAACCTTACGTAACATACATTTTTTATTTAAAAAAATTTATTTTTTTCTAAATGAAGCCCAAACACTCGGGTTTTATAAATCAATCACCACTAACCATTATTAAAAAAGCAGTAGGTAAACTTTTAAAACATATACAGTAGGACAACTAAAATAACGTATGTTAAAAAATTCTATATTTTAATTTTTAGTAATTATTATTTAATTGTAAAGTAATTTCAATGTGAGGTCACTTCTGGATTAGAGTATTAAATTTAGTGAGACCCTTGTGTTGATGTACAGAAATTTTAGATTGGGCTCAAATTTGGACAGTTTCAATCTCAAGTCTCCCCCCTTTTTCGTTAAGGGGACGCGCATTGTCATAGTAAACGATACTCTCAGAGTAAATTGTGGTTTATATTACTGTGCACTTTCGAGTGTGGCTCTGGAAAAAGTTCAACGCTTAACGATCGCTTATGTAAATTTTCAATTAGGCAGATGAGTTGGAAAACAAAACTCGAAAATTACGTCTTCTTGGTTCAAGAGACGTATTTAACAAAGGGACAAGGGCTGTTGTTTCAATTTCGAAGGCTATAAAGACCCAGTCAAATTTTGAATCTACACACAAAACACCAACAAAAAACGCTAACGGCAGGAGGAAATGGAAATTGAAGGGGGTTGGTACCGCGGAATTAGCTGCAAAGCAGAAATAACTGTCAGGGATTAGAATGCAGAGAAAAACGTTTTTGGTTACGTTCTGTCGTGGAGGGAAAAATGAAAAATAGAAACGTCAATTCGTGAGTTTGACGGCGCGTTTAGAAGCGAAAAATGTGTTAAGAGTTTAATTGTCATGAGGCTATAAATGTACTAGGAAATTCCCACGATGAAAGTCGCAAGCAAATAACTTGAGAGTGCTGTATGAAGTTACTTCGTAAATTCTTGAGATAGAAGTCAACACACTAACATGAAAAGATTTACAGAAAATTCAAAACCCAAAATTCTGTACCGGAGAAGTCACAGGTGAATTTGAAGTCGTAGAATGAAAATAAGTGGTGTTACCTGCGTCGTTAGCTACAGGCATCCTCTGCCTTTCTGTGCTGATCGTGGACTGAACACTTGGTTGCTGACTCTCAGCGGATAGCTGCGTCGCCCCCTCCACTATTCTCCTCGTGCAAAACAGGAACGTTATCTTCTTTAGGAAGCAATATCCGATAGTGAACGACTCGCTTAATGTACTCTCCCACATTTACAGTCGATTTCCGATGCCTCCATTTTGAGGGGCATGTTATTTCGTAGTTTTCAGGACCAGCTTTGATATTTTTGCTATCATCAATAAATGAACAAAGATTTTCTCGGTGTATCAAGTGAATAATGAATTCCCTATATCAATATATTTCGATTAAACTGAAGACTTCATAACTCATCGTAGACAATCCTTCGAGAAGAGAAGGCATAGATTAATAGGCCATGTGTTGAGGTATGAGGGCCTTGCAAAATTAGAATTAGAGGAAAGTGTGTAGGGTAAGAACAGAAGAGGGAGACAAAGAATGGAATACGCTAATCAGATTACGGAGGATATGGTAGTTATGTAGAAATGAAAAGGTTTGCGCAGAATAGGACTAATGGATTGAATAATAATAAAATCTAAAATGGAGCGTTGCATCAGACCAGTCTAAAAACTGATTACTACAACATCTTTACAACTGAGCCTATTACTTCAGATTAGTCTCCACGCTTTCATTTCACCATTGTTATCTGCACGCTACCTGGTGTCACATTAATCTGAGGTAAAGTTTCAAATATCAGCGCAGTACGTGAAATCAGTTGCACCATCATATTAATTTTATAACAACATCGATTTACTCTCAAATTTGATTTATGCGTTCATGTTCTCACGTCCAGCCAATAGGATGAAGAGTATTTCAAGGAAGTATTCTGGGACTAATTATTCACGTCAGATTTACCCACAATAATATGTTATTTGCAGACGTCACCCTAGTCACCCAAACTTACTGAAATGTTGGACAACCAAATGGAAATTAAAAATTAATTAAACAAAATCAACACACGTAACTTTTACACTTTCCAATGCCTATCCATATCATTTAATAATTCCCTGAATAGCAGATATTTAGAAATATATTTGGACGTAGGACTAACTTGGAGATAACATATCGTTCAAAAGAGAGAATATATTGATCTAAAATTAAACTGACTAGTAGGTGTCTCGACTTACACTGGTTCTGATGCATTAAAAAGTTATTATGGACTTATGCCGTCAAGCTTTAGTGGTTTGACAGCAAGTCGAGCATTGCAAAGAAGCCAATCGAAGCATCTCCAATCCACGATCCTCAACATCCGTTGAAGAAAGACGTAATTCAAGAATGGATCAAATACACATGAACCCACGAATCAGACATTACTTCAACAAGAAGTCAACAGAAGACTTCACGATGGAAGGGTCATCGTCCTGTCACGGTTATGTCAGCAGATAACCACATAGAATTATAATTCAAAAAAATGCGTGTTTCATCTCTTCGTAGACCTCCGACGCAAATAATCTGTCTGATAGAACAAATTCTCAGGCCGTAGCTTGTAATTATAATACGTCCGTATTAGTTTTACCTACTTTCCAGATGCGCTGCAGTTTTATCCATTGAGAAGTACGACGAAAATTAAAAGCTACTCGATGGAGCAGTTGGTAAGACAAGTGGACAAGTGGACAGGAGTTCATAAATGGAACAGGCGTCGGAGACTTGGATAAATTAGTTGACAGCGGTCCTCCTGAAATATAATGATTACCATCACCATGGTATGAAGTTCCATTATCTCCAATTATGTTCCAAACTTGTTATCACCAAATATGTCAGTCTTTAATTACGTCCTCTAATCTGATGAAACTGTGTGCAGTTTGAACTACTTGAAATTTACATCGCCTTTCATTATACGCATATGAGTCGGCGGTGAAGTGCAGAACATGTTTGACGAATTAAACTGCCGGTGTTCTGTGGTCGCTCTTTGGCATTGACGGAAGAGAATCGCGTGTCCCACATTGTCACGCTTCTAAGAGGGTCAAGGGTTCGCGTGCCAAGGACACAGAGGCAACGTTTGTCTATGAACAAAGGCTTATTGGGAAGAAGAAGAAGGTTCCTTCGTATTCACGTTATAGCGACGAACGTGATCCTGAAACTTCAATGTCAAGCTTTCTCGCAAGTATGAAACTCGGAACAAGAAGGACCTTTGAGGCAATAACAGAACCTGCTTATAGGTCACACATTGGCATCTAAATAAAGTTGAACTCCGAATATGTAGAAGCGATTATAGACTTACACCACTTGATAAGCCTCGCTTGATTAAGATGGTTTGGGACGACCGCCACTGAATGAAAAAAATTTCTGATACTGTAACGTTCTAGGATAAACTGACTCCTCTGATCTCTTAGATTGCCCAGATCAGAACACCATTCGACATATGTCCAACGACAAACCGTCATCTGATTACGGAAGGAATGCAGATCAGAATCATGAAGTTGCTTCTAGGACGAGGCTAGTTCATCAACCATAGTGGGAATTACTGAGAAATTTACGCGGCTAATTTGCGTACATAGTTTTGGAGAGGGCAAATGCTTGCAGGCTTGGCGAATAAATTATATAAACCCAGCGAAGGAGTCATGGATATTAAACGAGAAATAATATTAACGATCAAATGCCATGATACATAGGTCGGGTGTGAGGGCCGTATGCATTAGTATCATTACTGCAACAGTTGTCTATCAGTAGGCCAGATTACTCCAACTCTGGTCAGGGCACCTGAACCCCTAACCTACAGCCATTTGAAGTGTGTTGAATGAGTATTAATAGCCTATCAGACCTGATGTAGGTCTAAGGGAGATTATTTTCCAAAATTCATCATTAAAAGATTATTTTACCTATATATTGTAACCCAGTAAATTTACAAAGTTCGGCAGTCTCGTTCAAGTAGTTCTTAAGAGTCAGAAATTGTCCATGGAGCTAAAGTTTCAGTAACCTAGAATAGCAGAACTGCGGCGCTCCAGAGGAACGTAGAGGAAATAGGAAAACACAGATGCGGAACATCAATGAAACGTTTTCTGAAGTAAATAAATTATGACACCCATATCTCTGTTATGCTGTTACGAGACTTCCTTCAGATGCCAATTTTTCTCATACCCGGTTTCTGTCTTATTGTGTGGCCCAATAAATAGTACCCTAATATTTACAGACAAAAAGAGAGATAAAACTGAGATATGTTAGGAAATGATTGTTGGTTTTAGTTGTTTACATTTCAAGAAAATTAATAAATATAAAATTTTGATCATAAGGTTAAAATATAATTGTTCAAAGCTATTTCCAAGTCTACTCATCTAAAGAATCATTACGACACAAACCAACCTCTTCCGGTTTACGTTATCCATGTTCACAAATAAATAATTGAACAGCCTGTTCTCTAAAGATTAATTCTTCCCATCTGAGTTATGTCACACTTATTGAACAATAGTTCCGACTTCGAAGAGTGAATGTGATACTCTTTTCAAAGTCTAACGACATTACCTTTTCACAAACGTAGATAAATAAAACAACTTAGGTCGTGGCCAGTGGCCTTGGTCTGACCTAGTTGTGTGGAGAGGATCCTGGCATTGGGCCATTGGCCACTGCGTGGGAGTACTTTCTGGATCAGGGCGACCCTGGGTCATCGGCCAAGCCTCTAGGTGAGCCAACAACACTGGTTTGTTGGTAAACTACCGAAGAATATGCACAAAAAAGGCAATGAATAGTTTCAAATTAATATCAATATTGTTGGAAGATTTGACGAGTTCTAAATTTGTATTAGCATAATTCATTTTCACAGAATTATTCTCATTTCAAACTGTTAACTAAAACTGATAAGATGACGAAGACTGGGCTCCTAATACGGATATTTGAAACTTAATTATAAAAAAATTAAATATGCATATTTTTTGTGCAATGATATTGTGCCTGACGCGAACACTCCGGGAAATAGAGCGGACGTACACCTTTTTTTAATCGTATGTAAATACATAGACAATAATTCTCATTGATAAAGGAAAATAATAATTATGTTCGTGGTTGATCGATACTGTTTGCTGTTCAATTTTATGTAAAAATATGACGGAAATATGCCTGTGCGGGGTTTGCATTGAAAATAAATATTGTTACTTACATATTAGTATTCACGGCAAGGTGCTCTGAATTACTGATTTAAAATTTGTAATGTAATGTTGTATAGGCAGGAATATCTTTTGAAAATTCATAAATTTCTTGAGTCTGATCTCGGGAGCGCAGTAACAATTTTATGATAATGCAAAGCGATGTGAATCGTGCGAGAGTCCATATTAGTCAACTTGTCAGAGCGTGTTAGGGCGGTTGTACTTAAAGAAGGTGATATTTATGGCGAACAGTCCTCTCCAATTATCTTGAGAAGCAGCACGGTTCGGCGATTATCTTGTCCTGCACACAGAATTGGAAGTGGCCCAAGAAACAGGATGGTTTCTAAGCACTCTTCCTGTAATAATTCAATAGAATACAGTATTGAACACCAAACAGCTTCGACAAATCCTTTTTTTTCCCAACAGGAGCATAACTCATCTCCCTTATTGGATTGGAGAGGATAATTGAGCCCCGAGTTACGTCTTATTCTGATGGTTTCACTAATTGAACACAAGCTTTTATACTGTAATTAATGGAAAAGAATCTAAGAAACTGTATTAATTTGAAAAACGGCAAGCACTTGAGGATCAGAATATATTTTGCCTGTTCATTATTGACACAAGTGTCGAAGAAGGCATAGTCTTGCTCTCGGTAAATATATCTGTTATAGAAGTCATACTACATGTTCAGTGAATGGCAAACTGTGTAAAACTAACGTGTAGTAAATGCTACGAAATTAACCGTAGAATAATATGAATTTATCCAATATATACCAAGATATGAAACACTGAAAAATCTTTCTGAAGGACTGGGAATTTATGCGACTGGCTTGATATTTCAAGGATATTTCGAGGAACAAAATAACGGTGGATAGGAAAAAAGAGAAATCAAATGAAGCGGTATCGGGAAGAGAAGTGAAATAAGAGCCGCATCAGGCGTCACCAGGTATCAGTTTCAAGACAGGAACCACAGATATTCGTGGCAAAGAGCCACAGTTGCCCGTGGGCTATTGAAACAGGTTAAAAATATCATTGCCCTAATTACGAACATCTTTTGTTTGTTTTGGCAAGTAAATTATTACAAGTCATCCATTATCTACATAATTTTTATATTGTTCTTCGCGATCGCTGATTCCAGTATCTACAAAAACAATACAAAGGCATGACATTACTGGACACACCACACTCGGGAAAATGATTCACAAAGGTTGTCAAGACACAGAAAATCAATATTCCTTCGGTGAATTGAGAGTTTACAAGCTCGTTTTAATATTCATAATTAGCGACTTGTATTTATGATGGCGTCATTAGTTCCTTCTCTGAGGTTCATTACGACCCCGTAGATCACACCCAACTTTCCTTCAGTGCCGATGACTCACCACCGATCATGTTTCGAAATACTTGAACATCAAACGATGACGTGATGCCTCAATGAGGTCACTTGGTCCTTTAAGTCGTCAGAATGCAGTTATGAAAGGTGGACCCTCCTCCCCATCGTTCAAACGACTGATAAAAGTAATAATAAAGGTAGCCATCGACAAGAAATAACTCCCATGAACAGGCAAATTTTAACCTGAGATATAAACCTTGGATACTACAAATCACGGTGGTCGAAAACCAAAACTCCAATTGGTAACAGTCCCAGAGAGAGAAAGATTGATATTCTAGTATTTATAAAGGTATTCCCAGGAAGACAGTTTTTAAGTTGGAGTTGCATTACTACAATCGTTTTTGAACTGTGGAATTACGTATTTCACGATATTAGTTGTAATCCCCTAAGATTATATTAAAATGCAATTTCAAATACTAAGGTGAGATATAAAATTAATTACAACCAACAAAATTTCTGTAATTGCAAAAAAACAAGAAGGAAACATCAAATTGAAACAAGGAATTATAATAATATAAGTAAACGAAAGTCGGAGGAAAAATTGGCACGGAACCAGTTGGTTAGTGTTCTTCTTTTCATCAAACTAGTAGTCTCAGCTTTGATCCAAATTACTCGGCAATACTTTCCCACAGGAATCCTGTCATCTTACTGTAAAGTGATAAAAGTTGTCAATGAAAATTGCCTATGCGTAATTTCATCTTCCTCTTTCTCAGTTGTTTTGATTCATAATTTGGCCCCTATCTAAAATTTTTCTCTACTTCATGTACTGATATTGGCTTCTATAATTCATGAAAATATCAGACCCACTAAAATTAACTTGAGATTTTGCGCCTTTCTGGCAAAGTTCACGGTTCGTGATTTCCGTTTTAATGGTTCACATCATTGCACTTAGCTTGCAGAAGGGGAGTAATTATTGTTTCGTTTCTCCGGGAAGAGAATGACAATGAAATGTCTGAAGTTGTCGGATAGCAAACAAGCAATTAAGTCACTTCCGCGTTCGTCCTTGAGCAAGGCTTTAAAATGCAAAGCGCTGAAACACCTCAGGTAATGCGGATTTAATGTACGGCAATCCTAGAAGTAGGCCTCCTTCTGTGAAGACCACCTTAGCTAACAACTCTTAAGTCTATCTTCACTGTAGTCCTGCGGTTAACTGCAATGTTCCAGGCCCGGTTACTCCCCAACGTTTCTCCAAACACTGAGCTCCGATTGACTGAAATATAAAACGCAATATCCATTCATGCTGTAATGTAGTAATAGAAGTCTTAAGTTTGCGAAGCATTTTTTTTTTGTGAATGTGGGTCAGCGCATACACCCTTTCCCCAAAATTATTCGGACAATGAAAACGAACCCTTTTCGGCACAATAGAATAAAGGACCCTTTCACGAACTAGAGAGTCGTCCATCCTTAATTTGAAACAGATTTTCTATCGGAGTCGGAAGTTTGCCGTGAAAAATTTGGAATTGCCACTGGTTACGGAACTAATAGGAAACATGTGCGATGACATTTGTTTGCGTCCAGTAACTAAAATTTACTATTGCTGCAATTGTTGAAATGCAAACCAATTGGTACTATTGGAATTGGCTGCTGGAATTATGTAGGTGGGCTTTGGGTTCCTAAGTGTGAGCAGATTTTGAGGCGGATAGACAGCAAAATTGAGAGCCGCCGGCAAGAGAGCACAAAATTGAGAGCTGTTCAGGAGATTCATGACTTCTTGTTAGGAGTCTCCACTATTTTGGCCCAAGGCGTCCGCGATACAGCGAGATCAACCCCGATTCAGTTCAAAGTTTATTTATAATACTTTAACCTAAGATGAATGCATAATACGTTTTTGCTTTTACAAATGAGCGATTACTAGACGCAAAATGATTATAATTTTTAAAAAATAAATAGTATTATAGATGAAAAATATAGGCAATTCGCATCCACTTAAGAAGAGCTCGGTGCTCCAATGAAACATGAAATCTATTACGTAAAATGTTTTTAACATTTTTTACATATATAACTGATGTATATTTAAAAAGTTTAAAGATCATGGGCAGCTTCGGACCGTTTGGAACACGTGTAGCAAATTTGGTATAATTCGGGCCGGTAGCTCGGAAGCCTTATACCAGGGACATACATACTGACAAAGGTTTTTAGATACATAGATTTAAGGTAGGCATTTTATATTTTAATTTCAGGAATATATAACAATTAAAAGAACATCGGGATTTTCAAATTGTATAGGATATGAAATTGTGCATACGTCATTAATGGCATAATGAGAACAAAAGCATTCAGGTAATGATATGAAACTATGACGAGAAAAAATATGTATAGGATATTAGGGTGAGAATGGCGAATAGAAGATATTGAAGGGTGCACAACACAGTATGATACCATTAATTTACTATTACGTGAAACAAGAATACCCTGAGGAATGATGGGTGGTAAGTTTGAATGTGGAGTTCTGGATGCATTTGAGGCTGTAATGGGCCAAGCAAGGGTGTGGGAAGAGCGTGGGTTCTGCGTCTGCCCGAGACCCTGACTATTATGGAGCGATCGGCGCTCTAATTGCTTCGCTTGGCCGCACCTGCCTAGCCCAACTACTGCGCCACAGGATTCTCATCCGGATATCGGAATTCAGGCCACTCTACAGCACTTTAACCATTTCAGCGCCGACCGGAAGTGCAACAAACCAACCTGTAAACGCAATGGGCAATCAACAGTAAATCTTTTGAATTAAACGGAGTGTCGCATTGAGCCTACGAAGGAAATGTCAAAAGAGCACAAGCTTGATGTAACATATGCGTAGTAAATGCAGATGAGAACAAATATTGTTTCTAGGTCTAGAGTTATGTAACAAAATCTACGGTTAAGCCCTCCCTGTGAAGAATATGTTTCTCTTAGAAAGTTTGGACCATCACTTCTATTTCTACGCCTCATTTTCTTTCCATCGTCCCTTTCACTCAGCTCTCGTCCTTTCCGGTTTCCTTAAAGTGCAAGACATCAATACTTCACTTTTTTTTAATTTGACACCAACTCATCTTATGTCAAACTCTGTATCGACTCAGATATGGTCAGGCTTATTAGCGACAATAGCAGGTAGCCCAGAGTGAACTTCTGTCGATCAAACTTCGATTTGAAAATATTTAATATATTCATTCTAAAAACCATTACAAGTAAAACTATACCAAACAATCTATAATTTACTGAATTTGAGAGTTAGCATTTTGATAAATTATTTGTAAAAGTTCAAAAATTATATATTTTGCCAAATTTCTATTGTTGTTTATATTACTACCATAAATTATAAAATTTATTTTTAATTATATTATATTACGAATACAGTACATGAATTTTGATTAGCACTTAGTAACGACATTGGTACATACATTTTTGAAAATTTTCCTCCCCACTGTAAATATTCTTAAGACAAAGCTGAATACGGTGTTGTTTATCACAAAACTGTTGATTTTTATTTTATTACATTAAAAAAATAAAATACCGTATTTAGACGTGACAAAATTTGTGGGGAATATTTTTTTCTGAATCCCATTGTAGGTTTTTCCTGCGAAATGTAGCAATGTTACACATTTACAAAGCCACGTTTACACCACGAGTGATACGTTTTTTTGTTCCACGAATCATCTGACAGTGATGAGAGAGTCTATCCAATACGTTGTAAGGTATGTAGATGCTAATGTTTGACAGCCGTAAAGTGTTCTGAACTGAAGGGTGTTTACAGTATTTAATTTAAAAATTCCGTCTACTACCCCACTCCATTTTTTCCTAGGTATTTTTAATAAAAGAAGTGCGACCTTATACACGCCTTAATACTGTACATACAGGACTTAATTTCACAGCATTGTATAAAATATTTATATAGACGTCTCTATGCAGCTGAAGAGTCTGAAGGGCGTGTGGCCATTGAGTGAATCATGTCTTCTTGAAAACCAGGAGCGTGATCCCAACTTGGACAAGGACAAAGAGCCCCGCTGTAGAAGGTCAGCAGTGTTTACATCGCGTGGATCTGAACCACGCCCCTCAGGAAGCTGCGTGCTGTGACTCAGAGAATAATAGCGAGATTAGCGCCTCTTCTGCCACATCCATATCAAGGCAGCAGCACTTAACCCGCTCCTTATTACAACACAAAGCTGTCGACCTTTGTGCTCGGGGCAGGAGAACTAACCAAGTGAATTGCAGAAAAGTGTAATACTATAGAAATTATTTAAAAGAAGGACAAATATATTGTAAAACGTCTGGAAATCATACAGAGGCACATGCTCCACTTTATGTAGTGTCAGGATGCACATTGATATCTAGCCTTTCTGGGAAAACAAGATCTGACCTGATGCTCAGCGGCCTGTCAAGCTTCCTAAACTCGAAGACAGCAATTTAATCACGCAAACATGTCCGGAAGTCTTCACAAAAAAGTATCCTTAAGCGGGGAGATATCTCGTTGAGTGGTGTCTCCAAAATTTGACTGACAGACTTCGAAAAATTATACTTTCAGTTTCTCCTTCAATAATGAGGATGAAAAAATATCACGCCCACAACTTGCACTGGGTAAAAATTGAAGTGCGGAGGCGAAGCTTCCAGAACAAAACTAAAGCGCATCTTCTATTCAGTCATTTCGTTCAGTTATATTTTGGAGAGATAGATTAAGTTAGGGCGATAGAGGTTGTTTCTTTATAAAGTGTTCTTATTTTCGTAATTTCCCACCAATATTCCCTGAGATAAAGAGTTTATGTTCCGGATAAATCTAGTAAGGATTAATTTACAATCGAGAGTAATTATTATTTTGTCAATCATATCAAACTTTTTATTTAGAACCTTCCCTTAATTTAGACATTAAAAATATAAGTTCTTTATCCGTCGCACAGCGCATCATAAATTCCCCCCTCCAATAACTAAAATGCATAACAACCATCACAAAGTATTTGAAATATGATGGCATTTGGTGGGATTGAACCATCCGATAAACAGTCTCAATAATAATTGGTATCCGAGCTTGTGTTGTCAAGTTTGGTTCATATTTCTCCGTAAAACCCCCGTTCCATACTTTGGACAATTCATCCGCGGAGTATTATACAAATGATCTGATCTTGACTATGTTAAACTACCTTTTTTTAGGATGTAGCTTTCTGGTCGAAGTAATGTAAACAAACTGCATCATTTAATTGAAACAGAGATACTACTTTGTTGTTTGAGAAAAATCTTTCGGGTATATTATGGCTGTTATGGTTTGAAATTTTCTTTACTGTTTCTCGTTTTAATAATGTCTTAGTGAATACTTTCTAAGATCAAAGTTTATTTTCTGAAGAATTTGTAATTACGTTACATTTTGGGAATAATTAAATTTCAGAATATGTAAACTGTAGATGTTACATAGGGGGCATTATAAGACTTAGGCGGGGTATGGGGGGAAAAAGAGGTGGGGATGACTTATTTAGAGCTCATGCACTTCCTAAAATCCATAAATACGATAGCCCTTTTAGACTTTTGTTTGACATTTGGCAGAATCTCTACATAATTTTTTAAAACTAGAAAAAAGTTCATTAATTGGATTATATGAAACCAACTATGGACTTCATTAATCGTTGTATAGTCTTCTCGAATCATCGACCAGGCAGTATCGTTGACAAGTCACGACGTTTCGGTAACTGGCACAGTTGCTATCTTCGCCTTGAAATGTCGTGGCTCATTAATGATACCTCCAGGCTGAATTAATACAGAAACTGCAGATCCCTCATGAACAACATTAAAAATTTACATATTCCAAATGAATATGTTATATTATAACTTGATATAGCATAAAATGTCTTTAGATTAAAATAGTGCTATCCATTTTTCTAATTTTTTTTAACAATACTTTCGATATCTTAAAGATACAAGGTTAAGATTTTGCTCCGTTACAGATAAATTTATATTTTATACTTGTGCAACACGTTACTATATGGTAAAAATGTATTTATACTTATTGAGATTTTTTGAACTTCACGTTAAGATACAAAATTACACTTCTAAATGAATTGATCAAATAATTCGTTCACCAATGGTATAATTCCTTGATTTTGATTTAAATTATAATAAAAGAAAGTGTTCTTTCAGAGGTAGTGCAAGATAAGGTAAGGAACGCCTTCTGCCATTGAATCACCGAGGTTGTCTCTTCTCCAGGCCAAACTCGGAGAGGCTTGGATTCCCCAGCCTTTCCAAAGTCGTGCTAATGCTGGACCTCGATTCTCCAAAGCCATGTTGCCACTTCTGCAGTTTCTTCATTAACCATTATCCTCGTTTCAGGGCACTCGTTCAACTTTACGAAAGGAATTTCCTACCATATTATGGATTATACACATGTTTCTGGCTTGTTTTATTTTTCCTTGGTAGCGTATCTCTAAAAAAAATCAGCATATTTTCAAAAGTACCCTCTTTTCCAATGGATGAACTTGGAAATAATAATATGTGATCATAAGGTTTTCCGATAATATTGTAGTATTAGGGAAGTCAGAAGAAAACTTTGAAACCATAATAAATGGCATGAAAGTGATCCTGAAGGAAGATTACAACATGAGGATTAATAGAGAGAAAACAAAGATAATAGAGTGTAGTGTGGGAAATAGTGGAATAACACAGGGTGTTATATTGGAAAGTAATATTTAAAAGGAAGTTAAGTAATTCTGCTACTTGGGCAGCATAATAACTAGAGTAGATAGTATAGGCAAGAAAGGCTTTCGTAGAAAATACGAATTTACTTAGGGTAATATAAGTAATTTTGTGCCGGGTATCACCGTAGCTGGACGCATTCCACGATGCAAAATGATCAACATGTGTAATAGTTTAATCCATTTAAAAATTTACTTGATGAAGTCCGCAAATATGGGCGACACACGGTAATTATATTAACTAAATATTAATTAATTTTTTGTTGACAAATTGGACGTTTCTTTTATTTATTAGACTTAAATACTATTCCAACGTCATAATTATTGAATAGATCTATCAATTTACGTTGAATGGCACAAAAAGTTTCATTATTATACTTTATAACGAGCATATTATTAATTTACCGATCTGATTCTAAGGGATGAAAAGAGATATTACAATTGTAAATACACGAAGTTGTGATCGAGACTGGTGATGCGTCATGATACATTTTCGATAGGAGAAATATTGAACGTGTTAAAAATAAAATTAACGGCCAATAATTAGGGGTGTTTTCCTACAACGAGAAAAATGAATTATTTTTCCGTATAAAAGAATGCTCATTTCTTACGAATTTGACTTCAGATAAAGGCACAAGACTGTAAACTGAAGAAATCCCCTCTGAGGCTGACGTACAAGCTGGGATTCATTTTAAAGCCAGTTCCCAAATTCCGAGTGGGTCGGCATTGACAACAGCATTCCACACAGTCATGTAAATTGTGACGTAGAAGCCAACCTTCAAGGATTACAAATATGTAGTAGCTTCCTACACTAAAGCATCTAAAACTATCAACATTGAATTGACCTTGTTACTTCAAAGCTCACGTATTATAGAACTCACAGCAACATTAAGGGGGATCAAATTTTTTAATGACGACGCTTAAAACAGATTTAGCTTGACATGAATTTAGATTAACAAAGAATGGACGACGTAAATAATTCCCATACGAATTAATATAGTGGAGCTTGAATTACAAAAAATATGAACGGTGTCAGTCAATAAAAGATTTTTCATCATAATTGTATTAAATTTCCTCTAGTCCGAGTACGTTTGTCTATCACGTAGATCTATTAACGACCGCGAATGGAACAGATGCGATCTGCAACAACGATATCTGCGCTCCAGTCAGTCAGCCGATAAGGTCTGACGTAGAAATCTGGTTACGAATTAAAATTTTGCAAAGAAGCTCCAAATATCTTATTGTTTTTAAGAACTCCGTATGTCAAAGTATTGGAGACTGTACAAGCAGGTCCACTTTGGCTGGCTTGTTCCTCAAGTACCGACGAGGCTCATGCAGATGACCAGGGAATCGTCATTTCTTCAGATTGGTCTTCATTGTTTAAAACGAATTCTAATGCGTCTTTACCTGATATCTCACCTCACACGAATTCGTCAAATGTAACGTCCGTACTGTCATCTCAGACAACCGACGGAAGATCATCTTCTTCGTACAGTTATGAGATCGTTAGAGATGAAATATAACAACACGTACTTCCACGTTTAGACTAATTTTCACCTGACATTTCTTAATAAAAACTTAGAATTTAAGAGGTTTACCTTTTAATTACATTTTTTTTACATTTTGTTTACAAAATTTAAAGGACTGAGAAACATTTTCCAATTATCCATGACTACGAATTATAAACGTTTGATTTATCAAAGTTTCTCTATACTATCCAAATAAAAAATAATTTGTCAGGAAGGATAAACTAATATATGTGACAGAAAAATGGAAAATAACTTTCAGCCAGCAATAACACGAAGACTGGTTTGGAAGCTTTGGAAGCTCAGAAAAAGAAAGAAAGATCAAGCCCTTTCTGTGCAACAGAAGAACGTGACAATAAAATGATGAATTGCTGAGTAAAATACAGTCAGGACTAAAGTATATGGAAATTGCAAAAGACTTTTGACATGAAAAAGGGCCACAAAAATATCAAAGTTGCAGAGTAAGATAAATTATGGATGACGACTTACGAGAAGGTTCATCGTCATTCATCAACCGTACGGCTACTGTTTTACTTGTGAGTTAGTCATGGCTGGGCATTTATCCTTGCCAGTCGTAGCTCAGTTTGCCTTTCCACTTAGACGAGCGCTTTACATCTTTTCCGTGAGGCAGATTAACGCCTCACTTCCTTCAGGGACTTCGTATACACCATTCATCCTGAAAAGCTGAGTTATGTCATTCGATAAAAATACACCTCCGTTTTGTTAGCGCAATTACGTCATATTTATTGGCTTACAAAATCAGAATTACATAACGTGGAGGGATCGATTTTAATTTAAGTGAGCTGTTGAAGAGTGTGGTACGCGATTGAGTGTCACATCGTAATTTAATACCGTTCTGATATTAAATATCTTAATTATCTACCGTTTTGGTTCATAATATGTAACGGATGTTAGATCCAAGCAAGACGGTATACGGACCATGAATGAACGCGATGGACTATCGAAATGGCTAGAAGGGAATAATGAAGGTTTTCCCATTACATCAAACGTCCAGAACTTCGAAGACAATGATAACAGAAAGAAATTATTATAAATATATCTTGACAATCCTGAAGAGACCTACCCTGGACGCCCAGCTGCCTATCCGCTGTCCCGACTAGATGATAGATGATAAAAAATGCACAAAGCGAACACTTATCCCCCACATTTATTCCTTACAAAAAGAAGGGCTCCTGAGTATTTAGTTACGCCTGTCAATTAATAGCCTTTTGCGAGAAGATTCCCGCTGAGACGTGACTCCCAATTTTTTCTGACAGCAGTTGAAAAATTGCGCATTGAGATTACACAATACGTAAATTTACATCTTATACATTAGTAAGCAGCCCAAATGCGTGCTTGATTTGTTAACTCAATATGTCGAGACACGGAAGTATTCTTGCACCATTGCACTTCATAATAATGAAGTGGAATATGGGAAACAGTGCAATAGGAAAGGGAATAGGGATAGGATAGGGAAGCGTAATGACTAGGGATGGTAGAAGTATAGTAGACATAAAGATTAGGATAGCACAGGCAAGGTAGGCTTTCGCAAAAAAAAGAGGAATTTACTTACGGCAATATAAGAATGAATATTAGGAAATTATTGCGAAAAATGTTCGTATGGAGAGTGGTTTTATATGGGTGCGAAAAGTTGACGGTAAGAGTTGCAGAAAGGAAAATAATAGTCTTTTGAAATGTGGTGCTATAGATGGGTGGATAGAATAACTAATCAGGAAGTTATAAGCAGAATAAGAAAAGAGAGAACCAATAGATGGGATAGATTAATAGACCGCGCTTTGAGACATGAGAGTCTTGTAAAATTAGCAACACACTGGCCACAAGCTACTCCGACCAAGAATGTGTCATTTGCTTGTCCATCTCAATAGTTCTTGCAGGAAGTCTGATCTTTGTCCTCAGGAGCTTTCTGAGCAATTGAAATTGAAGGATCAGGTAATAATTGCGATACTGATCTCTTTCAGTGCGCAACGCCATTTGTAAGTTATGACCCTTTTCGAAGATCGGGACAAAGAACGCTGCTCACATTGCCATTCAGCGAGTCTTGTAGTGCTGTGCAAGCAGTTCTTACACTTGCACGCTTGGCTAACGGAACGGCACGCTTCCAGGAGCTCTTGTCCTCTCACGGGAAAACAGCTACGTCATCGGTTCTTCTGGCTCTGAGGAATGCGTGACGCACGACAATTGCACGTACCATGATTCAATATGCAAGAGTAACGCTACATGCGCAATAGTAATACCCTAAGATGGTAACTAAAGGCACTGAAACCATGTTTCTTTTGTTTCCCTGTGACCTAAGGTGACATTAATTGAATGACCAGCGTTATACTAATTTCAGAGATAAACTTGCTGGCTAATAAAGTCGAGATTGGGAAAGGAGAGGTAGACACAGCCATAGTACAAAACGTGGGTTGCAGGATAAAGCGAGCATAAAATCAAATTTTCAACACTGTTTCAGATCAAATATCAGCAAACCAAGCAGGTATATGATATTAACAAGTAAAGTACTCACTGAGCCTGTTGACCGAGGGCGTGGCTGCGGCTGGAAGGGCAGGTTTAGGGTCGACGGTGCAGGGCCGCGCGATCTTCGACGGCGGCCTCAGCCTCGAGGGCTTGGCTTGTGGCTCCATCCCGAGCTCTGTCTGCAACAAAAATAAAAACATCTGCTCAAATTGGCCACATTACACGGAGAATTTAACTATCAGCCCCAGCATGATGCTTCACTGTTAGACGGAATGGAGAGTGCATTCATTCACATCTTAAACAATCATACGCGTTTCAGCACTGGAAGTCATGTTACCTGTACTTGATCTATTTAGATAAACTAACGAACCCTTGGATCCAAAAATACACGGAACATATTTACTTTAATCTCCTTCAAAGTAGCAACCTTTATAGCTTACATACTTTTCCATCAATCGTTGGAAACACTTTCGTACATTTTTTTAATTAATTACTAGCTATTCCAGAGATTTCATTCGTGCTGAAATAGCACTTTTTATTTTGCCCTAAAAACGTCAGTACGGTATCCTTTATTTATGGTAATTCACGGCAAACCTTACAACTCACAGTTGGTTTTCAACACGTTGCGCTATCACACGTTTGCAACAATAGACGGAGTGAGAATGTTCTTCCCCCACCTCTCTCTCATGCTGCCAAAATTACGCTTATAATAAAACAGTATGTGGGATGAATGGTACAGGAACGCCTAATAGGTCTTTAAACTCGCAGTTGGTTTTCACTACGCCTTTCGTGCGGAAATTCAATGGATTTATAAATATTTACATTAATATTTTCTGAACTCTGCAAGAGAATTTAGGTTAAAATACATTTCTCAATCCTTGAAATTTCCATTAAATTCAACGACATTTACAACACGAAGAATGACCAAAACGTCATTTAGAAGCCTTCTAGATGGAATGTTGACGAATCGATGCGATTCCATGTTTGGTCAATGAGAGGAAGGATACAGTAATAACTTATTTCTTGTAGGGGAGGGGGGTTTGGGATGTTAATATTAATAATAGTTGCCTTAATGTTTTTAATTATTTCAAACCCCTATAACACTAAAAACGTTTGTCAGTGCGTCCATCAGTATGTCACAGCCATAGACGTCCATACTACTGGTCCGAATATAACCAAATTTGTGCACGTGTTGCTCAGGGCCTGAAGCTGCCCATAATCTTTAAATTGAAACAAGTGAAAATGTCAAAAAAATCTCAGTGCTTTCCACATTTTTCGGTGGTTTTCCACCCATAGCAAAGCCCATACTCAATTTGAAGAAACGAGTGAGGTTTTATTCTCTTCAATATTCGCCGAGACCTATCAGTAGATATCTTTATTTCCAAGGTGGACCAACCCCCCCCCCCCGGGCCCCTCAGCTACAACACAATAAAAAACTCGATTTGGTTACTTCCCCAACTTTATGCTCCTGTAGTTCGAAAACAGGATTATACAAAAATTCTGAGAACACACGATTGGAAATTCGATTCTCTACAATTTGGGGCAGATGATGTTTTCTTCTCAGACCACCATAAATAGGTCAAATTGATACCTCTCTGTAAAAAGAACCAACCATTTCGACGATTGTTCGCCATTTAATTAAAAATTAAATCCCCAAAGCTCATTATACATGTTCCTACTTCTTTAACTGCTCCGTATATTTTCTTGATAATTTTCCCCCTTAAATCTACGTAATGTTTCAGATTCATTGCCCATGCTGTCCCGTAAGTTACTATTGTTCTAAATGAGAGTCGGTAGTCGAACACAATATTATACTCAAGCCCTGTTCGGTGCTCCGCAATATTAAAGCGGCGTGTTTGCTTTCTTGGTGTTTGAACAATCTAGCTCTAAGTGGAGTGAAAATGGCCAGGTGACGCGATGTCAATATTAGTCATAGCTCAACTGGCATACACTCGAGAAAAGACTTAAATACCCTCGTGATTATATGAGGATCGTAAAACGGAATGAATAATACCTCACATTCACTTAATATTATTTCCGAATAGAAATTAAACATTCCAGTTGAGTCATAAAATGTCCTGTTGATGGTACAACGTCTACCGTCAAAAAATCTCAGGAGCAACAGGAAATTTAAATTTTATAATGTTCATTAATATGGTCCCGAAAGTTACGTATTCAAATTATTATTTTTTTCTGACTTCTGGCCATTCTTTGTATATTATAATATTAAGTCAGATTAGTTTTAAAAAATAAAAGTTTTATCAGCTTTGGTATGCGACTGGAAGTTTCTGGAGATTGTTTGAAATAGGAGTAACGTTATCTTAAGTAAATAGAAATGGAAGAGGAATAAATTAATTAGAAATACTGAGTAAAATTATTTCTGGTTTCTTCTTCAATGCACTATGAAAATCAAGGGTTCTTATGTCCGCATAAATTATGAGACACGATTGCAATTTAAAGGTAGTAATGAGATGAATGCTAATATGGCGGAGACTGAAATTAATATTAGTGGTTAGCCGGAGTATCCAACGATTGTTCACAATTAGGTAGAGAAAGTACGTGTAAGATTTTAGTATAGATGATAAAAATTGGTATATAATAAAATAATATTTCAAAAAATTAATGTAACCTGTAATGCAAACATTTATACTGCTTTATTTTTAAGTTATAACGACAATGAAGTATCATAAAAGTGTATATCTGTCAGGTTTTGAATTTCATTAGGAAATTCCTTGAAATTCAGACAATTTTTAAAATTGTGTAATATTCCAAAAACAAAAAATAGGATTATTAAGAAAATGAAATGTGTCGTCATAGTGAGTTCGAACATTATATCACCGAGGAACTGTAATGTTTTTCTTGTAAATCTGCTTGGTAATGTTGGGTAAATATCGCGCCGTTTAGGCGGGTGACAGTTGACAAGTGACTCAGAACTGCGATGACTTTTATTTACTGAAGAGAGGTTCCAATTGCTAGTGTAAATCTGATTATCAGTAGCCCTCGCCCTTACAAAAACTAAAAATCATGTAAACCAATTTCATTATGCAGCTTCCAAGATCTTCATAAAGAACACCGCAACCGCAATATTAGCTCTGCGTTGATAATTTAAGATCAATTAAACGGAGTATCTCAGCTCAATGGATTCAATAAACCAGTCCTTCAAATCAAAAAGTTCTGATCGTCTTCAAGATGTAATTCTTAATTTTTGCCGTGTTAATGTGATGAGAATTTCTGATCCATTAATCAGATTGCTAATATACGCAACGAATGATTTTTGTTTCCAGCGTTAGTCTCAGGAGGAATTGCAACAAAGTGCTGATCACGTTGTACATGCATGTATTTTGAGATTTTGATTTAACTAAAATTTATTTAAAGTAATTCTGAACTTTCGTGGGATGTCCGGTACAAGGAATCTGATACTTTTCCGTACAGTACAGATCGTCAAACTCATTTCGTAATTTGTCGGACCGACACGCGATAAACAAACGACGAGATACTTTAATCCAGTGTTAAGAGCATTAGCTCGTTGGAGAACGACCATGGGATGTTAATCACTTCTCCTATCTTACTCGCTTCCCCCATTCACAATTACGCAAGATTCCACATCTCTCCCTTGAGTACGACCTTAGACGTCATTCAGTATTGCAATCCTATACCGGCAAGAGAAATAATTTATTGTGAACGTAATCTTAACTGGAACAGCTAAAAGATTAATTTGAGATTTATGATCGGAAAACACCACACGTTAGTAGAGATTCAAGATTAATCCAGGCATGATAATGGATCCGCCTTCAACATCATATAAAAAATGCTGAGATGATAGAAGAAAGGGACTCTGTTGTCAACAGTTGACGCGAACAACTTCAGTACCTGTGATTTTTCTGGACCTAAAAGAAGCTTACGATAATGACCACCATAACAAACTAGTAACCAAAATGATTAAGCCCAATTTACCATCAAATTTAACACTCTAAGTCAATAATTTTCTACAAAATAGAACATTCCAAGTTAAAATATCAGCTAACTTCTCCAACACTAGAAAGATTATTAAAGGGATCCCTCAAGGTTTCGTCCTTGCACCAACATTGTTTAATGTCTCAGTTCTCCAATTTGCTGATGACACAGATTTTTTTTTCCACAACAGTGAGTCCAACCAAGTCAATAGAAAATTTACAGATACAATTAGACAAAATGGTAAATTGGTGCAAGAAGTATGACATGAAAATTGTAGTGTACACATGTTTTCTAAATTATTAGAGGTTATTATTTTAATTATATATATATATATTAAAAGAGTAGGGAGATAAGGTTTTTTATTTTATCTGTACTTTTAAAGACATGTTATTACCCAAATCTGTATACGATCGTTGACAATATCATGGTAATTTTGTCCCAATTCTGATTATCAAGGAAGACGGAAAATTAGATTGTCGATTACAATTTTAATGCAAAACTAGCTCGGTTAACGTATCTGAGAAGGTTAAATGCTATAGAAACATTACATAGGTAGACATTATAGGAATACAATGTTCCAGTCAAATTCTAAGTTTCCACACTGTTTCAGAAATCACACTTCCCCCATAATTTTGATATTAGCAGCAGAAAATATCTCGTAACGTATAATTTAATCTAAATATTCTAAGAGGCACATTCAGTAACTTGACGATAATTACGTGTTTGCCAATTATGATAATTATAGGTTGCGTGGGTTCAAATTGGAGGCCACACGGAGAGATTTTAAGTGGATCTTTCCTAAATGGGACCTGATGAAAATCGTCTGCAATGACATGTGACTGATAACTACTTTATGAAAAATAAACTTGTCCTGGGCCGTACATTTTCAACGTCTGACAATGTCCTGGCCAAGATAATAAGCGTTGTCATATACACGAGCATTATTTTTTCTCTCTATGTCCTAAAATTTGTTTATTAATTCCTTCAATCCAATTTTGTAGGGCAACTGCTAGGTTTTTAGCGATTATGTTCGATTATGGTAACATATCCACGTAGGGATAACAATCCAAAGATGATAAACTCTGGATTGTGAGGCACAGATGACAGATACTAGACCACAGGAGGCTGGCATATTAATATTGAATCCATAAGATCATAGTTCATATAAAATATGATGTATCGCTCATTGCTGTTATATTGTTTTTTAAAAAATCTGTAATTACGAGAGGAAAAAAATATATATGCTTGAAATGTAGTAAATAGAATTATATAAATTTTCAGGGCCGATGAGGACACAGGAAATATTTATTGCGGAATTGTCCGGTCTTCATCATCGCTTATGAGAATCTCGTGCGCAAGATTTATGGGATCTAGTTTTGAAATCCCAGAGCAGTTGACATTACGGGAACAATGGCGCCTGCGCCCACACAGGAGAAAGGCTTGACATTTCAAACCGTCCTTGTGCATCGGAGCCAATAAAAACCAGAAAACACACAGCTATAATTATTTTCATCGCAGACTAATCAACTCTGTATTTCATTAAACAGGGAAATATAGAATTGAAAACCTGTCATAAAATATTCCTGCTTCCCATTTTTACACAGCAATTATATTTTAGCAGAATCATAAATTTGTTCCTTCTTTATATTTTTGGGGTTAAATTTAAAATTATAAATAATTATTATCATAGAAACAAAGCTTTCAAACGTATCGTTTTCAGAGTTAATTTAATTCTGCTTGATTTATAATAAACCGATTTTCACTATTTTCCAAGTATCAGTATTAAACCATATTCCATTGAACCCATAAAGTAGGTCTTAAGGAATGTGGAACGAGTAAGAGACTGTACATAAATTATTATTGCTTAATTAGTATTATCGTTATGTTACTATTTACATTCATATGATTATTAACTTACAATAAAATATGCTTAAGTACTACAGAGAAGACAAGATATATAATATTGATAAATAAATTAATGTTTTCTATGTTAAGATTCACTCAAATCCATAAATTTTTCAACAATGTAGGAGTAGCTCAGTAAAAAATTAGTTCATATTTTAACTTTTTTGTATATATTTTTAACTGTTTAATGGAGGCTGGAAGTTTATTAAATATGTTAATGGCATTATAATGAACACCCTTTTATATTATAATTAGAGACTTTCCATCCTTATGTACATTATTTTTATTTCTAGTGTCAAAGCTATTCACATCTGAGTTTGTTGCGAATAGGTGCCTGTTATTAATCACAAGTAACATCAGTGATCGAATATTCTGACAAGAGTAAGTATTCCCAGAAAATCGTCTAAGAGTGATGCAAGATACCTGAATTAAGTTGATCGGACATTCGTCACTTGTTACGAGGGTAATCTACAGGGTGGCAACATAGGAAGAGATTTAAAAAGGGGAAATGCCAAGGGTTATTCACCCATAAATGATATGTACTGTCGCTGTTTACAACACAACTGTGAAACAAAAGACAAGTCATCAAGGCCTCTAGAGTTATGTCGTAACGTTCATGGTGTTCAAATTCCTTTACACGAGTCTCTTGTGATCATATAATACCATATACAAAGCAATACAGGAATCTGACCTTCGCGTTCCCTTTGTCTCCCGATCTAAAATACATCTTTACGAATACAGGAACTAACACTTTTCACTTCAACGTTTAACTAAATAAATTAAACAGTTTTTAGTAAACATTTTTTATGACGCAAATAAAAGACCAAGTGACGTCGTAATTAGTTCCTCAAACTCCGAGACTAGGTTTGAGAGTACTTTTTTCAGTGAAATTACTAAGAAAAAGGAGTATCTAATGACTCAAGCATGAAAAATTATGTCTCAAATTTATATCAGCAAGACGGATGCCGCGTTTGCTCACGATGCTTATTCGGTTGGATCGGTGTAAAGTTTTTCGCTTTTTCGTCGCAGTCAAGAAAATTTTTTGCGTCGATACCAGACAAATAATAACAAATGGATCCACCATTACAGTCAATAGCCAAAATAACAGACGCAAAATGTGTGATTCTCTGAAAACAGGCTCCAAATAAAGTTAATGAATTAACCTATCTTCACGTTATCATGTTAATTATATACCTTTTTAATATTGTATATACTGTATCGTTATCGTCCTAACTGATAATCTGTACGATAAAAGTTTTTAAAATAATAATAAAAAAGAGTTAAGTCGGTGAAAAAAATAGTATCAATCCTTATAGAATTATTATACAAGTTTATATGGACGTTTCAGACATGTGTTCAACGTTCAGAACACTTACACCATCCCAATCAAACCTGTTATAATTACTAGACTAATTTCTGAAATAATACATACTGAATTAAATAATACCTCTATCGATATTTAGAGTGATACAAATTATTTCAGTAGTAGGATAGTGAAACTTTTTCAAATAATTTGATTTATTTTACGTCGTACGGTTTTAACACAAGTGAAGAATTCTGCCATCTCAGAGGTAACTTTCCTTAAAACCTTTTACTTTTACCTCACTATACAGGATAATTATCAAGTCCACGAAACATTTCAAAAAGTCGGTCTAGGTAAATGGATAAACATAAAATAGCAAATGTACATATAAGACAAACTCTCATAGTATTTTTTGAACGTGGTGCCGGTAAGTTACTTAGCAAATTCGCCGACAAGAGCGCCACCGACAGTAGTTATTGAAAATGCTGAAATTGTCGCTAGAAACTGATAATAGGAACTTCTTCTTTCAACAATTGGCATCTCCCCACATTTCCACAACTGATTAGAGATTAACTGAATGAGAGGTTGCCCCGACGCTGTTGCGGCCGCTGACCTGGGGCTACTCCAGTGGCCACCGTATCTCTGGAATTTAAGCCTTGCTATTTTTTTTCTTGTGGCGATACATCCAGGATAAGGTTTATGTTACTCCTTTACCATCAAACCTCGACGATACCGCGTCGTAGCAGCTGTTCGTATGCCACTCCTGATATTCTGCGTCGAGTATGGGCAAAATTGGAAAATCTAATATAAAGAGAGAAAGCAAGAATAGTTTTTTAACGTCTTGAAGTAGAAGGCGATACGCTGGCCGAAGAGAATCGAGCTGAAAGTAGTTAAGAAACAAAAATTAATAAACCAATATTTGATTTCCGATTTTCCTGTAAGCACTTATTGACTTAATTATAGTACGTTAAGGTTCAACATAATTACTTTATACATTCCGAACCGGTGGCTTAGAGTTTTCCTGTGTCATTTTTGCTTGATAATATTTTTGATGGATTGCGGTAGGTCAGGATTGATTGGTGTATTGGTAGCCTTTTGGTGTTGATTTGGTAACTCTTCATCTTCTTTTGTAGTTTGTAAATCCGGGTTTCTATTTCTTCAGTTGAAGTAGTAATTGGTTTGATAATGTCTGTCTCTTTTAATCTATTTGTATATATTACCCAGTCAGTTTCTTTTTGGCTGGGGTTTGGTGAGGAACGTCTAGGGTCTGTACTGATGACTGCTACAACTGGATTATAATCTGATGTAAGAGGAGGTAGGTTCTGAATTTCGGATATTTGAACGTTTTTATGGATGAAAATGTCGAGGATATCTGGGTTATGATAGAGAATCATGGGTTGGAGTATCTGGTCCTGTGACTATTGCAGTGGTGGAATCTATGGTTTCTTTGAGGAGTTTCCCATTTTGGATATTTGTTTTACTGTTCCAATCATGGGATTTCGCATTTAGGTCCCTTGCTTTTATAGTTGTTTCGTGTAGGTCTATAAATTTGATTATATCTTCTCTTGGTAATCCACTTTTCGAAGGATTTTATTCTGCCGATATTACTATTTCTTTAAATGAAGTGTGGATCTCCACCGAGGTAGCTTCTAATTGAGACGTCGGATGAAGTCTTTGATGTGATGTTCTAGAGTAAATAATAATTGCTGTACCCCGAACAGCACGTTTGGAATTTGTTCTTACATTCTTGTATATTGTTCGGTTTTTAAATCTTAGATAATCAAAATTATTATTTGGAAAAACTCGAATTGGCGCGCCATCCGTTGGTGCCATCGTTAACCATACACGCAAACGATGAATCTTCCATCTAGCGGCCGAACGAGGAACCAGGACCAGCAGGCAACAGCTGCTGACAGCTAGCGGCCGAGCTGGGAACTCCGAGCATGGTTGGTCTATCGCTTTTATCTATCTAGACTCGTAATTACGAGGGTAGTTTAATTACTTTATCTCAGCCTGACCTACAAGACTGGTCGAGCATGCAGTCCACACGTGGAGAGGAACAGTGCATTACTTGAGATGAAGCTCGGACCCTCTTACGCGCAATCAGGCTTAGCAAAAAAGAAGAAAGGAAACAGACCGGTGTAGCTAGTTTCTGTGGGAAGAATGTTCACAGCAAGCTGGCAGTAAAACCATTCATGAGTGACTCGAAAATCAAGCATTTATGCGGCTCGGTTTTTCTTGTAAGCAAGCAGAACTATGCAATGGCACACTGAGGTTTGTGAGTCACTGGTGAGCAGGAATACTCGGAAAAATTCATATTAACACTTAATTTCCAAGGATTTTCTTTTTAGTATCATCTGCACAAGTGTGGAGGCCACGTCTGTATTTACCTTGGTCGGCCTTGGGACCTCACGAATATTGAGAATGACGAACCACTATAAAAACGATATACAGTTGCGCCTGTACAAACAGCAGAGCCGGCGAAGATCGTGGCTCTGACAACACAAAATAATTCAGTATATTTGGAAAAATACAGCAAATTCTTCAAAAAGACATTTCATAAGTATACATGTGTCATCCTGATTTTGGGAAGACGTCGCCAAGAAATAAATTAGGTCTATGGGTGCGAGGGAATGTAACTTAAATAAGGTAGGAGTAGTACACTAACGTTCCTAAAAGATACTCTTTACACCTGGACTACGACAAGAGCTTTTTATTTTCTTCCTTCCTGTTCTTTTACATTCTTAACTTCGAAAGGAATTTCGTCTGCATTGTATATTGATTCTGACTCATCGTGTTACAAAATTTATAGCAGGTCATTTAATGTTAATGCACAGAAAAAGAAAATCGCGCCTCTAGCAAGGAATACTTCAGCTTTTGGTGACCTCGTGGAAATAATAATAAATAAGCGATTAATGCAAACAAGTTTACTTTTACTTCATACATGAGTCATGCGCCTAAGAAAGTGAAATAGCATTTAAGAGCACGTTATTCCAGCGATTATAGCATAATAAAACACGATGATGCGATAGCACACAACAGCCGACTTTGACCCGAAATTTTGACTTTATTCGTCGCGAAACTAAAACTAAACAAGCTTCTTGTCAAAGAAAATCATGACCTTTCTAATGGTGTCCACTAGAGAACGATATCTTGTTTCATCCCATGTTTCATCAAAATCGGCCACTTGACATGGAATGACCGCAAACATGAACTCTCAGTCCATGGAAGGCGATCATAATTGGTTGATTTAATTCAGAGCTAAAAGGGGTTTTATCTAAAGCTCATCACGGACGGACGTGCCTCATTTCTGCCTAAATTAATCAAATCAATCTTTTCCAGTACACGTCGGAAACATCATCGGAACCTACCGGACATCGAGAGATCTCGGTCTGGAAAATATCGCGACCATGACCGATCACGAGACGATCTTCCCAGCCTTCCCGGATACCGTGAAGGAACCTACACGTGAACATACGAACTCGATATTTTCTTCGCAATAACCCAAAACTTTATTGGTTTGAAGATAGAAGTTAAATATCGCTTGATCTCTGGTCACTATTTAGTGCTAAACTACGCCCGCATACCTGGGCGATTGGATAACCCTCAGAAAATCGTTATTTCGTTTCTTAGCCGACATATGAATGCGGTCAACATGGTACAACATGATGATTAATAAAGGGAAATCCAAGATGATGGGCTGTAGTATGGGAAATAGTGGAATAACAAAGGGTGTTAAATTGGGAAGTGATATTTTGAAGGAAGTTAAGGAATTACAGGCACAGAAAGGTTTCGTAAAAAAGAGGAATTTACTTAGGGTAATATAAGTAATGAATATTAGGAAATCATTGCTAAAAATGTTCGTATGGAGAGTGGCGTTATATGGGTGCGAAAAGTGAACGGTAGGAATTTCAGAAAGGAAAAGAAGAGAGGCTTTTGAAATGTGATTCTATAGAATAATAATGAAACTGAGATTGGTGGATACAGTAACTAACCAGGAAGTTTTAAATAGAATAAGAGAAGAGAGAACTATATGGTGGCCAATAGAAAGGATAGATTAATAGGCCACGTCTTGTAAAATTAGCATTAGAGGAAGTGTGTGGGGTGAGAACAGAAGAGGAAGGCCAAGGATAGAATACGCTAAGCAGACTAGGGAGAGGATGTGTTAGCTTTGTTGAAATGAAACGGCTTGCGCAGAATAGGTTAGAATGGAGGATTGCATCACACTAGTCTGAGGTCTGATTACAATAACAACAAGCCGATATATGAACTTTTTATTTCTACGACGTTCAATCATCATTTTGTTTAGTGTTTTGGTGTTGTAATCATGTTTATATTAATTATTAATTTTTTAATAACATTTCATATGTTGAATTATTTTATGGGGCGCCCTAGCGTTGTAATTTATAGCGCCGTACAAATACCATAATATGTATAACGCATTGTTTTGGTATAGTAGTTCCATGAGTTGCCTCATTAATTTCTTCTGTAAAACACGCGAAACGCCCATTGTAAAGAAACGTCAAGACCAGAATATAAGTTGTAATATAAGCTAACAGCTGTTTTATATTATCCGCTAAAAGCGAGCTGTTTCGGTAAGCGTTCGTGTTTCTGTCTTTATTTCTGCGATTATTTACAAGTTCCTCCGCGGCAGGAAACCCCGATTTTGTGTATAATCTAGTGTGATGATGCTGAGACTATTCCTGAGTATCTTACGCCACGAGACGCTTTCACCAGAACGCGTCGTCGCATTGGAATCTACAAGTCCGCCTCCACACGCTCCACTGCTCCTCTAGCAGACCTCGGAAGGTACGCCAATTACCTTTGTACCATTAATATCTATACAGCACTCCTGCCCCATCATGTTCTTCTCTTATCGTTGTACCTACTAAACTATTTTGCTGGTGTATCCAGCATTCAATATCGTTATAATAATTACTGCCCAACATTATAAAGACTTCAAGGCTTCTAAAACAACCTTCTTTAATATACTGCTTCGGTTTAGTGATAACCAACACACCCTTTCGCATTATTATTGGATATTTGATATGCATAATTTTGTAAAGGTGGAAAATGAAATTCTATAACATTGATATATTTAAGGAATCCACACGACATAAAATGATTTATTTGATATATGTTTGTATATTCTTTATACAGATTTAAACGAGTCGAAAAATTGCAACAAATTCTTAACAACACTTGCGGTAACGGTGAAGAAATTATAGCTAAAAATATGCGACTGTTAGCACGCTTAAGTCTGTGACGTCACCAAAAGACAATTCAGGGAGTTTCGTCTTATTTATTTGCACGTAATATGGCGTCTATTTGTTCACACTGCCCTACACTAGCAAATTATCAGTTATATCCCGTAAAATACAAACACATGGAAGGATGATGATAAAAAAATCCGGACGATATTTTTAAATATGTATATATACTTTTTCTTACTTACAACCACCTTTCAATACGAACCACAGCAGACTTAATATTTTAATTTTGCTCAATTATGTCCGGCAAATGATAACAAAAAAAAAATTATTTTTCAGAGACTGACGGAATAATACTATTGAAAATTCTTGAGAATTTGTGTATTTAATAATAGGTATATACGGAAAATAGAATCTTTATAATTAATAGATACGAACTATAGAAATAAATCAAATAATCTCACAATGCACCGTGACATGTTAGAGTCGTAGGTAGCGTGCTGATTTGATGTACCAGGAGGATTGTTGACTTCATTAAAATACTCATCAGGCCGGATAAGGAGAAATAAACTTTTCAGACATGACAAGTTTTATGATCTAGATACTGGTTAAATCAGATGTCGACCATGAGATTAGTGTTCCATTAAATACTATACCAGAATAATACAAACAAGCACCCGGGTAACGGCGGGCACACATCTAAGTATTATTTTTCTAATCTGGATTGCAATTAGTTGATTAGTATTTCATGAAACTTATAAGATTTTTTCTGTTATTGCACCGTTTAAATTGTGGGAAGTAGTACAGTAGAACATGAAATGAACTATCGATCTTCAGGTGTTGGACACACGAGTCCGTCATTCATTAATGGCCTGTAACACGTCAGACTTAGTCGGCATTAAGATAATACTTCAGGTGTCCTATTGTAGGGCTGCAAATGAAGACACAATGAGAGAGTTTGCAGTTTGCCTTTCAAGCTAAGAAGATTTGTTTTGGAGAGACGGAATAGCACTTTTGAGTCTCAGCTGACCTTGTTGACACAAGTGGCTAATTTTTGGAAATTATTAAGCGTGTAGCTTCGGCTGACTCAGTAGTCATCGTCATCAAACCAGTGGCGACAGGAAAACCGGCCAGTGAATCAGCAGCAGCAGGCAGTCCAGCAATTCCAGGAGCTGGATCCAGATTGCTGAATCACGGTGCTTCCATTGTTACGTGATTTGGTCTGGCTAAGCACAGCTACTACCTACAACACCTGGAGACGCTCATGCACAAAGCTAACTATATCCTACGGTATTCAAATTTTATGGAACATTAAACCGTAAAAACTCATAAATGGAGACCTTTATAAACGAATTCAAAAATAGTAATTTTTGTTACAGTCCTATGAAATAGTGACATAGTATATATACTGACAATTTTAACCATAGAAAAATAATGACATTATTATAATGCTTCACGATTATAATGACAATATTTTCGCAATTAGCATATCATTATATATATATTTATATATTACTCTTGTTAAAACTCTCTAAACTTTAGGGTAAAGTCTCCAGGAGCGATGGAAGCAAATCATAGTCCTATTTACAATAGAAAATTGGCCCACATCAGATCTACACCGTACAATAAAAAAATTTAATAAGAGAAAGGCAGAAAATGGTACATTTTTTATTGCAAAGATAAATGTATAATATGATAATTTTAGACTAGTAAAATTATGAAAATAAAATTGGTATGGCAAAAAATTAAGAGGATTTAAGAATAGTAAATGAAAGGCGATCTATCTTGATCCCTAAGGAAAAACATCATCCAAAGACGCTTGGATGGAGTTCCAGGGCGTGGAAAAAGTGACAGTGTTAGACGACTTCAAGGAAGAAGCTAAAAGTAGGGAAAGAGAGATAATAAAATATACTAACCAGATCCAAGCACATGCCAGGAGGCAGAATAATAATGTCGTTAGAGAAATCAAATTTTGATTGTGAAGACTAGGCAGTACATTAAAAAATATTGATTTTTCTATATAGGACAGTATAAAATAATCGGTTCATAAACTCAAAAGACAACTTAAGTGAACCAACCAGTTTATAAAAAATAATTTCCCTCAAATACTGTATTCGTCTCAAGCACAGTATCTGAAGAATATTTTTTTGGAGTTGAAGAGCAAGTTACCTATACGTAGAAATTTGATTGAGATGCTTATAACCTTGATCCAGAATAGAACAATATCGTATCCTACGCACAGTAGAGAACAATGGAGAATGTTGATCGAGGTCCTGTGAGAACGTGGTGGAAAACTAAAGTAATGGAAAGCAGGAACGAGGGAAACTCTCTGAAAGCCGTAGTAACATGTCCATTTCATGAACTAAATTCTAAATAAATCAGTAAAAATTGACCACAATATCTTAACTGAGGAAAGCACACGGATACTCCGTAACTGACATTCTTTCCAATTGTATTATAATAAATGGGAGTGTAAAATAATCATGAGAAGAATGTTTGAAACCGAAAGCATTAATGCTCTTCTCGTATTTCAATATGTGTTTCATTATTTACGTTTACCAAGCCCAACCTCGAAATAATAAAAGAGTGTAAAGTAAAAACTCAAATTTGCTATATTATATCATGTGTTAACGTCTATACGGTTTTGTTTTGTAATTTATAAATAGTTTATTACATAACTATTAGCTACCCGGTGGTTGAGACGGAAACTGACGTGTGTTTCTTGCATTCTGTAACTATGTAATTAAAATGGCTCTCATATTACAGCTTGGTATTACATTAAATTCCCAGTACCTAATTAATTTTATTCTCTTTTAAGACTTAATTATCTTTTAAAAGCTGGAGTTGGTTGAGATAGTTGACGGTTGCGTGAAACGGTTTCCCTACAAGCTGGATGGGTATTAAGGACACGGCCCCCACGCAGGAAGTTCTCTCAATGGCCTGAGCATCCTCTCAGACGAATTCGCATACCTGCTCTCCTCAGAGCTCTGGACCGGTTTTCCACACGACACCATCATCCAGGCGACTCAGTAGCCATGATAATATTGATAGTTTAAAATATAAAAATCTGGCAAATTTATGAAGACAGTATCAGTTTGCAATATCAAGTATTCATTTGATATGCATCTTCTAACGATGAGAGTGAAGAAAAACGGCGGTGAAATATGCAGTGTGTGATGGAACTTGGAGAGAAGTGGAGGTCAAGGAAAGGAGAAGAAACATGAACAATTAATTAGTCAGTGTGTGTTTGCAGCTGAAAATAAGAGAAAGAAGACGCTTTCGATAGTAGAAAGCAAATGCCAAAGCTACATAACAAAGTACAATATCTAAGCCCAAACTCTGCTGAGACGTGAACGACGTCGCCGAGACAGAAGACTGTTTATTCTGGACGCCAAAGATGCGAAATCTCAGTTCCGACGCCGTACAACACCCTGTGGGAGGAAGGGATCGCCACAATCTGCTGCCTGCTTTCAAGAACGAGGCATTTCTTGGAAGGAAAAATCGCTTTGTACCTGGACGAGAGTAACCGAAAGAAGATGAACAAAATCTCTGCTACCCGTAATTGCCCCACACTAATTAACCCTCAGTTAGGTCGTTCCTAATTAAATGTTTGATTCTCTTAAATCCTAAATTTGTTGATCATGATAGATAGTGTATGACCCAACGAGGAAATTGTGTTTTAATATATAAATAAATATACAATTTAAAACAGTAAATTTCGTTAATTAAATCACCCCTTCACCAATCATTTACAAGGATATTGATTAAAATGGTTTATAAAGTACGGCCTACTTTATAAATAAGAAAATATTGTTTGAAAATAATAATACTAAATATGAGCTTTAAACAGGCGTCCATAAATTTGAGAAATAATCACATTAAAATTTGATAGTCCGAAGTTTCGTCACAAGTTTCGCGTCATATTCTAACGGCTATAACCTGAAGGCTGAAAATTAAACATGAGACATAAAAATATAAACAGTTTAGTACAAAGGAGCTTAAAATAAAAAATCAAACAGTTCTTATTAAGATTATCAGTGTCATGCTCAACATTCCCTATTGTGTTACATAAATATATAGTCCGAGATCGCATTATACAGAATACGATTTTCTCAATTAATCAAAGCATAATTAGTAAATATATTCCATTATTATTAATTGAACAAGGATAGTATGCAGTAAAATTTATTTGCAAAATCTTTCATATAACTGTGTGCAGTTTCGGTAATAAATTTTATAATATTATAATACTTCTATAAACCCCACTCCATTTACTTAATAAATTCAACATCGTCCAATAAATATTACACTAATCCGAGAAATATAAAACAATACTTACGATTCAAAGCAAAAACTAAACTTCACGACTTGCTGCAAATTAAAATTACATTACATTTCATACACCTCCTTATTCTCGGGAAAATAATGGCCACCACCTACCACTTTTACAGAAAAAACCTCCATATTTTTAAATAATTTTAGCCAAGCAATATTTATGGTTATAATATACTAAGACATAAATAATATTTATGATAATAATAATAATCTAAGGCAACGGCTTACCCTTTATTTCCTACTAACACATTTTACTTATTTATTATGGGCAATGAGGATTTACATATCTTACGTTATCACTATCTCGAGAAGCCTTTCAAGATAACCATTGATGACCTTGTCGTGAAAGCAGCTGTACTGAATCTTCGTCAAGTGATAAATTTTAAGGAATTACACTGTACTAAAAGTGAAATTTTTTAAGTCACTACAAAACCACGTTTTTATAATTAAGAGAATTTATATTTTTATTGAATTCTCTCGTACCCTATTCTTAGTAAATGAATTTAAGCTATTCAAGCGAATGGGTAATTAAGTTATTGTTGTTTTATCGATAACTTCTATAACGATGACTGAGCAAGATGGTCTGGTACAGAACACACAACAACGGTCATGAATATGCATTTGTACACACAGACCTTGAGAAGGCATTAGTATCTTTTTTATCTGTATGGGTCGTAAATATACAATGGCACAGCCAGACAGGCCGTAACTGCGATATTTGTATCTACAATTATTTCTATGTTATGATGAATTTTATGTACCACAGCTGACGGTTTCTAGATGCCTAAGAACTTGGACGAAAACCAAAAACAAATCCGTACTACGTAGTTACAAACCGTTACAATATCGGCGTTAATGGGAAGTTATCTTTTAATTCAATCATTTCAACTTCAGCAGTATCAGAAACAATTACTTTACTATCTTCTTTAAGTGTTTTTGCCTTTGTGTTCTAGTGTATGTAGGTATAGGAGAATAGACTGGAGTCTTTAACTCACATTTCTTCTAAAACCTTTTTCATCTCAGAATTGCATGCTGGAGGTTTATTCTACTGACAAAAAGGCCAGTCCTTTAATTCAATAGCATCTTCCACAAAAAAAATTGATCTCACGGTAGTATATACCAGAAAAAAACAGTTCTTCATAAGGACCTGAGTGGCCACCGAGCGTGAAGAAATTAAACAATGCATTGCCAGTTACAGAACGTTCACATCTACCGGTTAAGCTGTGAAAATAGTTTTAACAAAATTTTATAAATAAGGAAATATTATAGAGAACGTAGGTTTTCCGACGTAGATGATGGACGAAGAGTTCTTGGGGGATTCCAGTCGGGTTATGAAATTCGTGGACAAGGAACTTCATAACTCGACTGGAATCCCGAGAACTCTTTGTCCCAGAAAATATTAATTTGTGTGTGTACTTTAAGGTAACCCCGATTTGCAGTGGGCCAAAAAACCGATAGCTCTGACCACAAAATCATAATAATTATGGTAGGTAGTTGTTGTGAATTGCGCTTGTTGGCTTCCCTAACAAGGACCTTGGTCTGTGGGAAAGGCTGCCCGTGACGCTCAGCTAAGCGAGAAATAGGCGCGCTACCCAGCCCCTAATTAGTGGGAGAGTCAATCAGACAGCGACCACAATTACCAAGGTCATCTCATTTCATACGGCGAGACTTCGACAAGCGACTAGAAGCAATATTTAAATCACATTGCTCACGAGAACGAAGTGATCTGTGTGTGCGAGCTTTGCTGTAATGCACACGACACCATAAAGTCATTACGTCATCGTCATCCTGATATGGAAAATAAAGTATTATCCTCGTACTGAAAATTCTGCTGTAATTAGATTCAGGCGGGATGCGAAGTCAAAATGGGGTCATTCATATTTAAACAGTTATTTTAGGTGATGTCGAGCGAATTAGTTTCAACTTTATAATCAAATAATACGAATGTGAAGGTAAACCACGGTAGGAGACTACTTTTGCATAGTACGCAGGAGAAATGGTGTTCAATATATACGATGCTATAGTTATAATATAAGCTATCTAATAACAAATAAGGAGAGAGGTTCGAGGTGCGAATGTGTTAAACCCCCAGAAATTCAGTTGCAGGCTGTGGTGATGAAATATATTAATTTCGCAGCTGTTTTACGTTTTTCAATAGAAGCGTCGTCGATAGGCGAGCGTGTGGCAACGTAGCTATTAATTATCACTCACTCTTTCTCTACCCACTCCTTCCGAAATATGTTGGACTTACAATTGCAGACGTCGGAATGGAACACATGACAGGGTAATTTGAGTTGATGGATATTTTCCTTCAAGGTCGGATCAGTCTCAAAATTAAAACCACGGTGAAAAATTCAACTTATTTCATTTGCGACACCTTCCAGCTACTTATCTACACAATCACGAGGTACCAACTTTCCAATCCCCTCGTCATAGAAGCACCGCCTCTGCCTTCAGCCAAATCTACGCTGCAGGTCGTTGTCTGTGTCAAACTGATGTCCTGCTAGCCAGAGTTTCATGTGAGCGTGGATATTAGATCAGAGAGCCAAGTCCGGGCTGTAATAGTGGGCGATCAAACACTTCCCTTCATGACAATAATCAGCCGCTTAACCGCATTTGCAGCATTTTCGATGAGAAGTGTTTCATCACCCACCGTACATCCCGAACTTGGCTCCCTCTGATTTTCATCACTTTGCTCACATGCTGGCTAGGAGGACAGCATTTTGGCACAGACCAGAATCGAATTGGCTGAAATTCACAGGCGACAGAGTCAATGACGAAGAGATTGGAAATTTGATACCACGGTACGACAAATGTCTAGAAGACCATGTTAAGAATTAACTGGAAGCTGTAGCTTGTTTTTCTCTCTTTTTAATTTCGTGACTGACCAAGCCTAGAAAAAAAGAATAATCCTCATCAGTCAAACTCATGGTACTGAATTTATGATACGTGGATAATTGTTAGCCTCGACAAGAGAAAATTGGAACCCTAAGAATCAGAGACGTAACCTTTAGAACATTCAGAAAAGAAGGTGAGCTAGATGACTAATCTTTTAAAACAGTATTTCAGCCACTCGTTCGCAGGAATGACGCCTGACAATACGATATTATTTATATTTATATTTGTTTAACACTCAGATTTATCATTATGGCACGTTAACTCGAACGTTTGGACATGCAGTTGAGAACTTATCTGAGCTATATTCATTTGAAAACCTTCTCTTGTCGAGTTACCTGAGGCAGCTGGTCCTTTATCGAGCCTGTTCCCTCTTGTGCATAATAGATTCCTCTCCCCTTACACTTCCAGTGGTAGGTGGTGTCTTAACCTTCACACTATATTCAGTATGGAGAAACGCCAGACTTGAAATTTTTATATTTTGAATTTTCTGATAAATGACGATCCTCTTGTTTCACACCAGCGTGACCTGAATATCGATTGCGTTTATTTTAATCCTTCATTGTTGGAAAGAGTCACAACTGTCGGAGGAACTTTACATTGACCGATTTCTCAGCAACGTGTTAAGCGTATTTCTGTGTGTTATGGGGAGTCTTTTTCTCAAAATGCGTTTAACATACAACATATGGTACGAGTTAGGAAGAAGAATAAATTATGTGAATTAATAGTTATAGATATAGAAAGCTAAAATTTTCAATAAAAACAAGATTTTGAGAAATTATAAATTAAAATTTTAGTAAAGCACTACTGTGGAGGCTTTTACTAAATTGAAAATAATCCCAAATTGAACGATTCTGATGGTCTTTTCCACCCAAAGCCACCACAGTTCAAGGTCTAGTTCCGTGATCTTTTTGTGGTAATGGATATGGGCGTCTGGTTCCGAAAAGAAAGATCAGATTTACGTGGTCGTTGGACCAATCAATTTTTTACTTACACGCTCTAATGGCGCTAACTGATATTATTTGCAATAATAATAGCTATTTTTTAATTAAAGAAATAGATAAAATGATGCTGTACTTTTTTATTATATGATACTATTACAATTGGAATTTTGAGGACACAGTTACAATTGTTTTTCAAACAACAACATTTGAGCCAAAATAAACAATGATATAAAAAAAACATTATCCACTAAGTCAGAAGTCATTTTTTTACAACGGGGCAATTAAAATTTTATATAGACCGCATTTAAGAAAGATACTGAAATACAACAATTTATCTCTTTCTTAAATGGACAAACCAACAACTGTATAAAGAAAACCAGAGAATATGTCAATACTACGCAAAAAGCATAAATAAATAATTATTATGGGAAAAAAGGGAAACAAAATTGAATGATAACTTTGGCATTTCTTCTTTGCAATCTTCACGACTACTTCCATAAGAATCTCTCACACATCTAAATGTATTAAACACAAATTCCATCCTTATTAGTCATATATTCCAATGCTACTACTGTTTTGAAATATATCACACAGTTGTCATCCTGACTCGGATAATGCACCCCCAGGTTCTCACCAGATCAGAGAGGTGGAACTCGCCCGCTCGGAAAAAGCAATAAAATATCTGTTAATGTTCCTGGCTCATAACAAGCTAATAAAAAGATATAAATTGGTCATATTTACTTGTAATTATACCTAAAGTCAGTTAGCATCTCGTCATATACGCCCCTGAGTGCAAGCTGATCGTATGGAAGTCCGTAATGACTAAGAACGTTTTGCTACAAACCAGAAGGGGAAACACGTAGAATGTAAATTTAAAAACAAAATAATAGCCTGGACCGCATGCGGCCAGCGGGTTGCTTAATCTCTACTCTGGATTATCAAATTATGGTTAGCAATCTGATATTTGACATCACGTCAATTTTCCAGATAAAGTAAACGAACAGATACTACTTTTCAGTGAGAAACATTGGTTTCTCTGTAGCGGAGAAATTAAATGGCATTATAACATTATAGAGCACCGTTCGTCTGTAGATCACAAATTTCTTCCCGAAATCGGGCAATGTAACGCCAGAACAATATTAACACTTTCATTGACATTCCATTTCAAATACCAGATTAAGATTGCCGTTCATTTGAGTGAATAAATATTGCTGAAATAAGATTTACACATTTCAATTAAAAATACGAGTTATGAAGTATTTAACACGACTAAAAAATTAAATATGCAAAAAATCAATAATCTAACAAGAATAAATCAAAAACTACAGCCAATTTGTAAGCAAACAATTTAAAATTTTTGTGTAGTTACCTGACGAAATGTCGTAAATATATAAAATAAATATTAATTAAAATTGTTGGCTGACAAATTGAAATAAAATGTGCTTTAACAATATTTCATTTAATACCGATGTTGAGGTTAAATATAACTAAACCTTGATAAAAATAAATTCCCAAATATAAAATACTTCGTTATAAAAAATATTTTTTGTTATTAACAATAATATTGCTCAATAATGGTATTATTTATCATTCGTAAAATAAATAATATTTTACTGTTGCTTTTTAAAATACGTAACAAATTAAAATTATCGAAATTGTTCTTTTTAACAGAAGATTCGAACTTTAAAATAAATTTAAAATTGAATTTACCTGGAGGCTTTTTAAAACGGTTTATTTACTAGTCAAATTAATCATTACAACAGCCCAATTAAAAACAAGTAATATAGATTATGCTTCAATTGTATACATTGATAGGTAAGTGGCTCATGGGATTTTATTAAAACAATCATTCGTTTTGCCAACAGACGTGATTATTTTATGTAAAATTTATAATATGCAAGGAATTATGTTTTTGTAATGGCATCTAAAATATATAGCTTATATTTCTGTATTATTACATCAGCGATATTTAAATTGTTGAAACACACTAATGGAAATAACGGTTAGATATATTAACCTATTAGTGTAACTGGCAGCTGAGAAGTGATTTATGCTTGGTAGAACTAATGTGGGTGGGGCACGACGATCAAATGAGATACATAAAAGACCGGTTCTCATTAAGGAGAATCTATATATAGACACTGATTCGTTGATTAAACTTCGCAGTTGTTCTGCGTTATTGTGATGGAAGCGGAGTAGACTCACAAAGATACTCTTCCACATTTAAAGTAGGTCTTCTCCGTATCGAATCCGAAGCTCTGCTACAGCATAACTAGTTGCGTAAGTCGCTGTAAAGGTCTGTCACGAGAGGGAAAGAAGACGAAAAATTTCAAATTTCGTCACAGCAAATATAGCAAAAAATATGCTGCACCGAAAACATGAAATTTCAAAAACAAAACAAATATTTATCTAATAACTAGCTGGGTGCACAGCGTTGCCCGGTAATTAATTTAAATTAGCTCATTGCAGTATGTAATTCGACAGAAATCTCTTTGCCAATACGTGATTAAACCATCAGATAGATCGTCGCATGCTCTAATGTTCCAAAATACACTATTTTTGTATGTATAAATTTAATTATATAATTTGTTGTTTTTTTTTGCTTAAACGTTGTTTTGAGAATACTATTTCCATCCAGAATTTGTCTAATCTAAATGTGTTTTGGGTAAACGCCCGGAAATATTGGGAGTCGTCGTTAAACCGTGATGGAGTGAAAATTGCGTGTGCGAGGAATCTTGACCGTAGGTTGTTGGGATCTCGGGCACGCTGGTCGAGACGCCACACAGAAATTATAATTTATATTGGCAGTTCGCAGCGAGGAGCGGTGGAGTACGGAGGGTGCAACGTGTTAATGACCACAGTAAATTGTTTATATCATTGCTCGAAATGAACTTGTTATATTTCTTAAATTTTTAAATAAATATTACTTCGCGCCCAATAAAAGTACGCAATTCAGAGTCGACGGCAGAGCACAGTCGTGGTTAACGAAGCTTTTCGTTAGAATATATATATATATATATATATATATATATGTATGTATGTATGTATATATATGTGCGGTAAGGGATGAAATAAGTTTGTAAAGATAACCAACCAGCGGCAGCTCAATTGTGTGGCCCTCTTGGATTCCTCCGCGTGCCTAGAGATCGGACGTGATTTCATTTACAATAGCCGCATCGCTTTCACGTGTCACGTCGCCCAAACTTGCGAGGACTGAAATATTATTGCCACTTAAATAGAAGGCTGGCACGATTAAAGATAACTAAATAAAATACTATTATGATAATTAAACTTGAAATCACACGAATAATAATTCTAGCTGCTCAACCCGTCCCAAGTTTACAGGGCGAATAGTGGATGAAACATAAAGGATTCACAAAGAAATTTAGAAACTGAAGATTTTACAGTTAATTTTAATCAATTACGAATTGAGCAAGAACTGTTGCAAATAAGCATATTAAAGACAAAGAGAAACACGAAGCAGACAACGCGACAAACAAAGAAAGAAGCGCGTTGAGATGTAGCGAAAGGAAAGAGAAACGACCTGGCCTTCCTGACAGTAGGAATATAAAGTAAAATGGCAAATCTAACCAGGGCGACAGCAAACTAATGTAGTCGCAGGAGTGACAACTGCTGGTAGTCGAATGTTAAATTTAATAGTTTCTCCTGTTTGCCCTCCTTAAGGTGGCCCCATGCCGCCATCGAACTATTCGCCAACTGTTGCCAAACAGCAGAGATGGAATAAAAAAGGCGGGCAGGCCAGTGATCCCTACAGCTGATGTGGTTTTGCGGACAGGTCCAGGCTCTGCCTCGTGTCATTGACTCGTTGCAAAAATATGATTTCCCGCGATACTGGTGCCATTAAAAACAACAGAGTGTTATATTTCATTTCCGTACATACATAACTGAATAATGTATATATAAAAAACTAATAACGGAAACGTGAAAAATTGCCATTAAATTTGCAAAACTTTATTCATTTAGTAAACACAACTCTGGATTATTTCATGGCTTTTGTGAACTTAGAAAAAGTAAATAGAAAATTAATGTTTTCATTCTGAAGAAAACAGGATTTATGAATATGGACTGAATAATAATATTCAACGTACATTAAAATCAAGTAGAATTAGTAAGAGGAGAAAGAAAGGGTTTGTACTGTGATGCTTAATTGGTCCAGGGAGTTTAGTGGAAGCAGAACAATCTTTAACAATTTTGGACAAAAAAAAACATGGTATCAGTATTTTGGGACCGAATTTATGGCCTCTGGGAAGACCATCAATGCACAATGATAATGTGAGACCGTAAAGAAACCAAAAGAAAAATTCAAAACAAAAGGAGGGGAATGCTGACGCGAAAGTGTGCTTGTTGCACGACAACGCCCGCCCTCACACAGCCTTAACCACCAAGGCGCTCTTGGTTTCGTTTGATTGAGAAGTTCCCCTGTATTCCTCTCACTTGGCGCCTTCAGATTATTATCTTCTCATCCCCCTGAAGGCACACTGGGTGGAATTACATTTTCAACCGACGAGCAGGCGCAGAAAGAAGTCCTCAAGTGAGGGATGGAGCTGACGCGAGAGTTCTTTGAGGATAGCGTAAAGAAGCTTGTGCCACGGTTCACGACATGCATTGAACGGAAGGGGTTTATGTAGAAAAATTCAAAATACGATTTAATTTTTTTAATTACTTTTTCCTAAATAAAATATAAAAGTCTAGTACAATTACTTTCTGAAAATGTCTCGTATTTTGTTTGTCTCGAGGATGTCCATTTTGTCTGACCATATAGCCAGCGATAGTAACCAGAGCTTATACACAGACTCAGAATTGTCTCATAGTATTTTTCAAACACCATCAAACACTCGTAAAAAGCTAACGCCTAGACGTTCCGCCATGTGCATGTGGTGCCTGGTAAATCTGTCAATTCCTCGTGTGACGAGGTGACGACTGAGTCACTTCCTCACTCGCAGAGATGTCGCAGGAACTGACCTCGTTACTTTTTTATCTTGGCTGCAGGTCCTATGCTTCTCAAGCCCTCCCAGTAAGCTTATTTTAGGTCTCTGAGTACACAATGATTCGGCTGTCCTGTATTTTTGAATACTCAGCACTCTCGTTCACACTCATCAGCAATGAATGGCACCGTAAATGAGTCTTTGTTTCAGGGAACACTGAAAAAACAGTTACTTGGCTAAAAAACTGGGATAGAAAATTTGGTTGTAGTAAAATATTTCATAGGCAAGCTTGCAATGAGACATTCCCATAACCTGAACAGATTGATTGTATCAACCACCTCAGTAATTCAAACTACAAAACGTTACTAATATGAATAAATGAGAATATATTCAATGTTATCAATCTTATTTTTTGGTTGTAATGAGTAAATACTTGATTTTTTCAGGTTTTCACTTACTATCAAGTACTCCATTTAAGTCCAAGTTCCGGGTACATCATTTTAAAACGCAGATGTCCCAAAATCCCTGTAAAACTCCTATTTTGAGCAAAGGATGTGTAGTGAACTTTCCCAATGACATATAAACACAGTTGGCGTAATGCAGACAACCATCAAGCACAGCCCAACAGAATTTCCGGCCACGTCATTTTGGTTCGTTATTCCCCGGTTGTTAAGGAAACAATGTGCGAACATTCAGCAACACGAAATAAAGACAAGTCATTTAGAGAATCACGCCTAGCATTCGTAACAATTCTGATTATAGCACGTGAACAATTTTTGGGAAGTATCTAATTCACGACCAAGCCTTCTTACTGAATCTGCCATCCCTATCAAATATCCTTAAGATTCCATTGTAATTGCCTCTCTCTCATTTGTAAAGAGCAACTGTTACAAATGCTATAATGACGAAATAGGGCAGTTAAAAAAAACAGCTGCAAGTTTCACTGACCATCAAATTCATTTATTGATCTGTATAGGGTAACTGCAATAGTTACTAGAACTAGAGCGGAATGTTGTCAAGTTCGTTTCAGGTCTATCGACTTGATTGTTATAATGAATTTAATTTACTTTACAATTTTAATATTCAAAAAATATATAAAGCGCAGAAATTTACAGGGTATATATGGGCAGTATATTTAAATAATATAGATCTAGAAATAGAAGGGAGAGGAATATTGCCATCACTGAGGATCTGCCGTTGGAAAGAACCTACAATTTTCTAAAATATTCAATAAATCCTTAGGAAGGGGATATACAGACAGGACGACGTCTCCTTCCCACGACTTGATGTTTTGTTTCATTACACGAATATGACACTATGTCGAAAGATCCTGATGCAATAAAATAATAAACAAGTGAGGCTGCATTTATTGGTTTTGAAAATTTACAAATTGGATAATTAGCATCAGTCTGTTTTATATAATTATAATGATAAATTTTACTGTTAAAAGTATTCAATGTTTTACCTAATAAAAACTTTCTAACATATTATATTTTGACTTCTGTTAAAAAATACACTGGGTGCTTAAACAACTTTTAAGGATTGCTTTCAGGTTCCATACGTCTTTAACGGCTTTTTAATGCTGTGACGCATGCATTATTCATGTACGGAAAGCATGTGTGGGAATAAAATCGTAAATTGAATGTAGGCATTATTAATAATACAAATAAACAGCAATAAAGGACATGCAAATGTATTACAATCCTTAAAGTGTTGCAAGGGGTAGAGATCCAGCCTTGCTCTTGAAAATCCTTCCTATAAATAAGTTAGAAGCCAATATTAGGTTTACACGAGTAGCGACGTAAGGCCACGTTAGTAACACGTCATAACTACTTTGGCATATGTTTACGGAGCTCGGGACTGGGTATTTCATAACGTTACAGATATTGGCTAGTCGTAAGTGGGTTAACAGCAGCAGTTATCTTTCACAGCAGAACATGTTCTCGCCTGCGAGTATCCCCTTGTCCTGTGAACTTCACACTCTAAATGAGAAACATTTCCTGTTCCCTCGTATTATTTCTCATCATCAAAGAATGTCTTTCGATAACACACTTTTTTATCAATACATAATAACCACTCGACTATAAATGTATAAAGATAGATAAATTAGGATAATATAAAAATATTCCTCAAAATGGAAGTTATAGACAGAAAAAAAAGATTTATATGTATTTAAAAAATGTTTGATATTAGTAAACACTAAAACATTCAAATTTAAGGTTCGAGAAATTATATGGGTACTTAAGTGAACGAGATTAACCTGATCTCGCGGCCTAGCAGTTACTTCCAACGACAGATGCCAAATGTACTCCAAACCGAAACACTTAATTAAATGGGACAAAGCAAGTTCTGACAATGCATATGCCAGCTAAATTATATCAATTGACTTAACAGGTGTGTTTTGAGAATTCAGAATATTATGAGAACGTGTAACTTCTGGAAGCTAAAACGTAATTCTACGGTTAACAGATGAATAGATTGGGAAATATTGTCGAATACTACTGATGTAGAGACTGGGATGAAATAAATTATTACAATTTGAAAAAAAAATTCATTGCCGTGACTTTTACAGGTCAGGTTCTAATCGCGTAAAATTATAACCGCAGCTACAGTGGAGAAAAACGATTAAAATCACACAATCTTCAAAAATATGCAATAAAAATTTTAATTTTGCCAAAAATATATTTCCACTCAATATAATACATTAATGAATATCTTTCTATTCTTGAGAAATTAAATGAAACTATTCATACCCCGACAGACATACATTACGAAATGTAGTCCAACATTTCAGTAGTTAAATTTTAATGATATACCACTGCTGCGGGCTTCCAAATGAGTCCAGATTCCAATTAAGTGCTATATATGAAGTTGTGTTATTTTCGTGAATTAATTTACATATATTTTCCTTGAGATTTTGTAATAAAATGACACTCCACTAATAATCAATCAAAATTTTCATTTTAACACTTGGTCCACCTGATCTATAAGAAACCACTAAATTTCAAAAGCTTTATCGGGCTGTAAAATAAAAACCGTTTGACATAAAACAAAAAAACATATCCTTTTTTATATCAATGAAAGGAACAAACATTCCTTGTTTCATTAAAATCTGAGATCATGGGAGTCATGGTAGGGTTGAACGGACATGGAATGACCCCATTGATAATGTGTAAAAGCATGAAAAATATTGAGGTTCGGAAACTTTTTCTTCTTGAAGAAATAAGCATACAAAAAATTAATTTAATTCCCTTGCTATGGACAACTTTGTACAAGAAAAAAATATTAGGCAATTAAACAAAGATTTAATTTGTAGTCCTGAATGTACTGAACACGATGCAGTTTATTTGAAAATAAAACGTCATCATAGTGCCGAATACTTTAGAACTTCGTAGATACCTACAAACGCGGAAAACGGCATGTGGGCTACAACAAAAATGGCGGTCAGTTTTGAACCGGACGCAATAGAAATGAGACTAAATGAGTTTTGAAGTGTCAAAACAAGAGGGAATGCACCAACAAAATCTTAATTTATTCTGAGATGGTGCGGCAAACTGTGCTAGACCACTTGGCATGGATTGATTCCATAGTATTTTTATATTGTTATTTTAGACTTGTCCTATTTCTTCAGTAGACGACTAATAGATGCAACAAATAAATCTAAATCAAGAGGACAACTATTTTATGTGTGGTAAACAAAGAAGATTGCGGACTACCCGCGGAGCACGAGAAGCAAATTGTAATGCCAAGGTTTAACTGCGAACAAAGAATCGATGTAGTTTAAATTGTTTGTTGCTATCTACTGAGTGTGAGAAATATACCGATTTGTAAACAAAATTTTAATGTAGAGCATTGAGGTGGGCCTGTAGCATGTTATGTCTCTGTGCTAGAGCTCACAAACAATTAAAATACTAGAAAACCAAAATTTCTTCATTTCTCAAAAAACGAGAATTTTTCATTTTGAGTTCCATCGTGAGCTTGTACTCTGTCTATCTGATAACCGTGAAGCAAAACCCCGCTGTGAAGACAATAGCGAATAATGAAGCAGCTTATCGCCATCTGCTTCGTGCTCCAGTTACTTCACTGCTGCTACGGTCAGTTATTGCTTGACCGTCAACAGTTTCCATGCCATTCTTAACAAAATTTCCAAAACCAGATTATAAATAAGCTCTGGTGGAGGTGGAAATAAAAATGAAAACTCAAAAATTACTGATATTTTAGGTATTTGTCGTAGAATAGAGAAGAACATGGAAATTTTGCATGATAAAATATTATAAAGTGAAGAGCAATTATTCAGTTATGCAGCATGAACGTGTCCCGTGAGAAGGAAGTGATTCAAGGTCACGCGTCAGCTGATCCGCTGTGTGGGAGATACGGCACGATCTGCCTTCAAAACAACTTGCGTTCTGGTTTGAGATCGCACGACCCCTTCGTTCCACCAGCAACCCATTTCAATATGGTATCCCAGAACTCAACACAACCCAAGAGTACATACCTTCCGATGAGTTAGCTTAAGGATACATAGAATTCCAACACAAAGACGTACAAATACATTGTGGTAAGCGATTACACATCACATCGTAATTTAATTCTGTTGTTATATCAAATATCTATTTTCTTTGTGTATGTAGTAATGTAACAGACGTTAAATATAAGATAGACGGAGTAGGGACCATGAATGATTAGCTGTTTAAATGAAGAATTACGAGTCATGAAGGTTTGCGTATTACCTCACTTGATTGGACGGGACTGAAATGTCCAGAACTTTAGGCCACAGTAAGAAATTACCATGAATATATCTTGTGAGCCCTGAAAACAAGAGACGTGACATGGATGCTGCGCTGTCAGTCCGGCTTCACAACGAAGGAAGCAACAAATAAACAGAGCGGACAATTCACCCCTGCATATCCAGAAGTCTGAACAAAACGAAAATATGTCCCTTACTAAAAGAAAGGTCTTGACAATTTGATACGCCAACAATACATCGCCTTAAGCCAGGCGATTGAGACGAGACTCAAAAATTGTCATTAAGGAGGATAAAAAATGTTATGCCCATAACTTGAAGGGGGGTAAAATTTCAAGTGTGGGATCGGAGCTTGCAGAACAAAACTGAAGCACATCTCTGAGAGAGGAGTTCCAATCATTTTGTTTAGTAATTTTTGAGAGGCAGATTCAGTTCGGCGAAAGGAACACTCATTCAGTTTTCGACTATTAAGAGAATCGTTTTCAATCCAAGACTTAATCGTTCAGAGACTGATGCAATTGCTGTGCATTCAACACACGACGCTGGGGTCGAGCTTCATAACAGATGCAGCCTTCAAGTCTACCTGCAGCATCGGTTCGGCAAGCAGTCATCAGCCCAACAATAAATCAACAGACCATCCAGCAATGACGACAGCAAGGTATGATAGGAGGTTCTCCCAGTGTAGTTGTTGTACGAAGTCTTCTCGGGATATAAACCGGGTTGTATTGGTGAATCGCCACGACGTTTCACCATCTTCAGTTGAAACTTTGTGGTGATTCAACGATACAACCCGGCTCATATCCGAGAAGATTTCATACGGCAGGAAGGAAGACCAACGGCACACGGTGACGTACAAACTTCCATGTTTCTCGCTTTGGTCGATTCCTTATAAAGTGTTCTCGCCCCCCTTTCCTTTATTTTCTAAATTCCCAACTGGCATCCCCTGAGATAACAATTCATGTTCCCGATAAAGCTAGCAAAGATCAATTTAGAATCGAGCTTAATTAATTTTTGTTAATCATATCAAAATAGGTTTTATTCAGTACCCTCCATTTTATATAAATAATAAAATAATAAGTTTTTTTACATAAGCCATAATTTCCTCGTTCCTAATTAAATTCTCAATCAATAACTAACACCACTTATTTGTAAGTCTGTTGGCGAAAACTGCATCTAAATACATGTTCAAATTAAGAGAGCGAATTATTTTCAAATTTTGGCAAATAATTCGTGAATACTTAACGATTGGAGGAATACGAAAGTTGTACCTAACTCTGATTTTTAACTTTGAACTAGGCACTTTTGATAAAATAAGATCATAAAATATAACTATTGCATAAAATAGTACGAAAACGTAGAGCATGCAAATAAAAAAAACGAAAAAATGAGATGACTGAAAAATAAAACCGGTGGAAGGCAGTGTGGGTAAAGCTCCCAGATCACTCGGTTAATTACACAATTATCGAGGGAAGAAGCCGTAGAACCACCGGTATCAGAGGACAGGTGCATCTTCTCGAGAAGCCTCGTAAACACGCCTCGTAAGCCACATTGCAACACTGCAATCGATATTCAACTATCAACTCGTCACAAAAGAAACTGCTCGTAAACAGAAACTTAATTTATGAACTCTACGGCTGGCCAAGTCACCAAGCGAATTATACAACGCTGTACCTTAATCATTTTTATGAGTTTCAAAAGTCATAAGCAATTATATAAGTATGGCAAATTAGGCATTATATATAATGGATATAACCCCCTCTACATTAAACTATATCCAAACTGCAAATGAGTGAATAGTCGAACTGAAAAAATATAAATATTTTACAGCACAGTTCGTGGAAAGTGCTGTTCTATGCCGTAACGCTTGCGTTTGGTCAACAGGCGAAATTTATTTTTTTACAGATCTCCCTATCAATTGGCTGAAGCTTAGTGTATGCTTCCAAGACGAGATATTACATGAAAAGATCCTCTTCACGCAAGCCTCTCGTAAGATCGTTTCTTACCGCACGAGTTTATATCAGCGAGGTGTAACCAACCACAAGGGTTCCTTCACGGTGTCATGGCAGCCATATAAAGAATGTGACTACTCCTAGAAATAACTCGGGCTAAATTGAGAACTGCAGGCACGAGGAAGTGCAGGCGCAACAAGTGTTTCTGCGAGATCGCGTGACTATGGCTCATTCACAATGCGTCTCACAAGGGCGGCAGAGAGAAAAAGGAAACGGCTGTATTCATTTACTCGTAGTACACAATGTGAAATGCGCGAGCGAAATAGAAATCGCAACACAACGAAAGGTGGGAGTCGATTCTCCTGTGAGCTACAAAAATTAAAATCGAATTTGTTTGAAAAGGAAATACTAAGGTACAGCAACGCGTGTTACAAAGTGGTCGTAATTAATACTGTAGAGGAGGCATTAACTCAAATTCCCCAGAAGGGACACACTGATACATTTGAATAATGATGGAGGCCGGACACTCTTCAATTATACGTCTAATTTAAGTCATTTGATAAAATTATTAAAGAATATTTATCCCTGTTCAGTATGATATATGCAATGGTTTTGTCTTCACAACAATGTAATCAAGTACAGCAGGTTTAACGGAAGAAAATAACTTAAACGGTAACATAGATTTTAATTCAATCAATATGTAAATCATATGTCCGTCAGTATGACACATAGGGCGAGGAAATTATGAATTAATTATGAAGGAGTGACATTATGGTGAGCTATTCAAGGGACATAAAAAGTATAATTTTTAGATTTAAATTAAAGGTAGGTTATAAATAATAACTAATTTTAAAAAAAGGAATTTAAATTCACTTGAATTTAAAATGACCCTTGCTGACTCAATGAGGAACATGAAATCAAAGATTAGTGGATAAATTACGAATTTGTGGGAGGAGGCGAGAAACAGAAATGTCGGTACACCACCAGGCTTCAGGTCAATCACCGGATGTCCTTGCTGGCTGGTCTGCTGGTTTATGGTCGAGCGGATGGTTGTTTGTCGACCTGGGCTGGCAGGTTGATGCGTCCAGGCGTGGGATGTTGGCTGCACGTCGATTTGTTCACCCCAGGACGCATGAATTTCTCAAGCTTCCGCAGAATTTTAAGTCGGACGAATGAGTCCGAAATATTGAGTACGATAAAATTTAATTAAAAAATTTGGGTTGAAACTGAGTCTAAAACTGATCTCTCTCTTAAAAGTTCGTGCCGGTTTTGATCTCCATACTCCGCCCCACGAAATTTCAACTCGTGGGTGTACAATTTCATCGCCCTGCGTATGAAAGGGGTAGGCTTGAGATATATTAATTCAACGTGTGTCATCCAAATTCTTGGGACACTCGATTTCGGCGTCACTCCAATGTAGGCATCTATAGTTCCAATACTGAGGATTTTAGAAAAATTATGAGGGCACACTGTCGACTGTAAATTCGATTGTCTACCATATTGGTCATATGATCTTTTCTTCTAAGACCATCGGATATGGGACAAAATGACACCTCTCTGTAAAAAAAACCTACCATTTTGACGGTTTTCGCCTATTTTTGCTGACGATCTTTGGTACGTTTATGTAATTCCGAGTTTCACCACAGATGGAAAGTGTTTATTACTTAGTCTTGTTCTCTGAGATGTTTTCGTTTATTTCACGAAATGAAGTAACTGGATGAAGAGTTCCCGGGATCTTAGCAGGATGATGAAGTTTGTCGTTCACAACGTTTCCATAACGGATACCGCCATCTTCTTCATGGCGATGTCAACCATAAAAACGCCGTGGACAACAACAAACTTCATCATCCAACTGGAATCGCGAGAACTCTTCATCGGCATCTACGTCGGGAAAACCTACGTCATCTAAGAAAGTAAGTGTTCGCAAATATAAGTTGAACCGAACGCTGCCATACTCCATGTGGCAAACGTTCTGAAGTATCTGAACCTCTCAAGAACGTATGAAAAGAGAAAAATGGAAATTCCTCTTATTTAGCTCAGGGAATCTTTTTATTAGTTCAATTGCAAACTTCCTTCAAACGTGAACAGTGCTAAAAATAATTATAAACTATATTCAAAATAATGGAAATGACAAAATAGAGGGGAGAGTTTTAAGACGTAGATGGTCAATGCTCAAAGTGGTCAAATTTGCTGTAGTTAATACGGAGAAAGAAGAAAAGTATTTTTTATTAAAGCGACGAGATAGTATAAGAAGCAAAGTCGAAATATAAAGTAAATATAAGTGCTTTTAAAAAGCAGATTTCAGTGAAGGTATCTGTGAAGATAATGTTCGTCCGGGAGGTAGAAGAAAACTAATCTGGACCCAAAATTTTATTAATATGTAGCGCCGAAATTAATTTTTGATATTTTCTCACCAATATGATTAACTCTGAGAAAAGATCCATGTGATTTGTTTTTGCATTAAAATTTAAGCAACTATAATTTGCGTGATACGATTGAGAAATATATAGAAAATATTGCTAATCGAATAATATTAAAGGAAGGTCCTGCGAAAGAGAAGATAAAAGGAAAATACTAGAAAATTATGTCGTAAATTGGAGTGTGTGAAGAATCACGACACGATGACCTAAGAGATACACGGCGGAAGCGTCTTCAGACATCTGCTTCCTGGAGAGCATCAGCAGAATCTAATTTCAGTCAAGTACAACAGCAAACAATCTCACGCTTCATCTACGCCATCCTACAATATTTACATGCCATATTTACCGTAATAAAAAGCCATAGCCCATTGTTCAATTAGTGTGCTGAATACATTACGAAAGTTCGTAATTTTGAGAAAAAAATGTAGAACTGACTTGTAATTTGGCCATCTGAATTACATATTAATCCAGTTTTTATTGGAATTATATTATCGGAAAATTAGAACAATAATTTAGACTGAGATTTCATATGAAATTGGTCAAGTCGAAGGTTACAATGTCATCATCCTATGAACTATATTCATTATACATTACTCTTAATGAGTGTGGGGGTGAGATTGCTAATGAAACTGGTTTAATAATATAATTATTTATCCGTAGGTACAAAATGTGTGAGTGTTCGTAATTCTTTTCCTCCTAAACGGATTGACCGATTTTGATTATTGTTTTTTATGGGGCTACCTACAGTTGGACCTGGTAGGTGGCGCTGTTGTCAGGATTGATTATTTTTTTGATTTATAATTTTTTTTTTGATTTCTCACATAAAAATACGCTTGATCACAAATTTTTCAGCCTGACCGTATGAATAATCTGTGACGTTTGACTTACATGCGCAGTTCATTGCGTCGTAACTTGGCATTGTTCCAACATTTCGATTTCGGATTGCTGAGTTCTGATTTGATATAGTCCGTGTACTGTAATTACATGCATGTTGAGTGAATTATTTATCGATTAATTCAACAGTGATCAAATGAAGTGTATTAGAAGTAATATTTTGGGCAAATATTTAAGGTGTATTGGTAGAATTATGATTTATACACATGTTCCCCCAAAAAAAATTTATTTTCAGCGTTCATTTGTCGTATTTCAATGATAGGGTTAATTTTATAAAATGTGATGTTCCCCCTGATGGTTTAACCACGTGTTGACACAGAGCTTACTGTCGAATTCAATACTACAACAAGGTAATACAAAATAATTCCTGGACAACGTCGGGGACCCAGTTATAACATCTATAAATCTACAATTTTGCACGAACTGCTGAAGTCGGCGTGATTACTGGGCACTGTAAATATCACAGGTTGGAATATAATCATGGGTGTTTATTTTTCTTTTTCACTTTCACCACGATCCCGTTGCAGTGCCACTCGATCGAGCGCTGTAGCGAAAAGCAACGGGAAACCATCGTCGTAAAAATTCTCTGGATGAAGTCGAGGTTTTCCAATATTTCAGTAATGTTGACTCAATTTGGAGCCATACAAGTTTATATAAGTAACAATGAGTTATTCGTTCACAACTTCCGTAGTGTTGATATTTTCAAAGATTAATATTTCTCTTCTTTTTAAATCCATTCATTTACGTTTTCATTAATATTGTAAAATTGTTAGGTTTGCCAATTCTTGTACTCAACCAATTGATCAATTTTTAGTATCGTCTGTTTTAGAAACATTTACTCGTATATATTAAGAATTTCATCGAAAAGCAACATATTTGAAGGAGTATTATGTAGTGACTGTGAAGACCTTTCGCATGATTGGACGAACCAAATCGTGTGTGCAGTTAAGAAAAACTTCTGTATTCCGGATGAGAGTTTTGTCCTTCAGTCATATCAGAAGTGACGGGCATTGGAGGCAGATTTGCCCATAATTTAATTGATGCGCTTCTCCACGGGACATTTCAACTTAAGTGGACTGCAAATCTCTCAAGTGTCCGACGACGCCAATAAATCACAAGTGCGCCGTATTAAAATCGTTCGCTTGCACACTTTGAACATGCATTTCAGTACGGTATAATAACTAAATTAATAATGCATAATACGAAAATATAACAACAAATGTGGAAAACTACTTAAGTTAATACGGGAAATACTAAGATGAAAAACAAGAACAAAACATGTATGATATCAATGTATTCATCTTCCAAATTATTTAACAACCTGCGTTTCTTCAATAATTAACCGAAATATTATATTACTAATGCTGCTAGCGCGTATTACAATATTTTTATTTTCTACAAGTACCGCGATTTGTCAATGAATATTTTAAATAAGGCTAAGGGAATTACTGAATTTGAAAACGAGCAAAAACTTCGGTGACACGTGCTATAGCGGATCACAACTTTTATAGCTTTAAGGTTAAAATAGGAATCTGGTAGTATCGTTTCCATTTCAATAACATAAGAAACAACTAATAATTGTCTATTATATTTACTTGCGGCCTTAAAAGAAGCTCAAAAAAGATACTGACTGGTTACTTAGCAGAAGAGAGATTTTTTCAATCGGGTGAATTTATGGCATATAGCCATGTTTTTAACTCTAACTTCCAGATAGCAGGTCCGAGACTTCCCACCCAGAAGTTAACAGCTTCTGTCTGTGCCAGATATGCCTAAGAATGCTCAATTTCTCAGCGAGACATCGTCTCGACTGGTGATGAATCGACATAAAACTAGTATTGAAAAATTGATTTACTCTAAACTAAGCTCTTAAAAATTCGTTACACTGGTTTACTGTTGCTCTAATAAACTCTAACAATAAAAAGTTGCTTTTTTCATCAAAGCAACCTTGTAAACATGGACGTATAAAGTGAAAGACAACGATGTCACCTGCAGAGGTAATTGTCAAATAGTAAAGCGCCAGGAATTGATGATATTCCATGTACACTGAAACAACTATTAAGGAGTTTGAAGGAATAAAATATCGAGCAATAATAGTTATCCATAACCTCTACAGAAGGCAGTCAGCAGTAATAAGAATTGAAGGGCAAGAAAAGAAAGCAGAAATCAAGAAAGGAGTAAGACATTATGCAGTCTGTCGTCCATGCTGTTTAACTTATATATAGAACAGGCGATGAAGAAAGTTAAAACGTAATATGGAAAAGGAAACATACTGCAAGGAGAAGAAAGAAAAACTACGGTTTGCCGATGATACTGTAGAATTAGGGGAGTCAAAGTAAGACTTGGAAAAAGTAATAAATAGCATGAACGTGGTCCTGGAGAAAGAGTAGAATATGAGGACTAATAGAGAGGAAACCAATTTAATGGAGTGTAGTATGGGAAACAGTGGATAACACAGGGTGTTAGATTTGGAAGGAATATTTTGAAGGTAGTTAAGGAATTCTTCCACTTCGTCAGCATAATAACTAGAGTAGGATATCGCAGGGAAGAAAGGCTTTCGCAAAAAAAAATAGGACCTTACTTACGGCTAATATTAGTGTGAATATTAGGAAATCATTACTAAAAATGGCCATATAGAGTGTGGCGGTATATGGGTGTGAAACGAGGACGATAGGAGTTGCAGAAAGCAAGAGAATAGAAGCTTCTGAAATGTGGTGCTATTGAAGAATGCTGAAAATCAGATGGGTGACTAAGGAGGTAGTTCTAAGCAGAATAAGAGAAGAGAGAACAGTATTGAGGACTTAACCAAGAGAAGAGATTAGATTTATAGGCCACGTTTTGAGACATGAGGGTCTTGTAAAATTAGCATTAGAGGAAAGTGTGTAGGGTAAGAACAAAAGAGGGAGGTCAAGGATGGAATACGCTAGGTAGAATAGGAATGATGTGGAATGTGGTAGCAATACAGAAATGAAAAGGCTTGCCCAAAATAGGTTAGCATGGAGGGTTGCAACAGACCAGTCTTAGGACTGAATACCACAACATGTGCGAGATGAAATGGAGTAATGTATTAAAATATGAGATACACAAATGAACAGACAAATGATGAAATTCTTAGCGTTTATAAAATAATTCTGAGCAATAAATTATTTCATAGAATATGCAATCCGAGAAAAAAACGGGGATTTTGACGGGGATGGAACAGCAGTGACCTTGCCAGTTGCGACTAAAAGGAACTCAGCCAACTGATAAAGCAGGCGCCACGACTAGGTCTTGTAAATTACCATGTCCATTCAGATTACTAACTTAGTTCTCCAGGCTGTTAGTTCTATTTTAATGGACGGCATACGGAATCAGAAAGTGATGAAAGGTAGTCGAAGCAGAAGAACAGACAAATTAATGTGGACCGAATAGCGGAACTGTTTCAACATTGTAATAGAAAGTACCACGAGTGAATGTGAAAGTAATAGAAAGAGAAAGAGTAACACGGGCAATATGGCAATAAAACAGTCGTGTTTAATGCTCCCACGCTTAATTAACTGACAAAGAACCTTATGTACAATTCTAAAGTGTAAGCTGGAAGGTTACGTGTCACCCACGTTATCGAATCTTCCGTTTAATAGCGCAGGATAATGCAGAAGGGAGAGTGATGCTGGCCAATCCATAGAAAACCTACATCAGGTAGGTCCCACGCCCTGGGATAACTGGAGTGACTTCGCTATGGGACTTAGCATTCTCGTCTTCGAGGCAGCTTACAAACAGCCATGGGAACAGCGGATGACGCTTGCCCCACTACTACCAGACGTCTGGGCTTATAGCAAAATTAATTCAATAGCAGCCAGAAAAGTCTTCACCATAGATAGCCTCCAAATCAACTGCAATGTTCCACCAACCAGACTAATAAGCTCCCTAGTGTTCTCTTTCTCTAAAAACTTTTTCTTTGTAACAAACTAAATGAAGTTCATCTACGTTGTGGCCTCTTCCCTCTAATAACAAAAGAAAAGAATATATATGGGATAGTTCGGGCCTAATAAGTATGCACCTTTTCCTGAGCACCATAAGAAAGAAATGCGTTACGTAAAAGCTTTTGATTGGACGTGAGTTCGAGAAAAATAAGTAGTTCCTGAATGTAATTATAAGCAATGTTGGATACATAATAAATTTTCAATAATTGTTAATATCATTTTTTTGTACTGCAAAGGCGTTCGATAGTAGGAATGCAGAACAAAATAATATATTTTAGCATTTTATGGGTTTCGATTAGTTATTGGTTGTCCGCCGTTGTATTAGGAATTTACCACCGCGAATGCATGAAAGATTTTGGAATAACAGGGAAAACTATTATCGAAATTATCATAAACGTATTCCATTCCTCATTTCCAGGCTCCAATACACTTACCAGCCCATTCCGTTGAATTAACTCATTAATAACTTCAAAAATTATAACAAATAAGTCAATAGAATCTTCCAAATAGTTCTTAATAAAATTGTCGAACAGTATTTTTAATACATGCCTGTGAAATACTTTATTTTCGTTAAAAGCAATGCGATAAGTAGTCGTTAAAAATTAAAAAAATAATAATAAACAGAACGGGCACCAAGAGTCAATATAAAAACGAATAACTTTTGTAACCCAAGAATCGGAAAATAGGAAACGCCCCTTCCAATTGTCGAAATTGCTCTGAAGCATTTAATATAACTGATATTGCAGATATTTAGTACGACCTACTTGCAATTTACGTTAATTTTAAGTTTTCGTTATTTTTGGGCGGTACCAAGCAACAATGCGGTTATCCACGTGAGACTTGCACCTTTCATAGCACAGAAAGCGATGGAAAGGGGGGATGCGGAAGGGAAAGCAACGTAGAGACGGATTAATTACAGCCCTCTGACTACAGTTTAAGGATCCTTTACGGTAATTATTCTACTGGGCTGCAGGAAAAATACCTCGAACTACCATTCAGAAAAGTATCGTATTTAAATTAAAAGGTAACGCAGTAAAACAAATAACATACACATTTAATTGGGCAAATTCAGAAAAAAAATGAATGATAGAACTTAGATATGAAGATCAATCATCGTCACTTCTAGTTCCGTTATTTTTCTCAGTTCATCTAAATAGAAACCCGCGGACAGATGTTGATTTCCATTAACTTGCAAATTGTGCATCAGGAAAATTATATAGGGCAATCAGTTAGAGTGAATTTTTTGTTGATAGTATACAGTTGCACGCTGGGTGCACTAAAGAAAAATATGGAATTATTTCAAGGTCAAATTACAAAGATATTTAAAAATGACAAAAATATTTATGTGCGCAAATGCGAGAAACGGGAAACACCCTCCCAAATAAAAATCACTTTTATATTGTCGAAATCATACCTGAGTTTTCTGCGCGCAAGACCGGGCACCTCTCCAGGACAACCAACATTGCCAAATTACGCAAGGTCGCCGATAGAAATAGATCTCGGCGGCAGAAGTTTAATGACGGGAAAAAAATCCCACAAATTCCACAGAACGACGAAAATTGACCCTTTATGAATAAGTCAAACCCACTTGAGTTTCATAAAAGCCTTATACGCAAAAAATTCAGTGAAATTACCTATAAAAAAAGCAAAAAGTATTATCGTAGATTATTTCAACAAATTTCTTTCATCGTTGTTTATGGAATCATCAAGCATAAGAATGGTTTGATTTGGTTTTAAAACTTCTTCTATATCTTGTTAATATTTTCCCATTACAGTTCTTCCCACACTAATTACGTACATACATAATCATGTCCTTGACGTCTCCCACCCTTTGGTTCGCTAAGAAAACCATTCCATGCCAACCCTGGATAAGTAGGAATGTTAGGGTCCGTTCACCTCTGATTTCTAACCTTCCCATGCAAACGATCAGTTTAAAGAATAGGAAATTGAAAGGTCGAATTTTTCTTATTTCCCCATAATTTTCTGTATTATATATTTCCGGTATCTTTACTAATAGATTATAGAAAACCCAAACTCTGCTTTTAATTATAGTGAGATAATATTTTGATTCTATTAAACTGAGCTTAGTGCGCGTATAAATTAGCTGTAAAAGCGGAACAACTACGCCCACCGGCCATTTCCGCTATAAACTGTACTGTTTCCGGACTAGGAATGGTCTAACAATTATTTGGTAGACATTTACCGAGGAGAAAAATATAATTCTCGGGTGATGATGGCGGAGGATCTTATTGTCGAAACGTCGTTTGTAAGACTATTGGCTCTGGTAAACCGGGAAAAACCTTCGCTCTTTAAAGACAAATAATATCAGAAAAGCGTAGCAATGTTGTATGCACAACTTGAATATTCATTACACCTTAGCCAGACTTAGCAGCTAAATTGAAATTGTAGGATAATGTCGACGTAACAAAAAATGATATTTTACAGGGTTCGCCTGTTGTAGCTCTTAAAAAATAACTACAAATACTTTGCTGTAAGTATGGAAGGTGAATTGGGGCAAAATGCAACCAAGGAAGGAATAACAGATGGGAGACATGAGCTGTGAAAACGAGTAAGAATACATTAACAACTTTAAGAAACTTGAAGTATTGAAACGTAGTTAGCTCTCAACGATTACTGTGACCTTGACTTGCGACAGTAATTCTGGTAAATTTCCAATGGAATGAACTGCGAAACGGTCAGTCTGAACAAATAGAGTGATCTACATCGGCTGCGTGGATTTAATAGCAGAAATTTCGGTCTAAGTATGGCATAAAAACCGTTTCGGAGAATAATTTTGATGAATTAATTCCTGGTTGCTGATTCTAAAACGACATATAGAAAAATAATAAATTGTATAATCAAGATAAAGTGCTTACAACTATACTCAAAAAACAATTTAGGGTACTGTTTTTCCCCATGGTCATTCGTATCTACATCAGACAGGACTGTGAAGATACCAGAAGCGCTGACAGCACATTGTTCAGAGATAATGAGTTCTCTAGAGAACGCGATATCACTTTACCTACATTAAATTCAGAAGAAACAAATGCAGAAACGAATAAAAATGGCAAGTTCTACTAATTATTTATATTTTCAAGAAAAACACCGACTGAGACCCTGTTCCTATAAATGTCAATATGACCAACGTAATTTTGGAAGTATGTACGTATGTAGATAGGAAAAAGTAATAAGTGGCTTTGACGTCAGTAGAATCTCGGGAAACGCAAAACGATTCGTAACACTGCCAAAAACAGTTTAATCAAAAAGTTTTAATTTTAAACCATATACATGTTTCGGAACCTGCATACGAGTGAAGACTTCATCATCTTTGCTCTACGCCATGGCGAAACAGCTGATCGCATGACCCCTGCACTCTCTAATTCGCAGCGGTAAAGTTTTATTAAACGTTAAGTAGACCAAATTCAGTTTCTAACGTGGTAGCAGAAATACAAAACAACACTTACTCTAATATATCAGCTTAATATAAATCATGAAGTACGTAAAGCCAATTGGATATACTACCTTAACACAAATATTGAGAGCTTTCACTTTCAGGAAGGCATTATACAAACAGGTTTTGTAATAAATACATAAAACGTAGATACAGTACGCGTTACATTCCCAGTAATAAAGACTATGCAATGAAAATAAATTCGTACAGTATTCACCCACGGAGATAGAGAGAAAGGACATGACACCGGCCTGTAGAACAATTTTTTATATTCCCCTTCTTCAATGGAACAGGTAGTTAGAAGTTAAAGGATCGATAGTGCAACTGTTAAAAAGTAGGAATAATACTGTTATATTTCGATTTTGCGCGGGAGTTTCACTATGAGTTACGAGATGATTAGAAGTAACGATATTACCTTCAATTGGACATATTTTGTAACCATGTTAATCAACAACATAAAAATTCAGAAAATTTGAGGGCAACTTAGGCTATTGAGCCTGAAGAAAATTAATGAGTGTTACATATTAAACAAATTGTTTCATAAAATTCGACTTAAGGGCAGTGTGATTATTGATATATATCCTTTTTGGGCTGGTTTAAATGTTTCTGTCTGAAATTAATTAATTTTGAAAATTAACTTACAGTTAAATGTATACAGGCGACTTCATGAGCACATCACTGAAGGCTGCCACGAAACACAAGCATTAACCATATACACTCACTCACACGCATACACCACCGACCACTTCTCACACCGCACTGTTGTCAACTGAGGCTTTCCAGATTCGCCAGAAGGTGGCCCTGCTGTTCTCTCTTCCTGTTCCACAGCGGATGGACGGCTGCAAGTTCTTTACGACAATGCCCCTCTCACGTTCTAATTTATGGCTTGTTGTCGATTATGAAATGAAACAGAAAATATTTCAAGAAAAATGAAATTAGTTTATAAAAATGTTGACAAAGAGGGAGAAGGGTGAGTGAAGAAGAAAATCGTGATACGAGTGGAGGTTATGTTACACGACACATACATGACAGCCACTCATGGAAATTCATCGTATATTTATAATTATGCGACGAACTCTTTTATTTCAGGAGTGTCTCCCTTATACCAGAAGAGCCGGAAGATATGTGGCATGCCTATAACCTGATAAGTGAAGGCGACTGTGTCAGAGCATCTACAATACGGTACGTCTGCATGTAAAAAAAAAAGTGTATGGGTACTCAGGTTCATTACTAGTGTAAAATAAAATATAAATGGACCAATTGCCTGTTTTATAATTTTTTTCATCTTCTGAAACAGAAAAGTGCAAAATGAATCGTCTACTGGTTCGTCTACAAGCAACAGAATACGTACTACTCTTACAATACGCGTGGAATCCATAGATTTTGACACTCAGGCCTGCATGCTACGCCTTAAAGGAAGGAATATAGAAGAAAACCAATATGTAAAAGTAAGATATTCATATGCCACAATATAAGATGGACTGTACATATAAAAATACTCCTTTTATTAAACTGATATTTAAGTTCGCAATGTTATGGACAGTTGTTCGCCCTTAATTATTTAACCATTTTCATTACAGTGCCAATTTAATGATTAAAATAAACACCAACTCCAATCAGACACTGCTTTTAGAAATGTCAAATTTCATGTTTGTGATGCACTGTCTCATGCGTAAACAATGTTAATATGATACTTGTCTAATTTTTTAAGTATTTTAATTTAAAATATTGTATGTTTTTATTTTGGTTCATTACTAGCTGTTTTAATGAATGTGATTCATATATACAACGATAGTTTTGTGACTCAAAAGTTTGTTTCCAAATACTGTGTTACATAATATTATGTATTCGTTAATTATTTTCACTGTATTAATTACAAAATTCCATCCAGTTTACATCAAATACTTTATATAAACAGATTAAATATACATAATAGATGAGCAAACATTTATGTTAAGAAAATATTTTTTTAAATTAATGTTTAAATTTTTAGATGGGAGCTTATCATACTTTGGATTTGGAAGTAAACCGTAAGTTTGCACTCTCGAAGCCAGAATGGGACTCGGTTTCCTTGGAGCGAGTGGATATGGCTTGTGATCCAACTCAGGTATCTGTTGAATTTAAATGTTTCTATTAACTTTTCGTTGTTAGGATGTGTAACATTTGATAAAGGAATCAAAATGCAATAATGCCTACATTATTTACAGATTTACAATTCGCACACTATTCAACATTATGTAGTTAAATACACTTTGGTTATTTTCAATTCTTGTATTCATTATTGGGAAATTGTTTTAGTTCATGTCGAACAGTTTTTAGTGACCAATCTATCATTAATTAATAGCATAAATTTGATTGGCATTCTTGAAATATAAATAGCGGCTACCATTATTTTTAATTTTTCTCAATTAAATTTTTTAAAAATAGTATTACATTAAATATATTTGTCTACCAGATCAATAAATTATTAGATTGTTATTAAATTCTGTATGTAGTATTTCATATACCAGCATAAATTTTCATCTTATTAATGGAAGAGAGCATTGTTACAAAGAGCAGCGTATGGTGCAGGATATAGATTGTAGAAGTTTACTTCATTTAATTTCAGCAGTTTAACTTACTTCATCCAAATCTTTATGAATGCTATTGTAGGCTATGTTTTTTCTTCTGTTTTTTAATTATTATAGTAGTTATAATTTGCTCTTTCAGAATGCTGATGTTGCGGCTGTGGTCATGCAAGAAGGATTGGCCCACATATGTTTGATCACTTCCAGTATGACATTAGTACGAGCAAAGATTGATCAGAGTATTCCTCGAAAAAGGAAAGGAAATGTCCAACAACATGAAAAGGTCTGAATGATTTCACAAAACATTATTAAAATTCTATTCCTTAAATAAATATATTTTAAACTTTATTGTGTAGTGAATTTATAGATAATAAGTTTTTTTAACTCATTTGTAATTTTATACTGTATTATCAGCCCAATTCTGTTCTCTCAACCCTCCTGTCTTGTTGTGTAAGTAAATTATTTTCTTCTAATTTATTGGTACTTAATTTCACTACCCATTTCAATATAGTATTCTCCATAATTTAAATATATCAATTAGCACTGAATTTTTGGAATGTACAAAATAATGTGGCAGTCATCAGAATAGTGAAGGAGAAAAGGGAATGACAGAAAATTACATCATTCGTACACATCCTGCTGTATTATAAATTTGAAAGTATTAGTTAGTGACAAAAAGTAAATTTTGTATTGTGTGTGTTACTTATCATTTGAAAGGAAACAGAAGTGCTGAAGTGAAGCATACTTAAAAATTTATTATAGCTGAATAAAGATACACAATCGGGCATTGGACATAATATCAATATTTGGCGTTATAATTATATTATTTAATTGTAATTTAGTTATTTGTTTTATGTCTGATGTATCTAAACGATTTGTCCATCTTACATATATTATTTTGTTTTTCTCAATTGATTCCATTTTGTGTGTGTTGGTTGATTTTCAGGGATTGGCAAAATATTTTGAGAGTGTAATGCAAGCTATTTTGAGGCATATTAATTTTGACATTGTTAAATGCGTACTCATTGCCAGCCCTGGGTTTGTACGTGATCAGTTCTTTGACTACATGATGCAGCAGGCAATCAAACTGGATAACAAGCTTTTATTGGAGAACAAAAGCAAATTCATGCTTATTCATGCTTCAAGTGGATTCAAACATTCTCTCCGAGGTATTATTTAATTCATAATGCTTATGAAATTTTCACAAAAATTTGTTCATGTTTTTTTAACTCGTAATAGAGGAACATAAAAATGATACATAAGAGACTTTATTCTCTGATATCATAAGTATGTAATACTATCACAATTTTCCTTTATTTTTGAGTTTTACTGTATGTGAGTTAGCATTTCACTTGAGACTGAGGGTGAAGAAATCTGTTAATGTAGGCTTAATTGCCACTTAACCTAATCCAAAAGCACATACAAAGGAATGATAATTGTGTAATAACACATGAAAACTCCCCTGATTTATTCTTATACATAATTCTATCAAAAATTTCTGAGGTAAATATTGAATTGTATTTGAAAATTGAGCACTATTAGTAGTTTGTAAATAAGTCAGTTTGTGTGTTTCATTAAATTGGGCTAGAAAGTGAATGGCTTACCAGAAATTGAGGGCTGGTGTCACCATGTATGACAGTAAACTATAAATTTTTAGGTTCTCCTTCAGGAAATTAAATGTTGTTTGTGTCTCACACCAATCGACTATACACAATATTAAATTCAGTGTGTGTCAGCACCACCCATTGGTTTCAATTCTCGCGCAATGAAGCTACTAAAACTCTCCCCTCTCTTATTGAAAGGTCACAAGGAAAAGTAATGACATGGTGACACTAGTTGTCAATTTCAGGTAAGACATGTATTCTCTCTTTCATGCTGTATATATTATTTTGATAATGTTATATCACCTTCATTTTCTTTACATTAAATCAGTATATAATACATAATATATTCAAAGTTGGAAGAATTGCTTCTAATTGAAGCTTGGTTGAAGTCCATTAATCTGAATTTAGAACAACAGTAAGGAAAAATATAGATATAAGATTCAAACCCAGGACCTTCCACTTTCTCAGTGGGTGCACTGCCTTATGAGCTAACCTGACTCAACTCCCAGACTGCTGTGAGTCCATGTACCTGAAGCTTAGACTCAGTGAGGAATGGACACTGTAAATTTATCAAATGTGCTTGAATTTTATTCAAATACAGAAAAATGCTTCAAATTGAAGCTCAGTCAAAGGCCATGAAACTGAATTTTGGTCAGAACACAGAAATCCAGACCTAACTGGGACTCAAGGTGTGAAATGAATTTCAGGTATATAAGGAATGGAGGTATATCATAGTGGTCCAGTGTTTGACTCAGATTAGCTCAGATGGTAGAGTACCTGACTGGAAAGTGGGAAGCCCTGGATTCAAGAAACGGTCAGGTCTAGATTTTTCCATTTCTAATTTTCTTTATACACAAGATATTTTACTTCTCTTAGTCTGACAACATAACTTCCTGAATTTATTACAACCCCATATATGGCTTCTTAATTTTACTGTAGTTTTATATTTTTTAATATACAGTACTTTTTCAATGTTTCAAAATATTACATTAAAAATTTCTAATTTTTATTAACTAATTTCTATAAAACATTTAATGATATTGTTACATTTTAAAATTTTACATGAAATCTAACACAAATGTCTGATTGTTGCAGAAGTATTAACAGATCCATCGGTTGTTGCCAAGATGGCTGATACTAAAGCATCAGGTGAAGTCAGAGCTCTTGAGGCTTTCTATACAATGCTGCAGACAGAACCAGCAAAAGCATTTTATGGGATAAAGCATGTGGAATCTGCAAATGAAGCACAGGCTATAGAAACTCTTTTGATTTCAGATAATCTTTTTAGGTAAGAAAATATACATTTGTAGTTTTTTAAAAAAATGCTCTATTGGATTACATGATAAACTATAATACAGTACCTCACAATTATGGTCATTGTAGCCCTCACTGTGTGTGCATCAAATATTCAACCTGTAATATCCACACTACACATCATAATTCTGTCTCACAATTAATCAGTTAGTAGATTGATACCAGCTTCTTAAGGTTCATTCATATTTCTCAGGAATATGAATAACTGGATGATGTATGTATCTTGTTTAGAATTAGACAAGTCTCCTTAAAGAGGACTGGAATCTCAAAACAGTATATTGAACATATACATATACCCATCTCAGTTCTCATAATTTATACAAATAATTGTAAATGAAACATAAAGAACAGCCGAAACTAAGAAATGAAATATAATTTTATTTGAAAATGTTTCATCACCCAACTTCCTCAGTTATTTCTACAAAACACAAATATAATTAAATATACATAGTTGAATATAAATAGGTACTTTTTTATGTTGCTTAATAATAATAATTCCAATCAATCTTTTTTTTAATATACATGTTTAGTTACCACAAATTATCTGTTGGTCGTTGCAGGAGCAACACAAAATTTTTTGTTATATTTTATTGTAAGTACTTACAACATGCCAAGATTATTTATATTCAACAAAAAAGTCTCAAATGTTGGGGACAAAATGTTTTCAAATATATTATTTCATTTCTGACTTTTGGTCATTCTGTGTGCTTTATTTATAAAATCATGTCAGATTAATTCATTTACTTTAGTTACAAATAATCGTTGAAAGTTTTATGTATTTCATTTCTACTGTGTCAGCATATGCAGGACTTTAATTTACTCATTGTACTTCTTAATCTATAAATTGGTATTACTTATTAATTTGTGGTTACTCCATTGCATGCATTTGTTACCATTCCTCATTTTGACTTATGAGGCAAAATTTTAAAATTTCAGAATACAAGATGTGAAACAGAGGAAGAGGTATGTTGCCTTGGTAGACAGTGTTCGTGAATTTGGTGGAGATGTGAAGCTATTTTCTAGTATGCATGTGTCTGGGGAACGTAAGTTAATTTCTATTTCTTCCAATCAAAAGTACCATATTTCAACTAAATTGATCCAAATTTACTTTATTCCAAAAGAAACGCTTTCTTAGTATTGCTAAAAATATTTCGATGAGGGAAGAATTTTGAACGTGAATATATCGGCATTTTAATTGTGTAATCATTGCTATTCTTTTAATATAATTCCATTATATATATTTATTTTCAAACAAATACAACAATTACTATGTTCTAATACAAGATTAATCATATGGAGTGGACAGAATGATGCTTTTTATTGAACATGTAATATATTACAACTTCTATTTGTAGAATTGGACCAGCTTACTGGTGTTGCAGCCATATTACGGTTCCCAATGCCAGAATTAGAGGATGAAGATAACAGTGGAGATGAAAAAGAGCCATAATTTCTGTGAGAACAATACTATATTGTGTTGTATTGAGTGTATTTATTGCATAAAAGTATGTAAAGTAACATTGTACCTCTTTATTTGTAATGGTTTACAAAACTGGTGTAATATTTACCAAAATACATGTTGACATCTACTGTTGCTATTTTCCTTCACATTTATTAGTAGTTCCTAAGCAAATTATAATTACCCAATAAGATCTATAATGTCTCAATATCAGATAAATTCATCATATACATGCCAACAAATTTGGTAGAAATATATAAATTGTAGTACCAAGTATGCAGTATAGTTTTCCATTCATCAGAAATTTATATTGATACTGATAGCATAGGAGCAAATATATGTGTTAACATTGAGCATTTGGTCCAAAGTCTCTGAAAATATTACTAAAAAAAATTAAGTATTGTCAAAACTGGGAATACTTCTTTGTAAGTGTAGTCTTTATGTTTATAGAAGACCTAGATAAACATTTGGATCAACCTTAATCATAAAACAATTTCTCAGCATAACGATGTAGTTTGTTGCTGTTTCTAGAGTCTTGATAACTTTAGTTGAAACAATACATTTTGCAATTTAAAAGAAGCAAATCCAAAATTTAATATCTGAACTTCTGACAAGTATTTGAAGTTTTTCACATTTCATTCACAGCCACTTCTGAAATACACTGAATTTATTAGGTTGACTGATTAGGCTCACATTCTCAGCTCTGAAGACGACAGTTTTTGTAGTTTGAAACCGTTTGACTCTTCTTTTTAAACAATGAAAACAATACTTTTAATCTCTATAGTGAAATAGAATGTCTTTATGTATGTTGTATATACAAATCAATACATGTGAAGCAAGGATGAATAAGTGCGTGTGGTTGTATGCATCTCCACAGCCCCTCATTGAGAGTAAGTTGGTGGCCTGGTGGGGTCCACTGAACTAAGCTAGCATTCCCCATTAATTGTTTTAATAAACATGACAATGTCATTTCCTGACTATATATATATATATATGTGGTGGCGGAGTGGATAGACGCACGCCCCGGCTCTAGGGGTGATGCACTGTTGTTTCGTGCACCCAGGTTCGAGTCCTGGCCACATCGAATTTTTTCAGTCTTTCTTCCTTCCTCCATTCCCTTCTACGCTTGACATATGTATTTCCTTGTGCATGATTCCATGCCGTACATATGATTTAAAGAGCGAATTTCCTGCCTTTCTCCCAAATATTTCTATCTTTCTTTCTATCCAATTATCAAATGCGTGACTTCATCACTTATCCCATATATATATATATATATATATATATATATATATATATAAATATGAGATAGGAAATGACATTGTCATGTTTAAAACAATTAATGGGGAAAGGACAGAGAGATAGAAAGAAGATGACTTACCTGAGGTTCATAGATGGTAGACACCTTGTGAGTTTTGGAGAACTTGAATTTTCGGAGGCACCGCCCCCTTCATCAGATCTGTCCTTTCCCCATTAATTATATATATATATATATAGTCAATAATAAAGGAATGAGAGATAGGAAGCAGGTGACTTACCTGAGGTTCTTAGGTGGTAGGCACCTAGTGAGGTATGGAGCTCTTAATTTTCGGAGGCACTGCCCCCTTCATCAGAAAGTTAGGAAGACATATACAGTCACATAAATTTTGTCTGTTTATTAAGTACTTCATTATATTTTGTAAAATATTAACACATCACTATGTACACACTTTGTCTATGTACTTTTCAAATATTCACAGCCCCCCATAATTTGAAGTCTGATTTTCTTTTACTGTGGTATATGGATTAGAAGTAACAAAATATTATTCAATATTTTCATATATTTGCTAAGCAAAATAATTCTATAATCCTGTAACTTAACTCTTGATTTAATTTATAATTAGATGTACAAATAGACAATTTAATAAAACATATTTTATGATACATCATTATTATTTATACATTCAGGTGACTGTCCAAACTGAAGTTGCAGCATTTACTGCTGCTTCAAGTTGTTCTTTTCGCTTTTGTTTTTTCTTTTTCTTCTCATCTTCTTCAATCCTTTGCCTCTTTTTATTCAGAAGCCAAGCCTCCTTTCCTCTATCAGTACGACCTTGCATCATGCTACGGTATAACTTTCGGTGCTTCTTCTTTATCATCTTTTCCCTCAGGCGGTATTCCTGTCTCTCCAGTCTCAATTTTTCTTTTGGATCTGTGACCATGACTGAACCAGCACTGACTGACATTTTACTTTTCTGAAAAAAAAATGAAGTCATTATTTTTAATTCCTGGTGTTAAAATTATAGTTCTGGGAAATCTATTTATAAAATTTCACATGCAGTAACACTTGCCTTTGCCAATCGTAATTTTTCAGCTTCATCAACATCTTCATCTTCAGCATCTTCTTGCACTGAGTCTACAGTTTCATCATTACAATTATACGATTTTTCTTCATCAGAAGGTTCATCCTCAGAATCGCTAGACAAAGCATCTTCTGAAATACAAATATACTATTTTCTAATTCCATAATAACTTTCACCAAATGCTTAATGTAACAATATAAATCTATAAAGCTTTGCGTTTTTCATCTAATCTTCAGAGTAATGCAAAACCCCTCTATATTTAAGAATGCATGTAAATGTTCAACAATTGAAAACAATATCATTCATATAAGACTCTAGTAGAGTACTTTCCTTGAATGAAGTATAATCACTCATATAAAAACTAGACTAAAAGTTGCATAAACCTCAATGGTGTGTATGAATTACCTTCATGTTGCACCAGGGATGGATCTCTGAGTTCTTTCTCTTCAGGAGGCACATACTGCTCATCCCTAGTTTCATCAATAAAAGGTGATAAATGTGGTGGTAATGTAACTCCCATGAAGTACTTCTCCACTGGCAAAAGTTGTCTAGCATTTACCGAGTCAAATACCCACTGAGGTTGAATATAGTACCTGTGTACAATTTTACAGTATCAGTAAATAAAACTAAATTGCAAAACAAAAAAACATTACAAAGTCCTTGAGATGAATTTTTATTTTCTAGAGGAAACATGAAGGTGACATTTCCATTTTTCAAAAAGTAGAATTTGAAATAACTGAAAACAATGAGGAAACAATTTTAATTCATTAGGACAAGGAAAGAGAATTGATGTTTTACCTGAACCCACATGTCAGACAGGAAGATGTATTACAAATTATCAGAGGTGTAAGCCTCTATTCAGAAGAGTATTTACACCTCATTCCACTTGACCATACAAGACAAGATACTCCCTCCTGAAGACTTATGTTGCTGACTATTTGAAATGTTTTTTTCCTGTCTAACATAGCAATACAGGCCTCAATTTAAGACAGGCCAGCGACACTCGCTCTCCAGTCAATTTTATGTTTATCCTTCATCCTTAGTTGCTGTTACCCACTAACAATAGATACCCCACCCGGCCACTAACTCACTCAAAAGATTCATGGCAAACGAAAAGTTAAGAAAAATATTGCCAGCAATCATCTCTCAAAATGTTTCACATATGTATTTATAATGGACATTGGTCTGCATCAAAATGATAAGCTTAAGTTGGTTTTTATGGTGTAAAAATTTAACCAGTATATCTGGCTTACATAAGCTTTTGATTAATCGTGCCAATTATTTTCCATTAGTGTGGATAATCCAGATTCTATTGTATATCGTTGGATTATTCTTCAAATTTTTGGAGACTACAGCCCCCTTCTTCAAGAGAGAGAGAGACATTTCAGGTGCCATTAGGCAATGGACTGCGGTGTTTTCACTGCCAAATGGCTACCTGTTGCTAGCTTATGACAAAGGGAAGATTCTGATGGGAGGTGGAGACATACACAAAAACAGCCAAACATTTGTTTACAGTTACTTTATATACTGGAAACAACAGCAAAATTTTTCACTAAAGATTGTCGGTAATCAATTGCACATACCTGGAAATATACTGCTTTTCCAAGTTCGGTCGGTCAACTATCTGATGTGTGATTGTTTCATCATTCTCCTCAAATGTTGAGCCAACAAAGAGAGTCTTATCCCACGATACCTCACCACCAAAACAACGAATAATGAACACAAGAGGTTCACGGGGAACTTCTCGGTTAATAAAAAATTTGAGACCTTTGAACAAAACCTTAAGATTCTTCACTTTCTCCATTTCCAATTTTGCTTCTTCCACATTATCTACATCTTCCGACTAAAAACAAAAAAATGTATTTACCAACATGTATCAACAAAAAAGTTCTAGTAAAAAGTATAAAGAATATTCAATCATACTGAAGGGAACTGATCAACTTCAGCCTCCTCTTCTTCAGTTACATCATTTGAATTGTGTGCTATAGGCACATTGAGAGCAGCAATGCGTTCTGAAACGTAGTACTCCTCGTCTACTAGTGATTTTTCTGAATCACCCGCTGTAACATCATATATTCTTTGTAAATAAACATTATGTCATTAATATTTACTTGTATCAAGCAAATATATAATCAAAAAATTCTATTTAATTAAAGTACAACTATTAACTTTATAAAATTGAATAAAGCAATTCAAATACAAATAGCTGTCAAAGCTTAATATAATTAATAGTCTATATTTAAACATTTAAGATTTTATTGGGATCATAGATAACACACAGTATGATTAAACCTTACAAATTGAAAATGAGAAATAAGTCATATTTAAATAAAATGCTATGAACGGCCAAAAGTCAGAAATAACAGAATTTTTATTTAAATTAGGACTTTTCATCCTGTTAAAGTTTAGTTCCTTTAATTCTAATAATGTATTCTGAAGTAGGAAATATCTTCATAGTTGGTTCAAATGTTTTATGAAAAGGGATAACAAATTTATAGTTATTCAAAACAATTAGTGACTGGACTACAACCCAACCCGGACATGAAGAACATCCTCCCGACCATACTACCCACCTGTCCAAGGGTTGCCTTTAGGCACCCACCCAACCTCTGTAATATCCTGGTCAGACCCAACAAACCCCACACCCCCAACCACAATTGGCTGCAGACCATGTGGCAGAAACAGATGCCATGTCTGCTCAATACCTACCACAACCTTCCAGAACCCCACCAACAGCACTACCTACAAAATTAGGGAAAACATAACCTGTCTGTCCTCTCACACCATCTACAAAATAAACTGCACACTCTGCCCAGCCTTTTACATCAGTCAGACAAAGAGACCCCTCCCTGAACGGATTGCCAACCACCGCAGTACAGTAAAACTCCTCAATACCCAATTCCCCATAGCCGCCCATGCCCATAGCCACAAGAACAACTTCAACCAGTGCTTCACAATGACCCCCCTCAAAGCCCTACCTCCCGACTCATCAGAAGCTGAACTCCATCTGTGGGAGCTTTCATTTCAGCATGTCCTACAGTCCAGGCAAAGCCCTTGACTCAACATCCTATAACTCTTTATCTCCCCCCCCCCCCCACAAGAATTCATTGGAATTTGTATGTACAATAAAACCTTCTGTGTGCATACTGTGTGTGTGTATACCTTGCTATTTGTTTGAATGGTGGTTGTATGTATGTATGAGAGTGTGTATCAATATTTAAATATTGACACCTTTAAGGATGGATGTGTTTGAATGAATGTGTGTCAAGATGGGGGTGTTAGTATGCATCTCCCCAACCCCCATCAAGTCCTTGCCTCTTCCCAGACCCTCATTGAGAGAGAAAGTTGGTGACCTGGTGGGGTCAATTATTTACGACCTAAGTTAGCAGCACAGCAAATTTTGGCTGCTCAGTCGTCAGCTAGCCGACCACTAGAAATGTCTTCCTAACTCTCTGATGAAGGGGGCGGTGCCTCCGAAAATTCAAGTACTCTAAACCTCACAAGGTGTCTACCATCTATTTTTCAAATTCAATTAAATTGTTTCTAATAATTTCTAACTTAGCAAACCACAGGTTCAGAATATGTTACTTTGGATACTAGGTTCTTTCTACTTCTATTAAACAAATTATACCAACTTTATTCAATAAATAAATGGTACATCCTTAAATGTAAAAAAACATTATAGAATTTAATGGTTGAAACTTTCAATTCAAATTTCATGGTTTATTTTTCAGGACTCCTTCAACAATACATGTACCATTATCAATTTACATATGTAGATAAATCTAAAAGCTCGTCAAAAACGCTAACTTCATAATATAAAAACAATATTAATAGAAGTATACAGAATAGTTCCATTTTCCGCAGACACATACACCCACTAGACAGATTGGTATTAAGTTGAAATTGTAAATGAAAAATATTTTGCAAATTAATGATCAAAATGTTGCATATTTAGATGAACAATAATTGTATTAAAATTAAAAATGATCCAAATATTATGATTTCATAATAGAACTTCAGACACTTTACTTTTAAAATTTATGTAGTTTGTATCTTTGATATTTGTATTGTTAATATCCTTAATCATTTCACATAAATTGTTGTGTTAAATTCTCCTTATACAATAAACTTCTCTATCTGCAAAATTACCTGAAAATCCAGAAAATTTCGGTGGGTAGTAGAGATTCAAAGAATGGTATAAACGGTAATTTACAAAACCCAACATCACAAGGTAAAATTCTACAAATATTGATAGCACATGGAAATCAACTTCTTCTCTTGACTGTGGCTGTAATAAATTGTTTACTTTTTGAAAAATGTTTTATATCATTAAAAGCATCAATAAACAATGTCAATGTATAAAGAAATACAATACAACCTTATATGAACAGGAGGCTTTGTAATTAATAGCTTGGAAGTCCAAAAATGAAAATGTACAAAATTTGATATTATTCTTTTACAGGCTCAAAATATAAACAAGAGTTGAAATTTACCTGAAAGCTGAAGTGATGTGGAACAATCCAAGTCACAGTTTGGCCCTTTATTTCTGCCTGATAGTAATAACCTTTAATGGAAATAAACACTTTACGTAAAGAGCGTGATGCTATCACGTAATGTAAAAATTCCACTGTTAAACGGCGACAAAGAATAGATTGGTCTCGAGGTACATGTTTCAGAGATGGGAACGTAGCAAACAGAAATAGAAGGGTTAAACAATCATCTAGATCACGAATAGCATCAATGAATGTTGGATAACGCTCTTTTACGATATGGTCCAGCTTCATCTGTGGGTGATTATCAAGGAGACGTTTCATAGTTTCCACATCATTAATAGCTTTTGCTCGTCCAACTTTTCTACCATAAATCTGGAAGTAACAAGGGAAATGAATCAACTAGAAACTAAATATTAATTTCACTGTGCAAGTACAATTTCAAATGTTTGATTAAAATTGCTAACAGAAAACATTACATTAGTTCAGTAAAGTTTCAAGTTTAGCATACTAAACTATAAGATTCAAACCTTAAGGTCTCGGAGTTTCCAAATGATAGGCTCATGCATTAGAAATTGAATGTCTTTTTTGTTGTATAATGTTTTAATGCCAGTAGCACCTTTTTGAGCCCTTTTCCTGTTTCTTGGTTCCCTGGGATATATTCCTTTCAGTATACAAAGCTTCCTAAAATTTTTTAATGACAACTGGAGCATACGCATTGCAGCTTTCCTGGATAAATACTGTGATCCTTCGCCTGCTTCATACTGTAAAAAATTAATGATAATCACACACACGCAAATATATATATCAAATTTCTATTTTTTGTAAGAAATTTAAGAACCTTCTTCTTTCGTTTAGAAACCATATCTACGGTGTTCGAATATTATTCTTGCTCTTCTAACTTTCAACAAACGATCATAACCTGTTCCTAGGTACAAAACACGTGTATCGCATAAGATCTTTGCCAAACGTAAAATACTATCGCAATAGTCATAGACAGATGACTATAATCGATCATTGTAAATTGGAAATGATTAGTCGAGATAAATCCTTAATTTAATATGAGTTTCGAATTGTATAATGAAGAAATTGTTACATTTATGTTCATTATATCATAAATAGTTGTTTAAACTGCTCTCTTCGTACCCAAGATATGTTTGAGTTATTAACTGATGTAATATTTTTTAAATTCAATTATTAAACCCCAAAATCTCTATAATTACCCACATTAATTTTGATACTCAATTATAGAATACTGGAAAGTGTAACAAATAAAACCTGTGATGACACATTATTTTCACCAATTCTCTTGTGAATACAATCCAAACTCATCTAATTCTACTTATTAAATAAGATACGACACCGTAGAATCTTTCTTGTTTTTACAATAATTTGTTAATTTTCATTATTGGTTCCTTATATATAAATTTATAACGGTCGTGAAATTTTACTTAAATTATTAGTATAAGACTGATCATTGTACACTTTTTTGCATAATGAACGTTTCAACAATGATAGATCAAGAGAAGGGATATATTTATATGCCACGTTTTTAGATATGATGCCCTTGCAAAATTAGCATTAGAGAAATGTGTTAGAACAGAAGAGGGGACCAAGGATTGAATACAATAATCAGATTATGGAAGATTTGGTAGTTACGTAGAAATGAAAAGGCTTACACAGAATAGGTTAGCATGAAGGGTTGCATCAGACCAGTCTAAGGACTGATTACTACTACAGATCACTCCATATTTCTCTCGATCACTCGATTGTTCACATCTTTTGATTATTTCCAATATAAAAAACATCTGAATGTGTAATGTTTTCGAGATACAGTATAAAAATACTGCGCATCGAATAAGTGACATTTCGGCCACAGTCTTCACTGCCATAATTATACAAGATCATATCAATTACTAAAACAGTTGGCATACGGGGTAATACGTTAATTTTAAGATTGTTTCTTACAAGTCGCACCTTGACAATCCGAAAACAACGGGTGATAGTCGAAACTAAAGATTGCCAACTTTATTTATCCGGTTGGGAGTTTCTGAGATTTGGAGCTCTGCAAGGATCAATTATTGGACCATTATTTTTATTCTATACATAAACGACCTTCGGGGATACGAGCATCCCCTAAAATCGATTCTCTACGCCGATGATACAAACATAATCTTGTTGAGAAAGGGGTCTAAATGTCTGTTGAAAGGTTAATGTATTATTTCATGAGTTTAGTGCTGATGCTAGTAACAGTCTAGTCGACAAATTTTCAGCCAATGCTCCATTCCTGGGCCTTCGGATTGATAATAAACTAAAGGGGAATAACCATATAGATCTGCTTTCTAGCAACCTAAATTCAGCTTGTTATTCTCTCGGAACATGAATGGCACTATAGAATCGCTATTAGGGAAAATTACTATGGAGCAATGAAATATTCAAATGAGTAAAATTAGAATACTTTTTTCTATTTATTTAGGATCGAGTTGCAAGCCATTCTACAAAAGCTTGCAAATACTTTCCTTACCCAGGGTTTACATTCATGAAATCTTAAACTTTGTAAAAACGAACCTGAATTTCTTTCCATGGAATGGCGAATTTCACGAATATCCGACTAGAAATCGCTGAGATCAAGGTTGGACAAGCATCGCCTTGCTCTTTACCAGAAAATTATTTACCATACGAGGATAATTTATATAACAGCCTTCCTCCATATGTTAATAATAATCATAATGACAAATGATTCGTGACCCTCTTAAATATATTTATTAAATGGCGCGTTTTACTCTGTACAAAAGTTTCTTGATCGTTCCTTAATAATTGAAATTAATGTTCATGCAAAAGTGTTGCATTACAAATTTCCTATTACATAACCGTATCACTTTATGAACAGTTTTCTGCTCTTTTGTTTGTTGAAAGTATTGCGTGAAATTACTACGGAGTCAGATTCCTCGTCGTGCAGATCCAAGAAGTGTTTAAGGGTTTTTGTGCTTGTGTCGTGTTTTCACTTATTTTATACTATATCTTATCTACTGCACGTTACCAGATGTAATGTATGACATCCTATTTCTTCAACCAAGGACTAATGGATATAACAATAAAGCTAAATCTAAGTGATATAATTAAAACATACAAATAAACGAACCAACCCATATATCAGCAAGAACACTTTTTATTGAAGTTCTTTTATGACATTTCGTCCACATTCTTGGATTTCTTTATAGACTTTCGAAGGGATAAAAATACATAAACAAGATGAGGAATTTATCCATTTTTTATTTAATTCAAAAAAAGATTATTTATATCTTAACGAAATAATATCTATTCAAATTTATAATTGTTTTTAATTTAATTTTGTTAACTCACTTGGAAATTGATTACTTAATATACCCGAAGAATTAAAAAATGTGGACGAAACGTCGTATAAGAACACAAATAGTGTTTTTGCTGACACATCACCAGTTTTTTTCATTTGTAAATTTATGGTAATTGAATTATTGAATAAGACAAATACAGCTGATATTCAAATTTGAAATTAAGTTGTTGATATAAATCAACATTCTCAACAAAACGTTGACCGAATTTTTATATATATTTAGGAGCGAAAGTTGAATTGTCAAACACGATAGCAATGAATACAAAGGCAGCTGCTGGTTGTGTGCTGTGGCACTGAATCATGTCGTGGTGACGGTAAATAGTAATTATTACAATTTTAAGTGTCATTGTTGATTGGCGTTGTGCCATTGACTTGTTCGAAAGCCCCATCACTTTCTCTCTGAATTGTGTCTCCAAAGTCTTCTGAATAAAAAATCTGCTATATTCCATTAATATTATAAATTAATTTTTCTAATACGTAATCAGAGTCACTTGTTGGGTCCCGTTTATAAATTTTATAACATGTTTTTTTAATCCAGTTGATTTGAGACCCCGTGGTGCGCGCCTGTTCGGAAGCCCGCCTCTATCCCTAATGCAATAAAGTAAACAGATATTCCGATATTAAGCATATGGTCCGTATTGAAATGAAAACTAACTTGTTATATGGTAAAATATCAATTTTATGTAGCCATTTAAAAATAAATTTCCCCTTACAATTCTGGGAATACTATGTAGTCACTATTAAGTCATCATACAACAGAATGTTTTGGACAAGTGAAATAATAAAATTCTATCAATGCACCATACAAGCATGCACATGTTCACAATCTCTAATTTAAAAGGTACAATAATCAATGATTTTCAAATATACTCTCAGAATGGATTTGAAACTAATTTGAATAATCTTTACAAAATCTTGTTACACTTTCTTTCATTACACTTCACAAGTATGAGAATGCAAATAATCATTTAAATCTAGAAATGTCTTATTTACTCCACAATATTATATTAAAATACAAAGCAATTACTAATATTCATGTTATTGGTTTCTAATGACTCAATTGCAAAGGAAGTTCAATAACTAATTTTTGTTCAAACAAAATAAATTGAGACTGGTGATTATATGATTAGACACACACAAAATATACACTCCCTATCCCATCAAGTATAAAGAAAATTACACAGTTCTATATGTTCCCTGGAAATAAAATTAGTTGGGGAACTAGTTTCAGCAGAATTTTAAAAATTATTAGCAAACAAATGTGTATTGAACGAATGACTTTAATTATAGTGCATTTATCCTGCATTGCCTCCATATTTTATAAATCTATAGGAGACAAACATAATAGGGTGAAGTCCTATTCTGAGGGAGCTTAGGCATTTGAATTTTTTTACAAGTTCCTTACTGCACAGCAAATTTGTGTGTGCTCAGTTGATAGCTGGCTGTCACTGTAAATGTCTTCCTAACCTTCTAATGAAGGGGGTGGTGCCTCTGAAAATTTAAGAACTCCAAACCTTACTACAAGGTGCCTGTCATCTGTGAACCTCAGGAAAGTCACCTAATTTCTATCTCTCTTTCCTGTCCTTATTAATCGTTTTACCCTGATGTCATTTCCTGACACATACATAAGGAAGAAAGTTATGAACACATTTCCAGTGATTGGTTAGCCGATGACTCTATATATATCTATAACAATTTGAATATGGATGCAGTAGGGTAGCTTAATATGTTTGATGGGGTAAGTTCTTTTTTCAATAAAAAAATGTGATATCAAAATATTTGAGTTCTATGCAGACAAGCAGTTAAAATTAGTGTGATGAAATAATTTCACACAAATTTAAATGGACAAATAATTAATCATTCTCTGACACAGAAATTATATGAATGAAACTAGTTTGTCTTTCAACAAGATGTAATACAGATGAATTAATAATTTATTTACCTGTAATCACCTGGTGCATCCCCAGATCATTTCCTATCAAACTAACATTTTAAGGAATGTATTTAAGTCTGTCTCACCAAGTGTCTCACTTTCCATATTAACTATTCTTATGAAGTTCTTGAAATATAAATGTCTATAAAAAAGCCAAAATTGACAGTAAATTAGCAATTATTTTATCACTAATTTATTGTCTGCATTTTGACTATTTTTCTTTTTTTATCTTCTGAAGTCCTGGTCAAAGAGGTGAAGTTATGAAGATGGATTAAATAACATAACTCTTTCAATACATGACATAATTTGCATAACAGATTTATAAACATGTCTGATTTCTCAATCTTGTGGAATCTATCTTTAACACATCTATAAGCAATGTCTTACTTCTTTATTTTCTAACCTGATTGATTGTATCTTTAAATTTTTACAATGTGCTTTTAACTGATTAGCAGATCCACTAAATTTGATATGTAGTATACTGATTAAAGATAGTAGTGCTTTAAGTTCACATGGATTTATTTATTTCTCTTCTGTAGGTCTGCTGCAATTTAATGTAGAGTGAGATATATATATTTCTTAAAATTTATCTAAAAATACAAATATTCTAATGTAAAAGGAGCTAGGACTAAGGTTGAATATATGATTATACTTCCAAAACTATCACTTCCCCCAGCATATAGATTTGGGCATTAGAGATGTGAATGTAATATAAGAATAATTGATTTTCATTATTTAATATTTTTATACAAAATTTATTTTATTTGTAAGTGATTATGACCTTAAAAATATCTGAATACTCTTTATTTGTTGGATGAAAGTTTTATAAATGATTTAAACTGAATATTATGTGAACCTTTATTTGGTCGCCTAAACATAATTCATGTGTGTATGAGCTTCTGCTTCTAGTGAAAATATTTCAAGAACATTTTTTTTGTATGTTGTTATACTTTACTTACTGAATGTTGATATTGTATAATATATTTTGGAAGGGAAATTAGCTGTTTCTAGCTCGGTTACAGTTTTTTTTTTGGTTAACAGGCTACATGAGGGTGATCCTGAAACAGGCAACTCCCCTTTAATAGCATAGGAAGGGAATTGAAAATGGGGGATGCGGAAGGTAGAGCAAGGTAGCCAAGGGTTAACTAGAAACAGAATGATAATTTATTTATAATCATATTAAGTAAACAGTACTTAAACTAAGCAATATATCAAATTACTACCGCTTACTCATGGATTTGGCGAATGTTTAAAAATGCCTTCATTATCTAATTTTAATATAATAGACCATAAGAAGTTTGTTAGAATAATTTTGTTTACATTCCTACCTACTAACTTATATGATTGTTGTCACTTTCGTAAATGTGAGAATATTACTAGCTAGATTAAATTACAGAATAAGTAACTCAATATCCTTAATATGAATCAAAAGAACAAAAACTAATGTAAATAATATTTTGCCTTGTAATATAAATATGAACATAACAAGTAAGAAAACTGACGCAAGCCCAAACAACTTTAAAATTTTCTTGATTAAATTTTGAATAGAAAGTAGTTGCACTACAGCCAACAAAACCAATTACAATACCCAAACCTTCATAATCGATAAGTTGAGTACTAAAATTTAACTGTTGTGCGTTCTAAAGCTTCGCTTTGAATCGTTTTACAAGTTGAAGTTATTTCGTAACGGTTGTTCCAACCTTGGTGCTATAATATTAAAGCGAAAGACGTTGTTGTCATGTAATGAAGTTGTTGGTACTGTATGCGCGTGTGTGCCACACGTGGGCTAGATTAGCGGTAGCACTTCAGGAAGGTGAGATGCAATGTCTTAACTTTCATTTGTTCGAAAGAAAAAAATACTTCCGCAAGAGTTAAAGCCTGACAGATTCAGATGGATATTCGACTCACTTTGCTAAGCATAAGTGCTGTAATGCAGAAATTTCCGCAATTTTCATTTAGTGTGTCAAGATGGCTGCTGCACTCACAGCGTTGGCCGATGTGAAGCCTGGGACAGCCGCCAAGAATCAGTACAGGGTCCGGTCAAAAATTTCAGTTATTTCACGCATTGCCCTACTCAGTGCTGCATTATTTATAGCTGCTAAATGATTATAACACTTCGGTGGAGCATTCTGGATAGTTTTTTAACGCTGAAATCGTGTGGTAGGGAAAATAACTGAAGAAATAGCATGCCCCAGGTACGGGAAACGGAGGCGTATGATGCGGGCGAGGCCGCGTAGCGAACCGGCGGGTGTCGGGGGCCTGGCCGCCATATCGTGCTGCCCCGTCCCCGGTGACGTGCAACGGTGGATCTCGATAGAGAAACTATAGTATCCGTCTGCTGTGTGTCAACGATACGTTAATATTTGAACAATCAATCATTGTTCGTCGTTTGTCGGACTAGCGAAAGGATTATAATATTTGTACGATATAAATTAAGAGGAGTGTTTGGTGACCGTGTAGTTTCTCCTGACTTGGGCGGATCTTGTAGCGTTCGCTGCCGGGAGGGAAGTTTCTGATTTAGGGTAGAAAATGCCAACTGTGTTGTGTCATTTCTGAAACGTTTGTTGTTGGTTAATTTAATATTAGCTAAATTATGTCTTCGGGAGATCAGAGTTTGGAAAAAGTAAGCGTTCCATTAAATTTCGTGTTAGAGAAATTGAGTTAAATTTATCATATAGCCGAATGCGGTCAGGGCTATTACTTTTCAAAAGTTTGAGACATTTCTATTTAAAAATTACATCAATGCTAATCGAGTAACCCAAATCAAATAGTTTTAACTTGAACTGTAAACTTCACCCTCTTATGACAGTTTAGTACTGGATAAAATAGTATCAATCTATTTATTTGATAAATTTGTATTAAAATATGACGTATCAATTTCAATATCTTTAGATTAACTACATGACTTCAAATTTGCCATAAATTAATGTTTAAATTTTCATTTCAGGAATTGTTTAACCATAAACAAAACATGGTGTCAAAGAAAAAGCGTCCTCCACCTGGCTTGGATCCCATTGATGCAAGTAAGAAATTAAAATCTGGAGATATTGCTGGTACAAGTTCTGTTGAATCAACTAAGAGCGTGTCAAAAGGAAGTGGAGCTACGTCAAAAAAGACTGTAATACCAAAAGACATAGAAATTAAAATGGATGATGATGATGATGAATTGGTTGCTCATCATAACAATGCAGGAATGGATGGTAAATATTGAACTAGACATTTATCATCAGATGATTATAATAGATGTAAGGTCATTTACATATTAGGTAGTTTTGATAAAGGACTTTTCTGTAGCCATAATACATTAATTTTTCAGTTAACACACAATAATAGTAATTCTTACTGTTGATTTTATTTATTCAATAAGCTTCTTGCATCTTATTTATTGCAATAAAGTTGAGGGCAGTGTGAGCACATATAAACTCAAATTGGTAAACAAATTACATGAGTTCAAGTATGTTTATTTGAAATATAATCTAAGTTTTTAAACTTTAAAGTAATTTATCATAATGAATCCAAACTACATTTTAAAAATCTTTTTCAGAAGAATAGACTCAAAATTTAATTGTGAAAATACTTGTTTTTTTTTTAAATCTATGTTCATATATATTAAATTATTTTTTAAATGATAGATATTCCTGACTGGCCTGAAGCAGACCTAATGGAACTAATGAAACGGATGGAGAATAACATTCCTGCTAAGGACAGCCTTCGTTTTGATTCTCGTGCTGAGAAACTCAATTGGGAGGAGGTTTGTATAGAACTAAGTGAAATAAGATACTTTTAATTTGTTTCCTAATGTAATTTTAATTTTATTCAGATTAGTTTTGGGAGTTACTCACCTTCGCAGTGCAAAGAAATGTGGTCTAAGATACAGAAACGGCTTAGAAGGTTCAGACTTTTGAAAGAGTTGCTGGAAGATGGAAAATCTTGGGTATCTAAACCATGGACTAATTTTTATCGTAGTGAGAGACAGGTTTGTGAGCATTTCATTTATTCATGTAATTTCAGTTTTTTTCACAATATTATTTATAGAATTTAAAAAAGGCTAATTGTATATAGTATGGAACTATTTAATGTATCAAGGAGCGTGATCAATGGACCACTTCTCCCCTCATGTGTCATTCATCCATCCAATTTGCTAAATGTTCATTTGAACAGATTGTACATATCTTAATAAAAAAGTAGTTTTCTAAACAAACATTGCATTTCAATCTATTATTCTACAATATTTTGCTTTCTATTGTAGTAAGCTTAATGTCTCCTGTGTTACAGAATCGCCATCCTGACCTGCCTAGGAGGCCATTATCTACCTACATGTTGTTCTACTTGGACAAGAAAGACAAGGTTGCAAAAGAGAATCCTGGTCTTGAAATGGTAAGCCAGTTCTCTGTTTATTTTAAAATAAATAATATTAACTTCTACTGTTAATATTATTTCCTTCATTTCAGACCAATGTTTCAAAATATATAGCAGAAATGTACAAGAAGTTGCCTGCAAAAAGGAAACAAAAGTATATTGATATGGCAGCTGCTCAACGGAAGGAGTATGAAGAAAAAATTGAAGTATTTTAGTAAGTTTTTGTCTGTGTATTTGCATTGAATTTGATGAACTGATAAATCTGACTAGAGGTATGCCAGGGTCCACAATTGCTAGCCAATTAACTTTTTTTGCCAACCAGATTTCACATTTTGTAAGGCAGAAGAGATTAAGCTCTTGCTTCTTAATTTACAGACTAACTCTTGTCATCAAATAAGCTAATTTCTTCTCATTAGAATTTTTAGTATCTAGTGTTATTATAGTGATATAAAATGGGTCTGAAACATTATTGGGAAGACCCTCCTTCACTGTCCTAATGAGTTATTTATATATATAACTATTCTTAAAATCTGGTGAAATTTTAAAAAATGAAGAGGCCAAAAAAGGTAATCAATAATGTTGAAGTTCTAAGATTTTATTGGTCCCAAATTTTTGTATATTGTATGGAATGAATTCAAATCTGGAGTTATTTGTGAAAGTTATTTGACTGTAAAGTTTTGACAAAGCAGAAAAAGAATATGGAGAATAGGTAGAATTACATTATACTCATGTTTATTCTAGAGTTATTTCAGTTCAGTAATTTTGTGTTTTGTACATTTGCATAGTTTGTACAGCATTGTTAGAAATGTTTCCGGTCAGCGATTGAGGAATTGGGGTGGATAGCTTATGTGAAGTTAAATTCATTTTTTTACTGCGGGCTTAGTGAATTCCTCTCATCACATTTCCCTAAATTTCAGCAATGATCACCCAGAATTGATTCCAAAAGCAGTTCAACTTAAGGATACTAAATCACATTCCAATTCATTGGAATCTGGACCAAGGAAGCCTCAGACACCATTCAAAGTAATTGTCTTTTTCTATAATTATTGAGCAACCGTAATTTTTCTTAACTTTCAGTGTTACAAAGTTTAATCTTGATCATTAATAACTTATTTTCTAGTTGTTTTGTAATGAGAAATTGGAGCAGCATAAGAATGATACAAATTTTGACCGCAATGCCATAATTGAGAATTGTAAAGAACAGTGGAGGGACATGTCTGATAAGAAGAAAATAGTATGGATCAACTGGGCATTGGAAGAGGAAGCAAAGTATCAGGTTAGATACTTTTTTTAAAGAAATCTTGAAACCAAAAATAAAGTACTGTAGTTCTTATTCGCCGTGAAAAAGAGTATAAGAAATTAAAGAAGAAAATATCCTGGATTCAACATTAGCTAAATAAATGAAACAACAAATTGATTCTTGACAATAACTTATTCAAAACTTCACCTTATATCTCGAAGGGTGACCCAATATTTGCTTTTAAAAAATGGAGCCCACGATTGACAAAAAAGGTATGGTGGTAAAGAATGCAATACTGATCAAAATGAGATAGGCAATCAACCTTAAATTCTTTCAACAGGAGACTCCTATAAATATTTGAACTATTTATTCAGCGTCTGACTGATCAATTTTTCACATTGTTCATGAAGTATACATAGCTTTAATGGAAGGAATAAATTATTTGTGGAATACTTATTTATCAATAATGTAAAGTAGACTTTAATAACTATAAGGTTTTCAGCCAATTAAATAATAACTATTTTCTGGTGCCTAGAATTAAGGGCCTGCATAAATTACACAAAATGGGGCTTCCAATGTGCCAAATTATTGACTCCAAAGATGGCCCCACTTATAAATTGTCAAAATACCTTAATAATTCTTAAGATAAATTTAGAAATAAAATCCTTATGATATAAAAAATTCATACCAATTAATAGAAAAATTGAAGTCAATAAAAGGATTGGGAGAGGCTCATGTTATTGTTTTAATGTGCAATCACTTTTTACCATTACCCCAATAAGGATAGTATGTAAAATAATTGTGGATACTTGGGAGGCATTAAAAAGAACACCAGTATAAAAAGTAAATACTTGTACTTAAAGGAGATTAAATTGCGTCTTTAAAATTGGTATATTAAGTACAAACAAACATTTCGGGTGGCGATGGGAGGGAGCCTGTCTGTTAACATTTCTGGGATTTTCTAAATTGTGCATTAGATAGAGCCTTTGCTGGAACTGAAGTTAAACTGGTTCTTTTGGTGAAGTATGTGGATGATATATTGGCAGTAGTTAAAAAACAAGAGGGTTGTAATTTTTGAGAAGGCTCTTTATAGATACATCCTAAAATTAAATTTACAACTGAGGTTGAAGAAAGATACATGATTAATTTTTTTTGGACGTGACAATTATTAGGAGGGGTAACAACATCAGTACAGAGTGGTATAAGAAAAATATAGCTTGATGCTGAATTATGAATCTCAGTATCCTTTCAGATATATATATATATATATATAATTAATGGGGAAAGGACAGAGAGATAGAAAGAAGATGACTTACCTGAGGTTCATAGATGGTAGACACCTTGTGAGTTTTGGAGAACTTGAATTTTCGGAGGCACCGCCCCCTTCATCAGAAGGCTAGCCAACGGCCGATCACTGGAAATGTCTTCCTAACCTTCTGATGAAGGGGGCGGTGCCTCCGAAAATTCAAGTTCTCCAAAACTCACAAGGTGTCTACCATCTATGAACCTCAGGTAAGTCATCTTCTTTCTATCTCTCTGTCCTTTCCCCATTAATTGTTTTAAACATGACAATGTCATTTCCTATCTCATATTTATGTATATAAATAATGTAACTTATAGTTTAGTTCATAGGGGAATAGATGTACTAGTGATGAAAACTCATACAAGGTAAAAAAAAGACCTGCAAGTTAAGATAAATGATACCCTATAGGGTATTAAGTTAGAATATGGGGAGAAGGCAAATGAGAAGTCTAAAATAGAAAATATGGAAAATAATAAAGGGGAGGCAGACATTGAAAGGGTTGAAGAAAAGAGGAATAAGCAGGGATATATTGATATTTTGAGGTGATTGATAAGGCTGAGCCTAACAATGAGTCTAGAGGAAATAGGGTTATGGGAGTAAGAGAAGATTACCAAAGTGTGACTTACATACCTGGCCTCACTGAGAAATCAAATTAATTGATAATTAAACATGGTTTCAGTAAAATTAGGATAGTGTACCACCCTAATAATAAAATGCTAAGTTTGTCAACAATACAACGAAATAATGTTTTGTACAGAATAAGTTGCACAAATTTCTTGTTAAAATATACGGGGCACATGGGAATAGGTGGGAGGATGTATCTTCACAGAAATAGTCTAAAAGCTAATTTGATATCTAATGCTAATGACATTGTAAGAAATTGAAACATGAGATGGATTTTGAGAATATTAAAATATTATTGGTGGAAAGAATATATTCAAGATGAGATTAATTGAAAGTATTTACATACAAACAAATGTAGAAAACTGAATTACTTTTAAAAAATGAGGTTAGTTGGAATGGGCACTGCTTACATCAAATTAGTGAACAGGATTTAAAATAAGCACCAATGTATGTGAAGATTAATAAAAAATTAAAATCAACAAGTATTATTAAAGGTTTGAATGTAAGAAGTCGTGAATAAAAATTATGTTTGTAAAAAGTACTTGTATATAATATGTATAGAATAAGGTTTTATATAGCAGATTTTATGATGATAGTAATATTTTATACCTTTATGCTAAACCAGTGAAAAATGAAATTACGTTTTTGTAATTTTAAAAAGTAGATTGTATTTTTTTAATTGGAATCATGAACATAATAAATATTTAATAAAAACAATGATTGTAAATGCTATTGTATAGGGTGGGATGAAATAAAATTACTGTAGTTAAGAAAACCAGTTGTGTTAGTAGGGGGAAATTTGTACACAATTCGACTTTGTTAAGGAAAAGGATTTGTAGATTGGATACTGACGTTTGTCTGTATGTATGGAGAATTTTATATTGTAATTATTAAATATTTGTCCATTATTTATTTGCAAAGGTAATGAGATATAGTTGTAATATGGCTGCTGTTGTATATAATTATACAGATTAGAGGATGGCCAATTAGGCCGAAAGTATTTGTTTTTAAGTACGATAATTCAATAAATTAATTTGTTAAATATCTGAGGACACTTTAATTGGCTGAAATTATGATTATTTATTTTAAATATTGGGAGTTACTTTTCTACAAATGACCTATATATTTCTTTTACAAGTTGTCACATTTGTTGGCTATTGTTTTCCAAACAGCTTTTTTCACTTTGCAATCTCTATAACCCATAGTCTCCACATTCCACAATGATGAATTTGCGTGAACTTCATTGATAAATGCAGTGTTTTTTCATTTGGCGAATCCATAGTTGGAATACTGAATAATATTTAAATGAAGCACACAGAATTCAACCACAGGGAATATTAATTTTTAACTAACCAAAAAGTGAAGGCTGGGAACTAGTATGGCTGGGCAATATTTTCATACTTTCGACAGCAGACTGAACTCGCTGGCAACACGCCAGACAGTAGTTAAAATACTGGCAACATTGCCGGGCCTTATGTATGAGAAATATTGGTTGGCCACATGTTGCCATAAAAGGTTTCTCGTTGGTAGGCCCCTTTATCTTAGGATTTTAATTTTGAATAAAACTACTACAAAAATTGAAGGTGTGGCCAAATTAATATTATATTGAAGATTATTGCACAATACTTGTAAATATGTGATATCAAATTCCATTTCAAAAATTGTAAACAAAGTTGGGCTGGTGCCAAAATGTTAGAGAAAATACATTTTGACATCTGAAAGTAAAAACTATTGTTCTTTGAGAAAAAGATTCCAAAAAATTTTATGTGGGTCATAAATTACAAAACATAAGTTTTAGTTTTAATTTCTAAATTAGTATGGGGTACTGGGCATTTCAGGAAAGCAAGACATTTTGATGATCACAAGCTGTGTCACAATCTTTGAAGAAAAGTGGAAGATGATAGAGCTTGCTTTCATTGTAACTGCTATACCTGAGTGGAATCCTAAGAACTCTTAATACAGCAACTACACTGGTTAAGAAGAATAACTATCAGAGGTATATGGATGGAATCTGCAAAATTTTGAGAAATCTGTAGTCTTCTTAAGGATGCTGCAAACAAGAATGTTATGCACACAGAATAGTTTAAGGAAGGATTATTCACGATGTTTACAAAATTAACAGGAATTTAAAAATGTAATTAGGTTATTCATGTTAGAAGGGTAGTTGAAAATTTTAATTCATCAGGATTGTTCCAGCCAGTCAATCTGTTGTAAATTATGAAAATTTACTATGAATAAGGATAATGTGACATGGTCAAAATAATTGATTATTGGAAACTGGAAATAGTATGAGTTATCTGAGAAAGTAGATTGGGTCCATGTTGAACTGGACTGGTACTTAAAGTTTTCAGAGGTGTGGTCTGTCCATTTCCTAAACTAAGGAGATAACATTGTATGCATGTAGGACAGGAAACATGTTTACCAAATTTTCAGAGATGTTATCCTCCTTATTCAGGAGGTAAGTGGTTAGTACCTAATGTCAGCAGACTACACAGTCGGCAGTAAGTCTTTATTAGGACATCATTCAAGAACAGTCAATAATAAATTATATTTTAATTTTCTATAACTGTTTAGTGCTGAATATTTTATTCTGCAAACATGTTTTTCCTGAAAAAAAATTATATGTCCATTTCAATTGTGATTGATTTCTAGGAAGAATTAAAACTGTACATGGCAGAAAATCCTGATTTTGTTCCAACAACAGTAAAAACTGTTTTAACAAAAGATGAGAAATCACTCAAAGAAAGGTGAGAATCATATAGATACATTTTATGACTGTTTGTATAATTCAATTTATATTTGTGTAACTCGTGTTTATATTATGTTTATTAATTATGCAGTATTGGAAGATATATATTTATATTAAACCATATTTATATCAGGAAATATTGTTTTATAGTTTAACCTTGTTAGGTTATTTACATATAGTATTTTTTATATATAGTCCACATGGCTGACAGTTTAAATGCATCTCTATCTACAGACCCATAATAATTCTCTTCTTCAAATGTCATATTGATTTACTTCATTTCCTGTACTCTGTTGTCAATATTCACTTATTGCCTATAAACTTTTCATCTATCATTTTTTATAAATTATATGATTCTATCAATGTTCTTCTCACAGTTCATACATTTTTGTATTTGATTTTGTCCAATTTTATATTGTGGTATTATGTGCATAACATTGTTTTACTATAATTATGATACATCAGTGATGTAATGTATTGGTCCAAGGGCTGATACTTGTGATATGCCTAACAATTTCTGAATCAGATTTAAAAGACTGTTTTGCATTAATAATTTCATATTTAATTTCTGCACTGTTTCCTATTATCTATAAATTAATTAATTAGGTAATAGGTAACTCCTCTAAATATATGAGGATATTTTTATGTTTGATCAGAAAAAGAATTCATTCAACACTAAACTCTGAAAACAACTGATTCTACTCTAAAAATTCTATTTGGACCTTTTTCTATATAACCCCTCCTCCTATATACTGATGAAATGAGGAATTTCACTAACTCTATAAGCCTTAAAGTCAACACCAATCCTACCGAAGATATTTGGAAATCCATTGCCTCCGATATTTATACAAATTGGACTTGGACTCCCAGGTTGGCAACGTCTACTATTGATTGGTAAGCAAACTTCTCTCCTATCCAGATGAATTAATTAGACATTGTCACCTTGCCTTCATTTCCAACATTTTTATAAATATAAAAAGGTTTGTTTTTCTATTGGTGAATCAAAATTACATACTTTGTATAAAATATATCTATTTATAATTAACAGTCATCCTATTGATTGTGACCCTCAAAGTATCAAATTATTCTATATGTAAATAAATTTATGCTGTTTATTTCAAAGGATTGCAGGAAAGCCAGAGAAACCTCCAAATTCTGGATACAGTTTGTTTTCTCGTTTAATGCTTGTGAGCCCTGACATGAAAAAGGTGCCACCAAAGGAACGTATGGCTCAAGTATCAAGGCTTTGGAAATGCCTTGCCGAGGATCAAAAGAAAAAGTACCAAGAACAAGTAGTTCATGTAAGTACTCTGACAGCTGAAGCAATCAGATTTTTATTGTTTATTTGTGATTTATTGCAGCAAAAAACTACACAAAGAATTTACAGTTGTCTTTTATTGATTGTTTTATTGTGTAGTTTCTGCGAAGTTATTAAGATCTAAGTTTATCTTTATGCTCTTTATCCAAGTTTCAATTGAAGCATTTCTTCTCACTTATTGTTCATATACTACTTGAGTCTTTCATTTATGATTAATAGTAAATTAGTTATGTTGATGTTAAAATTTGAGGTCATATTCATTACAATTACATGTATTTAGTTTCAAGACATTTTTTATGATGTAGCATATTCTGGTTGTGGTTTGTTTTTCATAATTAGTGCCATTTTATGCCTGTCACTAAATGTGTAACACAAGACACAAATATATAAACAACTGGAGAGAAGTATAGGATCATCTCAAAATACAATATAAAGTGATATTGAATACAGGTCATGCTTAAAGACCTTGGCTCCATTTGTATATTCCATTTGTAAGAATATAATAAATATTTTTAAAAAGTTAAAACTTTATTTTCTTATATCCGTAATTACTTCAGATATAATACAAAGTTTTATTGGTGTGTAGTTGTAATTTATGTATTGCTTTCTTTTAGATGCTTGACCAGTACAAATTGGAATATGCTACCTACCTTGAATCTTTACCTGAAGAAAAAAGGAAAGAGGAACTATTAAACAATGCACCAAAGAGAAAGCCCCCAGTTGCTAAGCCAGTATCTGCGCCAGCCCCTCAACCAAAGAAGGTATGTGATATTAAAACCATCTGCATAACATTGGCATTTGCTTCCTAGCAATTTGTTCTCAGTTTTCAATTGCATACGCTCCAGTAAGAGTAAACAAAGCTTTCATTCTTATCCTGAACCATATAAATATAGCAGCAAGTCCCAAACTCCACATTTGCAGCTAGTAGCATCTCTGGAATAAGCCAACTAGTAGGTTTACTTCATTCTTAACCCATAATATTGAAAATGATTTATACTATAGACAACAGAATATGCAATTATTTCACCAAATATCACTTTAAAATAATGTTTCTTCACAGGAAATACCAAAGCAAAAGAAGACACCTAAGCCAGCAGCTGAAGGAAATACCCTGTTCAAAGGGGAACCTGAGCCACCTCCACTGTAAGTAATTGACACTGATACTTCCATTCTTGATGGCATTTTTTATATATATAATCTTGCTAGGCAAGCCTTATGTTCCAGAAACCCTTATCAACTTTTCCTGAAGAATTTCATGACTGATGCTACACATATACTCCCCGAAAATCGTGTGAAAGAAGCGCCTAGATATTGGCAGATGCTTCCAGCATCTGATAAGGAGAAACAAAGCAAGAGGTTAAATGACATTAAACAGAAGTACATAAAGGATTATGAGAAGTTCCTTAAAGTAAGATATGAGCCTGTTATTACCTGTAGTAAAAATATAGTATTTGTATTTTTCAGTATGGTTTCCTTTAGTGTATTACAGTTAATGGTAGTCATTGAATGTTAAAAAATATACACTTTTTGGTTGTTGTGTTTTAATCTAAGGAAAATTTTGTAATTATTTTTGGAATATTTTAAGTAAATACTTGATATAGTTACAAAAGAATTGCATGAAATCTAAGAAAGTTGACAAACTGATGACTCATATTTGTCATTGAAAGCAAAAACAGCACCATAACTTGATATGTATATATAATAATAAGTTGGGTAGAACCTTAAACTGATAGTAGGCATTGACTGACAGGAAAGTACAAAAATGTGAATTCTGGAGAACCAAAACTCCTTCGTCAGACAATGTGTCTAACCAGTGAGACATCCAGCCAGATATATAAATATATGTCAGAAAATGACATTGTCAGGTTAATTAAAAGAATTACAAAGGACAGGAAAGAGAGACAATGTTGGTGACTTACCTGAGGTTCACAGATGGCAGGTACCAAGTAGGGTTTGAAGTTCTTTAATTTTTGGAGGCACCATCCCTTTATCAGAAGGTTAGAAAGACATTTACAGTGACAACCAGCTGTTGAATCGACTGTGACTTCTTCACTAGATAATATCATAACATACAGATATTTATTTCTAATAGGTTGATTTTTCTTCTCTAACAGAGCCTATCTCAAGAGGAGCTAAAGGAGTATTCTATGCAGAAAGCTAAGCTGAAGCAGATGGAGGAAATTCAGTCATCAGATGATTCAGACTCTGATGATGAAGAGGAGGAAGAAGAGGAAAATGGAAGTAAAAATAGTGATGCTGAAAATACTGAAAAGGTAGTTATAATGTGAATATGCTTCTTTAATGCAATATATTTTTTGGGGTATTTTCCTTAGAGTAAATATTGTTCTGGTGGTCTTGAAACAAATGAAAAGGATAAGTTAGTGTATCTATTCAGAGCGGAGGAAAGAGCAGAGTAAAGCAACAGAAGAATCATGGAATAGGATTGGTTAAGTGTGAAGAACTGATTGTAAATTGTAAGCATTATGCCTTTGAGCAGCTATTGTTTTAGGCACATTATTGTAGTAGATGACTGGTTAAGATCAAGAACATATGTAATATTTTATGTTTCTCAATTTTTATTAATATTTTGTATGTTCTATTGTTATTACCTTCTGTCCGTAGGAATCTGACTCGGGTGAGAACTCATCCTCAGAATGTGACAGCGATTCAGATGACTCCAGTGACTCGGACAGTGATGCTGATAAAGGGAAGAAGAACTCGGACTCTTCTAGCAGTTCTTCTAGTGATAGCGACTCTGACTAGATGTGATTTTATTCTCTTAAGTGAATTCATAGTCTTGAGTTTTTCTTTTTGTGGAACTGATTTGGTACCCACCAACAGAAAGTATCTGGAAAGTGTTTTATATAATGGTTGTTTCTGCACATCACATTTGCTTACAAGATGTTCTAACATAACCAGATATTCTTTCCTCCACTTTTAGCAACTGTTGTGTGCAATCCCGATGTATTAAAGTTATTTCCAGTGTACAACACAATGCTGATTTCTCATATTACACCATATCATCTAGAGAGAACAGCACATTTTATAAAGTATCTGTTGCAGTTCTCTGAATATTTTCTTCAACCATGATGCTGTAAAGAATGGTTTGTAAAAACAGTGTCTGCACTTTGTGTGTCCATGTTAAACATAAATAATACCAAATTACATTTGATTCAATTCTCTACAATTAGAGAAAATCTTTTCTAGTAACGCTATTTTTGTTTATTAATATTTTCACAACTTAATAGTAATAATCTGATGGCCACAATTAGAACTTCAATTTTGTTAACATCAGTTGTCTATAAAGTTTCCAGAACACTAATTTTATTGTATATTATTGCAGAATTCATATTATAGACGAAGTATCATAAGATGCATGAATATTGCAAAGCCCCGCCAGAAAGGGTAATAAATCCAAAAGAATGTTTCAATTTGAATTTACATTGTGAAGTGCAGCATTATACATCTTGTAAGCAGATTTTTCTATCACCTAGTTTTGTGTATAGTGAGATTAATCAAAAGTGATGATAAATTTTAATATTGTATTGTCTCAAAATAATGCTCTTAGAAACTGCCTCATGAAAGCAATTATTCTCATTTATAATTCAGTGCAAGTTTGGACTAGTGAGAACAGCAGTGTTCACAAGGTGAAAGCAATGCGCCTTTTATATTTTTAATCAATGTGCAACACACTGTATATGTACATAATGTGATGTGTGCTTGTTTATATTGCATGTAAGTACAAAAGCATTCTGGAGGTTGTGCATTTAAGCACATGTACATAGTCAAATATATATAAATATATATTTAATATATATTACATAATGCTGTATTGTTAGTATCTGACATTTTTATATAGGGAAGTATTTCACAAAGAATACTAATAACTCACAGTTCTACCAAATCAAAATTTTGATATTATAATTAACAACACAACTCTGGGTAAATTAGTTGCTACAATACATTTTTTTAGCTGTATCCTACCAATTTTTGATTTTGTATACTTTTAGGATAATTATGTTTATAAAAATAAACTTATTTTTAATTAATAACATTTTGTTCTGCAACTGTCATTTATTTGCACAGAAGACAGTTTACTGTCTACAACTGAGCAAAAATCATTACACAAAACTGATACTGTTGTTTACTTTAATTCAAATTAAAGAAAAACAATATTGTTTCAACCACTGCACATATTTGCCTCACTTTAATACCTCAATGTTTGTGTTGAAGAAAAGACACACTTCTATATATTCAATTTACTTGTTGAATTTATAGTAAATAAAAATGTAAAAGTAACAACTTTATTTTCAATGTATTTCTTTAATGTTTTGTGCTGTTTACTATGCTCATAATCAAACTATGATCCTTAAAGTGCAGACATGTCACAGTCCAAATATTTTCATTCTAAGATTGCTGTTGTATGGCAAAATTGTATTGCAGAACCAAAATTGGTAAAAATCTAAAAGATTTTTGTTCACAACACCCGTGTGAATAAAATGTTGAAATTCAATTTATGGTCAATGAATGTTTTACTAGTTTTCTTAATATAAAAATACAATCTTTCTGCATACTGTACACATCTCCAAAAAGTTGAGAAACTATTTTGTGAAACTATTCTAATGACTGGCATTATTTGACGAAAATACAGTAATATGAAATTAGTATTTTGCATTCATATCTAGATTAAAATTTTAAATTGTCCCACCCATTTCTGTCGAATCTAAATTCATTTGACCTTTCTTCATTCCTGTTCTAAAAAGCACTGTCCAGTGATTTACCCTTGGTGTAATATTTGCATACAACTATGCAACAAGGTTTTTTCCTTGCTTTTATTTTTTGAAAACCAAGCATGTACTTGCCAATAACTGGGTAGAAGGAAATAATAAATTTAATCTGAACAGTAATTCCTTTTATTTTAATGAGACATCGATTTAAGTACAAATAAAGATCAAAATTTTTAGTGATGCAAAAAAAACTTTAAAAAAGCTAATTTGAGATTCGATTATACAGATTGGTATAAGCTCAAAAACTTCAAGAGTCAAGGTTAAATAAATTAATCAGTCTTTGTTGGGTTTAACCAATTTGTTTTTGAGAACCAATGACCACAAAAACTATTATCACAAATTAAAACTGTTAATACATTCACCAAAAAGCTAAATACTTTTGGTGTCGTTAACTCCCTTCGAATTCTAGACACAAAATCCTATTTGTCTTTACTACTTCAGGGTAAATAAAAAGCATTCACCCAAAACCTGAATAATTGCTGAACCTATTTTTAGAATGTTACTTTAATTAATAATAAAGGTAACACAAATGACTGAAGTGAACATATATAAATTCTCAAAAGTTTGTTCCGTGTTTAAAATAGGTTCAACGTTTTTTACAGTCTTCTCCTACAGACACGAATTCATAAGACAGTTAAACAATACCAGTCCTCAACCCATGGGGACCACTACTTGTGCATAAACACCTCAAGTCTCTTACTATACCTCCAATGTCTATTTAGAAGTAAATGCCACACCAATCGCCAAGCCAACTACATATGAAGCAAGGAATATGTGAATTTCTTCCACTTGGAAGTAATCTTTATCTCCAATGACATTGTGGTACCACTTCTTGGCAGAACGCTGTTTCTTCTTCAAAGTTTCTTCAGCCTTGTCCAAATTACGATCCACATAGCGCTCAACCTAACAAAGCAAACACTAATATCATAACGGCAAGATTATATGATATAGACAATTATGTTGTTTTCAGACTCTAAATTTGGCAATTAAATAGAGAATCATTTTATTTGTAGTAATTAATTTAAAATACATTTAATCTATATAAAACTATTGTGTAAATGAACATTTTATCAAAGGTTTCCTTCCGTTTATAAAAGATAGTATGCTAACAAGTAAAGTATAGTCTATTTGATTAAAATTTACACACATTAATGATACTTTCATTTAACACTATTCTCAAATTGAATGAACTTTAGACAGTTTTGCAATACTGCATTGTCTTTATCAAAATGTATAATCCTCTTACCATGTACATTCTCAAGTTATAATATTATGCAACAGGAGAAAAATTAGATTTTGATACATTTATAATATCCCAGTTAATTGGTAAGAACATTTCCCTGGTACACAATTATCAACTACTTCAACTGAACAGTACTTCTACAACTTCCACACAAAAATCAAAATAGCACGTGAAGTAATTAGTATTTCACATAGATTAGATTAATAGTAAAACAAATTTATTTACAAGATTGGAAACTCAAGAGTTTCCTAAGTTTTGAATTACTTCAGGAAGTTAATTCACATAAAGTAGGGTGAATAGAATAGCTCCTACAATGAACCATTACAAACAAAAAATGAGATGCCACTACTTTGTTGTACAGATTACACCATTTTTATTGCACTATAAAGCTGTTTAACATTTACAGATAAAAGAAATTAATTAATATCCAGATTTTGTAAATGGATTTCAATCACCAGTATTTAAATGAAATTATTTTTCTTTTCTCATCACATTACATTACATCACTTACTTGTTTAAACACTAATCTTCAATCCCATTTATACGAAAATAAAAATTATAAAACAAGTTTAAAAGGTGAAAGGTAAGACAAATAAAGAAGTGTCACAGGTGACTATGTAGGCACTAAAACAGTAGATTTTTGGCCAAATGTTTATTCAGTTTGTCTCAGTTTTCAATAGAATGAAAATGCAATCAGTATTTTGACGGTATTTGTTCTTTTTTAAAACTACAAAGTCAAATGCAGGTGAACAGACAAATTACTTTACTGTTAGTTACAAATACGATAGCATTTTTTGATCTTAATCTTAAATTAAAGCAAAGAATCACAATCTTACCTAACCTAAGGTAGTAAAAAACTTAAAAGCAGATAAGATTTTTAAGAGAAGGCAACTCCTAAGAAAAAACCCCCTACAAACCCAGTGGCAGCAAATGTATTCTCACGAGCAAAGGAACCCACCTGAAACAAGATAGTAGCAATGCAGCAACAGAAATTGATCCCAAACACACACAAAGAACCTAATTAGTTGAGAATACAGATTGTTAAAACTTGACTTCAGGTCAATTTGTAAATGAACTAAGACCAGGTAACATCAGATTTCAAAGTTATGGTTTATTAAATTGAAAATTGTGACAGATTTTCTAATAACTTTTACTTTTACATGCCTCCATGGACTGTGCTGAAATTATATCAAACCTTTGTTATCCTACTTAATATGTTCTGACCAATTTAAATAATACTTTCATACTCATTGCCAAATTATGTTGTTTTTAAAAAAGGTTTGAATGTAATCATTTTTAAAGTCAAATATTACTTAACACAGGTATAAACCAATAATTTTGGTGATTATTAACTATTAATACATTATCTTAAAACCTTTAAGTCTTCAACTGCAAACATCTTACCTTATCCATCCACTTTGGACCCTGACCAGATGTCTTCTCTTCCACTTTGTCTGTGATTTTATCCACTTGCCTATTAAGTCTGTCCCAGTTAACCCTAATATAGCCTTTGTGGTTGGCTATTTGTAATAATATAATACTACCTCCAACAACTAAGGCTGCAGCTTTTCCTACTTTCATTGTTATGAAGCCAGTGCACCTGTTACAAAACAATTTGAATCATTTGAATAATATAGATACAAGCTGATTAGGCAATTAATTAGTATATATATATATATATATATAAACAATTAATGGGGAAAGGACAGAGAGATAGAAAGAAGATGACTTACCTGAGGTTCATAGATGGTAGACACCTTGTGAGGTTTGGAGAACTTGAATTTTCGGAGGCACCGCCCCCTTCATCAGAAGGTTAGGAAGACATTTCCACTGATTATATATATATATATATGCCAGGAAAAGACATTGTCAGGCTATTTAAAACAATTAATAAGGACAGGAAAGAGACAGAACATTGGTGACTTACCTAAGGTTCACAGAACATTTAGAACTATAAACCCTACATGGTGCATGCCATCTATGAACCTTAGGTAAGTCACCAACTTTATGCCTCTGTTTCCTGTCCTTATTAATTTCTCAGAAGAAAAAAAAAACAGCTTATCCCCTCAAAAATTTTAGTTTCCTGTGTTTCTGCCAGTTGGCACTTAAGTTATACCAACTGTTGTCCCTCTTTTCTGACCAAACTTACCTTTCCTTGATTTATATATTTAACTACTTCTTCAATGGCACTACAGTACAATCAGAACCCTACCACAAAGACCGCAGATTGTCCCCTTCCCAGGCACATTTCTCAATTTAGAGTGGTAAATGGTCAGCATATTATTTCTCCTGCAGTCTTAGCCCGAGTTTTGGTGTCTACAAAACCAAACATCCACACCCTTGCCAATATTTGAACTTAGAACCTCCGTGAAGCGAGACGGTGACACAGACCACTACACCACACAGGTTAGCTTAAATGAAGTCCAAATAATTAATTAATTTGGATATGTCAGAGAGTGAGTTAAATCAATGACAGCTGTGGACTAAGTTGAATACAAGAAGATCTAAACTTTTTGAGTCTGAACCCTGTGAAGACTGAACTGTGTGGCAGCCAGGTGCCCAGTTTCTTAAAATTTTGACATGTCTGTTCATCCCAGCCAATCAACTTAAGGTAAGTTAAAAAAATTCTCCCTGTCTGTCTTTCTTAGACTAATTTTATTATATACATGGGGAGCAGTGAAGAGAGAATTGTTTATTTATTTATATGATAACTGCCTCCACTAAGAATTATTTCAGTTGTATTTACTTGAAGTACATCGTGGTGTGTGGCAGAACAATAAAGAAGAAAAAACTGCTAAAACGTAAACCAATAATTTTAGCAAACATGAATATTTAAAACAGATTATAGTCTATTGTGATTTAGGTCAAGTTTTTGTGTTCTGGCAGCATAACTCCACTTTTGTATATACTACTAGGTTAAGAGATCTACAATGCCCAGAAGAATATATACAGTTATGTAGAAAGTAGATTGTGAATTTTTCGTATAAAATTATCCTCATTAAAAAAGTTTAGTGCTTATAATTACTAAGCTATAATATATATATATATATATTCAATTTACCATCCAGACGCTGTTCCAATAATAAGTTGTTTCGTAGCAGACGCTTTTCCTACATCTCCGAGTATTTTGTCGATGATGCTTTTCGTTTCTTTCGAAAGTTCGTCCATGTCAACTATATCATCCTTGTTAGATTTTGCTTTGCGTACAACCGGAGAACTCATCTCTTAAGGTAAATTTACTGAAATAAATGGAATTAATATGACATTAAAATTGCGTATTTGGTGAAGGCGCACCCTTAGTCTAATTATAACTATTATTTCACACTTTTGTTTTTGTTAGAAAAAATAGACAAACGTTGAGAATAGATAAGAAATTAACGATTAACAAACCTTTAAGCAACAAATATTTTGTTTGTACACTATTATAACCAAGACCTGACCACTCTGAAGATATTCCCGAAATGCTTTCCTGCGCACACGATATAACTGATTACCAAATCGAAGCCGAGAGACGCATATTAACAGCTGACTGCAAGAAGTGCATGTCTGCCACTACCAAAGCATTAAAAGTTTCTTTCTATTATGAACTCTGGAGGGGGTCACTAGGAGAGCAAAGAGGAGGTGCAGCTTCGCGTTCGAGTGACCTTCAGCATTTTATTACTTTCGACTAAATATTTTGTTTGCGCAGGGCTTTTGAGTAAACAATGTGAACATTGTGTATATTATAAAGCTTACATTTGCAAACGTTTCTATTAAATCGTATTGCAATAGATTTAAGTGTAAAATAAGAGCGACGTTTAATGTCCTGTTTTCGAATCCCCCTTAAGCGCTCTGTCTGGGAGTATCAGGCGCGTGGATATTCTTCTGGAGGAGTTTGTGGTTATTAGTGAAAGTGTTTATTATTCAGAGTGAAAGTGAAACCCTATACAATGCAAGGGTGTTTTGAATCCAATGATTAACTCCTAGGAAAATTTCTGTGCTGCCACAAAAATGGCTCAAGAATCCGACGAAATAAATTTAACAAATCAGGAATTGCAGGTGCTGTCGGAACTTGACAGGTAAACAACATGGCCACTAATCATCTGCTGAACCAAAATACAGTCTGCTGGCTTGTAGTTTATTGCCATAGAACGAATGTCACTTATTTAATTAGGTTTACGAACCAGGGTTTGAAAATTGCACGACCCCACTTTGACCCACTTCATTTCACGTTAGTTACGATTCAGCTCGTAGAGTGCATTAGGTACATTTTTAGTAATTCTATAACCGAGGAAGTCTATATCAGAAATCTTTTAATCATGACAATGTATACATAAAAGCATTAAGGGCTACATAGTGTCCCAGCATGTTTGACCTACATAGCATCAATGTTCCAGAAGTTCAGTATTAAAACATCACATTTTAAGCTTAACTATTTTAATTGGCAAGCTTGGGACGATAGTGCATCAAATGTAGATGTATAGGGGCACTTCTTATGAATAGGTAAATTAATTATAATATGGATTAGCTGACTGAAGTTTGATAGGTACTGTATATGTATAAAATTGCTAATTTTCCTACATAAAATGGAATTTGATTAGAAAAACAATTCACCTGATACAACTGTACATACACACTGTTGATAGTTGGGATGAAAAATATTTAATTTCACTGGAATATATAGTTTATAGCTACAAATTAAAATTCCTCTGACATTAATGGCTCTGTACAAGTCAATTCTGTGAGACAATCTTTATTTCAGTCCAATTTTATGATCTTTATTATATTGTGTGTGCTACAGATATAATGGTTCTTATTATTTTACACTTATTGTTACAAAGTTATTAAATTGGTGTTGAATACTGCAGTTTGTGTTTGAATTTGTAAATAATGCCAATTTTTTTGGGTGGTACATCAATTTATATATTTAGGAACTTAATCCATTAGTAAATTATGAAACAACTAAGAAGATGCTTAATGAATGACTCCTAGATTTTAATCTAGTAACTGCATAATATGCAATAAAGATTACTGATACTGTTCATGTTCGGATAACTTCTAACAAAATCATGACAAGATTACTTTAATAAAGGGTTTGTTTCCAATTGAATGTAAATCAGCAACAAACACACTAAGTTACGGGAATACAGAAAATTTATTCCAATATTTTTATTATATATAATGCAATTTTACATCAAAATATTAAGTACTGATGCATATGTCATTAAATTTGGAAAAAACATTCTTCTTATTTAAGTATTCTCATTCTACACATATCCACTGTTACAGCCGGCAGTTTGGTTTTCTTAAACTCAACTCTCCAGAACAATCAAAGAAAAAGGAGTTGGTTATGAAGGTAATGTTATACTACTGTACTATTATAATACTTATTAATAGTAATATCTAAATTACAAACAAATATTACCATTGAAGACATGCTTCATGGTATATCATTTGAAGAACTAATAGCATTTCATATTCATTTATCTGCAATGATCTTTAGATCTAAATAATTTTGATGTTAACATAATTGTTTATTCAATTTTATACAGGCTGTGAAGTATTTAGAAAGGATGCTAGTTCAAGCACAGAACCAGAAAGAACGAAACAAGCATATAGAAAAAGATGAGAATACTGCTCAAAAGGAAATCAATATTGACCCAAAGACATACTGCAAACTGGGTCATTTCCATCTGCTTCTGGAGGATTATGCCAAAGGTAATATAGAATCTATGAGTCATGAGTGATTATTATTGAAAACGATTTCTCTTAACAAACTTAAGCAATATTTTTACTCGAATTGTTGTTGTTGTTTTTTCAGCAATGTCTGCATACCAAAAGTTTTTTGGCCTGAAGCCTGATTACTGGAAAGATGCCAATTTCCTGTATGGGCAAGGACTTGTCTACTTCCATTTCAATGCGTTCCAGTGGTAAGTAGTAACATCTTCCGTACTTTTGAATGGATTTAAATGAATTGTTAAACCTTTCAGTAAAAGGAAAGAAAATAAATATAATGGATTTGTGACACCAAGTTGGCGAGACGTAAGGATGACCTTGACTTCGGCCTGCACCAGATCTGACGGATATACCGAAATCTTTAATGCCTTTGTTTTGTATCAGGAAAGTAATTGCATCTGCATCCGAAATCTCATTAAAGGAATTTGTATTTATATACATAAATCGGTGTTATTTTTTATAATAAACTATAAGTATATAACTCGGCTGACTTGAGTGGAACTTCGGAGGAATGTTGTAAGTAGAAAGTGGTTGTGTTTTCCACCGCTAGATATCTCGTGAAGTCATTTATCATTTATTGAGAAACAATGTAACTGAAGAAACTGCCTTTGAAACTTTCATTTTCTAAATGTCGACGTGAAAGGGTTCTGCGGAATGCTATAGTCTGCAAGTTCCTTGGCCCAGACAGGTTGATGACCCTTTTCCGGTTGTTGGCACGTGTTCCCGTAAAGCTCGGCGCAGTTCAGAGATGGCGTTGTCAGTAGGTACTCGCAAAGGGTCATTTTTTTCTCCCGCCGGCAGATGACAGATCTGCCTGAAAATATGTTATAACTGGCTCATACATGCACCTTACTATTTTAAAGCTATCCAGGACCGCCACTTGTTGCTGCGATTACGCGATTCGCACCTGAAGTAGAGCATTCGACTTGCGCATTTTTGCAAAAAATATGGTGTAAGCAAAAGTGGCACGCAAGTGGAACTACTTTATACAAATATTTCGTCGACAAGAGTGTGTTTATGGCACTATTTTTGACCTGGCGTGTGTTACGTGCGTCGGGCAGAAGCCGCAATGGCTCCCAGAGTGCGTGCGGCGTTGCCATATCTTCGCGGGGTCGTTCACTTAGCGAGCTGCAGACAGCAGAACACCAAAATAAACCGGTTGGAACGGAACGGGATGGGAACTGGAGCCAAGGTCGGGCGAAAGGCTTCTCACTTTCGTTTCTTGGGCAAATCTTAACATTTCTCGTAATTGTGATGCTTGGTGACTGTATTTAAAAGTCCTGTACTTTGTATATATAAAGAGCTCATACTTCCAAGTTTTCCGGCTTCTAAGTAAACAATTGTAGGTTTGGGAAACCGTCAGCCTTAAACCAGAAAATAATTTATTTCAAAATTAATTAACGAACACCCCTTTGAACGCAGGGTTGTGTGCGTACGAGTACGTTATGGGAAGCGTGGGTGTTGAAATTTTAAATTAGTACTGCCCACGTCTAGCTCCACCTAGTGACCTTCGACGGTAAGTCACACCAAGCCAAGGTTGTTACGTGTCGCAATTAGCCAGCCTCTTTAGCGTAGTTATTATTGACTGCCTGCTCATCTCTTGTAGAAGTGTCCTTAAATACTCTACTGTGTACTATCTTTCCGTTTGAGCCAGTTGCAGATTATCACTCATTCCTTAAAATACATTCAGCTAGAAAAAAATTAATCAAAATGGGATATGTACTGATGATTTGAACTCTATTCACAGTTTTCGCTCTTTTTTGCTGATGAAATATTAATCTTGTGTGAAGATTTAGAAAATTAGTCTGTATGACAGACTCTCGTATTCTTTGTTAAATTTTCCCCATAATAAATAATTTAGGGTCTAAACGTATAGTTGATTCTTTTATAGAAAAGAACAAGTGTTGAATATAATCATAGTCTCTACTTATTCCTCGTATTAAATAAAGACGTGCACCTGAACCCGTGAATTTTGTTCAGCTCTGTTGGCCGTGAATTATTGTCGTGGTCGCCATCCAAGACCATAATGATACGTTGAACATGAGTGCAAACCGCAAAGGAGGGATTTTGTATGACTCGAGGAGGTTTCTGGGTAATAGTTTTCCATTCGGTTAGACGGCCGTGGCGTGACGGACCGATTACCAGCTTTCACCGGGAATTCCCTTATCACAGGTAACTTCCGCCAAACAAACATATAGCCTACTTACGACAGGCGAATACTTCATTTATTTGCTCATTTCAAAAATTCGAGTGAAAAATTGTATCTATATTTCTGAAAGATATTTACATCAGCAGCTCTGATTATTACTATTGGTTAATTTTATAAATCGATTAGGGAAGTTAGATTTGCAGCCAACTTCGAATTTTTTTGTAGGTCAAGCTATAAACGTATACAAAGAGAATAAGTGTCGGAGGTAATTTAATTGGGCAATGCTATGAGAAGGCAGTCAGAATTAGAATTGATGACCAAGAAAAGAAATCAAGACAGGAATAAGACTGATGCAGTCTGTCGCCCGTGCTGCTTAACTTCTATATGGAACAGGCGATGAAGAAAGTTAAACGGAATATGGAAAAAGAATCATACTGCAAGGAGAAGAAATAAAAGCCCTGGGTTTGCTGATTATAATGTAGTATTAGGAGAGTCAGAAGAAGTCTTGAAAACCATAATAACTACCATGCACGTGATGCTGGAGAAAGAGTTCAATGTGATTATATCAAGGTAATGGAGTGTAGTATGGGAAAATGGAATACCAAAGGGTTGTAGATTGATTGGTAAGGGATGTTTTGAAGAATGTTAAGGAATTCTGCTTATTGGGAAGCGTAATAACTAGGGATGGTAGAAGTATAGTAGACATTAAGAGTGGGATAACACAGACAAGGAAGGCTTTCGCTAAAAAGAGGAATTTACTTACGGGTGATATAAATGTGAAAATTAGAAAATTTTGCTAAAAGTGTTTTATGGAGCGAAACGTTGACGGTAGGAGTTTCAGAAAGGAAAAGAATAGAAGCCCTTGAAATATGGTGGTATAGGAGAATGCTGAAAATCAGATGGTGGATAGAATCATTAACGAGGAAGTTCTAAGCAGAATAGGGGAAGACCTAACAATATAGAGGACGTTGACCAAGATAAGGATAGATTCATAGGCCACATTTTGAGGCCAAGGATGGAATACGCTAAGAAAAGGCTTGGGCACGATGTTAACATGGGGGTTGCATGAGATCAGTCTTAGGACTGAATACCACAACATACGAAACGAACTCACAAATTGTAGAATTTTTAACACAATTTATTTTCCGGAAAGATCCGATTACAATATTAATAATTGAAAAGTGCTTTTGGGTGTGTGTAGGGAGGAAATTTATATAATGGATCACGACGGAAGAATCTCGACCATAACGTAATCAAATGTGGGACCTCCCTGCGCCTGCTTCCTCAATCCCTTCGATGGACCCCGAGCTCAGGCTCACAATTTACTACATCAAATTCTTCATTCTTAGGACATTAGTGAAGAATAGACATGTGCAAATTCTTCGAAGGTGAATGAATGATTTCAACTGAATTTATCAAATCAAGATTGAAAGTATTTCCTGTTTCGGAAATACTGACTTAAAAACTTTTAGTGTCACCATAAGCTACTCAAAACTGATATTCTGAAAATATATTTATGATGTAAACGTACGTTTCCTACACGGCTGCTTACATGAGAACAATGATCCAGTAATAAAAAAAACTTTGTTACGGAAAAGTCACGAAAATAAAAATATATTAATCATAGTACAGAATGTATGTTGTATTCATACCTGACTGTCAACTGCCCGGCGCCATGAAACCGTCAACAACCAGCTACGATCTTATGTTGAATGAGAAACCCTGCGTCCTGTAATTTATAAAATCAGAGATACTGTGATACAAAGCATACTTAATGTTTAATAGCGATTACACTACTTACTGTATAAAGTAAAGAAAGTAAAAGCGTGTTAATCACTAAGGTGAAGCGAACTAACGAAAGGGAATCTTGGAAGTTCTTGGCAATAATACGGAAGGTATGAACAATTCTCGCTTCTGATCTGAGAGATGAAATTAGTAATAAAGAGATTTCTTTGCATTTCCCATTCTCAGGTCTGGAGTAGTAATAAACTTAATAAAAATAAAATAGTTGATATGAGCAAGTTATCTAGAAAAATATTGCTAAATACATTTATATTGTATTGCGTTTACTACAAGCAGCCTGTTAGACGCCAGAAAGTACTCGCCTTCATTTCATACTTTTGATGAACATTCAGTAACGATAAAATTAATTAATGTTTCCATTGATACAGCTCTATTCAATCTGACAGTGGCAATCGTGGGCAAAGTTCAACAGAAAACTGAATCCTTAATTAGGATCCAGTGCAGAAGAATTTAAGGTATTTTTGACAAGTCGTGAAGAAAACTGGACTGGTTGAAACGAAAAGGCCGAGATTCGGACAGTCCCTCGAATGCAATTTATAGAGGCAATTAGGGCGATTTGTTGAGTTATGCGCGGAAGTCTCTTTGTTCCCAGTAACCTTGAAAATTCCCGTCCGTCCACGGGCATCGACTCCTGTGGTAAAGAACTAATGGAGCAGGATCCCATGCGTGCGGAGCCATCGTACTACATAACAGTACACGGGCGATGTAAATACACGATAAACGTACATGGATTGCTCATGAAATCTTAAAACCATAAAGAATCTTCGTAAACTAAAACAACAAATAAACCCATTCGATGAGGAGAGGCGGTAGGAAAATTTTAAATATTAGTAAGAGGCAGTAACTAACAGGCTTTCATGTTTTGGCAACGTGACCGTCGGAAATTGTACTACAGTAACTACAGCACTATTACAAATTTATCCTGTCTGACAAAACCATTCTTCGTTCTGTTTCAAAACTGTACAGTTATCCAGCGGCTACTGTCAAAAGTGTATGGTGGACTGACCATAGTCGACAAAACTACTTTTAATATCTAAGAAAATATATTCTGCAATTTAAAACATTTCAAATGGGCAATCAGATTTCTGATCATAGCGTGAAACGAAAAACGTATTTGGAAAAACAAACTCCTATCACAAGCACCACACGAAAGTGCAGAATATTTAAGGTCTATTCACACGTAAGATTGACGTGGTGGGTTTGTCATTTCCGTCAGTGATCTGACAGTGATTGCTATTCACACTGACCGATATGGCGTTGTTTTCAGATAATCTCGTCATGAATTTGTCTGATTTTGAACGAAGTAGCGGAAAAGCGAGAAAAATTGGAGGTTGGTCCAACAGACATGGAAAAGCATAAGAATCGAAGAAAAGTGCGTCGCTTTATAACTAGCTGGTTACTCGACGTTGTCCGGTTATTTATTTATATTATTATTCATATTAGCTCGGTACAGACTGCAATTCTTGAATAACACGTAATTAAAACGGCATAAAAGCGTCACAAAATATGAACCTCAAATATACCCTCAATATCTGGAGAGAGTCAAAAATATTCCTGGTACAAAACCAGGGCTAAAATATTCTCCGTAGTACTCAAATAAGAAATACTACCCACATTATATAAAACCACAAAAATACTCCTGGTATGTGAAGGAAGTATAAATTACCACAAGTACCGCAATAATCATAAGTATTTCCTTAAGAAAGGTAAAAATACGTATTATTTTCGATTAATCGACGATGGAGCAGAGTTTTAATTCAAAATGTGTGAAAAACCGTTCAATTTACTGCTAAAAAATATTCAAATTCTATCATACCAAATACAATTACTGAAGTTCCGTACGAAGAACTTTCTCAAATCCTACTTAATGCAACCTTATCCAGGAGACAATTTGGATAACGGGAAGTGCGAGGTCAGCTTTCCTTGGAGTCGTTCTAGGAGAACAGAAACTGCTTTAGGCATTTTATCTAACAATAATAATTAAATATATAATTCGAGAATACAGGCCCTACCAAAGCATGTGGATTACATAATTTGGTCCACCTTCTTACTGCTCAATTTTAGTAAATATTGACATAAATACACATAACGCCGTTCAGCTGGTAGCAGTTCTGATCAATCTGCATAAATTTCAAGGAGGGAACGAAATGACATTTTTCGTTAGAGATTCAATAAATATTTGATTCATGATGCTGGGCAATCCATTGCTTATAAAATGCACGATTAATTTATCTTAATAGTTGTTTGCATTTCTTCTTCTATTGTATTCCAGATAGTATTATTAAACTTGTGTCCGTGGATTTATATGGCAATGTTCATAAACCACGGAATTGAGTCATTAACAGTTTCTGATGGAAAAAATATCAATTTCAATAGTGAATAAACAAGAATAATAAAATTAAGACAAATGATAACCGTGAAAGTAAAAAAATATAGTCCGGAAGTAATCTGAATTTTCGTTGAACAATCACGTCGACAACATTCAAGCACTAATTGGGTCCCGCGCCATACCAGTGTGAACACAACAATTTAAAATCACTGATATACATTAAAAACCCCAGAAAGTTCCATTTCGTTTCTAGAACGCTTCAGTAAAAGAATTATGGATGTTTGTCTGAGGCTTGTAATAAACGAACGCCGTAACATGTCTTACCTTGAGAAACCGGTAACGATAAGAATAATGATTACCGTATATCAATTACAAGTATAATTGAAATGAAATGTGGTTTTCGACGATTTGAAACATGTGTTAAGAAAGAAATGTGTCCAAACTGTGGTTGAAACACGACGAGAGGAACTATTCAGAGTTGGTGCAGGTGGAAATAAAGCATACTGTTGTGCTTTGTGACTGTCGGATTACTTGTTTGGGGGGCAAGGTGCTTTCTAGAGGACAAGTAGGTTTTAGGCAAGTGGTTTGAGTGTCGTCACCTGCCCCACGCACCTGTTGTATAGTTTTCAACTATAACTCGTTCTATATACATAGTCTAATCTGCAGTTCCTGTGGTCATCAACAGAAAGTAAGATTCAGTCGGGAAACTTTGTAACTTAATGCATTACAATAAACAAAGATAACAAACACAAGCAGCTACGTTTGCTATAAATACATATTTTCACGTACATTCACGCGCTTAATTTGCCGTGATATTCATATCTAGAAAGGATGTTTTTAGGATATGATCGAGTCGACGTTGTGGAGAAGTGTTGCTGTCCAAATATTTATCAGTAAAACACTCTGGTCCTCATGGAGGGGCGACGTGGACGTAAATCAAGATATTGGTTAGTTGGTACACTAGTTCCAACATTTATTAACGAAATAAACCTTTAACATTCAGCATATTCCAGAGACTCGGCTGTCGAGTATGATTGTCAACAAATTTTCAAATCCAGTGGTGTCTATTATAAAGTAGAAATCAGGACACAGCAATCGGGTTGAAATTGCTTCTCGGGCGAAACTAACACGAAATAATTAATGGTTGAGGATATCGGATAGCCCAACACGTCTGCAAACAAATCCTAAGATCTGGCATCCAGTAAGGTGATCAAATAATTTTTGGCCGATCCAAGGCTAGTTTTCAAAAGGCGGAGGGGGCAATGAAAAGTGTCACGAAGTCTACTTGCAGTGTTATTGTTGCATATTTTTCTTCAAAACAATTTTTGTAAACGTTTTGGCATGAACTCGCCATCCCGCTGAATCTAACTTTAATTTTGGTAAGGAAATGGTCTAAATCTCACAACATCCATTTACACGAAGAAATCCACAAAGTTGGATGAAACGTTGTATTTATATTAAGTAAATGTATTTGGCCACATTTTTATTAATTTATTTAACTTAATGTCAGAAAACGGATTTTTGGACAGCAACTGTTATGTCAGCATGTGTTCGCTTTCAGTTTCAGCTCCACGCAAAATTGTAAATCACTAATCAGAAAAAATTAATTGTTTTATAATAAAGATTGTTACATGCAACTTAAATTTCCGTCCCAATAGGGTGAAGGATAATTTCACAGCAGGGTACAGACGTTTGAAACCGGTGACTTTCTCCAAAAATATGGACGACGGGCCTCGCTACGTGTCAACAGAATGTCTGCGAAGACTAAAAAAACTACCGCTATAATTTTGTTCTGCAAATTCCCGCAACAATACTCAAAAGTACTCAATCGTCAATCCTTAACTATCTGTGTTTTGTAATTTCTGGATATATATGTATTCATCTTTAGATTCAGCGGTCCATTCATCATGCATCAAAAAGCTATGTCCACACGTAATTCGCTCTTGAAATGATGACTAATGGACGAAGACTGGAAGTTTCATAAATTAGTTGTGCATGTTTTGCCTTACGAACTACGTAAATTATTAAAATAATCAGGAAAGAAAGATGTAGGGCACCCAGTTGTGTGACGTGATGCGTCAACGCACAACCTTCTAGGAAATGAAACTCTTGTCAATGGAAGCGGTGACGGCACGAGACTACGTCACTTACGAGCGCTCGTTTTGCGTGGGAGTGACATCAGACAGTGATTCATTAGCTACTAGAGGATAACATTGAATCATCTTCACAGAATACCCCTGAGATTAACCCAGTCCTGAATATCCCGGGTTTCCTGTGAACGTGGACCGCAACTGCATATCATGACGAGTCCGAGAATTGCAACTAATTAAAACGTCATACACTCAGCATGACATCTTTCAATTAAATTAGTTGAGACGCCAGATGGTAATTGCAATAGAAGCATAATTTTGAATGAATCCTGAAAACAATGTGTCTGAAGTTTCCAAAGAAAACAATCAACGAATTACAACCAGATGATTCACGTAAATATAATAGCGACTCATCGAGATGACTCCCTGTATGCTGTGGAAATTTCGATTCTTCGCTAGACCACTTAAATAATGGTCTGAAGTTGAATAAACGGAAACCTCCCCTCGGGACAATTTTGCTATGAGTGTGACACAAGATTGTTACAAAGGTTACTAGTACAAAAATTCGATTAGAATGGATGAACTTTCACAAAAATAGCTCGTGAAAGAGGGGGAATCTATTGTTAAATCTATACAATAGTAACAATGCAGATTTTGAATGCGAAACCCCGCTAGGCGTTAGAGGGAGTCTGGAGGAGAAGTTGCACGTTTAAGGGCTACGGATTATTCCAGTTGTAAGACTTCAATGAAAAGTAGTGTGAACGCTTTAGATAACAATTTAATAAATATTACGTTTATTCCTATGTCACTGACAAGACAAGATTGTAAATAGGGGAACTACTAAGAGTTTAATTACTTTAAACCAAAAAGTTGCCAACATTGCTTGAAATTATATCATTAAATAGTGTATTCATTTATTTTAATGAAGTCAGATAAATATTATTTAAATTGTTATTTTGTATATACAAATGGCAAATAATTTTTCCTTTTAAAAAATATAAATATTGATCACCTTTTCCATTTTTCTATTATTAATATTTAGAAGGAATGACTTACTGGGTGACGCTACACATATTCCTATAATTGTGAAAATACAGTCATTTTTTCGTTATATTACCAATAACTAACACAAAATTACGTACTCAGATTATATTTCGGGCACGGACTAAAAATAAATTGATTGTAATAATAAAAGTCTGACATTTATTATAATAGTATGCATAAATAAATGGCCTTGTGTAATAAGAATTTCTATACTATATATTTAAAAAAAACTAATTCTGGGACTTGTTCAGGTACAACAATTTGGATATGAAATATTTTCAGAATCAAGGCATTTATTTATCTATATTAAAAATTGATTATTTTAAATAATTTTTGAATTAAGAACGTATAAAAGTAATTTATTGCCTTTTCCGGACAAATTTATTAATTCAAATTAAAGAATAACGTTTCGGTGCGTATTCGAACCTCCTTCAGATTTTTATTTCAAATTATTCTAATATCTAATTATTAACAACACTTCGCTTATTCAATGAAACAGCAATTTAATGAAAGGTCCGGGACAACATAATAGACTTTAATTCACTGTGATCGAAACTAGACTAAGAATGGAGCTAAAGGCATGCAAAAGAACTATATTTTGAAAAGTTTATATTAATAAGGAATATGGTGCAGAATATTTTAAGTTCTTATTTAATTACAACTTCGATTTTTCGTAGCTGTGGCTGAATAACGTTTTTTATAAGTGATTGCGCGATTTAAGAGTTCAGCATAAAGTCCCAATAGTCCCTTTCCCACAAGTTCACACTGCTACAGTTGAATATAACTGACTGGTCTTATTGAAGAAGATAATACCGTTGGTTATAACGACTATCTTAAAAAATCGACTAGTTTTCATCTGAACCTACAAACCTACAGTCGTAACTCTGGCACAGTCAATAGTGAGACAGCAAACAGTAAACAATAATGGGGGAAAATATCCACAAATCGAAGGACGCCGTAGAGAAGAACAGCGCTTTACTTCAGCACTGCTATATTTCAACCGCCTGGAAGTCCGTGACAGGTAGTCTTTCTTTGACCCAATGTTCAATAGAAAGCTGTCGACAATACACAATGCTTATTAGCATTCTACATACCTGGCCCGTTTAGTGTTTTCAGGGTTGTATTTTAAGTACTTTCACTCCGAAGAAATCTGTCAACGAGATCGGCGTGAATGCGTGTTGAATCGTGAAAGTATCTCACGGAAACTTTATGGTCAAACATTCTGTGCAATGTTCTGAAAATTACTTTCCGTAATCAATAATTATAAAAGTGTTTCCAAATGAAAGTGAGACTATAAGTAACTGTCAGGAAATATTTGTTAAAATCCCGACTTAAAATAAACATTAATTTTGAAAAAACGCACAGAAAATACTGGGTCATAAGAATTATAATGGGAAATAAGAGAATAGTAGGGAGAGAGCAAAGTCCTTCTTATTTATGTTTTATAACTTCAAGTGGTTTAAATAGTCTCCAATACTAAAAGTGTTTAAATTTTGAAAACAAGGAATTTTCGGGCGATAATTGCACTGTATTAATCAGCAAAACAATAATTATTTTTAAAAAGTTCCAATTTACAAAATCCTGTCTTAAGAAGAATTTTTCAATTTTTTTAAAAAGTCCACTTTTTTCTTTACATTTACGTACCTTCAATTTGGCTAAAAAAATATGGCTAAGATGTGCCGGCAATAAACAACAAAACTAAAACAAGTAACAGCAATCACACGTCACTAACATGCTTCTGCAACTCATAACTAGTCCAATTTACCATGCGTGTTCATTAATTTACAATTGAAGTTTGCCACCGCTCCGTCCTAATCACTCCATGAATAACCACCATAATTGCCCTATGAATTTGTCCAAAAGTCTTGGCGGTTGTCGACTGTTCCGACACACGACCCAAAAATGTTAAAAAAAGTTTATATATAATAGATTTTTTAAATTCTAAATGTTTTGTAAATCATTATTTTGTCTTATTGATGTGGCTAAATTATCATGAGACGGATTACAAACCTGTGGGGGTTATAATACATAAATACGAAATTTCAGTAATTATAAAATAAAATGTAGGTAACAATGAAAATGGGGAGGTTGTCATTCTTTAAACATAGAACGGAAACAACTTATCTACACGATTTGAAAAGATTCCTCTTCCAGAGAATAAATTTCTTTCAATTGAATGAAAACAGTAGAGCAACCAATAGACAATGCAAAAATAAAAAGTAAACGCTCATAAAGTGAATTTTAAAAAATTAAAATGTAATGTTATTTATTAAATTAAATATTTTATAGAAAATCAATGATATTTCAAGGACAATAAATAGTTTTAAGTATTATTTTCTTTGAAGTAAGAAGTACATCCATTCATACAAATACATATTAGTAGGATCTGCAAAATGCTCTGGCGCGTGACCTTCAAACGCTACTGACACACTAAGCAAGAAACCCGAAGACAGGAAGTGGTAGCCAACCACCAAGAATAACTTCCGATCATACACCCAGAACCTATGTTTGTAGCCAAGTATCCCACAGTTAGAAGGCCAGCGCTTTCAAAACTGGCCTTTGTATGCGACCTAATTTAAGAAGCTACTTTAGCCTGCCAATTGATTGCAGACTTAACTAAAGTGTTGATAAAATGGGCTCGATCCAACATCATATATACCAAATAAAACACAACGACCTGTATTTCATACTAACCAAGTCAAAGGTAAAAAATAGCCGTTATATATGAAGAGATACAAAGTGTTTACAATATAAATTTGAACATGCAATTATAAGGATTTCAGGACTAAAAATAACTTTATCGACGTGGGAATACAAATATATCAATTGAGCATCTCTACCAGAAATTCATTTCCTTTTACACGTATTTCGTGCCCTTATGAAAATCCTCCGATCTCGCTCATCTAAATAGCCAATTTCCTCTCTATTAGCCTAAATTTTCAATCCCAGATGCTTCTGCTACGGAAATGTTATTCCGCTTTAACACAATTGTTTCCTTCCATCCGAATACAGTTGTGACGAGCTGCGATTTCGCGGGTGCTTTTTGCTGACTTATTCGCGATACAAAACAAGTCTGCCCAATAATTAGAAATACTTTAACACATATCAACAGTTATGTGTAACTTATGGCAGTTATTACAATCACGCAAAAACTTGTAAACTTAATATGGCGTGAGACTTGTGATATTTAACATTTATCTTACGAATTTATTTGAAGATATGTATCGAACGATACCAATTTATATTCAGACACTTGGAAAATAAGATTATGACTAATCAACTTTTGAAGTAGTAAATAAATTGGAATATGTCATAGAAGCAATAGAAGACGTCCAAAATTATGCATCACAAGCTAAATCCAATTTAAACAAATGAAAAAAGGGCAGTTTCAGTATGTATAAGAAACTCCACGCATTTGTAATGGGTTGAACTCCAAAAAGACGCCTTATTACGCCAATAATAAATACACATTCCAAAGAAAGGTATTGTGATGTTAACATACCTGTTCAACGTTTCAATTAGGCTGGAAAGTAGCAGAAGTCATGATGATAACGAAACCTGGTAAGCCAATCAATAATATTAAGTTTTATAGGCCTATATCGTTTCTTCCAGTAATATCAAAGCTACTTGAAAAACTTCTGCTGAAAAGTTCTAATTCCGGACCATCAATTAGGATTCCGAAGCCATTGATCAGGTTCAAAGGATTACAGTCCAATTTGAAAAGACAGTGGAAGCTCAGCTATATTTCTTGATGTGGCTCAGGCTTTCGATAAAGTCTGGAACAACGGACTACTCCACCAACTAAATAGAATGTTACCAGCCCAGTGCGTGCAACTCAATCGTACCTCACTGGAAGATTCCTTAGATTCAGGCAAGATTCGGAGTACTCAAGCTTCAAGAAGATTAATACAGGATTTACCAAATACAGCTGATGTAACTGTAGCTACATTCGCAGATGATACTACGCTACTCAACAGTAGAAGAAACTACCACCAAACTGCAGACAGCCACTAACAGAATCCATTAATGGACCAAGAAATGGAAGATAAAACAAGTTTATCTTAACATATCGAGAAGTGAATTCAATACCCTCAGTGAGCATAAACTACGTTGTTGTACCATATGCCAACACCGCTAAATACGTGGGTATGGCATTGTACACAAAGCCAAAGTGGAAAGAGTATGTGAATAAAAAGCGCGAGGAGCTAGGTCTGAAAATGCGACAACTATACTGGCTTCTCGGACGACGTTTCAGAATGTCAATACAAAATAAACATTGATATACAACCAGATCCTTAAACCGATCTGCCTATACGACATTCAACGTTGGGGATGTGCAAGTGATATTAACGTGAAGAAAATACAAGGTACTGCGAATCACTGTAGACGCTCCGTGGTACATGAGAAACACAGATCTATTTATTTATTATTTTTTAAAGAGATCAAAATAGCTGCCGGGATCATGACCGTCTTCATTGACATTCCAACAAAGGCGTCCAACAACTACTGGACAACACAAACCGTAGACTTTAGAGGATTAAAACCTTCGAGCTAGTGTTGTGACTGCTGAAGAACAGAACTAGTACATGGAATAACTTCCTCGTTAGTGATCTGAAACTTTGAACGTCACTGGACGAACAATTCTATTTAAAAAATAAGACTTAAGAAATACTTGACGTAAATTGATTTGTCACATTTGGCCACTTTCAATGTACCGCACAAATATTAGTGCTTTGCGACTTAAAAAAAATACAAACCAACTCTCTCCGCCTTTAAATTTGCAATTTTTCCATCGGAGGTTTTACTTTGAGACGCATAATATAACAAGATAAATAAACTGGCTTGCATCTATCCGAAGAGGGATCACGTTGTATCAATAAGAATGCGTTCGCTATTTTTCTCGTTTCCTATCGAGTGGTATTTAGTTTATTTACTTACTGTAGTTGATGATATTTGAAGTTAAGATGTTGACGCTGTTGGTTTGCTGAGAATCACGAGCAACTCCTACTTTCTCCCCTACGTCGTGGGTCCCCCTTCTTCCCTTCTCTTCCCTCTGGGGACAGCTGCCATGTCTTACCCAACACCGAGGAAACGGTAATGGATATACCTAGCGACGAGAGGAAACGAAGGGACGATGGAAGCAAGATACGGGGGCGAGGATAACACAGCTCAACTCAATATTATTTCCTCGAGAAAGGGAATTTATTGCGTGTAAATATGAACAGAAAATCAATACTATAATAGTTGCAAGAAACGAGCTCTTTGCAAATGCGAAGAGATCAACTAAAATGAAGTTATTTTCGGGTATTTTACATTTGAATCTCAACGGTAATTGCTCGGAACAGAAGAGTACCGACAAACTACGAAATTGGATAATAAGACAGAGAATGGAGAGTTATGAATACAACAGAAAAAAAGGTCGTAGAAATAAAAGCACATTACAAAGCAAAGTGGTCCAAAACTACAAAATGCTTGACAAAACTCTAAAAATGAAAATCGCAATTTTAAATTCAGTTCAATGGAATTGTGTTCAGAGAGTGTTACAGAATATATCGTAGAGAAAACAAAATAGGCCATACTTCATGGCAAATTAACCAGTTGCAATGAGGTGCTACTTTTAAAGACATTCCTTCAAGCGTTTATAATTTCTGAACTTCAATTTTGTTTTGTCATGGACATTCCTAGTGGTATGTATATCATTTATTAATATAAACATTGCCAAATAGTCATTCATCAACAATGACGACAGAAAAAAGTTGACATACGGTGAGATGGTGTGATTTGAATATGTACACGTAATATTTTGGAGTATTCTTTAATATTTATCGTGCTTCAAACAATATAAAAGCTATTATTGTTGATTTGTTCATGGCTGGCGTTGCTAATATATGTTATGAAAAATTCGAATGATTGCCATCCTAAACCTATTCAACTGCCAACAAATCGATTTGCTTGCTTAAACAATAATTGATATTTGTTCTTCTGAAAAAAATTGCTCAAGACATACTTTAATCCTGAATTTTCTTTAAACTAAAGATGGGAATCAATAATGCTATGGGAAGAAAGAAGAAACTAATATATTTGCTCGTTCATAGCAGAATTTTAGATAAAACATTTTAGTAAGAAAACCATGTGATCTTTAATAAATATCATTATATTTTTAAAAACCCGACATCAAACTTCTGCTTCGAATATCACCTGTACGAAAGAAAAAAAATTTCTTGTATTGAAAAATTATTTGCTAATTTATTTCAGTAAGATTTTGATTACGGGACAGCAAGTATCACGAACTAAATAAATATTAAAATGTCCTAAAACATGCATCAACACCTCCTATTATTATTTATTTAGTTTTCAATATGTTCTCCATATCGTAACCATTTTTTCTTCAAAACAAATATCCAATGCAAAACCCACAAACCCTTAATTACACTTAAGGAATATTACAAATAATTATGTCCGACATATTGGATACGATTTTTTTTAAATATCAAATCAAGTTAATCAATTAACGTCTGATATTCAAATAAATTAACGATCAGTTTTAGACACTTTAAATTTTGATTAAACGACGTTCCGTCACCGTATTTGGCTCTTCTTCAGTTGTTAAAATTTAACGGAAAGATAGCATATATATAAAAAAAATCAGACTTGACCGCCTTCAACAGCTGAAGAAATCACAAATGTGGCGACGAAACGTCGTTTAATCTAAATTTTAGAAAAAGCGTCTGTATAACTGGTCTATAATTCATTTAATATCAAATTTACATATGAAAAATTAACGACCCGTATAACAGACCTATACAAAAATTTTTGATTATGTTTATTGACTTTATGTTCGACGTTATTCTACAAGTCATATTCACAGACGTTAATAATTCCTATAATATCAAATTTAAATTCAGTTTCGATTAATATCTTTACTTCTACTCACTTTTTTGGTGATTTCGGACCACTGTGCAACGTTCCGAACAAGAGAAACTGTTCGTTGTCAAGTAACGGTCTGGAAGGGAGACGGAAGACTGAACACGCAACAATGCATGGAGTCCGCAACAAGCGAAACAGTCGCAAGAACGACTTTTAAAAACTGCTTGATAAATAATTTTGTTTCATACTTTACTTTTCATATTCGAAAATACGGACAACTTTTATCTATTATGAATCGATCCAATAGATTTCACCCCCCCCCCCCCCAACACTTTCTTTAGTTCGAAAAACAATGTATTATCATCTTTCATTTTTACGGCCCGTACGTTATTAACCTCAACCCTGTACAACAATATAGTATTAATGAAGCATGTACCTTTGAATTTTAGATTAGGAAATACTGAAGCGACCATCCAGTCTGTCACTTATTCTAAAAATACGTTATAATTCAAACGTGAAATTTAAGGTACTAATTTCTTCCATTATAAGATTTAGTAATCGAAGAAAATGGAGAGGCCAAAATTCGGCATTCATAATTTGGCAACGGATAATTACACTGGTTAAATACGATGGCCATTTAAATTGAGGAGAAAATGGACGAGTTATTTTGTTATTAACATTAAATATTATATATATATATATATATACGTAGTTAAATAACTCACCAAAATATAGTTTTCATATGCAATTAAAAATCTCAGACTGAATATGTCGAAAACATTCCAGTTCAATAAATAAATATTACTGGAGACTGTGAAGAAAGTTAAGTTATTTCAAAATGCATAGTAAACAGACCATTGCTGCTATGAAAATTGAAATAAAATACGAGTTGATTGAATCCCAATTGTAGCTACATTCCATTGTTACTCAATAACAGCATTTTCTTTATCACCGTATTTAGTCTGGGATTACTAAACGAATATGACCCGAAGCGTTGCTCCGAGGCCCCCGTTGAAAAAAAAACGTAGATGATTGAGTAAACCGTGATTCTAGCGGCCGGAAATATGCGGTAGAGAGAACACAAACGATTTAACTACAGGAAGCAAGTCGCTAAAAGTAGTACGCATGCTGAAAGCTGTAAGTGACTCACTCACCTGAAGAACTAACAGCACCCTTCCCTTCCCGTCGAATCAGCTTTCCCTTGTGACGGGCAACAATGCGCGGCTCCACCTGCATGGCAGCTGCAACAAAGCAAAACGGTCGTAATCACAAACTTGCAAAACACCAACATAATCGCTGTCTGTGAATATTATGTATATCATAAGGTACCAGTCTCAATTACGTAACACGTGGAAGTAACCTTTGTCAAACGTAAACAGTGATTGGGCAAATACAAAGTTGAAACAAAAGAACATCACGTGAGTACGCATGAGCAAAGATGATCGTTTCGCAACTTCATCTGTGACTCTAAAATGAGCATTCGGTGCGTTGCTTTGCTTCAATATCCTATATAACTATGACTGGAGAATATTTTGTACAGGTGACGTTAAATTTATCCTGTCATTTTTTTCTATTTATCTGTACATTAACATATATTTATTTTGTAAGTTTCTATACATTAGGTTTGCAAACTTCAGATGAGAAAACGTCTTTCTGGTTGTTCTTTTTTTCTGTGTCAGGTCGTAAAATGATCATTAGTCGATGGAAATCAATCACAGAATGTAATAGATCGACTTTGAAATAATATAACGTGATGGTTTCGTAAAGTTCTTGTAAGCGGAAGCGGAAAGGTCGTCGAACGCGATAAAACATCACACAAGTATCGTTGACCTTGAGGTGCATGAATGTGTTTTGGTAGTTTATAGGCTAGTGTAGTTACCTGGCTGGAAGTCGGTCTAGCTGGCGGTGTGTTGACAGCGTTCGAGAGAACTGTGGAGTGGCAGAGGTTTAGAGGAGGCGAGGGCAAGCACCGTTAGACGGGGAGCCTCTACTCGTCAAAGCTCTTTGCGACTGTCGCCCACGTCACGCTCGTACTGCCGCAGGTGAGACGATAACGCTCAAGATGATGACGATTAACTGTTGATCACCTGTGCTGTGCTCGTAACCGGGAGTAACCTTTGACGAGATCAACGTCCATTGCGCAACCGCTAGGCCCGTTTGGCATCTTCCTCTCCGACTGAGGTGGCCACACCGCAAGGTTAGATACGTCCAGCACTTGCTCAAGTAACTTTACAATCCTACAATAACCATTAAACAAACTTTCTTTATAAATTAGTAGACATAAGATTATTGTACTGTTGCTTTCACACCCGCTCTTCTTAACGAAGATGTTTTTCGCCTGTTGCGGATTATTGTTTTGTATATTTCTTTGTTGCCGTGTCCTTTAACTTCATCCTTGACCATCCAATACTGTCTTCTTTCTCCCTATCAAATCTTCTATAGCTGCATGGAACTCTATCTATATGACCTTCGACGATGTGCAGTAGATAACTTTAGGATATGTCCGATCCACTTCACATTTCTCTTAAAAAGTGCGATCAATAAGGGTCTCCTTTCACTTACTTTTCAATTCTTCTCCAATCCGACTACCAAAAGCTTTTTATGTATTTCTTCTCCCTCTTTGTTAAGGTCTATATTTCCGATACATACAAAGACCTGCACTCTTCTAGATTTTATTTGCTTGTCAGCATGATTCTTTCCTAGGTGAATGCTCTCTTGGCCATTGCGATATGTGACTTTTTTTCCTTCATTCTGGTCGAAATTTAGTACTTCTTTGTTTCCCACTAATATGTGGAAGGGATCTGGTTTCTTTGACATCACAGCAGTTATCTTTGCCGTATGAAAAAGTAAATTTTAAGGTTTATCTTTTTAAAATGGTGAATGTCCATGCCAGTTTGATAGTGTTTTTTTTATTAACAATGAAGAAAGGTTTAGTAACAATCTATTTCGCCGCTTTCTTATGTGCAGTGAACAAAACTTCCGTGGCAGACAGAAATTCAGTTTCAAATCCCCAACTTGAGGGGTACCCAACTTTTTTGCTACTTTGATCTCTCTGCAACTTCCTTTCAATAGTCCAAATGTTATTGTTTGAATTTGATTCAGTTTCTTCCTAATAAATTATTTTTACATTTTTAATTAAAAATTTATTTCATTTCGCAGAAAAAGCTATTTTATGTGTGAATGAATATTTGTATTCCCATGGGCCTGTCTTACTGAAACGTCTCCCCAGAAGTTTTATATACTTGAAAGTTTGTACACGAGCTGCAGTTGTGAATATAGCTTGCGATTGGTTCATATTTCAAAGGAAGTTGTTAAAGTGATTTAAATTTTAAATTCTCTAACTCGCGCTTATTGAGCACTTAAACATTTTCAGTTCATATTCAGGTTACTTTACCTAAGAAAATCCAATTCGTACAGTCTCACCTTGGTTTGTGCCACAAAATAGCAAGGTCGGCCTCGGTTTGATTCGTTTATCTGTTGCCATTAACCGTATCAGAGAGATTGCAAACTCCCCACTATAATTTTTCTTCGTCATCAGTCGTATGACCTTTGATGCGATTCCTTATCTTAGTCTCATCGTATCTTGGTTTTTACTACTACTTATCTTTTTATGGCGTCTCCTACCATACCGTATTTTTTGTTTATTGCTTCCAGGTTTACCCTATTCCATTGTCATATCATTTTGGTATAAAAATTACTCCTATCACACTTTTACAGTGTTCTTTCTTGGTAATAGTGGTCCATAAGTCGACTCACTCGTTGTATGCTTATGAACTTAACAGTAAATTTATATCCAAGAAAATATATTTACCTCTGTAAAGGTAGCAAGTTGTTGCTTTGTTTGTCCGAGTTCTACATGAAATGACGTTTGCCACGAGATGTGTACTACGAACGTGACTTGCGTCTTGCATACATTTCACACGTTGTTGTGGACGAGGAGATTCAAAATTTTAACTTTCTATTCCCCGCGGTTACGCTCACGTGAATTTGCATTTATTGAAGTCATTAAAACATAACTTGCAAGTCAATAGAAAAAAGCTTGTGTTCTATTTATATGTATTCTTCGACACTATTATTCTGCTTGATAGGGCGCTGCGGGAGTTTTCTCGCAGACGCTTCTAGCCCATAGTGACTGCGGGGCTTACCTGGTCATGTCGGGAATGCCTCGCACTCTCTGTGGGTACTTTTTATCAAAGTTCTCATTGCCGAGACACCTTCACCTATTTTAGGAGGTATATGTACCGGGGTCAAAGACCTTGGGCATATGACAAAAGCTGTCCGCTGATCCCATTGGATCAGTCGGCCAACTGCCTCCTGAAACTGGTGGAGACACGGAGAAGGGAATGCTGAGACCCCATAGCAGACTTGTCTCCCTTCATTCGGAAGGGCGTGAGAATAGAACCCAATGCCCGACCTACCTGATGCAGGTTGTCTAGGGTTTTCCCTGCATCTCTTTTGGTGAAACACCGGGTAGGATCCTTAAACCATAGCCCGGGGGCCCTAGTTAACCCTTGGCTACCTTGCTCTACCTTCCGCATCCCCCCTTTTCAATTCCCTTCCTATGCTATTAAAGGGGAATTGCCTGTTTCAGGATCACCCTCATGTAGCCTGTTAACCAAAAAAAACTATATTATTCGTAAAGTTAATTGAAACAAAAACTATTTTCCAAACCCTGTGAGGTTGCACAATCCTGTCAAAGTGAGATCGTCAAAGGGTCATGACGGAAAAACCTCTACTTGACCGGTAATCGTGACCTGGACCTCTGAATGTTATTTATGACAAAAAAATTATTTGTGTAAACAATATGTTTTAGGCTCTTTGAATCCAAATATGCAATGTAAATTTCTGGGTTTCTTCGGGTAGCATGTTCAGAAAGGTTTTAGTTTGGTCGAATTCGGACCAGTTGTTTGGACGCCTTTAGCCGTCACATACATACTGACAACTAATATGATGATTTTAAAGGTACTGTTTTTCAGTCCAAGGTGGAATACGAACGAATGTACTTGTTGAATTTGTCCCCGCAACAGCTTTACAAAATAGGTTTTGATATCAATAGAAGCAACGAAGTTGTATGAAGTTCAAGGTGCTTGCAGAAATTTTTAACATGCATATATATTTTTGAATGGTGAAGTCGCCAATCCCGTTTCTATGCGATGCGACACGTAGTACCATTACTCGAATTTCTGATATTTTGTGCAATATTTCATTGTTACTGGATAAGCAGACAATATTACTGGCATTGTGTACGTTGTATAGATGATTTATCATTCAATTTGTATCGAACTACTAATTATAATTGACTTTGGACAGTGTGTAGCTTGTGGCGAAGCAAAGTTATTTATTCCAGTTTAAGGTATTAATTGGAATCGGAGGGTGGATTGATTTAAGCACTGGTCGGGGCTGTGGGGAAAACGCCGACCCCTTGCTACGATTAAAATTTCTCCCCATGCCATTGAAAAGGGCAGGGAAGGGTTCCATTGTGCGATGTTGCTAGTTTTACGACTACATTTATACGTTCAGTCTTACAGACGGCATACAAACGTAATAAATGGTAGACGATGAACAAAAAAACGCCAAGCATGTTACGACAGAACAACGCAACGCCTTAAAAAGGGGAATGGCAGACAAAGAAATTTTGCATGTATTTGACGTGCCTGACCCTCCTATTAGTGAGTTTAAAACCGTTCGTTTCCTACGAGAACTGACAAAAAAAATTGCCCGCAGAGGTTGCCCGGAATCTTATTATGCATTATACTATAAAATATACTGAACTCATTGTTATTCTGAAATTTGTATTTTACAGATCCGTTTTTATACTAACGATAGCATGAAGTTGGCGTTACATTTAAAGATTTAAGATGGAATTGATTGACATTTCAGTCTATCCAAACGTCTAAACATCGACCTTGAATCCACCCCTTATCTTATCGCAAATATATTATAAAAATGTAGCGTGACTGCTATGACCTTGTTATTTATGAAATAGTGAAGGTTAATTTTTTAGGGAGATTTATTATGCAAATTAATGCTTGCTTTCTTGAAAGTGGGTTCCGGATGACATGAGAGTTGTTATTAGATGGTAAGAAAAAAGTGATCTTGCACTCTTCTTCAATATTCAAACGATTTCGTTCCAGACTTCCTAGTTTCGGCAAACTCGTGATTACTAATGCTATCTTGATAATCTGTCAATCATCAGCTTGTATCCATAGGATACGGGTCACCCAAAATGAGTTCCCATGTCATCTCTCGCTAGATACGAGTGTCAACCATCACTGTACTAATTTATACCACTCAAACTTCGTTATCAATTCCTAGTCAGTATTTGAAAATTTTTAGGTGTTATTATTTATATGCTTTTCAGTTGTCCAGTATCCACATCTCCAGATTATGTTCACCATCTACTAAACTTGCTATCTCAAATTTGTCGAGGACGTCTTTATATATTTTTGACTATGATCGATATTGATCATCTTGTTTACCGAATTGTAGTATGTTAGTATACAGCCACTCGGTCCTGCCTGTTAATTAATTCAGCTCATGAAAACTAATTAGACGAGTGTGAGGGTTGAAAGATGTTGGAATTGTTGGGGGCGGCGATAGAAGGAGAGACTACAGCTGGGTTTTTGTTTGCGGGCGGAGCTCGTGCTTATCTATCCTGGCTTTCCACATGGATGTAGCAAGAGTTATCCATCATGCATCCTATTATATGCCTAATTTATTTCCTATAGGACCAAGTGGCGTCTTAACGAATCGTTTTCAGTTGTGATCCAAATGTATTGCATCTCTCTCCATAAACTGAATTTACGAAAATGAATCTGGTGTGTGAAGCAACAAACTTCAATGAGTTTTTCTTTTCTTTTACCAACTGTACTATAGTTACTTTGAAATGGGAGACATCTCGGTCGAATCAAATTCATACCACTCTGTCACTGCTGTGCTTCATTAAGTGTTTGTTGTCATTCATAATTGTCACTTCTGGCAACATTTTTCTATTTCTGCCGTCTCATATGCAGAAAGACATCTTGAGTCCCACTTGAAAACCATGGTACAATTGTGGACTTCATAATTTTTGGTAGGATTTTAGATTAGTAAATTTTAGTCTCAAATCGCATCGTCATTTCAATCATAATGGTGTATGGTTCAGGGAAAATCAGCCTTGCTCAAAGTTTTATTTAGATTTTGTGTTTCAGTTACGTTTGTCTTAAAATTTCCATAAATCTAAATTTAGAAACAGCGTCTGTACTGGCGATAATTGGTATTTCTCCCAAGATTGATTGCCTCTTCCTCTCTCAGGTTTTTTCTATGTTATCGTATGTCGAGGCACCTTTATCTATTTTAGGAGGTGAACTAGGGTCAAAGACCTTGGGCATACGGTGTTGTCCTCTGATCTCATTGGACCAGTCGGCCTGTGATCCCGCAGGAAATTCGTCTCCCGTTATTCAGAAGGGCGTGAGAATAGTATCCAATAGCTCGATCTACCTGATGCATGTTTTCTATAGTTTTCCCTTCATCTCTTTTGGTGTAACACCGGATAGGATCCTTAAATTGTAGCCCGGAGGCCCTAGTCATTCCTTGGCTACCTTCCACATCCCCACTTTTCAATTCCTTTCCTATGCTGATAAAGGGGAGTTGGCTGTTTTAGGATCACCTTCATGTAACCTGTTAACGAAAATTCAAATTCATTGAAACAACGTGCCATCAACGTATATTCACAATTTCCCTGGATGTCGGTGTCGACCTCTTTGATAACCTCCGTTGTAGATGACCGTGACGTTACGAAATATTTTCGCTATCGAAAGAATATCTGAACTCTTCTATAGGATTTATATATATTCATCTTCATTTCATTATGTACCTGTAATGTTATATGAGAAGAATTTTTCCGGGGTTCAGAATTTATGGTACGAATTCTTCATAAAAAGCTTATTCTTCCAGTGAAAATTAAACAAGTTTAATGTAATTTGTTCAGTATTTTCATGAGTGCTGAAACTCTTCGCTTTGTTCCGGTTCGTGTCGGAATTGTGTTATCTCGCCCTAAATTCTTGAGTATCAAAATGGCATTGTCATCTCTGAACTAAAGATATGTTAATATTCTAGATGGAGCATACCTTACTGCAACATGAGTTCTTTGATTTGAGCTGGCTGCAATCGTAATATTCCTGAGCTTTTCGGTTTTGTCGCCTGATGTAACTTTCGTCTACCTTGCGGAATGTCTGCAAGCCGTCAGAACTTTGCACATTGTACCCGTGAACCAATTACATGCATACGGGTACCAGGGTTGTGTCCCGCACCTGTTCCGAAGAAGGATCATTTTATTTTAGATCTAACAGTCGTCTGGCTGGATGACTTGGTTGAGTGCCGTCATGTGGGTTGTAGATGGAGGCAGAACAAAGGTAGTGAAGTGGCCTGTTGAACCCAGCAGCTGTCGCGGAACCATCCGCAGGTGTTCCTCACAGCAGATCACGCTACATTACCTGTTACAAATCATTATGTGGATATATATAATAAACTCTCTTGAAGTAACGTTCACTTTCTCCGATGATTATCAAGCAGCCTGCTTAGCACGTTACGTATCACGCTGTCTCTTGAAGATTATCGCTGGTTATAAGTTGTTGATTGGTCAGCGTAAAATTAATAAAATTGCATTACATGTATTTATACAAGGAAAGAAATTCTATCTTCTCCATGGAAATTTATTGTCGACGGAGAGAATTCTAGTACAGTACAGGAAATAAAGAGAACCTAGGGGAACCTTTTGTTTCCTTGCAGTACGTCGTCGTGAACAGTATAAATGTGGTCACAATAAAAATTAATCACATCTAGCTCACAAAATGTTCTGTGAATTATGGAATAATTGTATTGATTGATATAGAAATAGGCATTGTATTATAATCACAATTTAAATTTATTGATATATTTTACACGATATTATTTTTCAAATTATCTGTGATATGCGAATTTCTACAATTAAGAAATGGACGAACATTAGCAATCACAATTAAATTTACTATTAATAGATCTGCAATGAATATCGTCTTATATATACGAAATTTTAGTACATAAAATTGTGCATTATGACAGATACATACAAATTCATTTTTAATATAGTTCTTACGGCGACATAGTGGCAATTTCATTAGTTAATTGTAGGAATAGGTGTAATATCTTAGAAAAGTTATAAAGCATTGTAATAAAATCAGATTTATTTGCTGTAAGTTATGTGGAAAAATCATGACATCTACAATATATCAATAAAGGTAAATTTGGATTATCATATAAGTTATCTATTTAGTAATATAAAATTTTTATAATATAGATGAATACAAGGAAAGTTTAAAATGTTAATATTTTATTTCATTGCTATAACTCTGGATCATACGCACGTGGTTTAACCACTGTACGGCTCAACCACAAGAACGTATTTTGTCGCTTCAAGAACAAAATCTGTGGTAGTGCCACTGAACTGAATTTTTTAGTTCTTATTAACATAGTAGGCAGTAGATTAATTCAGTTGTGTGGGAAATATATTTTTATGTGAGAAAGAGCGGAATTAATTATTCATTTTTATTATCATTGTGACTTGTCCTTCAATGTTACAGCATTAGAATATTAGTGGACTTAATCTGTATAAATACAATAGAACAGTTTCAATTACTGTGGGCTATTTACTGCATTTCAGAAGTTTTATAATGAAGAACATTGGCCTGCATCATGCAAAGGAAAACTAAATTAGGGTTTGATGGCGTAAAATATTAACTTTGTTAATTTTATACCTGTATATCTGATTTGAAGTTTATCCGCTTGTTTTTGATTATCCGCGCCAATCCTCCTTCCCAATATCGAGGATAATCGAGAGTCTAGTACCATTTGTTATAAATCACATTAGCAGGATCCGTCCAAATCTCTTTTTAACTTTATAAGCGACTCCGAGTATCTTTTCCTCCACGGAAGTGTCAGTAAACCTACAACAGCAATCTATATATCCAAAAACCTTTGTCTGTGCTTAGTATGTATGTTTGTATGTCCCAGCTATAGGCGTCCAAACTACTGCTCCGAATTTGACCAAACATGTTCCTCGGAGCCCGAAGCTGCCCATTATCTTTTAATTTTTTAAATATACTGAAGTTACATACATATGAAAAAATGGAAAACATTTTACATAAAAGGTTTTGTGTCTCCTACGCGCATAGAGATCTCCTTAAATAAATACGGGTTGTTATATTCTTGAGCTGTAATACTATGTAGTTTTGAATCGTCTATATGATGTGTTCGTAAATTAGTTTTATTTTTCACCTTGGGTAATTTTTAATATTTATTATTGCTCATTTGTAAAATATAATAAAATATTATCTACTTGATAGTGACATTCATCACAGGTATTAAATTAAATAAACTTCATTAACAACAACACTGTTTATATGTAAGAAAAGTGAAAATGTCAACATACCTCAGTTTTTCCACTTTTTGAAGGCGTTTTTTCGGTGGTTTCTAGCAAAGGTCAAACAAAACTTGAAGAAACTAGTACTGGTTTTTTCTCTTTGTCTCACCAAGTAAAGTGGAGCTACAACACAATAATAATCTTTCTCCAAATTTAGGCCCCCCGTAGTTCGAAAACTGAGGATTTCAGAAAAATTATGAGGACACACAGTCGATTGGAAATTTGATTTTCTAGTATTGTGGTCGTATGTCCATTTATTATTGGTCAAAATGACACCTCTCTGTAAAAAAAAAAACATTTTGACGATTTTTCGTCCTTTATACATTTGACAACAGAAAAATTGTAGTACACCCTCAAGTAACCTTTATTACATTCCTGCTTTATTATTTACGCGAACCCGAGCACAAAAGGTACTTCAGCTAGTGTACAATAATTTAATAATCATAAATACAGTGTAAATGCCAAATATAATGAACTTGTTTGTACGGATTCTTCATTGTGTTAAACTGAACAGACCAAAATCGTTTTACAAATGGAAGTAAATAATCTTTCCAATATTTTGAGCCTGAATGCTAGTAATGATTTTTTGTAAACCGTGTATTTCATAAAGTCGAACTCAGATCTTTGTCAGTTTCCTGTTAATGGTATTCTTTAGGGCACGATTGGTACCCGTGAAACTTGAGTACCATCTGCGCTCCTGACTTTGAAGAGAAAATGATGGATCTTTATGATGGCAGGAAGTGAGTTTGAAAATACCAACAGGTAACGTTTTGTTCGCCAATTAAAGTCAGTCGGGGGGGGGGAGTGTTTTATAACTTGTTGAATACCGCGTGTAATACATCGTCTGACCACTTCCTGCCGATGCCATCTTTCCGACGACTAAACTGGCGGAAGTGAGATAGCGTGAGGTCCTGCCTGGGACGTAGATTATCGGGCTACACGTCAAAGTTTAACCGATTCTTAATACACACTTGATTATTTCTCATTTAATCGTTGAACGCCTAATACTGAAGCGGGAAAGGTTGCACCAATGAATTCATAAATATTCCTCACTTCAATTATAGATGTTAGAAATATAAGTTTTTAATTCTTGAGCTTCCTGCTCAGTCGACAGAATCAAAAAATAGCAAAAGCTAGAAAATAAACCCATATATATCTCTTCGGGGATGTGAGGTTATATGCGCTGTAAGGGTAAATGTAGAACAGCTAAAACTGTATTTCCCAGAATGGGAGCATTCGTTAGCTTTGCATGTTTCATGGCACCGAACGACAAAGGAAAGAGTGTGTTACATCACGAATAGGTCACAAATCGTTACTGTGGACGTGAAAGCACAACATCTTGCGTCTCCAGGTATTTCTAGATTCCCCCAATCTTAAGCGAGTCGTTTTCATCTGAATTATGGCGATGATTACATCACTCAATGTCAATTAGCTTCTCGTTTCTATATTATAGTTAATCAGTCTTGCATAAAACTTTCATACTTGTGATATTCCTGTACATGATAATTTTATAGATACATTTCCTCTCTCATGTATTATTTATTTATCTACTTTATTTAAATGACGTGTCCCATTTCCATACAGGACTAGCGGAACCAAAAAATAAAATCTTCATTTCCAGGAAGTCATGTTAATGGAACCAATGATAAATTCTGTTTTATTAACAACAAAGAAGGGTCTTATTTGATTCTATAGTGACTCAATTACTACAACATCTACCCATTTGCAGAGTATCCTTATTACATTTACGTGTTCCTCGTTATTATTATTCTATTAATTTCATGTTTGGAAATTAAGTTCTCATGAGTTTCAACTTTTTTTTCTAATAATTGTGTTTGATTGTGTGACCTCGGTCCCCACACGCTTCACTTTATCTGACAGTCAACTTTAGTTCTCGTTTGTTTGGAGTTGCATTGTTTTATTTCACTTCTGAACTTCATGTGGAAACCGTGTCTGATTACTTATCTCTGCGATACTGAAAACATGATATGAATTTTATTTGAAGGTTATTTTCAAGGATAGAAAATCTTTTTAAAAAAATCCATCAAAAATAAGTTGTTCAAACACAATATCAGTAGTTTATCAGTAGGACTACGTTTGTAAGATTGGTTTCAAGTGTTTTTTCTCGCTGGGATTGAGAGTTGAAATTATTTGCATACAAAAAAGACCGCACCCAAAGCAAATTGGGCGGGAACTGTATTATCTTCTTAGAAATGTAAATATATTTTCTGTTGAACGTCAAGCACCTATTTTCGCGAGCTTTTCCGAAGAGACGAACGCAGACCCAATCTACTATAAGTGGGGAAGCGGCCTCCTTGCTTCGTCTTCCCCCTCGGATTTCTGAATTATTAACCGCACACGTCTCGTCGCCCCAGGAAAAGTGGCTGAAATAAAAATAATTCCACTAAACAAAGTCCATTTTTGACATGAAAGCTTCAAGTGGGGTCGTTCATTGCCCTGCCTGTCAGCGAAGACTCGGGGAAGGCAAAATAATTGAAGGGTTGCTCCAAGAGCCAGGTAGCTTCCCTTTTTTCTTTGCAGGTAATTTAATGATTGGTTGAAGAGGAAAGAAAACAAGAGCTGTGCAACGCTTGAAGGGTTTGAAGAGACGTGGCAACAAAACCAGTACAGTATAAATCTTCCAAATAGAGATTCTTGAAAATAATTTAGTATTTGAAAAAAATATGTCGTGTAGGCTACTTAACGTCGCCTGTTTCTCAGATATAAATATTCTGTTTCTCCCCCACAATGCATTGCGGTTGATGACAATTAATAGTAGTATGTTATGTTTATTAGTTATTTTTTTTGTATTTAAGGTAGTTGGAGTTTATGAAATACCAAAAAAAGTGACGAAATAATATATTACATCTCCAAGATTTCTTATATATTTCCCATTTACTTCTAAATTGTAAGCGAATAAAAAATAAATCACTTTTTAATAATGCAAAACAAAATAAGAATTTTTCATTGTTCTCCATTTTTAAAGAGCATATAATTTAAACTATTTCTAATTATTCAATCCTATTTACAATACAGTTTATGAGCATTTTCAAACAGTTTATTTAATTAAAAATCTGGCGAGGGTACAAATATTTTTTTAATTAAGTAATTAATTAAATAAACTGACTCTGACCATAAACTGTATTATAAATAGCATTTGAATAATTGTAAGAGTTTAAATTGCATAATCTTTAAAAGCCGGTAGGTAATACATAAGATGATTTAATTTTTTTAAGTCTACACTGAAAAAGGAATAGCCCAATAACAAATGTAAATTTAGAGTTCTGGGAAATATTGCTATATTTTCCTGTTCTCGGTGCTAGCGGAACAGAGTCATGCAGGTCTTACCAACATGACGGGAAGGAATCTGGACTAACTGATGTCTCATGCTGGAAGGCTATGCCATTTATATATCTGAAAGTGACTGAAGATATCGAGTATTGCCCATTTCAAGCCACCTACAACTGTTATTGCTTATTTTCATAATGGGAACCGATAACTTCAATACGACGAATTGATTCATATAGAAAATAAATCGGAACATGTTGATTTTACAAACGTAGGACACCCCATAGGAAATGAAGATACAGAGCAAGACTAAGAGGACATGGAGAGAAAAAAGACGAGGAAGGAAAAGCGATGCGGGAGCAACGGCGTCTCCAGGTGAAGGCAGGCAGACTTAAGGCGGAGGAAGTAGTCAATTGACGGCATCTTACAGGATTTCCTGCAGCCGGCCGGCACCTGCACCAGGCACCTGCATTGCCCTAACCCTGGACCTCCATTTCTCCAAATAGAGAAACAGTGCAGGGAAAATGAGCAGAATGTATACCATTCCTCGGCAACCACCGTGAAATGGCGGCGGAGAAACGACGGGGGAAAAACCTTAACCGCGTTGGGCGGATGGAAATTCCAACAGCTATTTCCCTATGTGAAATCCCCAGCTTTTCTCAAAAGAAGGTGTGGGGAGCAAAAACTATTGTGCCTCTTGCGATTCTTCCTCACAAACGCAATGCCCAGTTTATTGTTAGGGAAGGAATACAATCGAAATACCACCCTCGCCCCGGCTCGCTTGGAAACGCTTCAGAATATTCGGATCGCTGATCAGATTCAAATGTTTCGTCTTAGAGTTGTTTACAACTGTCAAGTCTGCTAAAATTTCTGTAATGGATTCGATGCCTCTAATATTAACCTTCTAAATAGGGTTCTGTGCCCCTAATTACTTTAATATCCTGGAATTTAAATTTAAAGTTGTTGATTCTTTTAAATACAATATTTTACTGAAGTTTTGTTTGATTTGCAGTATTATGTGAAATAAGAGTTGTCGTCAGGAAATGCAATTACGGTATGAAAAGGGCTTAGCTTTAGACCGGAAAATATATAACATAAAACATATCGTGTAATGTACTGCTAAGAACCATCCAAAAATTCAGCAATAACAAAAAATTGATCCCAATCGGTCAAACCGTTGAGGAGGAGAAATACGTACGTACGCACACCGGAATTTTATGTATAAAAATAGACTAAGAAATATTAATACTTATTAGTTGAAAAATGTTTTTTGAAAAATGGATTTCGATACGTCATTGAAAGGTCTCGCAAGTCAATTTCATGCTCAAAATGGTCCATAAACTTGATATTAAACAAATAGAAATAAATAAGTTTTATTTCGATGATCATCGTAGAGTTGTAGTCGTAGATCATAATTTTGTGAAGAAAACCTTGACTGTACTGTGACAAAGGTTAGGTATAAATGATTGCGTCTATCGTACTGTAATCCGAAAATTTTACAGATACGCGTTGAAATTGCAATGTTTCAGTTCGTCAGCTGATTGGTGCTGTTTTTATTATCAATTAAACAAGAAGTTAATTTATTAAAAGAAGATTGGTGCATTCCTGCGATAAGGGATGTTGTGCCGACAATTTTTCCTTCCACATTTGGAAAATTAATATAATTACAGTGAAAAGATTACATTTAATCTAAATTTAATGTCATACATTGTAAATAAAAAATATGTAACATAATTTTAGGAGAGCAATGATGACATATATCATATAATTATTGTGTATGTAAATTGCAATTTATTACCTGGAGTAATTATCAAATTTTGCTGGAGACTGTATTCATGCCTTATTACTAACCTGGTGAAGTTCTGTAGTTTGTATTTTATTTGACCAACTATGTTTGATGCAAATGTATTAAATGTGGGATTATTCAAGACTGCTAGAGTTGACAGTCAAGACTGTCTCATGAAAGAAGTCACGGAAGATAGAAGAGAGAATGAACAGATCCATTCGAATATAATTATGCTCACTCAAAGATGGAAGTTTATAATAGTTATGGGTTTGTGTTATTTATACGCGTAGTCTGGAATTTAATTTATTTAAAAGAATCAATCGAAATAACTCAAAACGTGTTTATAAATTAATAATTTTATTAAAATGAAATTAAATCAAATTGCGATATTACTGTATTACAATAAAGAGATCTGTGTTGATGTATGTACGCGTTACTCGAATACCTAACATATGTGTAAGAGAAATTTCATTCTCAAATTTTTACTTGACATATATTAATAACTACATCTTTACCCTGGAATCTGACTGGAATAGTTTCCTAAGATTACCGCATGCACTGTTCCTGCTTTCGTCGCATTCCTTTCCTGGACCATAAATACATTATTGCAGATTGCCTTTGAAACTCTGAGAAAACTACTAGCAAAATGTGTACGTTAAAGATATATTTGTTAGAAATATAATTAACGGTGTACATGTGAAAAAAATAATAAGGAATTCGAAGTACAGGAAAGCGCAAGAGATACACTGTGAAGGCAAGGTTATTTGTTAAGAGAGCTTCAGGCAATAAAAAACCATGGGAAAATACAATCGGCAGTGCCGTTTGATGTTTGATTAAATTTTTCAGCCGGATTCAACACAAGAAATGTAAATGAACGCACAATGTTGGAATCTGCTGCATTTCTGTTCATTAAGTATCTTACTTTAGCTTTCTATGATATTAAGTTTCAGCATAAAAAGATGAGCGAATTTAGAAGATTTGAATGGAAACATTATCGACCTAAGATAAGTATGATAATTTCAGAGGTTTGATCACTCATCCAATATATTCTCGTGCTGAGGAATTAGGGTTTGGAATTCCCATATTTGAGTAGCGTCCCCAAGACAGGAAACCCATCGTGCCATGGTCAATGGTGTAACCTACTTGCAGACAGACTCCAGGAATAGTCGCGGTAAAATTAGCAGCAACTGGGTCACACAACCAGCACATTTCCACCATCTTCCTCAGTACCTGTAAACATCTCATTATAGCATCCGTTGTCAGAAATCCATGAGCGAAATCCTTCTTTGTTCAACTACAGTATCTTTACGGTCAGTATCTGTGAAACATCTTGGGTGTTATATTGTCAGGTTACAAAATCAGTTGGAAATGTATATATGAAATAAGGAACAGGTCTTCATAAAAACACATTTTCATAATATTTCCAGTACCTTTTCGATTTGTTTCTTTCTTTTTGTATATGTTCCCGTATCACCTATTTTCCGTTGGTTCATGCCAAGTCCGCTCACACTTTTTAACGACTTCCACTCAGACGAGTTCTATGAATTGATTATGTAGCACTCGTGGCATTTCTTATTTATATTCCATGCTGTAGGAAAGCCCAATTACCTTTGGCAGGTTATATTTTTCAATTGATGCTATAAAGTTCATAAAAATTGTCCACATTTTTGCATCCGCTCACCTTTGAGTTGTATTTATTTCAACCTCTTCCAAGAATTCAAGTTTAGATTTAACTATTGTCCCGTGTTTTTCGTGGTTGATAAGCCATATTGGCTTCAATTTACGATTTTATAGTGATTTTATTTAAAGGTAATTCAGTGTATGTGTAACTTTGTCGTGGTTTCTGTTTAGCGTTATTTTTCTGTATTTACATTTTTTTCAATTGGCCATAACTAAAAGTAATATTTAAAAAATATATTTTACTTTTGAGTAAAGTTGGATGTATTAAATTCTCCAGAAATTTTAATTTGACGTTTCATTTGTTTGTTTTTCCCCCGTTTATTGTAACCTTTATAGCTTTAGAATAAACTCGATTTCCACCACAACGTATTTAAAAAACTTTGTTTGGTTCCTTTACGGATCCGTAGTTTTTTTAAAAATAATTTCCTCTTTGACCACATCCTCATTTTGCCTTATGTATATTTCTGTCTTCAATCCTCTCCTTGTCATCTACACAGATTTCCGCAATAAGTATGTGGAAACTTCTTTGCAGTTTTCTCCTGACTCTTCCAGTGGATTAGTGTGGCATAAACTCGAAGGCCGACACTTGACTGTAGCATTTAAAAGCATTGTTTCTCAACCAGTTGAAACAAAAGCCTCAGTCACGGAAGACAGCATTGAACTATCGTTAAACACAGACAAATGTTTGTATAATCGTTCGAAATGAGAGTCAGGTTGCTTCAATAAAACTGATAAATGAAGAGAGGGAAATTGACATAAGGAATGTTGTACACGTTTTGTAGTTTATCACGACCGTTAGGCAATTTTCATGCGAAAATAAAGCTGTACGCCGGTCATAAAAATAGGGTAATAGTATTACAGTTATATTTTATTGTTTTCTTGAGGTATATTGAACGTTTGACACACTTCTTGGATACAAGGAAAAAATGGATGCAACAATTTAATTTTAAAAGAAGTTAACGACTGAGACAATATAAAAGTCTGAAGAGATTACATGGAACCATGAAAGAATTGAGTTTGTTGGGAAGCAATAATTCTAAGGTAAACACTTTAAACAAGAAAAAAATTGTTCTGCAGAAGTGTGCTAAGATTCAATTTACTGGGAGAGATTCTGATATTACTATTCAGTAAATACATTAATCTACATAAGGATTCCCCAGAAGTTTTGACATGAGGGCCGAACAGAAAAGGTGTATGTGAAGAGAGAAGGATCAGGGCGAATCCCTCCCAAAAAAGTGGAATTTGAAGTCATTTGAGCTCAGTATTTCTGTTAACAAGTAATTATCAATAATTGCCTTTTCTTTTTGAGTCCGACTGTGTGTCGAACAAAAACTCTTTGCGGGACACAGTTTGGAGAACCTTGATCTATAATATAAAGGCCAAACGTGTCTTGTAAGTAAGCAAAGAAAAATAGTGTCCAGATGCGGAGGTTACGGACGTACTGTTAAGTACGGCACACTACAAAAACTTTCGATCGTCATAAAAAAATTTAATTTAATCTGGGAGCTATTTTTGGAAAATTGCAGGCAATTGTGGAAGCACGCTTTTAATGTAAGTTAATTATTTATGGAGTTAATTATGTAAAATTCGTATATAAACACTTTAAGTGCGTCATATACTTTGAAATTATTTAAATCGACAAAGTGATATATAATTGGATAAACGAATGAGGCATAGAGCTCGGTGTGGTTGGCAGGTAAAACAAAAACAAACTCATAAACGGCTGAAATTATTTTAGCTGATATTTTGTATTGTCCCATGCCATCTGTCCCGGGACGATCAGAGATCTTGCTAGTGCAATGACAATTGGTAGTACAGAAGACCCCATTATCCGCGATAATGGTGGGAAAGATTATCGCGGATAATAAAAAACGACGGATAAACCAACTTATGTGTCAGATATACCAATATAAAATTAACAGCGATAATATTGTATGCCAATGAACCCCATTAGAGTTTACTGCTTCGTCGTACAGGCCAATCTACTTCATTATAAAGTCTTTGAAATGCGAAGTACACTGTAACTTAAACCACATTGTTCTCCCAATGACATAATATTGAACGACTAATCTCAATGAGAATAAAAAAGCTATTAATTCGTCATTTACTAACGTAAAAACTTAAATATTTTTCCATAGAACTAAACTACACTTTTACCCGCTATGTTAATAGAAAACTGAATAAAACATTTCGGTGACAGGCAGGATCGCTCCCCTCCCCCCCCCCCCAATTACTACAGATTTACCACGGTTAGACCGTGCACGGATATTTGAGAGTCTACTGCAACGGTATGCAATCCCCGTCCCGCGGGCCACATCCGGCTCTCGTGGATGTTTGGTCACTTAAATTTCTGTCGCATATTAATATGGCTCGCCGTTTTTTGCCGACGACATTTTTCCACAGATAAATATTCAACTGTAATTGATTGTATATGTAAAACTACATCCTTCTTCGTCAGTACTAATTGTTAATTATTGATACTATTTGGAAAGCTCCTTACGCGTAGCAACAACATCACGTTGAATTTCTTGGAAAAGATACAATGTACATTAACAGAAGCAGGGAGACTTCTGTACCTTTTCTTTTTAAATAAATACTACTTTTAACAATTGTTTTGTTTTGGTCCGCGGGCCACAATACAGTTTTTACGGCCCCTACAAAAAAGTTTCCTTTTTAGACGGCGTATTTGGAGGTCTGCATAAAAAGTATGAAGTACATGCATCAGTAAATCAATTATGTTAATGGTTAATCCTATGTAAACCGGTCCTCTACAAATTACTAAACTACGGCACGGACTGTCTGCTTCACGTTGCCGACCTCTACCTATATTTCGTCCTTCAGTTCCGAAAATATTCTACTTCCAACTAACCGTTATGCAATAAACGATGCCGCATACCGCAGCACAGAAATAATCCCTCTGGTGATGTAGTTATCCCAATATTTAAAGATATTAAGAGGATTTACAATACATAACTGGTGGTACATATAAAGTCATCTGTCTGTCTCAAAGCTGTTGTCCCGGATATTACAAGGAAAAATAGCCTATTCGTCAAGGCTGAGTTCATGTTCCAGACAGCCTGCGTGTATGAAAGATAAGCAGCGTCATAATTCCGAGCTTCTCTGATTGTGTTGCGGAAACCCAGAGATTGGCAAGTGTCCCAGAATAACCCATCTGCTATTATTACTCTATTAGCAACTACGCTGACGTAATGCGCCAGAGTTCCTTGTTACGTAGTTGACAATACGTCATAGAAGGTTAACGTAACCCCGTGCCGGGGCAGCACACAAAGAACGAAGGCACAAAAGATGAATTCAAGCTCTCGTTGGAGCGCTGTAAACACCATTAACAGAAGCAGGGAGACTTCTCTCCCTTTACACAATTCCCCAACTTTGACAATGCAGTCGTAAGAAACTTAATATCTACATAAAGGTCGTTGCTGTAAAACGAACACCGCCTTATTTTAAATTCCGTTTATGACTATGACAAGCAGGAACGTGAATAATGAAGCTAATATTTCAACAAATAAATATATAATCCTATTAATTCGATTGAAAAAATGAGCATCATTTTTGAGCAACAAGTGTCTGTAAAATATTTTAGAGCTGCAAATGAAACATATTTTAATGAGGTTGTTCTAAACCTAGTGATTTTTTTTGCTTGTATATATCGAATTAATATGCGTTAATATTAACAGCGTTAGTTAAACGTCAAAGTAAAAGTGTATTGATTTGATTGTGTATAGCTGAGCATTTACGATACATTTACAAAGATCGTAAGTTAAATTGAGTAAAGTCATATCTACAGTTTTGTAACATCAGCGTAAGTCGCCTGTTTTCATAATTGTTGACATTACCGCTGCATTTAAATGACAAGCGCATAACACTAACCTTTGCAAGTTATTTTTGTCGTATCGGGTAGTAGCTGTAACAGAAATTCGATCTCTTGGGAAGCAAGGAAGCGGGTTCTTTCGGGACACGGTCCAGTAAGACCATACGGGACTGTGGTGAGTACGAAACGTCCAATTTCAGTCTCACTTTGCAGCGTTTTGTGAAGCGAATTTAAATCAGAAACCTTTCACAGCGAGTGATGTTTGAATTTCCCTTACGGAAATAACTTCATTTACGTTATTTCCGGTGTACGAATTTATTGTCAACACTTGCGTATGGTACTTCGTTTACAATAAATTGGATGTCGCCATTTTGAAGGCCATAAATTACGTTACATTTACGTGTATTTGTTAGTGCAAAATTAAGTTATGGTATACTGTTAATTGCATAAGAATGTTACTAATGCCAATTAGGCCTTATATTAAAATCGGGTTGATTAACAGGCGACGTGAAATGGAAATTTGCTGTTTTCCTTGCTACCTCCTTAACCTTAAAGTTTATCATCTTTTTTCTAAAGATTGTATTTATGCGATGGTTTTCAACGGTAATTATGTTTGTATTCTTTATTAATTTCTTCTTAAAGTTCTACAAGAGTTAATGTCTACTTAAGTGCTATATGTTGTTTACCGAGTTTAATCCGAGGACCATCTGGCTATGGCGGCACAGGGTTGAAAAGTAATGTGGGACTTTTTGAATAGGTTTGTTCCATATTTTTGTTTGCACGTGGTTTTTCGTTTGCCTCCCACGTTGCCGTATCCCTGTCGGAGGGGTTCGCGGCGGTGAGGTCTGAGGAGCATCCCTGTTGCTGAGGGCTGGGGCTTGGCTACGTCGCCGTATTGATTAACTCGAGCGGCGTTGCCAAGTCGCAAACTAGGCCAGAGCCCCACCGCGCGCCACAAATTCATAAACAATTTACCTGGCGTTGTTTTCATTCGCTCCAGCAGACGGGTTTAAAGCGGGCCTATTCGTTTCCGTTCTCACGGAGGTCCCGGTCACACTGTGTTCACCCTGATTCAATTGTAATCTACGGTGTTATTAACACGCCAAAGTCGCGTGTGTGAAATCAGCCAAAGACAGTGTTCTTTGGCCAGGTTGTAAACGAACAATAATACACAAATATGTTTTAAGAAAAGCTTTTCGGGTTTTCTACACGGGTACTGGTGTTATACAGCGATGTTTCGACGGCGGTCTCTACGTTCCTCTTTCAGCCTGGAAGGCGATAGCAGTGTTTAGCCTTAGAAACGTCGCGGTTCTACAGCAGCCGAAACCCGGGAAGCCTTTCTTAATTCGCTTCAACGGGAAAGCCCTCTATCTTAACATACATTTCCGTTATCAATCATAAATATGATTCGCGTAAAAATAAACTGCAAAAAATATATCGATTTAATGTTGAGAATTAAGCAGCTTGGGTGTGGAGAAACAGATGTAGGCAAACAGTTACTCTTAAGCAGGTCCACAGGTGCTGTTGATAGATCACCAACAGCAATTATCGCATTATATTGAGCGATATTTTACCATTCAATTAGCTAGCTTTTCTTGGGACAATAATGAACATAGCAATAAACTACACTGCCGAATTGTATTGATTAAATGAACACAAAAAAATACTGCCGAAGTAATGTTTGAAAAATCAAGTTAGAAAAGCATAGTGTGATCTAAAAAGCGCTTCTTTTTTATGAAGAATTGAAAACTGATGTTTCGAATATTTACTTTGTCCGAATGGCGCAGTTTATTCCAAAGCTGTGGCCGAGCCTCAAATAACCATAATACGTGCATTAATTCCTTATTTACGCCCCAAATGTAGGTTCCCGATCTACGAAAATAATTTCAAATAATTAATCAAGACTGATCTTTCAGATGTTTTTATCAGATTTCCCGAAGAAGTAATTAATATTAAATATTTATTTCAACAATGGCAGCAGAAAGATATGGGACGTGCACATTTGGGGTTGGTTGTTGTTGTTTTTTTCGTTTATTTCATATAAAAACTGTTATCTTACGATTGTAAGTTGGGGAAGGATTATCATGGGTTTGTTGCATCGTGGAGTTCGGGTGTTTGATAGCAATTTTAATTACAACGTTTCGACGTCTTCATGTCTTCACCGAAATGTATTTTCGCATAACTCATCTGTTCCGAATGCCCCGTTATTTCATCGGTGGAAAAAGTGATTGGTGATTGTCTGAAATTATTGAACTGGCCTCAATTAAATGAATTGGTTCATTCAAAGGAATCTACAATTTTTTTCATTGAGATTTTCTGGTATTCCATGATCTGAGTAAAAAAAGGAAAAATATAAATGAGAAGCGAATCACAAAAAAATGATATAAGAGAAGGAAAAATCAAAACAAACTACTGTAGGTTTTTTTGAGAGAGAGAGTGACGAAGGCTAGCAGAGAAACAAACGAGAAAGGAGGATATCAGAGATGAAACCACACGAACAGGTTAGATTCATCCATGTTAAAGTGACACAAAGATTCATCTAGCATGAAAGAAATTAAAGGAAAGGAATTACAAAAATTACTCCAAGAAAGCAGAGTAAGAAATGAAATTAGAGAAATTACTCCAATGACGAAAAAAAACAGCTAGTTTGTTTTGGTTATTTCTTCTCTGACATCCTTCTCTCTGAATGCTTCTCATCTATATTTTTCACTTTTTATTCATACAATAGAATACCCGAAAAAAACTCAATAATGACAGTAATTCACAATTGTCAACAATCTTCAAAACCAGTTGAATCTGCAACATTTGCGTAGTTTAATGCTGACAATTGGTGCATTACCAAAATTAAAAATAGGGGATAATCAAATTTTATCAATACAGGCTTGTTTGATATTATCGTTTTTTGGATGGTGTGCTTGTCATTCATGACTGAGAATTGTAAACTCGAGTCATGCATTAATTATGTTGTTGGTTATGAATGGCGTCCAGGTGGTGAGTGGTGGTGCGTGCTGGTGCGTGTTTATTTTGCCGCCCCAGTTGCGTACGGGTCAAGGTCACGCCTGCTGGACCACTGCCCCCCCTCCCGTCTCCTCCTCCCCCTTTCCTCGCGGACTTTTAAAAGGCCCACGAGTGCATGCCGTCCGCCATTTAAAACTGGACCTGCGCGCACCTCGCACGTGTCCTTGCGAACAATGCCGCTGGTCGGTGACACGGCCAATTTCAAGATCAAAACACCTTGCATTCCATTTACATTCTCCCTCTGCTATTCCAGAAATTTTACTTATTCCTATGATGGTTGATATTTATGCTACAGGATCTATGTAAACAAAATAAGGAGGCAGCAGTCTCAGATTGCTTTGGATCCGTATGAAAGGAATGAGAAGAAACGATTACTCTGTCCAGTATTAATTTAGCCTGATTCGTTTCGAGGCAGTGGTTTATAATTTGCCTCGCATACTTCCCTCTTTTCGTAATTTCCATAGTGATACAACGACTGCCTAAGAAACCTATCACGACACAAAAAAAAAATGCTAGAATTCATGTAATTGATTTTAAAGTATGTAGTTGAAAATAATTTGTGGTGCATTCAAATGAGATAACGTTCAGACAATAATACTTTAATAAACTCTTCAAACATATTATTTTAATGTCTACAGTTTTGAGGTTTTAGTTTCATCGATAGTGCCCAGGCAGAGATCATTGGAGTGCATGGATTTTAATGCTGCGATTGTTTGAATTTTTACTGACCTAATGTTAATGGTTATATATGAGTTTAGAGACATCATCGATTGAGGAGGCAATTAAACAGAACGGAAGAAAAATAACTTCTGATATAGCGCCCCGAGACAGTTTAGTATAGGGGTATAATAATTACACTAAAATTAAGTTTACTTTATAATCGTTTAGTAAGGTAAGAAAGGTGGAGTGGCCAAAGACTGGAGAATATCTAAGACTATATTAGTCTCCTTCTAGCATGTTATAAAAGCCTATGTAACACATAGTACGTGGAATATATCAAAAGTATATCAAGAATTAGACGAACGGAGATACTGTCACTGACATGAAGTTACATAGTACGTTGCTGAAAGTGAACAGAAATTGTTGAGGTTTATAATGCCGCATTTGCTGAGCTAAACCTTGTTTGAATGCAAACACTGATTTTTTTTAAAAAAAATCTGTTTATAGGCGCTCCAACATCGGGGTAATTAGTTACTTGCTAGGCAATTATTTTCCTTTTCTTCTTTATGATTACTCAGTTTGGGAACGTAGGAACACACATGACACCCAGGCACTGCCAGGAGTAGAATCCGGGACCTCTGCGATGAAAGGCTGTGACGCCAACCACTAGACCTCAGAGCCAAACAAATAAGAATTTCTTCTTCGGTCCATAGATACAATCCAGGACGAAGAATTTTATGTCGGACCATGATTTTTTATGTGCTTAATGTTTAATTTCAATAACCAGAAACGATTTTTTTTGTAGCTGACGAAGTCCCGAATACGAGGATGAAACGTATTTTAGTGGAACTTCTATAAATTGGCCTTTTTAATTTACGTTTATGTAAGTATTTATTCTTGACGCGTTCAAGTTTGATCTCGAAGTAGTGATTTCGATCCTATATTTCTCGGATACAAATGGTTAAGATATTTTAGGGTGCAGTTTTCACATCAGTTTTAGTGCGTATGTACAGGTGTGAAACTGATTGGGCCAGGTCAGGGATTAATGATAGCTTGTATAACCATGACTGATGTGGAAAAATGTAATTCATACTGTGTTTTCGAATGATGACTGTGTTATCCGTATTACATAGAAAACCCTTTGTATCTAAAAGTTTGACAAAAGTTATGTGCATTACTCTTATTTTTGCGGTTTACAGCTTTCTCATTTCCCCATTTCTCGAGTTATAATTTCCAACTTCATTTTTGCCGTTTTCTGTAATGTGTTCTTAACTCCCTTTCGATTTTGCACGGAATACAGTAGCATTCCAAGTAAACACTCCTACCGAGAAATTGCTCCACATGCGTGGCTAGCATCCGGTTTACTAATGGCGTGAGATTGTATTTGACACAGGATGTGAGGTGCTCGTAAGGATCGCGGAATTCCTGGTTGCATGCGTTCCCGTGACGTCATAGATGCGGTTGTTGAACCCGGCCAGGTTCATGAACTGCAGGCGGCGAGCCCGTGACGCAGCGAGGTGGACGGGCGCCCATTGGCCCGTAGGCGTGACGTCACGGCACGAGGCCCAATCGAGCCTCGGGGGCCGTCGACTCGCATCCCGGGGAAGACCGCCTAAAGCCGACGTGTTGTTGACCCTCGACGCCGACAATCCGTATCGCAACCGATTAAAATATTTGCCGTGAAGGAGAGTATAGCAGCGTATGTTTCCGAGTGTCTGAAGAAGGCTTATTGAAGTTCGGCGGCCGCGATTGACAAAGTGATGTGGAAGGCCGGATATTAGGGCCGATCTCTGTCGTTTAGGTACGTATTAAGCGCTAGGTACGCGGTGGGGTGCGGGATAAAGGGCGCGCTGGGCTCCCCTTCCCCCTCCCTGCGCGCGCATGGACTCGCCCGGCTCGTGGGGCAGACAAAGGAAGCGAGCCAGTCTGAGCGCAGAGCGCGACAAGGGGCGAAGGCGAGTGCACGTGTGTGTGTGGTGCGTCGGGCGGAGTGCGTGAGTGCGGCGGGCGATGAGTGACAACCACTGCCTTACTACTATCTATTGCTCAAGCCACTAGTGTTCACGATTCGAGTTTCGTCAGATGGTAAGTGTTTCCGCGCGACTTCCGGAAGTATGCGCACCTATTGCAGGTAAAGCCGGAGTAGTAGTAGTTTTTGTCGGCCTGTCTTCCCCGGTGGACGCCTGACAGCCAGCCCCGAGTAGAGGCGCCGCGTTGCCCCTTCCTTTGTTGGTGAGGAGCGCGGAAGTAACTGTATTTATAGCGCATCAGCTGCCGTCCGCCATTTTCCCAGTGACATATTGCACGTCACCACCGACACCTTTACTCCGCGCTGTTGCCACGCCTCTCTCGGAGAAGCTACTCTTAGCTCCGTGAAGTAACGCACCTTCTGCTTCACCTGTGAAATAGAGGTGCCGCAGTAACGTGGCTGTCGTTACGTAAGTCGTGACGTATAACGATGAACACATCTCAAGAGGATACTTCTTGAACGGGTACTTCCCACTCATTTCGCGTCATTCGTTGCGGAAGGAAAGTTCAGTTTCATTGGTACGTTTGTGAAAGAAGAATCTGCGATAGCGGGTACGTTCCGGTCGTGACTGTTAACCTAGTTCTACTTGTAGCTAGCGTGTCGTGATAGCAGGTGTGGCGAACTGGGACGCAGGAAGTACGGCCCTGATAAGTGCTCTTGCCGGTTCCCAGGTACGCCCCTGCGATAAATCTGACGCACCGTGTCCGTCTCCGGGTTGGGTTGTTTATGGTGTGACGGGAAAACCCGAGACTAATGGACGTGTCGACGTTTCTGGATTCTTTCTAGCACGACTCCTGATTTATGAGGCGCTGTAAATCTGGCACATTCCAAACTAGTATGAATAGGTGGACCGCCACGTGCCGGTACCAAGATCCGTAGAGCACTCATCTCCGAATCGCTCTCCTTGCGACAGGGAAAGTGGTTCTGGCTGGTTCCAGGGTCTTGGTTCGTAACTCCGTCCTGTACTCGACGCACAGTCACTCGGCAATTTGTAATTTAGATAATTATATTTACAGCGTTCAATATTTAATTTTCATAACTAATGAAAGTTGTGGGATATTTGGATGATTTACCAAAGAATTTTGAAGGCGTTTGCCAAAATTCCTCTATTGTTCTTAATCGAAGAATTAAATTCATGAAAATTCTCTAATATACAGTATTTTCATCATAACCCTTTTGTTACTCAAATTCATCTTTTATTTACTTATTTAAGTATTTTAGGTGTCCATGAGGACAATTTCGTCCTAATTAGCACTGAGTAATTAGTTTTTCTTCTGATAACGAGTGGCACAGTGTTATGGTCCATGTGGGAAAGTTAATCTGGATTGCTTCATCTAATCTAGCATTATTGGTTTTTTTGCCCCCTTCTTCTCGCCTCGCCTTTGTCCTCCAGTTATTTGTTAGAGTATTTCTTCATTAGATCCGTTGAATTTTTCCTATAATTAAAAAAAATCCCTGCTCTATATTAACTTTAAATATGATTTTAAATCAATATAGATACGGGTAGTATTTTTTGTTTAATGCATCTTTTTAAAAAGTAGAAACTGACGTGTTTGTTTTACTTAATGATTCATGATGCCTCGCCAAATACTAAGAGTTCAACGGTCAGGGAAGGGGGACAAAGCTTCCTGTGATTTGCTTTTCATGTAACTTTGGTTCTTCAATAGAATTACTTTTGGATCCCACTGTGTCGAATTTAGACAGATAAAGGATTATTTAATGTATTATTGGAGTTTTAGGTGCGTTCCGTGTTTCCTGTAATTATATCATAATGTTCAAACTAATCATCCCTGGTCGATGCAATTTCGTCTTCGGCCCGCTCCTTAGTTTGCCTCTTATCTGTCGACCTTTGCACACCTGTCATCTAATCATACTTTTATCCTGGTCACCAGCACGTTAACTATTCCTACCATTCGATTTTAATCTTACTTGTTTTATATTTACTTTATTTGACGATTATATTTTCTCGTTGAAGTGTGAGATGTGGTGTCTGATTGTTACTTGCCGTTGTAAGATACGTTTACTTCGGCAACCATTAATGCCGCTTCCGATGCAATTGACCCGCATGCAATTTCCGGCCCAAATTCCGCAGCTGCCTAGCTGTTGCGAATTACCCCGTTTCCGTTCACTCCTCCCATAGTCTGATTCTATAATTTCTGCATAACACTAATTGGGAACGGTTTTGAGAGTACTTGTAACGACTTTTGCAGTGTCATTTTTAAATGTTCGGTGGTTGATACATTCCTCTTCGTTAGAACCCAATTTTTGGTACGCTGGTATTCTTTGAAGGTGACTAGACTTTGTTATACGAATTTTCACTCGTAGTATTTAGGCGAAAGGTGGGATATTTTATTTATTATATAAAGACAATTTAATGTAATATTTTAACTTAATTGCTGAACTCTTAGCATAATGAGCTCTTATGGGACGTGAAAGCTTGAAAACTTTAATCACGCTTAAGAGCCTCGATTAGCTTTGTAAAGCGTGAATGCTAAATAAAGTTTTCATGATATGAACATGTAGTACGAAATCTATTGTTTCCGCTTGTTCTGCTCATTGAAATTTATTTCCATCTGAGGGAACCGGTTTTATTTTTTTAAGGTGATAGCACTCGAAGTTTTAGAAAGACAACTAGGATAGCCCATATTTATTACTATTCGTTGCTGAAATATTGATATGAACCCTTTTTGAATCATGTTAATACCATCCAGAATTCGTTGAGATTTTATTGGGTATGTCTTTGCCTAATGACGAATGTAACGTTTCGATAATATTCAATTTTATATTCGGGGGATAATATAAAACACAGCTATAGAATCACACTGTAAGGTCCTGTATATCACTGTTGAATTACCGAATATCAACGTAAATAAAGTTGAATACACTTTAATAGTCGCAGGTCATTTGAAGATTTATTGGAGTAACGAGTTAATGAATTTGCCGTAATTATTTTGGAGTTGGTGACGTTGCCATGCGGCCGGAAGTGCGTACCCTCGCTGCGGCAACATCGCCACCCGCCCGCCTTTGTTGCCCTTCGCCTTCGTCTTTCAGTTCCTCTTTTTTACGTCGTCTGTGGTGGGGGGACAACTCGATAAAAGGAAGAAGACCGAGCGGGAATAGGGGAAGGAAATCGGCCATTCCGTGCACCTGCGCGTGCTCTGGCCCGGCAACACAAACTCCTTGACAGCCGGGGTTCGTATTTTACTACAATCTTGAAATTATTTGATCGGATCAGAAGCAACATGATACGATTAGCCCTATGTTATATCCGTGCCGAAATCAAAATACGTCATGAGATCTTTTCTTTGTGACCTTTTCAGAAGATTTATCTGTTTACATTTCACCGATGTAATTTAATTTTTCCACATTTGTTCCCTTTATTGTCAAGAAAATAGTTATTAATTATTTTGGATTATTCCCCAATTTAAGATTTCAGGTTCAAGATTGAAAATAACGTTACGGATTTACATGTGAAATTAACCTATTAATAGTAAGTTTTATTTTTGTATATTTACTATTTTCCATGCTGAAGGATGTTCAAATTTTAAGGACATTATACGATGTGTGATCATAAAATAACCGAAGTTTGCGTATAGAATTTATTAGTCAGGATCAATTCTTTCCTCTTAAGATATAATACACTCGTTCCAGCGTATCTTGGAATCACTTCAGGGACTCACTATTTGGTATAGCATTCAGGTGCTTCAGCTATTGTGTCAATGGTAACAAAAGGTCGCGTCGTTCGATTAAAGTCGCTGGGGCAAAACAACGCACTGTTTTTCATCAAAAAATCGAATTAACATTGAGGTGTGGGCAGAGCATTATCGTTATGTATATTCCACTATTCGGGGCGTTTTCGTAGAATGGTTTCACGCATAACTTCCAGGCATTATTCATTATTAACCGTATTGCCACATGGCAAAAACTCGTGTCGCACTACGCCATCAAAATAAAAATAAAAACATCTAGGAGAACCTTCACCCGATCAATTTTTTGTGAAATTCTCTCTTCGGATAGCTTGGTATCATTGGGCTTTGGTTTCGCCGTCGTACCATACACCCATGTTTCACCACATGTTATGATCGTTTTAAGCAAATCTGGATCGTCATTGACTTACTGGAAAGATTCCTGAGCGAAAATTGCTTGGCAATGTCCTCGGATGTGAATCGGCGATTATTCAGGGCGATCGTCTTCATCAGTGTCTTCACAGCTCTTTGAAACTTATAAACTCTGGTCTTACTCGTAGTAGTTTCGTCAAAATCTACAGATCACATTTCATAGTGTTGCGTTTTATTTTATTTTTTAAGCAAAATTTTATGCAAATTCTGTGATCCATTATTTAGAAAACAAAATTCGCCGAGCATATGAAAATACGCCTGACCTTGTCGACTGTCAGCAATAAACTGGCTGCCAATTGGAAAGTTTGTACTAACGAATGAATCTACGTTTAAAAAATGTTTTATTGAACCCGCAAAATTAAAATAAATTCCAGTTACTTTATCACAATTGTTTTGATTCCTACAATACGCCCTCTTCAGTCTTCAGTGTTAAGAAAATGTTTCTTTCCTCTTACGATTTTCATAGGATGAAAAAAGTCTTACCATTCTAGCAACGTCTATTTAGAAAACTATATGTAAGTCCACAAAATAGTTGCAATTAGTTTTATTAATTGCGACATTTCGAGAATATTCTGCTGGCTTAATTTTGTGTGTTCACTTCATCGACAAACGAATTTATTTTTTATCAATTACATTAGTAGTAGTAGTAGTAGTTTGAGAATATTGGCTACATTAATTCTTAAAACGATAATTGAAAGTCAGTATGCGTGCGGAAGAATTAAAGAAATGAACATTAAGTACAGGCAAAATTTACGCATGGTCATTCTACTGGTACTTCGCGGTTGTCATGTGGCGGACTGTTTGTTATTAACATTAATCTGAACTATTGAGAATTTATAGAAGTGTGAATGTATGTTATCAATGTAAAACGATATTGAGGTCGAATAGTGTCTTGGCCTACGTGCGCTGCATGGTATGCTTTGTTCCCATGATGTGTGCATTGGCATTCGGATTTTGGAAACTGCCGACCTTGGCCTGTCAATCGCGACCACCACCCCTACGAAGCTCTCCTTTTCTTCGTTCCCTCAAGCTTTGTGAGGGATGGAGGGTCCTCATTGTGTCTGTAAACAAGGCTCTGAATTGGTTATGCTTGGGGTAGGTTCCGGGCCAGTCGTGTCGTGAGCCTCTATCAGAGAGCCCAGGTACGCGCTGTCTACTTTCCAGGCCTACTGCAGGTAAATCTATTTCGAAACTTCGATTGAAACTTAAATCGTTGACGTAAGGGTAAATAAGGTGTTAAATGTCTGGGATAGATACAGCAAAGCAATAAAATTTCACTTTGCGGCTGAACTCGATTACCTTCATGCTTAATTATGTATTACCGTCCCTTTAGGTGTATAATTTTTAACCTTGTTTAATTTTATCTTCAAAAGATCCCATATCCAACGTTTCATTTTTTATTTCCTTACTTCGGACTACTAATTATGAAGACTTCATTTATTAACTGCTATGTAACTTAATTTTCAGTCAGGCTAGATTAGTCGTTGTTACAGCTATATGTAATTAATGTGTTGTGTTAAATATCAACTTTAACTTCCTTTAATTGTGACATTTTTAGAGTGTACCATTTCAACACCCTACCGCAGACAGTACGTATGTGGATCGCAAAGTCGTAGGAATTTCTTGGTTAGTACACGAAGTACATTTTCATTGAATGTTGCAGTTGTTTTATATTATTTTTTCTGAAGGCATGTTTCATCGGCCAATAGCGGATTATTAATTTTAAAATACCATTATCAAATCTTTTTATTTAATTACTAGAATAACGTTACATTTAATGATAGAAATCTTGCACCTTTCTTAGTATATATGTGGATTTCGTGAAGTTTCCTTGTGTTGCACAGTGAGTAATAAATCCTAATTTGATGGTGGATAGCGTAACAGAGCATATACTGTGCCTAGAAGTTTAACTTTGATATTTACCTGCATGAAATAACTTATCCCTAAATTTCGACTGTTTATGCTAATTTAATTTCGGTATTCTTTTTCATTTATTGATATAGGGACTTGGACCATAACTATTAGTTATATTCTGTAGTTTCCCTCCTCATCTCTAACAATGAAAACCGAACACAACACTGGGATTCTCATGGACAGAAGTGAAAGAAACATCGTAGTAAAACGACGTTTCGACGGCGGTCACTGCCGTCATCTTCAAATAAAGAGAAACGTTATGTTACAGCAATGTTTTTATCCCGAGAACTTCTTGTCCATCACATAAACCAGGAAAGCCTTTGTTCGATAATTGGATTCTCATATTTTTACTTTTAGCAGATATTTTACTAGTCAATTAAGTGAATTAAAGAATGGTTATTTAACTTGCAGTTTGCGCTGAAGTGTTAGTTTCCAACCAGAGAGAATGGTCAAGAAAAATAATGTGCTTTAGAGTGGACGTAACTTACAAGGCACGCAAAAAATTGCGAGAGTAAAAATTACAGAATTGTAATGAAGTCGTTTGGTCAAAACACTACCACGTATTCTATAAGAGAAGAAATTGAGAATGTCTGAAGAATGAATTCAATACTTTAAGAACTCAGTCACACCGGTCCTGATAAGACTATGGTACTATTTAGCGTTTTTTTTAAGGAGTGGTTGGGCTCTCGTGCCAAGCTCCGATTCTTCACCCACAAAATTGGCAGTTTTTTACTGTTCAATTAGCTAGATTATTTATTCCTTCCGCTCCCTCAAATCTCATCCGTTACAGACAATGGAACTATCAAAATTTCGTGTTTCTATTAACATAGACCATGAACATACTTCGAGCTTTGCTGTGCTCGTATAAGACGGGATACTCAAAGGTTATATGGAAACTTAAAAGAACGCCATATGTAATAGTCTGTAGAATTGTGGAAGATACTGTTATTTTGAACTAGAGATGAAAGGACGACATAGTTATTACTTTCGCTGAAGGTCAAGGATACGAGTTTGATTCTGATTGTAAATTAAAAAGCAAAAATTTTATGTTTGTCAGTGGTTTTCACCTGCGTTTGATATCCGAAGAATTATCTGAAAATGATATATAGGAAAGTTAAAAATCCCTTATTCATCAGTCCATGATTTATTGATTGCAATTTTTTTATCCCTATAAGAGAGTTATCGAATATGTAGGTGTTGTGGTAACAAGTTCTAAGTCTAGTGTGATGAAACCCTCCATGATAACCACCTGCGCAAGCCTTTTCATTTCTGCACAGTTAATACTTCCCACATAATCCTTAAACGGCTTAGTGTATTCCATCCATCCTTAGTCTCCCTCATCTGTTCTTGCCCCATACACTTCCCTCTAATGCTAATTTTACAATACCCACTAGCCTCAAAACGTGGCCTTCTCTTGATCATAGTCCTCCAAATTGTTCTCTTCCCTTAATGTGCTTAGATCTTCCTGGTTAGTTGCCCTATCCACTCAACTGATTTTCAGCATTTCCTATAGCATCACATTTCAAAAGCTTCTATTATTTTCTGTCTGCAACTATCGTGCACAATAACCAGGGATTGTAGAAGTATGGCAGACAATGACTAGGATAGCACAGACAAGGAAGGCTTTAGCAAAAACGAGACGTTTACTTACGGGTAATATAAATGTGAATATTAGGAAATAAATGCAAAAGATGTTCGTATGGAGTGTGTTGGTATGTGTATGCGAAAATAGGACGGTAGGAGTTGCAGAAAGAAAAATAATAGAAGCCTTTGAAATGTGTTGCCATAGGAGAATGTTGAAAATAAGATGGGTGGATAGAGTAACTAACGAGGAATTTCTAAGCAGAATGGGGAAAGAGCGAAAAAGGGGACGTTGACCAAGGGATAGATTAATAGGACCTGTTTTAAGACATGAGTATTATTAAATCAGTATTAGAGGGAAATGCGTGGTGTAAGAACAGCAGGAGGGAAAGGATGGAATACACTAAGTAGATTAGGGAGGGTGTGGTAGTTATGCGGAAATAAAATCTTGCGCAAGATAGGATAGCATGGAGGGTTGCAAACCAGTCGAAGGACTGAATACTACAACAACAACAAGACTGTAAAATCAAAAGCTGTCGTTTTGTAAAAAAACAGAATTGTAATCAATGAATCATGGACTGATAAATAAGGTTTTCACCTTCCCTATATATCATTTTAGATAATTCTTTCGGATATCAAACACAGGTGAACCACTGACAAATGCAAAATCTTTGCATATTAATTTCCAATCGTCATATCAAACTTGTTTGAACAAATGTACGAATGTAAATAATTCTAAAATATCAATGCAAAGTCTATTAGCCTTTTATTCTTATTTTACTTGCGCACCTGCGTTAATTATAAATGTGTTATCGATAGTGGCAGCCAATTTAGATTGTGTAAAAATTAATATCAAAATTTATATTGGGTTATTGCACTTGTTACATAGCTTTGCGTAAAGATTTTTTGCTTAATAGTTCGTAATGTAATGTATCATAGCTCGTCAATGCCTTGTGCACATCGATCAGTAAAACCACACCACGAACTCGTTCAAATAAAGTGGATAGTGCCACATAATTGCTTCATTTCTATTCCATAGTGCACAAGTCCCTGCCCCGAGGGAACATACGCTGGTGACTTAATCCTGGATTACGTTCTAATTTCTTCCACAAAGGATGGTTCTTGTTAGTGCAAATCGTTCAACGTGAATTTCTCTTCCGGGTAACGTGCATAGCAGTTATAATTTTTTTGGAGGCGTTGGCAAGTTACTCGGCAGTGTACCAACCCAACAAGCGGCCGGCAGCTGAGGGCCCGTCTGTCTACCTGGAAGCGACGGCAGCTGCGGGCCACGGGCCAGGTGGAGTCCCAGCGCCTCGCTATCGATTGGCCGACGATTTTCTTGCGGGCCGCCGTGAGTCACGGCCATCTGGCAGCCGCGGCGTGACCTTGAGGGCTGAGGGCGCGAGGAGCCTCGGTCGCCCGGCAACGCAAGGCGCCCGGCCCGGTCGATATGAGGAGCCCATCTTGCCTTCTCGCCGCCCTTACGCACGTACCATTCGGCACGTAGGCCCCTTTGCCACGCCGCTGGTCTCTTCTCTTGCTCAAGCCACTTTCATGAGATAGTAACGTGTGTGATAACAGATTCGACCTTATTTAACTGACAAATAAATGTTGAATAAGGTCGTATCCCTTGTTATATGGGATATAGTTGAATTAGTAATTGGGTTTCCATTGGCTGCTATAAATTGAAGGTAAAATTGTAGCCGTTCGGCACATTAAGTGAATAGAGGGAATCGGATTGGAAAATGAATTAAAGTGCTCACGGGAACGACCAGATAAAGAAAATGCCGAAGGCTAATGCTGTGTGCAAACTCAGGGTGGAGATCGAGATTTATTTATCTCCGTAGAAAAAAACATCATTTTGGGCATCCACTTTCTCAGGCCGCGAATAGAATTCAAATTATGACCTGAATGCAACATAATGTTTTTACAAATCTTTCAACGTCGGGTTATATATACATTTATATAAATTTACTATCCGATTTTACATACCTATCCTTGCCCGGTAAACGCTTAAAAGTTGAATGCATATATTCTCGGTCTTAAGGTGCTTGTTCGAGGGAAACCTGACTCGTCGTTGATCACGTTGTGATGCCTAGCAAGTAATCGATCCTAGTCCTGTGTGACTGTTGCACATCTTTAAATAATCATCGAGGTCCTTGCTGCCGGGTCTTGGAGCGGCAGTTCCAAAAACGTACTGAATCGAAGAATAGTCAATATTTGCCCTTCGCATAGCTCTCAGCTTCTTCCCGTGTCGGAACCTCACGATTATAGATTGATAGTGCTATTTTCCTTTCCTGTATCAATTCAAACACTTCCAAAAGAATAACGTGAAATTGAGAGTATTGGGAACATTTAATATACCAATTTTTCGAAGATTGGCAACTAGTTTGACCAATTGAACGACTTTTTTATTCATATTAACTTTCTTTATAAGTGAATGAGTGATTCGATTTGGCAGACCGCTGTTCCTTATTGTGCTTACTTTAGGTCAAAAGAAGTAATTGAAAGGACGTATCAGCCATAGATTGCCGAGTTTTTTTTTAATTAAGTGCCTGTGCATTATCGGAAAAGGTTTTGCTGAAATCAGTCGAAACTAAACTCTGTTTATTTAAAACATTTTTATTTTCCGATGCTTTGCTTTTCTTTCCCAGTCGTAAAGTTAGGCAAGACGGCTTCCAGTTTGCTGTATGACGGAAGTCGTGGCGTACGTGACTGCGTACGCGTTGGAAGAAGATATCCGTACACCAGCGATGCAATCAATGTCAGTCTGTTGCCGCGGGACGCGTGTTTTATTGGTCCTGCGGGATGCGCGCGCAGCTACGTAGTCGTTGCCAGGCAACGCGCTGTTTGCTGACGTACCGCTCGGTTCTTTAATTTTTAAGTGCATGTGCCGGCGCTGTTGCCAGATCACCGACGACGTGCCTGCACTGATAAGCCCCTCCTCGTAAGCGCTTCTGACCTCGGACCTATTCCTATTGTCCGCTTTCTCCGGGGTTTGAGTTACGTGTTTCGTACTCCCTCTCAATTGTTACATGCTGGCGCACCTGCACTTTCGTCTACCGCTTTATGTCGTGATACAGTCTCCCTAATTCCCTTTGTTACGTTGGACATGCCACTGTAGAATTATTCAGCTTGGCTTTGAGGCAAGAACGTGAGCTGTAAATAGTAAGAAAAGAAACGGGATGTTAAAGAAGCGAAAAGGCTATACTTTGTGGTACGCTGATCTAACGAGTGCGTACACTAAGTGAGCATTTTATACAACTGTAGTGCTTCTTTCGTTCTCTTCAAATGGCCATGTTGGAAAGACCATCACTGTCAGGGCGACAATTCATTTAAATAGACAACCATTTTATTATATTTTCTTTTAGATATTTAAGTTCATTTCAATACATTCCGGCATCTAATCTTTAGCGCCAATGTGTACCAATTTTTATCAGGATTGTCACTATCGTATATTATTTTGTTAAACGACACGTATTGAAAATCTAGTTTCCTCGGAAATACTAGTTTAATTGAATAAACAAAAAGAACCAATTTTATAGACTCATCTCTTTCGATCTACTGATTTTATTTCAGTTTATTCAGAGAAAATTGTATTAAAGCTTACGAATGTGAAAACGAGAATCTTACCAGAGACCACCTCGTGCCTAGAATTTTTGCTCGGATTTGTATGCCGTCTGTTATTATTTTAGCATTTGAAAGTACTTTGAATATAAAAATGTAAACAAACAGATTCGACGGAAATCATATTGACTTGAGTAAGAAATACACTAAGCTCTGCTCCTGTCATTAGAACCTCTTCAGGGGGATTTGTAAGTCAGATATAATTTTTGACCTCAATGTTTGTGTTGAGCACATTATAAATTTTACCAGTTCATTACTTACTTATGATTTATAGTAATTGAGCCAAAATCAACACAATTGCCCCAATTTATGGAATTATTTATTTTCCTTCGTCTACATTCAGTTTCTATAGCTTTCCGACAAACAGCGCGCACATGTCTGTGATTCTTGTCCTGGTTCTGAATTTCCAATTAAAGAAACGGAACGTCGCTTTGTGATAATTTTTTTATTATTAAAATTTTATTTCAGACTAACTTGGCTATTTACTCATTTCGTCCAAAACATGAAACGTTCCCCGAGTATAACATGCGTTGAATTTCATGTTGTTTTCCTGAAATCAATCTAGTCTAAATGTTGTTTTGGTTTAGTAATTTTGGAAATGCAAGTGCACATGTAAACACGCTGCTAGTTGTGACGTGGGCATATGGAAGCGCGTAGGTCATGGTTCTGCCATCTATCTCAAGGACGCGCCTCATCGAGGGGCCACATCCGCCTCGAAAATATTATCTATGAAACGTTAATTTCGCTTTCAATTATAACTTTCGCACTTTTGCCGAGATCCTAGGATATCAGCTATATACACGAGGTTGTGTGAATGTGACCCAGTCGTGAGTTCTCCAGAAGACTATGAATGAACATTAATCTAATATTTACATTTGGAAAGTCTTGTATCGTTCACCTAACCACAATATTTTCGACTTATTTCAATAATTATAATCCATGTCAAGATGCAATCATTAATTCGCATTCAATAACTTCATTATATATTTTTTATTTAAGATCTGTTCTTTTGGTGCTACTTGCTCATTTGAAAAGTGTATTTGGTAATGCTATGCTCATGACCCGCACAACCGCATTATGTGACGGATAACGGAATGATTACTCAGCATCCCAGGTGGTACTTGTGAACTTAGCTCGACAGAACTGAACCAATCACACCAATAATAATGTCTTAGACGTCCAACTATCTAATTAAAAAGAAAATTCAGAAGGTGAGGTGTAATTGCGAAGAGACTATGTGGATTTGGTTTTCCTTATGGTGATGAATCAAAGAGGCGCTCCTTCTATAAGTGTTTGATACTTTGATTTTTCTTTTTATCTATTCACCTTGATCCTATAGTGTAAATACTAGTGATGAGTAAGATAGTTCTTTTAAGGGAATAGTTCGTTTGTCTTGTGAGTCGTCACAAATTTCGCTGATGAATACAGGCAGACTGTGAGGCCAAGTTGTCACTCAGGCTCCAGGCAGAAAAGAAAAGCATTTATTGAAAAAATTAATATCAATGTTTGAAGTGTACATATTACAAAAAGAAGTAGATATATTACAGACAGGAAATTAGTGATTAAATAAGTACCACACAACGTTCCGTTAGCCATGTAGCTTTCGACGTGTGATCAACCTGAGACACTGCACAAGCCAAGTGACGGATCTCCATAGCAAAACCAACCCTGTGCTATCGAGTTCATCGCTTGGCTGTCTGCAGATGCGTTCTGGGACATTTATTTTATCATTAATTTATTGTACATGTTGCGTACTTTTTTGTAATTTAAAAAAAGGTTGATTACTATACCCACAATACGGTAAAGGGAATAGGGAGCCATTATACTTTCAAACTTACAAGGAATGTAATTTGTGTAGTTGCCCTGCGCACTTCAATAGTATGAGCTTGAAATGCTGATAGTATTTAAGGATTAATTTTCACATCTGTTATTGAAGGTAATTTTACTAGAACTTTGTCTCACTATAATATTCATACATACTAGAAGTTATAATGACGCTAAAAGAAATAAAAACTCAACAAAATAATTGTTTTACGTGGCACCACAAATTGGCTAAAATCTGCCAGAACCTCATCACATGCAAACTTCTTTTCTAATTATTCGCAAATCGTATAGCATTTCAGAATCCTGTTGACCTTTGACAATTTTCTGAAAGAACTTTGAAAATGTCTTATGTTGCATTCATTACAAATTGATCCATTCGACTTCTGTAATAATTAATTATTTAATAACTGGCATACGTTATAAGGTAATAGGACATTTAAATTTCTCATTTTTTAAGGTGTGACTTTGTGAAGATTGGTCTGAAGTGTTATGTATCTAAGTTTTCATGCTCACATTGAAGAAATAATTTTGAAGTTAATAAAAGTTTATACAACAAAATGGAATTGTACTGTATTAGTATATGTGTTCTATTGTTCTAGGGCTGTGAAGGCGTTCCAGCAAGTTCTCTATGTGGACCCGGGCTTCTCCCGTGCCAATGAAGTCCACCTGCGCCTGGGGTTGATGTTCAAAGTGAACAGCGATTGGGAATCAGCTTTGAAACATTTGCAGTTGTCTCTGATCGACGCCAGCCCATGTACCTTCTCGAAACTAGAGAGTGAGTACTCCTCTTGCATGTCCTGTCTACCTAGTGTCTGATATTGATTGGCTCCAAAGAATCACTTAAAACACATGTTTTAGTTCGCTTCCACATCGCCCATCTGTACGAGGTTCAAGGAAAATACAAAAGTGCCAAGGAAAACTACGAACAGTTACTGCGAGAAAAGGAACTCCCGACGCACCTCAAGGCAGACATATGTCGACAATTGGGTAAGTCCCTTTAGATTTAATTTTTCAACATACCAAAATACAAACCAAAAAAAACTTCTTCATTCTATCACTTTTGAGCAATTTATCTAAATAAACCATTTAATGTTATAAATTTTGATAAACACTATGTGTACTATAATAATATTATAGAATGTGTTGTTTAAATTAAATATTAACTGTTACCTTGATCTTTTTTTCATATTGTGCAGGTTGGATGTACCACTGTGTGGAGTCACTGGGGGAAAAGAATCAGCGTGAGAGTGTAGCTATCCACTGCCTGCAAAAATCCATTGAAGCAGACCCTAAGTCTGGACAGTCTTTGTATCTCTTGGGTCGGTGTTTTGCAAGTATAGGGAAAGTCCATGATGCATTTATTGCGTACCGTAACTCAGTGGAGAAGTCTGAGGGAAATGCCGACACCTGGTGCTCCATAGGGTAAGTAGTGCCTACTGGGAGAGTAAATTTGGTAGTTGTTTTTGTTAGAATCGGTGTGTTTATTCATTCTGTTTGTTTTTTCAGTGTCCTTTATCAGCAGCAGAATCAGCCTATGGACGCTCTGCAAGCATACATATGTGCCGTTCAGCTTGACAAGAGCCATACTGCCGCTTGGACCAATTTGGGTAAGAATTGTGATATCATGATTTATGTATTGTAATTTTAATTTGTTTTTATACATAAGTGACATTGTCATTATGTTATGAAAAAGAAATTAGGATAGGTGGTGTCTTACCAGATACAGTTGGACACTTTTTCTAATTTCAGAGATTTTAGCCTCCTCAGTCAAGTTATGTAACGTCCTGTGGCCACACAAGGTTCTTTTGACAGTGTGGCTTATGTAGTTACTTTTAGATATATATCTTCAGGACAGAGTCTGAATAGCAGTTTATGTCCCTCTTTCCCTATACATACGGTCTTGAAGAACAAGGTCAAGCTCTTGAAAATGGGACATTTTACTGTGTCCCAGCCAGGCAATACCTACTATAAATTTGGAGAGGGTGGGGTGAGAATGGTTAAAATTGTCCAAAATGACACTTATCACTGACTAATCCATAGTTTTTTATGTATCCCAGATGATCAGTGACTCGCCCAATTCTGTGTAAGTATTCAACTTCCATCAGTTGTCACTGGGTGAGAAGGGTTTGGTTATAAAATTTACAAAATGACTTAAAGATTATAGAATTAATTCTTCTCTCTGTCTAATAAATTAGGCAAGATGGGACAATGTTAAATATATAAACAAGTGACTTGTATAGTCTAGACTAGGTAAACAGCACATCATGTAAACAATTTTAAGATGATAATATGTAACTTATTATATATATATATATAATATATATATATATATAATTAATGGGGAAAGGACAGAGAGATAGAAAGAAGATGACTTACCTGAGGTTCATAGATGGTAGACACCTTGTGAGTTTTGGAGTCGTCGGCTAGCCGATCACTGGAAATGTCTTCCTAACCTTCTGATGAAGGGGGCGGTGCCTCCGAAAATTCAAGTTCTCCAAAACTCACAAGGTGTCTACCATCTATGAACCTCAGGTAAGTCATCTTCTTTCTATCTCTCTGTCCTTTCCCCATTAATTGTTTTAAACATGACAATGTCATTTCCTATCTCATATTTATATATATATATATATATATATATATATATATATATATATTATATGGCAATTACTAGTTTATATAAATTATAAGTGAAAAATGACAGAACCAACATTTACAAATTCATAGCAAGTGAAAATGTAATAAAATTAAAGCAATTCTTGTTTGCGAAGTACAAATTAAAATATTGCAATTATTCAAAATAGTAGTTTTATGAAAATGACAATGATTTTCTTTAGATGCACATTGTCCATGATTATCTTTTTACTTCATCTAAATAATATATTTATATATAAGTTTATTAATAGAATAATTTCAGAGTTGCGATAATTATCAATTTTAAATATTTGCAAATTGTGTGCAGGTATTTTGTACGAAAGCTGTAATCAGCCAAACGACGCTTTTGCATGTTATATAAATGCTACAAGAGGATCAGGAGGGAGTGCAGGTGGTCCTACAAGCCCTAACTCTAGTTTAAATAGTGCTGCATTATCCCTGGGATCACAGCCGAACAGAGCACTGGGGGGAATGAATCCCAACCTCAGTCAGAGAATAAAGTTCCTACAGAGTCACCTGGCCAACGCACCGATGCCTAGCATCACAAGCAAGTGAGTTGTACACTTCGAATTAAGTAATATTTTCACAACTACATATTTTCTGGTCTTTCTGTCCCTTTCAATGTAATTATTTCCCCCACACAGACCAAATCATCAGTGCATTCGATAATTTGTAGTTACAAGTGATAATTAAACATGCTATTTAAAATATTTGTTCACAATACTTTCCTTAATAATTTGAGTCTCTCTCTTGTTTAGGCGTCGGCAATTGCCGTCAATTGAAGAAGCGTGGAATTTACCAATTTCAGCTGAAATGTCTTCTAGGCAACAGCAGCAGAATCAGGCAATGGTTCAACAAAGAGGAGTAAATGGGCCTTTTCAGAAGAACTATCCTCAGGTATGGTTTCTTGCATCTTATCTTTTTTTCTACCATTGTTAGAAGAAAATTGTAGAGATAAACTACAAGATAATTGATACCCAAAAGAATTTTCTCATCATTGCTACTTTTTATAAGGATATGTGTTCTCAATTATAACTACTGTCCACTTTTAGTACTGTCAACTAACAATTGTGGCTGGCACCCAGGTAGAAGTGAATCCAAGTGGCCTAGAAGATTAGAATAACTCCTATTCACACCAAATTACTGCCTAGTAGACTTCTGTAGATAAAACTGCAGTTTATTGTATTTTACAATTTAATATATGTCAATTTGCTATTACAAGAAAAGTGATACCAAAAGAATCTTCTAGTGGACTACAAACGACATCATCTGAGAACTCTTCATCCAAAAGGGATAGATTTTGTAAAACGAACCCTGAGGTGTACCTGTTAGGTTACATGTATACATCTACATATTAGCATACACATACTAAAAAAGTAGGCATGTTAGTGTCAATATGGGGAAGTATGTGTTTATTTAAAAATAGTTTGATATACAGGAGTTCACTAGGTAAGCAATGAGGTGTGATTAGGGTCTTCCCTAATCGTCAGGCCTTGCGGACTCCCCATGACTGTGAGCTGGCCACAATCGCTAGTTGATTATACTATAACTACTTGTTAATTGATCTTGCACATCATTTTGAACAACTTGTATATTTAAGAGATTCTTTCATATTCCTCATACAGCACATTTGTTTAGAATTGGGTGAGAATGACAAACTTATGTTTTTAATATCAACCTTATTTCTAGTCGGGGCAGCAACAACAGTTCCATAATGGACTGAATGGTCATCAGGTATCACCACAAGGGCCACCACCACCTTATCCAGCCCAATCAAATCCAGTTGCTGCTAAGAGATTCAAGGTTAGTGATTATTACTTATATTTTGATATTGGTCTATTAGATAGGGTGTAAATGTTACCTATGGCAATGTAATTTATAAAGTCTATGAAATTGGAGAATTTAAAAGACCTGGACAGTGCCAGCTATTAGTTCATTGGAGATGGAAAAGTGCAATCCACTTGTAAGAATTTCTGAAACTTTAGCCTTGTGGAATCCAAATCATCTCTTCTTTTTCTTTCTCTTACTCTTGTAATCCATCAATACAGAAATAAATTTTTTTATCTATGTTAACTTCATCTTTTAGACTGGAGGGGAAGTTGTGGAAACGAGTCCTCCAGGAGCTAGAGTGGCACCAACAGGTACGCAACAACAGAGGACAGTGCCACCACAGATGTTTATGACTCAACAACAGTTACAAATGCTGCAGTACCTACAGCAAAATGTTACAAATCTTACTCCACAACAACAGGTGCTGATTCTCATATGGCTGTCTTAATATGATAATGAACAGAGTCAAAAATTGGTACTATATAAGGATCATTTTCAGGGTATGCTCCAACAATTGCAACACCAATACCGTTTAATGCAACAGCAACAGCTGAAACTTCAACAACAACAACAACAGCAGCAGCAGCAAAGAGTACAGGCAGGTGTTGTGAGGCAGCCTCAACCAGGACAGTATGGCCCCTATCACCAAAGCTCTGTAATCAAAACATACTCCATGCCTCAACAGACGGTGAGTATGGGATCTCCATGTGGAATAATATGTTGGTGATACGTAAATATTTGTCTGTCCTGTATTATAATTTTCAATTAAATATATATTGAAAAAGAAGTCTTATAGTTTTGGGTGTAATGACTATTAAGAAACTTATTTTATAAGAATAAGATGTCTGTTTTCTATTCACATGCTGTTTCATTCACAGCAGGGTTCGGTGGCTCCTCAGACTGGGTTCACTGATAACGGTGTTGGCTACTCTGCTGCTACACCAAATACTCAACAGTCACCAGGAATGCCTTACAAAAGTGCCACTGTGGAACACCAATTAACATATCAACAACAACGAACTCCAACACAGATTCAACAGTATCAGTTTGCAAGTCCTGCTGGAAATACTGGATTTACTCAGGTAAGTCTTGCATATGAATATTCCATATCAAATCAATATTTGGCTTTATTTTTCCTTCTTGTCTGTTACTTCTTTCAAGAAACATAGATTTCTGTTTGTGTTGCTTTAATCCTTTTGTTTAATGTGACTGTTAAAAAATGTCATTTGTTGGGTGTTTTAATTTACTTGGTTTTACATTTTTAGACAAAAAAATTGTGAAATTACAGTTTCTTCAAAAGGTACACATGATACTGATTCTTTTTGCCTTTTAAAGTTCTTTGTATCTGTGTTTGTTCTCATTTCCAGTTATATTGTTAATTTATATATACATCTGACAATAATTGAACCAGAGTACTGATTATTGAAAGACTGTGGTACATGACTATCTTTTTCACTATAATTATTAATAGTTTCTTAAATTGCTAAGCATATTCAAAAAACCTGTCTGGTTCCAACTACAAAATAAAGAGGTCAAATGATATGAATAATATAATACTTGTAACTAGTGAGAAAAATAAGGTTAACATCCATGATAACCCAATAAGAAGTAATTCTCTGGAGCACTGTGTAATTTTAATAATTGCTTTAAACCATTTCAGATATCATCTACAACTACACCTCATGGAACTTCCCCTGCTCACACTCCGCATGATGGAGCAAGTTATCACCATACATTCCCACAAGCAAATTCCCCTTCTGCCAAGGAACTAGCTGTAAGTGATCAAGAGCTGCAGGCTCTTCTGTCACAGAAAGATATTGCTACCTCATTAGCTGAAGATCTGTTAAAACATTTTGGTTCTGGACATGAAGACTTGGATGTCAAAGTCGAAGAGCCAGTATCTACGCCATCAGTTCCCACCACTTGCATGCCACCTCAACAAAATTCAAATACGTTGAGCTCTGGTCCTTTCTCGCCTTCTAATTTGCAAGATAACACCACTACTTCTGGAACTACTACTGTAACTGTTTGTTCTACAGTTTCTACTACTACAGATTCCACAACAGTGAAACCTTCTTCACCTGTTGTAACTTCTGAAACTAGTCCCAAGTCTGAGCACTCAAAGGCCACAACACCTACACCTGTTCTGTCTCCGGTACATGAAATTAAAGTGGAAAATAAACCTGATCCAGTGGTTTTAAATAGTCACAGGATTACACCAACTTTGAAACAAGAATTGAAGGTTGAAGCAGCTGTTCTTGAGTTCTCTCAGATATGTGACTCGCAGCCTGAAACTGAATTTAGCATTGACATGGATGCTAAATCTGTAATTGAAGCTTGCAGGTAATTTTATAGGTGCAGTTTTATTATATTATGTATGTTGTTTGTATAGAACAATTGCACACTTTTAGGAAGATGAGTTATCGTGAAGTTTGGGTTATTATTAATGATTTGTTAATGATCCTTTGGTTCCAATAATGGAATTGTATCTTCATATTATTATTTATACTTATGTGATTAGTCTAATTGCTATTTTCTTTAACAATTACAGAGGCCAGGGTTTGAATGGTGTTTCTAACTGCAGCATCTTGTCAGATAAAGCACCACCACCACAACCGCCTGATCCTCCACTTCACCAACTCACAAGAGAACAATTGCTACCACCAACACCTTCAGTTTACTTGGAGCACAAGAAAGATGCATTCAGTCCTCAACTACAGGAATTTTGTTTGAAACATCCCATTGCTGTAGTTCGTGGACTTGCCGCAGCCCTCAAATTAGGCATGTTGATATTCCATAAATTATATTTATTAATTTACTTGTTTAAGAAATAGTAACTAATAGATTGTATGTTCTGTTTATCTCCACTACTCACTTAAATAAATCCTGCTGTTTATATATATGCCAAATTTTCCAGATGACAGTATATACCATACAATTAGTATTAAAGATGAGTTATAAAATAATAGTCTAATATTGAAGAACAATTCCAGAAATATTTATTAGTGCTTATCTGGTCAGAAAACCATGAACGTAAATTTGAATGTTTTTACTAAATCAAAGCAGAAAATATTTTATTAAAAATTAATACACTTGATTAATTTAAAGCCACACTGTCATTTTGTAGAATACAGTACTGAATTGCTTCTAACGCTATTACCACAAATAAAAATTACGGGATTACAGTCAGTTTACAATTCTTTCATATTCACAATTTTCTTAAAATTTGCCAACTTTCAACATATTTTTTCAAACCTCAAAGTTTTCTGTACCAAAACTATTTCCAAATAATAAAACCATGATCTTGTTTTTTCTACTGTCATCAATATTATTTTAATATTGAATATTTTAATCTAGCCTTTTATTATTGAATTTGTAACCACATACTTGTGCTCTCAATAAATATAGTGTAATATAGTGTGATTTTCAAATAAATTGGTGTAAAATATATTTTTTATGAAAATTGTTAACGAAAAATATGCAGAAATGGTAATAGGATATCTAAAATATTTAAAAAGTTAAACTGCAAGTTTTCTAGACGGACATATGGAGAAGAAATATATGTCAGACTTCACCATAATTATAGAATGGACAGTTTTCTTTAACCAATTTTTATCATTTTTTCCTTTTTCCAGATTTGGGTTTATTTTCTACCAAAACTCTTGTTGAGGCAAATCCGGATCACAGCGTGGAAGTTAGAACACAGATGCAGCAAACTTCGGATGAAAATTGGGATCCACAACAGGGAAGAAAAGTGTGGGCTTGCATAAGCCATAGGTCTCACACTACAATAGCAAAATATGCTCAATACCAAGCATCTTCTTTTCAAGATAGTCTTAAGGTGGGTTGCAGTTCAAAAGCTTCTGTCAGTTATAAACAAATTTACAATTTGTGCACTTTGCACAGAAAATTGAAATTTATATAATTTATCACCAATCAAGCCAGGGGAAATTATTGAATGGGCTGATTAATAAAGACATTTTGAGACTTCCTCAGGCATACTACAAACATAATATTACAAGAATTTGTTCTGTTTTACCATTTATTTCATTTGTAAAAGTCTCAAAATAGAGACAAACGTCACATTTGAATAAATGGTGATAAATTTATATGCGGACTTATAGGCTGTCTTTTTATTAATTGTAAACTTCAAAGTCGGAAAACTATTTTGTAATAAAAATTATATTTAATATTCTGCAACATATTTACAATTAAAAATTAATATAAACCACACTACATTTCATCCTGTCCCCTTCAGGTGTAACTATATATGATATGATGCAAGTTTTAAAAATTTTGTTAATTTCAGAAATATATTAAAATAAAACACATTAAAACCCTCAACTTTCATAATTAACTGTATCTCTCATCATGGCTCTAAAACTCTTGTAGGATCTTGACTTCCTTTACTACATTAGCCCATATCTTCTCCAGCTTTACTCTGCCAATCTCCAACTATCATTATGTGGAGGTCCCATCTTTTTATCTCGAATTACCAGATCTGGTTCTCCATCTGGATTTTTACATTCATTCTAATTCTTTATTTTCCTTAGAGTGAAAAAGATTTTTCTCAAACTTTTCTTTTCCCATATTCTTTATCTGTCTTTCAATATCCAGGTGTCTGCCCTATACATGACTGCTTAGATTATTAATTGATAGACTCGGCTTCAATCTAACATAATGATAAATTTAAGTACAATGAACATAATTACGACTTTTACACGATGTACCAATTCTGTAAACTATACAATCTAAAGACTTTGTTTTAATAAATATTTTACAACCTTAGAAAACCAAGAATGATTTAAAGAACGAAGGCTTTCCCGGTGAAGAATATGTAGAAACGTTTCTCGGGTTTCCAACCGGGTAGTCTCAGTAAACAGCTGTTTACTGAGACTACCCGGTTGGAAACCCGAGAAACGTTTCTACAAGAATGATTTATTCGTATATATAAAACGATTAATAAGGATAGGAAAGAGTGACAGAAAATTGGTGGCTTACCTGAAGTGTACAGATGGCAGGCACTATGTACAATGTAGGACTCTTGAATTTTATTAGGAACCACCCCCTTCATCAGAAGATTAGGAAAATATTGAGTCAAATGTTGTCCTAATCTTTTGAAGAAGTTCCAAAAATTGAAGAATTCGACACACTTCATGGTGCCTGCTATCTGTACACTTCAGGTAAGCTACCAGTTTTCTGTCTATCTTTCCTGCCCTTATTGTTTTAATTAACTTGACAATATCATTCCTCATTGTTTGCTTGATTTTCAATTTAGGAAGAGGGTGAGAGGACAGGAGGAACACACAACAGTAATCTGTCAGATTCAGATTCAAAAGACTCAACTGGAAATATCCGTCGTAAAAAGGGAAGTGCTTGTGGTGGAACATCTGGAAATAAGACAGGTCCAAAAATGCTGAGGTTTGGCACTAATGTAGATCTATCAGATGAACGGAAATGGAGACCACAGTTACAGGAGCTGATGAAACTACCAGCATTTGCTAGGGTTGTTTCAGCTGGAAATATGCTTTCTCATGTTGGACATGTTATTTTGGGAATGAATACTGTTCAGTTATACATGAAGGTAAAGAAATATATTTTTTCTGAAGTATGGAATTTAAATTGTCATAAATCCAAAATTTTATTTTGTATAAAATTTCTTCAAAGTCTTGTAATTGGCTGTACTGAATCATTTTAAACTTCAATGCCAGTTCAGCTTGAGAATTGTTATTTAAATTCACAGTGCAATAAAATACATTCGTAATTTATCCATTCATTAAAAATGAGATTGAAATGTTAGTTTTAATATTTCTTCATTTGACAAGTGAAGTTGTATATATAATACAGTTGATGTGCTGTGTTGCTTTTAGGTCCCTGGCAGCAGGACTCCAGGCCACCAAGAGAATAATAATTTTTGCTCAATTAATATCAACATAGGACCTGGGGATTGTGAATGGTTTGCTGTGCCTGATGCATATTGGGGAGCAGTGTACAGTTTGTGTGAAAGGTTGGTTATTTTTTATATAAATGTGTGATTTTAGTTGATCATTGTTTCATTAATGCTCATTATACATCTTTCAGAAATAACATTAATTACCTGCATGGCTCATGGTGGCCCTCTTTGGAAGACTTGTATGAAGAACACATTCCTGTCTACAGATTTATGCAACGGCCTGGTGATTTGGTTTGGGTAAATGCTGGTAAGTAATTTCAAATATTTATATCTCCGAAAATTCATATGGATCCAAAAGTATTCGTGCAATTGCATGTTAAATCTTAATAATTGATGACTGAATGATTTGTAATAATACTTGTTAGAGTTAATGTCTGATGCTTTATAATTGTAGAATGAATGGTGTAACACTTATAATGTATAGGTGTTTCAGCATCTTATTACATCATTTTTGTTAGTGTTTAGATTATTGATGTAAACTGTCATTGTAGATTCTCATTTAGTATTTTATTTATTGCTAAAAATTCAATGGGTGTACTTTGTTCTCTTAAAGTATAACAATCTAATTTTATTTCAAGGTTGTGTACACTGGGTTCAAGCTATTGGTTGGTGCAACAACATTGCATGGAACGTGGGACCCTTGACAGCAAGGCAGTATCAACTTGCAATTGAACGTTATGAATGGAACAAGTTACAGAGCTTTAAGAGCATTGTTCCAATGGTTCATCTGTCATGGAATTTAGCTCGTAACATAAAAGTCTCAGATCCAAAACTTTTTGAACTGATCAAGTAAGTATTCCGTTTTAATTCTGAATTGTGTGGTTGCAGAGTTTTGCCATAAAAAAAAATGGAATTACTGCATTCTAGACATGACTGAAAAGAAAATTATTTTCATATCTACTAGTTGAGAAACTTTTCAGCTGTATCCTATTCATCATATACCATTAAGAGACCTTCCTCGTGGAGTTTCTTTATGTGTAGAAACAAATAGTGAGGTTACAAATTGGCCAAAGGCTTTGAAGACTCATTAACCTCTCAATTGATCTACATTTGCTGCCTATACTGTACACTCGAAAATTATGCTTCTAAAATTGGCAAACCACAACTATAAAAGCAAGTTAGTTAACATTTAGTTCTATTTGTGTGTTTCTTACTTTTAATACTGTTTTTCAGAAACTGCTTGCTCAGAACGTTACGACAATGTGCTCTTATTTTGGAATTTGTCAAGTCTAAAGGAGTGGAAGTAAGATTTCATGGACGAGGAAAGAATGAAGCATCTCACTATTGTGGACAGTGTGAGGTAAGTCATGGAAAAAATAAATTATATATTTATACATTGAATATTGTTTACTAAATATATACATAATTTTTAACAGATTGAGGTGTTCAATATACTATTTATAAGAGAACAAGAGAAGAGACATGTAGTTCATTGTATGGATTGTGCAAGAAAGCAAGCGCCCAGCCTCGAAGGATTTGTCTGTCTTGAGGAGTACAGCATGGAGGAACTCATGGAAGTGTTTGATCATTTCACTTTACACGATCCAGTGAGTAAAATGTTTCTGATTTTATTTCTTAGCTATTCTGGAGTTCCAGTTTTCCATAAGTCTACTCTTGGTTCTTTATCCACATTTCATTTCTACAGTTAGTTGTTTCATGTATTAATACATCTTTGCCTTATTTTCAGAAGAGCCCCATAAATCAGCCAACTTTACCATCATGATGATATGAGCACTTAGATACTACAAGAAATGAATGGGCACGTAGTTCATAATTGATCTCGGGAGTATCGTTCATTATCATATGAATAGAAAAATTTACTCTGAAATTAGGGGGAAGTTTATACATTTACTTGATTGTTAGTATGAGCAACTAGTTTTCAGATATTTATTTTAATATTGATGCAGGAAAATACACATATTTTAAAGATATTTACAAGGTATACACAAGATTCAGGGCATATAAGTGATATTAAAATGTACCAATCTGTGTTTATGTTCACCAGTTATCCTGTCAATAATGCAATAGTGATGATCTGTAAATATAGTAAATAATAAACTCTGTATATATACATATATATGTTTCTACGAGTAGGAGCACATAAAAAACCAGAGTATAAACACGGGTGATCTCATATTATATCCTGTCCTTCATCCAGGAAAGACATTTTTTGTGTGTTTGTACGAGTGTCTGCGAGTGGTTGTATATAATGTATGATGGACAAAAAAATTTAAATTAAACTTATAAGAACTGACCCATCTTGTGCTGATCTCAGTTTCAAGGAGCTGAGTTTGATCCGTAACATGCAGGTGTAGATAACTTTGTGTACAGAATTGGATAAGCAATTCAGTTCTAAAAATGAAATGCCTCCAACAGTGTAAAGAATTGGAATGAGTTCGTGTGCATCTGAGTGTATTTTATTCGAACCTCATGAGTATTTTATTGTAGTGTTAATGAGAGAAAATTATACTGCAGGGCATTAATTGTTATAGAATTTTCACTTATGGATCACATCTGTATTCTCCTAACTACTTTTTATTTTTGAAGAAGAGTTGAAAAAAGTGATGCAATATTTAAAATTGTGATTTATGTGATAAGACTGACCTTCACTGCCAAAAGGAAGTAAACTTTGTTTAATTATTTTAGCTATTAATTGTGCTGATTTAGAAAAAGAAGCTGGAGAACTGTGTAATATTTGCAGTTACCACTCTATCTTGTTTTCATGCACAGGATTTGTTGTTAGAAAACCTCAAATTTTTTGAGAGAGAAAATTTGCTATCCACTGCCACTAGATTATTTGCATTAATTTCATAATGCAGGCTTGTTAAAATTTTAGAAATATATTTAAAATAATTAAATAGCTTTCTTTTATTTGTATAATAAAAACACATGGGATGTTCTATTTGATATTGTAAAGCTGTGTTTTGTTTGTGATGGTAGACTGAATTTAGACCTTGTAAATAATTTATGATGGACTATATAGAATATAAATGATGTGTATCATAAATTCTTACTTCCAGAAGTGAATGATGAAATATTTATACAAAACATCTGGAGTGTAAACATTAATAGATTGTAAAATTTGAAGAATCATAACTTCCTATAGTAAAACATCCCTTAAAAGTATTTTAGTTAATTGATCCCTAGGTTTAATTCATGAGAGTTATACATCTTGTTTTAGAATTGTTGTATATTTTGCTATGTTAATATTTTCCAGAGTACTTTATCTTCCATTAATAAATTATGTATATGTAATTTCATAAAATTTTAACATCTTTATAGACAAAGTGATCTGTTGAGTAAATATCTTTTATAATTACCTGATATTTTAATTTTGTAGAAGTTCTTCTATCTGAAATATTTATAAATTCTGTATTTTTAAGCATTTCCTGGCTGTGAACTATCCCAACAATTTTGTCATAGTTATTTTATTTTTGCATTATAAATAACACCCAGTGAATTGTTTAAGATCCACAGTGAAAGTCTAAACTTATTAAAGAATCTTTAAATATTAAATTGCATATAAATGAACTTTTATCACAAAGCATGTACAACAAGTTATTTTTCTTCAATTTGTTGACAAATTTTCACAAACAACATTTAAGTTAGTTTGCAAAGGGCTTAAGATACACATTTGTGGACCTAACGAAACCCCTAAAACTTCATTGGTTGAAGTGACAAATTATTGTATTCTAATATATAAATAAATATATATATATAGATAAATTTTTAAAATAGAAGTCTCGTATGAAATATGCCTTGTATTATTTATATAAAATTATTTATATTTAAATTTATTCAAATGGAGAATACCAAGTGAACAGTGTACACTATTAGCAATCATTTTCATTTTAAAAAATGCAGATGGAGCTGATGTGCTAGCACTATTACATTTTATAGTGTAAACGCTCTTGTGGAAGATATCACATGCACAACAAATAATCCAGTTATCTTCTTTCATTTTAATGAATCATTAATATTGAAACTAAGAATTAAATGATCCTGACCAATTTCCTATTTTACCATAATTATTTAACAGTACTTCATTTATGGTGCTCAGCCAAAATTTACAAAAGAAATTTGCATAGAAGTTTCATTCTTGATATTGTGCTGGTGATATTTTTTGTGTTCCAATATATGCTGAATGTCCATCTTGAACCAGTGAGAAAGTTGGCGAAGCACTAAGTGCCTTTTAAACCAGATTTGCCTTTCTTCTAGGTCATAATAAAACTAATTTACATGCTTGAAAAGTAAAGACTTAATCATGCACAGTTCCTTTCTCAAAGTCATCAGCACAATTTATTACTTGACATATTTGAATGCATGTTTTTGTGTAAATTGTAACAGGAGAATCCATCATAAATTTTGTTTTCAGTAACACTGGAAAGCTTTGTTTCAATAAATATACTATCTAAATTTAATTTGTTTTTGACAAAATATATCATCTTTGTTATTGTTTGTATTAACATGTTTTACATTCTCATAAGAAATTGAATCCACTATTCGATCGTCAAAATAAAACGTTGGGGCTTTCCATTTTTTTCTATTAAAATGTACGAGTATGTAATTTGAGCAAATATTTCTGGTTATAGTAAAATAATTTATTCCTCTGACACCTTTAAAATATATTCAAAATGTTCCTTATGTGAATAGTACCCAAATATATTTATATTGTTCGTCTTCTGAATTTGTTTTTTTACATTATTTTTTTTTTTTGGAATGGAGTTTTCACTTCCAATGGCAAGTTTAGTATAGTTGCTTTTTGAATAAAATCCTTGGATCACAATTTTACTAAAATTCAGATAATACTGCTTGATAGTTTTCAAATGACCTGAACAATTTACACAAGGTTAGAATTACATTTCACTGTTTTTAAACCCCACAAGCTTATCAACCAAAATATTTGTAGTGCATGGGATTCTTGCTTAGCAATTAGGTAGACTAAGCACATCATATTAAGACATTTGATCAATAAATAGTGTTATTGTGTGTCTTCATAATTATATTTTGTAAAAGTGAAAATGTAAACCTGTGATGTACATTATGTATCAATTCATCACTGCCAGTCATTTGTGATAAGCAAATACTTTTTGTTTTGAGAACTAATTTAACACCAGATAATATACACTGCCTCTCAAACCCAGTAGTCACTTGTGTGACATTCTAGTTGGAGAGAAGGTGATTGGGCTTCACTTTTTTTCCATTTTTGTCTCAATATGCAGATGCCCAACACACTGAAATGTAGGGTGATATTTTGTACGAATCCAGTTGTTGAAAAACCGTATTTCCGTGTACATAATAGTGTATTAAATCACATTGTGCCAAAGTATATAATTATAAGAAGTCAATAGGTCTGGATTCATTTTCAAGCACTGTTAACCTTTAAATGCAGCAATTTTTATTTTGCCCAGTAAGTTTCACATATAATTGAACAACAATTTTGCGGAAAAGAAAGGTAGTCCAATGCTGCAAATGTTTTAATCGATGAATTTTAATGCAGATTTTGATGAGACAATCAGCTTCTCTTCACTTAAAGAACATTCAGTGCCTTGTAGCCATGATACTTTATATAACTGTACATTGATCTCCAAACCTACCAAACCATGTTTGCCATTATCGATACCTTTCCACGTGTGTTATATGATATATTGTAAAATAGCAACACTTTAAGTAATTTTTTTGTTCATTTTATTTGTAAATTTATTTCTTTTCAAATGTGTTGTAATTATAATTCTATAGTGGCTTCATTTTGGCAACATTGTCAAAATTCCTGATAATGGAAATAAATTTTAGCTATGAAATAGGAGTGTGATGGTGTATTCCCTTACCTATCCTTATTTTTCATATTTCTTTAGTGTAATATGAAAGGGGGGACATTTTTAATACTTTTCCTGCAGTTCATAAAATTACTATACCTTACTGTTGAGTGTATGTCATAGGTAATTTTAGGGATGACTGCAATTATATGTATAAAACAACTTGGATTACCTATATATCAAAATATAGCTTGGAGTCTCCCCTCTTTAGCAAGTCTGCTGCTTTTTATCAAGACAACAATTGGCTTTTTCACTGCAACAACCACCATACAGTAGCTATTGAACATTTATAATTGAATAAGTTTTGTCAAGTGGCACTTGGATAAACTCACAAAAAAAAAGAGTAGCCCTCATACTAATCTCACGCTAGAATAAACCTTTCAGCAGTATGAATAATTCCACAAATGAACAATTAAAATGTAGTGCCATAATAAATTAAAGTAGAAGGGATCAGGTGTGTTATAGCCAAGGCTCCTCACATGGTCAGGTTTTAGTTTTTATTTGATTATTCTAAAGAAACCCTGTGTGCTGGTAAGTGTAAGATTAGTTTTTATGTAGGATTTCCTGAAAGTAAATCAAGGACTTTGGGACAGACATTATTTACACTGCTTGGATGGAGTAAGTGTAGGTGACCTTGGGGGCAGTAGTTTAATATTTAAGTTACTGATTTTGAATTGTAACCAAGGTAATAATAATTTGTGTGTTTACAGTAAAACATTTAGCAAATCTACTCTTGATTGGTAGTCACTCGGGATGCTATTCCTAATCTTGTGACGAAGGAGGCCTCTGAAAATTCAAGTACTCTAAACCTCACTAGGTGTCTATCATCTATGAACCTCTTTCTAACTCTCTGTCCTTTCCCCATTAATTGTTTTAATTAACATGACAATGTCATTTCCTGACATATATAACAACGTTGGCGAGGTTCACAGATGGCAGGCACCATGTGTGATTTTTGAAGTTCTTGAATTTTTCGGAGGCCCAGTCCCCTTCATCAGAATAATCTATATCTGTGTGTGTTCTAAGTGTATGCACAATGCAAGTTAAACCGTACTGTTAATCTAGGAGAAAGTACATTCCAATTCAGATACAATTGTTCTCATAACAGGTAATGGTTCTCTATGAAATAGTGAAGTCGATGAGGAAGAGAAAATTAATCTCAGTTTCTGAAATCAATAGAAAAAAGTTCTGAATATTAACAATTTTATTTTATTTTTACAACTATTAGTACATTTAAACAGAAATTTGTTCAACCATTTTACAAATAATTGTTCTAGGAAAGAAATTATTTCATACTATACTACATAATTTTAACCTTAATATAGTATAAATATACATGATGTTTTAACATTTTCAGAGTATATGGAGTAATCATTTAAAAAGATAAGATATAATCACAATGAGTAAATACTTTTGATTATTACAAACTATTTTTAATGCTCAACTTTCTTAGAGGGGTTGGTAAACATTTCACATGAGTAACATTTTATATGCTTCCATACACAATCGCTCACAAATTTTGATAATTTTACACTTTCCTGGTACATGATAGATAAGTCAATATAAAATAACTGATTAATAAATTGAGAATTTCACTTATTAGTGTGTTAACCTTGTGGAATAAATCTTTAACACTCTGGTAACCCTCATATGTCAACATCAATTTATAATAAATTCCAGTTCATCACCAAAACTGAAGTTTATAAGGCTGTAACTTCAGGAGTAAAACCTGACAACTTATGATCACCAATGACTGGTATCCTTAAATGAAGACTTGGAACACTGAAAGAAAATAACAAGGTAAACATACCAAACGATTTTATGCTGTAACAAGAGATATTAATTCATTTTTTCTTCCATTGTGAGGTTTATAGTTCGTTAAGGAATGTTGAAGAACATTCATTACAAATCAGAGATATGAATTTCAATCATGTCTTGGTACATTGAAATATGAGTATTAACTTTAATGATACTATCAAAGAGCACATTGAATATTGATATATAAAGATAACCGCATAAAATTACACAGTCAAATAGTTGACTGTAATAGCGTGACATGGCTTTCAGGAGTGTTAAAGGTGCTTCCAAGAGGCCAGGTTTGCACTGAAATTTTCATGTGTGAAAGCCACCTCTCTTAGCAGGTAAGCCAACTTTTCTTCCTCCCTTTCCATAAATAAAGTAACAGATACAGATCTCTCAAAAAAGAAAATTTCTTTATGTAAGTAAACAATGTACCATTTAGTTTAGCAAGTGACAAATTAATGATTACATGAATAAATTATAAATTTCTTCCTGATAAATTCCCATTATTTATAATTGGGATGAAATTGTGTCAACAGTGGTATAGATTTAATCTTGACTTTATCACATCATGAATATCATACTTCTAAAAATATTAACACACTTTAAAATAGACTTCAGCTCTTTTCTAAAAAAAATTACAGTATGCAACATAATACAATCTTCTTTAAAATGATAACAATTTTCAAATTCTTATTCAAGTCTAAGACATGTGTAAAACTGTTACAATCAGTTTAAATATACTACCATGTAATTGTCCTCACATCTCTCTCAATCTGTCAACATACAGTACCTCAAGCACAGTCATATGTGAAAATTAATGAATATGGCAACCAAAGCTAGCTAATATTTGAGTTAAAATGGTCATTTCTAACCTCAGTTAAATGAATAGTTCATTTGTATCATATGCTAATAAACTTCATGTTTGGTGTAAAAAATAAATGAATATAAAAACCAGCTGTTAAAAATGATTAAATGAATATGATTTCATTAAATAAATAGAAAATATAAATAAATTTATAAAGAAAAATTATTTATCACAGCACGTAAAAAATACAAGTATTTGTAATATGGTTAAATTATCATTAATATCAAACAATTGCAAATTTTATTTATGGGTTTCCATACTTATAACTTAAATATTGCCATGGGAATCACAACAGATTCCATAAACACTTTTATTCTTAAAGTGCATTTTAATTTAATATTCAAAAATTTGCTTCTCAACAGCAGGCCAAGTTATATGCAATTTAGCACATTTCGGAATATTGAAAATTAAGATAACACAAAAATATATTTATATCTGGCTATAATATATACCTAAAGCTATCAAATATGAAATAATGTAAAATAATGAAACACACATTAATGAAAACAAAGAAATTCTTGAATGATTGATTTGAGAAGGCACATAATAAAATTAATTTTAAATCACATACAAATGCCAACAACTTTGCAACATTATATATTGCACTTTTGTGCAATGTATTTCAGTTTTCACATATGGCACAGTCAAATATTTGATATGGATAGGAAAGAGAGAGGTGTGGTTTAACTGAGCATTAAAGATTGACCCTGAAGTCTTTTGATTGTTTAATGGGGCAGACACAAACGGAGATTGAGGATTACAATAGTCAAATCTATAAGAAAATACTTGTAACAACACTTTCTTTGCTCTGTGACATGTTTTAAAACATTATTCTTGTTTTGAAATAGAGAACTCAAAAAAATTGTGATGAGCGCCATCATTTTCTTCAGCAAATTCACCTTTTATTTAACTACAGGCTAAGCAGTCCAATATGTCTTCTATTGACCTGCTATTTAACTTGCAATCATAGAAAGATGAATTTTATGCTGAAGAGCATTCTACCACAAAATTTTCTAGGTTACTTATATATATATATCTAATCCTCATTTTATCCTCACAATTTATAAAAAAATATGACCATACCAAACTCCTGCTTTTATACATGACAAACACAAATGCTTTGTCTGGCCCCTTAACACTTTCACTCATTTGAAAGACTTCTTCCAATAACAACAATTAGTAACAGCTATTTCTTTGTACATAAACGTATCATTTGCCTTTTCAGAAAATGCACACATACCTTTGTTTAGTTTTTAACTGAATAGCCTCTATTCACAATTACAGAAATTGATTTCACACTAAGTTCAACCTTAAATTTAACACTTTCTGGTAAAGTCCGATTGACTTATTGTTGCTCAATGGTCAACCTACATTTCCTTCACAGATAAATGATAGCATTTTGAAAACTGAAGATTCATTTTGGTCTCTGAAATTGAACCTTTACTTATTACTGTCCACAGTTTCACTAACCTTAATTCAATAAAATTAAATCATACAAAATGAACAAAGGAAAAATTATTGAGACACATCCACACATTGTAAAATGTTGATTACAACAGACAGCATTTAATCTTGTACCACTAAAAACACACTAATGCATTTTAAATAGTTGAACAACTAATTTGTCATTGGTTAACAATTAATTAAAGCTGATCTAAAGTAGCGAAAAGAATTAAGGATGTAAGTCAACTGCTGAGGAAATCTTCAAAACAATTAAAATATTAAGCTATGATGGATTTCTTTTATCACTACCTTACTTCCACTGGAAATTATTTACTGTAATATGATGTAAGCCATAAAAAAATTAAAGAAAAATGTATAAGAATAAATGGAAACTATAATTTTTTTAGTATAAGTAACAACTAATAAAAATAAAAGTTCATTCATAAAAACAAAAACCAATAGACTATGAATGTAATAATATTTATTTTGTTTCTATAAAATTAACAAAACAATAGATGAAATATTGTTAATGCCAAAGGTAAATTTTAAACATTGCCAAAAAGCAATAATTTATATAATACTCTTATTAAGAATACAATGAATGTAACTCTGATAGCATCTATGAAAATATTTAAAAAAAAACTCAAGATTCTCACAAATAGTTAATTTTATAAATATTGCATTAAAATATTCCTCCGATGCAGATGTCTCATTTTCTGTAAAAGGAAGACAATTTTATGGCCTTTCCTTCAACAATGGCCTGTTTCAATACACAGATAGAATTAATTAATGGATTTTATGTGATAAAAATTTATTGGCTTATTTTAAGAAGTATTGACAGCAGTATTAAAATTGCAGAAAATAGAAAGAAACACACACACAGCGAAAGAAAATTAAGTGAAGGATACTTTAAGAAAGTACAAAAACTCATTGAACACCTCTGAATATAAATTAATGTCATTATACTAGAATACTTTCTCTGCTACTAAATATCCATTATCTTGACCAATGTGTGGTATTTGAGCAGGACACCATTGAAGTATTGGTAATGTTATTCTGATATAAGACACTTCACGGGCAGTCTTCTTTCAGATAATTCTTAGAACATTCAGATGTAGGGGAATAAAAATTTAAAGAAGTATGTAGTACTATGTGATGTGAAAATTTAATTTCCAAACATTAGAAAGGTTAAAAGGAAATGTAAAAAATAGTTTGCACCATTTTACATTAAAATAACTATGGTGCAATATGCTCTAACTACATCATTTTATCATTCTCAAAATAATCACACTTTTCTGTTTTTTATTACTTTCAAATTAGTAACAGATTTTTATTTATATATAATTTATCACAACAATATTTACTTCAATATTAGAAATATATAACAGGATGATTTCAACCAACTATATGAAAAAAATGAGGACACCTGTATCCATCATCTTAAATAAATTCTATTACTCAACAACAAATTACTTCTTTATCTCAATTTATCCAAATACTGAATTTTCTGTTAAGATGATATTAAAAATCTGTTTGGCATAAACTACATACAATTGCACAGCTTCAGAGCAAACAATACTTTCACATATATTTATATACCCACACAAGGATAGGTAAGAGATAGAAACTGTGGCATGCCTAAATGTTAAATATGTATTCCAGGAGGTAGAGAAAAGCAGACGTACAAATTGCTGAACATGCAGGATATAATTTCCCAGATTTATCTGATCATTACCTCACGGGATTCATTTTCAACACTAAGTTAAAACACAGAATCTAGTTTTTTCACCTAAATAATGTGTATGTCTCACTAAATATTAATACCAATTAAGATAAAATTGAAACGACTAGTGTTTCACAAACTCATTTAAGAGTTGATGTCCCATAAAAAGGTATTGTACTTATATACCTTTCATGTCAAACAAGTATTTCAATTTTGCAGCAATTTTTTGATGCAATTACATACTTTACTTTTGTCACATCAATTATCACCTTCAGACCTTTCTGAACTATGGAATCATTTCAATGCAGGTAATTTGTACTTCATCAAAACAACTGCTGCATAAAATTATGCTCACAAATATTAACATACATATTAATATGTACATACATTTAAATAATACACATTAAAAATATTGTCACTTAATACATTACATAGCTCTGTACGGCCCTTGCATTTTTAGAAAATGGATTACTAACGAAGGTCCTCCAGCTACAATTTCTGGTGGAATTTGAGTCAGGGGACAGTTCTCAATACTCATGATCTGTAAATTGCTACAAAGTGCCAATTCAAATGGCAGATTATGTAAGTTTGGGTTGTCATTTATATATAATGACTCCAAATTCTCGAGAGTTCCAATTTCTTCTGGAAGATATGATAAATTATTCTCACCAACACTTAGAAATGCAAGATTCGTCAAGTGACCTATTGCTCTGGGTAGCGTGGTAACCTGATTTGATTGTAGTATTAACTTCTGTAAATCTCGTAAGAATCCAATTTCATTTGGCAAAATATCAATTTTATTCTCCTCCAAATCAAGAACTCTAAGTTTCCTTAGATTCCCAATGCTTGCTGGGATTCTTTTCAAAAGATTGTTTGAAAGAATAAGAACCTCTAAACAATTTAAATACTGTATATCATCTGGAATTTTTGTCAACTGATTTGTCCCAAGATTTAGCTCCACCATATTCACCCAGGTCCCAACATCTAAGGGAAGAGACGTTAGCTGATTTTCCTTCATATTGAGCTTAGTTAAATGTTTTGCACGTGAAAATATACCATATGGAATCTTATCAATTAAATTGTGCTCCAGATTAATTGAGTCAACATTCGTAAATTGTGCAGGACCTCCTGATGGGTACGATGTAAATGCATTCCTCGACAAAGTTATACTTGTCAGACACGACAAACTTGACAGAAGTCCATCTGGAAGTTGTGATATATTATTCCCTTCCACATTAAATTCATCCATGTGCACACAATTGCTAAGAGATCTGGGTATAGCACTCAGCTGGTTGTATCTGAGTCCTAGCCTTAGAAGAGATTGAAGATTTCCAATTGATTCTGGGATATCTAAAAGATCATTGTGCTGCAAATCCAATGTCGAAAGTTGAATGCAATATCCAATTTCCATTGGTAGGTGTTCCAAGTGATTATGAGAAACGTCAAAAGTAACAAGATTTACTAACTTTCCAATACCTGCAGGTAACTCTTTAATTTTGTTCTCTCTTAAGCTTAACATAGTCAAATTTGTGAGATTTCTGATTTCATCACCAACAACTTTTATTCGATTAAATCTCAGAAATAACGTAGTCAATGAAGTTAATTTATAAACAACATCAGGAATTTCATTCAATTTGTTGTGCCTCAAATCTAGAACTTTTAATGACTTTAAACCTGCAAGAGCATCAGGCAGACTGGTAAGTGAATTTTCACTGAGGGCTAGTGTCTGTAAATTCACTAAACAACCAATTTCAGCAGGCAATGTTACCAATTTATTTCCATATAGATAAAATTCGACGAGATGTGTTAAATCTCTCACGGTTGGAGGTAGCTGCACAATACTTGACTTGCTCAAGTCCAATCTTGTAACACCGTCTTCTTTACACCGTAAAAAGTCCTTGGCCACATCCAAATCAGCCAAAACAGGCCTGCTTTTCTTGACTGTTGGTTTAGGTTTATTTGACTCCGGATGTTTCACAGTGACAACCTTGGGCCTAGCTCCATCTCCACCGCCTAACGAAGCCGATGACAGCTTCTTTTCCTTTATACTTTCCTTAGAATCTTTAGCAGAAGATGTTGGAAACGACGTTCCAGACGCTTGTTCTGCCGATTCCGGCATGGTTGTGGTTGTTGTTGCGATTTATCACCTATTTTCGCGGTTGATCGATATATATTTTCACTATGAAATATACTTAACAAACGCAGACAAAGAACATGTAACGAAATATCATATGAATAGCAAACTTCACGTCAAAGATATACTTATTGCAAAGCTCTTAAAACGTAAAGGTTGTAAGAACAACCCACTCATTATTGGAGGAATCAACTGGTTATTTATGAATTAGTATATACATAACGCTACAGAAGATAAGATCAAGAATATAAAGTAGAAATAAGAAAGTTACACAAGGATGCAGTCTGTCATTCATGTTGTTTAACTTTTATATAGAACAGCCAATTAATAAAGTTTAAAATGAATATGGAAAATGAATCATACTGCAAGAAGAAGAAATAAAATAACTACACTATGCCGATGATATTGTAATATTAGGGGAGTCAGAAGAAAACTTGGAAACCATGAACGTGGTCCTGAAGACAGAGAAAGCATGAGGATTAACAGAGAAAAACTAAGGTAATGGAGTGTTGTAAGAGAAACGGTGGGATAACGGCTGTTAGATTAGGAAGGTATATTTTGAATGAGGTTAAGGAATTTTGTTACTTGGGCAGCATAATGACTAGGTATGGTAGAAGTATACTAGGTATAAAGAGTAGGATAACACAGGCAATATAAGTATGAATATTACGAACTCATTACTAAAAATGTTCGTATGTAGTTTGGTGTCTTATGGGTGCTAAACGTGGTCGACAGAAGAATAATAGAAGCTTTCGAAATGTAGTGCTATAGGCGAATGCAGAAAATCAGATGGGTGGATATTAACCATGAAGTAGAATAAGAGAAGAGAGAACAATATGGAGGACATTGCCCAAGAGAAGGGATAGTTTAATGGGACACGTTTTGAGACATGAGGCTCTTGTAAAATTGGCAATATAGGTAATTGTGTGGGGTAAGAAGAAAAGAGAGATGCGTTGTTGATATACTCTACCAGATTAGGGAGGATGTGATAGTTAATTAGAAATGAAAAAGCTTGGGCAGAATACGTTAGCGTGGAGGGCTGCATCAGACCAGTCTAAGGACTGACTCCTACTACGACAATAACATATATAAAATTGTAATTATTACTATTGAATCGGCTTTATTTGTTACAAGAAATACGCAATTCGCAAACCAACTGTATTTCTCGTTTAAAACGACCAACCGTTGGAACTATTTAACAAATATATATATAAAAATATCAGTACCAAGTTTGGAACTAGAACCTATGAAGAGGATTTTCGAATCCAATTCTACCAGAATCCAATAGTATAATGGAATACCACTCGAGAGCGCGCGTTACGGAGTAGTATTGCGAAATGCGCTGTGTCACAAAAATAATAACTGCTGCTTGACACATATAGCTCTATGAACTTTGTACGAAGGTTGTTGGGGTTTGTCGCTCCGTCAGCTGTGGCGCTCTGGATTTACGATAGTTCACTAGGCATCTGAAGTTATCTGCAGGCAATGTTACGTTACGGAAAATTTCTTATTGTTTCACAGAAGCTACTTGTACAACTTACAGAGAAGAATGCAAGGTAAAGTAGTCCACATGTATTCATTTACAATATTAAACATATAATTAAAAGTGCTATGTTTACCATTATTTTAATTAATAGTTGGAGTTTGGTCATAAGATAGCCACTAAAGTTTTATTAAGATGATTTATATAATATTCAACCTTCTAAACTAGATCTAGAGAATCATGTTCTTATTTAATATAATTAAGTTAAATCACAAATGTTAGCTTGTTTAAATCTGTTGAACTCTGTTAGCTTCTGTTAATTACCACATTCCAAATCTTTGAGATTATATAATACCATACATCTAGTAAAAAAAATTAGGAAAATTAACATATTATTTCAACCTAAGCAAATGTCAACTGTCTTTGAGAATTATTAAACAATCGTATTTAAAGCAATACAGATAAAACCATTCCACCACTCTTGTCTTTGAATGATCTTCAAAACCATTCACTGTATTATATATATAAAAAATATATATGTGCATTAGATTACAGTAAATATGAGAAATTTTAATAAATCATTTTAAGCACTTTAACCTTTTGAAAGCTTATATATAGAGGATAATTCATATGTTTATTATTCAGTTTTCTTAATTTGTGTATTAGATCATTTAATAGACTTTTGATAATTATAAAAATATATATGGCATGAATTCATATGAAATAAATTAAAAAAACATATTTTGTTGAAAAACTACAGGTGTCTTGCAACTGCTGCCAAGGTAGCTACAAAAGGAGATGTTCCTCAAACAAGTAAATCAGGCCTGAAGGAATCTCAGTCTTTCATGATGAACCTGTTTCGTGGTAACTTAGAAACAAGCCAAGTGTTTCCATATCCTGATGTATTAAATGATGAGCAGAAGGATACTCTAAAAATGCTTATTGATCCGTGCAATAAATTTTTTGAGGTACTGTTTTTCTTTTCATATGGTAATATGAAGACTAGAATATGGGTTGTAAACAGATCGAAAGAACATTATTTAAAATCCTTTCAACGTTATATAATATTCAATAATTTAATTAACATCTGATATTCAAATAATTCAGACAGTCTGTAAAACTGGTTGGCAATTTATTTCATTTAATTATATAATATTCCCCCGAAGTTTTCAATGATGCTATAAATACTGTCTGAAGTTGTAAGATTACTTTATCTTTATCAAAGTCTGCTGAAATTATACACAAACTTGACTGAAAATGCATCTCTACCAAGATGTCCTTTTAATATCTATGAGTTTATATCAATAAAACTATATCAAACTACCAGTGTGGTACAAGGAAATCACTAGATGTGTTGAAAATGATAATTATTCTCACACTATAATGATAACTGTTCCTTTACAGGAAGTTAATGACCCTGCAAAAAATGATGCATTGGAAAAGGTGGAAGAAAAATCTTTGGAAGGCTTGTGGGAGTTAGGATGTTTTGGACTTCAAGTTCCATCTGAACTGGGTGGTCTAGGACTGTCCAATACACAGTATGCCCGTTTGGTTGAGATTGTTGGAAGTCACGATTTGGGAGTGGGGATTACACTTGGTGCTCATCAGTCCATAGGTTTCAAGGTATTGTATTGTAATGTTGTAATGTTTCTCAGTGTTGTAAAATATTATTTATTTTTGTTGGTTTTCAGGGAATACTTTTGTTTGGAACACCGGAACAGAAAAAAAAATATTTACCAAGAGTAAGCACTGGAAAACAGTTTGCTGCATTTTGCCTGACAGAACCCTCTTCTGGCAGTGATGCTGGTTCTATTAGGTAAGGAATGTTTACTTTTTTTTTACATATTTTTATCTTGACTCATATTAGTATCTGTGTTTGAAGTGCAATTTATCTCTCATCACCAACATTTGATTTATTTGTATGTAGAATACAATGTAGTACACTTCCTTTTATATACTCAAAGAAATTCCATTGATTCTCAATATTTTAAATAAATTACTACAAATTTGATATAATATGACAGGAGTCGGGCTGTTCTTTCACCTGATGGGAAACATTATATTTTGAATGGAAGCAAGATATGGATTAGTAATGGAGGAATGGCTGAGGTTATGACAGTATTTGCTCAGACCCCAATCAAAGACAAAGAAACCGGTAAGTGGTGTTTATTTCTACATATAATATTTTTAACATTATAATTTTTTTCAGAATATAGTTGCATATTTTTTACTAACAAATTAAGGAATGTAATGAAAAGTTAAGATCAATAATTTCAGGGCTCACCTGTGTATGTGGATTGAAGGAATTTTATGTAATGATAATAAGAATAGTTTGACTAAATAAAATAATTGATGTGGATAGAAAGTAGACTGATGGAACACAGTGACCACACAGAACATGGTATTAAAATTTGTTGGTTTGAAATTATTAAAATAATTGTGAACAGGAAGATAGAGAGAAAATAAGGATTATTTGTGGAAGGCTGATATCACCATGTTGGACAGGAAATCTTTAAAATTTTCAGGGCCCTAAATACAAGAATTACAAAGCCTTTCAAAATGTGTATTTTTTAATGATTATTATTGTTTGATAATTTAGAACTTCTCACACATGTTTAAAAATTCATATCTTAATTATTCATGACCATGTGGAGTGTGTGTTTAATTTGAGTAATATGAAAGTATAATTATATAGTTAACATCTTATTTTCTTACAGACGTCTCAATTATTCACTAGTATAATAAAAATATTTAATTTAAATAATTTTCTTTGTTGACAAATGAAGTAAATTCTGTATTCAGTTATTTACTTCAAATTGTGGCATAGATAAAGGAAGAAAACTTCCAATTGCAGTCCAAATATATTTTCAAGTATGGAATAATTGGATAATATGGAATCGGTATTACCCTTTTAACAATTTGTAGTAACATTGGTTTACTTAAACTCTCTGTCAGTGAGAGTTGTTGTTGTCATAATAGTACACTAATTATCATATCATATTGCAGCATCTTTCGGCCATATCTCACTACAGCTTTATTATATGAAAAGTAACCTGATTCTGTGGACAATTTGGTTCTTTTGAACTAAAATAGTATTCGGTTGGATATTGTTTAGGTATTTCACTAACTCTAAATATATGGACAAAAATTGAAATTTTGAATGCATTTATCGTTGAACTATTAAAAAAAAAACAAATTTTTGACATGTTTTTCCTAGCATTAAGCAACACCTTACAACAAATCCAGTACCCTAATATAAATTTAATATTTTCTGTAAAATTTTCAGTTAACATAACTCATTTTCTACTCTTCAAATTGAAACATTGAGTTATTTTTTCAGGAGAAGAACGAGATAAAGTAACAGCATTCATTGTAGAGCGATCATTTGGAGGAGTTACGTCTGGACCTCCTGAGAAGAAAATGGGTATCAAGGCATCCAATACAGCTGAGGTTTACTATGAGGATGTTAAGATACCAATAGAAAATGTGTTAGGAGGAGTTGGTCAGGGTTTCAAAGTATGCACAGAGAGTGCTCTACAAACAGATAATCATTATACTGATAGGTTATGTAAATATATTTTTTAAAATTTAAACAGGTAGCAATGAACATTTTAAACAATGGTCGGTTTGGTATGGCTGCTGCACTTGCTGGCACTATGAGAGCAGTATCCAAGAAGGCTGTGGAGCACGCAACTACAAGAACCCAATTTGGTCGACGCATAGACTCTTTTGGTGCCATACAAGAGAAGCTGGCTCGAATGTCAATGTTACAATATGTCACAGAATCATTGGCTTACATGATTAGTGGTAACATGGACAGGGGATCCATGGACTTTCAACTTGAGGCTGCAATCTCTAAGGTTGGTTAATGTATGCAAGGCAAAAAAAAAAAAACTTCTCATCATTATAATAGCAGATGGTTTTAACAGTATTCTGCTGTCCCCAATTAATTTTATTTTACATAATAGTTGTAATTCTTCAATTCCATTTTATAATCATTTGCTTTTACAATTATTGTTGTGGTTTCTCAGGTTTTTGCCTCAGAAGCTGCATGGACTGTTACAGATGAATCCATCCAGGTTCTTGGTGGGATGGGTTTCATGAAAGACTGTGGGCTGGAGAGGGTTTTAAGAGATTTGAGAATTTTTAGGATATTTGAAGGAACTAATGATATATTAAGATTGTTTGTTGTTTTAACAGGTATATTTTCAATTGCTTATTATTTAATTTTATACTTATTATAGTTGTTACATATCTTCTTTATTCTCTAAATTTAAATGTAAAAATTACTTTATAATTTGGCATAACTTGTTTCTCAGTCAAGTTTGTTAAATATTATATGAATTGGTTTTACCATGAGAAAAATATTGCCAGAATGTCGATTTGTAAACCTTAATCATTTTATCAAAACTTTCTAGCTATAAAACTTGTTAAATAAATTTTACACATAATGAGTTTGTTTTTTCACTACTCAAAATATTTTTCTTCAATGTTTTAATTTTGCACTTGAAAGCTACCAATGCATGTTCTCTATGAGTGAGAAGAATAGAATGATTTCATAATAGAATCTTTTGGAGTTTTTAGTACTTTTAATTATTTTCTTATTAACCTTAAGCCATTGTTTGGGTATTCACCGGATCCCCAGAATATTTCTAAGCTATAAACCATCCTTGTTATTTCAGGAACACCGAACAGTTTTACAGATATACTTTTCCTATAACATAGGTTAATGTCTGAGGTAAAGGTACACAGGTTCATGTGGCCATTTAGGACTGCTTTAAAAGACACTGTAATTCATGTAGAAATGATGCATACTCTAAAATTTTAATATCTGTTACAATGACAGTTTTCTCTGCAAATAAATGATTAGTTTACAGAATTGTGACTCTAAGTTATTCCTTACTTAGCTCAGTTAGAGAAATATGTAAAGTTTTCATGTGCTTGTGTGTCCTGCCAAGTATTGGATACTTTCCCTTCACAGCCTACTGTGTTCATTTGTAACTATTACTTGTGAAGTGATGAAACAGAAGTTCAGGATTTTTAAACATATTTTTAATTCTTAAATGTAATACAATTTATTTTTTGCAGTTATTTCCACAATTTCCATATTAAATTAATGGGCTAAGATTTTAATTATTTCCAACTTTGTTTTTGTCCAGGTATTCAGTATGCAGGAGCCCATTTGCGGGAATTGCAAAAGGCATTTAAGAACCCAGCTGCAAATTTAGGCCTTATATTTGGTGAGGCAACAAAGAGAGCTATACAGTCGGTTGGTCTGTCTAGCCCACCTTCAATGGCACATCTGGTACATGCAAATCTGGCTTCTTCAGCTGTGCTTGCTTCAAAGGTACAAATCATACATTTTTGTCCACTGTAATTATAGTGATAAAATGGTCTTTGATAACTAATTTTGCTGCAGACATGGACAAGTTGTACTGTCAACCATTCAACTTAAATAATAAAATAGAACTTGGGAAAATAAGCAATGTTATTATTACAATACAATGTTTCAGAGCATTGCTGCATTTGGGAGCTCTATTGAATCCTTATTGATCAAGTATGGTAAAGGTGTGATAGAAGAACAGTTTGTTCTCAACAGACTTGCCAACTCTGCCATTGACATTTACACCATGGTGGTAGTACTCTCAAGAGCAACAAAGTCTCTCAATGAAAATTTGCCTTCTGCAAAGCAAGAGCAACTCCTTACTGAAATATGGTGCAGTGAAGTAAGATTTTTAAAAATTTTAGGTGATATTTACCTTTCTCAAGACCCTCAACTTGTTCCTATGCTACTATGTTCATACCCCCCTGTGTATGTAGTTTAACTTGCCACATTGCTTCTGTGGATTCACTCCTGGTATTGAAACTAAAAATATTGTTTGTAATTCAATTTTGGATTATTTTTAAATGGAATAGAATGAAGCTGCTCTGCAATTAACTCCAAAGTTTTTTTGTTAAATTCTTTTGTATTAGAACATTATCAATGTTAACTGCTATATGCAATTATTAACATTTTTTCTTAAACTTTTTACAGGCATCCCTAAGAGTGACACAGAACCTCCAGGCAGTAGCATCTGCTGAAACACTGGCAAATTTCCAGAAATTAAGTCAAGTGTCTAAGAATATGTGCGATAATGGTGAAATCATTTCTATAAATCCCCTAAATCTGTAAAGCCAATATTCTAAGTATAAGTAATGTCTTATTTCTTCAAATTATTTTCTAATGAAATGGTACGAAATGATTTAAATATAAAGATGTGTAACTAGCATCACTTCACAGTATTATTGTACTTTTCTAATTCAGAAATTTTAATTTTTCTCAATCAAGACTAACAATGTAAATATTTGCTATTAGTATTTTTGAGGGAGGTGACTGCAATAAGTAAATTTTAATGATGAATTGTAAATAAAATACAATTGTATTTGACTTTGGAAAAGCTCTCTCATTACTGTAAGTGATAAATCTGGACTCCTTAATTTACTATTAAAACTTTAAAAAAAAAATTGTATTGGTCATCCTAAATTACTGAATGAACATATTTGTACAAATGTTTCAAATTAAGAACTGAAAATATGATTTTTAGGACACCATATGTCACAACTGTTATTCATTGCAATGTATATTGGAAATATTTATTTTTGCACCTGTTTTATATTCAGAAATATATTTTTGTTGAAAGACAACTGTATAATCTAAGCCCTTATTATATTAAATATATATAGAAGATAGCCAGTACCTTCCACTTCCCTGCAAAAAAAAATAAGATTTGGAGACTATTGTAAATTAGGAAAGAAAGAAATGATCTTATAATAAAATCTTTATATACATGAATAGTCTAGTAATACTTTTACAGGCAATATATACAGTTTTATAATTATAAATAGTGATAAAAGAAGGGATCTGAAATGGGGGAAAATTGAGACATCACATCTTTCTCAAAGTCAAGAGGTTCATGTTGTGAGACGTGTACTAAAATACTTGGTCCACAACCCTGTGCAGTATTAAAGGACATGACAAACTAGTATTGCACCTATAATAATAAAAAAATTGATCAGTATCTTTCTCACTCATTGTAAATATTTTAAACTCATTCCTCAAAATTGGTTTTATCATTAAAATTCTGCATCAAGTGTAAATACATGTTCATCACGGTTTGACATCACCCCAAATTTATGATATTCACCCACTTTCTTCTCAAAAAAGTTCGTTTTTCCTTCTAATGAAATATGCTCCATGAAATCAAATGGATTTTCAGAGTTATAAACCTACAAAAGAAAAAAATATAAATTCAGCTAATAATTATACTGTAAAGTTAATGCATTGAGACAAAAAGCCCTTCAAAAGATGCATTTAATTTTAATATACAAACCTTTGAGCAACCTAACTCCAAAAGAAGCCTGTCTGCAACAAATTCAATGTATTTCTTCATGAGATCACAGTTCATTCCTATCATAGCTACTGGTAAAGCTTCTGTGAGGAATTCTTGTTCTATTTTTACAGCATCCATTATTATACTCTTTATTTCATCTTCACTAGGCTTCTGTACAACATGCTTAAACATCAGGCATGCAAAATCACAATGCAAACCCTAGAACAACAACAAACAATAATCATAATCATAATAAAAAGTTGCCTGAAATACAGTTGGACTTTTAGACATACTTCATCGCGGGAAATGAGTTCATTGCTGAATGTTAATCCAGGCATGAGGCCTCTTTTCTTCAGCCAAAAGATAGACGCAAAGCTGCCAGAGAAAAAAATACCTTCCACAGCTGCAAATGCAATTACTCTTTCAGCAAAAGTTGCAGACTCATCAGTAATCCATCTCAATGCCCAATCTGCTTTCTTTTTTACACAAGGGAGGGTCTCAATTGCATTAAATAAAAAGTTCCTGAATAAAATCAATAGAATACTCAGTAATGCAAACACATTCCAGATATTAATAAAATTAAGCAATGCGACTAACCTTTCTGCAGGGTCCTTGATGTAGGTGTCAATAAGAAGACTATACATTTCAGAATGCACATTTTCCATAGCAATTTGAAATCCATAGAAACAACGTGCTTCTGTTACTTGCACCTCTTGGCTAAACCTTTCAACTAGATTTTCATTTACAATACCATCACTTGCAGCGAAAAAAGCCAACACATGGGAAATAAAATGTTTTTCCTCCGGTTTCAACGAAGCCCAGTGAACAAGATCCTGGAATATAGAATTATATGAACATTTTGAAATCTACAGTGAACCTGTTTGGGAGAATAGTACAAAGTGTAAATAAGTAAGAATTTTGAGTAGTTTGGCACCAGCCTTGTCCCCCACGGTCGCTCATCCCACTTGCGCTGTTCAACTCCAGCAAAGACTTCTAATAATCTAATATTGCCAAAAAAATGCATGGCAAATAATATTTTTCAACTTATTAATGTGTGGGTGCAATGAGCAATATTCAAGGAAATTGTGGATGGAATCAGCTTTTTCAGCTTAATACATTTCTTAGGGTAAACAATATTTTCGCAAGATGCAGACAGTTAAAATATGGCTCTGCATCCAGATGTTAGGATTTTCCTTTATTCAGGCTACACTTATCAAAATAAAGAAGAATAACAATTTCGTATTCAAATAATTTAAAATAGGACTTTCCTAATCTAACTTTTGAAAATAAAAACAAGAAGGGGCAAGACATAAAGCATACTGTTATGTAGGGCTGATGACTAGGCGTGTGATCCGAATTCTGCCCAAATTTCCAAAGGAGAACAAAAAATAATTTGTAATGACACTACTCAAAGATACAAAGAAAATGGAAAGTTCTGGACAGGACTATCAAAATATGTTGGTGGAAACTCAAGAATGATTCATTCTCTGTTTTAGAATAAATTGAGACATAATTCAATGTCTGAGCAACATTTTAGGTATTCAATTCATTACCTTTGACAAATCTACCTCTTCTGCTGTCCAAAATGAGGCTTCTGCTTTCTTGTACATTTGCCAAATATCATAATACTGAATAGGAAAAATAACAAATCTCCTCGGATTTTCTCTAAGAAGAGGTTCTAGTTGAACATCGAAGTTCTTTTTATTCGGCTTCTTGACGTCTGTTTCTTCATTGTTAGTTGTCTAAAGCATAAAAACAGTTAAACTAAACAAATACGAGTTAACCTACCCTATTACTGTGCAATTTTAAAACTTACCTCTTTGGTAAATTGAGTATTTCGATTGTTTTCAAGCAAGATACCGCCTTTCGTACTTCCATGTTGTTCCTTGAAAACATTAACCATTTATTGCTACCAATCAATTCTAGAATTGAAAACAAAACCTTCACAAAAACTTAAGAATGGTACTCACTTTAATTTTCAGTTTCAAAGATGAAAGGCTATCACACACGTTCTCTTTATTCAGATTTGATTCCTGCATCATTTTAAAACGATATCGTACTACAGCTGGACACCTCTAATGAAACTCATAAAATTTACTACGTTGCACTTGGCGTCAACACACTTCTTTATACGTGAACGCAGATTCGCGGCAAAAGTTCAGCTGTTGCAGTATCAGCCAATAGGATTGATTGCTGTGTCACGTTGAAGCCACATTTACGATTAAGTATCTAATCACACTCAATTATACAATTATTTATGCATGGTAAGGAGAAACAAAGTAATTGAGAATAGATGTAAGATACGTAAATCCGATATCTTAAAATTTTGCTTCAGTTAAAGTAGTTTACGACAATTGGCTTCTCAGACTTGGCAACGGCACAGATTGTAATGAAAACCCGCCAATATTAGAAGTTTGTGTTAGGCGCGATTTTTTCCCGCCAATGTCCTAATAAATAATTATTTTTCTTTTTGCATTAATTTTGTTTACACAATAGTTCATAGAGCATTTTTTCACAATTTTGGATGTATTTATATGCATGTAATATATAAAGTGACTTAGAATATGGTTTCACTTTTCTCATATATTAGTATAGGAGTGGGGGTCATTTATGACGAAAGATGAATTCCCCTTATCTGATGTCAGTACAATAACCTTCTGGGAACTGTGGGGAAAATACTACTTTCAATTTCATCTTAACTCGCATAAATCTTTTAACTGGATTGAACTATTCTAATTATTACCATATAAATAAATGTTGGTATGATATAGACAACTCGAGAAAAAGTTTGTATTATAAATCCCACGACGTGAAACAATTGTTATTCATTAAAGTTTATTCATTCAAAAATAAGAGGTGTCTTAAGAAGAAAATTTGTATTTTGAATACGTTAGAAAATTATTATTATTTATTATTAATAAGCAGGTAAACACTCATACATTGAACGATACTGATAGGTTACTAATTCAACAGTAAGGACGGAACACGAAATTCTAGAAACTATATAACATAATATTAAGTTAAATTACAACAGAAATTAAACAAAATTTGAAGTTCAAAGGAGAGCTAGTACATATTTTTACACAATTATTTTGTTCCGATAATTATTTTTTTTAAACGAAATAAATAATCTTAAATTTCGCACGTTTTTAACAAATACCTCATTTTTTATAGAATAAGTTACATGTAAATATATTTGTAATAATGAAATAATAGTTATATCCTTTTTAGAATTGTTACGCAGTTTTAGATTTGTCCGATATACAATACATTACAATCTAAACATTTAATTTTGCAGATAATATTGTCTTTCCAGAAAGTTAATTTTGTCTTTAATATTTTTAACGAAATTTAAATTATTTACTGATTTAAAAACAATAATCACAGATTCCACAGTGAAAATCTAAATAAAGCCACTAATATTCTTTTATTAAATTCTTACATAATTAATTTAATTAAAAAATGTGTCAAAATTAGATTCAATAAAATCAGGCATTCCGGCAATGATTTATCTGTTAAAAAGGTTTATAGCAGAAAAATGAATTTCATAATTTTACCTTATATAGCTAATATACAATATAAACTTATTAACTTATTTCATAATTGTAATATTTGATTATTCCACCAGATTTCGAAGATCATATATGTTTGAAAATGAATAGTTAATAGTGTGTAAATTGAAATGACATGTAAAACTGATTGACTTCTTGAAAATCATATTTTTTATTGGAACAGTATCATAAAGCGATCGTGTATTTAATATTTTAATGTAAACGAAACTTAAATTTTATATCTGGTGGTCCAATACAATTTTAAGTTCATGTTCTTTTTAATGTACGTAATGTCATAAATGAAAGATTACTACAATGGCGTTGCGGAGGCGGAAACCCGCCCGGGTTGCATTTTTTTGCAGGCGGGTTAATTTCACAAAAAATAATAACAACTTGTAATCTGAACTAAAAATTTGAACCACGTACAATGCATAACAACTAATTTATTTTTGCTTAAAAGTTGTTTTAAATTTCTGTAAATTTTGGAACCTTTTGGTTTTAAATACCTAATTAAGGGGGCGGCAAATTTAGTCCACGCCCCCGGCGTTTGAATCCCATGCTACGCTTATCATTTACTAACAATTCAATACGAAACTAAATTTTTAGTGTTATGTGTGATTTTATAGTTGTCATTACAGAATTAAATAAAACATTTGTTTATATCCTACTTTACACAGTTTGATTCCATCATTGCAAATCAAATTTAGCAATTTTAGATATAATGTTATTATTAATAGTGAACTATGGACACGGAGGCATTATCGCACTTCGTAAAAAGAGAAAAAAAAGTTAACTGATAATACTGCAGTTAAATATGCCATGGTGAATTTGTGGAATAAAACTTAAAAATCAAAGTATTTGAAATTTATAAAATAGTTTCCTGGGATATTATTATTTCTATGTTGCTTCTCCCTATATTAAGGTTTATATCTCTGATTCATATAAATGCGATTTTAAGCATACCAGTTTACTAGTGTTTATATTTTGTGACAAAAACTTGTTTCCCGTATTAATAAAGTGTACTGTGTAGACGAATTATTTACAAATGTCGTGTAATGAAGCTGTTCAAGCAACAAATGATGACGCGAGCGAGTGTAAACGAAGTGCTGTAGAACTTGGCTACTGGGAGGATCCGTATATTTCATTATTTGTTCGAAGCTGTGAAAGGAAAGCACCCGAAATTAATCGCGGTTATTATGCCCGTGTAAAAGGCGTTGGAAAATTCATCGACTCGTTCTTAAAGGTGACATTTTATTGGTCTTACCAGTGCACGGTTGTTTCGTTTTGTTCAATTTGAATTATCTTCCCCAACTAAATAAATTGTGCCCATTACTTTTCAAATTTCATTTATTTTAGCTAGGCTAATAATTCTGTCTTCATCTTTTAGATGTAATTGATTGATATCATTATAATGTCATATAGTTTCCTTTTGGTATGAAGTTAATTTGAAAAAAACATGTGAATAATATGTTCAATAATAATAATTTTAATGTGATTTTATTCTTCAGCTGAGTTTAATCAAAATTCATCTTTTGTTCCTTTCAGCAAAACAAAGGGAAATGTCAAATTGTCAATTTGGGCTCAGGATTTGACACATTGTACTGGAGGTTAAAAGATTCAAATGCAATTCCAAGTAATTTTGTTGAACTAGACTACCCAGCTGTGACAGCAAGGAAATGTTTCCTTATTAAAAGGAATATAAAGTTATTGGAAAATATAGTCAGTGAGGGTAAAATATAAATTTATTTACATCTTGAACATGAATTAAGCATAAATATGTCTGCACGTATCATATGATATAGTTTATTTTAATAATTATCTAAAAACATTTCATACTAGTTCCTATCCCAATGACTGATTGTGTGCATTTTATATCTAATTGTAACTTAAAATTTGTAGTTAAGGAGAGGAACCTTTTAATTAAATATCAGTAAAAAGAGGTACTTCATATATTTCTATACACCTCAATTTGTTCAGTTGCTTGATGAGGAAATAATTTTAGTTCTAAATAAACTCAGCATATCACAAACTGAACAATAGTAAACTGTGAATCAGTAGACAGCTAAAACTACATTCTCATCATACTGCTCAACTTTTATACACAACAATCCAGTGTTTGTTATTGAAGATACACTTATTCTACTATACTGCCATGCAAAGGAGAAAGGCAGTAGGTCTAAAAATTGCAACATAGTTTTCTGACTTTGAATTTTAAAATTAAAAGACTGCAAAAAAGTCAGCATATAAATTTATCGCTATTTATTCAAAAGAAACATTTCGTCTCCATTTTAAGACTTCCTTGGGCATAAAATTTAGCAATACATCATATTTACTTCTTGACTCCCTCAGCTGAAAAGGTTATTGAATTTACATGTGAAGAATTTCCAGCGACGGTTATGGTCGAAATGATCTAAAAAAAATCTAAATAGATGCTTTTGAGAAATCGAGGGATAAAGTTTTTTTAAGCTCAGATAATTTACATAAAATCCATTATCTCTTTGAAAATTGAAAGTTTTATCTGTACCAAGAAATATGAATTTGTCTTTATTAATTAATTATAACGCATTTATCCGTGAGAGATTTTCAAAAGTCGAAAATTTTTACCTACTGCCTTTCTAATTTGGAAGGCAGTATAGTAGACTTAAGTTATTTGAATTGTGTTTAGCAATAACATGAAATTTAAAAGTAACTATATTTTATGTATATATATATTTTGTATCTGGTTCAATATGCTGATACAATAGTTTTGTATTCCAGATGGTGAAGTAAAGCTTAGTGCAACAGACCTTCATGCTGCAAACTATCACATTGTTGGTGTAGATCTAAGAAACATTCAGGAAGTTGAGTCAAAACTGAATGAATCAGAAATCAGATATGACCTTCCAACTTTATTTTTAGCCGAATGTGTTTTGGTGTACATTGAATGTCCTCAAACAGCACAACTATTGACTTGGATAGCACAGAAATTTAGTTCAGCTTTATTTGTGAACTATGAGCAGGTTTGTCATAAATTATTTTTTAAATTGAACCAACAACATAATTATATTTATTGTTACAAACATATTTCAGGTGTATATGACTGATAAGTTTGGAGAAGTTATGCTAGCAAATTTGCGAGCCCGTGGCTGTTTATTGGCAGGAGTGTCTTCTTGTCAGTCGTTGGAAACACAGAAAGAAAGGTGTGTGTCAAATTAGAGAAGTCATTATAATAATATTAGACTAGCTTTTCTTTATTCAAATGAGTGGAAATATATTGTAAATGCTATATGAATTTCATAGCACTAATGAAGGATAATTGTTTTCTTCCTAAGGTTTCTTTCCACTAAGTGGGAAGGAGTTAAAGCGTGGGATATGGTACAAGTATATGCTTCCATACCAAGCAGCGAGCGCCAACGTATCGAGCGAATAGAATTTCTAGATGAGCAGGAACTCTTGGTTCAGCTTTTCCAGCACTACTGCATCACTGTTGGATGGAATGGAAAAATATTTTCAGATATTGACATTACATAGACACTATAAAATTCACACTTCCAACTTATTCAGTAACACTCTAATTTTGACAATGTCTGGTCATATTAAGTAGTAATACTTATAAATATTTGTGGTATATGTATAATTTCTGTGTCTAGAGTGTCTTAGTTATAAGTGTGTGAGATATTGTTAACCTTTCTTTTAATGTGGGCATTACTGAAGAATCTGGACAAAAATAGGAATGATCAGAATTAGTGTCTTGAGGTTAGTGAAAGAAGTTTCTGCATGCTATATTATAGTGTTTAACAACAAGTTTCATTAATCTAATATTTTATAAATTTTATTTTCTTTCAGTAATACTAGCTGTGTTTAACATTGCAGTTGTTGTTGAAGTCCAGCGTGAATAAGAAAAAGAGCCCATTCAGTTTGAAATGATTTGGATTGATAAAATAATTGATGTATTTGTAATTCTATATATTATTTACCTCCTATGTGTGATAATTCATATTGTTTTGTCCAGAAATTATTGTAAAATCAACTAATTATTGATTACTGAACATATATATGAGCACTGTACATTGTTGAAACCTTTTTATTAATATACTTTACCACACATTTTGGTACTGTATTGTGTGTTTGAAATTAAAAATTTCTTCTTTATTCATCTGATTCCATAATGTGTTGGAAAAGTTTAATAATAGTAGCTACATCATTCTCATCATTCTTTTCATATGTGTAACACAGTAAAACCTCAATGCAGGCAGTTCAAAAAATTCACACTGTCATCCATATTACCAATCATATATACTGAGATCTTAACTTTATACATACATACATTAGTTAAAATAATTACCAGAATGTATAAAATAAACATTTCATCATTAATATGCCATTTTATTGACTTTATAATGAGCAATATAAATTTAATATTTGTTAGGTAAACAAATATGTTATCAATGATCACAGGTTTTCCCAGATTCCATGCAAGTCAAGTGAAAAAGATGACTGTCCACCATTGATATGTGACTTGAGAATACTTCAATTTAGGTATAAACTCTGTAACTACTGTTCCAAAAAGCACATTTTTTCACATGATACTGTTTTGGGTAACTTGTGTGAACTTTGCCTCATTTCCTATCAAATTATTCATATCAACTTTGAAATGTCATAAAACTGTAATATAAATATACAATTGAAAAGTAGAATATTTTTAACCCTAGGACAAATACAAAATTTTAAAGATAAATTTGTTTGACAGTGATGTTTATGATGTGAAATTGTCCCAGCAGTAGTTAGCTAAAATGTTATGTTTGAAATATTTATAAACATAATTCTTTGCTTGTATGTAAATGCTTTTATTACCTTTCCGTCAAAAAACTTGTTTGTTTTGTGTTAGATATGAATATAAGATGGCATATTTAATTACTGTTACAGTTTTTATTTAATGAAAATTTCATGTGTTGTGAAAGAATTGAAAATCAAATAACAGAATTTATAGATGTCTTAGAGTAAATAAATTACACTTTATAAGTTAATAAGTTTTAATCTTATTATTGAGAACTTTGTAATTAATTATTGACCACCTTTCAGTTTAACTTTTTAGTTATACTTCCTTATTAAACAAGGTCCAATATTTTGCTATGAGCAAGTAAATTATACATACATGTAAGCCAAAAAATGACAGGCTAATAACAACACGGACAGGAAAGAGAGACAGAAAGCATATGGCTAACAAGAAGTTTACAGATGGCAGGTACCGTGTAAAGCTTTGGACTCTTGAATTTTCTGAATGATCGACAGCTGGCCATCACTCGAAATATTTTCCAAATGAAGGGGTGGAGACTCCGAAAATTCTAGAGTTCAAAGCTCTACATGGTGCGTGCCATCTGTGAACTTCAGGTAAGCTTCCAGTTTTCTTTCTCAATTTACCCTGTATATAAATTTCCAAACTTTACTTGCCAACTGCAAAACTTGAAATGTACTAGTGAAGTAGAAGTTATAGCAAGTAACAATACTCAAATTTTAATTTTTACCTATAACACAGCAGAAAATGTGAGGGAAGTTCTCATGCATTGAAACTGTGCATTTAGAACATTGAATTTTTTTTTACACAATCAATATTCATTTCATGTTGTACCAGATATTTGTAATATGAGTGTTCCAAGCAACGTCACAAATATACCCAAATTAAATACGTAGTTAGAAGTAAAGAAATCAATTCTGCTACATAAGTTTGCAGTGATGATAATAGGAAAGCATTACTATATACAAGTAAAAAATACTTTCAAGGCTGTAATGAACTCGTAATAAATAACTTTTTATTATTTGAGAAATTGTAAAGGACAAATGATCTTGAACATTTCAGCTATATTTAAAGTGGTTGAAACTACCACAGTATGTCAGGTAAATATAGGATGTTAATATCTAATTGAATAATAGGAATGCATGGGAATAGGTCAAACATATTGAATCTATTCTATATTAATAATTATATTTACTACAAAATTATGGGCATGTGGTATTATAGTGGACTAATTTGTTAACTATATTGCTTAAGTTCACTGTCAAAACAAGTAAAAATAGTAATAAAAAAAGGGAAATAGTCCCCTCATGTAGCCTGTTACCCAAAAAAAAATGAAAAATAAATTCCAGATTAATTGAATTTATTGATGAAAATTGTGAAACATTTTTTAAAAAACAAATTGTTCATCTTTTAGTATTTTTTGTGTAAATTCTGTGGCACTACAACAATTGGAGCATCTGTGGCTATATAACAGAAGAAGTCTAAGACAACAATACGTTTCAAAATTTTCGTAATATGTAGACGGTAACCTGTAAATTAATTTTCAGCCTTTCCAGTTATTTCAAAAATTTGCAGTTTCATTTAACAATACTTGAAAACCCGATAGAATATGAGTTCCTTCACGGACTGCACCAAAAAACAAGAACTATGGCAAAAGTCAGGTATGTTAATATTTCGAATCTAACGTATTCTTAGTTTACTATGAATCCACGGCAAATTAGCCAGTAATTCAGGCAACGAAATAATCGGTCAAAGTTTCCAACTTGTATTAGGCTAGTTTTTGTGCTGAGTACTTGAAACATATGGTACCCTCAAAAATTAACTTTAATTCACTCACTCTTTAACCGAAAGGTTATCTTGGAAAAAGTATCCAATTCATAATTACGTTTCGGCTTCTTCTGAAACCTCTTCAGGCATAACTATTTTCATAATTTTGTATACAATCCTTTCATTCATTAATATTATGACCATAAAATTTAGACTCAAAGTTAGACGCAGTTCCAACTGAAATTAGTATTTGACATTAAAAGAAGTGCCGAACATTTTAGCAATGATTTCCTAGTATTCATACTTATATTAGCCGTAAGTAAATTCCTTTTTTTGCGAAAACCTTCGTTGCCTGTGCTATCCTACTCATGTCTACTATACTTATTATATACTATAGGTATTATGCTGCCCAAGTAGCAGAATTCCTTAACTTCAAAATATCCGTTCCCAATCACCTTATGTTATTCTACTATTTCCCATACTACACTCAATTACATTGGTTTTCCTCTACTTCAATGATCACGTTCATGCCATTTATTATGGGTTTCAAGTTTTACATATCAGTAAACCTTACGATTTTATTTTTTCTCCTTGTATTTGGTTCCCTTTCCATATTCCTTTTTCACTTTCTTCGTCACTTGTTCCATATATAAGTGAAAGCATGGGCGACAGACCCGCATCATTGTCTTATTCCTTTCTGGATTTTCTGCTTTATTTTCTTGCCCTTCAATTCTTATTAGTGCTGATTCCTTCTGTAAGGTTTATGGATAACACTCCTTTCTCGATATTTTATTCCAGTCATCTTCAAAATCCAGAACTGGTGGAGGGTTATCTAACCATTGGTACTGCGTAAGGAAGGGAAAACTGCTACTTGATTACAAAAATTTAATTAATGGGTTTTAAAAAGCTATGTAAAAGGAAGGGAAAATTTTCACTATATTACAAAAGTATCAGTGATAAAGGCTATAAATTAATTACAAAGTCGGGAGGGGCTTAATCGTGACGTATTAAGTTTGGGGGATAACTTTCCTCTTTAGCCGTTTTTTCTTATCCTCTTCTAAAATTAGACGCAGAGCCAATATTGCTTCTCTTTTCCCTACATTCTTCCTAAAACCAAATTGATCAAACTCGCATTCTATTTGACGGTCCATCCTCCGATATACTATTTTCGTTAATATTTTGCGAATATGAGATACTAAACTTATTGTCCGGTGCTGTTCGCATCCATCAGCCAGTCTTCTTCTGTATAGGTATCATTTTCTTGTTGCTAAAATCCTCTGGCGAATTTCATTTGGTATTATCTCGTTATTTCTTTAAAAAATTATTATTTTTCGGAAAATGACAGATGGTGTCAATTCCATTATTTTGGGTACCGCTAAACTGATTTCATGATAGTCCCGATGCCATTGTCAAAAGTAGGGTGTTTGTCGAAGGTGGAGGAACATAAATTATTCAAGCTACTTTCTTAACAGCAATATGAGATTGATAAACTATTTTCCTTTGGATGGCTCTCATTCCGACACATCTTGCTTGGTACTCATTTATAGGGAGATCTACATTACTGATCATAATTGAAGTCGCAGACGACTGCGGAGTAGATTCACCCAGAGATCTTTTTTAATTATTCAATAATTTGTTTATTCTTGTTCCTGATGTTGAAATAAAAAGTATTGTTTATAATCAACCAAGTTTGGAGCAGTTCTGTAGGCTACTTATCTTCTTATACTTTACTTCTGTATATTTGTAGCACTTCCACGACGTGTTAATTTACTACTTCCATGAGCGTCAATATTATATCACGTGAGTTTTTCGGCAATCGTATTAGCAGTGTAAATGCGCCCTTAATATATTTTACAGGTTAGGAATATTCGTGAGAGGAGTCAAGTTGCGTGATAGGTTGCTATGATGGCAAGAACTGTAACCGTGTAATCAAGGCTTAACCTAACCTTAGTTACATTGTTTCGGCTGTAGGTAAATGCAAAAAAGACGATTGGAAAGCAGAAAGTCTAATTCATAAAAATCGTAACTAGATTGTTTCTAATTTTCGTGGTACATTATTTCTCAGTTGGACGTTCAGGGTTGCAAAAGCATTCGTGTGTTGTAGTGGAGAACATGCTTCATCGCGTACAGAGAGCGGAGAATCGTGTCAACTGTCTGGAGAGGGAGCTTAATTCCCTGGGGCATCGAATGAACGCGGCCAAGGACTTCATCGAACAAGTGGTAAGCTCAACACTCAATAGATCTACATCGTAAAAGACCGCCATAGTTATGACTAATAAATATCCTGACATATCCCGGCAGAACAGCAAGGAGAAACTATGGCGCGCCTCCTTCCACAACAGAAGGTTATAACTAAGAAGAAGACGACGACTCGGCGCAAGTCGTCTGGACGCAAGAAGCCGAAGAACGAGGAACTCAGTGGAATGGAGGCGGCCATCTTGGCAGCCATCTTCGGTTATTAAGAGGTATATCTTTCATACTTACATTGAAATAATAGAATATTTAACGTTTCTTATAGTTAAATCGGCGATAATTACAATGAGCAATCACATAACTAAATAATGAAAAACTAAGATTCGATGGTATAATCATGGGACACCATTTAATGAATAAGGTTTACGTCGAATTCACACTACTTTGAGGCACTCCGTATATCTTCCCGATCTTTTTCTACATTTTTAAATTTGCTTCCAGATATTTTCAATAATCATAATCTTTCAGTGACTATATAAATATTTTTATTTATTAATTCCGGTTACATAAAATAATTGTAAAAAGTTACAGTAATGTACTGTCCTACTAAATGACTTTTACAAACTCAATATACTTCAGATCTACCAACTACGAACAATACTTTTGTTGCAACATTTGCGGATGATACAGCCTTATCTGTAAAAGCAGACACGCTAGTTGGAACACAAAACCTGTACCTATTACTTAACTGGACCAAGAAATGGAAAATCAAGATAAACGGGAGGAAATCAATGCAAGTTACATTCACCACCCTCAGGTCTACTTAAATAACATTCAATTTCCAATAAAGAAAATAAGCGAAGTATTTGGGTTTATATCTAGACAAAAAATGACCTAAAAATGTCCATAAAACTACAGAAAAAGAACCGAGGAACCAATCTTTATGGTAAAACTGCCTATCTTTTGATTCATTATCACGTTTTTTCACAAATCCAAAATTAAAGGAAATGTCTTGTGAAGAAAATCTAAACTATTTAAACAAAAAAATTATATTACACAAATGCATCATTTGGACTTGCGGAATAGAATTGTGGGGATGCTCGAAGCTAACGAATAAAAAAATAATTCAAAGAATAGTCAAAAATACTCCGCATAATCACCAACGATTCATTGTTTGCTTCCATATTACACAACGATCTCAACATCCCGTTCGTCACTGAGGAAATAAAAAGACTAACGACACACTACTCAGAACGAATAGAAGGAAACCAAAATAATCTACCCTCCTGAAACACTATAGACTTAAAAGATCGTGGCCCAGTCAAACAAAACACATTGATTGAAGATTGTAAATTAACAATTTAAATAAAAAATTCTTTTAGTAAACTATCACGTAAAAAATCTCTCTTAGTTACAACTCCGTTTTACGAACAAACAATTCTGTAAAATTAAATTTTGGGCAGAACAGTTCTTTAGTGCGGGGAAGGATGACACGTTAACTAAGAATATATAGTTTTATTCCTTGGCGGTGAGCATAGATAAATTGCTGAAGGGAAGCCGGCCCCGTCTCCTCTCCACAAAGCCTGGCTGACCGACAAAGCAGAGAGATACGCATCGGGCGAATTGTGTTGGTCAGCAGCAGGCAAGGCAAGGTAAGGCAAGTCTCGTGGTGGGGGAAGTGACCAGCGTGGACCCGTGGTGCCTTCTTGGAGGTTAGGAGAGTAGCATACACAAGGAGGTATGCGGCACCTCCACGTGCCGCCTGGTCGCCTGGTGCGCCAGGCCTTGCAGTTATGAATTATGGGAAGGACGCGTGTGTGGGGCTCATATGTGGTCGGTCCAAGACGGTGGTCGTCTCAAGGGAAACAGCCGGTCTTGCCGCTTTGACGTGAAATCATCAATAGAGCTTGACGGACGTTTGTTACTCGTCAAATAAAAGCCATATGTACCAGGCTAGCAGAAAAAGGAAGCAGTTCGTGATTCATTAACATGCCCCTACGGAACGTAACACCTCCTACGACTCGCTGCTATCCCATGTGGCGGGCCGCCAAAAACCGCCAAATAACCGCTGGGCAAATAAAACCCCAACGGGCGACGGTTGCAAGGCCTAGCAAATATCCGCTAGGGAAATACTGGCTAAGCTGAACAGGTCAGCAGAGAGCACGAGGAGACATCCATTCACCTCCTCGCATCTCTGCTGTCTTAGTCCAAAGACCGCCAAATATCCACAGCGCCACGGTCAGCGTATGTCGAAATAAATATATATTTTATTTTAAAAATACTCTCTGAAATTCATATAATTAAATTAACTACTAATTCACAGACAAACCATTTTTTATTTAATTCAATCAAGCGAAAAAAATTATAAAAATCCAAATACTGTTATAATATAAATTGTTCAGTTTTGAAGTAAAATATTACAGCCTTAAATTTTAAAAGGGATGTAAAATACATAATGAAACGAGAAAAAATTGCATCCTGGAGCTGCATTACGGCCGAAATTTGATTTGACGTTAGGTACAGCATACACAAAATTAAATCGTTCGACAGTTAAACTAAACAACGTGAAGTTGCGGGAATTAAGTCAAGGAGTGAAAGGAAAAATGAAGACGAAACGTCGTATTTATATATTAGTTAAATAGTAATAAAATTATATGCTGACTTATTGGCCGTCTTTTTATTTATATCAAACAGTCTGAATAATAGCATTGCTCTACACGTACGTAAGCATTAAGTTAAGTATCACAAAAAATGTATTTGTATGTTATAATACAGATTGTACATAATTTGGAGTCAATTAAAAAAAGTTTTAAACACATAATCATATCACGTGTGTAATAAAAAATTCTCAATTTAACAATAATGTTAACCATTGGAAAATAAATTACGTTTTAATATATTTTGTTCAATATCTTAAAATATAAACATTATACCAATTAAAATCATGATTTTTTTATCGCAGACGTTAAGTTGCGTTTAATTTCTTAGTTTTTTTCATCACATGTTTTATCAGTTATTAGAAACTGGCTATCTGAGTATTTTTATTAAGTCTTTATATTCCAAACGCAAACTTATAGACACTGTACATACATTTCAAAATTTACTCGTGTGCATTTAAAAAATCAATTAAAATATAGATAAAACCAAATTGTTTTATAAAAAAAATGAGTATGTATGTCTTGTTGAGCGAATTATAAGCGTAGGGAATAAATTATATGTAAACTGTATGAATGAAAATTACAGCTCTAGTGCTGCCATCCTTTAGCGACACAGCGAACTAGACACAAGAAAATGATTTTGTAAATATAATTTTATATACGCCTTTAAAGACGTAGAAACTTTAGTAAACTCATATAGAATTAAATTTTATGCTTCCTTAATGCTTAAAAATGGTATTTACAGATAGCACTTAGTTTAGTGTAGTATATATACGATATTGAGAGCGTGTTCTAACAGCTGGGAGTGGTGGCGTGCTCCTGTAATCCAGCTACCTGGAGGCTGAGTGTTGAGGACGGTGTGAGGCTGGGGGTTCTGGAGCTGAGTGGACCACGTTGACCGAGCGTCCGCACTAAGCCTGCCATCAATATGGACTCCTTGGAGGAGTCCGAGGAGTGCAGGTTGGCTAAGGAGGGGCGTACTGGGCCAGGGGGGAAACCCAGCAGCCAAAAGTCCCCGTGGTAGGCAGTAGTGGGATAGCGCTCGGGAGTGGCAGCTCAGTTTCAGCCCAGCCAATAAAATCGGACCAACATTTTTTGCAATTTTTGAAAAAAAAAACTTATTCTATAATTTGCTATTAATTAAATCACGTGTTCTTTTTAATAAATATTTTCTGTAATATTAATAATATTATAAGATCAATATTGTAGGAAACATCTGTTATCATATGCTTTATACCACATTCAGCTCCAAAGTAGAAACGAAACTTCCCCGAACTTTTTTTATAAATTATTTATTAACTACAGTGAGTTTTAAATAAATTATATATATATATATATATATTCTAAATTAAAATAAACAAAAATAGTCTCGAAATTCGATATTGTTATTTTTGTTTGTTGTACTGAGTCCTTAGACTGGTCTGGTGTAACCCTCCATGTTAACGCATTCTGCTCATCCTTCCTCTCCCTCTTGTATGCTTACCCTACACACTTCCTCTAATGCAAAACATGGACTATCAATCTATCTCTTCTCTTGGTCAAAGTCCTGCAAATTGTTCTCCCTTTCCCTATTCAGCTCAGAACTTCCTGATTACTCTATCCACTCATCTGATTTCTGCTTAGAAGTTCCTGGTTAGTTACTCTATCCATACATCTGATTTTCAGCATTCTTTAATTGTATCACATTTCAAGGGTTATATTATTTTCCTTTTGGAATAATAATAATGAATCGTATTATATGTAATAAAAGACCTAATAGTACATAAAAATCAAAAATACTTTAAATGAATAAAAATTCAATGTATCGCTATATTTAACAAGCTTTTACAAACATTTTTTTGCATTCTCTTAATGTTTTATAAAATTTAACTGTTTGATTTTAGGATTAACTGTCAGAACTTCCTTTCTGTCACAATAAGTACACCTTGGTTCCTACAGAAATGATTCTCAGTGTGTACATGTCAGAAAAAATCAATCCAAGTTATGTAATTAATTCCTTAAAGCAGCCTGCAAGACTTATGTCAATGAAGACAAGAGTCATTAGGGTAACAAAAATAAATAGTTTAATGTGAGTGCAATATATCTTATATTTCCATTTGAAATGAATAACTTAAAAAATTATTGTTTTCTCTTGGAGAACTGTATGAGCAAACATTGTAACAGTAAATCTGTATGAATTGCCTCAGATTTGTTTGGTGAAACAAATGTTTAATAAACTTCGCTGATCAGGGTCATTTTGATAAGTAGGCAACCATCATTTTACGGAAACCTTGCACTGGTTTCAAAAGTCAGAATATTTTGCCAAAAAAAGAACAATTCAAATCAATAACAAAGATTTTATCTTCCAAATTATTTCCTAGTTGAATGTTCAGTATTATTGTGAACACAAATGAAAATTTAATAAAGGAAGGCTGAATTGTTACCCAAATGTTTTATTTGTTTCATATCCATTTTGAATATGTTTGAGTGTAGAAATATTTCCAGTAATTTTTGATGAAAGATGTATTGACAAAGAATTGCTTCATAAACACAACATGGACAAAGAATTCACAATAAATAAGTAAATTAAAATGAACTACCAAATTTATGAATAAACGAAACATATTTTTGCATTTGTACAACACAAGTAATGCCAGACAGGATAAGAAACAGGGAATGTAGTGTTGCTACTGGATGATTTGAACCAGGTAGTTTGTTTATTTCCACCGCCATCTTCACCTGCAAGCCATTGAAATGTGGCAAACGATACCTGGTTGGAATTTGGTTCAAGTATGAAATCTTTGAATTAATACTACAACTGAAATTGTAATGCAAAATTTTCTAATAGTCTGTAAGAAATGTTATTTTGTGATTACTATATAGAGAATAATTACTGTAATATGAACTCATATAATCATGAATCATAGCACAAAAAATAATTACCAAACCAGTTGCACACACATATTTAAAGAATCTGAGTGGAAATGAAATTGTGTGAATGTGAAACCATTATTTGGGGTTTAGATGCTTGCACACAAAAATATTAAATGATTTGTCCAGTAATATTAATACACTATATATATTGTTTTGCATGGAATGAAGAATACAAGGAAACAGTTTCATTTAAGGCAATTTTTTTTATGAAAACCATGCAAATAAGTAAATTAATTTATATTCAAAAATATTTTATTATACAATATATGGTTTTATACATAGTAAAAAAGTAAAAATTTTATTTTAAGTATAGCTCCACAGTTTTAAAAAAGCTTGGCAAAAATATGGAGTTCTGTGTCTATAATAAATAAAACTTTCTAGCTCATAAAAATAGCTAAAAGATTAATGTTTCATATGAATTACATCTTGCACAGCTTCTTCCATTATTTTCTATCGAGTGCTACATGTATTTAAAAATTATTAGTATATTGTCAGTCATCAGTTGGTCATAATTGTCATATTATTGTATGATGAATGTATTCTATCAGAGTAACAATAATAAAGGAAGGAAGCAAGAAGTCAACAAAGAAGGTAGAAACGTCAGAAAAAAATTGGCAAATCAGGTTTGAGTTAATCAGAGTGACAAAAACCTCTCTTCACAGAAACATTTTGATAATCCTGATAATATACACATTATTATAAACATTATATAAAGATAAAAAATACTAATTGTTTTCAAATTGTAAGCAAAAGTCAGTAATGAGCTTAAAATTTTTTAGTGTTGTGTAAGGCTGAACAGAAAAATTGTATTGTGTGGACCAGTACTGACGGTTTGGGGCATTATTTCTCACTTAAAGCATGCAGGATCCAGAAGGTACACCCACCCAGAAAACTTATTAAATAAATGCCTTAAGTGCACCTTGAAGATCAATATTTATTATGTAGTATAAAATATATTATTTACTTGAAATGTAACACCAAAATAGTTTTTTACTTTTGCTATAGACAATATTTTGAATGGCAATTTTCTTAGTAACAATAATAACCTAGCTGTACCTACTAATAGCTAACTGGTTGTGTGTGAGTCAAATTAAATTTTATAATTTAAATAATAGATTAATATGCCTGATGCTAGTATTAGTCTTGTTTTTATTAGCAACACCAATTGTTAAGTTGTAAAAAATTAATAATTCCTTTTTTAATACAGGAGCTTTTGACACGTATAGTCATATTCATCTGTAAAAAAATATATTGAACTATTATTCAAACAACCCTTTTAAATATAAGAGTAATGTGATTAAAAACTCAAAAAGCAGTGAGGTTAACAGGTTCTGACATAGGATTAAAGAGGTTGTGTACAATACGCTGATAAATAAATGCTATCCAGAGGATTACATTTATAAGAAATTGTATAAGATTAAGATTTAAAAGGTCTAGATAAATATTTTAAACTGATAAAAGTGGTATAGGATTATGAAAATAAAAAGAATGATGAAGTGAAGGAAAATAGTAGTACAAGTTATGGGATGACAAACATTAAGTATTTATCAAAGAATGGTTTTCATGAAATAAGTAAGCAGTAAGAATATTAGACAAAATTCTGTTTTTGAATAAAGTTTAGGTAAGTTGTGAGTTTTTGACTAGCGCAGTTCATTGGAATGGTCATGTATATGAATCACATACTTGTTGAAATAGACTGGGCACAAGTTTTTATGGATGAGTTGACTAAAAGTTAGAACATGTAAGTATCCTGTGTCGAAGGTAAACCTTAAATTTCAGCTGCCTCTGTGGCCTAGTGGCACAGCTTCACATCACAGAGGTCCTGGGTTTGAATCCTGATATGGGCCTGGGTGTTTGTGTTGTGTTTTCATGTTCCCTAACTCAGCAAACTGGACTAATCAGGATGCCACTCAATTTGATAATCACTAATGATCTTTGAAGTTGGTGTGACTATAAACACAGAATTTTAAAAACATCTTTGGAAAATGAAAATACTGTTACGTTTTTGTATTGTTTTTACAGAAGAATATGGGTATGTTAACTGAAAGCTCCCGTTATGTGACCAATTAACGAAAAATGGATTAAATAATTTTTGATTACTTAACATGTGATTTTATTAAGAAGGTAACCCGAAAATGTTTGTAAATTTCCTTTGAGAATGTATTCATATTTTTGTCCTAATGATTCTCAATTTCAATGGAAATTATGAGCTACCTCCTACGGAGGGAACTGTAGTAAGTATTTGTTTGTAGTGGATAGATATAAGAAATTAAGTGCCTGTTAAACTACAACTCAACATGGGCTTCCACAGTTGAGTGTGTTTCCTTTATTTGATCAGCTGCTAAGAACCAATCTTCATACACTTTTCGTGGATCCACCATCCAGTGCTTGTGAAATGATACAGGTTCCTGAGATTTCAGGTAGCTTTCTGAATAGTCCTGAGGTCTGGCCTTTGAAATGAAACAAAACACCATGCTATTAACTCTACAATACAATCAAGTATTCAGGTAATTTATTCCGTAATATTAGTTTTACTTAAAAAAATATAAATGTATAAATATGCTATTCTCATATTTAGATGTTTAACAGATATATTTTGGTAGTGGTTATAAATATTATATCCAAAATAATGGTTGTTTCTACAAATTTCTCCCTACCTGATGGAACACTGGCAAATGAACTATGGGGATCCCCAGTCGACTCAGACATATGCCGAGGAACATATCATCTGGAGTGCTAGGATAAGGGCAGAGGCATTCATTAGATCCTGCAATGAGTTTCACAGCTGGAAGACTCAGCACCATGCCTCCTCCACCAGTAATGTAGTTATAACCCAAATTGGAGAGGCGGACTTTGTAGCCATATCTTTCCCCTAAAGCGTATGGAGTTGTCCAGGAAAAGCAGGTCAACAATTTTTGCAGGCGTGATACACTGTAAAGTTATCAATTAAACCTCCACAAGACTTTTATACATAAGCACTACATCTATTGGTTGAAATTGTATTCTAGTTTCACAAATCAATTTTCAAAAGCTTATATTCCACACTTGTGATGTGATATTATTTATTGAAAAACAGTATATCAACATCACTATTTGGTTAATCTTAATAAATTTACCTTAATATCGTGTCATCATCAGCTATAAACAACCACTTTAAATTTGGGGTTATATTGGCTTCTGTTGCTGTTATGTTAATAATAGCAAATGTTTTTTCACAATGACCAGTTTCAGTGTTAGGAATTCCCAAATCTATCGTGGGAATAGACTTATCTGTAATTAATAAATACATTGTGAGTATGGGTAATGAAAATTTACTGAAAATCCAGTAAAACAAACTAACCTTCCAAGTCACTGTAAAAGACAATATTTGTAGCATGCTGACCCCATGTATCTTTAATGACTGGCAAACGATCTCCATGAAATTTATGATATGATTTAACAGCAAATGTAATAGATTCCCTGCCAACAGGGGGACCCTAGAAATCAAAATAAGAAGAAATAAATTTCTACAGTTTCTTTCAATGATTAAAAAATATTTGGAATAGATACTTATAACAGGTTGTAAACATTTAGTCTTTTCACTAACATGTGAAACCATTATTCTAATCACAAAATGTTCTATTCTCAACAATGATTAGTTGTGCAGGTTTCTATTTCACCAATTTTCGGGGGCACCACCCCCCTTCGTCAGAATGTCAAGAAGACATTTCCAGTGATCGGCTAGCCTCCGAAAATGCATAGAACTCAAAACCTCACAAGGTGCCTACTGTCTATGAACCTCAGGTAAGTCACCTACATTCTATCTCTCTTTCATTTCCTTTATTGACCAGTAATGGAGCCACTACCATAATATTATTGTGCATATTATGCAGGACGGTTGAAAAGAATTCTGAAGTGATATTTATTGTTGTGATATAATTTCAAGTTGATATAACCATTTACAGTTATGATAATCTCACTGTCATATTATTACTCACACATAATTCAAATGGTTTGGGATATGTAGCACACTGAGGATCTGCCCGAAGACACAGTAGAGAGGAATGCTGCAGGGTTGGTCCTTTTCCTTCATCCCAGATGAATGTAGCAAGTTCATGTGATGCGTCAATAGAAAAATCTGAACTGATACTTTTTTGTTTAACCTTCTGCAAAGTTAACCTGTGAGAAATAAAATACGGTAATAATATCCTACATGATTTACTGTAAGCATAAAATCATTATGAAAAGATTCATTCTAAAATGCAAATATTTATAAAAAAAGGGAATAACCACTTAAACAGTCACAATATATTTGAGTTTTTTTAAATATTTTGGCTAAATTAGTCATTATTAACTGTAAGATAAAATTTAAAAAATAGGAACATAAATTGAAACAAAAAATGCAATTAAAAATTTGAATAACACATTTTAGACATGTCTGTCAGGATTAATCCTTTGCTAGTACACAAATAGCCAGTTTGCACATTAACATTGCTCTTCCATCAAGATCTTTAGTAACATTATGAAGGCAGCTATGTGGCCAGATAATAAGTACATATTGTTAAATGGTCTTAAGATCATTATTAAGAATATGCATAAACATGATACAACCAGAAGTCATACTAATTGATTGTCAAAAAAATTATTTTACAGATATAATAACTGATTAAGCTGAAAGGTTAATTAAAACAAAAAACTTAGAGGTTAAACACTAAACTAGTAATAAGATGGAAATATTCATACATATATGAAAATATTACCACAATATCTTAATAAAGATATTATCATCTGGATAAGTGTTATTTATTTCGTTATAGGCATATAGTTTAAAAATATTGGTACCAAGTTTTTGCTTGGAAAGGTTGTATTTAGTGTTTTTAAATATTTAAATATAGCATACAAACAGGGAATTTTTAAAGTAATTATATTTATAAATTTCAATAGGATGTCTTAAAACTTTATTTCAAACTGTTTTCATTCACACAGGAAATTTTATTGAACTATAATGCACAATTTTATGAAAATTTAAAGACATACATATCCCACCTTTTAACCAGAGAGACAGTCATAGCAAAACCTGTATACAAGTGAGGGTACTTGAACTTAGTAGGGTTTTCCAAGAATGCAAAGTGGTGGATGATAGTTGCCTCTTTATCATGTAATGCATGGCCCAGCCACATTTCCTAAAAAAGTGTGTTTGAAGATTGATCATTATATCTGTGCTACATTATCATTTACACTACAAAACATTTTCATATATGTAGTATCCAACAAAGAGCATCTATAATTATTTTTAGAAAGACAAAAAACTTGAAGAGAGACAATGATAGAACACAGAATATGATATAAAGTGCAAATTTTTTAAAATTAAATTTAACAGATTTCTCTGTCCCAAAGTATGAGAAAGATACTTTAGACCATGTCGATTATGTAATATGAGACAAAATTGCAACACAATGTTATCATTTCCAAACACAGCACAACCCAACATTGTAATAAGTTGTTGCCTAATTACCAGTATATTTACTTGAATTATTGCTGTACTATATTAAAGAATTACTATATAACTTGACTGACCTTAAACTGACAGGTGTCAACTGTCTAGGAAGTATGAAAATGTGAATTTCAAGAGCTTCAGACAAAGAATGTCTGAATGGCGTGGCAGCCAGCCACTGAGGCTCTCAAAAATTCACATTTTCGTACTTCCCAGCCAATCTACAACTACTATAATTTAAAGTCACATTTTTAACTCTTTGCTCTTTAATGAATAAAAATTTACTTTACTAGAAATATTGATATGATATTTAACTAGAAAGAGGCATGTACCTTGGATGCATTATGTTGTTTGAGGACATTTAGTAAATTCCTTAATTTAATGTTAGTCTGGGAATAACAAAAATATATCCACCTTGTGTCATTCTGGTGTACCTTCAAAATACTGAAACAAAAACATACAGCGACTTGTTTACATATCTATTCTGGTAAATATTTTGTAAATATTTATGAATATTCTATAACCTTGGTAACAAAGGCAAGATGGTCCAAGCACCTGGATGAGGGAAATCCTCATGACTCAGATATACTACAATATTATCCAACTGTAATAAATAATAACAAGGTAAATAAAATAATAATCCATTTACATGATAATATTTGTACTTAAAACATGATTACATAGGTGAATTTAAAATTCAGTTACTTTTAATGGAGAGTGCCAGAGCTCTGAACTATTACAGACAATTGGCCAAACATAAAAATGGTAAGTTTATAGTGTAAAAAGTTTTTATTTGATGACAAAGTTAATGCAATGCAAATAAAAGTCAATACATAGTATTCAGAAAGAAGAAGAGAAAATGTATGATTAATCGTTCACTTCTTAGTTGAAGTTTTAAGCTATTTAATAATTACTAATTTCATCTATTTTTGGAGTAAAAAGGGTTTTAATAAAATCCTAATCATATATAAATAAGACTCTCCTACCGATAACATTTCCCATTCAGTAATATTTTGTGCCAATTATGCCTACTCAGTTCATTTTGATTAAGTAAATACAAAAAAAGGTCTTTCACACATACAAATGTTTTAATGTATTTTATTTACATTAAGAATTCAAAGAAAACTTAATAAAGATTAAGTTATATTATATAATAAGTTAATTATGGAATAAACACCTGTGTGGCACTCTGATCGAGCAGGTCTTCCTTCAACTTATGTGCTTGGGAAATGTGATATTCATCCGCTTGACTGAGCACAACAAACACTACTTCATTGACCACTGTAAGTGAAATGAGTAATAGCAGTATATAAATACACACCATCAGATATACAGTATTTTCAAATTAATTAACTCATCAGGTAAATGATACAGAGAGCACAAGCCACATATTATCTCTGACTACATATTCATTTGGATAGGAAAGATATAAAATATGCATTGGCTTACCTGGACATGTCATGTCAGATAGGAATCACATACGACGACAGGAAAATTTTCAAATAAACAATATGTAATTAATAATTAATTTAATTGTTGTATGAGATGCAAGCAATGATAATATGCCAGATTAAAAGAGATGGACACATTAATATTCTTAGCTTTTAAAGCTTGTAAATGCCAATTATTGCATTTATATTAACTTAGTTAATATAGTACACCCACCTGATGCTTCTATCTTGTAAGTAAATGCCAAAAAGGAAAAAACAAGCCCTGCAAATAAAAGTAATATATATTTTAATTTATGTGTCACTGCAGGCTGTTGTGAGATTGAAAATGAAGAGGAATACATCAAATAATCATTTTATTGAGAGTCCTTGTACCCCTTAATTTAATTTTTTTTTTACAATTAACTAGGATAGTTGCAGATTTAAAAATACCACCAATAGATGTATATACTTATAAATTACCCTGTTTGTGAGTTCTATCATATCATTTTATTAGTATGTATAAAACTGAAACTATCTAAATAACTAACATGTTTTTTTTTTAAATCAAAATATCTATATGGTATATCAAAGTTTGTTTTTATTGAGTATAAAGAGAATCTTTCTTTTGATGTTCAGTATTGGAAAGAATTACAGTGAAAAATAGGATTGTATATATCAAAAAATCTATTATACCAATAATCAACAACAGTGTCTGTAATGCATTGAGCAAGATTATTCAACAATAGGTTACAAAGAAACAAAATCATGTTTTGGTAAAATTATGTTCTTGAAATATAAACAATTATTACAAAGCAAATACGATGAAATTAATATTCATTATTGGCTTAGTACAAGTAGTCGGCGAGTCTATTAGCTCAATAAATAATTAACAATAATAATAACGACTGAAATGAATGTTAGTGGATATACTTTTTTTTTGTATACAAGAAGATAGTTTTCATGAATACCTAAGGGAATCATTTAGACGCTTATCTTGATTAACACAGAGATTCACATTTCATCCTATTTAGTTTTGAAAAAAATCACGGTTATGATATAAATCGTCATAGTAAATTATTTGAGTTAGTTTCTTATTGAAATATTTGATTACGCATTCGTGTAAACACTGCCAAATCTTTATTTGATATGAGATAAATGTATAAGAAATGGTTTACTTTAAAATATGAAATATTAAAAATATTTTGGGGAAAAAGTGAATATTTTTCCCGAGATTAAGACTAAATACAACACATGTAGTCAACTGTCCTCGGTAGTATAGTGGTCAGTATCCCCGCCTGTCACGCGGGAGACCGGGGTTCGATTCCCCGCCGGGGAGTTCATTTTTATTAAACACTGCCGTACGTAATGTTAATAGTTTAGTTTTCTTTAACAATTTTAATCATGAATTAATATTATCAGTTATTGTTGGTTGTTAATAGTTTATATTTTTGTTGTGGTATTCTGTCCTAAGACTGGTCTAACCTTTTCTAGCGCGAGATGTTTCATCTCACTTTTACATAACTACTACAAACCGCGTCCTCTCCAATCATCTTAGCGTATTCCATACTTTGTTTCCCACCTTCTGTTCTTACCCTACACACTTCCCTCGATTCGTAATTTTACAAGATCCTCATGTCTTAAAACATGGCCTATTCTATCCCTTTTCTTGGTCATCGTCCTCCATATTGTTTGCTAAGAACTTCCTGGTTAGTTACTCTATCCACCCATCTGATTTTTATCATTCTCCTATAGTGTCACATTTCAAAGGCTTCTATTCTTTTCCTTTTTGCAACTTCTACCATCCACTTTTTGCACCTATGTAACACTATACTCCATATGAACAATTTTAGCAATGCTTTCTTAATATTCACACTTATATTACTCATAAATAAATTCCTCTTTTTTGTGAAAGCCTTCCTTGCCTGTGCTATCTTCTCTTAATGTCTACTATACTCATACCATCCCTAGTTATTATGCTTCCCAAGTAGCAGAATTCCTTAACTTCCTTCAAAATATTCCACTGTTTCCTGTACTACACTCCATTTCCTTGGTTTTCCGTCTATTTATCCTCATGCTGTACTCTTCCTCCAGGACCACATTCATGCCATTTATAGTGGTTTCCAAGTCTTCTTCTAACTTCCCTAATACTACAATATCATTAGCAACTTGGGCAATATGCTGCATCCTGTCTTACTCCTTCCTTGATTTCTGCTTTCTTTTTCTTTTCTTGATCTTCAATTCTAATTACTGCTGACTGCCTTCTATAGAGGTTATGGATAAGCTTTCTTTCTCAGTATTTTATTCCTGTCCTCTTCAAAATCCTTAATAGTGTGTTCCACTTCACATTATCAAAGGCTTTTCTAAATCTACAAATGCCATAAAAGTAGTTCTATTTTTTCTTATCCTGTCTTCTAAAATTAGATGCAATACGAATACTGCTTCTCTTGTCATACATTCTTCCTAAAACCAAACTAATCTTCTCCTAACTCACATTATATTTGTCGATCCATTCTCTTATATACTATTTTTGTTAATATTCCTTCCATTTTTCTGCCTTTTCTGCTTTATCCAGAATTGGCTTCCCATCTGCTTTTACTGATGTTCATGCTAATATTTTCCCTCTCCAAATGTTTATTTGATTTTCCTATAAGTTGTGCCTGTTTTCTCTTTCACCATAAAATCTTCAACCGTTTTGCATTTCTCTTGGGGCTGATTTGCAATTCTTATATATCTCATTAACGAAGCATCTGTATTGCTCTTTATTATTTTCATCTCTCACATTTTGCCTTTCATCAATCATTTTTATTATTTCTTGTGTTATCCATGATTTCCTATTGGTCTGAACTATTCTTAATATTTTTTCATTGGCTGCTCTGATTGGCAACAGGCAGCAAAAGTATTTTTTCTAAGTCTTTAATTTATGACCATTGTTTCATTCTTTGTATTTATGAAATTTCATGTCTTGTTAATACAAATACATCATATGATATAAAAATTCAGTGATATTAAAATATTGATTTACTCAACAAAAAATAGGCAATCTTATTCAATTTAAGAAAACTGACTTTTGTTATATATTTTATTAACTTGATGTATATTGATAGACATGTAAAATACTTACATTTTCACTCCATTTATTCTCTTGATGAATATTCTACTTATATGAAAGTGGTTTAATTTGATATAAGGATGTTCAAAATTAAGTTTATTGCAAATAACTCGACCAGTCCATATGTAGAGTCTGAGTAAAACCTATTGTTGTATATGCCTAGGATGTCTGATTCAAAAGAATAAATGAAGTACTGTAAAACTGTAAAAAAAAACCTAGTTGTTCCCCTCAGAAATACTATCAAATCCATACCAATCATATTTATAAAGCAAAATACTCTAATACCATTGGTGACAATCATTTTTACAGAATATCAAAAAGTATGGATGCAGATTACACAGTTTTATTTATTCACAGTGCTCTAACTTTCAAACATTTTATATCTTCAATATTTATGCTAATATTTTTCTCAAAATCTATGTTATGCCTGCAAATTGACATGACATTACGAATGCCAGTGATGAATTCAACATAAGTTTGCTACTCGGCACATGAAATTGATTGCGAATTTATATACTGGTGAAAACTATATAATTGAAGTGAGAACAGAACCTGGTACCTGCAATGTGAATAGTATTTGTAGTTTAATATTAAAATTATTCCTAAATTCTTCACAAATTGCACTGTAAAAGGCATTTTACCAATATCTGGAAAGTTATTTTAACGGATTAGAAGTTAAGACGAATCAAATTGTTAAAATCTATTGATTCTTCTGGGTAACAAACTTTCATCTTATTTTGTGAGTAATGAAAGGGGAAAAAATTAAATAATGTTTATTCAAAATAAAATATTTTATAAATACAGTAATATTTCTAAATATACAAATTATTTTACAATCCATATTTTTGATCAGTCATAAAAATACTATATTTTGAAAATATTGTTTATACCTTGTAAATGTATATTTACAAAACTGTTTGAAAAATTGACATATTAACCATATACAAGAAATGAATGTTTATATTTGGCCAATTGTTTTCAGGAAACATTTATGAAGTTTGAAGACATTGTCAGTTGAGGAAAAGAGTATACACGTTACTTATATTTTAAACAAAAATCTGAGACCTGTTAATGTAACAAGTTTAAAAATTATGGAGAATAGTAAGTATATTTTCTGTAACTTATTACAGAGTCAAATTATATAAATATCTCAGTTTACTCTAGGTATAGCATTTGCCACTTCAAAATACAGTACCCTCTTATGCACTGTTCACACACAAAACACTTGAACTTTCATATAAGCACTCATCTTGTAAAATTTTAGTACAGTGTGTTTGTCATGTAAGGTTGTGTGCAACAAGATTGTTCTAGTCTTTAACCAAACAGGTTGGTGACAAAATTGTTGAGACCACTGCTGATTGAGGAAAGGATTCCACCATTATTACTTGATGGTTTACTCACAGGGGCCCCTACGCCAGGCCGATGGTAGTATGTGGAACTAGCGACTTGAGGGGGCCGAAAAAACCCATCATTTCTCTGAGAAAAGCAAATAAATATGTATTACCAAAATAGATATATTGCAAAAATAAATATATTTTATCCAAATAAATTTACATTGTAAAAATAAAAATACTGGAAAGAGAGAGAGAGAGAGATATTTATACCATTATGAAATTAAGGGCATATATGGAAACAGTTAAAATTTAGAGATCTGCTAACTTTGTACTGCATCACATGCCTGATAGCAACATAGTACTAGCATCTTCAGAAATTTCAATTGCTTCCTGTCTGATATAATTTAGTGACCCTTTTCTCTTCCATGTCCATATCAATTTGTGTGTGTGGTAGAATATAAACAATATATGCCATACTTGGAATTTTTTGATGTAGAAACTTTTTATTTGAGTTATTAAATTAGAAATTGTCATTCATTAATAATCAAAAAATTATTTCATTGTGACAGTATCTAAATCATTCCAGTAGTTAAGAGATCAGATGTCACTCAAATTTAAACACTGGCATCACAGATTTTTTTAATTTTAAAAACAGCTTATTTATAGTCACAGCAACAGCTTGGATCATTAGCTAATTCCTCTTGTTGGGGTACTATTTATTTAACTGTGTTTCTCATTATGGAACTGCACACATCCATGCTCTTACTGGGATTTGAACCCAGAGCCGCTGTGATGCAATGCTGACCTCTTCATCACTGGAGACTGTCATATCTTGTACGACAATGAACAAAATTAGCTTAAGCTATGAATAACATAGAGTGAGCATTATTTCCTCTTAAATCAAAGTCTCCCATAGTACAATTTCTTATTTTTTTCTGTATTTATTGTCACCAACAATCATTATTATATATCAAACTTCCTTCTCTTCTTTTATGTAGAAACCTTTCATTCCCATCATGTTTTTTTTATAAAAATTTTCAAATGAATAAAATAAAATGGATAATAAAACTTGAAATGACATTTTTAAAATTTCATAAGAATATGTGATGTTAAAGTTTGCACAAAAAAATCAGGTTTATCAGAACTAGCTAGCAAAAGACAGGTGTTGGCTGAAAAGTCAAATGGTGATTTGTGGAAGGTAGTTGAAATCTTACATTTAAAGTAATTTTACGGACATACGACAAAATGTAGAGAACAAAGAGGTAGAGTACACTTCTGTAGGATGGATGTCATAAAAGTGTATTGAAGGCAGTATGTCCATGAACACAGAATATTATTATCAGTATGCTTGTAAAGATAACTAATATAACAAATATTCACTGACTAACATGAAGGACATGTCATCAGGCAGAAACAACAACAGAATGATATGTGAACCTAAGATAAACAATCAAAAGTATTACTGGGTTGAGTGAATTTCAGTGATCTCTGAAACAAGATAACACTTGAAGTATAAGAAAAGTGTGTATCTATTTTTAATTATAGAGAACTTTCAAATTTCAATACTATTTCCCTTTAGAAAGTAAAGTAAAAAAAAACATTATAACTATATAAAAATATATAAGGCAATTTGTTGTTATATATAATTGGTAAGAGCTATCTCTCTTTCCTGTCAAGTTGATATTGTCACATTATCTTTAGGGAAAGAGACAGAGTCATTGAATTACCTGAAATTGAGGGCCAGTGTTACATTGTCAGATAGAAGAAAAACATTTTAAATTGTCATATACATAAGTCTACTTTTTTAGGAGAGAGTTCTTCATGGTATATAATAGTAATGTTAATACCTTACTGTAACTTTATATACACAGTGTGTATACTGGTATCTTTCAAACATATTCTTTGTTCTTCCAGCACCAAATGAGAGATTTTGTATTTCAGTAGTTGTTACACTGTATGATATATATATTAATATTGTACAGAAAAGCATCATGCATCTCATTTTAAATATTGTGGATAGATATTCATGAATATTATATTTACAAAACATTAAAATTTCCTGAATGCTCAAAATTAGTAATTGACAGGAAATTATTTACATTCTCTAATTAAATTTGGTTATTAATTAATGATGATACTCATTGGTTTAGCCATCACAAATTTCATGCAAATATACTAACTTTAGGTGAAGGAACTAAGGTGTTACATTTACTCTACTTACTAAGAAGATTAAACTGATTCTAAAATAAAGGGAAGGTAAGTGCACCATCAATAGGTGGGACGACTTCCTGATACTGAATATCTTGCCGCTGCAACTGAAATCATTCACAAATTTACAAAAGATCTAGACCAGAGGAAACTGTTTAATATAAAATATTTATCAATACTGGAATTATATCATGCAAAATACCATTCCGATTAATGCAAACATGAATGAAATGTTAGTATAAAGAAACAAAGAGTTGTTGACTAGTATAAGTTGAATACATACTTAGCTAACTATTTATATTTGAAAGCACATAAACAAATAAAGAGCTGTTAACATCTAACATGCATAGGAGAACATGTATTTGTATGTATATATATTCTGTGTTAATAATTGGCAATTCATATTTAATTTAAACACAAAGATGTTATGAACTAACTACATAAAAATGCATAAAATATGTTCAGAAGCAAACTACTTAGTTATAACAAAACACTTACCGGTATATTTCCACATTTAACATAAAACAATCAAGAAAGGCATGTTTTAAAAATAAGACATTAAATTATTAAAATCAATATATTTGGATTTTTAGAGAACTAACAACATTTACTAACATGACACAGAAAGATTTGTAAACTTTCACAATCTTTCCCATTCTGAGAGCGCACTTTAGCCGTCAGGAAGGTACATAAGTTGTATTTTCATTAGTTAAATCACAATAAAAATTCATATTTCATTCATTACACACACACACACATATATATATATATATATATATATATATATATATATATATATATATATATATATATAATTAGTAAGGACAGAAAGAAAGGTGGTAGCTTATCTGAAGCATCAAGTTGGCAGGCATCATAATGGTTATGGGATTTTTTCAAATTTTTGGAGGCAACCACCCCTTTTGTCAGGAGATAAGGAAAAGCAATGATGGCCAGTCAACAGGGTGCGGATGACATTTCCAGTGATTGGCTAGCTGATGACTCTTCGTTTGCACATTGTAATAACTTCTGCACTATGTGAAACGATTTTTTTGATAACTGACTGACAGGAAAATGTGTTACGCAAATTTTGTTTCTAAACTCAAATATGAGTGAATAGACTCTGATTTTGAGTACATATCATTAAAAAATTGTAAATAACTCTAGAAAATATTAGCCAAGACATTATTTGCATAGAGTGTGTCATAAGTATTCAAAATATTTTTCAGGTCAGTTTACTTCAATTTAAGCATGCTTCTATTGTAAAGTTAAATATTTATTTATTAGTTGTTTGTATAAGCCTGTTAGATTTGTTTAGAAATTATTAATTATATTGATGTTTATAACACATCCCACTGTCCTAATGGCATGTCCCCAGCCACTGAGATAACATAATTCAGCTCCTTCTGTCACAACAGAGTGAGTCACAGAGTCGACAAGCTCATGCTCCAAAAAGAGTGGGGAGTGAAGCAGTGAGGGGTTGTTTAGTCCAGAGCAAGTTGGAAGGGGCATTCAGAGTGGAGGGTGTGAAAGAGATGCTCTCTACCCTGTCCTGCTCCTTTGAACGAGAGCAGGTGAAAAGTGTCATTTGCTCCCTAGCGAGTGCTCCGATACTCAGCGAGTAAGTCATTCATTTTGAACAATTAACTCCAGAGTGACCCATCTCTAATATATATATAAAGAATGAAGCTCTTTCTCTCTTACTTATCCATATTAATTATCCTGATTATGTGGCATTATCCTTATTATATAGAAAACTGAAGTGACTGAAGTGAAAATGTAATAACAGTCTGTTGATATCTGACTTATAAATGCCATATGAGATCAGAGAGAAAGATAATTTAATATTTAACTGAATATCATGTTACTCAGATTACTGAAAACATTTCACATTTAAAGTTATCTAAAAATTATTCAATTAAAAAAGTAATTTCAGTCTTCTATAAATAACTGCTAATAGTATTATCTTAAAAGCTTTATTAAACTAACAAACTGTAGGGTTCAACATTAAACACCATTAAATTTACAAAAGAAGTTTTGCCCTGCTTAAGGACTATACATATATTTGATATGTAGCTTTTACAGGTTTTTCATCATGTTAATTGAAGGTTGATCTGTGTACAAATATATAAAAGCCACTATTAGCCGCTTCTGTCACATTATGAAAAGAACTGTATTCTTTAAGTCAAAGAACACAATATAATATTTACTAGACAAAACATGAAATTTATAAGAACTGGAATATAAAATTGTTTATAAAAATAGGTATTCCATTATTTGATTTGAAACTAAGTTCATGTATATTAATATGACAAAATACAAAACCACATGTCTGTAATGTAACAATTTTAAGAATTTCCTGGGGTCAACAAACGTTTCTGAGAATACACTGCTGAAACATATTTTCTATATCTTTCATATAAAGTATAATTTATCAAAGAAAAATATTATTATCTACATTGATTATTGCTTTTAAAATCAATACAAGAGTATTGCCATTGTGTGCACCTCTATCAGGCTTGGAAATATAAGGCAGAACATTATAAATATACATTAAAACATGTTTAATACATCATGCTGTGTATCACATTTCTTGCTTTTCATTATTTTCTATTGAAAGACAATCTCAAGACTTAACACTGAAACACTTTCTGATGTAGCATGCAGTGAACTGATCTGTTTGAATAAGAAATTAATTTCTATCTGCACCTCAAGTTTCAGAATGATGGAAAAGTCCCTGCTTGATTTATTTGTTGTGCAATTTTTAAATTTTAGTTTTGACCTCAATGCTTATAAATTTCATTAGTGTTAATTAATCTGTAATGCCTGCTTTCTTTCTCCTTGGCTCTACAGCCCATTGAGGGCCAGGGCCTACCGAGTCGACTGTGGACTGTCATCTTGCATGACACATTGAGTTTGGAGTGACATGTGGTCAGCATATTGATCCTCCAAATGTCTTAATACTGATCTTCGTGACCATGATGACACAAAAATCCAAACCCATGCCAGGATTCAAACCCGGGACCTCGAGGTTGTAAGGCAGCAACGCTAGCCACTACACCACAGGAGGTCGGCATAATGCCTGCTTACATTTTTTTAATCAACATCTTCTTCAGCAAGGATTCTGAAGATTTTTTGGCTGCAAGTTAAATTGATAGTTGGTGTTGCCAGGCTGGGAAGTAATAACATGTAAATAATTTTAAAACTGGATACTGTGTCCCCTTCCTGAACACTGTTCCACCTGGCATATTATTATTGTATTCCTTCTTTCCTATCCAAACAAGTTAATTAATTTGACTATGCCACATTATATTTACTTGATTTATTATTATTATTATTATTATTATTATTGTGTGTGTATGTATCCTATAGAATCACACAAAAGTGTTCAGACTCAATTTGAGGGGTCCTTTGGATATGCCATGCTTCTCTCATATTTTGCCCATGTATTCTTTTTCTCTCTTCATTCCAGTTTATTTTTTTGGGTTTTCTGTTTGGCACTATGTTTCATTTTATTTTTTTTCTGAATATATTTCTATCTTCAATTTATGTTGAGTCCAATTTTTTTTGCTTGTGTGAACCATGGTGTTGTTTCATTGATCAGTTGTATATATACCATATGTCTGTAATGTTCTGATGCCTGCTGCTAGGCTGGAAATGCACTCTGAGACTGTTCCTAGAGTGTTATGTTAGTATTGGTCTTAAAATTTTTTGTTCTTTCAATATTTTTCCATTCTTTTCATGTAATGTTTGATATTTATTTGTGTATATATCCAAAGCATTCTTGTAAGTTTTGTGTGATTTGCTGTAAGGTCTTTTCATTTTATTTAGTCCAATCTCCTGAGCAATCTTCTCTACTACTCTGTGTTTTTGGATGTCTAATTTTGAGCAGAAGAATTCAATCTTCTGGAATAATATTTGCAGACCAACTTCTTCAACAATTTGTTTGAGGACTTCTATTGGCTTGGATCATGTTGTTTTATTATATGTGAGTATGGCCAGATTGTCTGCAAATGGTAGACATGAATTATCTTTAGGTCACCTGAGTAATGTTGGTTTCCTGTTTAATAAGATTTTCCATTCTTTTCCTTCATTCTGTCATTACTCTGTTCAGTACAAGATTGGAATGGTTTGTCATCTTGGTTATCCAAATTTTTATCAAGAAGGGTTTCAAATATTTTGTCAATGTATATTTATTCAATCATGTTTGGTGGGCAAGTGCGCATTATAAGATGCTAAACAGGAATTGTTGGACAATAGATTCACATGCCTTTATGAAGTCTATGAAGCTACACATTAAATTGGATAGGAAAGAGATGTTAACTTACATTAAATTGCATGTATTAACTGGCAAGAAAGGACGAAAATGTGAATTTTCAAGTTAATACATGCAATTTAATGTAAGTTAACATCTCTTTCCTATCCAATTTAATTTTTTCATTATGACTTGTGAAATTATTATGATACATAACAATTAATAAGGACAGGAAAGATAGATAGAAATACCATCGACTGAGCAATCAAAATTGTTGCACGGCTAGCTTTTGCTGTTAAACAATAGACCCCACCAGGCTACCACCAATTTTCTCTCTCAATGAAGGTCAGGGTAGAGGCAAAGAATTGATGGCAATTGACAGCCACATGTTAACATCCACATCTTAACACATACATAGTAAAAGAGATATAACTGTAAATACTAACACATATCAATGCATACACATACATATCCATGTCTTAACACTTACATATCTCAAATGGGTACGGCCACAATTGTAGGCTGTAGATATTCTCTAAATTTTCAGAGACAACTACCCTGTCTTCAGGAGAATAGGACATGTATTATGAGTGATGGCCAGCCATGAATGGTTGCCTGTCATGCCATTCAGACACTGTCTTGACGATAGTTGATGTCTACAATTGATTAAAGGTAAGCTAATCTCTCACTATCCCTATTTTCTATCCACATGAATGTATTATTTTTATATTATCACAAAGGTAAGGAAAAAATGTCAATATAATAAAAAACAACATAATATCATGAAAGAATATGATGGATTAAAAGTTGAAGTCGGTAATAATTGGAGAAAAAAATTGTATGACCATTCTTCTATATCTAACATTATCATACACTTAAAAAAATGAGATTTGTCTTTCAAGAGAAGCAAATGAACCATCTGTTATCAAACCCCTTCTTTTAAATAGGCAACTGTGCATATAATCCATATATATTCTGCAATGAACATTTTATATGCAATTGTTTTGTCTTATTAAGCAACCCAGAAAATCAGATATCTGATTGGACAAGATAGTTATGAATTAATTAAACACAATGATTTAAATACAATGAAAATGAACTAAGAGTGATAGATGATGTGATTTACCCTAATTTTGAAGTTAGGTTTATTATTAACATTTGAGTGGTGTAATCCTCCTACACAATTGTCATTAAATACAGTTAACATACTAACAACCAGAGATGTTGATAAATCACTAAAATTTTACTAATAAACCATAGTCATAGAAGGTACCTTCAAACTTCAGGTAGGCAGCATAATCTTTCTATTTTTTATAACCCAATGAAAACTATATATACATATAATTTATATTAACCATTATTCTATAAACGTTGAGGGAAGAAAGTGTTAATTACTAATTATGAATAAATTTATACTATAACTTTGCTGATAATTGGTTTGTTATAAAAACAATTATAAATTCTTATTTGTAAGATACATTGTATTGAAATTTTGCAATACAAGGTGCATTGCAGATTTGACAACAGACGGTGCACAACTTTTTAATATATTATATACTGTAGTTATTTATCTTTCTATTCAATATCACATAAATAATACTTTTATTATTATATTTTATTACAAGTTATGTTATTAAAAAGTCAAGCATGTGCTTCAAAGTATTTACATCACTAATTCAACTTGCATTTGTGAAATAAATCCCAGAAGTGAGTAGCCCTGTACTATAGTTCTAACAGGCACAATTTATTTTAGAATGGAACAGGGTTTCTCATTTTCTCACTCAACCTTAAAAGTATTTATGCTTATTTACTTTTGCCCAGCTCTAATTTTCTCATAAATGTTCCCAAAGTTACAATGAAACCAACATTGTGTATTTCATTTTCATTAAACTAATTATAATATCAAACGTTTTAGAAAATTTTAAAATCATTTCTAAGACAAAGCTTACAATAACTATTTTTCCGTATAAATATAAGTATTGATTAAATCTCTCACTATTATGTCTATAAAATAATTTTTGTCTGACTTGACATGATGCATCTGGGTCCAGCCCAGAGTGGTGTTTCAGAACCCTGAGGTGGGAAGCAAACTCTTGTCTAGCAAAAACCACAGATTGAGGCCAGTAGACACAAGGCAAAACTGTGAGCACTTGGGAGGAGCCTTCCCAATGCAGCACTAGTCAGGTGAGGAGAGGCTCCTTGAGGGGGGCAATAGTAAGAGTATGGCGGAGACTCAGGCCCATCACCATCACTACCTTTGTCCACTTCCCCCCTGTCCCCACCCAAGCCCCCAGGCACTCCTGTCTGTGTTAAGGTTGCCAGTTGGCCTCCCATAGTGGAAGAGGCCATTTGTGATATCTTCCTTTGCCAATGACCCTTGATATTTGAAACTTCCTCACCTACCTTGGCAGGATGTAGAGTCACATTGAGAAGGGTTGGGTGCTGCTCAACAACACTAAACTCTATTTCTCGTGGTAAGTAACCTTCTGCATAAACCTGTAAGTTAAATGTTAAAAGACTTATATGTTATTTTAAGAATGGACTTACAGATAATCTATAATTTAATATTGATATTTTTAATTGGCTTTGGAAATATACTTAGGTCTACTTTAAATTAACACATACATATTTATAAATTTTAAAGATGAATTAAGGGAAATATAACATTAAATGAATATATAGATAGTAATAAAATACTTGATGCAAATTTTATGTAAAAATATTGCCCACAATAATCCCAATAAGGAGTTGAAGAATTATCTACAATATAGACAAATAAATACTCACTTCTAAACTATAAGACCCAGGCATCAGAATTCTCCAGAACTCTCCATACTTTGTTGTCTGGAAGCCAACATCCCTACCCTTCACTTTTAATGAGACTTTTTCTACAGGATTGCCATTCTCATCCATGACAAAGCCCTGGATTCCTCGGTGTGCTTCAGCAAGGAACTTCACTAGACTCTGAGTACAGACAATTAAACAAATTATAATCTAAAATACAAAATTTAATAGATTATGGCATGAAGTTTGCTTATGTAATTACCATCCTATTCTCCTCCCAAAACTTAGGCAGTTCTGATGCCCTTGGATATTTGCAACATGAAAGTTCAAGTGTCACTTCCATGCAACCGTACCAGACATAATTGAAATCTTGCATTCCACCTGAAATTAAAAATGATTTCAGTTACTGCTAAAGAATGTTGATATACCTTCTGATATCTTTCTTTCCTACGAATCAATTACTTGACTAGGCAATGTTATCCACATTGAAGAATGCAGAATAGAATGTATACAAGAATGAATTCATTTAATACAACTAAGGTTTCATTGAAAAATATTATGAAAATACTTTTTCTTACATACATAACAAATACAAAACACAGAATTGAATTTCTGGACTATTTGGTCAAAATTCTCTTTTTACCCTTCTTATTTATTCATTTCTTCAGACCATATAAAACCCAAACATTATCATCTCTGAAGTATTGATGAAGTATAGAATGATTTTTAATAGAATATATTTATGAACTCACTAAACATTAAATACATGATTGACCATAAGTTCCAAGTGTTTAGAGTATACTAAATAGAGAGGTAAACATAAAAATGATTAATTCTATTGAGGAATTAAAGAAGCTTTATGCATTTATGTTTAGAGTATGTGCAGAGAAACTTAATAATAAACTAAGTTACCATTTGCAGAGAAAATATAAATATAAATATTAATTTTAAGAACTTACCAGTCAGTGGATACCAAGCAGCCCCATTTGTGATACCATGATTAAATGCAGGAGCACCATTCTTACATGCCTGACCCTGACGCATTGCTGGGTGGTGATTGGAATATGTCAAGGCGAGGTGTTTAAAAACATCATCATCAGGTGTGAGAGATGGTGTGGCAGCATAGCTCTGGAACACTAAGAAATAATAAGTAAGTACAACTATAATCTGAAAGGGCATGGATAATAATAGTTTGGTTGTGTTATAGGAAACTGGTTGTAAAATATGTATTCTCATTCATCACTGGATAAAATAAATATGTGAGAAATAATGTCTATTATTAATAGTTTATCTGTTCTAATGTTTACTGTCAGTTAATAACTTTTTCTCTAAAATTTAATTAAGTATTCATTAGAACTTCAGAGAAATATTTTATAAAGTGTTAGTTCTGGAAAAAACTATTCATATGAAGATAAAACATTAAGATTCTTGGAACATTTTATGTAGATAAATCAGTCTGTGAAAAGATGTGCTGCTATTTGAAACTGAATAATGGACAAAGATTATTAAAATATTGGTGCAAAAGAAAGTAAACACACAAATACCAAAATTAAAAGAAATATTATATAGGATGAACGTGAAGTGAATATGATTACATTTGAATAGTAGAATTAAAACTAAATCATATGTACTTTACATTAGAAAAATAAAGCCAACTAATTACCTTGCATTGTTTACTTCTTAACATAATTTGTAACACTACTGTAATCTGTCAAAGCTTCACAGGAAATTACCAATTGTGTAATTATATTCACACAATATTAAATATTTGTTGGTACAACACATTCAATCAACTAGTACTACTGCCTGGAATTAATAGAACAATGTTCATTCTTATGAATGCCAATAAGGCAAGAAGAAAGTACCAATTTATTATAAAATGTTCTATCAATCTCAGTATGAAATTTATTCAATTGTATACAGTTAATACTTTTAGAGCATTTATAATATTTTGTTATTGTACTAGGGGATTGTTAATTTCAAAATTGGACTTCTTAAGCTTTCATAAGCTGTATTTGTGAAGTTTGAAATTCATTAATTAAAAGAAATGCAAGAATGAAGATATTAGCTTGAAAAAAGAATTAAGGGAACATTGGAACTATGAAACTTGTTGGAAAGTAAAGTAAAGATTAACTAATCTTTTAAACAGAATCTAATATAGAAAAGTGGGAAATTTCAGTAAGTAAAGGCAATAAGGAATGAGTAACTTAAGTTGTAAAGTCAAGTTATGGATCATTATGTTTGCTGCAGGTACTTTTGTATTTAATATAGAGCTTATCATATGACAGACCATTCATACACAAACAATAACAAGCAATTCTTTTTTTTTTAAATTGAGAGCATAGATTAATACTACTTCTCATTGATAGTACACATCAAAGGTGAGAATTAGAACCTTACTTTCATATGAACCAAATAATTAATATTTTTGTAAAATGGTACTATATAAAGAATTTACCAAATTATGTAACCACTTTCTCAATAAGCAAACAACTATGAACTACTGAACTAGAGAAAATGCAGCTGTTAATAATACTATATTCTGTAGTTAATGCTTGAGCTTCCCCAGTTGCATGCTACATCAGCCATCAGCCCACTGTACGTGATTACTGCTCACCACTGGCGACCCTACTAGCTCCCAGCATGGCAGCCACACCCATGCCCACCTGACCTCCGATTTGTTTGATAGTGTTTCCGACTGAAAAAGGGTGCAAGAAAAGTCTTGTCTAAGACACATCATTTTATTATCAGTCTCATTATTTATACACAGTCACGGAAGACTTTTTCAATGATCATCAGCAGATAGACTCCCGAGACCAATTAATTTAATGAAGGGACTAGGGAAAAAGTTTTTTCTGTATTGGAGCCTACTGTGAGAAACAACTGTGTTGTGTTTATCTAAAGCAGAAGTATTAGATGACAATGGGTCATGCTATGAACTACAACATAACCAGTATTTGAATAATAACAGAGGTAATTCAAATGAAATAGAAGAATCAGTGCTTTCCAAAGAATCAAATATTAAAGAATGACAAATAAGAAGATACTGATAGCCGAGGAAGAGTGAACTACTCATTGTGCATGTGCATGCCTCAAACTAGTCTACAACATAAGATCAACTCCTGATAAAATCTTCCATATCAACTTTTGATAAAATCTTCCATATTTATGAATAATAACTAAGTTACCATATTAGAACTTAAGACAATGAATGATGTAATAATCTGCTTCTAACATGGAATGAACAATTTTATAATTAATAAGCACATAAGATTAAGTTATACACATTCTATAGCTCATATTTATATACCAAGCAAAATATTGTTTGGAATAATACATATTTTTCTCCAGCAATGAAATGGGATTAGATGTAACTTACAATTTAAGAACAAATTTAGAGGTAACATTGCTTTCAAAAAAATAATTTAATGTTTTATAAACCATTTATTAATTACAATAATTTATCAGCTGAATAGTATGTTTAAGTCTTTAGATGAACTAGCAAAAAGGGTTAACGTAATTTATGAATAATTGAATTTTTATTTAGTTATAAGTAAGTTCTATTTGATAGTTTTTAACTAATTTACACAGCTAGTGATTACATCATTTTTTTTATATGTGAAAGTGATAAAATATTATAAGTAAATGGTTATTGAACTGAAAAAAGGTTGAACATGTTCCTACTTTTCTATTCTTTAAAGTTTTAATTTAATAAGTGAATGGTATATTTTTTCATAAGCTACTTAATAGTAAGAATTTTTATGTTAACCATTTTGTGTAAATCAAACAGAAAAGCATGTCACAATTGCTGGATTCTCAGAGTAATCATAAATGATCTCAGACATTAAAAATATTATTGAATAAGGAAATACAGCATCTTAATTACAGTAATTACATATGCACATCTTCAATGGGTCCTTGAGTTGGCAGTCAATGAGCCTAATAAAAATTGCATAAGCTTCAAATGGAATAAGTAAAGCAAACATAAAAAAAATTGAAATATCAATATCAAATTTCAACATTAATATTAATTTATTCAAAATCATGCATAAGTAATTTTAGGCACATCATTTAAAAACAGAAATTCAAGTGTATTCCAATGAGTACATTTAAATTTGTTTCTATTTAAGAAGAAATTACTAATACTATTGAATTTAAAAATGTGTGTTAAATTAAAAACAAACGTATTAAAGAAAATAAGCTACAGTAAAAGGAAATTGTTAAGAGTGCACAGCAAACTAACCAAATAATAACTTGTGAAAAGATGGGAACAAACTATTAGAAATAACAGTTACTTAAAATCTAAAAGAAAATTTGCTCTAAATTTCATTTGTGTACAGAAAATGTGCTAAAATATACAATGAAATCATTTACTTAACTTAGTAAGTATCTATAAGAGCAATACATATTTCTAAAGAAAAAGAGCACAATACTTTATATGTCATCTTTAGATAAGTAAATAAGGTTTTGCTTAAAAATTCAAAAGCTTAATGCAAGGCTTTAGGAATACAGAAGTAGCAGATTTTACCATTTATATCATAAATATAATTATAAGTTCACAAGTGAAATATTAAGTCTTAAACTATAATTAAATTAAAGAAATGACAAACTATTCTTTGGTGAGAAATTAAATGTGTATAAAGAAGAAATGTGTACAAAAGTATTTAATGAGAGTAAAAATGATAAAGCAATATGGAATAATCAGACACATGAAATGATTAATTAAATTGGATTTTCAGGTAACATTTATTAGCAGTATGTTTAACTAAGCATTGTAAATCTTTATTAATGTCAGAATTAAAGTAACATGTAGCCTATAAGTTTGGTTAAACTATACCTTTCTTATTGAATTACTATGATATATTACACTATGATTTTGTGTTTTATTCAAACATCTTAGACAAAAAATATCTTCAGCTTTTGGCTGAGTTTCAAATGATGCAATTTCTCTCCCTTTGACCATTTTTTTTAATGGAGTATGTAATCCAGTAATGAAAGTACTTGATTAATTTTTCCTTTTTAATATTGTATAATATTATTAATTTTATTATATCTTTCTATTTATTATAGATTGTCAAGAACCATGACAATGTTAACTAGCGTCACTAATTGGATGGCTAAGAGAATCTGTGCAGTTGTCAACTCACCTGCACACATTGGGGACGATCTACACAATCCTTTTGAGAAGCAAGAATAAAGCATCACACGACAAGCATTAATATTTTTGATCTTAGGTTCTCAATTTAAATTATTATTATATCCTCAACACAAGAATGTGGGTGAAAATTATATAGCTTCAGGGGCTATCATATGTGTTAACAACTAAAAATAAATTGAATATTTATTATTTAAATTTATGTTATTTATTGTTATTATTTAATTATCATCATTCAGAATTTTTATGCACATTTTAAATGGTCACACACAATTACTTTCACTCTTTTAAGGAAACCAATCCCTTCTAAGTTAGTACATCTATATTGTGTACCTACTTGAGTTTGGTGTGTTATCAAATGGATAGCTTGCAACAAGAGCACCACCATGCAGCCCTCCAGACAGTACAAACTGTATTTTTGAAATCCAGTCCTTAACAGCATCTGTTTCAGGCTGACCCCTTTTATTGTTCTGTTTAAAATAATCCGGAAAGTTCCTGTTCAAGTCAAAACCTCTTGCATTGTACCTAAAATATTCAAAATTTAGAGTTAATATTATCTTTAAATTCTCGAAGTCTTTGATTCTTTTTAACTGGTCATGGAAAACCATGAAAAATATACTGATAATTATGGTACAAGAGAATATTTGTTACTCATTACATATAAATGTTGTTTAGAGATTTACGATCTTCTGTAAACTAAGATTAAATTTCAAATTCTTGCAATTATTTAAAATTGTACTTAAACTACTTTAAATTGCACTGATAAAATAGAAAATCAATATTATTCCCCCTCCCCTAAAGATTATTATAAAAAATTCAAGTTATTTTACTACTACAGGGAAACTTCACTGATTTCATTGCTTTATATCATTACCATACTATAATATTTTATATATAAAAATTTAGTTCCACATTCAAGTTATTTGTTTCTTTGATAATTTTATTTATTACATGGTCTAAATTGAAGTAGAAATGACTAAATGATTTCAATATATTATGAAATTCTAGTTGATTTATCTGTTTTGGTATATTTACTGAAAAAATTCCAGCAAAGGCCATCCAATAGAATCACAACTGAAAATCAAATATCAATTTCTAATATGTGAGATTACAGCTTTATTTCTTTTTCCTAAAGTTATTCAAAGCACCATTTGAAATTGCAATTAATGCCTGTTCATTACTGAATCCTGAAACAGGCTACAAGAATTTAGACTCAGCAAGTGACAGGTAAGCCCATGCTTAGGTTTAAAAGGAAGAAGAAATGTCTTGCTGGAGATAACTTGTGGTTCTTATGTTGTTAAAGCAGCCACATACTGAGCAGATGTCCTGGGTTTAATTCTGAGGTCACCTTTTTTCCTTCCTACATTCATTATTTCAGTTTCTACTAAGTGAATTTTGTTTCTGTTTCCATTATAAAGGTACTTAAAATTATGAAGAATTAATTCTTCCTAAAATAATTTATACATAGTCTATGCTACAGCCAACCTCTAACAATTTTCTTTGATGTCAGAAAATTAAAGCCAGGGCTTGGAATTTAACCATTCAGCATCAAAAGTTGTTATTATTTCATTTATACATTATATAATCATTCTTCTACCAGATTAGAAGGTAAATACAGGAATGTTAAAATTAAACATTATATAATGTTTTTGAAACTTATTTCTGTTCTTAGCTATGGTATGTTATATAACTTCTTAATTTGAAACCTGCATTTATGTCATACCTGCCCTGACCACCATCACACTGACCCTCCCGCGCAACTTCAAAACCATCTGGATTCATTGAGGGCAATATGTGAATTCTTGTGTTGTCCAATAACCATTTCACATATGGATCTGTGCTGTAACTTCTGACTAAATACTGTAAGTAAAAATTAAAAGGTTAACTAATTTTTTTAATTGATTATTTATTTACTAGACACGTTGTTTTACAAAATTTTGAATAAACAGTTATCTGGTTTTTAATATGAGCAGTCATTGGAAACTGGGAAAGCCTTAATTCTCCAGTAAGAATTCGATTAATACTTGTATTTTTCTATAATGACCTTATTTTCTCATAGGGCAAATATAATTTCCACTCAGAAATAATTGCTCTACTTCCTTCATATTGACTTTATTCCGTTATTGATAATCATTAAAAGTGTTAATTTGTTAAAGGTGTGTTTCACCAAATACATTATGTACATCGGTACATTGCAGTGATTCCCCGCTGTGTTACCGGTGCGCCGCGAAAATGGAAAATCGCCGCAACAATTAAGTTCACACAACTATGTATAACTTTAATATTGATTTTTTATATTTTTTGTTTTTGGATAATTAGATGTAATAACTTAGTAATGTACTTTAGTGGTACACTTTTATTCTACTTGTACCTTTTGAGAATCCGCCTGATTGCGTAAATGCGAGTCGGATGTTTTCGAAGATCTACTATCACAACTTATCAAATGGTTCGAAAAATACTTTCATGCAAATAATATGGGCAAATTTATATTGATTCAAGACCCCTTTCGAGCCAAGCATTCATCTAAATTTATATCTTTTGAAGAAGTAAATCTTATTGCCTTGCGACGATTCACTGAAGACAAACTTTGGTAACATGGAGCTCATTGATTAAGTATGAATATCTGCAGCTCAGTGGTAAAGGTCAAAGAACATTACTTCGTTCAATTACAACTTCCTATCTATGCGAAGCTGGGTTTTCGGCAGTCGCTGTTTTAAAAAGTAAGTATCGTGCAAAAATTAACATGGAGCAGAAGATGAGGGTAACAATGTAGGCCTATTCAATTTGATTCCGAGATTTGAGAAATTATCTAGTGAGCAACAAGCTCATCCATCCCACTAATTGTTTGAATTATGCCCCTTCAATTAACTGTGAATTTAAAATCAATGTTTAATATATTATTATATTTTTAAAGTTACCTAACCGCATTAAAATGCGTTGATTTGGGGCATTGGGGATAAATTCTGAACCAAAATAGTTTGGGAACCATTGATGTATTGTATAAAACCAAAAATACTTTGTTTTCTTGGTCATGATCTAAGATGACAAAGTGGCAAACTTTGTTACTAACAATTGGCATAACTAATAAGAGCAACATTGCCAGAAAGAACAAAAGCAAAATGCTCCAATATCATATCACTTATAGTTTTGAAAACTTACGCTTATGAGGTACAGCATGAGTTCCCTGCCGACAGCCTCATTACCATGCATATTAGCGACATATTTGACATCAGGTTTTCCAATCATGTGCTCATAGGGAGATGAGGAGACAACCATCACCCACAAGTCACGGCCTGAAAATAAATAACAATTTTTGATACCGTTCAGATTTCAAAAATGATATAAATGGCTCCAACTCCATGGATACATCTTTAAAAATGGAGTAAACAAGGAGTTTTTGTTTTATTATTATATATTAGATTTATTATGAAAAAAAACCTGACAATTATAACAATATAATTAAATAAATGGCCTCAATTCAGAAAACTATTTATAATATTTGTTACAAAGAATTGCAGTGATGTTCATCCTTTTCTGGGACCTCTTCAGGGGTATCAATTTTATTGCTTGTGCATACAATCTTTTCTTCATTGAACAATTTTAAGAATTTTGACTAGTACATTAATCACTTTTGTAACATGTCTTTGTTCTGTATATGGAATGCACTTAATTTGGCTCTAAATTTGTTGTCATTATTGATAACAAAAAAGTTCATATTATATAACTTTTGTTTTTATGTGATGACTGTTGTTTAACCTTACTAATTGTTTTGATGAAACATTCTTGCAATTTAAAGGCTGTGTCATTTACCTGTCAATTTGCCTATTATAACACCTGATTCCTGCTAGGATTTCAGTGCAAGCGAGTCATAAAATTTTCTGAATCACTCTGTCATTGCTTGTTGATATATCATTAACATTTTACCTGCTTTAAATCACAAGTTCACTTGAGAAGGTTTAAAACTGTACTGCTGAGGTACAGAAATACTTGTGCTCCGTACAGCCTTCATTATACATAACGATCACATTTTATGTTTCATCAAGTTTATTGTGATATAGTATCAATTAAACTTTCCAATTGAGATTGATTTGTCTCTTTTTAAAATCATTCACACTGTACAATTTACTTACTTACTTACTCTTTACCTTCTGAGAGCCTTGTCCTATCCCATCTGTCGACTGCTTTTCTTCTCCAGCTTCAACTCTTCCAGCTTCAAATTTGACCTTCCAGCCTATCTTCTCCCACCTGATTTACCATATAGAACTTTTTAGATTACCCTACTATTGTCTAATATAACCTTGCATCCCCTACCATTGCAGTCTTATTTTACTCTTATGTCTTCCTTATTCTTCTACAACCTTAATTATACTTTACTGGTGCACCCTAAAATCTTCCTTTCTCAAATGTTTAACTTTATCACATTCTCTTTAACAAAGGCCTACTTAAACATCCTTAAACAAAACTGTTGGTTGTAACATGGTTTTATAAAGCTTTATTTTGACTAGTTTGGTCACTTCAGTAGATTTAAAAATATTGTTTCAACTATAACAACACATTACCATTGCCATATTGTTGTTGTTGTGGTATTCAGTCCTAAGACTGGTCTTATTCAACCTATGTTGTGCAAGCCTTTTCATTTCCTTATAACTGGCAAAACCCACATCCTCACTAATCAGCTTATATTCCACCCTTAACTCCCTCTTCTGTTCTTACCTCACACACTTCCCTCTAATGCTAATTTTACAAGACCCTCGTGTATTAAAACGTGGCCTATTAATCTATCTATTCTTTTAGTCAATGTCCTCCATATTGCTCGCTTTCCCCCTATTCTGTTTAGAACGTTCTCGTTTGTGACTCTATCCACCCATCTGATTTTCATTATTCGCCTATAGCACCACATTTCAAAGGCTCTATTAATCTTCACATTGAACTCTTTCTCCAGGACTACGTTCATGCCATTTATTATGGTTTCCAAGTCTTCTTCTGACTCCCCTAATACTACAATATCGTCGGTAAAGCGTAAGGTTTTTATTTCTTCTCCTTGAGTTGATTCCTTTTCCATATCATAACATTGCCTTGTTCTAGTAAATATTATTCCTCAACAACGTATTTAAGAATTTCAAATGACTTTTACATAAATGATGATAAACAGGGCTAACTTTTACTTGTGCAAAGTGATTTGTGGGTGTCTTTACCTTGCACGGACTTGCCGATGGAGTAGAGAGCCGTGAGCGAGGGGTACTTGACAGACGTAGTGCGGAGGAACTTGGTCATCTCGTCGTAATTGTGGTACTTGGCACCCACGGTGATGTCAGCGCCTCCGTCCAGCGCGGTGGGATACTGTTGTCGGTAGCCCACCGCCCTGAGAGAACTGCCTCCCCCGGCGTCGTCGTCTTTGTCGGCGTCTGCTGTGGGGCCGGAGTATGCGATTCGGGGCGACGCCTCCAGGCCCATCGCCTCCTCCACGGCCCACACCAGCAGGTACACGAACAGCACCAGCAGGCACGAGTTCAAGATGGTCGCCGGCCGCATGCCTCTGTAACAACAGACATTCGTCCAATACAGAGGAGTCTGCCTCGTGTAATGCAATAATAAAGGCGAACCGTCGAGGGTGGAAATAGACGTTTGCACAAGACATAGGACATGGAGCGAAAAAGGAAAATAAATTAAGCTTGTAGAAAAAAGATTGCCATCTTATCACGAATAATGCACCTACACAAAGCTAAAAAGTTAAGATGTGGGGATATAAAAAAAAATTTAAAAAACTGTTTATGAGCTGTTAATTGATAAATGTGCTTCTATTTCTCTCAGAAGATGTGAGGACTGGTAACGTTTGCATGAATGTAATTCAATAGTAATTGTATATAATACAACTATACATTATGATAAAATTATTCGATCAGTGTGTAATCAATATAAATAATAAATAAATGTAGAGCGCTCCAGGCTATATATACCGGCCCTACACTGTGAGTTATAAGGTTTACCCTTATGATTTCCTATTGACGTGAACTTTCGTACCTAGCGAGCATCACCCCAAATAGGGCTTCTGTTGATCTTTCGAAGATTTGAGTTCTTTTATTCCTCCCTTTGAGGCGATTATGATATATATTCTAAGACGCTCTTCATTATTTTATTATGAAAGCAAATTAAGTTGATACAGCAAATCAATTTGTAAGAAACCCTGAAATTTAAATAATTAAAATTTTTAGAATTTGTATAATAACATTACAATTATATTGTACGAGGGAACAATATATATTTTTGGTATATTGTGGGTATAAACGTGGGTGGGTTGTTTTTTTGAAAAAAGAACTGTTTTCTTTGCGAACCCTAATTATAACGCAGGTTTAAAATATGTTGCCGGGGTCCGGTGGTTTTCACTATATTTGGAGTGAAATTGGTATCTAAGAGATGTATAAATATGAATTGAACTTGAAATATAAGGTAGGAAGTGTCCAGAGATACGAGTTTCACCTATATGTAACACTGTTTAATTTTGTATTCTTATTCCTCCGCACGTGTAGAACTAACGAAAATGTTTGTGCAATTGTGTGAATGAAAGTCTTACACCGCATGAATGTTACCAGGTACCGGATTTATCACGACCGAGCCATTAATTTCATGTCTGTAAAGTACAGTAGATATCCCTGCATAAAAAGGATCTCTTTTCAAGGTTAGATACGCTATACAATGCATCAGTTTCTGAGATAGTTTTTTTTCAGGGTATATTAAACAGTGTAGGTTTTCCGATTGGGTGGCTTGTGAGGAGCACAGGACTTGGTCCCGGGGCGCCGTGCATTGTCTGTGAAATGAGCTCGCTGTGGAATTGTCTACGGCGGGACGCGACGGGACGGGACGAGGCGAGGCGAGGCGCCGCGGGGAAGGCGTCGCGAACAATGCGGCGCTGGCTCGGGTCACTTGACCATCTCGTTGCATTACTACTACACTTGATCTGCGACTCTCTCTTATTATATACTATTCCGGCTCGCAAGTTAAGCTCAGCGGCCATTTGCACTGCTTTCATCCGATTCTTAGCCAAGAAAATCACTTATTAATTCATTCTCTTGTAACTACAAAGTTTATTTTCAACAGCAATAATGATACACGCGTTCTTTCATGAATGTGCGTTTTGTCAAACTCTGCAAAATACTCCTTCGCGGCCTCGATCACTTCCCCATTTGATGAAAATTTCGTCCCACCAATCCAAATTTTCAAGTTCGGGAACAAGAAGTCACTTGGTAGATGGATGAGGTGGATGAGAAACAAATTTGAATCCCAACTCGCACAATTTGGCCATGGAGGATTCTGGCGAAACAACACTTTCTTGGTCGTTTCTCAATCAGCACTCGTTTCAAACGATCCAATAGAGCAGCATAATTGAGCCCAGTTATGGTTTCATCCTTTCCAAAAAAAATCTATAAATCCCAAAAGACACTGTCTATCATTTTTCCAGTCGTCCATCGGTCTTTGCCTTATCAGTGTATATTTGAGTGACTCTTTTTTGGACTCAGGAGTGTTGAGATGGCTCCATGTTTCATCGAATATGCGCAGAAAGTTTTGTGGTTTACGCCTAAACATTGCTAGATTCTGCGATGATATGTTGTTCCGAATCCGTTTTTGGTCCAATGCCACCAGTCGCGGCACCCATCGCACACAAAGCTTTTTCACATGGCCAGTCTTTCATGAAGGATGAAATACATTCGTTCAGTTGAGAAACCTATGGTATCAGCTACCTCCCGCACTTTCAGTCTGCCATGTTCCATTACGATATTGTGAACTTTTTCGATGTTTTCCTCAACTGGGCGACCGGAGCGAGTTTCAACTTCTGTGCTTGTGCGACCTCGTTTGAACTCATTCATCCAGAATGAAAATGTCTTCAACGCCGGTGCTGAGTCCACGTGAACTTCTTCCAATTTGGTTTTGATTTGTGCAGCTGTCCAACCCTTCAAATGGAAGCGTTTAATGACAGCGCGAAATTCTTTATTCTCCATTGTCTCCGCCAGGCTTCATATCTGACTCTACGGAAGTCTGCGAACAACAAAGTATGATTGGCATATGTTTGAAAGGGTCCAACAATGGCGCAAAAGTTAATTTCCCGCTCTTTCATAAGAATTCACGAGACTAATCGAAAAAGCCTCGTAGAATTCCGGTAAACTGCAATAGCTGTACGATTGTACGAAAGATGCTTGAAAAGTTATCAGTGCAATTATCCACAAATGCCTCTTCATAGTTCAGATATTATCTTTTACATGCCGTAATATAGTAATAGTACTTTATTGGTCCAGTTTATCTGAATATGTTTAGAAAAGTCAGAATACTTAGAACAAGGTATCAGAAACTTACCGACTGATTAGGAGTCGGTGAAATACAAGAGGAAAAAATCTGTAAATATTTGGGAGTAACAAATAGTAAGTGTCCGAAGACACTTAACACCCATTTTTTAAAAATATTAAAAGAATTTACTATTAATCACGAATATTACAGCAGAAACTTTAGATAACATTGCATTAAGTTCGCCGATAAAAATAATTTTTGATTAATTAAAAAAGTCTTACAAAGAAACTGACTTAATATTTACCAAAATAATCTTAATTTTGCTATGTAATGTATAAAAGAATAAAGATGTATTTGCTTGGCGTTGAACGGTAAAAACACGTTTAAAATATAAAAATTATTCTTTAAGAACTGGATAATTTTTTGATTATCTGCTGGACTTAAAGATATTACGAGTGTATATACTTATAAAATATAAGAGATAGGATTCTGGTGAAAGATGTAATAATTAGAGCAGGTAGGGTCGTTCGGAAAGTACTCGGCCTGACACAGAGATGACGCTAGGTGCCACATTAAGTACTTATTTCGTATAGCATAGAATGCTAATTTTGTTTCTTCACTTGTATGGACTGTTGTAATCAAGAGAAACAACTAAGCATAGGATTGCTAGAGAAATGGTGTGGAATCCATATACGACTTTTCTGATGTACCTTATAAAGTATTACGTTCTGAGGAATGTAGCCTGAAGACGAGCACAGTCAATTGTACTGGCTTGAAATATTCTATTTCTATGCCATTTGAATATCTGACAATACAGAATGTGGCGGAAGAAATATTATGGTCTGAAAGGTTGGACAACTGTTAGCATCTGTAAAGTGGGTGAAGTTGAGAGTACGAGGACTGCACCTGGTGGCCAGAGGAGAATATGAAAGAAAAGAGCGGTGGTTACCTTGTGAGAGCCATCGCTACACGTCTACAGTGGGACAAGAAGTCGGGGACGCCGTAGGAGAAGGATGTGGTGAGCGGCAACGGTAGCGACAGCGACAGGCACCCAAACAGGAAGGGGACGTGACGTTGGCCGAGTGAGCGAGTAACCTTGGCTCTGTGGATCAATGCCGTGACCCCTGACATTCCAAACGTCCTCCCCGCATAGCTACTGGGGTAACTACCTCCTCCCGCTTAATGTTTTATCGAACCACGTGATGCGACACATGGCCCGTTGGAACTACAACCACCACGTGAATCCACGGTTCACCATCCCTGGGCCAGCCTCTTCAAGTTAGGTAAACTGACCAATTCGCGGGAATGTTAATAGATGTTCTACTTCGCTGGTCCATAACAAATAAAAGTAATATTGTTTCCCTGTTTCAGAAATTTGTTGATAGTGGTGCGAAGTCAATTGATGGAAACTTTTTATGCTTTCAGAACTAGAGTTAGAAGAGAAAAGAGTATCTCATGAGACAGATGAAGTATCTGAGCGTCAGTGTCATGTTACAAGAGAGTGTGATCAATGAGGGCCGATTCTCTCCGCTTTCCACTGGTGAGTAAGCGAATTAATTTGTACATTTAGGTTATTTATTAGTTGAAGTACCCGGCGTTGCTCGGGTTCACGTAAATAATAATGCAGGAATGTAATTTAAGATAAGTTTAATTCAGTACTTGAGGGTAAACTACAATCTATTTCTGATGTCAAATCCAACATATTTGTGTAAATGGCGAAAAAAATGTCAAAATGGTAATTTTTACAGCGAGGTGTCATTTTGGCCCATTTCCGATTGTCTGACAAGAAAAGGTCATGAGATCAAAATTGTAGAGAATCCAATTTACAATCGACTGTGACCTTAGAATTTTTCTAAAATCCTAAAATGTCTACTGATAGGTCTCCGTTAAGTACGGACTTTGCTAGAGGAGTATAACACCGAAAAAAGGGGAAAATTAAGTTTTTTTTTACTTTTTCACACATAAAACTTCAGTGTATTTAAAAAAAATATGTGCAGCTTCGGGCCCTGAGGAACATGTGTGGCAAATTTGGTCAAATTCGGCCCAGAAGTTTGGACGCCTGAAGCTGTGACATATTGACGGACTTACTGACAAAGGATTTTAGTATTATAGGTGAGTGGGATAGTGGTATAATGAACAGGTATCATAGGGTCAGTGGTGAAAGAACTTCTCTATGTGTAGTTGCATATATTATAATTTCTCTTGTACTACAAATGCTAAACAGATGAAATTTACGTCCTAAAAGAACACATTATCAAGGTCTTTGTCAAGAAATCTTTTTGTGCCATTCACTCTCACGTGACTCTGCAAGCATAATTTAGAGAAGCGGGGGATACGCTTTGGTCGTGTCTCTGAGTAACGGCTTCGTTCCACCTTGTGCACGTCCAGTTCCGCTTGTTAAGTCGCATCCAGATGAGCCACGGTGTCGAACAGGAAAAAATAACGAGGGCTGAAGATTTCATCTGTAACATTTTCTAAAAGAAAGGGGGGATGCGGAAGAGAGAGGAAGGCAGCCAAGGGTTGAATAGGACCCCAGACTATAGTTTAAGGATTAACCTGAAAGAGATGCAGGGAAACCCCTAGAAAACCTGCATCAGGTAGGCCGGGAAATTGGGTTCTTGTCTCACACCCTCCCGAATGGAGAGGAGTTTCCAGTGGGGTCTCTTCTCCGTGACTGGTATAAGTTTAGGAGGCAGCTGACCGACAGATCAAATCAAATAGGATGCCAAATCAAATAGGATGCCAAAGGTCTGCGGCCCCGGAATATACACCTCCCAAATGATTCAGATAATCTTAAAAAACAGAGAGAAAGAGACATCCTCGAAGACTTCATTATATTATAATACTTTTTTGAATATGATTCGACTGCGATTCTGTTGTTTGTCGTCATGTAATGGTAATACGAGGTTTTTAGGAATTGAACTCAAAGGGTAAGGAATGGTAGTGAATTATCAGTAGAACATTAGGGGTGCCGTAAGGATCAGTAATCGGGCTTTCGTTGTTCCTAGTAAATTTTAATTAACTACCAATGAAATTAATTTATAAAATGCTTTTTTGCTGATGATCGTATTGTCTATAGAAAGATTAAAAGAACCTCAGAGGAATGGGAATTATAAAACGGCCTGGTTGAAATAAATAGTAGGACTGAAGCAAATAAAATGAACAAATAAAAAAGTCGGATAATGTCAGAAAACCACTATATAATCAACACAATAGAAAGTTCCGTTCATTGGCACCTCTTCAGTATATCAGAAATGTTACATATAAATAAGTAATTCTGTTAAGATTTATAAACTATCTATGCTGATATTCTGTAATTTCTTTGGGAGTTTTCTGAATATCTTTGAATCTTCCCGCTGCGTTGATTCGGTATGATTCTGTAACAACTTGTGGTCTGTTTCAACTAAAACACTAAAAATAAAATTCGTTGACAATATATTGCTTGTGTTTTATCTTTATAATCTGATATTTCAATTTTACCTACGCTAGATGATCAAAGGAAAAGTTGGGATTTATTGCATTTGTAGGTGTGTTCAGCTTACTTCAAATTAAATCAAGGTATTGAAATGAAAATCATTATTAATAAAATTTTGGAATTAGTTGTATGGATTCGTCTAAAGATTTTCAGGTAGCAAAAGTGAGATAAGGTCTGTGTTTTAGCAATTTCGATTTACAGAAAAAATAATATAGAACCTAGTGCAGTAGGACGAAACTAAAACCCTGATTCTTTCCATTATGTCCGCCGTGGCTTATTAATGAAAAATAGGACAAACATGAGCGGAAAAGAAAATTCAAGGATTTTGGTTTTAAAAATTTTTTAAGGACTGATAATTAATTTATTATGATGATAATTTTTCCGTAATTTATGTCACTTCATAAAACCAAATATATTTCAATTTTGATTTTCAAATTTTATTCTGAAGGAGCTTTCGGCAATTGCCATATTCATCTACAACGATTATATTTGACATTTTGACGTGGCTAAATTTTGAGACTCATTGAAAGAATGTTTCAGTGTAAATTTCGACGATTCATGGATGTATGTTGCCGTTTGTGTTTGGTGAGCACATGAGCATGAACTTCTGGAACTCCAAAGTTCGAAAATGCTCTGTGTAAGCCAGCACAGTCTGGAATCACATACTATTCCACGAAGAAATTTAGAAATTTTATATGCTTTCGAAATACATGAAAGTATGTATAATATTTTTAAAAATTTTATCATATAACCGGAACGCTAAACAAGGTTCCATATTTATGTACATATGTAAATTTGAAAATTGTAATGTTTCGTATTTTGTTATTTATTTTGTAGATGAATATGGCAATTGCCGAAAGCTCCTTCAGAATAAAATTTGAAAATAAAAATTGAAATATATTTGGTTTTATGAAGTGACTGATATAAATTAGGGAAAATTATCATAATAATAAAAGAATTTTGGTTTTATTTAAGAACGAACCCGAGTAGACGAACGAAGCATGAACAATGCAAGCGGATATTCGGGATAGGATTTGTGACATCATTATGTCGGACAGCGTGCTTATGTTAAGTTTAAGGTGTCCCCAAGGGCTTCAAGATTTACTTTGGCTTCCAGAACTACGCACTTTAAATCATAGCCTATTTAATTTCTTGAAAATGGGATAAACAATTTTCTATGCCTAGATATATACTTGTCAAATTCCAAGGTGATTCTCTTCAAGCTTTCTCGTCACAAACATCATTTTGTAATATTTAGATGGCTTTGAAGTTGATGGCGATGCAAATATTCGAACTGTTGCTCGAGAATTAAATATAGTGCTTTCTTCCTTCACTATATTTTTTTTACTTTTCGTCCTATTTATATACGTCTGTAATGAATTTTCTTTTTAAAGGAGACGATAGTATCGAGGAAGATAACGTGCCGGGAGAGTGACTGCAATTAAAAAACTGAGTGCCCGGCGTCGCTCGGGAACGTATTTGTTGTAGGACCGTGAAACATGAGTTTTAACTGGTATCGAACGAATAATTTTTTATAGTTAACTGTCAAGACGGAATATTTATTTAGTGATAACTACCGTGTTGAGCCACAATACTTAAATCGAGTCAAGAAACTTGGACATTAAAAGGGTCAAAAACTTTCCGGTGCATTGAAAAATAGAAAGCATCCCAGATACTTTAATGCAGTTAAAAAAATTTCCTGCTTCACTAAAAGACTCATAAGAATACACCGAAAGGTGTTTTTGTAGAAAATCAAACTTGGCGTCTCTTCAATTTACTTAAAGCGCGTTGGTTAGCGCGAAGTTTAAAACCCTGCGCGAACAGAATATTTAAAACTATATCGTGTAAAATAAATATAAAAAAATAACTGAATCCTGAACTTCTATTAAAACATAATAATTGAAATATTTTTACGTTTACAACTATTATGATCAGAATTTCAAAAATACGCAACCAATGAAAAAAATTCTCACTTGAAATATTCACAATTATACAATTCAAAATACACATATAAAGTAAGATTCTCCAGAATTATTCTGTCAGTTTTCATACAAATCAGAAACAAACTTTTTAGGTTCACTAATCAAAAAAATAAAGCATGCATTAGCTGTGTTTAAATTATCAACAGTTTACAGGAGAAAATGAATATGGAACAACCGAAAGATCGTGTAAACTGTTGACAATTGAAATAAAGATAATGGATGACTTTAATAGTTTATGCTTTGATTATTCTGCCAGTCTTTGCAATTGACAACAAATCTATTAAATTATAATGATTCAAAAATATTACCAATGGTTTTAAACTCCTTTAAGTTAGTATTACAAGATTGTCGTGTTAAAATGGAGTAATAAATGTAATGATAATATGCTAACTTACGAATTTTAAAAATCTTTCGGGTATTTTATCTTTATTCTTCCATGTGTTTGTATTTTTCAGGATATTATTGATAAAATGTCAGAGTAGGACAGGGTAAAAATTAAGCTTCACATTGCGTGCAATTAAATATGAAGGAATTAACTGTATTACTTATGTGTATCAATGCAGATTTTTGTAACAATAATTCCTTGCGTATTTATGCTACGGGTGCGTTTTATAATATTTGTAAAAAGTTTGTCCGCGTGTTTAAATGTGCATAAAGCATTTATAAACATACGTACGTACGTACAGTCCGTGAGCTGTAACATAACATAACCCTTGCGCAGTAGAGAAAGGAGAAGGGAGAACTTCTCTTCATCTACAACGATGTTGCGGAAGGGGAGAGGGGGATCATGTAAAGCATTGCATTTATTTAGTCGTAAACGTTTCATGGGAGTATAAATCTGTTTTAACTTGATTTCCCTCACATCCTGTTCCATAAATGCGCGTGTACTACACTAATAGTAGTGTTACAACAGGTCAATTAGCGGTTAATAATGATGAAGAAAACTAATTGAGAGCCGGTGGTTCATACAAGAATGAAATCATCGTACACAGTTCTTAACGTTACCCTAAATTTTGGTATTAAGATTTGCCTATGGTGTAGAACTTTTCATAGTCTCCATTTTCTTTAACGCGTTTCTTGTATCACTTATTACGGTATAAATTATTTGATAATTATTGACCTTATTCTAATACGATTATCTTATTGCCGGGTTTTCCATTTCCATATTGGTTGAAGTTGAATAATCAGATGTTGAAAGGGAATTCTTGGCTATTCTTGACGACAAAATTTTTGTTTCCATACTACTACCTGTCTCTTAAGAAAAGTAATTTGAGATGACTAAAATTTGAGTTCATGAAATGGAGGATAAAAGTTTCAGATTGCCTCAAATTATTTACCGCTTCATAGGAAAACCATTAGAAAGGCCAACAAATTCCACGTCGAAGCAATTAAAATCAGCTTCTGGAACGTGATCCATTTATTATAGATATAACGAATGACAGTTTGATATTGCTTAAACCATTATTACACTTCTAGCTAAGTTTAAACGGAATAAGATCTTATCTTGGGAGAACAGAACAAATTAATGATATTGGAACGTCGGCAACGCTTTCTCGAGATAATGGACGACATAAGATGGTGCTAAAGACCTTCTCACACAGTTCCTCTGTTGTTCAACGAAATAATATTTAATCGAAATCAACTTGACCGTTTTATTGAGCAAAGACTGCATGACAGACAGACAAAGAGAATCATAATATTGATAGAATTTGAGAATGGCAGAAATTACAATTAAACATTTTGACTCAATAATTACGCTCGATAGTTATGATTTTATATAAAAGTAAATAAAACCTTAATATTCTAACACACATATATATATTATATATTAATAGCATTTTCGATCAAAAACTTCGCGTTGAAAGCTTAAATAATTATATTTTCGTAACTTGAGTATTTAAATAAAGCACTGAAATGTTTAATCATGAATTTAAAAATGTAATGATAGTATTTCAATTTTAAACTCCATTCGGTCCAAGCATATAGTGTCAGTCCAACCACTATGAAATTAAGTTGAGCTAGATTGTAGTCATGGGGAATCTACTGCAATGAAAATACTGTCTGGCAGAGTTTAATAAGGCCGTACGAGATGCCAAGTGATCCACCAAATAAAATGGTATTGGATGATCGTGGACTGAAACTGCGATAGCTAAAGGACAAGACAGGCATTTCAAAAAGCACTGTGCTTCGCATACTGTCTGAAAATCTGGACTTAAGAAAGCTGAACCCAAGAAAGCTGCCGTATTGCTTACTATGTTTTAATCGAGAAATAAATTCGAATTTCGCATCGATTCATAAACGAGAATGAAACACCTGAGACCAAGAAACAGTCAAAATAGTGGATTCAAATAGGAGAATGGACTTCAAAGGCGAAGACATTTCCGTCTGCTGGCAAGGTCATGGCGTCAGTCCATTGTGATGCTCGTGGAAAAGGGGAAAAAACAATCAACGGCCAGTGTTATGTGAACAAATTGCAGCATTTGAGTGTTTTGTAAAGTCGTTACATCGGCCAAACTTAACACTCTTTATAAACTCGTATTACTGAAATTCAGCGGTCAAGAATATTCAGCCGTGTCCAAAAATATTTTCTCAAGTATTCACAAATTTATTTGGCAAATAGTCAAAATTTTAGATGAAGGATGTAACATTTGTTACATATTTATGAATGAAATATTACACATCAAAGTTCAATAATTAAACCATTATTGTTACCAATAACAAAAACAAAGTTTTATTCCTTATTATTATGAGCTTTTTCAATCATCGTTGGTTCTAAATTGTTAATTTTTAAATGTCAACAAAACATCGCTCCGTTTATAAAAGTCATTTCGATCGCAGTATTTATGCATTGAGCACATTCTAAATTTGAACAGTTTTATTTTGTAAGTAATGGCCCCTAAAATTTCAGATAATAATATTATAAATGTTGTGTTAGTAAATTTTAGTTTTTGGAATTCGTAGATTTATAGTAAACTAGCTGGGGACACGGGGTTGCCCGGGTATTTATTTAGATTATCCCTGTACATTATTTAATTCTATGTCAGCACGTGATTTAACAGGCATAGAAAGCGTTACAATATGAACCTCAAAAAAATATTCCCCGTGCATAGCAAGGCTAAACATATTTTCAGTAGAATAACTGAATAAAAATTATCTTAACACTATAAGAGCTACTCGTACATTAAATTATTAAATTGACCATCCGTAATCTAAGAGTGTCAAAAATATTTCAGGTAACCGAATAGAATAAGGAACACTCACTGTTTCTTATGAAATGCAAAATTACGTCCAGTATTTTAAGATGGTAATAATTAGCTTCGGTACCATAAGACAGTAAGAGATGCGCCCGAACCACACCCCCGTTAAGGCTAGGGGTTATTATACCTATAAAGTTTTCAAACTGGACCAAAGTGACACAAACTAAGTGCCATTGAAAAACGATCTAATTGTAACAGAGCTTAATTATCCCCTGCTGATCATTAAAATTAAACTTACGCAGAAATGTGTTTACACCCGTCCCCGTAAGGGATGAACTGCAATTTAAATCGCATGCTAAATGCCAGATTCAAACTCAAAGACTCGCAAAGCACCGATTTCGATACCAAACTTGACTCTTTTCTTTTTATTTTCATATGACGCCCCCTGAACCCCATCCCTATGAATACTCCACTTGTACACCAAATGGGGTTGAAATTATACGCAATTAAGTTAAACGAAAACGTCGTCAAAATAATTGATCCAGAAAAATATATATTATAAAGAAATAACTGATTTTATGGATATTTAAAAATTTACACCTCCTCTAACCCCGCCCAGGTGGTGGTAGCCGTGTCTTACCCCACAAGTGTTTATTTCCTAGTCGCCTAAAACACGTTTTCAATATTTGCTCAAAATTGTTCCATCCGTTAAAAATAGTACACGATAGTTTGTTTTAACGCCTTTTATGCCCTCTTAGGGAATAAAATATAACTTAAACTGCATTTTTTGTCAGCATTAAACTCAGTGGCTCACATTATACAGGTTTAGAGCCCAGTATTGATTGTTTTTTGGTTATTTTTATGTGATGCCCTTCCACCCTCATCCCTAAGAATACTCCCCTTCTTGATGGGGTTGAAACTGTACGGCAGCAGTATCGGAGAACACACAATAAAATTAACTGACCTAGAACTTTATTTTTTGATGGAATTATTGGCCGTTTTTTTGCTTATTTAAAAGTTCCCAATCTCTCCACCCCCACTCCCAGGGGTAGTAGCCGAGTCATATCCCAACAGTGCTGATTTTCGGGTACCAACTTTGGTCCACTCGTTTAAATTTGTATGCGGAACACACACACATACAGGAAATTTTATTTTGGATAATATTATTTTCGCACCGGAATAGGTTCCACGAAAAGGAACGCAGCGACGTGATGTACTGAATTTTTCTTGATAAATTGAATTTTATTTTTGACTAACCTAAATGTTTAGTTTTATTTCCAAATATAATTTTTAAAACTTAATAATTGTTATAATGCCACTAGTAGTTCCCAACCACGGGCTTAAGAAATTAGTAAATATGAACTACGATTCGTCTAGAATTTTGTTTAATTCTATAGTAAACCAACTCATGAATTGGATGATCGGATTTCTACATTATTGTGTTGATTACACTGTCGAATCGGTGTCCATATGAGTTAATTGATAAAGGGAAAATTTTCGTAGAGCATAATGACTTCAGATTCCCCCATCTAGTATAATCTATATTTGTGTGAAATAAAATTACACACGAGGAAAATTTCTCGAAATGAATTGTTGTATACGTGTAGTTGCGAGTCTTCCCAGAACAGTCAGGAGAAAACTGTCTCATGTCCTCCTTTAGCTCCGCGAGTGAAGTAAAAGAGCTTTTCTTCTTTAGCAACGCTGTTCGTTGATATTTCCAGAGCATGCCGTGTTCAGGATCTGCAGTCGGCCTCGAAGGCAAGGACAGACAAACCCTGGGGCCAAACAGAACACATTCCCACAGAAGTAAACGTCCAATTTCAATATTTCAATTGGAAACTTTTAACAAGCGTTACGAAATGTAAATTTATTTCGAGTGACAGCTGGATAGGAGCGTTTTAATATATACCCTCCTTAAATTAAATGTACAAAGAACGAGTGTGAAAATTCACTATAACGAGAAAGGAATTCGAAATTCGCAAAGACAAACGCTGAGTACCAAAGCTAATAGTTCTGTTTATATAACTGCGACTGATAACTAAGTAAAATGACAGAAGCGATAGTTTTTATCAGTATCCGAAAAAAAAGTAAATTAATCTATTAAAATCAGCCACATATATTATGTAAATAAGTTTTGTGTAGAATTTCTAATGTATGCTGTTTCAGCAACGCCTGCTTAACAGAAACGAGTATAACAATTGTTTTAAGAAATACATCTGTATATAATTTCCAAATCATGCTCAATCTACAGCGACTTCTTAACCGTAATGAGCGTACATATGTATGGTTGACAGTGTTTACAGAGATAATTTTTAAATTATTGCAAATAAATGAGAATGTCTATTGCAGACACATACTGTTGACATGTAAAATTAACATAAAAATTAATTATTAATTAAATAATAACTTTTACAATAATAGAGTATCAAGTTCTATTTAAATTTTTAGCATACTTTTTCACATTGCAGCCGAAATATCGGATCTTATATGTAATATTTCATTCGTCAATCTTGAATAAGATTTTTCTTCTATAAAAGTTTTTAGTAAATTAGGTTTTTGCCATTATAATTTATGGTTATTTAAATGTGTTTGGGCACGACTGAATAATCAGTCAACACTATACTTTTTATTTGGACATTTAGATTATACACCAATTCAATTAATGTTGTGGACGAAACGTCGTGTTAGGTTTTTGTTATTATTTCTGGTTGTTCGATAATTTATGAATAGAAAATACAATAAAAATTTATAGATTGCCTATAAAATGATGTTTGACCAAATTAAAATAATATTCGATGCTAATGCCGTAATAGACTGGGCAGGGTTGTAAAACCACATATCAATCTCCGATCACATGGATTGATTTATTCTTTAAAAAATTTTGAAAAGTCTTTTGGCAGGTTTTACCCTTTTGTTAAATATCATATTACAACATAGTTTTCTGACTTTAAAATTTACAATAAATAAAAATACGGCCAATAAGTCAGCATGTAAATTTATCACTATTTATTCAAAAACGTTTCGTCTCCCCAGTCGTAAAATTTAGTAATTCATCATATTTACTCCTTGACTCTCTCGACCGAAAAGATTATTGAATGTACATGATATTCTTCACATTGGACACTGGTCCATTTGTTCACTAAGGAACAGTCAAAACAATGAACTGATGGGGGGACTGTAGCTCTAAGGAATGCGAAGTGACATTTCCATTTGTCGGTATGGTCGTTTCTTTCGACGCACATGGAATAATTTTCATTGATTATCTTCAAAAAGGAAAAGCAATCAGCGATGAGAACTTATAATAGCGTTAGACTGATAAAATCTAGAAAAAACGACGTCATTTAGCGAAAAAGAAAGTGTTGTTTCATCACGACAGAGCACCAGTTCACACATCCATAATCGCGATGAACAAAATCAATTAGTTTCAGTTTGAATTGCTAACCCATGCAATTTATTCGCCAGATATGTTATTTTCTCCTTTCAAATTTCCAGACATGTTCGGTGGTAAAAGATCTGCCAATGAAGAAGTTTGAGTCTGCGCTTGATGACTACTTTGAGGATCTCGGTTGTCGAAGCTATTAAATATCAATGTGAAAAAAGTATCGAGCTAAGGAGGAGACTGTGTTGGGAAAGAAAGGTATTTTTTTCCTAAAAATTTCTATGCTTTCTTTGTTAGAACAACAGTTTCATACGTCTGTCCGGTTTACGATCTTTAAAACGATAAAACAGTCGAAGGTTTCTTGGCACCCATATTAACATATTATTGCATCAACATTTGACGTTTATCTTTAGGTGATTTTCCATGTCTGAATCAAGGGATTTATACGCTTTGCTCTCTCAAATACGTCATGTTCAAATTCGCAAGTGACGATCCACACAAAAAAGGATTTAAGAGTTAAACACGACCACCTAGCATAAATTCTCTTCACACATTGGGTATTTTTTACATTCGTCAACTCGTGGAATAATTATTACTCCTGAGTCATCGAAGTTTGTTCGAGGCTTTCGAGAAGTAATACCAGGTCGTTGCGATGGCTTAGTCATATTTAAGTCGAAATAATGCGAAACTTCACATCCCGAATAGTCTTCGGGGAGTCCAACGTCATATAAGCTCTTTTACGACATCCTCATAAACGTGGATGGCTGTGAGCTTAAGGGCGTAAGAGATCAGCGATTCCAGATGAAGCTCGCGGTCATCTTGCTAAATGTAAAACTTTAGGCAACATAAATTGGTATTTGAGATTTAAAACTATTGTCAAAGAGTAAAAAGAAAGTCATCTGGTTGAACGATTTTTCAATTCAGTTGAATGAATTCAAAAATTTGTGTACAGGACAAGTTTTTATGAAGATTCCTATATCGAAATAAACACAACTAGAATTCATTTGAAATAAATGTAAAGTTAACAGAAAATTCCGATCGCTGACAACTTTTTCTTTTTCGTGTTTCGTTTTACGACCACTAAAATATTACCGATCAAAAAAGCTGACACTCAAGAGGAACAAGAGCAGAGGAACAATGACCACGTTCCGCAATTTTCCTGACTGGGATTTCTCTCGTGATTGTGGACAAAATACTAAAATAAAATACAAATAAGTAAATATACTACACATAATTCCGTAATTTGTCAGTATTGTTGTATCGAATAGCTATAAAATATGTTACGACTTCCATAACACGTATTAATTTTATTATTTAATTTGTTTTCCGTAAAAAGGTATCTATTGAGAGAAAAGTTTGTTAATAATGACAGACTAACAAATGTTTTTAATTTTACTCATGCCAGATTTCGTCCTAATTTTTGGGATTTCTTCAGGAATAGACAAACGTTACCAAATTCCTTCCGAAGACAAAAAAATAAATAGAATAACATTATTTGTTTACAATATACAGTGTTCAGTTATGAATTGAATTATTAAAATATAAATAATATAGGTTTGCATTTTGAATAGATGCAAATACAATTGAATAAACATTATTGATGATTGTTGCGACCGAATTGTGATTTAAGGGGATGCATTGGATTTATAGGCCGTTAGAATTTAACAATGTAATTCGAAATAAATACAGATATTACTTTAATTTAATAGCAATACATCAAAACTAAGGAGACAATGAGAGATTGTGGGCATTAAAATACATGAGGGTACAAAACATTAAATCATTATGAGAATTGTTTAAATAAATCAAAATTATAATTTATCACAAAACACCTTCTCGATCTAACAATAAATTTTATCAATACTAAGAAAATTAAATAATATAAATTCACAAATTTATATAAAAATAATTTAAAATTTCTTTAATTAAAATGTCAAAAGTTAAAAATATATTAGTTTTAATCAATTTTAAGGCATTATTCTGTGAATTTAGAGTCTTAACTTTTGTTTTAACACATAAAATTTCAGATAAATTACGTTTCATTAAATTTTATTCAAAATCTAAAATATTAACTCAATTAAATTTAAGATTATTTTTCTAATTTATAGATTGTAACCATTATGAATAATAGTTTTATGATTATTTTTGTAACCTTTTAATCTAGTTTCAAGCCCACGTTAAGTTCTTCCATAATTTATTTCTTTTCAGGCCTCTTATGTTTCTTGAATAATATTTTAATCTATTCAGAATTAAAGTCTATATTTTTTATATTTTAATAATTGAATTTAAAACTCAACAAACTATATTTTAACAGAACATTACCAATTCAAGTTTATAATGGGCTGTAACAATATTTCAGAAGAAATTCGATTACGCTTGTCTGTCCTTGAAGAAGTCTCCAAATTGTGGGCGAAACGTGATATGAATAAAAAAACCTCCGTTAATAAATCTTTAAAAACGGACCTTAAGTTATTATATTTACTATTTATTATTTATAAAATAATTCAATAAATCGGTACTCTGTAGTATAAATGAATAAACAGTACAGCCAATTTCTCAGCAAGCAATTTTGTATTTATAGCGTTTCGTCCATATTTGTGATCTTTATCAGGTAAATTTTAAATGGATAATATACGTGTTTAAGTTAATAATTATGCGTCGTGGATATAAAATTGGTTGTATTGGATATAAAATTGTTTGCAGACAAATTGGCTGTATTGTTTATATATTTAGAAATACTTCATTGAAGTTAAAGCTCGCGGTAGGTTTTGTATAAGTGCAGTAAAGTATACAAGACTTTATATATATATATATATATATATATATATATATATATATTAATTTACATTATATATATAATGTAAATTTTCTGTCCATTACAAAGTCTACCCCAAGCTTTAACTTCAATGAATTATGTTTAATACATAAACAATACAGGCATTTTGCCAGCAAACAATTTTTTATTTGTTGAATTTAGACTGTCGATAACTTATTAATTAACTTTCCAATATGTTCATTGAGTCTACAAATATTTTGTGATAATGTTAAACACGGTGCGTAACATTTGTAACCTAATCTCCACTATGAGTTCCTTTAATGAATAATTTCCATTTTATTTTTATTGTTCATCTATTTAAGACATAGACTTAGACGATATATTTACTCAAAAAATTATATTTTGTGAAATACACACCAGTCAATAAATTTCGTATTTAGATTCAATATAACAGATTTTGTCAAAAACTTTTGGAGTGGTTGTGCAAGTTTTCTTCCGAAACCTTTGGGAGTTTTGTGGATTTATTGGATTAGTTTTTTATGGATAACCTTAATCACTTCAATCAACACTTTTTTTAACTTTGGCAATGAAACGTTTTGTACCATTCATTCGAAAACTACTTTCTAAAGGAAGGGCAGATTTTTGTATGTAAAAATATACTAAGCATAATTACTTTAAGTCGACATGTTCCCATAGTCCCCTTAAGTCCGTAGCCTTAGAAAACCTTGATGATATTTGCCTTGCGCGTAAAATGGAATTCCTCGTCATCGTCCAGAATACGTTTCATACAGCTTGAATCAGGAGTTCGCTGAATCTCCAGTCACATCGTCGTCATAAAATAAAAAATAAACGTGTACTGAGAAAGAATGAGTGGAGAATGATATTCACTTTCCAGCGATTACGTGCGAATAAAATTCGTCTAACCAGTGTTCGTTCTTTACATTTGAACTCTTTGCTCTGGCGATGGTTTTGTTTACGTTAGAGATTGAAGTTTTTGCGTCAAGTTCTGTGTTTTGATTATTAATGTAGGAGTGTATTTTCAACTATTTATTTTGTGTTCTTGTTATATAAAACTGTGCAAGAAACTGAGTGCTAAACTTCACGATATCTTTACCATTATCTTTCAGATTTTGTACGTAAATTAAGCAAGAACTGAACCCGGAGGCAGTATGAAGCAAACCAACCAATTCATGCTCGGAACGTCACAAACAAATACTGTGAGTAGAGCTGCAAAAATTACTTATTTTACGATATTTTCGTGAAATTTACACCACGTATTCGTCTTAATGTAATTTTGAATCTTATTTCAATAGCAAAAATAAAGGCGTTCATAAATGTTCGCCGAATATTTCTCACATTTAAAGAAATATATTTAGAAAAGATTTAATTACACTGTTTCAGTAGATTAGGAGTGAATTTATGTTGTTTTTATCAGAAGAAAATAGTCTACATACTTGCTATACAGGATCAACATTAACGAATTTACTGTTAAGGGTCATTAGCGACTTACTACCATTTGGGGAACTCATTTCTTTGGAGGGATTTCACGGTACGGAAATTTACACACAACGCTTATGGCAGGATTCGAACCTGGGACCTCTGTTTTGCTACACAGCGACGGTAACCACTACGCCACAGAGGGCGGGCACATTATTATTAACTTTTTTCAAACTAAAGACTTCCTGTCTTGACACAAAATGCTGACCATTACAAATATTTGATTTTATTCTTTTTTAAAAAAACAAAAGGGAGATCCTTTTTTTGTAATTTAGAGTCACTAGATTGTTGCCAAAGTACATATATCAAACATGAAATACTGGAGGTTAAACAGAATCTAAACCAGGAAATTTGGAGAAGAATGGACTATTATAAAACGGAAACTTTTGAAGTGTCGAAAATTATGCATGAAAAGTAGATAAACTGTATATAGAACTGTAGCAGAAATTATGATGAAAAATATGTAAATTTATATAGTCTGAGCTGAAAAAAAACGACCTTTACTCATTTGTATAATTTGAGGACTTCATTTTAATAGTCAGGAATTCCCTGATTCTGTTGCCTGTTGTCTGCTATCGATTATGTAGGGCTGGGTCGTGTTTCTCGTCAACAAGACGCATTTGCTTTGCATAAATTAGTGGATATTCTCGACATTGTTCAAGGCGCTGGACGTGAGCTTCCTCTGGACGAGGAATATTCGACTTTGACGGAAGTTGTTTGGAATCTGATGTAAACGGTTATTCTGCGTGAATTAATCCAAATTTACAATTTAATTCCTAGACCTATTTATCAAATTGTTTTTATCTGATTTATTGAAAAAAAATATATACTGCAATTCCCAATTTTTATTATTAGGAGTTAATTGACAGAATCTTCATAGTTCGAGGTTTTACCAACGTCGGTAAAATAATTCAAAAATAAATTCACGTTACATGATTAATTTATACCTGAAGTTACATTTCTTTGCACCAAATGTTTACATTATGGTGTAGTCATTTCCTTTTTTTGCAAAATTTATTGATGAACATCGATTTAATTATCAGACATTGGAACATTTTATTTCTTCGCCCCCCCCCCTCACCCCGGTATACTGGGAACTATATTTTCAAGTAACTATTTACTCCCTTTAATGTAACAAATTGTTAAAAAATAAACACCAAAACATTCAATAAGTCGGAAGACCAATATATTATTCAACATACGTTATAACGTTTCGTCCGCTATTTCGGACCTTCCTCGCGTAAAAAGTATATAAAATCAAATCTCTTCTGGTGTTAAATTTTTTGAACGGATGCAAATATAATAAGGTAGTTAAAGCCTAAAAGGGGAAATTGCGCGTATACAGAGTACTTTTGTGCATTGGTTTCGTCTGAGTGTAAAGTTCACTTGTACGGATTTTGCGTCTTTATTTATTGACCCAAATTGGTGTATTATTAATGTGAGAATTTTGCACTCTCGATGCTTCCTGGATCTTCAATCATTGAAAGATTGATATCATCAGTGGTAGTGTTGCAGTCGGTTGGTACATCTGATGTGTATAATAAATGGAACGGCCCAAGGGTGTGCCCTGTAGCACACCAGATTTTCTTTTCAAATTGATGACTATGGATTTATTATAAAGTCTCGGTAGCTGTTATGACTGAAAATAATTATTTAGGTACTAGTGGCATGGCACCTCACCTACTAGATGAAACTGTTCCAGTGTGCAGCGGACCTTAATCCTTGCGGTTTGTTTTTTTCTTCTTCAAAATTCATTGTCGAGCGTTAGACGTGATGTATGGATGGCGCGTGAGAGATTTGGGTTAAATATCGACCAGAGAATTCACTGGTGCTAATTACTTTACTGAAGAATTATCAGAGTCTGCACAGAATGATTTAGAACGAAAACTCACTACGTGAAAGCATTATTTGATTGCTCGAGTATGTCATGCAGCTAGAGTAGGGGAATATCGCTATTACAAATCATTTTCTGTGCCTTGGTGTCAGAAATCTTGCTGAGCACATTCGCTAAACAACATATCCATGAGGGTATGTGTGGGAGGTTGGTTCCATGATGGAGGAATGTATAGGACTTTCGCATCCCTGCTGACCTAGTGACTGGGATCCACGTGCCCCAACTGTACCTTGGTGACGTCACGCATTCCCAAGGCAGGAAACGGAGCCGTTATTTAACCTGGATCAGCTGCAGCAACCCAGTTGCATCAGCCCCACATGTGTGTCGTGAAAGTCTCGTGCGAGATTGCTTCTTATTTTGATGGCTGCATAATTCGGCAGTGCTCCAATTAATGCTTCATTCACTGTTATAGCCTGAAGTTCAACGATTCTTCCACACTAAAAACAGTCAACAACTTCGACTACTCTAATACGTGTGAAAACCTTTGATATGGCTTCTTCTATTTGGATTCTTCAATCGTCACGTAATAGCTGGCATACTCAATCACGTCAAAAATTATTTTGTTTAGTCAAAGTAGCGTTTCCATTTGCTGTCCTACTTCCGTTTCCTTATTTTCACAGCGTCATTTTCCAAATGTTGCTTCCCTTCTTCAGAGTAATTTTAATATTGAGTTGATCAGTCAAGATGTTGCTCAGTTCCATTCTTCATAATGGACGAAATTGTCATTGCAAATTATTTATAATTGTATTGAAGAGGTTACAAATTTTACTTTAATAATATTTTTTAATTTAATTTATTAAAATATATTATGTTTAATGTCATAAGACCTTATAATCTTTAATATTTCTTTGAAACAGATTGAGAGCTATTGAATTGCTTGAAACCGAAGTACTTGCTATTTTGTTCAAAATTTTAAGTCTAAGATCACAGAGAACGTTTCAAGGAAATGAAAATGTGTTATTTTAGTTAAAAACATTTTTAGCAGTTATCTTGAAGTGATGACAACTTTTAATTCAAGACATTTCAGTATATTTATAATAAAATTACTGAAAGCGTTGTAACTATCTATGTAATATGTTATCTGCTTTTTCAAATTATACATGTAACTGTGTATTAGTTATGCCCGGCCAAGATGATGCTGGAAATAAATATGAGAAACTAGAATAAGTATATGCATTGAAATAGTATAAATGATGAACGAGAAAAATTTGGATAGTTTCTTCGTAGCTAAACAAAGGTTTCCACTCCATAGCCGCTGATAAAACCCAAACACTTGTACCTGCTGGAAATTGCAAGAAACGATTTAGTCTCGTTGGTCCCGGTTTTCTATTATCTCACTCATTCACGGGTTATCATACACAACCCATTTTGTACGTGATAGACGGTAAAGAGAAAGTTGGCACGAATAGTACTACGGTTACACAAATCTCAATTTGCAATTATGTTATGAAGCCAGATTTATCGGAAGGGGGAAGTGGACTAACAGTATACTAGAGGCATTTGAAAAGTTTCCCGTTTCAACTGAAAACTAGATTTAATTTCTGATTAAACTTGTACAATGCACGTGTTTAGAAACAATCGACGTTTCTCTTTTTTCTCTCAATGAAAATGGCCAAGTTCTGCACAAACTACATTTTAGAGTATCAAGGGTCACCGTTAAAGTGCAAATGAGACTTGGAAGAATGAAGCGAAAGTGAAAGTATGTGAGAACGAATATTGGCCTACAGATTGATGGTTTATATTATACCTGTAGGAACGATTATGAGATGAGTGCTAAAAGTCTAGTTACGGAGTTATGGAAGCCAGGCACACAATCATCTGGCAATAAAAGTTTAAAACTGCCCGGTTTGGCTCTCACTATTCTCTATTTCGGTTAACGCAGTTCAGTTTAGATCTTTATACCTTTCGTCTTTTATTTGCTCATTGAAATTTAATATTTGAAGAAATTACACGAGGCAGTCATAAACACAGTGATAAAACGTCGGTTTAATTAAATAAAACATTGTGTAATATATGTCATATACAACGTGGAATTATTTCTTTTAACGCACAAAAAACTTTAATGTAGGATAATCATTACTTCCCAAGATTTATGTACCAGACGCTCGACTGTTGCGGAAGGCCAAGCAGATAAAGAATAAACAGATATGTCATAGTTATTTAAATACTCTCTGCCCCATACATACCATTAGAATGATCCTTTCCGTACCAAAATCGTTCTACTCCAGCTTTATCACCGCGTAGAATAGTTCAGTACTTCGTCAATATGTTTCATGTACACTTATTGGTATACGATAAACAACTGAAGAAGTTGGTAGGTTATAATTTGCATCCCGCATGGTGGAATGTTTATGTATATTGTTATTCCGTGCCTGCCAACAAGGCTTTACAGTGCACGTGTGATTGTTCCAGACAGACCCTTGTACGCCTTCGGTAAGTAAATTACAGTATTCCTTATTTTATTACAGATGTGTCTTATTTTACATAGGTTGGAAATTTGAGAGTCCACTGTAACGGAAGAATTTATTCAATGTTTACTATCACCCAACCCAAAGTAATCCTTCCAATCTCATATTAATACTTACGATAATATAATAATTAATCTCTTTGCGAATTTAGTCGTAGATTTAATAAACGCCCTAATGTTCTATCGGCAAGCAGTAATTATCATATTGAATCTGAAAAATGTGTAACGCCGGGACGCGCAAAAAATCCAGGTCACGGCTGTAAACTTTGTAAATTCTACAAAAACGACAATTATAGCTCACCGGAAGTGCTATTTCGTTCATCCTGTTTCCGGGGGTTACTCGCAGAACAACATCCGTGAATTAGAATATATTTAGGTCAGATGAATATACATCGAGCTCTCTAACTGTCGTGTCATTTAATTAATGGGTGATATGAATAAAACCAGAGCTTATACTCAGAGGCTGCACTCCGGAGCATGGGCGTAAAGTGTGAATTTATTCTCAAAGTCGTAAGAATAAAACCGATGTATGTCGGAAACGTAAATGGTCCTCATAAACTGCGTATTTACTCGTGTCGGGAGAACGTCCAGAAAGAAGAGAAGAATACCTAGTCCCATTTCCAAAATTAGATATAAACCAGCTGGCGCATAAAATGCGTCGTTATGTCCACACAAGTATGTACGTATAATTTTTAGATCGATATTTGATGGACCCCAATATATTTTTCTATTCCTTTTCCTATTCTTTTTGCTCCTAGGCAATTCCCGTTTAAAAGTATAGGAAGGGAATTGAAATGGGGGATGTGGAAGGAAAGAAACGTAGTCAAGTGTTGATTAGAACCCTCTGGCTGTAGTGTAAGGATCCTACCCAGTATTTCACCGAAAGGTGATGTGGGGATACCTCTAGAAAACCTGCATTAGGCATGTCGGGTACTGGATTGTTGTGGGAAACTAACAGACCCGAATCCATGCCTAGAAAAATTTTGAGGGGCAGTTAGCCGACTGGTTCAATGGGATCAGCGATCAACTCTTACCGTTTGCCAAAGGTTTTTGACCCTCATGCATGCACCCCTCAAACTGCTTAAAGTCTTCTCAGCTTGCAGGAGACATAATTTAAATAACTTGGTCTTAGGCCATGGGGGGGGGGGGCAAAATAAGAAGGAGAAAGTCAGCCCTGACGGACTTCCCAGAATTCCACCGGATTCTCCCCCATTCCTATGGTGGTATCTACCTAATACTATTAAGGGATTATATACCCGGCTTGTTCAAAAACACTACGAGTTTGAAGGTTTGGCCTTAGGTGCTTTTGAAGCATTAATCCTATTGCCATGAATTTTTTTCAGTTTATCGCTGTTCACACCAAAAAATAATTGTCAATTTTTTATAGTTTTAGGATCCTTCCTTCCCCCTTTTCAGGTCATAAATGTTCCACGTCAATCTTTTCAGCGACTTCATGTTTTCCCATTATGATTTCCTATACCATTTATTCAATTGCCATCAAATTTTGATGTATTGTAGTGCATTGCCCAGAGTACATTTCTGTCGATCTTTTGAAGACTTAGGCTCCATCCTTATTTCTGTAATACACTCAGCAGTATTTTAATAAATCTGGTTGGTCCGAAACCAAAAAACCGGGACTGTAACATTACCACGCAGATTATAATTCGATCAATGTTTATATGTATAGTTTTAATGTCTATTCGTGGTGATGAATTGTGTAGAAACTGACGATTGTCAGTCCGTAATTAATTGATTGATTAATATATGAATACGGGAATATAACAAAATTCACTTGTGTTCAATTTTTTCCTTTGGCGTTCAGAAAATATGTCGGCTGATGTTTGGAGCTAGTGCGTGACCTACTGTTACGTACGATTATCTAAATTTTATTAGAGTGCAATTTTGTGAAATTGTTGGAAAAGGGAATATAACTTCAACATATACATATACTGAAATCGCGCTGATCTTTACTGACTGAATTTATAATTTGGACCATTTAACAACCTTTGGGCTATTTAATCAAATTCAAAAATGGAAGTATTGGTGTAATTTTAAACTGTTTGTAAATGTTATATAATTTTTAATTCCTTGTTGGTTCACTCTGCTCTTCTCGTGATGTTACTGAATATTTTATTAGGCGAAGGACGCATTGAAGCGTAAGAGAACAAGAACTTTCATAGTTGTCATTATCTGCGATTGTGTGATGGAGCATCTGTCGCCCGTATGTGAGCAGAAACACGTTCAGTTTCGTAATAATGGCGTAGCTGTTACTAAGGGTTCGGCCGTTAGCTCGTAGATATTTCTGTGGCTTTCCCTGGTCATTAACACCTGTCGCAGAGGTTTCCTAGAGGGAAAGCAAGGTTGCGCTTGGAGATGCAAAGGCCGAAGAATCGAGAAGAATTTGAAATTCTTTCGCCCGGTACTTAGACAAATAGCACTGTGCAGAATTTTGACAATATTGAATTTATTTAATATAAAAATTTCTCGAGACTTCGTTCACGTAAAATTTTGAAATTGGCTCGTCTAGACCGAGTAAAATGCAATTTGATTTTTGAAAAACTTGTAATAATAAAACAGTAAAATATAAATAGTAAAGTGTTATATATCTATAAAAGAATACAGATAAAAGTTTATTTTTCGCTTCCAATTTTTTTACAATTAATAGTATAAACTATTTTATGTTAATAGTGTACTTCTCTGTGAAAAGATAATTTCTTGGCGCTGCAGATGGACACGATTACCGATAGACCGCAGTTATAAGCTTCTTACAAATATTTAGTCATATCTTCCGGAACCTGCAAGATATCTAAAAAAACGTACACCAAAATTTGAGTAAAAAGTTTTGATCCAGACTCTAAAATTTTAATTTAAACCCGCTGAGCCGTTTTGGAATTGTGTAGAAACTGACGAGACCTACTTTAAAGAGAAACAGACCCTAAATTCATTTATGATTAGTCATTATATAAATAGCAGCTTTCCTTTTCATTTTGGCATTTATTTTGAAATCACACACTTCAATTTTATTAATGGGTTTATATTGAAATAGAAAAATATTTTAAGAAAATAAAAATATTGACAGGTACGACGTATCGTTCTAGTTTTGGAACTTCTTCAGGTGCAAATATAATTTTTTGAACAAGTCTGAATATAATTTATTTCTTGAACAATTAATACAAAATTAAATTTTCTCCAAACAAATTTAATTATGTTCTATTACATTGAATTTTGAGAAATAAATAATAATCAAACGTAAAAAAATATATTTGAACCTGAACAGTCGCCGGAAAAGGAACACTACGTCATGATAATTTTTATTTTCTTAATACGTACTTCAAAAAAAAAAGAAATTAATTTGTGAGATTTGAAAAATTCAAGTACATTATTGGTTGTCGATTTAAGTAAATAATCTGTATATTATTAATTTCTATCCTTGAAAATTTGTGAAGGAAATATGAGATGGTACGTGCAGCTGTTACTTTTGGTGACAACTTAAAATATATTTGTTTCGGAAATGAAATACCGATACCATTAAAATAACGAACCACCATTTTCAAATTTACCTCGGATTCTGCGGAATAATTTTGAAGTATGATTTTAAAGCACTTTTAAGTAGAAGCTTTAATGGTTCCTTACATCTAATTAACATCCATGAATAGTTGTAAAATGTTTCTCTGGGTCACAGGATCTGCAGAAGTGAAGTATTTCGGTTAGAAAACTTCTAACTACAAAAGGAAAACGTAAAATGGGTTGGACGTATTTAGATTGAATGGACGAGGAAATTGGATTGCAGCTTACGGGCCACTCACGGTTTAAGCTGCTTTTTGTAAGACAATTTTACAGTTCATTGTCTTTTATCGCAGTGATTCAAGAGAATACTGTCTCATCGATACTCGAATTTTCGGTTGCTATAAGGTGAATGTCCTTGTCTGACAAAATCACTTCATTCCGAAATACGCACAACTTTTAAAGTATTCAGTAATTTCCTTTCGTTCTAATAGAACTCTTCATTCCCTTTTTAATGAGTTTAGAAATTCTGTGGACTGCAATAGAGGTCTCATTAACTTTCCTCTTGCTCTATTCTTTACGAAGAGTCATTCCGCATTTTTCCTAGCCAAATTAATATTCAATAGCATTCTTCAAAGGTTCTATGAATTTCTTCCAATCGGCCATACTTCTCTTCGCCATGCTCTTATTAAAACTGTCATGCTCTTGGTCTTTGTTCACAACAACAACATACTATCTGGCTTCACCATAATTAAAAATTATATTTATTATACTTTATTGAAATAAATAAAAAAACCGGCCAAATTAATCAGAAAAATATTTTTATTGAATAAAAACATTTTAATAAAAACTAGCAAGACGTATCATTTATTTCTTCGGAACGTCTTCAGGTGCAAATATAATTATTTTACAAATCTTAATATCTAAACATTGAATGTAAACAATATTTTACTAACATCATATTTATAATCCAATAAACTCTATGGAACTTTACAATTTATTTAATGGGGTAAATTTTCCAAGTGTGGAGCCTAAATGACTGTTTATACGCAAAGCTGTTAAGCGTATTTTATTTATGCTTAAAATTAACAAAGTAATTTTTTTACATTAAATGAAAAAAATCATGAATGCTATTTAAATTATTAGTGGCCGAATTATTGGATATCTGGGAAAAAGATGAGTAACCCCCGGTCCACGGTCCACATCCGGCCCTCGTACCTGCCACTATATTTCTCTGCTGCATATAATACGAAACGCCGCGTCAAGCTTACGACATGTTTTCAAAGATCAGTATTAAAGTATAATTAATGATATTTGTTAAATGATGTCCCTCTTCGGCAGTTCTGATTGTTAATCATCGATACTGTTTTGAAAAGTTCCTTACGCATAGCTACGACGTCACTTTCACCAAATATTGAACTTCTTGCAAAAGAAAGGCAAACCCAAGATTCACATTAGAGTTATAAAAGGACTATTTTTAATACCAACACTATTTATAACTGTGAACAAGTGTACTGATCTCAGAAAGTATGCGTTTCAGGACCAATATTTATTGCACTTTTTGTCTTCACGGTTACTGCTATCTCTCAAAATATTCTACAATATTTTTAACACCTCTATAGTTGATAAAAAAAGTTACTGCTTCAATTTTTTGTTTACCGTCCACGCTGTACAAGGTAGCAAAGTATTACAAACTCAAGACATTTCTTCTAAAACAAGAAATGTTTTTGCTACGTGAGAATAGTACGTTTCCTAGAATATTATTCAACTATTTCAATGGTTTCATGTATGCCAGTAATAAACTATAAAAGTGAAACACTCAAGAATATGACAAACAGGCAGTTACACAACACTTCAGTAAAATAAGCCTTAGGTTCGAACAAAAGCATATTGTGTTTAATTGGTAATAAAGGTATTGTAAGCAGTAAGAGTTACCTCATTGCAGTTTGTAATACGGCGAAGAAATCTCAGAAGCAGACCATATATAATTTCGATTTCCTGAACACAATCATACAAGGAAACATTAGTTAAGTATGAACTAACTAAAGAGAAAAATAAGATATTATATATTAAATACTATTTACATATTTACAAATAAAAATTACCATCACCATAAAATATGAAAGAGAATAAATTAAACTTTAATATTAAATATAGGTACTTTAGTATTGTAAAATTTGTTTTTTTTAAACTTCATTTTGTAGCATATATTTAACAAGTGAAATTAGTTTTACAAGAGAAACTATTTTATTTTTATGAATCAAATTAATAGATTACTATTTTGCTGTATTCCAAGTCCAGGTTACCATTTTACTAAAATTTTAGCATTTTACAGCAGGAAAATTATTTATAAATACTTTATTAATACATCCTCCAGTTAGTGTCGTTACACTAATTTTATCATTGCTGTTTTTGTGTCCATTTTTAAAAGTATTGATTTTTGGGACTTAACTGATCAGGAGAATTTGTGGCCAAGATCATTCACAGTCATAGTCGCATCTTATGCAGGCTGATATATTCGATGAACAAAGTTATTAAAACGCATTTTAAAAGAAAGCGAAGTGTTACTAGTTCCTAGGGAAAGTAGAGGGGCAATAAAAAATCTGGAATCCACTACAATTCTTGAAGCAGTTGTATTTGAATTTTGTAAAATATGTTACACACATTCACGTTTAAAAATGTTGAATGTTACCACCGCGTCTTGGACAGCATGGATAAAATCGAGAAATTGTTTTGATTGTCGGCTTGATATTAATTTTCGAAACGTCTTATCAAACCCTCAATTAATTGTAAAAGTTTATTTATGGTTACAACATTTAACATTTACAATTTTTAGGATTATCATTTGAAAATATTTTTCGATTGATTTTGATTGTTGGCAAGATAAGCAATATTTGGTTAAGAATTAGTTGTATCCCCTAATTTGTACAGAATTGCACATTCAACTATTTCCCCGTTTGTATAATATGTAATTAACACTACTGTAACTTCGACTAATTCCCAGAAAAATATTTGTGTAATTTTTGCGTTATATTTGTCCAAAGCTTGCTGGAGGTTAAATTTTGAAACAGTTTCTTCAATTCGATTTCACGTAATATTCAACCAATCACAGCGCTTGAAATAATGACTGGACTAAGCAGCGTTGCCGAAAATGTTTACCCGAAGGGTGTGACCTTGGTAGCAGTATAACATTGCTTTTCTGTTTGGAAACAAAGTTTCTCTCCGCGGGGCACACCAGGATAATTCTATTTTAATAAAATTAAGCCGTTTAACTACAACATTCAGAAGTTTAGAGAAATATGTTTGAAATGTAGGTTTCTGAATTTATGAACCACATAAAATTAAGGAAAAATATCCAATTAAAATGTTTCTTTCCTTTTGCATCATTAACTAGACCATTATTTATAGGCTCCCGATTTCCGATCTAAAATATTTTTTCTAAATCACTGGACAGTTTAAACCAATTTGATTAAGGACTGTCGGAAGATCCTCTATAACCAGTTTTAAAATTTGTATTTTTATGTACCTTTTCCTCTGAAACCGTTGTTGATACAACACTGAAGTCTCCACAGGTTATTTTTAATCTTATGCTATTTGTGTGGAAGCAGAATAAGCGATTTATTTTAATTAATAATTTATTTATATGGAAAATTTTAGGTTTTTATCTGTAATTAATTTAAGATGAAAATCATTTATGCGTTTTTCCACACAGGTTCAAAACCCGGACAGAATACTTGACCCTTCTGGTTCTCTAATTCTGAATTCTTAGCTCTTCAACATGCAATAACCAAGGAAACCGACAGAGGATCAAGGGATGGAGTGCAGGCCTTCAAACCCCAAAGTTTAGAGTGCATGAACTGAACCTGACTAGCATAGGTAAAGAAGGAGAATAGAGCCCAACTTCCGATGTATATGGAGGTAAGTTGATGAAATTGAATATAGATCAGCAAGTATCTTAAATTTTTAAATTACAAACTTTCCAGCAGTCTCCCTTAAACAGTGGAATGTAGAATTTTCCCCTTTCTTACTAGTATTAATAGAACTAACAATTGGAATTAACTTAAAAAACTAAATAATCACTGTAAAAATGCGTTTATGTACGATTTAAATTGTGGTACCCTCCACCCGTGCTCCCAGGAGTTGGTAGTAGTGTCTTATCTTTACAGTCATCGCTTGCTTCCGATCGCAAGGAACGCATGTACAAAATTTGTCGATTTTTCTTTAGGCTTGTATGCGGCCCATACGTATACATGGCAGCAGTCAAGGATATTTATAAGAGAAGGTACTTGAACCATCTCTTCGGTCTGATTACACATCTAGGAAAAATAAAATTGAGTGTGTGCACGACCCTGGTCTTGATACTATGTCTTCACTGCAACTTATAAAATTTTCATATCTATTAACTACAGCAATAAAAACGTTTCTTTACTTATGACTTTATAGCGTCAATAACATTTTATTTAATTAATCATACTGTTTAATTGTTTATCGCGAATGTCGCATCGGATAGTTTATTTTAAGCTACAGAAATCTCCGTCTAGGGTGCCAGAGTCTTATTTCACAAATATTTGGATTGTTAATGATAAATATTTTGCATTATTATCAACTAATTAAAAATTATAGTTGCTCAATCAAACTTTTAGCTAAGCATTGTTTCAAGCTGAATGGCAATTTAATTATCTTGTTTGACAGGCTACGTGAGTACATAATCTATCCATTTGCAAGATAGCATAGAACGTTTTTTGGTCTGAAAGGGGGAAGGAAGTTACATAAATTTTGAAAATATCGACAAAAACCTTGTCTAACCATAACACTACAATACCCCAGAATTTTATGGTAATTGAATGAATGGTATAGAAAATCATAATGGAAAAAATTTGAAGTCGCAGAACAGATGATTGATGTGGCTTGAAAGGGGGGCAGGAACGAATCTAATTCTTCAAAAGATATACGTTTCCTTCTTTCGGGTTATCAGCGTTAAACACAAAAAATGCAATCGAACGAATGGTATAGGAACGCCTAAAGGGCAAACCTTATAACTCGCAGAGTGTTTGAACAGGTCCGGTAAATAAGGACAAGTGCTTCGCATACATTGCTTTTATTTACATAGAAGACATTGAAAATCGCTGGAAATTCACGTAATCGTGCTATCGTTACGCATCGCTGGTCACAGTCGCGATACCCTCCAGTAAAACATGTTCACATTCATAAACACAGTGTCTATAGTTGAGTATTCAGCTTTTCATGTTAATCTTTTTCAAGACTGTATTTTATTTGCATGAGATTTGAAGCAACTGATAATGTAGAGAGAGAGCGCTTTCCCTGAGTGAGAAGAATGCCTTTTCGTTGAACCTCAACTTCAGATGATAAATGCGTCCCTTGTTTAGGGGCCAGACCCTTGACGGTCATGGTCTACAAACCTTTCTTTCTTTGTCTCCCTTTTTCCTCTTCGCTCCTTTGTCATCCGAATTGGACAGGTGTCAAACACGTCAAGGGATTGGCTAAGCAAATAAACTAGTTCGAAATTTCTTCGCAATCTCGGAGAGTCGTAACCGCGTCTATATTTTTCAGACTTTTTTTTTTAAAAAAATGCGTTAGAAATAAAACTTTCACTTACAAATCAGGATTGGACATAAATAATTTTTATTTCTCTGCAGTAACTGAATATACAGCGTCTTCATTCTCCACATTAACGATTTTGTCTTAGTGTTGCTGACAGCTAATTTACACAACGCTAATTAGTTTACAGTTTCTAATTAATATAACGGAAAGACAAATGCAAATGATTTCGCTACAGTGGCCATGCATTATACCGTTTCCAGAAAGTATCAATTTAGGAGGGTTTAAATTGTTTTGAGAATATACAAGTGTATTTTGGAATGTAAAATATTTATAATCTTTTTAATTTTAATAAAAATTTTAATTAATTTTAATACGAGACTTAATTTTTTTTGATTTTAAATGTAATCTATTTCTTTCTGTCCCGATGACATTTGCTGTGTGTATTGTTCATCTATTGTTGTAAAATACCAATCAGTCACGTGAACAGTGCCAGATGAACGTTATTTTGTAGGCAGGTTCTCTACTCGATTACTACTGTAAATTTTTCTTCCGTCCCTACATTCCCATTACTTTTAAAATTCTAGTAGTTTGCATCCCTTGCTTGATAATAAAACACCCAATACTCTCAGAAGAATTGAGCATTCTTTCTGTATAGAATCAGTAATTTAGCATTTACAGTGTATTTATGATGGATGCTTGTCTTTAAAATATGGAGAAGGAACACGAATGTATTTGACAATTTGAAAAACTGCATTATGTTTACACGCCTTGTAATTATTGGTAGGAGTTATTTTATTTATTAAGTAACGAATAGAATAAAGAAGATGGAAACCAGCCATCACCTGGACAGGGAGAACAAGACTTTCAGAATACGACTCCTTCTTACACAGTAAAAGACTTCTGGATAGATAAGAACCAATAAAGTACTGAGGTAGACAGACAGCTGAGGATGAAGCTTGACTATTTCTCTATTAGTATTTCTGAAGTAAACTTGAGTTGGTGCGGATAACTTACTGGCAGAACCATATATGATTTTTCTTGCTCCTTTGTAACACGGAAGTTTTCCGTTTCCGTCTTTTATTTCCCTGAATCTTTCAGCAAATATACTGCCACAATAAAAAATAAATTGAAACAAATATTAAGAATTCTTTCGTCTTCAAAAATATAGATACATGCCTGTAGCAAAATTTATAATTGTGTCATTGATATGATCAACAAACGTAAATACTGCAACACACATAGGAAACTATTTTAATATACAGCTTGTGATATCGAGCACTGTCTTGGATCCTCGTCTATGCTGAAAACTTCAAGACTGTAAATTATTATTTTCATATATAGTGAACCACCGAAACTGGATTTATCTATTCTACAGGATTGTGAAGGAGGTTGAATCACGATCAAGCTACTCGGAAATGGCGACTAATGAACATTGATCAATAGGGAGCACATATCAAAGCAGACTCAATTGAGTACGTGATGAAATCAAATTACATCTATTGGTAAAGGATTTATAAATTTCAATGAATAAGTATTTCGAAGATTGCAACGTATGACTTTCCTTTATCACAATAAAATAAAAACAGTACAACATTTACTCAGAAAATTCAGTGAGTGGTTTCAGTAAAAAAATTATTAAATAAATAGATGTAAACTTAAGAAATTAAGTAAAGATGAAATTTGAAACGTAGTAGGTGTTTCAATTATCTCGGCTAATAAAATTTTAAAATTCTATCTCACTGAAACAAAAGGTTGGCTGATTTCTTTTTAAAGTCGTAAAGTGACTTTAAATTAGGTTGAATGAAAAATAAAATGGCCTTTAGTTTTACAGAAATTAGATTTATACGTCTTAACTTCCTGATTCTGATTAAAAAATTCATATACATTACGACCATTGACTGACCAACACTTCTTCTTTTAAATAAACATTTAGCATTACAACAAGGTTTCTTCACATTATTTGTTCCCTCTTCCAGTTGTGTGAAACGTTTCTCAACCTGGCTATTAATATCGCTTATTAACCTCCCACGGTCGCAGAACAAGAAACTTATCGAGACAAATGCTTATCGTTCTTATATACAATACAATTCTATTTAGCTTAATGAATCCCTAAAGTTAAATTTAAAAATTCCAAGTGGTGAAGCGAACAATTTGAAATTACAAACTGACACAAAAAATAAACTTATCAAAAAAAGAAAAAAGCCCTTTTTTTGGCTCAAAAGCTGCCTACAATATAATATTTCAAATTTATACAAAAATTTCCTTAAAAAATTATCATAAAGGGGAAAAAATATTTTTCTGTTGCTATTGTGATGAACTAATCAAAAATACAATAATATTTTAAATCAAATAATAAACGAATTATGAACATTGTAATTTTTCAATTCCAAATTTATACAAAAAATGTAATTAAAAGCTAAAACAGTCTATCATATTACTTAATTTTAGGCTATCATTATGAAAATTATGCTTGTTTGTGTTTGTTTTATTAGTAAAATTTTTGATAAATATGTTTTTTTATTTTTAAATGGACGATTTTTTAAAAAAATCATTCGTCAATGGTCGTAAGAAAGAAATGCGTAAAAATATAAAATTATATAAAATATCCTTTATATTTATTTAAACTTAACTTAATTTTTAAACATTAAAGTTATTTCATCATGCAAAGGAAACGTACGTATTAATTGAATGAGTTTAATAATTAGATAAAAAATTTAGAGGGGGCGTTATAATGTATACGTATTAATTTAATGTAACTAAATATTTCAGTTTGTATGTCATGGTCATTTTATGTTACGTCTATATAACAATCTGAAATGGAAAAATGTTACATTAGAATGTTTTACTGTATATTTTGCTATTGTACGACAAAAACTAAGAAGACTTCGCTTCATTTTACAGAAGTTGCTCCTCATTCAAGTTAAGATGTGCGGCTCAATAGTAAAACAACGCACGTAATTTTGCATACTTGACGTACAGGACGTCCTAAACATAAGATATGAATATGTTTATAGCCTGGCGTCATCTGAATGAAACCCTTAACCTTACGCGGTAAGATTGCGGTCTCGTTGTGATATCTGTTGAGAGGAAAGGAACTTGCACGGAACGGACGTGAACTAATTAAACAGAGCCTTAACATCTCTTGAGTTTTGTACATCGTGAGAGTGAAAAAAAAATCGAAAATAACCAAAATACACATGTGGTGAAAATAAGAGACCGAAGAATGTGATGAACTAAATGAAATTTGCCACTCGAATGAAAACTTGTACTTCGTGTGTCGCTTACCATTGGCCTGCTCAGCAACATGAACATTTACCACTCAATGATTTAGCCACTTGGCTATCAATAATTCGAAATACTAGGTGAGATGAGTTCTTTCCGACAAGTCGTTCCGCTCTCATTTTTAAATTCCGCCGAGTTGGCTTGCAAGGCGAGAGACGTCATATTCCTTCGGAATAATGGATTCTAGGCGTTGTATATAGTTTCACAGAACTGCCATTGCTTTTTCTCTGAGTCAGCTACAGTCAAAAAAATAAAAAAAATTGTGCTCGGAAAAGTATATGATAACGTCACAAGTCGAATTTCTTAAATCATAATTTCATTGGTAATAATAGCACTTTATTGTAATGCTATTAATACACTGCAGGGCTTCCCAAGATCGTGCCCTCAGGAGCCATGGGACCCACAGGCCACTACTACTGGATCGTGACATCAGAAACACTAATTAAAAATTCAAATTAATGATGGAAATCAGCAGTTTTTACGTACTACATTACTGTGGCAAAAAATAAAATAACATCATTATCCGGTTCGAAATATATTTTCGAAACATTATTTTCAAACATTAATTTAATTAAATTAAAAAATAGATATCTACTAACCAAACATTTACTTTTATTTTTATTTATTTACGTTTAATGTATGGAGGAACTATTGTATTTAATTTTTTTAAAATAATATATTTCCTTTATTGTGTGCTCTATGATATAAAAAGTTTGGAAACCCCTGAGTTTAAGGTTTAAGTATTTACAATTTTTTTTCCTATTCGCAATTACGTATCGTCGGTGAATGTGAAACACGTGCACGTATAGCCAATGTCGTGGACCAGATTTCGAAACTGGATCTATTCTCGTTTCTCATTTGTTACGTTTCCAATGATATTTGAATCTGGATCAGCTAGTGGAATGCCGTTTAACTATAAAGAGATTGGAGACATTATAATGGAATTTTCTGTTATGAAAAAGAAAATCGTTCTCTGTTAGATGAAATGATCGCTCAAGATAGCTGGGAAAGTAGACTTATTTGGTAGGCAAATATGAGCTTCATTTTGTAAATAATCATGATGCCTGCGGATTCTAAAAAGCGAGTCAGTGAGAAAAATTTACAATTACAATTTCCTCCAACAAATTTTGTTAAAGTTTGTTACGAGAGTTGTGGACCCAAGCTCGAGTACGGATCGTGGCCACGATGCAGTCATAATGTCAAGTCACACAGGTGAAAATGAACTATTTATCACGTGGTACGGTTGGCAACACATTATTTCGGAAATGTACCAATTGTAGAATAATAATGGAAATACTGAATTGGAGTATATGGGTCCGAACCCTGGTTACCTGTGTTTCCTGGACACCGGCTGAGTTAGAACTGGAAGCAGGAGCAGCAGCAGCAGCTTCGTCGGACCTGCTCCCCCTCCCCCTCTCCCTCCTCACTCGCCCCCACCCACAACCCCCCCCTCCTACCACCCCTCTACCGCACCGTCCCGCTGTCACTTTCGGGCAGGCACCTGTCCATGTACGAAGCGCGCGCCCGAGCATTATTGTAAGTCCTGCTAAGCTCGCACACTAACGGGCTTTCATTTATAAACCATACTACAGGATTTGTCAGCCATATCAAAAGTAGATTTTCCGCCACTTCACTACATGCTGATGAATTACATAACGTTCTACTTCAAGGCGTTCTTTATTTCAAAAAGAAATCGGAGGGATACTTGAATACCGTCTTAAAGACTTGCTATTGCCTTTTACGCGAGTTGTTCTGGAAATAATCCGCCTGAGAAAGAGGAAATAATGGTGTATTTCCAATTTTTATTTTTACCTTGGTTTCTTTCAGATCAAGAGATTTTCCAGTTTCTTTATACCCTCAACATAAAGTAGTTTATTCCTTAAAGCAGACGTGTATGTTATCTGAGATACGTTCATGCGAAGCAGGTGTTCGTCTGACAAGTCGTTTCTTTAGATTCTTGAACTGGAAATAATCTCGTCTTCGATCTAAATAGGCGAATGTTGTGCATGACGAAACTATTAAAAGCGCCGTTTCTGCAGTTTAGAAGTAACAACTGAATGTAGAGTTTATTGAACCGTCACCAGAAATTACCATTAAATACCTCTTGGTTGACATTTTATTTTTATTTCTTTTTTTTTGTTAACAGGCTACATGAGGGTGATCCTGAAACAGGATGCGGAAGGTAGAGCAAGGTAGCCAAGGGTTAACTAGGGTCCCCGGGCTATGGTTTAAGGATCCTACCCGGTGTTTCACCTTAAGAGATGCAGGGAAAACCCTAGAAAACCTGCATCAGGTAGGTCGGGCATTGGGTACTATCTCACGCCCTTCCGAATGACGGGAGACGAGTTTGCTGTGGGGACGCAGCATTCCCTTCTCCGTGTCTCCACCAGTTTCAGGAGGCAGTTGGCTGACTGATCCAATGGGATCAGCGGACAGCCCTTGCCATATGCCCAAGGTCTTTGACCCCGGTACATTCCTGCTTTCTTTTCTTGCCCTTCAATTCAAATACTGCTGACTGCCTTCTGTAGATTTTATGTACAAGGTATTTTTTTGGATATTATATTCCTGTGCTCTTCAAAATCTTTAATAATGCGTTCCAGTTCACATTAGCGAAGGCTTTTTCTGATGTACAACTACCATGAACGTAGGCCTGTTTTTTTCTTATCCTGTCCTCTAAAACTAGACGCAAAGTCAATATTCCTTCACTTTCAGAAAATATCTTTTAGATAAGTTCGATGGTTCATTATACGTTTACAGTACACAGATTAATCATAATCAATTCTGTTCATTACGGTTTCTGGCTTACATCGTTTTAAGCGTGGTACTTCGCTTGCATATTCCAACAAAGCTCTTTATTTTTAACTATAGTTGACAACATTATCTCCGACATCACTCAAGTTTATTGTTTGCACATACGTTGAGTTATTCCAACTGCTCCTATTTTCGTTTTCTTCAAAGATGCTTGCATTGTCCTTGTCTTTTTTTTATTTGATGTGTCCCAGTCTTTCAGTCATTTTGTAACATGTCGTTACATAAAGTTGGATTTTTACCCCCGTATCTGTGATGTTAGATATCTTTATCACATTAACTTGATCTGACCAATGGAAAGGAAATCGTCTTGAACGATTCGAGATGAACGATAATGGGACATACTGGATCAACGTACATTGTATTTCTGAACAACTCTACACTCGTATTGTTTGTACAATAACGAATGTTCTAAAATAAGTTGGTGTAAGAAAAACTGAAAGAAAATGTAATGTCACGATTACTAATAAGGAAATCGTCCGAAGATTAGCCGTTCTGCAAGCAGCACGAAAGCGTCCTTCGAAGGATGAACGTACTCGTGACCTTACAGGAACATATTCATTCTGCAGAAACAAGAACCGGACAGATAGAAAAACTATAGTGTTCCCAAGATGGTGTCAATAAACCTAAAAATATTTGTTATTGAAGGAAAGTTATCGAATGTAAAGATTTGTTGGGAATAGACCTTCTCTTTTAGACGATTACAGTTACGTGTCTGATCGTAATGAATGTTTACAGTTTACCGACTTTCAAGAACTAAAGAATGAAGTGTTTTATATTTGATTTTATACAATTATGTTTATATTATTTGTGAGGTTTTATTGACTAGAAAAGTATCAAGTATCGTCAATACAACATTCAAAACACATTTTGGAAGAAGTTTTTAGTCGGCTAATATTTTCTATTAAATAAAACGGCGTCTAACGATTGTTTCTATACTATAATACAACTAAATTCAATAATTGTACTGACTGTACCTCGATTAATGAAGGTGAAAAATTTCGGCCAAAAATTGTCAGAATTAAAATTGTTTATTAATTAAATTACATCACTACGTTTCGTTCCATTATTTGGAACCTCCTCAGGTGATAGAAAAATAACCAAATGTCGTATAATATAAGGTGGCACAAAGATTTATTTGTAAATTTGTACTGAAGCACGAACTATCTCCAAGGAACGACTGTTCAACAAATCGTATTGAGTGAAATATCGTCAAGGAAGTACGTATATAGTTTTTTTCTACTGGGTCATTAAGAGTTCTGATAATAGTTGTGGTTAGGATTTAAACTGTGACTGGAAAATTGCTACTTTCTTGTAATTTTAGATGAGGCATACTTTAAAATAATATGGGAGGAGAGTGAATATATGTTTGGAAATAGTGGGAAAATTATTTCTTATTCAGCAGGAAGGTCTAATTTTATTTGATAGCCATTGGAATAATCATTCTGCCTAAAAGATTTTTTTCCTTTTGCCTTCAGGAAGGAGCGCTCACGTTTTGTGTACATGCAGGAAAGATAGTTTAATAATACTCTCTTTTTACTTCTACATCCTACCTGCACATTGTGACTAATTTTGGTCTCCAAAATTGTGCTCTGCGACTATTATATATATAAATAATATAAAATAATTATATATATAATAGTCGCAGAGCACATATATATGTGGCGTATTATAAAAAAACCTACTTGTTTTGACGTAATTGCTACCTGTTTCACCATAAATATATACTCAATTACTTACTTTATTCATTATATTTCTTGTTGACAATTCACGAGGAGTAGGTTCCTAGAATGTAAATCTGGACGGTTCGGGTTCACCAACTATGTGTATAATTTACTCGGGTTTATTTTTTCGTACGATAAAGTCATAGAATTACGTGTTTCAGCATTTCTTTGTCAGCGACGTTTAAGAATACATCGCAACTGTTGAGTGACTTGTTTCCACCTTCTTAATCAGTACTATATTCCTTACCCGCTAAATTATGTCTCAAAAAAGTGGCATTCTCTATGAAATGTCACGAAAGTTTGTTGAAGAGTTTGAGCGGATTATCGAGGTAATCCGTGACGTCTGGAGTTCTCAAGGATGAACGCTTACAGCTGTCTGCGCATAACAAACTATTTCCTTCAGAATTTCCCAGCTGCGAGATCACTAATGCAAAAACTGATGCGCACTCTGAGGAAGAGATACTGGTAATTCAAATAAACTTTATGGATGGAATATTCCTCAGTGAGCTATCGAATTCTGACCCGAACTGCTGAATCTTGTACATTGTATTAAAAATCTGGTTGGCATGTAATGTTTATATTATTTTATCTTAATGATGAACCAGTAAAAAATTTTTGGATGTATCTTCCACGACTCAGAAATCGAAACCAACCAGACAATAAAAAAGAAAACACATTATTTAAATTAGACACGACACAACGCACGAAGATCTGTTCTATAGATAACAATTAACGATTGTTTGAAACTTAAATAACATAAAATTAACCAATTGTATAACAGACAAGACAATAATAAATTTGAACAGAAATTTAAAAATAAGACGTTTTGATCAAACCTTGTGTTCCTTGTCAATTTTTAAGACAGATTGAAATAATATGAACAAAGATATTACAAAAAGAATACCCCCAAGATGTGATGAACACTCCTCAGTTAAATTCAATGTGCGGTGGTTTATTAAAGAGTTCTTGTCAGTTACATCTTTGGGTTTTTCTTTGTTTCGTATCATCTTTGTTCTTAATGATTCAATTTGGCTTAAATATTGACGAAGACCGCGAGGGAAAAATAATCGTCTTTTTTAATATTTTTATTTTATTCCATGTTTATTTTTTCTCTGTGATACTTGTCCTTAATTCGTACATTATTCAGCTTTATTATTTCCATTATTTCTCTGATTCGAATTAATATTAACCCTTTATATATTTGGAAATTTTATGTTTGTCTTTAATTTATGGTTTTTATAGGTCTTGTTCTTGTGTCTATGAGATGTCTTTGCTTAATATTTATTAATAAATTGAATATTTATTACATAAATAGCATTCAATTGAGAAGTATTTTCTTTTATATTAACAGAAAATTTATTGGATTTAATAAGAAGCTCTTTAGAAATAATCTTTTCTTAAAATTTCAAGAAAATAAACAAGCGATTAAGTTCATACACGTTTAGTTTATAAATTTGCTTCATGCTCCTTAATTATAGTTGACAAAGATTGTTTATTCTGACCAGGATATCAATAATAATTATTACGAGAAATTTTGTAAAGCACATTATGACCATCAAAGGTATAAATATCATCTTTGCTTTCTTAAGAACAAAATAACATAAAAATAAACAGATTTAATAATTGCAGAGATATTCTGTTTTTAATTAATTCTAAATTTAGTGGATAGAATATCGCGATAATTTAAAACAGTAATTACTTGAAGTAGATAGAAAAGCTTATTTTTTGTATTATTATAAATGTAGTTAATTCTGAGTTAACTGAATTTTACAATAAAATAAGTAGAATAATAATTGGTACACAGTATTATGAAATCATAACTAAGTTTATTAGCGGTAAATACTATCATACAATAAGGCTCTATGAATAAAATCTGATTGATTAGATATATATTTTTAACTTATGATATTTTAATGGGTGAATTTTTAAAAATTTTAATTTATTTATTTTAAGATTGATTATTTTATGATTTGCTACAATTAAGTTTTAGTTCCATTTTCAAAATTTTAATTTCTAGTGTTTAGTTTATCTCTTTAATGATTCTTTGTTAGGTTGAACAGTCTAAAATTTACGACGTAACAGCTAAGTAACCTTACGTCTATCCTATTTACAGTAAAATAAAATTATCTTCCTATCTCTTACCATTAAATTTCTATAGCGTATTTTAGAAAAAGAATTTGGAATTGTAAAAAGAGGTAATAACTTTCAAACCGAGATGATAATTTCAAGACCTTGGCTACCCTTCTAAACCTAGATGTTAAGTGTCTTTACTTTATATATGATAAACAGAGTCGATCGCCATTAAAATCATAAAAATGAGAAGCTCCTACTTTCGTATTTGTTGATCAAATTAAGGCTCGTACAGAACACATTGGGGACCTGACAACTGCCTTAACATTGTTACAATATTATCACGTTCACGGAGTTGAAAAGCATATTAACATCATAAATAAATATTATCGTCAATAAATAAGGACAGGCTTATTATTGCATATTTACTTCGATAGTTAAATTGACATTAAAATTAGTAGAAATGGATAAATAGGAGAGAAACCGTTTGTCCTTGTATGTAGGGCTTTATTAGACTAATATAAAAATTGTTGAAAAATATGAGAACTTAATAATTAATTACGCGAAACTATACAGTAACAACTGTTTTGTGTCATATTAAATACTTTTGGGACCTTATTAAAGAAGATCTTGGAAATTTATACAACCAACTTCTGAATGGTTTTTAACATAATTAAAAGAAATTTTTACTATAAAACCTAAATATTATTATCTGATATTTTCAACTATTATTATATTTACATAACACCACGATGCTTGACACAGTATAGTAGATGGTTTTTGACCCTAAGTTTTTCCAATGTTGCCAAGAAGATCATAATGGACCAAATAGCCTTTCACTGTTAAGAATGGTAAGGTAAGACCAGAGGTCCACAGTCCCATTTTCAATTCTCTTCGTATGTTATAAATGGGGAGTTCTTCATTTCAGGATCACCATCATGTAGCCTATTGCCCCCCTTCCCCCACCAAAAGTGCATATATGCTATGGAACATAATTTAATTTATGAAGAATTATTATTTCTCTGTAATTTTAAGTACCTTAATACTAATTGCATTTCGATATCTCCCCTTGAGTCGAGCTCGCTCCCTGTAGTCAGCAAGCTAAGTCTTTCTCACCACAGGATCTCTCTATCTCTGAAGTGAGAAATGCGCAGTATTCCGTTACATCCCTCCCCCCTGAACTAGCAATGAAGCTAAAAAAAAACTGCCCCCTTTTTGTGCTCTGGACAAGTACAAGCAGAGCCTTGCCGTATCAGGCAGTACCCTGAAGGAAAAGCGAAAGAAGGGAAATGAAAGTAAATTTGAACCATTCAGAAATTTAAAACATTAAACTTGGTGTTGAATTATTGCGCTTTTAAAATTAGACGTTTTGAGTATTGGCAGCACTATCGCTGCAGTGTGATTAGTTATCCTTGTAAAAATTGGTGTGATGTAGCACTTAGCCGCTCGTGGGTAATATACAGAAGTGAGACCATGAAAACGAGGAAACTGATTCAAGGAATGGATCGTCTGCTCAGCGTGGTGTTGGTAGAAGTGATCTGCCTGGAGGAAAGTGGGCCGATGGCACGGGCGGAAGTGGTCCACGACACCGATCATCGACAGACGTGTCAAAGACTGTCTGCTTTGCCTGATTGCGGATCACAGATTATTAACCGTGAATTAATGAACCTTGGCCTCGCAACAGGTTCCAAGGCTCCACACCATTCTTTAACAACGTATAAACGATTCTATTTCCCCTTGTTTATTTGATTTTACCACGCATGTGAATAGTATTTGTTATTACATTATGGGGCAATTGTTTGTCTTCCGTGACAATCGGATATTTTTTTAAAAATCTTATTAAAAGAAAACGTTATCTGTACAGTGTACAATTTAGTTATGATAATATTCTTTACTGACATAACTTGACACATGTAATGGGGAAACTGCTCAATAGCAGGCCCCAGCATATGATTGTTTACAAGAATTTGAAGAATTTTGAAATTAATGAGATGATTATTGAGGAATTAATGACTAATTGAAGTTCTGATTTCACTGCTCCAAGAAGTCTGTTGGACGTTTTCTTTTTAGTCTTCTATGGTGCTTGGGTTGAGGAAGGTTGTTTGCCGTATCACTTAATGATAGGTTGCTGTGGCCTGTCATTGAAATGTGGAGCTTAAGATAATTTGAGTTGATGGATTGGAGAACTGTAGGAATATCTAAATCGCTGTGTAAGATGCTGTTTCTTATGTACCATGGTGCATCTGAGATTTTTCTTAGTATTCTGTTCTGGGCTGTCTGTATTCTTTTGACTTGAGATGCAGCCGCAGAACCCCATAATCCACTGCCATGAAGCCATATTGGTCGTATTATTGTCATATACACGAGTCTCTTTAATTTGATTGGTAGTGTTGAGTTTCCTGATAATAAAAATTTTAGTTGTTTTAATCTGTTCCTAACTTTTTGGATCACTAATGAGATGTGTGGGGCCCATGTTAATTTAGTGTCTAGCCGAGGTTTTGTACTTCAGTAGCATATGGTATATTTTTCACCAAATAAGGTAATCGGGTAGTTTGAAATGTTCCTCTTATACGTGAATTTAACGGATATTTGTCACTTCAAAGAAAGACTGAAGTATCCAAGTCGTCATTTAGGAGCCAGTTGAGAGTGCCTGAAAGGACGAAGTGTCCTACATTATTATTCACATTGGACAAACTAAGGCCAAAGCGTATAAATATTTGAATATGATAAAATACGGAGTGTGAAAATGAATCATCGAATTATTTTGAAAAAATAAGAAACGTATAAAGTTAATGTTATAATAAAAGAAAATATACTTCTTTGACACAACTCTGATGTGTTCAATATGTACCTCTTGAGATTCACGGTATATGTCTATTCGATGTCATATTCATCCCACACTCTAGTGCCCAGGTCTTGAACTAATGTTTCCACGGCTGTTATACGCTTCCGCAGGTCGATCCAGTTGTTGCTGGAAGTACGTAAACTTAGTTTTTTATAAACCCACACAACAAAACATCACATGCAGAGAGGTCGGGTGATCTTGGAGGCCAGTAATGTATGGATGAATCATTTTACACAGTACGGCTGTTCCATCGTCGAGGAAGCCTATCATCTAAAAAGTACTGGAACGGTGTGAAGCTAGAGTTTCCCGTTTTTAACAGTACATTATTCAATCACATCGGATTAAAAGTTGAGTTGTTATGAATTTTGGAAATGTTTTTTCAACAACCTGTACTGTTCGGGGATCCACTGTTAATGGATGTGGCTCCGTACACAAACCAATTACCTGTAATACATAGAAATAAACATACAAAGATGTACGCGGTATTTTTGTATGAAGTTTTAGCATACGATAGTTATTTTAGTTAAAGTACGTACGCTTTACTCTTTTAGCTGGTGAGTTCCAGTATTGAGCTAGGATAAGATTATGTTATATGAAGGCGACGCGTCGTTCGGAGTGCTAGTTCCGTCCGCAGCCGAAAACAAGTTGCGTGTTGGTAACGGGTATATATTACCTGGGTCAAGGTCTCCGCTCTGTCCCGTTACCAAGAGCCCGGCCCTCTCAGTCATTGTTTCCAGATACTCGGAGCGAGCGCAATTTCCTAGCGCTTCAATTAACTAGTCTCTTCACACGTCAATAACCAAGTTTAGCTCGCGGTTTTACGATTATTCGCGAATTTGAGTTTGAAGTTCTTCACTTACGACACATCCTATTCCCCACTATCCATTTTATCGTCACGATTCTCAATGCGAACATATTAATAATTGTTCTACCTTATGTTTCTCTTCTCACCGCAGAAATTACTACACTTGGCGCTGTAAATTTTGCTCTATTAACCAGTTTGTACTGGATTAAATAAATGAACATTTAATTGCAGTTAATAAATCCACTACAGTATACAAATAAAATTTAGGGACGATTTTTTCTTAATTTTAAGACCCTTTATAATTATTGGGTGTTCAACAGTGTGAATTCCTATTTCAAATTTGAAGACTTAATAGACGTACTCGTTCGCCTCTATGCCGCTATTGCAGTAATCTATGCTCAAAGCACATAAGCCTGCCAGTTATGAGAAATACGGATGTGCAGAATTCCATTTCGCCTCCCTGAACCAACCGTAAAGCTTAGCAAAATGTCTTCTTTCAGTGCGCAGCGACATAGAGTATATACGTAGGCTGTACTTCAGTGCGACATTTATTTAAAAAATAACATAATATTTTACACCTCACGCTACTTAGTCACAGCCGTTATTTAGGCACTCGTGTTAAACGGGAAAATAGATTCTGTCTGCCTTTGTCAAAGGAGAATGCAAACTGTGATGTAGCCAAAGTCTGCACTTCCTCTTTCACAAAATCGTCGTCATTGAACTGTTTTCGCCAATAAATTTCTTTATATAAGGGAACATATGAAAATCACTTGGCTGCTAATCCGGACTATAGGGAGGTGGTGGAATTATTAGCAACCAAAATTTTCGATGAGATATTAAGTTCTTCTAGCTTTTCGACCTTCATGAAATTGTCTACTCCCCTTCCTCATTACGACTTCCCCGCGCACCTCACATAATTACCGATGATTGTTTTCTTGCACTCAAGAGACGATTCTTTGATCTGACTGCGCAATCGGTGGCTAGTTCAACTGTTTTTAACCTTTCGAAACGCTCTAACAAAAGGAAAAATAAAGTGATGATGCTTCCTAATCAATGGAAGATGTGTTCGAGTATGCTAAAATCGCACCTGCAGAGCTGATGCCGCAAAATATTAAAACACTACTTACATTAAAAATAGTCATTATTTGAAATAAGTATGAAAATACTTTCACGTTGGAAATGTATGTTAACTTAGTTCCATGTTTTGAAAATTTATAAACTTTTGCGAACTGTACAGACATGAGGCTCATTTGGCGTTGAATATTGGTAGTACTATCGCTGTTGTTATATATTTTTTATTATTTTACATAGTTACCGTCTTATAAATTATTTGGATAAGACTGATTAAATTTGTAACAAAACTCTAACGCAATCCAAGTCTCATACTGATTTATACCTCAAAGAAAAGGTTGTAGCTTTCGACATGCACAAGACGTATTCAACTCAAAAATAAAAACAATACCACAAAAATAGTCCTTAATTGGCATAATTATCTGTCCTCATTTTATTATAAATGAATAAATCAGCCAAATTTGTGACATATGTATTAACAAATAAAGAAAAATAAGTGGCATAAAATATCTTTCCCTTTTGCAATTTCTTCAGGTGCAAATTTAATAATCTTACAAGTCTGAATATAATTTATTTCAATGCACGAAGAGAGAGTTTCTAAATTAGATTCGGGTGAAGCTCATTCTTTAATAAATTATCGTCAAATATTTTTTCATGTTTTGATATTACAATAAAAAATTATTTTCAGACTTGTAAAATTTTTTTATCTTCTACCGCTAATTTTTATTTTTTAATATGTTCTGTTTTATTATTTTATGCAAATATATTTCTGATTGATTAAACTGTTTTATCCATTTTTAATTTTTTCTTGGTTCGATATTCATTCCTGAAAACAACACATTTATTTCTTGTAAATGGAAAGAAAATATGTTATCAGACTCGCTATTATCTTACATTTTAGTGTCCGTCGTTTTTAATTTGTTTTCCAAGTAACAGAGCTGTTACGAGTGGGAAGAATTCAGACGACCTAAGATATGGCTAAATCTCGTTTTTGATGGTCTGCTTTAGTTTATCTTTGGTGGGGCTAGTAACTTGAGAGGGAATGCTTGTCTCAGCCACATCCTGCTTCCAGCCCATGTTGTACGATTACAGGAAATCTGGAGAACTTTCAGGAATTCCCGTTTCTCCCTGGCCGACTTGCACGCCGTGGTAATTGTTCAGGAAACGCGTCTCCCGATGCCCTGAAACTCTGGGGATTACGCGGACTTGTGTGCTGACTAAGCTTCTCTGGGAAAACTCCGACACTCAACCTGAAAGTCCGACTTTCACTTGCGAAGCAAAGTTCTTCACCCTTCATCACAAAATTAGCATTATAGGATGGCGAAGTCTTTTGTTACTCCCTATTCGCGTTCTTATAACAATACTTGAACAGATTAAGAAAAAATTGATTATAGGATGGCATTAAATTACAAGACTATTCATAAATACACGAATCACTTAACTCGCTAATCACTGTTGCACAATAATAGAATGATTATTTAAGATATTTAATTACATTTAACAATTTGTAACGTGTAAACAGACAAGTACTTAGGATTTCTAAGGTGCGGACGAGACACCTACAGAAAATTAAAAATTTGCAGAACAAGTGATTGCCTGAACCAAATATCATTTCATGGTCCATATCGCTGATCTAAACTTTTCTTTCAGCCGTGGTGTTGTGAAGACCTGTAGTCGAGACGTGGAGAAACTACTTCTCCAGCAGTGATCTGCAGAGTAGACGGAGACTGACTGATCCAAGTACTGCAGAAGAGATGCTGCACGAAAGGTAAACTGACTTACGTTTCTCAATCCTTGTAGGACCTAGGCGGAGTTTATTACGATTATTATTATTATGAATTAGAATCACTGTAAATATTTTTCTTAATTTTGATTTAGTTTTGTAAGTAAATTAAATTTGGCGGGATGTATAGTTTAAAACCTGCAATTAAGTATGGAATATAACTTAAAAATTGTTTTGAATATTTAAAACCTAAAGTTTGACATTTTAATAAGACAGAAAGAAAAAAATGAATCATATTAAGGAAGTAATACCAGGGACTCAGCGTTTTCGACAAAGATCATTTTATTTTCCTAAGCGTCGCGGAGTATCTTTTTTTTTCCACGGAAGTGTTCCGACAGTCTGCAAAATTAATCTCATAAAAACACTATAAATAACAAATATATGTATATTGTAGTTTATAAAATTGAAACAGTAGGGATTGTACACAATGTTACTATGGATAAATAATCGTGCTTAAAGTCAAGGATTGAAGAAGATTTTGGCTATCCCAAACTTAATATTGAAATGAACTCTTGGATAATGTTTACAACAATAATTTGCGTTTTTGTCTGCTTATATGGCTTTATGTAGTTATTTTTAAACTTTTGATGTTTGAGGTTTAAAGTTGTGATGCACTGATTCTTCTTAACAATTCACCTTGGACCAACTCTCGGACATTTAAAAATAACGCATAGCAGTATATTGTTTTAATTTCCCTTCTTCTTTTCTGCGCCGTAGTAATATTTTTTACGAAGTACCGTCGAGAATCAGAAGTATTTGGATAATATGTTAATATCGTTCCAGTCACGTGCAGTGTTTAATATGAAATAAAAAATCAACATATTTTACAGATATTTAAGTTCTGTACGAAGCGTTGGTTGACCTGAAACCGGGCATATGGTTCAGCCGCTGAACCTTGGTCCAAACAGGATATGTTATGCATGTAAGGCCAACCACGTAGCAGCTGTTCTAGAAATTTAAATAACTTTCCTCACCACTTTTATGCTCAGAGAAAGAGTTAATATGTTGTGATAGATTTTCTTTATTTTAAAGACGTAACTATTTAATTTAATAAACTCCTTCCCGTCATCGGAAAGGCGTGAGAGAAGTACAGATGGTCTGTACTTCTGCATCAAATTTCGACGAATGGCGGATAAATCCATGATATACGAGTTACTTTCCTCCCTTTAACACAATCTCTCAATCATCTGTTAAATAATCAAAAAGTCATACACGTTGCATAAGTAGGTCTAAATTATGTTCACTATAGTTAAATATGTGAAGAAATTTGGTCTGTGTTTTGAACATGTGCAATTATAATATATATTTGGACGTTAAAATAACTAATATTGTAATGCTACAAGTAGTCCCAAGAGTCGAAATGAAACGTGGTGTAGTATATTAATTACTAATTGGATGACCGACGATTCCTTATAGCCAGGAAAAGAAATTAATTCAATAGTATCTCTTATGAGTAAATAATAGTCGACATATAGGGGGTAATTAAATATGGCGGAATTCGTTGTACTGTTTGTCTCTTTCACTCTTTAGAGATTCAACAAACCTTCTCGCGCATACGTTTTTAAAACTAATTTTCACTCTAATATTCGTTCCAATTTCATGCTTGCGATTTTTCATACTCAATGTGCTTTTCTCAGAATTTCTTAGAATATAGTATATATATATATATATATATATATATATATACCGTCTTTGTTGCAGTTTGCCCTGTCGTTTAAATTTTCATGAGAATATATATACAAACAGGCATACAACCTAGAAGAAATTAAACTTTATTAATCGGCTCGTTTATTTTCTTCGACTTAATTTCAGCTACAGGTTTTGCTAATTTTGAATATTGGGCTTCCCAGTGACATCCTCAGTATCACGGCGAGGAAAAGCCGCGTAGTGATATTATTTAAGATTTTTTAATCAGTATAGTTAATAGACTTGTTGCAATCGGCAGAGACTAACGAAATAATTTCCAGTAAGAATTACAAAAAAAAGTTAATGACACTACTACCAAATTTTTTCTATCGAAGAGTTGGAGGATTTCGTTTCATACAGTGAACCGTGACTCATTCTTTAAGCTTCTAATCTTCTGCACGTACAGTATCTTAAAGTTACCGTTACACAACTTATTTTAAAGAAATAGACGCGACTCTAAATTTTGTGGTTTTCAGAAACGAGGTAATACAAATAAGTCACGTAGGTCACCCAGCTAGTAAATAAAATTAAATAATGTATCGTAATATTTCTCATTGTGCATATTATGTTAGAAGCACGGCGTTTCTATCAACGTTATATTCTCTCCAATTAATTTTGTTTTAACGGGAAATGACTAAGTAGAAAAGTAGATTTATAACTTTGATTTCCGCTGCCCGCAGGACATACAAACATTTTGGTCTCGAGTATTTGCATGGATGTTACTTGCACGCAGCGGTATTTGGAACACCGGATGAACATTCCTTTCATGTAAAATATGAGATCAATAGACCTGTGACTTAAGTATTCGGAAAACCAGGCTGCAAAGCTTTCGAGTATTCCACACTGTTTCATGCCTGCCTCTTGTGAAGCTTACGTTCTTTGTGGAGACGGAAGAGTGTTTTAGCATACGCCTATCAGTCATCCTTGACATTATGCGGGACAGATTTGGCAGACGGAGCACGAGTCTCGCCTTCCTGGCCGAGCGTTTCTTCTTTCCTTACAAGAAACTACCGAGCTATGCCTTAGAAACTATTGCTTGGGAGGATTGTTTTATCGGAGTCGCCATTTTTTAAATGGACGCTGCTTTTGCAGGCGCGAAGAAAGTGCACTGGGATTTCCCTCGGGGGTTTCCCTTGTGTGGCGTGCATTACGCGTGCAGACAAGCAAACAGCGGATTCATGTCTCTTTCTACTTTTTCTAGCAGACCTTTCGTGCAAAAAAAAATGGAAGTTTGTCACCCGAATCGATTTCAACAATATCCACTTTCGAAATTCTGCTATCATAAAGTCGACCACTTCCCCAGCGCAGTTGTCAAAACTTCCTGTATTGCGATTAGAGATGGGCAAAACCGTTCATTTTAGTGATCGGAACCATCTCAGTAAACAGATGACTGTCCCCTTATTTGTATTACTTCCCTTCCCTCATCCGCGGTTTCAAATCCTTTTCGTAAGTTATTTAAGTGAAGTTTGTAAGACGCGAATTACCCTCATGTAGCTTTTCACTCAAAAATTTTAAAGGCATTAATAGCAATATCAGGGATGCGTCATCAGTCTTAAAGTTTGGCTAATTCAAAGAAGTACCTGGGGAACGCCGGGCACCAAGCTAGTCATATGAATATAAAAAAATCATGGATGGTTTTTCACGACCCGTGAAGTAATGTTATTTCAAATATTTATATAAGCAATGTTTTATTCAGCACTATGTGATGTGGATTGATCAAATTTCATTTATATTTATAAAGAGAACAATGAATTTTGGAGTGTATTTCTAATGGTTTTATGACTTCCTTGTTTAATAGTTTCTTCGAAGATGAATCTATTAAACAAATGAGATGGTATATATGTACATATTGTAACATGAAGTTATGACTACGTCACTAATAGCAGCTCGAGACGATGGATCGTCGATGAACCATGATAGAGTAAAGACGTTGGGGGGTTCGTGAGATGTGACGATCGTAGGTTGAGGTGTCGGGTCACGAACGCGCAAACCGAATAAAGGGAGTGAGACTCCAACCCGGATTAATGATTTGTAATATGATAATCGACGGCAAGGAGCGGCGGAGTACGGGGGTGCATTGTATTAATGACCATACCCTGAGGATTTTGTTAATCTTGTTGCTCGAATAAACGGGCAGTTGTTTTAAATAAAACTCTTTAAGTGGTTTTCCTTGGTAGAATTACCTGACGCCCAATTAAAGAAGTGCTCGAAGTCGGAGCAGAGCCGAGGCACGTTTTCTCTTACTGTTGAAATAATTCAGAAAGCATATATGTAGGATGAAATCTTCACGGTTAACCAACTTGGATAGGGCGCTGCGGGAGTTTTCTCGCAGACGCTTCAGCCCAGAGTGACTGCGGGGCTCACCTGATCATGTCGGGAATGCCTCGCACTCTCTCTGGGTACTTTTTATCAAAGTTCTCATATGCCGAGACAACTTCACCTATTTTAGGAGGTATATGTACTGGGGTCTAAGACCTTGGGCATATGGCAAGAGTTGTCCGCTGATCCCATTGGATCAGTCGGCCAATTGCCTCCTGAAATTGGTGGAGACACGGAGAAGGGAATGCTGCGTCCCCACAGCAAACTCGTCTCCCGTCATTCGGAAGGGCGTGAGAATAGTTCCCAATGCCCGACCTACCTGATGCAGGTTTTCTAGGGTTTTCCCTGCATCTCTTTAGGTGAAACACCGGGTAGGATCCTTAAACCATAGCCCGGGGGCCCTAGCCAACCCTTGGCTACCTTGCTCTACCTTCCGCATCCCCCCTTTTCAATTCCCTTCCTATGCTATTAAAGGGGAGTTGCCTGTTTCAGGATCACCCTCATGTAGCCTGTTAACCCAAAAAAAAAACACGGTTAACCAACCGGGTCAGGTATTTAAAAGAGCACAACGTTGGTTAACCGTGAAGATTTCATCCGAATTATTCACCGGGAAAGTACGTTCATTAACCATATATGTAGGTTTAATTAGATTTATTTTACAGAAGATTAAATTTAATAATTTTGTAATATTTCCTGATTTTACGTCGTATGTGTTGCCGAACTGTGGCGGATCAAGTAGAGGTCCCGACTTAATTCCATATCGCCTAATAAAACGGGAACGGATCGATTTTCAACTCCATAAATGCGAGATTGCTACTATATTCATAACTACTTGGTCATAAATATTTAACCTTTCTTTATCTGAGGCCGTTGTCGGAATAATTTATGTTGGATCAACTCCCAGGTGACCAATTGTAGTAGGGAAGATATTTTCACTGCTGTAACTAGTTTATAATCGGAGTTGATAGAGCAAAGGTCAGTAGTTGTATCTAAAATTGACTTTATAAGACCTTGTCCTTAACACAAAAAAGGCATTTTTTTAAAGTTAAGGATCAATCAACGTTCCGTGAATAAATAAACTGAAATATTATTCAGCGTAATTGAATTAAAAATATCTTGTAGTCCATACTTAAAATTTGAACGTCGTACAATACACAATTACAAATTTATACCTTCCAAAAAGTTATTTAGAATTTCTGCAAATTTTGGAGCCTTTTGGATTTTAACACTCAAATAAGCAGGCGGCGAATTTGACTCACTGGACCTACTATCACAATTTCGTTTCAAATATTAATCAATATGGTTTAGAAAATCATTGATGAGTAGATTGAATTCTAATTTTCTTGCTTAAATTGGTTAAATATTACAGTCGATCACCTTGACGTTGATCGGAACATGACTTTCGGGTAAGCCGAAATTTTATCCTCGTTGCTATGTGCCCATGGCTTGTGCTATCTGAAGTTTTCTACAAGCTTTCATGTCAGTGTTGCCAATATTTTCTCTATAATATCATTAGATACAGACGCAACTGGTGTTTTTACTTTTCTATTTGTAATTTTGTTTGACAGTTTCATTTTATTTGGATCTTAACAGTTTGAACAAAGAGTCTGTACCATTTCTTTTCAAATAGGATTTAAGTGATTGAATCACCTCAGAAGTTAAAAAAACTAAAGCGACAACGCATTTAAAATACAGCCAACTGTGTTGAGGACATTTCTTACTAATACATACAATTGAACGCGATTATCGAATAATTGCTCAAGTTTTTATCTACAATTTTAAAACATGGAGCTGACACAATCCATTGTTGATCTCTTAAAAAAAGAATAACTTACTGCATTCGATAGGATTTGAAACCAAATGAGAGAAGTCGTCGAGTATTCAGGCTGGTTCTATTGTAACCGGCAATTGTCTCATATCTTATTGAAAACTGAAGTTTTATCTTCCCGTCAAAGCGATTGAAGTGTTTCTAAGTGTACTATCTCCTTGGAGTTATATTCCGTAAGCAATGCGGTTGACTAAACTGCACGAAGGGTTACGTACCTCACAGGCGCCATCTGCATTGTTTACTAACAATCATTTAATAATTATTTATACGGCCTTACACTCCAGGTACATATTCAAAAGAAACAATTATACAGAAAATAATGTATCTTCCTCTTACAGTATTTGAGGAGAGAATGCTATATAAAGCTAAGACATAAAAACAAAGCACTTCCTGTAAGACATATGATTTGTTACCATATTGAGTTTCAACTTTAATATTGACAATATTTGAATGATTCTTAATAAATATAATTTATGAATTATCCATTTGCTGCATTTCTTTTGTTGTAGCGCTTAAAAATAAATAAATACTGATTAAATATATAGTAGAGTTTGTTAACCGGATTGTCTTTGCTGACTGCTAGTTTAAAATTAGACATTATTTTATTTTATTCATGTAACAAAGATGTTGTGATGAAATCGGAAGGTTTAGACAGAGATATGTAATAATTTAAATTTATTATTTGGCACAATTCACGGCAATACGGTAAATCGTATAAATTATTAATTTATTTTTCTTTATAACATTGTTGATAATCATAAAAAATTTGTATAAAGAGGAAAGTGGTTCGCCAGTAATATATATTTGGAAAAATTTAAATTTTCCAAATTATAATCGTTATAAGATAATGAATCGTTTTGTCTGTTATACTATTTCTCGCTTTTGAGACGTTAAAATAGTTGATTTATGGTACCAATTAAAATTAAATTAAAGAAGTTGAAGAGAAAGAGTGTACAGGCATTTTTCGAGGTAACTATTAGACCGAAAATTTGACAAATTCACAAACAAACCATCTTATTCATTTTTTGTTTAGACGTTTTGTTCTCTATTTCGGGAATTCTTCAGGTAAAGACATATGCAATCAATCTTCTTCAAAAGTTAACTTCTGAAGAAAAAAACGTTTCAACATAATGTAAATGAAAATTAACAAATTTCGGTAAAATTAAACTGTTAAGTTTTTGAATTATTAAAATATGAGTTATACAGATTGATGTAATTATATATGAATTAATAATTACACTTCCAAAACAATACTTCTTGGAAATCGTCTAGTGGTGGTTACAACCGAAATTATATATATATATATATAAATTGAAATAAATATTATTATTATTTAATATACATTAGCATATACATAATAAATTATTCGACAGTTATACTTGACAATGTGCACTTGTGGAAATTAAAATAAATTAAATGCATTACATTCAATCTTTATATCAAGTGGTTAATCGTAAATAAAAATAAAATTTAAAAAGTAAGGGGTTAGAAACATTACTTTATTAACTTTATCATTATGCCAGTTTAGTGTTCATTGTTATTTTAATAAATAATATTTCATATACTTTATGCTAAATACGTTTTATTCCAAATTTAATTAATGGATATCGACAAGTTTCTTTAATTTCAGTTTTAAGAGCATGTTTCCATGAACCTATATAGAATTTTTCAGAATTAATTTTGCATGCAAGATTATGTGGTTTCTTCTTCTCTGCATCTTTTAAATTTTAAAATGTAGTTATTAATTAAACTTTAAATTTGTTAATATCTATTTTAAATTGCATATGTCTTCACCTGAAGAAGTCCGAAAATAGTGAAAAAAACGTTATATGAGTAGCATAAAAATTTTTATGGCCGTAAACCAAAGTATTTTAAAGATACTTTGGTACAATTATGGGATTTTTGGGAACTTTCAACAAAAGGGAGAGAGTTTTCTCTTTTATCTATGTTTGAGAGTGACAGGCTGCATGATGGTGATCCACGAAACGACCTCCCATATAAGAGAATAGAAAGGATTTTGAATTGGGAGATAGGAATGAAGAGCAAGGCAGCCAGTGTTAGCTATGGACTCCGGCCTATAGTTAAAGATTCCTACCCTGCGTTCCCCTAAACATTATGCAAGCTTATTATAAAAACTGCATTTGGTAGGTCGTGTTTTTGGTACGTCTCCTACGCCCTTCTCATGCCTGGAGAATATTCCCAAATTAGCAATTAAGTATTCAATCCTTTCCTCGTCTTTCACATTTCAGGTTATAATACTAAAATTGATTAGTTGGATTCTTAAATATCGATTAAACCATTCGTATAATGTTCCATTCACAGACACTCAAATTTAATTTTTTTTATCTTACCGACTGTACGCATGTCTTTGTCAACACGTTCCATCTTCTGCAAGGGCAGACTCTGTGAGAGCCAAGCAAAGACCAGTATTGGATTTCTGAAGCCTTTACTTAGGAAAATCCTGCGTAAGCTAATCTCGCACGCTTCCAACGATCCTTCCTTCTGTCCGGGCTGGAATTATACTCGACTAACTCAACAAAATTACCAATGCTTGGACCTGACGGAACACACGGATGGGGAATTAACGTCTTTTTTAAATTAAAAATTATTTCCGTGCAATATGAGAAACAATAACAATTGTAATTGTTATATTGACTTTACTTGAAAGTTAATGAATCAACATCCTAGTTAGTCATCAGTAAAATTTAGTACATCACGATGTTGCGTTCTTTTAATTGGAACCTTTTCAATACAGATAATAAAAATTTTAATAAAAATCGACCTGTTTAAACAGTCCGCAATTTTTATTTCCAAAAATCAGCAACAGTTAAAACAGAATATTTCGCCATTTACTGGAATAATCATCTGTAAATAGCAAGAAAGAAACATAGTCAACACATGTAAATTTTCGGCAATTCAGGTTGATTTTTATTTAAGTTATTCAATTCACAGTGTTATGCATTAATAATTTTTTCCAAAATTAACTGTTTATATTGAAAAGCTTGTTAAATCAGCCAAATAAAGCGTTCTCTAAAAACTCGTTTCAATTAACACAAAATAATTTGGAATTCTGTGTTCAAAAATATTGTGTGTTCCCTAAATATTTTTTTAAAAAAAATCAAAAATCAAAAAGAATAAAGAAGCCCAGCCAAAGTACAAATGCATTCTGATCTTCTAAACAATCATAAATGTGAGTGGCAAACTGTCTAATTTCAACTGTGCACAGTGATACCAATAATTTAAACAAAGTTTATGATCCCTATTATTATTATGATTTCTTATTTTTAAGACAAACGGACTAATTTACCAGTTTTTTAAAACCAAATTTTGAGATTATATGTATGGTTATCCGTCCAGGTGCCTTCACTGAGCGACTTGTTTCGTTCATTTAAAGATAATTATCATGATGTCCTACATTAATGGTCAATCATTAATAATTTAACATTCCGTATAGTAAAAATTTCCATTTTTAGTTTCTGAACGTGAACAATACAATTAACATCTATACGTTTGTAAGGGTCTTTTCGGGCGCAATGTTTGTCCGTTGAACGCCTCCAGAATTTAACGAGCTTTGTCTCTTGAATTTTTAAATAATGTTCCACAATTTTTATAAATGATATATGTCATATTTGTAAATTCTTGCTTTATACGTATTTTTAAATTTATAGTAATTTATTTTGCCCTTGAAATTGAAAAAGATAACTCTTATAAAAGAAGACGCAATCAGTGAAGTTGATAGCAAGATTAATCAATAAATTAAATATTTATGGTATTTAAAATTAATTAATAATTTCTTATAGTGTTAAAAAACTGAAGATGTTCTTAATACTTTGAATACAATTAGGTTATTTATAAAATTTCATACACGAATTGTTCGTGTTATTACATTGGTCAAACTAAACGGTCTCTAACAACTATAATTAAGGATTTTAAGGCTAATTTCAATTTTCCATCGTATAAGCATTCACCTACTGCAAAACACTGCCTGGAACTAAATCACTCGTTTAATTTTGATGTTAATGTTATTTTAGGCAATAAATTTTAATAACTTGAGTATATTAAAAAAGTTAAAGGTCATGGGGTCAGACGCTGATGAACGCGTGTGCCAAATTTGGTCAAATTCGGCCCAGTAGTTTGAACGCCTATAGCCGAGACATACGCAACTTTTTAGGTTTTTAAATATATATTTTCAATTATTTTAACGTTCACGTCCACTGTGGGGCGTGGAACCTACGTTTGGAAACGCCGTTGTAGATGAAAGCAGAGGATGTGACCTCGAGAAGTATTGTAGAATTACTTTTTTAAAGTTTATTTATTTTAAGTCTCATGACGTTGCGATCATTAGCTAAATTTTTACGTCGTATATTTACATAGAGAACATGTAATTGGTTGTTAGAATTTGTTATGGAGATTGAGGTCAATAATTTTACTATATGAAGTAATGTGTTTATATTGGTAAGACATTTATTTTGACTAGATTTGTATTTCTGTGGACATTTGTTCAATTGCATTCGAATAGATGTTTGATTGTTATAGGGATATTACAGATACGTAAAGTGATCCTGTATTTCTGGATAAGATGTGTTCATGTGTTAGTTTGGAGTGGCCTATATATCAGCTGATGGTGATATATTATTTACTAATCAGATTTTTCCTGTAGATTTGTTACCGTCGCGAGACTTAAGATACATTTCATAGTCCCGTATTCTACATACACTCGATGAAAATAGCTCGTGAAACTGTCTCACCTAACGTTGCAGCATAGTCAGAGATTCAATAGTTGTGAAATTATTGTTGGCGTATATTACTATGCCGAAAAAAGTCCTTTCGGCTCAGTGATTATTGAATCCAGAGATGGAGAGGCGCCTCCAATGGAGAACGCGGCTGAAGGAAATGAAATCTGTATCGGAATACGAGCAGCGTTGAATATTTCGTCTGAAAAGTGCTGAGGTGTGAAGAAAAATGGGGAGGAACGTTCTTCACGAATTGCGAGGATATATCTTGCGCAGTGACGCCGTTTTCTGCTTCAAAGATTCAGGAACCGGTTCGAAAAATAATTGCTAACTTCATTTTCAGTACGACGTTTACATATTTAATAATATTTCAACTGTTATCTCAATTTAACATTTATTTTAGCCCAAACATTACAATCTATATTATACGCGATTTATAATCAGAACTCCGTTCAATGATCTTGATAAATACACCTACAGATTGTCTGACTCAAAATATTCCGATTCCAAGGATTCTAACTTTAAAAATTAAATTTTTTGATACTAGCTTGATGCTTGGTAATTCCCGCTACAGTATTTAATTTGTAGGACAGGCTAAGGAATTAAATTAAAAGGTTAATTAAAAGATACTGGGAAATTTAGTAACAAAACTACGGAAAACAAATATTTTCAAAATTATGAGAAACATTAATGAGGTTTGGCGAAGCAATCTGATGCACTTGTCTCCGTGGGAGATACCGTCCCAAAGCGTCAAGGATTGGAAACCCGACAGCGTACCTCGTTGCAGGGTGGCGTCGCCTCTCCGCCAGCGTCTCTGTAGGGCGTTTCCGTCTTCTTCAACGTCGACTTTTGACCTCCATTAACAGCTAGGACCTAGAATCGGTTCCCGTCCGTCTCCTTTCTGACAGCCGAATCGTGCTCTACACAGCCTCACTGCTGTGTCGATAAACCTCAAAATTGATCTTTTACAAATCTATTTGTCTTAAAACCATGAAACCCGATGGCAGAGGTGACCACGTGATATTTCAAATTTTGTTGTTTTCGTTTCCCATGCCGGCTATTTGGGGAAATAACGCAACTTATATTGTACGTGAACCGATTGTTGCAGCAGGATTCTCGACTCCTTCTATTCAATAAAGGAATTTATAGAAGAATCGGAGAAGAGTAATTAATTAATTAATTAGTTTATAATACAAAAATTTGTTATAAGTATATTTATCTTTTATACAATAAAATAATGTAATAAATGTACACCCTGACCCATTCCACATCCTTGAAGCTTAGCTTCTTTACAGGATCCACGGAATATGATAATAATTATTATTATTATTAACCTATTGTTGGAAGAGAGATAACTCCCTGAAAAATAATTAACTTCTTTTGATCTTTGATACGATGTATACGCAAATGTTTATATTTAATAATGGCTCATTTTTAAAAGCAAATATAATAGTAATTTATCCCAATAAATATAATTGAAGCATATTTCTGTCTGGAAGTTTGTACCGAATTGGTTCCGAAACGTATGATAGCGGGACCTGTTCAAAATCTACTGCGAGTTATAAGCTTTGCCCTGAAGCGATCATAAATAAATGGTACTGTACTTTTTATATATTCAATGAGTTCAATTTTTTCAAAATTATTTACGTGTTGTTTAGTTTTTAGGGCAAAATAAAGAGATATTTTCCGCGCGAATGAAGGTGCGGGTTTATCTAGTTACATATATGTTAAGATTGTTATAGCCTACGAGTTTGGAGATTGTATTTTTAAAAGTGCGATATTCAGCATCAAATAATTTAATAAGTACTTTTCTATCGTGAAAGCTATCTGCTGCATTGATTTTGGCCTCTATTATGACAAACTTTCTCCCATTCGTCCCGAAATTGATGCCATTAAAAATGTACTCCGTACATTATCGTAGTGTGAAATAAATTGTCACGGATGATTGAATGGACTTTTCCTGCTGACGTGACGTGAGGCGACGCGACGCGATGCGACGCCGTGTGGGAACGCAAGTGGCTAGACTTGATGTGAGCTATTCAGTTTGAAGTGTTTTGTTGAAGGACTCTTCGGGCGCCAGACCGTGGCTTGCTACTGCGTTAAGCATTTACTGCTCGCGGAACGTATTGCAAAACTTTGGATCGTGTTAATTACACAAGTTAGCCAGAACTGTGGACGGAACTCTGCCGTGGAACCGCGGCACGTTTAGCAAAATTCTTGGGCGCAGCCGAGAACATCGCCCCGGAGCAGACGCCTGCAAACATGTTACAGAGTTTGTGATTCCTCTCCGCAACGCGTCCTCAGCCTGGGAAACTGTGTACTCTGCCTCTGCCTCTGCCTCAGCCTCAGCCTCTGCAGATGCGTACAACACCCGTTCCCGTCCGGATCTCTCTTTGGACAACATTAAAAGTATTAAACGTAGTCATTATTTACATTTATTATCGTTAAAAGCAAGTATTTAAAGGAAAACTAAAAAGCGATGTTTTAACAAAGTGTTTTATATATATATATATATATATATATATATATTAAATCTACCAGTTTTGTCACTTAATTTTCTTAACCGGCGTTACAGCCTTTTTTGAGCCTTCTCAACTTTAATGAAACTTCAATCTATTCCTATTCATTATGACTGTTATATCCGAGTGTTTTTTTTTGGTCCCTCAAAGCTCCATCTAGCCTTCCTTAGCTTGGCTTCTCCTCCCTTGTGACAGAGAGAAGCTTAATTTCATATGTGTGTAATAAATAGTATGATTTTACTTTGCTGAGGCTTTATAAATGATTTAAGCAAGTTTAACAAAAATTTATTAAACTTTACATAATATTTACTAGATTATTTTCCAAAGAGAGAAATTGACATTTTATTCTAATAATTGGTAATTTCTGATCGTTGTTCTAGTTATTATACTAGTTCAAGTACCAATGTATGTACGCATCTGTTTATATTTCTTTTGGGGTCCGAATAAATGGTGGGCTGCAGGTACTGCTCAGCCCTGAAAGGATGAAGTGTGCCAGTCAAATTCCAGGAACCTGGTGATGACGGAGAATTAGTACAGATGACTTTTACTCTCAGCTCCACGAACTCCTTTTAATCTGGCGAAGATCGTCCTACCGGCTCGTTGAACATGTTAATCTTTACGGTCTAAGAAAATTCAGCTTTTTCCTTCCATGAGTTAATTGTTGATGACCTCTTGTACTACTGCCATTTTGGAGATCTCGGTGAATACGGCTTCTTTCCAGATATAGATGAATACTTCCATTTAGAGATATCGATCCATATGGCGCTTTTTGCGTCTCGATGAATACTCCCCCTCTCACGTCTTTCCACCTCCGAGCTGGACGATTTTACACCACTTTTAGTCACTTGTCCGCGCTACACCAATCCATGTGAACATAATTAATTGAACGTAGGGAGGAAGTTGACCTTCCTAAATGTTTTGAGGTTGACGGTCCCATGGTCTGTATTACTCATCATTTTCCATTAATCCTCTGTCTATTAACTATCACATCTCGGCCCGTTTCAACGCCTAAAAGTAATTTCAAACTCTTGAATTGGTGCAATCTTCTTATATCAATTATATTAATTATGTGATATTTGAAATGTTATACCATTCAACCCCACATTTTATTGTACTTACTATTTTGGGATTTATATACAGTTTATATAAATCATCATTGTATTTAACCTCCATACAATTCACAGGAACTTCTCATCAAATATTCTGAATTGTTATTCGTAGCGAATTTTTAACTCTCACACCCATATATGTGTTATTAATGTTATATTTTTTATTTTAGTCTGTCTTCTTACTTTTTTTGACATCAGCAATTTGTTGCCATCGTTAATTTCTATGGAGTAGTTAATATCACTTGAGAGTGTATCTGCTAAAAGCTTAGCTAATTTTTTCCATGTTAACATAATTCATTGAAATATTTATATTGTTAATGGTTTTACTGTAATTAACTTTTAACTCTGTCTGAGCTTTCGCAGTCTTTATTTATTGTTTTATCCCGTCTTTTACTAGCATTTGTACTGATTAATGCTGTCATGTAACTGCATTTCCAATTTGTTCTGTAGTATAATTCATTAAAAATATAGGGCGTCTGTGTTATTTACTACACTGATTGGAGCACCCAAATTTATTTATATTTATATAATTTTATTTATAAAACCGACGAAAAGTAATATATTAATTTATATTATTACCGTATATATAAAGCAATTATATTGAAAAGTTAAATTAAATAACCTTATACTGGCACTGATAAATAAATATTTTATTCATGACCTTTCGACCTTAATGAAAATTTATAAACTGTAATAATACAATTGTTTATACATTCATACATACCTCCTATTAAATCAATAAATAGACAACTTATTCATTATAATTTATTAATTTGATATTCAATGTATAAAATTAATAGTGATTTACGATCATATAATTTGTAACCAGAATCAGCTGAAAATGCGAACTAAGGACGAAAGCTCCTGAATAAAAAAATTAAATACCAGTGACTGAATTTAGTTATCTAATTCAACTTTAAAATATAAACAGTCATCAAACCAAAATTATATATAAAGTTAAATATTAATTATATTTTACTTTAAGAATGTCAGATAATGTTAAATTTCAAATCAATTAACGTCAGTTTCGCACAGTAATTAAATGAAGTAAATTAACATTTCGCTAGAAGCTACCGTTGTTAACAGCCGAGTTTAGAATTTAATACATTTAGCAGCTTTTTTTCATCAAATTTTCAGTATTTAACATTACCTGTGGTTGTCCCAAACACGATGACGAAACGTGGATTCGACTAAATAAAAACTTTACTTATCTGATATTTAATTTTCTTCATACAGAATGATCTAAATGCCGTAAATAAAAGACATAGAAGTTAGAGGATGGAAGAAAACGGGGAAAAAAAATAAATTTGGTTTGTAAGACGGAGAGCGTGAAGATAATTTAAATTATTGCACAGACCGGGAGGAAATGCCTCAAGAATACAGCTGTATCCGGGAATTTATTTCAGTTCAAATTTAAAACTGAAACTCCTTACATTTTAGTAATAGGTAGTTAAATAAGGGGAACACCAGGGCAAAAGAATTGACACACGAAACGTATATGAAAATCAAAGTAGAGTCGATAAAGTGCGACTTTATTGATGGTGGGAAATTTAGAGAGGAGAAGAACTGTGCTCTGTTTATATTTTATACTGGTCACAATGCTTGGAAAAGCTTACGGGACAATTTACAAAAGTTGTCAGAGTGCATCGTAAATATAAAATTATACCCTGACCTCAGAAACCACACGTGGATAAAATCTCTTTCCCAAAAAGAAGTTTCGATGTCTGGAATAATTTGCTTTAGCTGTGTTCATTGATGGATTTCTTTCGATTAGAAGGTTTGTTTTTCAGGAAACGTAAAATAATATGATTAAGTGAATTGAGGATTGAAGAAGAAAGTGTTTACAATTTGATCTTTGTAAGTTGTTTATTTAATTTTATGTAACTGCCACATGGCTGATGCCCATCTACAGTGCAAGTAATTCAAAGATGAAATATTTAATATAGTGGATGTCAGATCGTAATAAGTGGGAAATGGATAATTAAACAGTAAGCTGGGGAAACCGTTTTGATAAATTTGGGTTGGCTTCGTATAAATTGTTTTTGAAATAAAAATATTAATAAAATTCCCTCTTACAAAATTTGTAATGATTGTGAGTGTTGAGGTTTACTTCAGCGGTTTGTCACGTGCAGACAGCGACTTCTGGTGATTCATTCGGAGTGGTTGTTGCCAACAGAACCATCAGTCCATTTTGATCACCTTCAACGTAATGCATGGAAACGAATATAATTAATCGTATCAGAAGTACAGCAGTACATTATTTACATATAAAAGACAATGCGTTTAATTGTGCTGAGCAGTTGCGTGCCAGTGTAAGGGTTTCCAAGTTCACTGAAGAAGACTAATTTTTAAAGTAATGTACTTCCCCAGGGAAAGTTTCACACTGCTCGAATAACTTGGTCATCTATGTTTCTTACGTATTTCAATTCTACCAGTGTATATTTAAAACGCTAGGTTATGATTTATAAGAATCCATTTAATCTGAAGACACTACGTTTGGGGTCAGAGTGACAAGGTCAAGTTTCTGTTTACAAGCCTGGCGAATTTTAACAAATGTTAGATTCTTATGTAAATGAGTAGATAAGATATAACTACTGTCTCTGATCATAATAGATCCGATCATAATTAACGTGAATTGCTCTGTTATTGTCATGTCCATGTGGTTTCTCTCGTTGTAGATGAGATGTGAGCCCCTGAGGAGTGTTGCGAGTAACGTTCCCCGGATAGGAGCAAGTGTGTACTCACCGCAAGCGCATGGCGGCCAGGGGTGTCCTACCGGGGCAGGGCTGGCCCGGCGACTGACGGACGTGACGTCACGGCGTCGGTTCCGCCGCGCGTGCGCTGCGCCCTCTGGCGCATCGATACGCCACGCTCAGCGCTGCAGCGTGGCTGGCGTACACAAACCTTGTCGCCGGAAACCGTTCACATTTACAGACCAAACATGCAGCGGTCACTTGAATGCCAATGGCGCCAGCTCTAACCATTTTCGGGGTGATTCACTTGGACGTTACGAACCAAGGCGACGGTTTTACAGAATCGAAAATTCTATTTCACCTTTAGTGTATGATTAGAAAATTTGTGAAAATGTGACCACAGTTCCCCAATGACGGACAGGAATGCAACAATTGAATTTTGTTTAAAAAAAATTGTATGTATTCCTATACCATACATCCGATTACTATGACATTTTGATGAGATGCAGTACTAACCCCAGAGAAGGTTTCTGTCGATCTTTTAAATTTTTAGGCTCATTCCTTCTCCAATTCCACGCTGTAATGCTCCTTTTGGTATTTTTTTAAATAAATTTATTAATCTCTTTTGCAGTTTGTGGGAAGCTTTAAATGAGTTCAAATGAATTTTGAGTAACAAAATAGATTTATTTTAACAAATAAAAAAGTAAATAAACAAAGAGAACAAATGGAACGTAAAATAAAAAAGAGACTACTTTAAAAACAGGGTACTCGTGGGGGTTTTGACTTTTGGTTGCGGAATTTGTGGCACACGATCCAGGTTTTTTATATATATTTTTTTCTGCGGCCTGGTTATATCAGCTGACTGGTACGCGTCCGTCGGCTTCGATGTCACCCTGGAACAGCCACTCAACGACTAGTACCTATGTATGGCTGTTCACCCTTCTGCGTCTCTTTCTCAACTCCCGCAAAATATTTCCTTGTATCCTTCTCAAAGTTCAATTTTTACCCCCCACCCCTTCGAAAAATTCCCCAATCAGCTTTAAATTTCCAGGGTGCGTCTTTTAGACTCCACCCATTTCGGAGTCTACACGAGTAAATACAGGTCCACCAAAGGAAATTCTATATAATTGTCGCCTGAGTGAATCCTGAAATCTAAGGAATTTTCAGCCCCTTTATAGTTGTCCAACTTACCGTTACACGCACAAGACATCTGTAGGCTTTACAGCCTGACGACGCTACGTCTAAGAAAGTTATTGCAAATAAAATATATTCCCACAGAATTTATATGAAATCATCACAAGGCTAAAAAGTCGCAACCTTTAGACAGTTTCAAAAAAATGATCAACGGATGTCACGCTGTTTGTACGAACTTTTCGAATAGTTTTTTCGTCTTCCGTCAGAGGTTTCGCGAGTACATTCAAGGAGACGTCGCGCATAGACCTTGCTACAGGATAGAGGATAATACTCACGTAGCCTGTCAAGCGATATGATCATGTACTGTATCTGTTAAGCGTAAAATGAGGTTTCAATTCAACTGATATTTAAGTAAAGATTAAGCAAAAGCAAAATATTTTGGCAATACAATACCTTTAGCTTTCATGTCAATGGATCAATATTGATTTTTGATGATTGGAAACTGGTTAAATGATTATTATCGCACTATTAAAGCAGTAAAGTTTGATTTAATTCAGATATATTCGCGGACGTTAGATATTTCGCATGTTGCAGGCAAAATTGTGTATTGTTCGATAAAACTTAAAAAACGATCTATTGTCCAAAATAAAAATATTCGGACGGGCATCTTTTTTTTTAATATTCAGACTAGATCTTGAAGCGAGTTTCACCACTGTGCTATAATAATATAATACTATTTTTAAAAACACATGATAACTTTCTCTGTAACCTTTGGTTTTAATTATTGGCCGACATGAGGAAGCAAGCAGAGTTTCTAACAATTTGTCAATTAAGACTTAATTGGACTCCGAGATATTCCTTCTTCTCCATAATAAGAAAGAAAGTCTACATTGTACCCCTAATAAGCGAACTCTTTTTGTTCCAACCACCCCTTCGTTCCTTTGTCTTCTTGTTAATTGTGGAGATAATTTTTACAGGGCCACAGTACGTGAAATCTATATTTCAACATTAGAACCGGAGAGTATATTTTGTTGAGGATCCATGTCCGTAACAACGCGGTTCAAATAGCAGATTTTGGATACGAACTGTAGCCAATATTAGGTTAGAGTGCCGCCATGTTTAGCCAATACAAAGCTTACTCGACGCTGAATCAGCGGCATAGAGAAGCGGAAAAAGTGTCCTACCGCGGTAAGGCAAAAATTGAAATATATATATGCAAATATAATTCGATAATTTAATTTTTTTGTACCGCAAAATTGTGAAAACTCGATCATGGCTTTAGGAACAGTATTTCCGTACGCTAAATATTTACTCTAACAAAACTTTAAAGTGACAGATTTTTCATATCGTTAAAAAATTATTTGCTTAGGTTATAGGAAGATAAAATGACAGGTACATATAAACCAGTCTCACTACACTAGTCAACATCATTTCATGTTCATGAGTATCAATAATTGTAATTGATGTACTTCTTTGTCGTATTTTGAAATTGGGTTCCGAATTTCCCCAACAGCTACAGAGTTATTAAATTCAATTTAAGGCCACGTTTTTTCGTCCATTGAATTTCGGAGCAAAACAGAAATTTCTTTGTCTCTAGGTGATTCTCATATGATACTGTTTTTCGCCACCATGGCGAAACTCGCGCTTATAATTTCAACGCTGCAATATTTTCTATATTCTTAACTACACAATATTCGAACATAATGAGTGACGTAGATGAGAAGAAATAAGGATTTTCTGCTGAATTTCACCTACGGAGAGTCTCTCTCGATGGTCCAACAATAATCGGTCAGTATATTAGGTTTCTAGAAAGTTATACACAATTTTTTGAGAAATCAAACGGCTGAAAAATTACCGTGATATTGTCAACGATCTTATAAGTATTTGGGTAGTAATCTATATATTTACCAAAAAACCTTATTAGTGCGTCAGCATGTACGACCCAGCTATAGGTGTCCAAACTACTGGTCCGAATTTGATACACGTGTTCCTCAGAACCCGAAGCTGACTATTTAAGTATACTGAAGTTATTTATGTGAAAAACCCTTTTACATAAATGGTTTCGTGTCCCATGCGTGCACCGAGATCACCTAAAGTGAATTAGGGTTACGTATATTGTTGATATATAATACCATATATGTTTTACTTTATAAACTTTTCACGTCGTAATTAACCTATCGTTGGCAGAGAGCCCTGAGAAATAATAAACCTGTTTGAATCATTGGTACGACGTATTTGTGAATCAGTTTTATTTTTCGGGTGAGGTGAATTTTAATATTCAGTAATTGCTCATTTGTAAAATTATTAAAGTATTTTTCATCTGTTAGTGACATTCATCACAGGTACAAGAATTAAATTTAATAGACTATAATAATAACAATAATACTGTATATATGCGTAAAAAGTGAAAATGTTCCTTTTTTTCAATTTTGGAGGTGTTTTCTTTATGTTGTTTTCCGTCTGTAGCAGAGTCCATACTCAACTTGAAGAAACGAGTAAGAGCTTATTCTCTTTGTCACTCCGAGACCTATCAGAAGATATATTTATTTTCATGATGGACCCCGAGATACAACACAATGAAAAACTCAATTTTGGAAAAACTGCTATTTTGGTGACATGACCTTCCACTGGAAAAGGGTCAAAATGACACCTTTTTTCGCCATTTACACAACATAGGATTGAAAATCGGTTGGATTTGACAACAAAACTAAGAATGCACGGTAATAAACTTAACATTAAATACATTCCTGCTTCATTATTTACGTGTACCCGAGCAATAAGACGAGCAACTCTCATCATGAGCTTTCAGCTATGGGAAGGACATATGGAGGAAAATGGAATCCTAATAGACTAGCCGATTATTGTAGGACCATCAAGCGGGATGTTTCACAGGCGTCATATATATCAGGAATTGTCATTTCTTACTTTCTAAATGAGTCAATTATATGAATATTTTGTATGACGTATTTAGAAATATTTAATATTTTAAAGGACACGGGGACTGAAATTTGAATTTCCTGTAAATGAAAAGCCACTGAGCTGAAATTTTATCCGTTTGTTACCAAGACACGTATGTAGCAATGTACAAACTGTTGTTTCTGTAAACTTGTTTTTTGTTGAAATATTTTTTAAAAATTTTTCAAAATTTGGCAGTTTTGAAAATGTTCCTTCCGTTACATACTTGAATATATTTAAGCATTTTTGTATTATTATGTAAGGCTGACCATTGTTATCAAATGTCAGTATTTTTTATGTGATTGAATAACTGTGAAGAGAAAATAATTTTTTACTAAGAGATTTATACGGTTACTTAAAAATTAGCACTTTTCATAATTTTGAAAATTTGTTTCACTTAAACTACTTGGACAATTATAAAACTAATACTTGAATTTGAAATTATTAGCATGTAGGTTATGTAGAAGAAGAATGAAGAACATATCTTAATATTTCTTACGTATAGAATGTTTTTGGTAGCAGAAATCATGAATTTGAGACGAACATTTTTTTGAATAAAGTAATAATCAATTTAGAATCAAATCCATTTAAATTCCCCCTGAGCTTTTAAAAACGACGGAACGAATTAAAAGTTTTGCTTTACGGCCCATAAGGTTTACAGGAATATTAATATGAAAAAATTAATTTCTTTGCAGATTTTGGCCGAAATTTCAGTTCCCGTGTCCGTTAAATGCCTGATCCTCAAAAACCTTGCGTAATGAGGAAACTCCGATTTCATATTTAACTTTCTGAGACAAAAATTTTTTCTCTGTGTTATTGATTATTATTTTACTTATACCTTTTGGAACAATTTATTTTGTGGAATAAGTTTTTAACAGTACCATAATCGATCCATTAATGAAAAGTAAATTTAGAAGACAAGAATGGAAAAATGGCAACCGAACCTGGGAATCGACTCTAAGCTTCAATTCAAGCAATTATTCTCGTTTGATAATGAAAAGATATAATTTAATAACAAATATAATTTAAAATTACTAATCAGTAACGTAATTCTATAGAGTAAGTCAATTTTATTCGTTGTAGTAATGTTTTAGAGAATCGTGGCGTTGTCCAAGTACTGATTTATATTCGCCCGGTTCAGTATTGTCATACATCAAATCTCTTGCTCGACATGTGATTTAATCAGCATCGAGCGCGCCGTATCACGCATACAGATCCAGACGGAGTGTTTATTTCATCATAAACGGGATGATGAGTTTAATTTAGTAGAGAAATCTACTGGTGCGTTAAAGAAACACGCTACCTTAACAGTGTTGTATCTGCGTCGCCCATATCTGGGTTAGAGGTGAGCGAATCTCTCCCTGTTCTACTTAAATAGTAGGGTTTTTATTTCTTATCCTTGCAATTAAGATTCCTTTTCCATACTTAATCACCTGTTCTATTATATGGGTGACAGACTGCAACCTTATCTTACTCCTCCTTGATTTCTGCTTTCTTTTATTTCCCTTCAATTCTAATTAGTGCTGTATTTGGGATAAAATATTACATTATACATTTGTTAAAACATTAAAAATGTATTTGTATTGATTTTGGACAATTGGAGCATTAGGTCGCAGGTTTTTAATAATAATTTCTTTATTAAAACATGCACATTATTAACTGCAGCGTAGGCAACTCATTTTACTCATCAATCGTGCGGGAAATCCAAATGTACAGGGGTTTATTGGAATTTTATATTAATTAATCCCAACCTTCATTAGTTATAATATCTGACTGTTTAGACATCAATTAATAGCAAACAGCATATAAGTCAGGAAAGATTTAATATGAATTTTATTAACAGTAGTTATTAATCGACGTTCAGTTCCTGATTTGGAATCTCATCTGGTGTGAATTGAACCAGAAATACAAAATAAATATTTACAATATAAAATGTATAATTACGGAAGCAATAAATTTCAGATGAGATGTGCAAGTCGATAGCTTATAAATAATTGTTGGTGTTTTCATTATTGCAATGTTTATATAATTTGTTTAAATTTTTGACTTTGACCACTTAAATAATTAACATTAAAGGAACTCCAAGTAAGGTTAAAGTTACAACCTCTTTCTAATGGTTCATTTTTGACAATATCGTAAAAATTACACTTAATTAACTTAGTTTATAATAACGTGGTGTTAAATAACATAACTATTTTATTTTTATTTTAACTTAGAGCACTTTCATAATTATGGTCCAAAACAGAAGAAATTTCAAATACAGATAACTTCTTTGTAATGAAAAGACGTTCAAGCAGTGCAATTCTCTGTAGTAATTTACATCACAGTTACTGAATTTTTATGTATTATGCGTGAAATGTTAGTTCTATAATCATTCCTCGTTTTACGCTTATCTCGTCAATCCTCAAATGAGGCACAAACGAATCCGTCAGAGTATTATGAACTCTATGGTCCAGTTGTCTGGAAAGTCAGTCATGAACTCATTTAAGATCAATGCATAAAGGACGTATACATGGCATTAAAGTTAATATTTATAATATATATAAAATTCAATGATTGTTCATTTTGGATCAGAAATGTCGTATAGTGTCCCAAGACCCCACTTGGGCTTTTCATCATAAGTAGAATTTACAAATATATATATATAAAATTATGCATAGTATTAATTTATTTCTTGTCATATTTCTCATTTAAGTAAATTTTTTTAGATTGCCGTAATTGTTTAAAAGGCCATGAAATTTATCACTAGAATTTGTTCAATTATATTTCACACATAAAATGGCTTTCAAAGTCTCAACACTTAATTATGTTTTGATTAAGATTTTATTTTAATTTATAAAAAATTATATTTGTACCTCTTAACGCTTTTCCTCGAAAATTTGAGCTCGTGTTGTCTGCTCAAAATGCAATCATTTTATGTTTTAAATTGTTTTTTTGCTAACTATTAATAATGGAACTGAAAATTATTTCAGAAGTTTCGCCGGGCAAAGAAACGAAATCAAATCAAAAATTCTATTTTTTGTTCTAGCTTTCGAATCTAATATTGTCTAATATTATATTCATATACTTGTGATTAGATGCATCAGGATATATGGATATAAAATTATTTCTTCTACATTGTTGCTTAATTCTGAAAGTTCATATGGGGAAAGTACAGTACCCATAATTGCCTCGGATTTTTTTTTGTCGAATAACTTTTTGAAAACTTGTGATGTATAAGATCAGAAGGAATGTTTGTGATCAATAGCATGAAAAGAAATAAGACCTTTTGCTAATGCTAATTTCTTTTCTTCGTCTCCATAAGTTGTTTTCCGAAAAATAATCCTGTACTTTGGAGGAAGATGTGTGAGAAATACAAAATTCACCATTACATTTCTTTCATGTTACAAAGAATCGCTTTAAGATTTTTTAATAAAAGGAAATTCACTTCCATTGTTTCCAAATACCGGAACTTTTTTAAAGCGCCGCGGGACGCGGGGCAAATTCTTTAAAAGCGGGACGTCTGGTCACCTTATTCTAGGTAAATCAGAGACGTGGCTGTTCTAGTGCTAAAAGATACTTTTTACATTAAGCAAGAACATACATTAAACGCAAAAATGTAATGTTTAATTAAATCGATAGTTCTTGTTTGGGCGGTTGAGGCGAGAGGCAGGGGAATTCCCCCTCCTGGCCGATGGAGGGCAGGCGCGGTGCGAGTATCGATTGTGTCGCACGAATTTTCGACACTATAAATTAGCCATCGGCACTTAATCAATAGGCTCTTTCCTCTATTCTGCAATTATAAGTCACGGCGCGGCGGCCTGCACTCATATCCATTTATTAACTTACACAACGCCGGGAAAAGTTCTTCCTCTACAAACAAATCACAATAAAAAAATCAATCTGTGTCGCTTATAAGACACAGTCATCTTCCAAATAATTAATGGAATTTCCTTATAGATGAATATGACTTTTAAATAATTGACTGATTTTTAATGACAGTGTTTCCTCGTATATGCTTATAGTTTGATCAAACGACAATTAAATAATTTTCTCAGTGTGCCATTTGTAGTTTTTAAATGACTTCTAATCATAACTTTGAAGTGTGCTAGCATTGTCTTTGGCCAGAAGTTTGGTTTTTATCTCCTCTGTAATGTTTTCCAAGGCATGCTGCAGCTATCACGTTTCTATGCAAGGCTTAGGCCTATTGAAATGAATAACAACTCCGTTGGAATGGATTTTCTTAAAAGACGTCTCTGCGTTAATTTAATAGCATTGTTAGTGAGGAGGGCGATTGTGGCGCGCTCTGCTAATGACGTAAGAGGCTGCACCCCTCTGTCTAATGAGGAGCCTTATTAGCGGACTCGTGACGTCATCACGCTCGTCCAAGAGTCACAGCGCTCTGTGGCTCCGGCAGCTTTCAAGAAACTACAATTCCTTCGGTATGAAAGCATTTGTAGGAGATCTTACACGGCCTTGGGCTGAAATAAAAAACTGATTTATCTTTTTGAATTGTGCAAGAAAGTCTTAGTAATATACGATTTTGCCTCTGACTAAAAGGCTGCTTGATTTATTTATTTTCAAAATAGTCGGATTAATGTAACTATGAAAAATATATTTATTCTCAACTTAGACTCGTTTTATATCGATTCCCTTCAATACCCCGTTAAAAGTGAGTGTGTCCTAAATGGCCATCAACCGTAGACTCCACTTCTTAATTGCTGCCAAATCTTTTATGGCTGTAAGGGAACAGACAATAATCCCAGGGATCAATACTATAAATCAGGCTATTTGTTTGCATCAGAAAGAAATTCACAACTTTTACTCGTTGACTTTGACCATGGCAATAATGGAGATGTCAACTGGTGCTTGATGTGGTGGAATAATTTTTCTTTGTCACCAAATACGGTCGTTTTTCCTTGATTTCATCACCCAAATGATGCAATAAGATAAAGTTTCCATAATACTCGCCGGTGTTTTTGTCCATTTTTGAATTTAATAAAGGAAAATTATACCCCGTGCTTTTTTGGCTACATTGCTCTACTATCCACATCCGCCCCCCTTCCTATGCTATTAAAGGGGAGTCACCTGTTTCAGGATCACCCTCATGTAGTCTGTTAACCCCCCATAAAAAAACTATGTCAGGAATGCCTTGTACTCTCTGTTTTATTTTTCAAAGTTTTCACATGCTGAGACACCTTCACCTATTTTGGGATATTTATGTACTGGGGTCTGAGACCTTAGGGCATACAGTAAGAGTTGTTCATTGAACCTATTGGATTTGTCAGCTAACTGCTTTCTAAAACCAGGTGGAAACACGGAAAAGGAAATGCTATTACCCCACAGCAAACTCGTCACCCATCATACAGAAAGTCGTGAGAATATTATCCAATGCCCGACCAACCTGATGCAGGTTTTATAGGGTTTTCCCTGCATATCTTTAAGTGAAACACTATGTAGAATCCTTAAACTATACCATGGAGGCCCTAGTCAACTCTTGGCTACCTTGCTCCACCTGTCATGTACAATCTTTTCAATTACGTACAGATGCATAGTTTGCCATCATTTTGTCTGTTCTGTCATCCCCACTCATGTACTAATTGTATCGTAATACCCTTTCAAGTTTTTCAATTTTATTCCTTGAATGTTGTATAAATTACATAAAGTTATTAGTAATGTAAAAAATTAAAAAATAATATAAAAAATAAATGGATAAAAAAGGAGAAAAGATGGAGGACTTGAAGAGGGCTAACATTCATACTGTGAGGATCAGAATACTGTTAATATGATATTTTAATTGTTTTATGTTACTATGACTGATTTCAAGAAGTAATATATATATGTGTGTGTTATACCAGTTGTATATATGTATTTTAACAATAAATCTGTGATAACACCTTTATGTTTTGTGATAAGATTTATCCACTTGGAAATATTACATACTTGTATTATAATATCAAAATGTTAATAAACTGTTGTTAATTATGAAAAAAATTGAAATTCGTGTTACTGGTTATATAGTTAAACATTTTATTCTGTATACTGTATAACTTTTATATCCCTAATGTTCATGATGTTATTGAATTTATCTCATTGATATGAAAAAAAATACATCTTTAAATTTCATTATGTATTTGCTGATTTAAAGGGTTTGTGTAATATTGTAAAGAAATTAATCTTGTAGTCTATATTTACAATATGATATTTGATTTTGTTACAAATTTAAATAGTAGAAATTTTTCAGGATTCTCCCAAACAAAACTTTTAGTTTCATTGGCAATGAGTTAGTACAAGTTTATTAAATTTTTCAATGCAGACTACTATTTAACAAATTTTTGCTGCATGACATATTAATTAATGTCTATTAATAAATTTTTGTAATTCTAATTCAAGGTATGACAACAGGAGGAAATATTGGATGGTCACATTACATGCCTAGCCTGTCTAGAAGAATACAGGCTAAAGCAAACTGCCACCTATTGAGGACCACGTCAACATGTGAGGAGCACCCAGCACCTACTCCTAGATGCAGCGGATCATCTAGTGTCCTTCATTCCCTAACCAGAAACTCACAACCGAATTCAAAGTGATTGACTTTTTGGTAGATTCTGATGAAGTTTCAACTACTAAAGTTCCAAAAGAAACTTTATATCCTAGAACTATAGAATGGTTTGAAGTGCCTAGCATTTAACTGACAGTAACTCTAGCACTAATGAATGTTTAGGTGATAGAAAAAGCTATAGAAGCAGAATTCCTTTCTTGCTACAATTTCACCAATCGTCCTCAATGACTTGGAATGAAGGGAACAGAAAGTGAAACCCATATAGTGTGAGAGGTGGAGGAACTAGTTCTTTCAGATATACACCTGACATGTCAGTATTGAGCAAATTCTTTAGGCAAAATTCAAATAAAAAAGTAAGTATTTTATCACAAGTAAATCAGAGACTACAAATGAAAGCATTATATGAGTCAACTGAGGCAACAAAGAAAGAAATCACAAAAAAACATTTAGCTTTCTGAAGCTTTACATCTGCACAGCAGTGTGGGTTACAAACGAATGTAAATATATTTAACTATTCAGAACAGAAGTCAGACTAAAAAATTTCTGAAGATGGGAAGAACAGGTTTCTGCACACATTATAAAGGAAACTAGAAAAAACTGCTCACTTACATTAATTATTATCTTGTACCAAGCTGTGTAGAGCAAAAAATAAATTCACTTCAAAAGCTATGTGCTGACATGTTGGCTCCATCAGAATTTTACAGCTGGTACAGTTTCTAGTGGTCCAGTTTCTAATGTACTAGGTTTGTTGCATCAAATAGAAGGAGGTCACCAGACAAGAACAATGGGATCCTTTTATGTGGGTGCTACAAATGATACTGATTCATTGAATCAAAATGAAAAATGTGACAAAGCTTCAGTTAAGTCACCAAGCACTGGTGGTAATACATTTGTGAACAAATCAAAATTAAAGCATGAAGATACTGAAAGTGGAGATCATTTGGAAAAGTCACCACGTTGAAACATAACACAAAGTATAAAGTATGTTTTATCTAAGGCTTAAGATTCTGTAATGGACCCTAGCACATAAAATATTCACAAAATATCCTGTAAATGGGGAATTTAACAGTTTATCGGACAAAGCTGTACCAACATTAAATATAAAGGAAGGGATTGTAATGGGAATAATAAAAAAATTGGGTCTTCAATTTGTGATACAAAATATATAGGAAAGAGCAGTAAAAACTTTTCAAGAATGGAAATTTTTGATAAGAATGATTTATATGATTTCAAAATGATACAATCAGAAAGAAAAATGAAGATCAGAAAACATTCAATTCTTTAGATGCTAAATATACCCAATTCATGGAGTCCTCCATGAAAAATAATAGTAATAACAGCAACAAAAAATTATTAGTGAATTTGGGAACTCTTGATAATTCTGACTCCATATAATTATAATACCAAGAAACTTGACCTTTCTCTTGTGTATGATTCGTTTTCAATTGAGTCACCAGATGGTGAATCAAAAATTACAGAATTGTGGTCAGTTTGCTCAGATCTGGACAATAGGTATTTATTGGCATCATCTTTTACCAAAACACCATTTTTTGAGGTTGAAACTGTAGGAAAGAGGATATGTCAAAAAAGTTTTTACACCCAATTGAATGACATTAAAAGGAAATGTCACAGGAAGAGATATGGAGGACTATCCTCAGGGTCAGAGGGAGACAAGTATGAGTGACATGAGCTTAGCTGCCAACTCTAAGAAGACCCTGAGGAACCAATCACTCTATGAACCTGACTACCTAGGCTATTCCACAGGCTACAGATTGAGGTTGCCCACACTCTCAATGGTGCTTAGAGAAGAGAGTTCTTTCCTGGATGGGGAATATAATCCAAACAATATCTACATTCTTAAATATCAAGTAATTACTTGAATAAGATAATCCCTAAATTATATTAAGTAGTAATTCCCAAAGTGTAACTAAATAAAAATAAGAAGTACCTTACAATTGACAAAATTTGTATCTATTGGTGTCAATATAATTTTTGATATCAATATTTCTATGAAAAGGAGACTTTTTAAGATTTTTGGGGGAAAAAGTAAACACCTATATTATTTAAAATATAAGTAAACTTGCCCTTGTTAATTAATTTTATATCTTGTCTTAAACACTAAGTAAAATAGTAAAAAAGTCCTCACATTCTATTCACTGTCTTGCATTAATATGTATATATTTCTACAAAACTCCTCTTCAGAATGTATTTAAACCCCTCAATACCAATTGAACTTCTCACTTGTTTCCACACAGGAGGCAATCATTTGTCACACACACAGCAATAGAACTTAAGAAACATTCATGTTAAGAATCATTCATATTTTGAACTAACTGGCTATGTTATAACATATTTGCTGTCATATTATCAAGCATTCAAATTCTCAAACTTCTGTCTCTCCCCTCTCCCTCTCCCTCTCTCTCCTTACTCCCACTAGCTGTCCCCCTTCTCTCTATCATTATTAAACCATGTTCTGAGCAATTAAATTATCTAATAGTAAAGTCCTCACATTTATTAGATATGCTTTCATATTAATCAACATTTTCTTTTTGTTTCAGTGACAATACCTTCAACTTCTCAGAACCATAAATATCATTTGGATATGCATCCTATTATTTATGTAGTCTAATTAAATGAATATTCTGTTTAAAATATTTAATCAGAATATATGAAGAAAGACAAGAATGGAAAAATGTCAACTGGATAAGGGAATCGAATCGCAAGGTCCAGGGTTTGATTACCTGGTCTGGTTCTTCTAAAATTAACTATATGCTTTACTGGGCTTTAATTGAGCATTCCCACTAACTCGGATCAGAATACATGTTGTATATTTTAAAGTAAATTTTCTGAGCAAATAATTGTCAAAATCAACCTATTTTGCACATGAAAATTTTTATATTATTTCTCCCATGTTTGTTCCACAAAACCTAATCAATTTATAGACATTTCATGAAATGTAATTCACCCTTTTCCCATCTTCTAAAAATATGTCAGTGAAAAAAAGAATAATGGAAGAAAACTATAGCATTATGTTTTCCTAAATTTACATGAGGAAATCATTATTTCAAGGTAATTTAAGTTTGTAGTAATTATGTTCTTAGAATTTTCATATTCAAACTGAAGTTTATATTTTTAAAACTCTGAAGAGTCTGTTAATATGAAGTATATTATGTATGTGATAATTTCTCCGTGTCTCTACAATGATTGTTTTCATAAAGTGTGTTCAGTTTTACAAAACTTTGTATTTTGCTTTTGTAAAAAAAAAAAAAACATGACAAGGAATAATTAGAAAGTGGAAATGTTGGCTGTGTACTATTTTCTTTTTGTTAACTAAAGTTATAAACAATTGTGATGTCCGAATGTATTTAACATTTCTTAACAGTGTATAATTTCTCCCCCCCCACTATCTCACTCACTTTTACCTCAAAAATGAATATTTATTAAAAATAATTTTGGTTTCATGTAATCAATCAACTGTTTCTTCTCATGAGACAAACATAATTTATTTTATCATTATCCACAAGGAAGTGTGTAATATTGTAGAAACTAAAGTATTTCTAATTGTACCCAATGCAATCCATATCTATTATCAATAATAAAAAGATTTCAATTTGTGTCCCACAAATATCACAATATTAAAATATTGAATGGCTTGCTTCTATGCTGTTCAGACATATAACTAACTTCAATCCAATGTGACTTTGTTATTTATTAAAAATTCTTATCATTGGATATTTCGATTGTTAAAAGCAATTATAGGTGGTGTGACAGTGGGAATTAAATTTAATCATCTGCATATAATGGAAACAAAATTATAACTTTAAACCTTACGGAACTCTCTCTGGTTCAGAGGTGCAAATACTGATGTCATAGACCTTGGACATACTGTAAGAGTTGTATGCTTAAATCAGTCTGCCAGCTGCCTCCTAAAGGTGGTCAAGTCACACAGAAGGAAATGCTGCGAGCCCACAGGCTGTTATTTGGAAGGATGTGAGAATAGTACCCAATAGCTTGACCTATCAGATGCAGGTTTTCTAGGCTTTTCCTGCATCTCCTTTAGGTGAATCACCAAGTAGGATCCTTAAACTATAGCCCATGGACTAGTCAACCCTTGGCTACCTTCCACGTCCCTCCTTGGTATGGGAGTTGCCTGTTTCAGGCTCACCCCCTCCCTTCCAACCCGAAAAAACTTACGGACAAGCTTCAAAAATGTTTTATTTATATGAATACACTTTTAGAATAACTTGTACTTAACGTAGTTTTATAAATAATCTTTTAAGGGATATTTTATGTCACTTTAGTAAGTATAAGTTTTAATGTGATTCCTGCATGACACAAGTACATCTATGTACATTGGTGGGTTTCCAACCTCGGTCTTTCCAGTCTTCTCTCTGTAGGCTTTCAGGAGTATTGGTAGGTGATAAGTTTGTTGACATGGTCTAGAGAGGGTTTCTTAATTTTAGTGGAATCAGTCTTGATGACATCTGTGATTAATGGGACTGTGTGGATGATTTTTGTTACTCATGAACCTTAGATGGCTGTAGCATACAGTGTCTTTTATTGGAAAGACTGCAATATCTTGGTATTTGATGGCATAGCTTACTGCAGCTCCATAGTTCAATTTCATAAAACCATACAGGTATTAAAATGATTTTGTAAAGTAATATTTTGTTTTTGAGAGTGACCTGGGATTTACATCAAAATAGCATTAGATTGACCTGTCGTTACTTGGTTTTTATTTGGGGTTTCCAAGTTTATCTATGATCAAGGTATTTTACTTCAGCTTTTAATTGGGATGGATTGATTGTTTTATTGTGACTTGAGGAGATTTGATGCTATTTATTTTAATTTGTCCTGGTGTAGCAACATGAAAGTTTATATTTTAATTAATGAATTAAGGAGTTGCCGAAAGTTGGGCACGAAACGTTTTAATTCAAATTTATGGAATTTGGCCATTCTTTGTATTTTATTTATAATATTAGTCAGATTAATTTAATGACTTTATATATATATATAATAAATAATATTCTCAGTTTGAATGTTAATTCAAGAAGAACCAGGTACCACATCTTTGGACACGTTACTTTCATATTCATTGGTTATTATTTTATTTCCAATTACGTTTAAAGTAAATGTAAGTAAACACAGATTTTTTTTAAAATAAGAGAAATTATTTAATACGAAACAACAGGCATTTGAAAATAAATTTACCCTGGGCTACTCCTTATTATGACGAATTTTCATATTACACAAAATATCGTCAAATATTTAGATCATATCTTAACTTTTGAAAGATAAGTCGAACAATGTATTATAACTGTGTGTAATTTTCTAAGTGACATAGTCGCTAAGTATCCGCCATAATAACAACATACAAGATGGCAGACGTCCGGAAGGGTTATAAATGAATGTCAAATCCTAAATTTCGAATTTTTTCCTGTTTTTTGATTACGCAATTTGTTGACGTTATAAGTTTATTTTCGCGTCATCTTAAATTTAACAAATTCAACGGAAAAAATAAACATTCTGCCCTCTAATCTGAAATTCTGCCTAATTTCTAAAGGGTAAGTAAGAAGAGCAAATTATTATATTTGCAGGAACAGTGGAGAGAATTAGATTTAGCATTCAGTCTCTTTAATATTGACATCGATAATATGTTACTCTGAAAACATTTATGAAATTAACTCAATTTTTTCAATAGTAAAAACGTTTTCGGCCTGATTGAAAGTACAAAAAAATAGTTGAGAAAAGAACGTTTTGAGACTTCACCAGGTGATAGATTAGAAATACGAAACAAAATATAAGTTTTTTTAGTTAATTTAGGAGTAAGTCTTCTTTGTAGTGTATTAATGAGATTTTGTACAGTGTCGGTCTTCAATATTATTAACTTAATAATAGATAAATAAAAATTATGGCCAATAAGTCAGCAAATACATTTAATTGGTATTTAATTGATTGAAACACAACGTTTCAAAAACTTTTGTGGACTTCTTCTTAAATAAAATGGTCAGTATGACAGAAACAAGTAAACTCAAAATTGCCCGTGCTTTGAAAAATATATAGTGTTGATAAAAATCGAAAATTTAAAGAAAGTAGTTTTTATAATTATATTAAATTAGTTCTGAAAATGAAGTAATCTTTTTTTACAATATAAAACGTCATCTCCAATTAAATACAGTAAGACATTAATAAAAAAGAAAATCTTGTAAATGTAATTGGACACCGCCGTCGAATCTATGTCATTAACATGTTTATCATCATTAAGATGACATTTTAACAAATGTAGATCTTTTAATTCACACTATTAAATTTAACCCTGAAGAGAGTAGCGAAACGTCTGTTTAAGGTCGTTTTCACTAAGTAAATTTATTTACTGACTGTATTTTTTTATTCATTATCAAATTTAATGTCAGAAAAATGATATTTCAACTATTCGACTTAATTTAATTTTTAAAAAAATAAGTTCAATGCCGGGCATTTTTAATGCACGAACAATTTGTGTCAAATTGTTTCTGACGTGTTGACCACCTTATATATTTCCTCAACTGCCAGATAAATATTAATCACATTGTTCCGCCATCTTAAATTTAATAAACATGACGGGGATAAAAAATTATGCCCTCTTTTGTGCAAGCCTACCAAATAATTTATAAATAGAAAAATATTGTATTTACAGGAACACTGGAGAGAATAATTTGTTGTTGCATTGTTCAGAATATCACATTCAATTTGCCCTGACACTAAAACTGAGGAACAGAGAAGTCCGACTTAAGAGATCGACACAGATAAAATTAGTGTAATAGCCGCCATCTTATTCATTCTGTTTCGTTCTGGAAACAACCTTTCTGAAACTTCTTCAGATGACAGAATAAAAAAATACAAAAGGAAGATTGTTAGGTAAAATTAGTAGTAAATTTCTTTGAAGTGTTATTAATGAGACTGTTGTCAATAATGTAGTTGAAAAATTACGGCCAAAATTGGTCAGAGTTGAACGTTAATTATTAATTAATTTTTCACACGAAGTTTCGTTCCTATCATGGGAACTTCCTCCGGTGTGTAAACCAAAAAGTTGTCATCAACACAAATGGCACAAATATTTTTAAGAAACTGGTAAGTGAAGCAAGCACATGAACTGTCTCCGAGGCTTGTTGCTGAAATACTGAAAATATTTAATAATGTTAATTATTTTTAATTTAATTATGTAGAAATATTATTTTCAACAAGAAGTCTTGGAGACAGTTCGTGCTCCACAGTTTGTAAAATAGGAAAAGACGTCGTGTCATAATGTAATTAATAAATAATGTTCTATTCTGACCAATTTTTGCCGCAATTTTTCTTTCACCTGTATTCCTTGTCAGTAATTCATTGTCAATAATACATAAATAAATAAATAAAAATACGTCCAAATAATTCAAGTAAATAAATTTAATTAGTATATCATCATTAACTAATTAATATATCCAAGTTTGTGGAGATCTTTAAGTAAGTTTTTAAATTTACATTATATGTAATAAAAATCTTCTAGCTGTTAAATTTCGTATTTATTAATTCACTAATAAAATTTATTTGCTTTCTTATTTGACCGTAGTTGTATTTATTTGTTAAACGTAATGCCAGAAAAAATTGTTTATTTAAAATAAAGCATGCAGTGAGTGTGTGCAGTGGCCGCCGGCGTTGGGCAGATACGGCGACGAGAATTTTTCTGAGGCAACAGGGGTGCATAAGAACCTAGGAGGTCACACGGAGAGCAGAGACTCAGCTTCCTGCCCGCCCAAAAGTGGGCGGAGCTTACGGCCAGCAGGAAGGAGGAGCAGGTCTTACGGTCGCCGGAGAACTTTGCTACCTTCTTGCATCTTCTACTATCCTAGTGTTGAAAACGAAATCCTGGCTTTTCTGGCCACATGCAAAACAAGATGGACGGCGGCACTCAGTGAGTTTTTTTCTTCCTTTATATTTTTGCGTGTTACGCGCTGTAAATTGCTAAGACATAAATCAGATGCAATATAATACAATTGCTTACATTCTCATCAGGCGTCCCGTACAAATTAATTAATATTTAATTATAAATACTAGTGTAATTTTATCACTTACGAAAGGATGCTTGTTGTTTTATGGTCGCAGGTTTTTATTTCCAGCTAGTTATTATAATATTTTTGAAATGTTTATATTAATGTTATTTTCTTACACTAGTACACCTGAAGAGGTTTTCAAAGCAGGAACGAAACATCCCGTAAATTTTGTATGCCTTTTTTAAACCTAAATAAATAAATAAAATATAAACAAGTTAATTAAAATTATAAAATGTTAAAACTAATTATTTTTTTCCTTTGGCGCGATGGATACAATTTAATTACAAGTGCTTGCATTCTCAAGAGGTGTAGAAGTTTAAAACGGCCCTTTACAGATTAATTAACATTTAATTATAAATACTTGTGTAATGTTGTCTCCTAGAATGTATGTTGTTTCATGGTCGCAAATCAATTGTGTAAAAAATTTTTAAGCTCGATTTTTATTTTCAGTTAGTTTCTATACCATAATTTTTTAAGTGTTTATATTAATGTTATTTTCTTACACTTGTACACCTGAAAAGGTTTTCGAAGCAGGAATGAAAATTTTGCATACCTTTTTTTAAAAAAATTGTTATATAAATAAATAAAATGTAAAGAAGTTCATTAAATTTTAAAATGTTAACAAAGCTTTATTTTTTGCGTGCGACGCGATTATATTAAGACATATATCAGATACAATTTATTACAATTGCTTGCATCTTCATCAGGTGTAAAGGTTTTAAAGCGATCCCTTACACATTAATTAAAATTTAATTATAAATACTTGTGTCGTTGTGCCACTTACGAAAGAATGGATGCATGTTTTGATTTATGGTCGCAAATCAATTTTCAAGGTAGTTTTTAATTTCCAGTTAATTGTTATAATATTTTTGAATGTTTATATTAATGTTATTTTCTTACACTTGTACATACACACCTTCCTTTATTTCCGTAAAATAAATAAATATACACGGCTTACCGTTTAAACATTGAGTAGCTTGGTACAAAACAAAAGAATTAAAGAATTAATTCGATTAATTTCAGTAGAATATATGGAGTTTATAAGCTTTGTTCTGTACAAATTTGATTATTTATTAACATTTCGACACTTATAAGTTATGCACTAAATTGTCATTATTACCATTATTTTTCAGGGTTGGTTTTTTGCAAGATTTCAGAAATCTGTATAGTGCTGCCGCAGGCTCATCACGAACTTGGGGCATTCCGCGAAGTGGACGGCGGCGTCCGTCGTCTCTATAGTTCATTCATCCCGCAGTCGCATTCATCGCTGTTTGCGCCAAGGTTCGTACTCATGAACACAAATAGCTAAAAACATTTTTAACAAATTTGTAAGTAGAGCACGAACTGTCTCAGAGGCTTGTTTTATTAAATTAAAAATAATTAACATTATAATATTAATATTAATGTAGATTTTTTTATTCACAGAAGAAGGAATTTACTTACATAGTACACGTAATAAAAATCGCTTTTGTCTGTTAAAGGTCCTTTTTATTAATACGCTAATTAAATTTATTTTCTGACTTAATTAACTAACTGTATGTTCATTTTATAATTAAATTTAATGTTTGAATGCAGTGGCCGCCGGCGTTAGTACAGAGCAGATACGGCGACAAGATTCTGAGGCAACAGGGGTGCATAACAACCAAGGAGGTTACACGGTGCGCAGAGTTAGACGCCACCCACTCAGCTTCCTGCCCGCCCGAAAGTGGGCGGAGCTTACAGCCAGCAGGAAGGAGGAGTAGGTCTTACGGTCGCCGAGAACTTTGCTACCTCCTCGCACCTTCTACTATCCTAGTGTTGAAAACGAAATCCAGGCTTTTCTGGCCACACGCAAAACAAGATAGACGACGCAGACATATCAGATTTAATTAAATTGCTTGCTTGCATTCTCATCAGGTATCCCTTACACATTTATATATATTTATTTAATTTACAAATACTTGAGTAATTTTGTCACTTACGTAAGGATTTATATGTATTTAATTACAAAAACTTGAGTAATTTTGTCACTTACGTAAGGATGCATTTTGCTTTTATGGTCGCAAATCAATTGTGTAACAAATTATTAAGCTCGGGTTTTGTTTCGTGTTAGTTATTACAATTTTTTAAATGTTTATATTAATGTTATTTTATTACACTTGTACACCTGAATAGTTTTTCAAACTAGGAACGAAACATATTGGGAAACCTTTTAATAAAATTATTCAAATAATTAAAATCTAGCCAAACTGTCACCAAACAATATAAATAAACAAGTTCATTATATCATAAAATGCTAACAAAGGTATATTTTGTTACGTGTGACGCGGTGTAAATTGGTAAATGTCATATTAAGAAATACATTAGATACAGTTTAATACGATTGGTTTGCATTCTCATCAGGTGTAAAAGTTTAAAGTGTTAAATTAATATTTAATTATAAAAATACTTGTGTAATTTTGTCACTTAGGACGCATGTTGTTTAATGGTCGTAAAACTTTTGCGTAACAAATCTTTAAGCTCGGGTTTTATTTCCAGTTAATTATTATAATTTTTTTGAAATGATTGTTATTTTCTTACAATTGTAGGAGGTTTTCAAAGCTGGAACGAAACACCTCGTAAAATTTGTATAACTTTTTTTAAAAAAGTTATTTAAATAAATAAATAAAACCCAGCCAAATTGTCAGCAAACAATATAAACAATTTCATTAATTTATAAAACGTTAACAAAGTTAAATGCAAATTTTTTGGCCAAGCATCACGAAATCAATTGGAATTATTTTATGCTTGTCTTGAGATTTTACGTCCAAGTTTGTTTGTTAATTATTATATGAATTGATATTGTTTACTGAAGTCACATGCGATCTTTAACGAATGTCATTGCATACTTACACAGGCTTAATATTAAACTGATGTAAAGAAGCTCCGGTTTCGAACTTGTTTTCGAACATAAATTGTGTATTGTGTGGTTTAGAGTAGTTATTATAATATTAAAAACATTGTTATTTATTCTAAAATAAAATAAAATTGAGTGAAAGTCTGTAACGCTTTATAATATGTATCAATAAATCAATATTAATTATTTGTCGTTCTTGTTATCGTCATTTACCCTCCCTCCATTTTGTAATGAAATTCCTCAGCCGCCGAGAGCTTGGATTCATGCTTTTACAATAGGATAGTAGAAAAGGCAAGAAGGTTAGCAGGATCTCGGAAAACAGTGTAACCTCCATTACCCTTATGCACCCCTGTTATATGTGGAAAAATTTTCACTTCAAACTTTTTTTCCTCAAAGGTTTAAAATCGGTAATACACTAGGATAGTAGAAATAGCAAAGAGGTTATGGACTATGCTAGCAGAAAAGGGTAGCAAGTGGCGCCGATCTCGGGTCAATGCAGTGTAACCTCCATCACTCTTATGCTCCCCTATTAGAAAACCATTTTTCGAAACTTTCCCAAACCACGAAAATTTTCGCTATACTAATAGGATAGTAGAAGGAGCAAGGAGGTCTTATGGTAGGATGGCTTACTGTGGAGCCTCCATTACTCTTATGCTCCCTTGTTATATATCATCCACAAAACTCCTGACGAAAAGCATTGCTACCAATGTCATTGACTAGAATGGCTTCTTTGTCAGTTCCGTTATGTTCATGCAATATTCGCCACTTTTTTTATTTATAAGGCAAGAGTTCTTTCCCCAGTATAAATTGCTCTCGGGTTTCGAACTGCATCGGCGTGTCGTCGTCTGACACCGACATCTTCAGACTGAAGCGTCAAAATCAGGTATTATGAGCACTTACGTAGTCTCAGCTCAATCTGAGCGAGCACAGACCGCTTCTGATTGGATAGTTGATCAGTCCAACACGGTTGGAAACCCAAGAGCAATTTATAAATGATGTTATTATTCCTTTCTTAAAGATTTAGTTCACGACATTTCGGTACCACCTTCAGGTTGTGACTCCGTGGAGTAATGACAGGTTTCATCTCGTCTTCTTATCCATCCCAGAAACATGAAAACTTTAGAATATATATATATATATATATTTTTAAGACTTGCGCAGCAACCTTGTTGTTGAAGGCTGTGGGTTATGTAATTTAGATCTTCATTTTATTTGCTCATGATGAAATTTACCTACCATTATATTCTACAACCAACAGTGAAATATGCTTACATTCATTTAATCATCCTTTTTAAGGTATATTTTGTATCACTTTATTCATTTATTGTTTTATCGCTACACTTGGCATTACAAAGTTAAATAGGCTACATGCCCTTTTGTGGTACAACTTTTTTTGTGAATAAAGAAAACATTTAAGGTTTATAATGAAAACAGTTATTTACATTTAATAGTTTCCGTCATCCTCTCACACAGTTTCTGATCACTTATAATTTTCTTTGTGTAATATACATTCATTCATATTCATTATTCCTGGTTTCATTTCTACAATTACACCTTAAAAATTAACAGATAAACATAAAAAATTACAAATAAACAGTCAAATTTAGATAAAAAAGATACCACAGGTTGAAAAACATATACATTTTTTTTAACAAATTCTCCTGTACACAGCTGCAGCATGGCTTAAGCATTTGTTACAATAAAAGAATAGCAAAAATGTCTGAATTAGTCACATAATGCGGTGAAGGATGGGAAACCAAAACTAAGGAGTTGCATCCACCCCAGGATCACTTTCAAATTGCATTACTTTGGGGTGGTGCCTTTTCTACTTTATCATTCTAACCTAATTTAAAAACTAATTCTATGAAATACATAGACTTAAAATAATTTATACATTTTACACAGCTTTGACATTTTCTCGTGGTGGTGTCCATTGTTCACAACATTTTGAAATAGTAAAAGACATATTTGTTATATTAGTAACAGGTGTAAATTTCTTGGTAGTCTGCCAAGCCTCTGTCAGGGTTTCATCCGATAAACATGGGTCCAGAAACATTAAAGTTCTGCGCCTCTTCTGAAGGCACCTCGTGATGGAAGAAAGTTCCTGTTTGAGTTTTATCCTCGTCATCGTTAAACGTGGCTCTGATAAGAAAATTCTTTGAATAAACAACTTTTCTTGTCTGGAAATGGTGTGTCAAGTCGCTCCATAGTGGTTGAAGACGTTTGGTTGTGAAATCAGGCTCTCTGGCACCCCACAAGGTGAACACTGGAAGGTCCACACACCTCAGATGCTCCATTTTCCAACCTTGAAGCTGTCCTTCTCACAAGGATCTCTGTTAATGAATCTGGTCAATTTCTGGAAAATGTAGAATTAACATCTGATTAATCTCAGAAACAATAACAATTTTTTTTTGTAAATGTTTCACATATTACAGTTGTTAGCAAATTAAGCTTACATAATTAATTATTACTATTTTATTTTATTCTAGATTAGTTCTGTAGTTCCTATAATTAATTCAGTCAAGATTAAACATGATGCATATTGATTTCTTTTACTGCTCTGAAATGTGAGATTCTTTCTTCCTCTTACAGTCCCCCTGCACTAAGGGCTAACAGGACCATAAATATGAAACCAAGGACACAGATGCACCAAAGAAGTCCAGAAGTTGAAATTGATATATTTTAAAGATGTAATGAGAATCACCAACTATAAGCATGGCTGTAATTCATCAAATTCATAAGAGAAATGCACCTTAACAGTACTTATACTTTTGTGGGATGTAATTTAATTATTATATCTAATATAACATGGTAAGCTACAACAAATTCCACTTTGTGTAGGTTGGCATCCATAAGGAAAAAGTATCACAGGCATTTTTTAAGGAATTTATTTAAAGAGACATAACAGACCTACTTTCTAATAATTTTTTTATTATATGGATTCCAACCATAAATTTGCATCAAGAATACATGAATAATATTTTTATCAACGTATTTTATTGATATAAATTGTTCATAAGTTATCTTACAACTAACACAAAGTAATAAAATGCCAAATGATGTAATCTTCAATTTTAATTCAAATATCTTAAAATTTAGCTATGTTATTATTGTGTGTGTCATTAGAACAGTAGCAATGTTCTTATTTCAAAATTTCATAATAAATACCAATAATCTACAGAAAGTGGGTACTTTAAACAGTGGGAAAATTACAACTATGACATCACCAATTAGATAGTATGCAATTAAATGGAAGTGAATTTAGATGTATGGAACAATGAGTAGTGTGGGATTCAGATGCACAGGGGATGGGCTAAATTTGCCCTTCCCTGATAGGTATTTAAATCACAAAGGCTCCAAAATTTACACAAATTCTTAATAACTTTCTGACAAAAATAAATTAGTTATTATGCATTGTACAAAGTTCAAATTATAGTTCAAAACAGGAAGGGCATTGAAAAGGGGGAATATGGAAGGCAGAGCAAGTTGACTAGGGACCCCGGACTGTGCTCCACCTAAAAGATATGTAGGGAAACCCTAGAAAATCTGCATCAGGTAGGTCAGACTATTGGGTACTATTCTCATGCCCTTCCAAATGAGGGGAGATGAGTTTTGCTGTGTTTCAAAAATTTTCTCTAAACCTTTTGACATCATACATGTACACAGAATTTCACAAAATTAGAATTTATGTTATAGTGATTTTTAATTAAGAAAGGAGAAGTTTTTTTTTCAGATATGAAAAAGAAATTCTGTTAAATAAAACCTGTTATAGTGAAAATAATATTTTTCACTATAATGTTCCTTTCTTATGAAAATAATATTAAATTTATGTACTTAACTCATGTTTACCAATACTTACTAATAAATTAATGTAAGATGTGAGAATTCATCTAACTCTCACACAGGTGGAGCTGACACCAATTGCAACATTATGAATTTTGGTTGGAAACTGCTCTGCAGAAAAGATGTATATGACACAGTTATTGGCTCGTTTTCCAATCATTGCAAGGGTAATGATTAACCAATTTAATCTGCACAACAGAAATAAAACTTTAAAATTACATGTTTATAGACTAATTAGATATTGCCAAATTTTTTACAAAACTGTATAGGTTGTAAATAGAAGTATGTTCCATATTTATTGATATAAAAAGTATTTAAAGATATCTCTAGTGTTGTTCTTTTATATATATATATATAGTCTATATCTTTTGAATTATATATATTATGCAATATAATTATTTTATTATTATATAAATACTTATATTATTTAATACAAGAATTTATATTAAATATATAAACTGCATATAATAAATAGAACTATATACTAAATCTTTAATGCAAGTTCCATACAGTGTATATATTTAATATAAATTCTTGTATTAAGTAATACAAGTATTTATAAAATAATAATATTATTATATTGAATATATGTATTTATTATATATTATAAAATAGTATTTATTTTTATTTAAGTATATATATATATATATATTATAATATTTAAATATAATTTATATATAAGTATTTATATAATAAAATAATTATAATGCACACACTATTCCTAGCTAAATTATTGATGTTGGAAAATAGGGCATTATGAATTAATTTATTTACACTGAATAAAATACACAGGGAGAAATATTCTAATCAGAAACAATAACATGTTATTGAAATTAATGAGGATACCTTGTATATTTATCTACTAAGTGGAAAAAAATATTTAATATTATAAATTTGTCATTTTTAATATTGATTTCAGTAATTGTTCATATACAGATAGTATATAATGCTAATTTGTTTTTAAGTGTAAGACATTAATGTTTAAAAATAATATAATGTTCCTTTTAAAGAGTTGTGTGTACTTACTGTAAGGTAACAAAAAATCACTTTCTCCAAACAGTATTAGATGACTTCCGACCCCATCAGTTAAGAGTGAGCAAGAGGAATGTGAGCACAGGAAATTCAAGTCCCAGTTATTAAAATCATTTCCACCCAAATTAGACATTTTCCATGAGAGGCTATAGTAAATTTGACGGTTCACAAACCTGAAAAAAAAATTATTTCTGGAAAATTAATTACAACTATATCTATTCAACAGCTTGAAATACAATTTAACCCATTTGGTATAATAATCAACATGAAAAACAAAGCCAAAAGAAACCTCAAACAAGATTTTTTAAATTTTCAGATTACATAAACAGAGAAAGATTCCTTCAAAAAAATTAAACCTAATAACTTAACATAGGCAACTTACATAAAACATTAATTTTGTACTAATAATATTCTTAAAATTACATGATTGGTTGTGTTTTTTTAAATTTAAATACAAAATATACTCTCCAAAAAAGGTAAGTATTACAATACAGTTCTATTGGTGTGCAAACTAAAAAAGAAAATATTGAAGTAATTTTTTCTTAAGTTTGAATATCTTAAGTTTGAGGATCAAAAAAGGCTTTAGATTCCTTCATTACATTTTTATCCTCTGCACTTGTCATTGTGATATTTTGTTTGTCATATTCCTCCAACCAGTCATCTGGAATATTGACTATATTTTCCTTAGCAGCTTTCAGTAGCAATTGTTTTGCTTTTCTCATCTTCCTTTAGTCAGCAACCAACTCGAATGAACCTGAAAATAAAATAAAAATTATTTCAATTTAAAGTAATTTATTATTTACACTTACATAATTGTATTAAAAATATTATAATATCTTGTATATATTAATATTGTTCTATTTAAATTGTTATTACACCTGAAGAAGTATCAATTCCCCTTTAATAGCATAGTAAGGAAAACGAACAGGCGGGATGTGGAAGGAAGACATTGACGAGGACCCCTGGGCTATAATTTAAGGATCCTACCCGGTTTTCCACCTAAAGAGATGCAGGGAAAACTCTAGAAAACCTGCATCAGGTAGGTTGGGCTATTGGGTATTATTCCTACACCCTTCCAAATGACGGGAGACGAGTTTTCTGTGGGGCCGCAGCATTCCCTTCTCAGAGTCTCTACCAGTTTTAAGAGGCAGTTAGCCGACTTATGCAATGGGATCAGCGGACAACTCTTACTGTATGCCCAAGATCTTGAGTCAGAAAACTATTTATACTGTCTAAAATAAAATAAAATTGACAACGAAGTTTCGTCCTCTTCTGGGTTTTTACACAATACTTTCTTCCATTATGAGTGGTATATTTTTTGTAATAAATAGTATAATTTTCTGGCTCAACGCTATTTATGTACGATATGTTGATGGTTTTTCACTGTTATTTTTAATGAAATTGTTTTCACTTGCTAGATGTATCACATAGATTGAAATATATCTGTTTAAAAGTAGCAAACACACACACAAATATATATATATATATATATATATATATATATTGTGTGTGTGTGTGTGTGTGTGTGTGTTACTATTACTGACTGATCTGGATTTGATTTTCTTAATTAAATGGTTACTGATTACTCTAATTCAAAATCATTTTTCTGACATTAAGTTTAATATTTCTTTTAATGCTTAATGTTTCATTTAAGTTTAACTTATATGTGTATATATATATTTAAGGTCGGACTTTGATAAGGCGCTGACAGACATGAACAACATTCCATTAAGTTTAATAGTTTTTTTAATGCTTAATGTTTCATATATATAAGTTAAACTTAAATGAAACATTAAGCATTAAAAAAATTATGTCAGAAAAATGATTTTGAATTATAGTAATCAGTAACCATTTAATTAAGAAAATCAAAAAATTACACGCTTAGAACTTGTAGTTACTTTCGCAGCGTAAATGATTAAATTTAATCAGCATCGTGAACTCCTCTCAAAATTTCTGCACTCTTAGTCGTATTTGAAACACCCATTGTTGACCAATCTTGAAAGCTCTACTTATATCTGCGAACCTTCTTCCAAGAGTACAAAAGCTAAGTATTTTTAGAAGTGAATGGAGTTCTTTCGTAACATTATATCGTGTTAGGATGTTGACGTTAATTAATTCACATTGAACAATCATTTTAAGTGTTTTTTTAGCTAGATAATCTTATCGGATGAGTTTTATTTTTACCTTAACGACCGATATATTAGCAAGAACTTCAGGAGAGCGGATGGGAAGCCAATTCTGGATAAAGAAGAAAACGCACAAAGATGGAAGGAATATCTAGAATCCAGATCAGTCAGTAATAGAAGAAGAAGAAGAGGTGGATGATGAAGAGTTGGGGGACAAAATTTTAAGGTCGGACTTTGATAGGGCGCTGACAGACATAAACAACATTCCAGCGAAGATGATAAGATGATCGGGCGAAGGAGCAATATCATGGCTGGACAGGATCGTTTGCAAAATCTACGAAAAAGGAAAAATACCAGAAGATTTTAGTAAAAACATAATTATTCCCATACCGAAGAAAAATGGGACTAACAGATGAGAACAGCGCAGGACAATTAGTTTAGTATCTCACGCATTCCCATGCTAACGATGAAGAACGTTAAAACGGAATATGGAAAAGGAGTCATATGGAAAGGATAAGACATAAAAATCCTACGCTTTGCTGATGATATTGCAGTGTTAGGGAAGTCAGAAGAAGACATTGAAACCATAATAAATGGCATGAAAGAGTTCAATATGAGGATTAAAAGAGGAAAAACCAAGGTAATGGAGTGTAGTAAGGAAAACGGGAATAATAAAGGGTGTTATATTGGAAGGGATATTTTGACGGCAGTTAAGGAATTCTGCTACTTGGGCAGCATAATAACTAGAGTAGGATAGCATAGGCTAGGAAGGTTTTCGAGAAAAAGAGGAATCTACTTACGGGTAATAAGTGTGAATATTAGAAATAGTTGCTAAAAATTCTAGTATGGACGATACGAGTTGCAGAAAGGAAAAGAATAGAAGCGTTTGAAATGTGGCGCTATAGGAGAATGCTAAAAATCAGATGAGAGGATAGAATCACTAACGAGGAAGTTCTAAACAGAATAGGGGAAGAACGAACAATATGGAGGACGTTGACCAAGAGAAGGGATATATTAATAGGTCACGTTTTGAGAGACTTAAAGGAACGTGTGGGGGGTAAGAACAGGGGAGGGAGGCCAAGGATGGAATACGATGAGAAGATTAGAGAGGATATGAGTTGTGTTAGTTATGGCGAAATGAAAAGGCTTTCAACTAACAATTTCGCTAAGAAAGGTTCATGTAAAATTGAATCCCGGCCAACTCCCACTACAAACCCTGGTCTATGGATGACTGCGCCTCGTAGTCTACTTCCGATTACGAATTTTCTATACAAAAAAAATTCCCTAATGTTCAGCGTTTCAATTAATATTATTTTGAATGGTATTTTTACCATTTATAATTACATTTTTAAGCGATTTCAACGAAGAAGATGAAAACTAATATAAATTCGTCTTCATATAGACAAAATATGCTACGATTCCGTTAAAATGATGAGTAAAATAGTCCATTCAAAAATCAGTATAATAATTAAAAACGCAGCCAAATTTGTAGGCACAAAAATTAATTTTTAGTTTTAAATAATTACTTTTCATTTTAAAGTGAAGTTGCATAAAGTTAGGCAACGTACTGTATCCTAAAAAATTCTGGAGACTATTTAAAAATTCGTTTTCTCAAGACTGATTATACTATCTATAACAATACCTACATAAACATTTTTACAAAGTAATTATACTTTTGTTGACATTAAATTCAAATTTTGGTGGTTGAAAAAGTATAACATCCGTACCAAAAATGCTGTTATATTTTAAAATTAAAAAAACATACATTTTTAATTTTCCCATTCGCTATAATGATTTTAAAACATGGCCACTTTTATAAATCTACCGTATGAGCTTATATTTGTACATATTTGAAAATACATAGTTATTGTGTAAATAACATTTTAATTTCTCTTTTGTTGTCTTAAGATAGATTTTGCGTGGTTCAAATGGCTGATGGACCGACGATCGACTTGGTCTTAAAGGAGTGCGGGCAAGTTACGCTCCGAGCCTCTACTATTTTATATACTAGATATTGTGATGATATATACTGCTATATATTATGATGCTCTTTGATTATTTCAGTGTGTCTAAAGTACAGACAAGGTTAGCCGAAGTGTCTATTACTAATTTCTAAATTATTGATCAAAATTTTATTGTAATTGTCTGTTATACGCGCTAATTCCTATTTTATGTTTTATAGAGACGTGAAGTGTTCTGATACATTGTAAGAAATGTACAAAATATAAAGCAACCTCTCAATTTAACAATAAATGTAACAAAACAAAATAATTTATCTTAATATAAAAGAATTCTGTTATTATTATTTATACTATTATATGCTATTATTAGAAATTTTAATAATTTTTAATGTATCATTTTCTAAAAAAAATTGGACAATTTTTGAATTTACGTTACCTGAGGCAGCCTCAGGCGAAACGTCGGTTTATCTAAATAAAAACTTTGTCTGTAACGGTCGTAAATTAATTTGATTTATAATAGTTATTATAGCCTAAAAATGTTGAAGAAGTCTGAAAATTAAGACGGCAGACTAAAATTAAAACATATCTAATAAGAAGAGTTATCATGGCTGTGGGAACTGGACACTTATTACGACGGATGAAAAATTGAAAAAGAAAGATATCGAGGAAGATATAATGAGCTAAACTCTATACAAATGCAAACATAGTACACACTATAATAATATGTTGGCTGAAATTACGGGGAAATGTAAGACGAATGTATGAAATTAACCTTCTCACAGCCAGAAGGTGGTATAAGAAAAGCTATTCCCAAGCTATGATGGTAGAGAGAGCCTTGAAAGAATTAAAAACATTGAAAATAAAAGCATGTTGGTTAGAGGAACGTCATCTTTAAGGACGCTAAGACCCGCTCTTTGGACTGCAACGTCGGTTAAGAAGTTCGCAATGAACGAACACACTTTATATTTACCTTTTAGAAGAGCTTTGACTGGAAGTTGATACAGTATTTCCGTTAAACTCAAAATGAATATTCGACTATTAAGCACGCTGTCATTATTTCATTCCTAAATCAGAAGTAATAATCACGAACACGCAAAATAATCTTATCACACTAATTAGGACATTCTGGAAAATTATGTTTATTTAGTGTAAGGATAACGAAAAGAAGCCACAAAACCGACGACGTTTAACTAATAAAGATTCGACAGGTTAGGCATTATCGAGCATTGTCCTCAGAACGGCCAACTATTGTACTTTATTAAAATACCGGGAGTTCGACTGGAAACCGAATACTGCGAATCGGACAGCGCAACATGAGAGCAAAAGAAAAAAATGGAAAAGCAAGAGAAGATGTGATGTGTCGCCTAAGTTGTCAAAACATTCTCATTAAATGTGATCAATTTCAATAGCCAAATAAAAGATTATTTATTAGTACAAAGGTTAATTTTTCAAGAAGATATGTGAGAAATTATTTTTTTAATAACTTGTTTCAAATTAGATTTGATTCGCATCTGTAGCCCAGCCGCCAGTGTTCGGTTTCCAGTCGAGCTCACGGTATACTTTGATCAGGGGGCTTGATGAAAGGCATCCAGGAGTATGAAAGGTAAAATATGGATGACGACGTTGAATGGTTCTTCGCTGCCCCAAAATATCGAGTTGAGAGTCCATTAGGCTAATGTGACTGAGTGCTACTTGTGGGTGACACATGTGTGTCTTATCTTCAGGTGCAGTAGACGTGAAACTCTTAAAGATTACTTAAAGTACGTTAGAAATTAATGCAAAACAAGATAACAAAAATCTTGAAGTACATATAAATGAGATATCTAACGGCAGAAACCTTCAGAAACACGAGATCACAGGAATTATCAATGTAAGTACTTAAAAAATTCATTAATGAAATACATCAGGGCCATATTCCTTGGATAATCAGCCGTCTGCTCTTGCCGTCGTATTTGTTTGTTTTTTAAAATTATTTTTTAAACACATTCCCCATTCATTAACACTAAATTTCCTTCGATAATTTTAATTTCTTTTTATTTTAGAGGCCTAGGTGATATGAATTTGAATAAAAAATGTATTTACTTGTTCCAAAATAATCATTCCTGTGCATTTCTTACACACTCTTTTCTTCCATCATTTGATATGACTTTAGATATAGATTACTTAAAGATTCTCTCAACAAATTAACTTTCTGCATGCAGTCACCTGAAACGTCTATATATATATAACGAAATTATCCGCGTACGTAACAAAACTTGGGGCAACTTCGGAAACATGACCTTTTGAGAGTACGCGCGTTATATTCGCTAAATATAAGAAATTCCAAAATAATTTGAATCCTTCTGAACATATAATAAACCGAAATCAGACGTCCATTAATTTTGAACAATTGAGGTATAGGGTTGGAATTGATTACCATATCAGTATTTCGCATGTTAAATTAATTTATACATATTCCAAGGAACACGAAAAGTAAAAAATAAATAAGCAATAAACTTGCAGTTCCAGAACAATAAATATTAAGAGGAAAGTATAATGGGAGAAGTCCGCTTGTAGGGGAGATACGATAGAGTTCACTTTAACACGAATTTTTATTATGGAAACTTCGTAGTGTAAAAGCGATTCTTCTTTCAAGGAAACTTATTGTGTATATTTCCGAATATGTCGTACTTCAAAAAACTAAACCGTATAGCTTAAGGGACGTTAAGAACTGGGTTTGGAAGAAAAGAAAAACCTCTGTATGTCGCGTTCATAATATAAGAAATAAATTTAAAAATGGTAATAGGCACTACGATGGCTGACAACAATACATACTCCCCCCTCTACCTTTCCTTCTCATTACACGCCAAGCTATATCTAGGGACCTACAATACAATTTTCTGTTTAAAGAAGTTTTGTAATCACTATATATATATATATAATATTATATTATTAGTTATACATAAGGAAACTTATTGTGTATATAAGGTCAGTAAAGAGAGATAGAAAGTAGGCGACTTACCTGAGGTTCACAGATGGCAAGCATGTTGTAAGATTTGGAGTTCTTTAAATTTTCAGAGGCACCGTCCGCTTCATCGGAAAGTTAGGAAGACATGTCCAGTGATCGGCTAACCGACGAGATTATGAATTTGCATATTCAGGAATACAATCTAATCTAATTCAGAACTGTCTTTCCCATATTTTTACTTCCTATCACAGTACTCAAAAGCGGGTTGTCATATACGTAAAACAGAGTACATTTCTATATTTTCATAAAAATCAGTTACAACAATACTGAATATAAGTGCTGGTACATAGCCATTTCCTAGTGTTAAATCGAAGTGTCGTGTAATGTGGCCGAAGTGCCAGCAATGTGTAGTTCACATCAAGTGGTATAGAAGAGGTTGATTGCCTCCGAAAACTTTAAGAAAACCTGTACGCACAATGGTTTTTGCCAACTTTATACTTTGGGTAAGCCACCACCTTTCTTTTTCTCTTTCTGTCCTTACCAATTATATAGTCTAACTTTGACTTTTCATAAACACATTTTATAAATGAGAAAGGATTAAGTAAATACTACTGAAATAATTATTTACACTGACAATTTAAATTAATATACATTGTCAGAACATCTTTACTAAAGCGCTGCAGTACTTCATAGACATTCCTGCTTCTTACTATACCTTATCATCTATTTATTCTTTTTAAGAAAATTTACTCAAATTTGACAACTTAATCTTTCAGCTGAAATACTGTTCAATTCAACTCAATAAGAAATTACTTTGTCTCATTGGGCACATTTTATTATAATTGAAACGATATAGTGTGAAAATAAAGTGAGAGAATATGAGTAGCTTCTATTAGATTAATGAACTCACCTCATATCTAATGACATTGCTTGTATCCAGGATCCTTTTGTTGCTGCTGGCTTTGGTAGCTGGAGCTGCGGCTCAGGAATGTGGCTGTACCAACAACTCGGAAACAGATTTCATATGTTCTGACCCTTCGCTGACAGAGGTGCCTTCGTGTGTGCCATCGGACATCACAACTTTGGCCGTCGGCAACAATTCCATCCCTGTCACAGCATCTACATTCTCACGCTTTACAAATCTGACCTTACTGTCCATCGCCAACATGCCCCAGCTAACATCGCTACCTGAAGATGTTTTCAGTGGCAATAATGAGTTACGAACCTTATTCATATTCAATACTCAAATCACAGGCTTACCAGCCAACATATTCTTGCATAATCCACTCCTTCAAGGTATTGGGATCTATAATAACAAGATAACAAGCTTAGAAGCCAGCACTTTCAGGTATTTATGCCATCTTGATCACTCCTAGAAATTAAAGTCTAAAATAAACCAAATTATGTATCATACAAAATATTAAAGAAGTATATTGTATTAATCACTTTGAACTAAGTATTGTGTCTATTTGTGTGTTTATTTGCAGCTTAATAATGGTAAGTGCAGTACAAAAATTGTTTAACACACACAAAACAGAAATTTAACCAATCTCTGAACAATAAAATGTCCTATAACACACAGATTTGATCCCACTTGTCAAAATTGTTATCACTGATCTCTTTCTATTTTAAAAAAAGTGTCTTTTCTTTAAAAGATTAATCACAAATAACTATTTCAACACAACTGGCAACATTGTTATAGAGTTGTACAAAATTTACACACCAAAAACAATATACTTCCCATTATCTATTCTTACAAAAATCATTACATTACTGATTAGTAATATTTAAAATGTGTGTATTAACCATAAATATCAAACTTCACTAATATTATTTTTGAAACATTTGAAAAAACAGAATCATTCACAATATATGAATATTGTTATGTTCTGGAGAGAATATCCTAGTTAACTCTTGGCATTTTATTTGCAGCAACACACCAAATCTGATTGAAGTGGGATTCAGTGACAATATGGTTACATCAATCTCAGCAGATACATTTGCCAACACAAAACTGCAGATCATATGGTTGGCAAACAACCCGTGGAACTGTGACTGCACATTATCTGCATTCCAGCAGTGGTTAAATTCTATACAGATAAAATTTGAGGGAGCAGCCGAGTGTGAAACTCCCAGTGAATTGCAAGGAACATTATTGACTGATTTGCCTGGTGTCCTGCAGTGCACAGCTTGAATAAGCTTTTAATTTATTCAATAAATTGGAAAATTGGTTTATGTTTCTTTATGGAGTTCCTAAAATACCAAAACTTTTTCACTTGTTCCACCTCTAATGTTCAATAATCTAATCCTAATCATACGTTCATTTTTTTAGTACTTTTAAAGTCAACATTTTCTTTAAACAATTTCTAAATATGAAAATAGTTTACTCATAATACTAGTATTGCATATGCTCCCCCATATCTTTAATCTTTAAGATTAGAAAAGTTCTACTGGATCCTTTAATATTTTACATATGCATTTTCATCATTCATTTTTTTAATTTCTGTGTCTTTGTCTATTCATCTCTGATAGGTTAATTTAATGTCTTCAGTAATACTGAATTTTCCCTCCTAAAGTTTGGTTTTAATGGTTAGTTTCTTCTGATGAAATACTGACTGTCCTCAATATGTTCAATTCTTCTTCCATATTTTTGTCTTTGTATAAGACATACTCAGTTTGTCCCCATTTGTTTGGCATGTGTTATCTAAAGTTTTCCCTTTCCATTTCAGACCTGCTAAGTTGTCTTCAGAATATACTATCCATTAGGTGTTTCCTAAGACTTTCCTTAGTAATAATACAGTTCTAGTATGATCTGTACCTTGGAAACATTGTTCCAGTTCATAATTCTATACCAGATACTTCTGATTATTACAAAACTAAGCATAAAGTATGGAATTATACCTGGACAATAAATCTCAAGGTGTACAACAATAATGTAGAAACAGAAAATAAATATGGGTAGAGTGTACTTTCAACATTTTTTAAATATACTTCTAAACACCTATAAGTTAATAGTTTTGATTCCATTTCTATAATATGCACATTCAAACTATAATCATGAAAAAATTGAACTTTCACAAAAATAAATTGACTTTACCAATAAATTTTATTATGATTAATTACAATTTTTATTTTGAATAGTTAAAAAAAGTCTCTTTACTGTAAATATAAGCGCAATACACACGTTTAAAGTATATCAAACTCTGTGTTGGGTACCCATGGTGTGGGTTAACTTAGCTTCACACAGAATAGAATATATTAAGAACATTCCATACAAAAATAACATGTACAAGCCAAAGCTTCGGCGAGCTTGGAAATTCATGATTGGAAATGCTATTAATGATGAAACGAGACTGTACACTAAAAATAACATACAATTTAAATCAGCATCTCCACATGGCATCTGAAAGGAAAATAACAGAAAATATTACACATTTCACTATATTTCTGTAATCATGGATTGTCTTTTAATGTAGGAAGAAAGTACAAAATGAGTTCACATAATACATTTACATACCAGATATATATATTCTATTCTTAGATGCAGTATTACATTATAAATCATCCACAATTAATTAAATTAAACTAAAAGAAGTATATTTTATACTTACATACGGATGGGATGATTTTGATTTTCCTATAGCCATAGACATGGATATACCAAGACCAACCAGAGTATCTTTAAAAATGTTAAGATATCAAACAAAAATGATGCAATATCTTAGGAAAGAAGCAAATATATCACATTATTTATTCACTTATTACTTCATTGGAACTCCACATAAGTTAATATGCAGTCAGTAAACAATACATATCCACATATTTTTGCAGTAATTCTAACACTTCTACACATATGTTTGAACATGGTTTTGAATAAAAATTTTAAAAGACACTAATGTTGAAGGATACTGAATAAAGGACCACCAAAGCAGGCAGAAAATCCCATTTTCGGAAAACCAGCTCGAGCAATTGCCGTGTTTGAAATCAGATCTAAATGTGAATATTACAAAAAAAATAATAATAAAATAAATAAATAAATAAAAAAGATAATTAAAATTAGGAAAATTACAACAATTTCTAACTCAGTAATTTGGACATCTGACTGTATCTATTTTTATTCAGCATTATATTTTCTTATAATTGGTTTTCAAGTGAAATAATTATCCTTACTCCATTGTTATTATGAACATTTGATTAAAGAGTAACTATTTCTTACCACCTATGCTGTTTCCCCAAGCTAGTACAGTGAGTCCCAAGGTTGTTTCACTCATTTTAAAGATAACGCCAAATGATAACAAAATATTTACAATTTCATCTGCAACTCTATATACCACTACTATAGAAGCAATAAACCCTAGAAATGCATACACCTGAAATTAAAATAAAACAAATCAACAGTTTGTATCTTATATGGATGTAATAACGTGTATCTTTAATGCAAAGATTAAGACTTTTTTCATATAATCCTAAATTATGACTCTAAATTACATTTATATGTATTATGCTTCTATTGAGGAAAACCTTTCTTAATTATTTCATTTTCTTTATGTACAATTCCAATTGTATTTATATTATGACTCAAAAAAGCATCAATTAAATGTAAACAAAATGTTAACATATTTTAAAAATGGATTCTTTGTTTATTTATACTAACAATGTGATACTTAGGAGGTTTACTTTTAACGGATGTAAAAAACACTAGGATGGAGAATCCACTTCCTACTATTAACAGGATCATCCAAAGTTGAAATTCCTTGTACACATTCATATCTAGAACTAAGAAATAAATTAAATTGAACAATTACTTACAAATGATGAAATAAAGAGCTTTAAAATCAAGAAAATGTTATATAACTTACTATCAGTGACAAAACAAGAAAACAAAGGCACTGTGATGCAATGTAGGGTATTGAGAAGTTTACACCAACCATTGTTCAAGGCTGTATAGTTCACTACTGGAACCACTAGCTTCATAATGAAAATAATTGGAGCCTTTACAAAGATAAAGACAGGAAATTAACGCATTAATAAACATTTCACAATATCTTTCAATATATTTCAGGTAATAATAAAACATAATGAGATTCTTTATACAATTGTTGGTTGTGCTGTAAGTGTGTGGCGAGTTGTTCGGTTTGATTTTGCCAAAGCAACCCTTAACTATTGTTCCTGTCAAAGGAACCTTTCATAATTTAAAAATAATAAATAATTACTTAAGAACTATGTCAGCTCAAAATTGTCTTAATTGGCAATTGAATATGAATTGAGTAATCAAGTAAACCTGAGCAACATTATTCATAAATTTGCAAGATTTAGAGGTCAAAAGATAATATTAACCAGTTTCATTTATTGTTTTAAATGTCCATTTATATTATATCTGAAAATAGTAGGTATTAGTTTAATTTTGTTGGCTTACAAAAAATGTAAATTTTTTAATTACATAAAAATGATTTTTGATAAATTTGTTGTTACTATTATTGTGGTCTTAATTCAATTGTCATTTTTGTGATTAGTTAGCATGGTTATTTTACAATTTTTTAACAATATATTAAAGCTTTATAGCAGCTTGGGGGTAGAATTTCTCGGGTGGGCCTACAGTCACAAAAGCTAAGGGCAGCCGTGGTGGTACTGTATCTATTACGTTAATTAACTACATTTCAACTCATCAACCAGAATCAGATATATTATATTTCCAATATAAATTGTAATTCAATACTGATTTTATTATTCTCATCAGTTTATTAAATTTTCTAATCATTCAATAAATCAAAATATCTTTTGTAATTATTGTGCATATCAGGATATAATATCAGAAATGCATAATGATTGACCAATCTGAGCATGTTTCAAATTTTGTACTATTATATCACAGTTGTATGTGAAAACTCAATTCTATATTAAATGATTCACTAATGATATTTAACAGGAGAGCATTATTCACAAATAAAATATGTCATAGAAACTAGCACTCAGGGAATGAAAGTAGTGTATTTATATTCTAATAACAAACCTGGGTAGCAGAAGACACTTTGAAATACCATGGAAGAGAGTGCCAATTCTCCCAGTCCACAGGTATCATCTCATATAAAAATTCCTTAAAAAGACCTCTCGGGCGTTTGTATCCTGCCAGTGCTAGAATATTTTTAAACCAAATGTACTGCAGATAGAGTAATTTGTCATATGAGATTTTTACATTACCCTAATTCATCAAAATTTATTCAGAATACCAATGGACATGACCACAAATATTCATTCACTGGAACTCTCCTACCATTCTAGTTCAGGGTCAGGTTAATTAATAATCTAGTGGTATTTTTGTAAGGTATGGCCCTCTTGAAATTGCAAATGGATTATAAGTCAACTTCATATAACTGAGACAACAAGTCTGTATAATTTCATAGATTCTCTGCCAGAAGTTTGGAATTTTTATTTAATCTTTCCTGTAACCTACATTGGATTTCTCACAATACAGTCACTAATTACAAATCATAATTTCTAGATTTGACCTCAGCAGAAATTAATTTAGAATAGGTAGGAACATCTAACATGTCTTGCATCCCTATATAATGTTGCTTATAAACTATAATTTTTAATTCCCTACATACCTTCATTAGAGGCACCTTCAAACACAACTCCCACTCGTCCTCCATGACCATTAAATTCTGTGCTAGCATGTTCCCTTAACCCAATATGAGTCAGTACAGACAAACGCTCAGCCTTCAATGCTTGATCTGAAAAATATTTAGACAAAGTTAGCAGAATATATGAAATAAATTGCAATACTGATAGACATTTTTGTACCACAACAGTAAATACATTTTTTCACTGCAGTATTCCTAACATTTTAAAATTTAAGTCAGTAAAATTCACTAAAGATGAAATCATAATGACTTTAGGTTCTGGTATTTCAAGATCATTTAGAATTTAATTGTAATACCTTCACATTATAAAATGAACCTGCTATCTAGAAAAATACATTTATTTTTTACCTATTACATTATGACCATGGACTGATCTTGGGCGACCAACTATATGTGGTGGTAAAACCAATCCACCTCCCAAATTAATTGCACTTCTGTCTTGAAGAAATATTTCAGCAATTGATGCAGTAGATGAACGGTCATGATTTGTATAAACTCTAGCATCTCTTCCACCTCCTGTAATTGTACACAGAATTTATTTGAATCCACAATTATAATAAAATAATAAGTATTAAAATAAAAAAATAGAAAATAATGTTTAAAAAATCGTTTAACTTTAAGATATGTTGAATGTTTATTAGTAAATATGATTCACAGACAGGCTTATTTGTGTTTGTTGTAATTAAATACATTTGATTAATAAATACAGACATGATTCTGATAGAAGCAATTTGAGATTGCAATAGTCCATGACTACTGTAAACATTAATATATTATTGCTCTACTTTTTACTACCTATGTTATAATAAATAGAAAAGGAATATGTATGAACTGTATTATAAATAATATTACATTAAATGGGCAGTCAATAAATTATAAGTAAATAAATAATTCTATTAAATTAAGCTGGATTAGCAAACATACATTAACATTTTTATATTAACTCAAGCCTTTATATTTACCCCGTGGTATTTGAGGATAATCCTGGCCATATTTCAAATATGAAACTCTGCCCATTTCCTCATGTCGTTTAATTTCACTAAGTGCACGCTCATGTAATGCTAAATCTGTTATAAAAATGAATCAATTTTATAAATAATTAAACCTTCATTTTTAGTATATCTATGCAAATAGCTTAATTTTAGTTAATTGAATGCTCTGCCATAAAAAATAATATACAAACCTTTCTTCAGTATTTTATTTTCTCGGTAATTTCCATATAACACAACAAATAAGTAAAGTAAGTAAAGAATAATTAGACCTAGAAAGAAATAACATTTTTGTAAAGTTTATACTATTACAAAACTATTACAATAAATTAGCAAAAATACAAAATCAGCTTCACACCACTAGTTAGTTTGAATTATGAAGTTATCTAAAGTTTCTGAAAACACAATGTACAAACCAATTAAAGAGACCCTAGTAAGCTACTGCAGAGAGTAACCATTGCAGGTCTGCTTAATATGATGAGATGTGACATGTTGCTAATCACAAAAACAAATGTACAATTTTGCTTTTCTTTAATTTTTGTTAGTATTTAATGGAATCATGGTTTCATGAAAGAGCAGAGTATGAAGAAAACATTGCACAATATTTGCTTTATCAGTTTTCAATTTGTATCTAAAATGCTCAAATTTTATTGTAATGTCTTTCATTCATTCATGACAATAAATGTTGTGTTTTCATTTTCAAATCAAATAATTTTCATTACATTTGCAAAGAGAAAGTATAACAACAATTTATTTAGTTCCGTATTTCAAGTACAGTAAAAAAATTCCTTTGAAGCTCAGAACTGAAAGCTAGAACTGAATTTAAGGATCAGGGTGGAAATATCTTGACCAGACTGGGACTGAAGGCTCTGAGTATGATTTCCCATCTGTCAAGATTTTTCCATATTGATTCATTAATACTTCTGAAAATCTACAAATTTGCTTCTGTTTTTTTTTATAACAACATTTAGATAAAACAATACACATGTTTAATCTCAAAACATACATGTGTCATTGTTCCATTAGCAAATTTAACTGAATTTGTATTCATCACTATGTTAATAATACTAACATAAAAATGTGGCTTGTTGTCTTTAAACTAATTGCACTCAAAATTACCATACATCAATTAACTATATATTTTCCCATCCTCGTATTGGATCCTTGATTTTCTTACTGTGCTTAAGCATATGATTGAGTAATACTTTACTAGCTAAATGGAAATCTTCAGAATGAAATAAAAAACTAATGCCATGTTTCAATTGTGTGATGCCACATTTGACTAAAAATCTTATAAATTATAAAATGGCAACTAGTTGAAATATTATTCTCTGTCTCATTACAGTATGGATCACTTTATCACCTGCATATAAACATATTAATATAAAATGTTAATGTTTAAGAAGTTAGAGAAAACACCTGTTGTTTCCCAATAAGAAAGATGATTGTCATAGAATATGAAGTAAATCCAAACCATTGCAATGAGAAAGAATAAGCAATCCCTCAGAAAACCTGATCCATACATCTTGAATGGACAAGCAAGAAGTATTAGGCCTGCTCCAACAGTAGTAATAAAAATTGCTGCACCTAGTAAAAAAAATTAAATAGGAAAGAATTCAGTATTTAGTAACGTAAACCCACTTTAATACAGTTTAGATTAATGAATAATGATTGCAGCATCAAAAATGGTTAGAGATATTCAGGTACTTTCTCTGTCACATTCATTGATAATTAATTTAGTTGGACTTCCAGATTGTGGAAAATTTTAGAATTCATTTAAAATAAATTTGTAACATGATTCATTATTCATTAAAATTATCTCATGATAAAATAAAGTTTAAAATTATTATAAGACATAGACGTTATCAAGTTGAAATTTTATTTATTTATTTTTAAATGTAATACTGTAATTCTTTTGGCCCAAATTGAAAGATACGGGCATAGAGGACATGTGCTTCCAGCAGGCACTGCATGCCACAAAGCAGATGGCACGATGCATGATTTTGAATGATCGATTTGAGGGTACGGTTACCTCTTGCAGAAGTGAAATAAATTGGGCACCAAGATCATGTGATTTGACCTTGCAAGACTTTTTATTGAGGGGTTTCCTGAAGCCACTATTGACCATTGCCCTTAAAGTCATCACTCAAATTCAGCCAAATCTGTGCGGCAGATATCGAAAATTGGACCACTTGGACCCGTGCCACCATGAACGATGTTATAATCCAAACATACATGAGTCTTTCAAGTAATTAAAAAAGTTCATAATACCTCACACACAGCTTGTTTTATTCCATTTCAACATAAACTTGCCCTTATTGAAAAACCCTTTATATTATTTCTTCAAGGGATTTTTTAAAATATTTAAGGACTGATTAGATGATAATAATGGTTTTAATAAGTCACACAATTTACTAAACCAAAACTATTTATTAATTTTAATTGGAATTTTTATTCAATTTTGAATACTTCAAACATTTTAAAATTAAAACCAAGGGTTATTCATAATTATGATCTTTATATCACTTCATTCAGGGTCAAAACACTGTAAATCGAAGTAATGTAAATCTCAAATTAATTCCTCAGAAATTATTGAGTATACAATTTTGATGTCTTCAGTTAAAAGTTAATTATGATGATTGAGCTCAAAATCAGTTATTAGAAAATTTTAATGCAAACAAGAGAATAAGAACTAAAAACTATTATTATTATGTCACTTAGCCAAAAAAAAAAGCCATTCAAGTTGGTTGAGAATTCATTCAACTAACTCAAGGGAGTACAATTCATAAACACATCAGAAAATAAAACAATTAAAAAAACTGTTATTGACAACATTAATTATAAGATAGTGTTAGACTACTTTGAAATTTCATTAATTGGAGATGAATCTTATTGGTTGAACCATGATTATTACATATAGTTCAACAAAAACATTCTAGATTCAATTTAAAAATAGAGTACAATCTAATAAAGTAAATAATTTTGACTAAATATCTACTTTAAGAGAGGAAATGGGTATAAACTCACCAAGAAGTTCTGACAGTATAAGAGATACATTTGCACTTGGGGCTGCAGCAATAGAAGTAAAAATGTCTGGTGACCCATTTCCAAAGGCTAGTATAGTCACTCCAGCTACATTCTCTGATAAGTGTAGAAATGATGATATTGCAGCCAAGGCTGGACAAAAGCTGAAATAATACATATTTATTTATTTGTTTATTCACAGTCAACTGCTAATTATAATAAAGTGTGCATATATTGTAATAAATGAATTACAATATTAGATATACAGTTTAATGTTCCAGTTTATTTAGAATTATTTTTAAAGTATTATAACTAGTAATTAAAATATCAGTCTCCTTTATATAGCTCCAATAACTCTACTTATAGTAACTATATGGCAATCATAACTATCTACAATAATTAACAATAAAAGCAAGGATTATCTCAGACTATATGGGATGGATTCAACATCTCTCCATTCACATAAATCTAAGCTACCAATTCACTAATCACAATCTTCACACCTTAATTCTAGGAAATGCGTGAAGAATGGACATTGCACAAATTGATCACAGGTGCAATGAATTCTAGTCTAAGGAAGTGGAAATGCTTCAAATGAAGCTCAGTAAAGCATATAGTCAATTTTAGAAAAAAAGACAAGAATGGAAAAATGTAGACCAGACCAAATACTTGAACCCAGGACCTCCCGACCTCCCTGTATTGTCCTAATGTGAGATTCCTAATTTACTTTATACCAACCCAAGGAACTTTTATTTCAATGATATCATTAGAAATCTTTGCTATTGCTATAAATATATTTATGTATAGAAAAGATAGGAAGAAAATCACTGACTTACCTGAAATTCAGTGGTGTTATCACCAGACTACAATTTACAAATAATGGTTGGACTAAGAAAGTTTTAAAAGTGGTATACACTATATTATTATAAATTTCAACGGCTATTAAGTTGACTCCACCTGCCAAGTATAATTAATGCATTCAAAATGGACATTAAACCCTCAGTTGTATCGTATGTCACAATTCTTATTAATATATTCCATATATATAATGTAATATGTAAAGTTACAGCCCCAGCCAAAAGCAATACAAGCCAGGAATGTAGCTTTCAAGTTCCTACTTGTTGGACGAGTGGCGTGCCAAATCAGCCCCGAGATGCATTGTTGTCGGGGAGATGTACTGTTGTTTGTCTGATGTAAGCGGAAGTGTACAGGGTAGTGATTGGTAGGGCATTGGAGGTGATAGACATGCTTCATGGCTGCAAAGTTTAGCCGTCACAAGCCGTATAAAGGCCAAGGGTAATCCGCGAATAAGTGAAATCGAATCCCGCTTCATACAAAATTCAACATTTAGAACTAAATCCCTCTCTAACACACACAACATGAGCACTGAGCAAAAAATGTAAAAAAGAGGACATTCAGGTTAAAAGTTACTCATTAATTCAAAACAAGGTAAATAACACATGTACTTACAAACTGTCAGCTGTGGTTCCTAATATCATGAATGCAATGATTAGCAATAGAATCTGAAATGAAAGCAAATAGTATGAAAAAGGGGGTAAAATAAGAAGAACATTATATATTACATTCATCGGTCTACATTATGATTAGAGAGAAAGAGGAAGAAGTATATTTATCTATGAGGAGGAGCTTTTCATATGAAAGTTGCATTAAAATCATTTACTACTCTATCATACCATGAATAAAAATCCCATAATGTACTCCCAGATGGATTCATTGAAGTTACAGAAGAAAAACGGAATATACTGGATAAGAGATCCATCATCAGTGCATTCTGGATGGTCCCTCGCAAATTTACACTGTTTCTCTTGGCCAATTAAATGTACTAGTCTGCAGTCAGTCTAATTAAATTAAAATAAAGTTGCAATGACATAAATAAAATTTCATTTAAAATTTATCTTAATAATATCCTATTATTCTACTATGAGTCAGGAAATGACATTGTCACGCTAATTAAAACAATTAATAAGGAACCATTAATGAGGAAAAGGAAGAGAGGTAGAAAGTAATTGACTTACCTGAGGTTCATAGATGGTAAACACCCTGTGAGTTGTGAGGTTCTTGAATTTCAGAGGCACTGTCACCTTCATCAGAAAGGTAGGAAGACATTTCCCGTGATTGGCTAGCTGACGACTGGCTGATGGTTTACAAGCAAAATCTAGCTGCTCAGTCGACAGCTGTGAGTGATTGGCTAGCCGATCACTGGAAATGTTTCCTAACTTTCTGATGAAGGGGGCGGTGCCTCCAAAAATTCAAGTACTCTAAACCTCACAAGGTGTCTACCATCTATGAACCTCAACCTTCTTTCAATCTCTCTGTCCTTTCCCTATTAATTGTTTTAATTAACATGACAATGTCATTTCCTGACTCATATATATATATAATCAAGTAATTTGGTGTGTTTCCAAATTTCAATCAAATTGATTTCAATACTTGAATAAAAGTGATAAGAACTTATACTTCAAATATATACACCATAAAAGTTTTATATTATACACACCAATTTTGGATTGTGGGAAGCCTTATGGTATTGAAGTAATTTCCTCACAAGGAACATTTCTGTATGTCTGAAAAAAGTAGGAAGTTTTTTTAAAAAGCATATAGTTATATTTGCATTAGAATAGTTGATAATAAATTTAATGTATACCAATCATTAGAAAATTTTGTCTGCCATTGGATTGAGATAAAAAAAATTAACAATAAATATATGTCATTAAAAAGGATTCTTGTGAATGAAATTATGGAATTTAAACATTTGAGGGGAGATACAAGGTATGTGTTGAACTGGAATAAAAGATTTGCTTTCACCTTACCAATATTAATGTCTCATATTTCTGAATACAAGGCCTAAAACAATGCATGATTCAACTCTGGAAACAATTTGGTTGACATAAATTTGTGAATGTTTCAGTGTAATTTGACATATTATCTAAAGCAACTTGCTCTGTTTGAATATTGGAACCTATAAAGATACGTTGGAAATTATTATATATAAAGACTTAATTACTTCTTGTTTAAGCCTGAAGATAGAAAACTTTCGCATTCAGAACTCTGTCAATATCTTATGTCAGAACTGTCCTCCATCGGTTGCCAGTGATTTTCTGCCCCGACTTTGGACGCAGTGGCGTGAGGGACGCGAGGGGACTCCAAATTTTATCCAGTAGTTTCGTAAATCTGTTTCAAAATTAATCGTGACGCTCAAGTTCTGTGAATCTGAATATGTAGGACAGTACGCGCCTTATTGGACACCCTAAGCTGGTGATGGCCTCAGCAGAGCGTACCTCTTTCAATGCCAACTAAACGTTCGAATCAACGTCAAATTTAGCTAGTATTAAATTTTCCTGGCAGAACCGTGTCATTGACAAATTTACAATCTGTCTGCCATCACTGTTACCGCAAGCACTGTGCAAATACTTCGTGCAATGCGGAAATTTATTAATTCACACTTCCAATAATTATTACAGTAGGGCCTATAATTTCTGCTGTATGAAATTACGAGTTTAACATTTTGAATGCTGTTATTACATAAATAGTTTTCAAGTATGCACCAAAAACTCCAGTACCGCTAATAAAACTATTTCATCACGTAATTATATTCAAATGATTAATTATAATAATACACGGGGTCTTCTAATGAAGAGTTTCGTGAACAGATTATCATTTATACACAAGATCGCATAATGGATTGTTGCACACATAAGTATCGAGACGAATTATCCCGAGTTTATGTCCACATCAAATTAATTACAAATCTCTTGTGTTTTTCAAGCGAACTCTATTCATTAAGCGATCTTATAAATGTATAACAGTTACCAGATTTGATCAATAAACCTATATAAATCCAAAAATACTCTATTCCTGTAGTCAAAAGAAGCAAAAGTATTACGTAAAAATGTATCTAAATTTTCAATTATGATTAAAAAATGTTTATTATACTTAATGTTTAACCTCGAAGTAATGCTATGTTTACATAAACTGGCTGCCAAACAAAACGCTTCCTTTATTTATTAACGCCAAACAAAAGGTACCACAATCAAAGTTATTATATAATCTAAAGTAGCATTATTTTGTCAATATTGACCATACCTAAAAGAATTTAACTAGCGTAATAATAATAATGCATAAATATATGCTGCGAGTTTGATGCATTATATTTAAGTCGTCATTCGTACACTGTCAAACATTTATACAATTCAGCGTCTCCTTTTACTAAATATCTAATATAAATAAAATATTTGAAAACGAAAATGTAATTTGATTGCCAAGAATTTAATATAATAGTATATCTGTTATTGATCTTAAAGAGAGAAGGTATAATATAAGTGAAGTGTTTTCCGGTTTTCAGCCAGATTAACTAGTTGAAGCCTTCATCGTTACAATGGCTATTATCGCCATCGTCTTCACCTTAGAGGAATTGGAGAAGCGGTCCATTCACTGAAGAACGGAAAGACGCCAGGACCCTAAAACATTCCACCAGAGGGACTGAAGATTGCAGTTAAGGTGTGACAACTCATTGTGAGAGTGTATATAACAACCGCCTGAAAGCCGGAATATTCGCCTTGCGCTCAGCGTCAACGTACAGACTGCTCTGTATGCTGGACAACGGGGATAAAACCTTAGAGAAACTCCTACGATCCCAAATGCACGCAGCGATTGAAACAGCCGGAGTACTCTCGGATAGACAACACGGGTTTAGGAAAGGGCGCACGCACTGGAAGCAACGATAAACGCTTTCAATTCGATGAGATGGTCATCCGCGCTCAACGCTCTCCGGGACCAATTTAGTCTACCCACATACCTCATGCGGATGATGCAAGACACGTGAAGGATCGCACGCTGCTTTACGACGGCCGGAGTGGCCCAGGGTTCGATTCTTAGACAGAATCTGTGTAATGCCTCATCGAACTGGACATGCCCGAGGACGTCTCACTTATTGGAAGCGCCCCTAATTGTCGCCCGCGACCTTTAGGGCGCCCAACGAAAGTTAAATCAGACCATGAGGCGAATCAAATCGTGGATGACGCTGAGGAAAAGTCGAAGATAATAGTCGTCACGATGAAGAGAATGGACACAAATGACAATTGGAGATACAACAAACAATACCGTGCCTCATACCGAAGAAGTCTCACTTATATTAATTGACAGTAAGATACCCTACAAACGGCCCGACGTAATGTAAATGCCGCTTACTTATGACGATAAACCAATCTGTGGGGACAAACACTGCAGAAGAAATTGTACAGAAAGTGGATGGCAGCTGTACAACGACGGGGAGCCCTGAGGATCATGTGAGCATGGCGCAATCAGAACGTCCTTGGAAGAGAGCAGGGCCCTGATCCCGAGACGTGAACTATTACCTGACGCAGTTTCTAACAGGAGACTGATATTTCTGTATCTCAACACGATGGGGAAAGTCAACAGTTCGGACTGTACATACTGCGGAATTTTAGACGACGCGCAACACACTTTTTTTTTAATGGATGCATGAAAGACACTTTGACTACGACCTTAAAGCCAACGCACACAGAAAGGATCCTCTGGCTGAAGAAGCGTGATGGTGACGAACTAGAACGGCAAAATGCCGACTGAAGAGGAGAACAATGACGAAAAACTGAATCGACTCCACCCTGAAGTAATGCTAATGCGGTTCCAAGTCGATTGGAAAGGGTTTAGTGGCTTTAACAAGATTCTCACACTATCTGAGAGGTGCGGACTCCTCTCGTGTGTCCATGATGCATTTAAACAGTTATCCCTCTTTAAAAAAAAAAACACGTGAAGTGTCGAGATAGTCAGTGGTCCTCTCGTATACATATCCTATTTGTCGAGTTTCTCTGAGAATGGCCAATGCAGATGTCGAGGTAACTTACACAAAGTCTCGAACTTCTCAGAGTACAAATTTTTCCATTAAACCTTAGGGCCCGGCCACACAGAAAGCGGTCTGTCGCAGCGGGAAGCTATAATTGACCGAGGCTGTTAAGTTGCATTATGAAATGTTGCATCATGTCACTATGCGGTCTTGTAGTCCCCCGCTGGTCGTTGTTGCGACGACTAGCAATCCGGTAATATACGTATTGTAAAAAAAATAGAGTGAAGCGGTGGTATTCCACAAATTGTTCTTTTATAATTTGGTGTACCCAGAATCGCCCCTTCGTGTTTTCCAAAGCGAATAACAGTTTTTTGTCCAAGTTAATACTCGACAATATCAAATAAAAGTTAATATGAAAACACACTCGTAATTAATTTCTATATGCAAAGTTTTTAGTTATTGGGACATCCTTGATACCGGAAAACTTAACAAGGTACACCATGAGCGTTTTCTCCATCACCTCATTCAACCCCTGAATAGTTTACATCGAGTAGTAAACCAACCTTTAAGTCAGAACAAATCCAATATAAATTATTACGGTTACCCAGTTTCATTTTCGGCCCCTTTGCTGGAGTGACGTGCACGTCAACATTGCATTCTCCGTATATTAATTCTTTAAAATTCACCAGACAGGGTTCCAAGTTTTGGAATGAAATGATGTGCAACAGCTTAAAAAAGTTTTATATAAATTTGTTCAAACTTGTTTGTTCATCTACTTATGTACCTCAAACTATACTACATTGACATATAATAAAGATATTACAAAAATTTCACAATTTGCTTGTTTTGTAAGTCATTTTATAATGAATACTAAACTACCAGACCACAAGGATCCAATAAGCTTCAAATATACATTTTACCTCAATAATAAATCAGCCTGATAGACTTGTTTCAAAAGAGCTGACAATCAATTCAACAAGAAAAACTTTATTAATGTTAAATATAACAACTTGTAATTAGATTGTATAAACCAAAAACAAATTCAGTTGGAGAAGCCTACATCTTCAGTTGCCGTCTTCACTGCACCAGCTATAAAAGAAATAAGGAGGGGAAAAGGTTTACAAGATTGACAAGAATGAAGTTTATTTTAAATTTATTGATCTTTAAGGTTTACTTTAAATGTATAGACTTAAACTCTTAAATCTGTAAAGAATTACAATAGGAATTGAACTCTTACTCCAATACAGTCCATGTCCACTTTCACCGAGAATGAATCACAGATCAATCTGGGTACAATGTACGAAAATTAAAAAAAAGTTCAAGATTGCTCTCCTCACTTTCTTAAGGTTAAACAAATGCCATTCTGCACTACAAAATTCTAGTAACTATTAAATCTTTATTTACCAGAAGAAAACTTCTGCAAGCTTTCAAGGAATGCAATATATGCACTGTGTTCGTAAGTTGTACTGAATTCTGATATTTTTTCTGCAAATTCATTTGAAATGCCCTTCTCTTCCAGCAGGGTCATCAACAAATCATACAAATACTGAAACAAAGAGATACTGTAAATACTACATCATAGATATATTAACATAGATAATTTAAATGGCAGAAGGATATCTCAAAATTAGAAATGTATGTAAACACACAGTAGAATTCGATTACCACTTAATTCAGTATATAATGAAAACTAATACAGCTCTGTAAATATTTTTATTATATTTGATCCTACACTCAAAACAATATTGACGGCTAGTCATATTCAGTTTTCAGAACGGGTGGAGTTCTAATCCCCACATGTCATGATCTTGAAGCCCCACCTCCTAACTACTGATCAACTTGTGCAACTGCACTTGTCTTACAATATGTCACCAGAAATCATCTCTCAAAACAGTCCTGTCATAACTAATGTCCTTACCACATAATTATCACAAATTATGAAAACCAACAATTATGCACCAAAAACAACATTGGTTTAATTTAAAAATATATAAAATGAAGGAAAATTTCCTACTAAATTTGAAATATTTGAATGATAAAAGTATTTAAATTAACTAGAAAATTTTTGCGATGGATACAATTGGTATTAGTATTCTCCCTTAGTCAGGTTTATTTGACACGCACCACATATTCATGTACACAATATCAGTACATTGAAACCACAGTTAACCCTTTGGATGTAATAAAATTTATATTGAAACTGTATTGGTTGTCTTATACAATATCTGATAATTTTGTAACTTACAGTCCTAAACTGCATTGATCAAATGCAGAGAATATTTAAAACAGAAATACAAGAAAAAAATAAATGATATCCAACTGCGGTCATGTAAAAAAATTAAGAAATCAACTTACACCATCCAATATCTCTCCAGAAACAGCATATGTATTTTCAGACCATTCACCACTATAGATCGTTACTTCATCAATTGAAAATATATCATCTGTTTAAAAATAATAATAAATCAACATCAGTTGGATCATTAATGAGGGTAACATTGTTCATGCAAGTTTAATCCTATTAAATATTTTATCTTACTGTATCCTTCTTCAGCTTCAGGGCTAGCACCCCCACCAGCAATAAAAGAGCAAGTAAAACCCAAAGTCTGATTCCCTCTGCGGATGTCTACTTCAAATGTGGGCTTAGACTTCATTTCACCAACTTCAGCTTTATCCATATTGGGATTGACGTCAGGTTCACTCTCAGCATCCACAGTATGATTTATGTTGAAATTTACCTCAATCCTGATGAAATACAGATTCTTAAGAAATAGCAAATAATTAAATATAACAAGTACATAAAAGAATTGAGAATAGCAGTAATTGAAAAAAACTGATTTTGAGAGATAGAATCATGAGCAGTCACTAATTGGAAAGAGATCTCATGCTAATGGCACCACTTGTCAAAGGTTCCTTATTTCCTATTACAGTGGATATACCAGCCTTATTAAATGTAATGCACAAAATTACAGTACTTACGATTCATTACCAACAACCTTAGTTAAAGTCACCTCGGACCCATCCAGTTTCACTTGAAATCCCTCTATCTGTGTTGGTAAGGTTCTTTGCTTTTGGATCTTTCTTTCATTTCCAATTTCCTCAGACAAAAATTCTACCAGTTCGGTTTCCCCTAAAAACATTTAACATGGAATAAATTTTTCAGTTCACCCAGTAGACAGTAATGTCAAGGTATTTGGCTTTTATCAATAGACAAGTCAAAATATAATTACATAAATTCCTCACAGGTTAACATCAATTTCCAAAAACTAGCCTCCGAACACTTTGAAAAATAACAAAACGTTTAAATTCCTATTCTCATGTCTGATAATTTCGAATTCATTTTGGGTTACAAATTGGCATACAAAATAGTTATAGATGGATTAAAATTACCTTTGTTATGCATTTTTCTAACACCACACCCACAATCACAAAGCTTCGTAACATGTTGTAACTTCTGTACACTAGTAAGAGCTGGTGTTACAGACTTTGTTGAGCACATGCTCCACAAATTTCTCGTCAAATGCTGCTTCCCGCTTTCAATAGCATTTAAACAATTCTGGCGTAAAGGAGTTGCAAGACATTTAATGGACTGTATCCTTGAAGCTGCTTTTATAAACCCGTTCATATCTGTAAGCCAATATTACGAACAAAATTTGAGAATGAACAACCACAAGCACTCTGAAACGCCACAACCGGCAAAGTCCTAAGTGCTTCAATACTTTCAAAGCTGTTTCGTAAAGACGAAGTCATGGAAAGATATGACTATCTCCTCTGTGGAGTAGAAGAATCTAGAACAAATCTAGTTCAAATCAGCGACACGAAAAATTCTTATGTTCAGTTTTAATACTGCTTCAATGATTTAACGTTTCAATTTTATAATGATACATTTTAGTTGAATTAGTAAATGATGTTTAGATTTTTGTGAAGGGAAATTTTAAAGCTTGCTTGAATATATTACATAATCCAATGTGAGTGAATACATTATTACTCGGTTTGATAAATAATTCTGATGATTATAATACATAGCGTGAATATTCAAAACAAATAAAAAATAAGGATTAATATAAATATAAAAATATTTTTCCTCAAATAAGGGATTATTTCAATTATCATTGATATACAATACCATACTTTTTACTAAAATATTGGAAAATTATAAATAAATTGTTAGTACAAATAAATTGAAGTTATTGCAATAGACAAGATAACCATTTAATACGCACACTGAAAAATAGAAACAATAGCGTCACGAGAAACTCGCAAAAAACAGTTTGATACCGATTTATAAAAACACCGGTCGAACTTTCTGATATATGTATGCATAACATAATATTTATAATACTAAAACCATGTATTAATTTCAAATTGCCAGATACGGAAAAGTAAATAAATTCATTTGGATATCTTATAATTTAATTTCTCGGTTAACTTTATTTCCTGTTGTTGAGTCAGATCCATAAATGCAGCTGCAAAGTGATGTTTTTTTCGATTTAAGAGTGAGACTCTTCATTCTTCAAAACTTATATAATACTTAAACTGTTTGTAAACGTAACATCTTGTTAAGTTGGACATTCGTAAGTCACTTCGGCGGGAATCTCAAACTTCAAAAGGTCACGATCGAATTAAGTTGTTTCCCTTTCTTGTGAGAGGTTTAAACATGCGCTGTTAATTGGACCGGTCAGGGCCAGTAGTTTGCAACTTCATTCTCCTTTGATTCCATTTTATTACCAAATAAGCAAAATTTTCTTCTAACACATACTTTATTTTAAATTGTTCTTTTCTTTTAACGCCTTTCTTTTTGCAGTTGACGAGTTAGATATATTTATTTGGTTTTGGATTGCAGGTAATTTAACATGTGGATACAAGTCTGACAAATTACAATCATCTATCTGTAATTATAATATGTATGTGTAGAAAAGATAGATGGATAACATAACTTTTCTGAGCTTAAAGAATACAGTCAAATATTCTCTACTACACATAAAAATACCAGTAATTTATTAATAATAAGTTTACGATCTTTTATTTTTATTACAAACATTTTAATTTATACAAAATTTACAGTTACTTGAATGTTTAACTCCATTATGTTCCAATAATAGTAATATTGCTTTTAATATAATTTTAATACATTTACCACATGTTGCTACTATTCATTTAACTCAGAACTACATTAAAGCAATTATTACAATGATACTACACAATTTTATGACAAAAGTAAAATAATTAATGTTTCCTTCATTATTACCATTGATGAATTTTATCTAAATATTGGCAGTATCTAAAATGCGGCAACTATCAGGAACAGGATTAGTACTATGATGACAATAACAAATGAAACCTGAAACATATAATATATCACTGGAAAATGTTTGTATTATCAATTAACATAGTCCTAATGAACTAAAAGTCAATTACTACAATTTGATAAAGATTCTGTTAAGGCAGAAACTTAATTTGTAAAAATAATATTTAACAACAAATAAAGTCACCTTTTATAAATATTACCAGCAAATGATAAACACTGAGATAATATTTTATAATTTTTCATAGTCTCAGATAGTCTAGCTACAGCACGAAATAAACAGATAAGACCGCTAGAAGATGTTCATATTTGGAGTTTTGTAGGAAAGAAGTTAACAATTATGGCATCAGTATTGTAATAATGTGTTGCCTGACAAGTTTTACTTAGTCCCAATCAATTCCAGCACTAACATTTCAAGTTGGCATGAAATATTGGGACTATGACAATAATATAATGTTTTCATAATCCAAGATCATGAAGCATTAATTGGTAGTTAATTGACATAATAAGACAAAGATACAGGAAAGAAAAGTGTTGCCAGAATTATTCTCTTGTAGTCACTTTGAGATATTAACGTGAAAAAAATACTAAGCAGTTGTCTCAGTCTTGGATTCATAAGAAGAAATGCTTGTGGGAGCTTTCTCTCGCAAGTATTTCTCCCCAGATTGATTGCAGGGCTCACGTTTGGGGATGCTCTTACGCTCTCTGATTTTATCAAATTTCTCACTTGCCATTTTACAAGATGTATGGTATACCGTAAGAGTTGTCCGCTGATCCCATTGGATCAGTCGTCCAACTGCCTCCTAAAACATGTAGATACACGGAGAAGGGAATGCTGCGGCCCAACAGCAAACTCGTCTCCTGTAAGGGCGTGAGAATAGTACCTAAAAGCCTGACCTACCTGATGCAGGTTTTCTAGGGTTTCCCTGTACTTCTTTTAGGTGAAACACCAAGTAGAATCCTGGTAAACCCTTAACTACCTTGCTCTACCTCCCACATCCATCCATTTCAATTCCCTTCCTATGCCATTAAAGGGGATTTCTATGTTTCAGAATCACCCTCATGTAGTCTGTTATCCCCCCCCCCCCCCAAAGTATGTCTTGTCTTGAAATATAAATTACTTGCAGAGCACTTTTATAATGTATAATAGGAAGTTATTGAAATTGATGAGCTGTAAATATTCATGGTTCCTTTTCACTTACTGTATAAAGACATTTTCGTTTCTTCCTCTTCCGTTCTTTGATTTTCTGTATTCTTTTCTTAGCATTCTCTGTATTGTCTTCTGCATTCAAGACTAAATATTCTATACAGTCAACCTTTTCCCCCTGCCAAAGCAATAATACATTAATTTTTTATGTTTAAAGAACACTATGAAATTAATCATATATTTTATTGATAAGAAGTGTATTAGGAGACCTAATTAATTACTCTATTTTATTAGAAGAAACTGTATTTCATTTCTTTGAGAACTGTAAAAACCTACGTTAATGTATTGTTGTGTGGTTTTGTCACTACAAACTCAATTGCATATTGATAAAATCGAATTTGTACAACAACATTTCTTTAGAATTGTATCCATGTACAGATAAAATACTGTACTTCTTCTATTCCTATACTTACGTCTTCTTGATTTATATCAAAACTTAAAATTAATTGATATATTGTCTAGTAATTTCAGTGGCCAGACATTATTTATTATATTTTCAAATTTTTAGTAGAATACTCTGACAAAGTCTGTCATAAATAAATTAAAGAAATAATCCAATAACGATAATGTGCAAAATTTCAATATACGTTCTCGGAGAGTCCTAGCAAACTACGTTGTCGGCGGCCATTTGTCAGCATAGGGATGTCCTGGGTCGAACAAAATATCTACTTTAATTTTCTGCAATCCAAAGTTACGCGGCGCACCACCGGAAAATTTCGCTACGCCGACCGCCATGTTTCCAGAACGTGCACATTGAGCTAATATACAATAGGTATCCTGCCCTTCGACAATACAACGTAGATTTACATCTGGAAAACATTACTATGAGCCTAGATCACGCGTTCCTGAAGTTCAGAATGAACCACTACGGATTAGGAACGGCAGTTCGAATCTAAACTTTAAAAATCCCACGTCGCGTCCTGTAGAAACTATTACCACCCAGCGACGATCCCAGCAGGATTCTTTGAAATTCAGAAAAACAAATAGGCGAAATTTTTTTCGGCAACTTTTGGGATGATATATGCGAAAGTTTTCTTTATTATTTTCGTACTCTACGCATGAGGTTTATCTTAGAAACGAATTTTCAGGGCCGATTCTCTAATAACTGTCGCAATAGCTCAAATGGGACGACGTCGATCCTGACGAATGACTGACTTACACGAAAAACCTCGTATGTCAGCCAGAAATGCATTTTTTGAACTGAAATTCTAAGGCTTCACAGTACAAGCTGTAAGAATTTAATCAAATTAGAATGATCAGAAGCTGGAAACTTTGCTGACATCCTTCATAAAATACATTTCCAGCTACACTAATTTCTATTGACAAATGTATTTTAATGAAAAAAAAAAGTGGTTATCAAAGGTTTCCTACATAGACCTACCTGATTTTCTATTAAAATGGCGAGTTCCACAAATTGATTCCTCATCTCCTCTAAGGAATGTTCTATTTTTAATAATTCTTGATGTCGGGCTTGAATGGCATCCAGCTGCAATTTTGCTTCAGCAGTTTCAGCTAGAATCTTCAAGTAAAAATTTAGTGTATGTAAAAAACTTGGCCCATAAAAGAAATGCAACGGCGCGAAGAAAACTATGATAGTTACTACTTGCAATTGTGTAAACTATTATAATTATATAATAATTTATTTAATTTGCCTCTTTGTTAGTATTTTTATAATTTAAATATTATGACGTTTCGTCTCTCATTTGAGACTTCTTCAGGTAAAAATTTAGCTGTACATGGAACCTCACTCCATGACTGAAGAAGTCTCACATGAGAGATGAAACGTTGTAATATTTCATATTTAAATTATAAAAATTCTAACAAAGATGTTAATTAAATCATTAATTATATTGGTCATAATTTAATTATTATAATTATATGATTTTGTATGATTAAGCATGTAATTTTCTGTTTAATTTTATATTGCGATTATTTACAATATAAAAGGAAAATATGATTACAATTTTTTTTTGCACTCGACAAAATGCATTCTGGTAAGACATTTTTTATGCTTTCACCCCTGCTGAAAATGTCATATATATGATGATCTGAATTCGAGCCCTGGCTGCACCAAATATTTTCAGTTTTCCTTCTTCAGTTCCTTGCACAGTAACATATGCATTTCTTTGAGCATATGATTTTAAAGTGAATTTCCTACCTTTCTCCCATATTTCTATCTTTACTTATGAATGAAAGATAAGACCACAAAGTCAAAATAATTAATTCATTTGGATAGGAAAGGGACAGTTGAATTACCTTAAATCAATGGTAGGTGTCAACTGGCTGGGATGCATGAACTTGTTAAAGTTTTGAGAACCTGAGCCCCCTTCTTCAAGATGGTATCTGAACAATGTGGTAGATAATACTTAAATGATCTAGCATCTAAGGTTTTATTTGTAAATAAATAGGGATAACTAATGAGATTACTTATTTCATATTTTTAAATTAAATGTTTCCTGATACTATATTGAAGAGATGGAAAGAAAGGTCAAAATTAAATAGGGACTGAATAGAGAAATTATTGTTTCATAATCATAAACTAAAGTACATAGTAATAGATGCTTACATTTTCAACAAAGAGGGAGACTTCCCCTCTATCTAGCAGTTCCTGAACTTCTTCATTTGAAACAATTTTATTTTCTGAAACATTAGACTGATTAAAAATGGAATTTGTGAAAGCAATTAAGTAATTTTAAACTTACTGAATTTAATTAATAGTTATACTTACTTATTTTAAGTTGTTGTTTGAGTATTGATTCACATCTTTCTTTATAGTGCATAAGAGCACTGTTATAATTTATGTTAACCTTTGATAATTGCTTTAAGAGAGCCGAGTATTGTATATCCTCAATTTTCTTAAGGATCTCTGGTTTTGGTTTTAAATCTTCTCCAATCGTTTTTTCAATATTAATTGCCATTTCTAAAAGTTAAATGCCACATGATTTATGTGAAAATTTTAACCAGAACAGCAGGTTATTAAAAGTTAAAGGTTAGCAATATTGTAGTGGATAATTAAATACAATGTACAAATCACAAACAGGTAGAAACTGGGTAACTACTATCAGTATTTTATATGTTCATCTACTTTTTGCAGTTACTGAGATATTTTGTTCAAACATTAACTAAAATATATTTTTAATTGACAAATATGAAACAATTTCTATATATTTATTGATATGTTATGTTAGTTTCTACAATATATTTATAAAATGTTATCACTTACATACTTTTAAGATTACTGTGAACTTCATGAATATACTTTTTAATGTTGTCATCTTTTCTTTTAATTTCTTCATATGTTCCTGAAAAAAAACATTAAATTTTTAATAGAATTATGTGCATTTTAATTAATAATTATAAATACATTATATTTATATAATTTCAACAATGAAGGCTTACTATTACTATCAGTAGGTTGTGTGAGAATTGTGTCGTGAAGATTCTTCAATTCATTGATGCCATCAGTTATTCTGTTCAGAAGTGTAAGTATTTTTTGCACCTAAAATGATAAAACTCTGGAAGTATTTTTAAACGTTAATGATATAACAATTTTTATTTTGTGGCCCATATTAATTTATCGTGATAATGAAAACACATACCTCATAAAGAAAGTTGTCAACATCTCTTGAATTGTGATCCAAGATCACAATAACTTCTGTGGAATAATCACTACCACTTTCTTTTAAAAACTATAAAAAGAAACACAACTTGAAATTTACAGATTAAACATTGAAACTAAGAAGGCATTTCAACAGGCAACAAGGGAACTTGGGCATTATCTTGTAAAATATGTATAAAATACAAAATAAGTAACTACAGTTATGGTCGATGAAACATATTAGCTATTCTTTGATTTTCATAGTTTTTAATTATTAACATGTTAACATTGTGTATATTTCTTCTGAATGAAGCTTCTCTTCTCGTGAGTACATTTATGAAATGAAAGATCTATTCTATAGATAAAATAGTATGGACGAGTTGCCTTTTACATCCTTGTAAGACATCAATTTGTCATAGTTCACATTAAATCAATTGAAACCACCACCACTACCATAGAAATTAAATACATTGTTACAAAATTTTGCTCAAAGCTATTTTAGCCTAATTATTTGAAAAATTACTGAAATTCTTTTAGTATTATGTTTAAAATAAAATTAAGATACATATTTAGTAACTTCTGCCATAAATACTAAACATTATGATGACTCTCAGCAATAATTTTATTTCTAGCTTTCTTTTAAAGAAAATTAAATTACAGGAAACAAAACCATTATTCCATTATTATTTAAAATAACAGAATATTTCTGGAGAACATATATAACAATATGAGTTCTGTCATATATAAAAAGTTAGCATTTTATCAATCAAAGTAATAGAGATAAACCATAATTAATATACCACAAACTTTCATGCTGGTATAATATTCAGAATTACGCACAAAAACTTTTAAATTTTTTGTACACACCTGTAATAATTCAGGAAGTCTGTCTCGTACCATTTTCAATGATGATTTAAGACAGTTCAAGACAGAGGCACTTCCTTGGATTGTGATAAAAACATTATCTGCCTTTTATTTGTGATTACTTACAAAATACACAGCTGATATCAGTGTAAGCAAAGCTGTAGATAACAGTGTAATATTTTCCTTTCAAGGAGTTCAAATGAGATGTGTAGTACAATTTACAAATTAAAGTTAATTAATTTATGAATTTGTCAAAACTTGTAGGAAATTAATTTTGCTTGTTACTAGCAAATCAATATGTAATTTAAAAAAATGTTGCACCACTTTTTCAAAGAATAATATTTTGATTAAAAGATGTTAAACCTAATTATCAAATACTACATCTAAATATGGAAATATCACTGTGTTAATGAGATGAGTATCTTCTAAATCAAGGTGTGAATAGTGCTTTCTGATTTCCAATAAAGGTATTTTTTTATATTTTTTCTAAATAAAACAAATAATTACAGAAATGGTATATTTACAATCATCAATAACGAGATACTTGTATATGTATAGATATTTATACAATTAACATTACAATAAAAGTATTCATTCTCAAATATTTTAATACTGTCAACATTATTCATGCTTTACTAAAAATATACTTCACATTTCCCAGCACCATTAACATGAATAATTTTAAATTCCTTTAATTTGTGAATGTAAAACAAAATGTTCATCACACCAAAAATTATTACAAAACTGACAATTAAAAGAAAAAGTGTTAAAATATTTCTAATACCACCCTCACAATTCATTATGACATACACAACATAAAATGGGGAATACATCAACACAAGTGTGAAAAATTTTATGTATAATTGAAATAGTAGTTTTTAAAATACAGAGTAGTCTCTAAAATTCAAATCACTTGTCATTACATGTAGTGAGCTATTTGTATGTTGCTTCATACTGACAATTAGTCACTAAATACAATCACAAATAATACGAAAATGGTGGACATAATTTATGGCACTTTAACATTGAATAATATAAAATTATTTGTCTATATGCTGTAATAACACAAGTAATAAGGTAAGAGGATAACTTTAAAGTACAAGAATATTCACTCTCTTATATAAAACAAATTTAATTTTCATTATTAAACATTATTGCTTGCTATCAATTTGAAAGAGTACAATTGGGGAAATTTTACAATAATGAACTGAATACATTTTAATTGAATACACAATAACTACCAATTAAATAAAAACACATTATCCATCTGTAAAAACTCTAATACTGTCAAAGTAGTATGCCTAAAAATGCACATACTCCAAATGGAGAATAACATGTTACACATTTAAATAACAATCTCCAAAGTAGACATGATTCCTTTACTCAAATCAGTCTCATCAAACTTGAACTTTGAGACTCTGAATAAGAAACTTTATGAAATATTTTATTCACTTGATACTCGCAAATTCTTAAGTTTATAACTCAAGAATGTGTATCACATTTAAAGAAAATCATACTGAAAACTTCAACTGAAGTAAAATTTGTGGTAAGTAGCAAAAATAACTCACAGAATATTATTTTAAATAGGCAAACTATGAACTATAACTTTAAATTAGTTGAAGCTTTTAAACTTCTTTTTGCAGAAACTTTAGATTATTTAGCTTCAATAACTTGTTACATTGTATTATTAATAATTGATTTTCAGCTATGATAGATACACAGTTTCTAACTTCTTACCAATTACTTCCAAAAAATTTCATCATTATGTAATTTGTTGTTTTTTTTAAATGAATTATGTAAGTGCAATCAATTCTACTTGAACTTTGAAAAATCATATTATAATTTGTATAGTTCTACCATTACATCTCTCCTTCTGTTTGCACTCTATTCATTCAGTGAAAGCTCCTAGTGTTTTAAACAAAATAACTGTCCACTAGGGGAAAATAATAAACAGTAGACCATAAAGCATTTTTAATGCAATTACTTTAATTAGAACATCAATTAAATGAAACCGTCTAATAGGACTTCTTCATAATTTTATGATTACCATGCTTTTACAGTTTCAAAGGGAGGCTGGTGAACACATTTTATATTTTAATTGTCATAGAGTACTTTAGTTTTGATTCAGGCCACCGATAGGGTTACATGTGAAATGTCAACATACTATCAAAATACAGCTGGAAATGTGAGAGGAACACAATCTCTCAAATATAACAAACAAAATGTTTCATTATAATACAAACAATATTTGAAAGACGTATCTATTTTAAGTACACAACAAAGTAATTCAAATTTTAATATTACCCAACAAATTAAATAATGGAGGACATTAAAAAGGTGGATGTTAATTTCTTTTTATAAAAAATATATTTTAAGGAATTCTATGTTTAACTTGAATGATACTAACAATATTTGAATATCGTAACACATTTCCTTCAAATTTACAGTTAAGAATAATTATTAATTATTCTATAAAGATTTTTTCAAGCAGAAGATTTCCAACCAGATCTGATATTCAGGAAATATTTCTTCTTGCAAAATGAATAAAAAATTCAGATCTTTATTGTGCCAATTTTGTTTCAGAAAAAATATGTAGGCCTTTTGAAAGTAGACAAATTATCAGTTTTTATTTCAAACTGGTTATATGATTACTGTACATCTTTTATTGACAGAGACTGACAATCAAAAATCAGGTACTTGTCAGGTGGGAGGTTGGTTGTAATCACTGATGATTATAATGAGCAGTGCCATTGCTCCAATGACTGCTGGCCAGGTACTCCACTACAGATGTGTGTTTTGCCTCCTTTGCCAGCTGGAGTGCTGTAGCTCCATCCTGGTTGCACAAGTTGGGATCCGCTCCAGCAGCAAGCAACAGTTTGACTGCTGGCACCTGACCAAACAATGCAGCTGCGTGCAGCGCACTTTCTCCATTCTGTGAACAAAATCATTTTTAAAATTTAAATGGGAAATGATGGAAGCTGTTGATGTAAGTATACATTTAGGATGAAATAAATGAAAACTTCCTAATCTCATGTTTAGAAGAATAAAATTGCTGGTAAAATAACTTGAGTTATGAATGCTGCTATGTTCACTGATAAGATGGTAGAAACTTCTAATTAGATTACCGATGTTGAAAATCTACTATTGCAAAAGGGGAAAAAACCTATATGGAGTTGGCTCTAAAGAAATTTTGACAAAATATTTAGAAGCATAAGATTTATTTCACCAATTTTTAAAAAAATAAATTTTGTTTTTTAACATTAGGAGCATTTATTTATATGAAAGCAATTTCATTTAGATAAGAATGAAAAGAACAAATTAATCTTTCTTACTGGAAGAAGGCCAAGATTAGGTCTGTACTTGAGCAGTTCTTCAATAACTGCAGTGTGACCTTTGTGAGCAGATTTGAAAAGTGCTGTAGCTCCATCCTGTAACAAAACAAAAACAGCTAGCTTCCATTTGTATTGATTAAAGATAATTCTGTAAAATATAAAAAACCAAACACAGTAGAATGATTATTACTATTAATTTTGGAAATTTATGTCAGATTTCAAATGACACTATTTAGCAGAAAATAAACCTACTGACAGTATTTAAACACTGTAATTAGTTTTATTTTATGTGTGTGTGCTTCCCTGCCAGTTGACACTTACTATTAATTTAAGGAATTTAATGAGTTTTTCCTACCCAATTCAATTTATATATATAATGTAATCATGGATAAAGAAGATGCAAAATAATCTCATGTTGTCAAAACAGAGGCATGTTTTTTATGTTGTCACAGCTCCACAGCTGCTGCAAGTGTTCGGTTTCCATGCGAACTCCCGGTGTATATGTATGTGTATATATATATCACTGATTGATTCCTTACATGTCGTGTGGCATCAACATGTGACCCAGCTTTGAGCAGCTGCCTCACAATGTGGTCATGACCCATTTGTGCAGATATCCAGAGAGGAGTTGCCCCATCAGTCCGTCTTGGGTCTGGCTCAGCTCCTTGAGCCAGAAGGTACAACATTATTTTCAAGTGACCATTCTGGGCAGCTATGAACAAGGGAGTTGCTCTGTCCTGTAACAAATGAAAACATAATTTGCCAATTATTAAAATGTATACATATAGATTTTTTAAGAATAACTCTCCATAATTATGTTCATTTTTAATTATTACACACAGTGATACATTCAACATACTAAGTGATCTGTTCCGTAGTAAAAATGGTTTTCATTCTTTGTTAAGAAAGTTCTGAATTATCAATCAAGTTTAGAAATCTTATGAACAAAATTGCAATACTAATGAATTATTTAATTATTTTTTTTAAGTTATCACTAGTTCTTGTTTCTCTGTTTTATATAATGTGAATCCTTGGTTTGATTTTGAATTTGGAAAAAGTGTGGTTAATTGTTATAAATGTCATTAATTGTAAATAATTTGATGTAAAATCACTGCTTTTATACATTGTTTAATTATCAGGAATTACATTCATTATGCTCCACATATTACATTTTATAACCCATTAAACAATTATATTTATGTAATTTAACAATTCTTAGCTTGATATTATTTTTGAAGAAATACAGTATCATTTTTTACCTTCATATGGGTATTAATTTTTGCACCTCTGTTAACTAATAACTTCACAACATCCATGTGACCACACTGACAAGCTACAAAAAGTGGAGTTCCTCCGTCCTATAACACAAATCAAAGAATTAGGTCTTTTGCATTATGTGAACTGCTATAGAAAAAAATATGAAAAATAATTAGAATTATCAGTTAATATATAAAATAAATAAATGAATAGTCATACTAATGTCATAGGCAGTCAATACTTACAACACTAGCAGAATCGACTGGAGCCCCATTGTCCAGCAATATCTCAGCAACATCCAGAAAACCGCCCTGTGCAGCAAAGAACAATGCTGTTGTTCCTGTCTGTAAAAAAATATTAAATTAAATAAATAAATAATTCTGTCAAATATTTTCTATTGACAACAGGTTAATGAAGTCATTCTATTAGGTAAAGTTTCAAGTTAATTAAGACTGGCATTAATGAGAGAGATCCATAAAGTTTTCATCTAAATACAGGACATACTTCCAGCATTGTGGTATGGAATAATCAATCAATATAATCAAGCCAACGTGATTACATTATTGAGAGACACTTGTGCACTAAATAATTCAGTTTGCAGCGATAACCGCATTGCTATGCACAATTCGTTGCTAATTAAATTGAAGTTGAGAGAATATACTCAAGCAACGTGTCCATCGTAACATGAATATGATTATGGCAATTTTTTTGTTAAAAAAAGTGCTCTAGACAATACACGGGGTGGTACTTGTCCGTAAGTTTTCTTACAATTACATTTACAAATGTCGCTTTGAGGAAGGTGACTAATGATAAAGGATGAAAATCTTTTTTTTCCTACTGTAAACATTTATTTACCTAAAATATCGTAACGTAAATAAATCCGTAAAAGTCAGCTATATACGCATCCGAAAATGAGGCTAAAATATAATTACGATCCGAACTGAATTGGAGACTCAACGAGTTTCGAAATTTTTATTAACCAGTTTAACAATAAATGGAATTCAGAAACGCGTTGAAAGTAAAACGCTTCACCTCAAAAAAGTTCATAAGACAAGGTACAATAAACGGTCGTTCATTTTCTGCGAAAAATAATTTTAAAGGACCCCCTATATAGAGAAAACAATTTTAAATTTGGCCTTATTTTATTTCTGAATTAATTAACATAAACTTAAATATTGTCAATATTTAAGACAGACTGAAATATTATGAACGAAGATGGTTATTCAAAAAAAAGAACATAATATCTCTGGTATAGCTGGAAAGTCATTGTTATAGATTCTGTCTCACTAACGCACTACCAATACAAAACAAACAACAATTTACTTCAAGAACAATTTCAGTCGTCACATAAAACAAAACACAATTTTAAAAGAATTAGTCTCATTTATTCCGTGGAATACATAAACACCGCTTACCGTTTAAACATTGAGCGATTTGGTGCAAAACAAAAGAATTAAAAATTAATTCGATTGATTTCAGTAGAATATATAGAGTTTATAACATTTGTACTGAACAAATTTGTTAAAAGAATGATGTAGTTCCATACAGTGGAGAATGGAGGAAATTTTAAATTGGTTTAACTCAATTAATTGTACTCTTAATTATTCCAAAAACTGTTTCAAAGTCTATTTCTAATAATTATAGTTTTACTCTTTTTTGATCATTTGCCTACCAGATTCAAAATGTTATTTCGTTAATCTACAAATGTGGCATTTCTTTATCTTTCTTCATTATAAAATAAATTTTTAACTGTTATAATGTTAATAAAATTCATGTAATAACTGTTAGTTTAGATACAAATAAAATTTCTTTTATATAAACACTCTCGAATTGGTGAACACAGTTTGGAACCAAATCATTCTTTAAATTTTGATATTACTATTGTTTTAGTTAAGGAAGTGAATTTTAAGAAAAGATTAATTTCAGAAAATGTTGTTTTTTAAATCGACAGTAAATTTGTTGCATTTAATATACGACACTTGCAATTAAATAAATTATATGATGGTTTATTAAACTGTCCTGGCTAATTTTATCTTTTGGCTATGATCGTTGTGTTAATATCTTTATTTGATTTAGTTTAATGACAAAGACCACAGTGGATGGTCCAAACGTCTACTTTATGTTAGAAAACTGTATAAGTCTGTTATACGGGTCGTTAATACTTCATATGTTTTTGTTATTCACAGACGTTAATTGTTCCTATAAAACACAATTTTAACAAAGAAATCTGAAGGCTATTTTATAAATCAAACTAAATCGGCTAGTATTTTCTTGATTGATGCAAGTTGGCTCAGATAAATATATTTTACAGTTCCGAAGAGAAATGCGATTACGGCCGTTATTCCAGTAATGGTTTTGGATACGAGCCAAAGCTTCTGTAATCCGAGAGGAGCTCCATCTATACTCAGGGATCAGGAAAAGTTTTTTAAACAATAGAAGCAGCAATTACTAGAAAATATTTAATGTCAGGCGAGATAGGCTTTTAGAATTAGTTTACAAATGTTTAGGCCAGTTGTATTCCAAAAGCAAATTTTTACATCGTTTTCAATCTTCATTTTAAGATCAGCGATAGACAATCAATTTGCAAGCCGTTTTGAAAAAGAAATCTCGGTTCGTATTTTCTTGACATGAAATTAGAGCAGGCTAATGACTGAAATAGGAGCAAAACCTGAAGGCTTGGGAAAAATTTCGTTATCCATATCACTTTCCTGTGCTAACGTATTATAAATAATTTCAGATATACGGCTGTAAATTATGTTTTTCAACACTGTGTCCACATTGTAAATTACCTATAATCTACAAATGTACACTCTCGACAGTATTTACATTGAATCACATTTCTAGATAGCAACACATTGAATTAAAGCAAACAATTTAAGTGAAAGTTGAAGTATTCAATATAATTTTTGTGACTAATAAAATAACAAAACTCTATATATAAATATATTGTAAAAAATGAAATGCGCCGACTATTCAATAGAAAAAATTAATTGTGTGTAATGTACATTCTTTGGAATTTTCACTTGAACTTATTTAATCAGTCTTTAGACATCATCAATCAACTATTATAATCATTAAAATAACATATATGGTTATTATCACCCTTTGATATTTCCCGAATTATATTGCAGGATTATAATTGTGTAAAAGTCAAGCACAATCATGGACCATGGTTCCGTGATATAGTATGACATGTTACAAGGCGGTTCTAAAAAGGAACGGAAATATACAAATTTACTTATTTTTTAAAAAGCTTTCTATATCCGTATATCCTATTTTGCTGGATATAATTAATCAAATGTGAAAGTAGAAAAATTTAAACAAATAGTCGTGCCGCAATTAAATATGAAGGATTTCTCTGTATTGTCTCTTTCGCATAAAATTAACTATAATTCCCTACATTTTTGCGCTACAGGTTTTTTCATCCCCCCAACCCCCGAGTTTTCTTCGGGGTTTACGACGCTTTTACCAAAGAGTATCTTAAACTTAAAAAATATTTTGGTAATCTGAGTGTTTTTTTATTAATATAAACAAACTTTTATCGTACAACCACCTTACACTGATTCGTCAAACCAAAATAACAACTCCCTGTGCTGCAAAAAATTTAGTGTTTATAGTTTTCAATCAAAATGTTTAAATAGGGCATTCAAATGTTTTATTGTGATTACAAAAGGGTAAATTTCAATAATTTAATAAGCTAGTGTCTCATTTAAAAAATTTCATACGGTCCAAACAAATAAAAAAAACCTTATTTTCCGAATTTAGATCCTAGAAAAAACAGTTTATATTACACTCCAACATTTTCGAACAGAAAACTATATATTCTTAACATTTATTTAAGAAATACGTTGACGTAACTTTGCATCCAACATGCAAAATTGATTTCGAAACATGGTTACTTTTCCTAATTTTCCGTATAAATTTATATTTGCACATTACATATTTGAAAATACTAAGATATGGTGTAAATAAATAATCCACTTTAATTTATCTTTTGTTGCTTTAAAATAGATTTTAGCGGACTGATGAGTAAAATAAAACTTTTTACCTGTTTCCTTCCAACATCTCGTCTCGTCTTAAATTTTTGCGTTGTATCTAACGTGTATTTACATTCCAGTACATATCTCAAGAGTAATTTTGCTAAAATTAATTATTTACATACGAACTGTGTTCTCATCGTAAAATCCAACACGAGGAAAACAGTGTCTATAATTTGTTTTAGAATGTTCTGCTGCAGTAGAGATAATTTTTGTTCGCAAAATACATTTGTTTTTGATTTTATTATCTACGACATCCGTCAAAGTAAAAAGTATTCGCAACACACTATATATAGAAGGACGAGGACATCAACATGAACCATTTTGGGGTTTTGAGGGGCTTCCTCACATCAAACCAGGAAGCTTGACTTCCTGTATGTCAAAATAATATTTCATATATTAGACCATAAATGTTAATCTCGTTAAATTTCTAAGATAATAACTTCCTATCTTGAAAGCGGGGACAAAATAAAACTCGGAAAACAGGAAAGTGCCGAAATAAGCGCACTTATCGCGAGGAGAAAAATTAAGAAATTCACTTGTATTTCTGTTCATTTGAGAATCAGAAATACGTTCATATCAATAATTATATTTATCAGACAATACTAAAATAAATATAACGGCCTAAAAGCCATAAACAATTTAATAAGAAACACTAAGTTACAATTTACTTACAATTTCGTCAGGTGTAAAAAATAGGTAGATAAAATTTATAAGTATACATAACAATTTTGGTATTTATTAATATCCAAAACTTGAAAGAAAACAATTTATATATGAACATTATATACTTACCATTTACTTATTGAAATATTACGTAATTTCAATAAATAAAATAATTTTGGAGAAAATTTTCCAAGTGCTTCGCCCTTATTTACTGCAAAATATTAATGGGGAAAAATTGTAAGTAATACCATTGGCATATAATTCTTTTTAAACCTTTAGACATGTATCAGTACCAAAATCGTTATGTTACACTTGCAGAATTCACAAATACCTAATATGCTATACCTGAATAAGTTCCAAACGGAACGTATACCTTTATTATTTTTTACTAACCGGGAGTCCGTCGTTACTCGGGATTTTATTTATACTTTGCCAGGTAGACTACTTAATTCTGCAATAATCTCTTGCTCAACACGTGATTTAACTGGATTCGAGAGTAGCACTTTTTTTTAACTTTTCCCTTTTCATACCGACATAATGTTAATTTCATCATAACCAGTATGAAGCATTACAGTAAATTAAGTAAAGAAATCTCCTGGTACCTTCAATAAGCACAGAGCTTAAAAAGTCTTAGAAATATGTACTTTTAATACTCCGGTACCTTAAGAGAGGAAAAAATACTTCAGATAGCCTAAAAGACTCAAATATACTCATAGTACATTATTGAGTCCAGGTTAATTTCTGAACCATGAAAAATCTAAAATAATCTGGGTGCCTTAAAAGATTAAAATATTCCCGGGAACTTAATGCGTCAGAAAAAGTCCCGACACCCCAACTGAGAGTAAAATACTCGCGATAATCACTATTATACGTGCATGATTTGTTTTATTCATTCAGTATTTGTTTGTGGAACGTAAGTGACATGTGTGCAAAGTTGCTAGAAGTAGATCAACGCGTTTAAGATTGTACATGAAACAATACTTCACTCTTTTACAGCTGTTGGGGCTGAACTATAACTTAAACAGCATTTTAAATGTAAAAAAAATTGAACTCGGCGACTTCCATAATACCGGCACTAATCTCGGTTATTTTCATGTTGTTTTTCTGCGACATTCCCCCCCTCCTTTCGTGCCGAAATGTGTTGAAATTATATGCAAACACTATCAATCTTTCTCGACGCAAATATCCGCCGTTTCGGCAAATTTTAAAATTTCCACCCCATCCCCCAGGGCTGGTAGACGTGTTTTATCCCAACAGAGTTTTCTTCATAGTCGAAAGGAAAGTGGATACAAAATTAAGTTGAAATGGCTCCATGTGTTTCGATATGCATGCACAAATACACAAAAATACAATTTGTATGCGGAATTATTTAGGAACTTCATATTAATTTATGTAACGAGAGCAGGGAAATGAGTGAAGTAGGAAAAGTCGAAGGAGTGAAGATGGCGAGCTTTATAAATTCTGACAAGACAATAGTTTTAAGAGGTCATTGAGCAGACAAGGAAGCGAGACATGATGTTGAATTATGACTATGTAATCGATTTAATGATAAAAATAAATATTATTTCATAATTTTTATCGTATCGTATATGAGGACAGGTCATGGACTCAAAATTTTCTTTTCTTTTTCGGAGCAGCAACATCTGCAGCTGAATTTTGAGATGCGGAATTAGAACAAGAAAACACGGAAACAGATATGTGCTCGAAAATCATAAACCGCAAACACCTGTCAAGGGCTTAATATTCTTAGCCAACAAACAACTACCAGTACGGGGGAAAAATAACTACCGCGATCCAGAGGCTTGAGTGTCAGTGTCAAGTTCATGGGACAGTGGTTCGAGTCCCACAGCTTACATAAGCGCAGAGGATTTAGTTCCCTCGTGTCACGTCAATAATTCTCACGGGAAGCCATTTCATTCCTTGAGGTAGGACAAAGATCGATTCCACAAATCTAGCAGCAATAAGTTCTTTACAATAAAACTTGATTCAATCTGAGTGTATGTTAACATAACCCAAGAAACATTTAGATTAATTTCTTTTTAAAACAAATGTTTATAAATCAATGAGTGGCTACGGTTTTCTGCAATATAATTCCACAAATTTCAATTGTAAATTAAAGTCGTAAAATTTTACAAGTCTACATTAAATTTTATATGCACGCTATTATTTGTTTTCTTATAGTTCTTTTTTTTGTGTAGCCAGGGAACGGTTCAATATGGCCGAAAGCTTTTAAATCATTACAGTGTCCATATAAAGTAGTTTATTTCCACATTCATACACAAATGATCAGATATATCTAATGCAATCTCTTGTAGTAGATTAAAACAGCGCGGTATTGTAAACCCGAATGACGTTAAGTATGAAACGTGTTCAGATGCCAAACGGGAACAAGAGTATAGGTTACAAACCGAAAAAAAGTTTCAAATTTAGACTTATTGATTGTATTACTTAGTTACAAAGGAAATAGGACGTCAAGTCAAATGCCTTTGTAGATATTAAAATACTATAATTAAACGCAACTGTGTAAATACATCGATAACAAAAAAATTATCTAAGAGCAACATACAATTACGAAAAACATGAATATCGCAGAAAGTATATAAATGGGAATAAATTAAAGTAAAATAAAAATTTATTTTTTAAAGAAGAAAAATAGTTTCATAAATATGAATAACTCATACTTAAAAATATTCACATAGATGGGAATAAAAAAATACACACGAAGAGGAGTGTAAAGATATGTTAGCTTTCGTGTCTCGTTAATTAGCAAGAGAATTGTTTCGCTTGGGAAGAAGATGGAGATTACGCATAATTGTTTGAAGCCAAGAATACACAAGTGGAATATTTTATATGCATACAATTACAAGCAATGTTTTCAAAAAAGAGAAATACTTAATGTACAGCAAAATTGTAATTAAAATAATGAACATGTAAAATAAAACAAAGCAGAGTGAATTTCCCTCGTATAAACCGCGAAATCTTAGGCGTGGTAAGCCATTATCCAACTTCACGTAAAGTATGGGTTGAGAGAAATAACATAACGTGGGAGACGCGCACTGGAATATTAATTATATTATTACAAATGGAAAATAGTTTTTTTACCACACTCTGTATTTATAACCCCTTTAACTTTTACAGAAAAGTTATTTGACGTACATGACCTGACAATATACTTCCTTGCGTCAACGTTTTCAGCAAATGATCAAGTTAAAACTAACTTTATCACTATTAATAACACAAGCGGAGTAGTTTACTGCACGTCAAGCACGGCCATCCTTATGAGCACTTTGTCAAGATGCATTGTGGTGAGCTGACTTACGTAAGAAAGGAGTACTTCAGGCCAGTAAAATAACAAATTTTATGGCTGACCAGAGGAAATGTAATGAGATTTGGAAGTGACACTTGAAGGTTGTTAGACTAAAAGGAGGGAAGTGACCTAGGAAAATAATACAAGGTCTTTATTTGTAATCCAATTTAATTTTGTTTTAAACGCATTTGTTTTCTACTAGCACGATTTTCTGATCAACGACTGTAGTTACTTGTTTAGTCTTATATTGCCAAACGTCTGGAGAAACTTATAAATAAATTTCGTACGTCTGTAGCGATATCAGCTGATGGATGATTCTATCGGATGTATGAACGATTAGAAAGTAGCGAGGATTTTGACCCGGAACCTTTGGTATGGGAACGGCAGTGCAATCCGCGTATAGAGAAGAGATTGTTCGACGTAAATAAAAAGGCGGACAGCAAGAACAGGTGAAAGTGACAAGCGTAGAGAAGTGTTATGGCAATGCGACTCACTTCCGTACCCAATACATTGATGAATCGACGGTAAAAGAACAAGTGAAAAAAAATCCCTGAAACTTGTATCAATTCTTCCTCTCAAGTCAACTTAGCTTAAACCGTAAACAGTTACTTAAAATATACATGTAACCAGTCAGGTGAGCATACGCATGTATCTCCTGATCACACTTCTTTAGAGATGGTAAGGAAACTTGAGAACAGTCTAGAAGGAAACCGAGACCACGGGAATCCTTCATGGTAAGCTCCATATTTGTCAGCCTAACCAGAACGTCGAGTTTTGCACCACCGAACAAGAAGACTGAAGATACACATTGCAATTAAGATCTAGATTTTGCTGACGATTTGTGTGTCTGTCTGAGGCACATGATGAAATGCAAGCAAAGCTTCAAGACTTGGTAAAAGATGGGGAAAAAGTGGAACTAACGATTAACTCAAAGAAGACCAAGGCCCTAAGGATTAATACCAACAAGCTAGACTCGACGGCGAATCTATAGAGGATGCGGATAGCTTCACTTATTTAGGTAGTGTATTTACCAATGACGGATGAGTTGCACAGGGTGTATCGCAACGCATTCGAAAAGCAAATGGTGCCTCTGTAAGGCTCTATCCCGTGTGCAAAAATAACAGGATCAAACTCCGCATCTTCCAAGTAATGTCAAGTTTGTTCTATTTTAAGGGTTCGAGACATGGAAAGCGACTAAAGAATTACCACCAAGTTACAGACCTGTTGGCATGGAAGCAATGGAAGAAGGGAAAACCTGGAGAAAGGTGAAGACGCTGGCTGGCAACAGGACCTATGTTGCCCTATGTTCCATGTGGAACAACAGTAACTGATGATGATGGTAGCTCTAATTATTTAGAAGGCTACTTTTATGTCGATTCGGCGGACAGTCCACTTCATCGACGCGGACGTCTAGTCGCTTAGCTACACAGAAGCCAGTCTATACAATTGATACAATGACCGTTGTTCCCAAAAGGCGTTAAAGAGGTACGCGGAGAAAGCCTGAGGAATCACTGCTGACAGGTACCGAGTAGAAATCAAGTGTTTCGGAACTGTTGCTCGCGAAGACGGGCATGGTAAAATGTAATCATCTGACCGTAGACGTTGGAATTATGGCTGGGAAATATGTAAATTTGGGAGTATCTGAAGCCGAAATCGGAAGAAGATATGAAAAATCCATGGCAATCTCTTCCATCCGAGTCGTTACAGCATAGACCAATATCGTTGAAATTCTGGGAATAGGGAGATAGTCTCGATTAATACCATCGTTAAAACACTCATGGAAGAAGCAGAAAAAAATAGAAGAAAGCAGAAAGTTTATATGAAAAATTGGAAGAAAAATCAGAGAAGTTTGTAAAATTTAGTAAAGGAAATACTGGTAAAAGAAAGAGGAATAGAGGGGATTTAAGAGTGTAAGGTAGAATGTATACCAATAGTAGGAGTGGAGCCAGTAGGTGACATCACCATGACGATTCCTTCTGCGGACGCCAGCCAACAACGCTCCTCCGATCCGACGCCACTCGCCACTTGCAGTTGGATGGTAGCCACCGTGCATCCAGATTCAACACCGTACAAGATAATCATCAAAGCTTCTCTGGTATTCATTATACCTCAGTGTCGCATTGCCAATATCCTAATTTTTCAAGTAGTAGAAAATAAATGCAACTTCGTCCTAGTGCAGCCCACTATTTATTAACCCTTGATATTAATTGTTGAGCCCCTATAATAAATGAGTTTTTTGTTCATTAAGAAATTATATAATTCATGAATTCCTCAAAATTAAGCAGTAATTAAAAATTTATACTTGAAAAGCATTCAACTTAAATTTACAAATTATATTTAGCTCCCAGTAGTGAAGGTAAATATTTCAAGACCTTCTTTTTGTTAATGGGCGGGTCTACTTGTTGGGCCAATATTTTTCAAATTGAGGTGTAGATCGGATATAAGATAGGGCGCTGCGGGAGTTTTCTCGCAGGCGCTTCAGCCCAGAGTGACTGTGGGGCTCACCTGATCATGTCGGGAATGCCTCGCACTCTCTTTGGGTACTTTTTATCAAAGTTCTCATATGCCGAGACACCTTCACCTATTTTAGGAGGTATATGTACTGGGGTCAAAGACCTTGGGCATATGGCAAGAGCTGTCCGCTGATCCCATTGGATCAGTCGGCTAACTGCCTCCTGAAACTGGTGGAGACACGGAGAAGGGAATGCTGCGTCCCCACAGCAAACTCGTCTCCCGTCATTCGGAAGGGCGTGAGAATAGTACCCAATGCCCGACCTGCCTGATGCAGGTTTTCTAGGGTTTTCCCTGCATCTCTTTAGGTAAAACACCGGGTAGGATCCTTAAACCATAGCCCGGGGGCCCTAGTTAACCCTTGGCTACCTTGCTCTACCTTCCGCATCCCCCCTTTTCAATTCCCTTCCTATGCTATTAAAGGGGAGTTGCCTGTTTCAGGATCACCCTCATGTAGCCTGTTAACAAAAAAAATGCAAGAGATCGAAATGAATCATACACGAAAATGTAAGTTAAAATTCCTGTTTCAATCCCCGAAATTTTCATTGAAATCCGTTAAGCCGTTTCGAAGCTTAGACAGAATGCAACCCGCATTCAATTTCTGGAGATCAAACGCACGAATGCCAAGAAACCTTCCCGTAGAATATATATATATTATATTAATATCATTATCGAAATGAAATATGCTGTTTTAAACCCTCAAATTTACATTGAAATTAGAAGAGTCGTTTAGGAGCCTATTTTGGTTAACATTCGTAGAGACACTTCAATTTTATTTATTGGTAAGAATAATTTAACTATACCAGTTGAAAATTTATTTTTAATATGGAAATCATTAAGTCAATACCATTAAATATAACTGGGTAACTTTACGAAAATAAAAATTAGGAAACACGCGCTACACACGGCAGATAAGAGTGAGCTTCTGAGTTTAACATGCGAATAAATAAGAATGGGAACTGGTCCAATTTTCATGTTAAACTGCTATCTGGAGTAGCAAATAGTTTGCGTGCGACTCTATGTGGGGCAACCACCTGCACAAGCCCACGTGGCGATACTGGGGCACGTAGTTGGCCAGATCGATGGTGAACAGGGCGCCGCGTCGCCAGGAGCGCCGTCATGCATTATGCGCAAGGGATTCGGCGTCGCTCCGACGGACGAGGCCAGCATCCGTCACCATGGCGACTCCGCCAACATAGTTCGTAAGCGTGATTGCTACACGATATGCTGCTACAGCAGAAGTAAACGTTCCTCCAATTATAACAACATGTCTATTTCGGTATTGTAGCAGTGATATAAATGTGAATTAAATTATCTTGAAAAAGAATCAATTATACAATAAAATAAACACAATTTATTATAAATTAAATTTGATTTAAAAATAAATAAAACTGCGAGCCACGGTTTTTTAATAAAAATTCCACGAAATTTAGAACTAATAAATATCAAATGAATTACATTATTATAAGACCTGTAATAAAGGAACGTTTTCAGATTTCCTTGCATTATCTACCACATTCATATGAACAGTTTTCGGGTGAATTGCACCTTCAGGAAAAAAGGATACGGCTTCCTCTGCTTCGACGTTCGAGCAGACTCGTAGCGTCTTTGCTGTTACATCTATAGGATACAAACTTTGTTCCCGTCTACTATGGTGTGCAAAGAAACAACAATAACATCAAAATGTTGCAGATGAAGAATCCTCACGAACCATTTCCTTCGTCTTTTATATATGGTTCCCAATTTGGGAAAAAATGCTATCCACTTTACCCACGTGGTCTAGGCGGTTGTCTTTGACGGATTTTCCGAGAAATATCCAATTATGATTTTCCTTTCTTACTTCAGCAAAAGATTATTTTGAAATATCAGGATGGTTAACGATGGTGGGTTCTTAGAATCTAATTTTAAATCTACTTTGTACTTCTTGTCAGTGGAATTCTAAAGGAGGCTCTCGATCGAAACGCAATATTCACGTCAAGCGTTTGATATGGTCGTTATTTCTTAGGTTCGATGAAAATACAGTTAAAATATATCCGAAAATATTTATAAATGGATCTGCAGCTTCTAGAAAGCTGTCTTGGCTGCTAAAAAAGTTTTTCCCGTGATACTTTAAATAGAAATCTCATTATTTCAGTCTCTCGGTGACAATTCTTTGGGCAGATGCTTTCCATTAAATATATAAACGCAAATTCATAAAAAATCACTGAATTGCTGAAGAAATTCATGTTTCCTACAATAACCACGTCTTACCTTAAAAGGGTTCGGCGAATGAAAATGTAGATTTTACCTCTGATTAAAATTAGTAATTTATTATTGGACCTTGTTTCCAGACTAATTTTAATATGAAGAACAATTACACTTTTTTTAAAAAAATCTACACGTTTCGACGCTACTTCGACTTTTTCTCTTACCGGCAAGAGCATCTTGTTATTTTTTTTAAAAAAATATGCAATTGTCGGAATTTAAAATGTCTGAAAGCCGCGGTCATATATGTATGAAAGTTATATTTGCTTGGTTTTTATTATTATTATAAACAGTTCTTCAGATGTCCTTATTAAACATAAGTGAAGAATTCGTTATATTGTTCTCCAAAATTAGATGAGTATGCGTTATAAAAATATTAGACTATGATTCAGAATCAACACTAACATCTTGAATTTGGAGGACCAAACAAGGGAATGTCAAAGAAACGTCTGTTGTCCCGTTCTCTAAATATTTACAATATCCGGAATAAAAACTACATTCTTGGAAAGGTTTAGTTAAATACTCGAAACCATCGCCGTTATGTGTTGAAAAACATAAAATAGGTATATTAATAAAAATGTATTGAAAAATACAAAGACGTTCTACTAAACGGAGCTTACTGCTCTAAAAATTTTCTTATTCAGAAAAATTCATTAGAAATATTAAACAGGGTCTATGTGGTACTTGTAAAGTTATTTTTGATATAATAATAATTTTAGGAATCTGATTGGTGTCTTTCCTTTTATTTTTCATGTTTCCGCATACGAGGCGCCACGGGAGTTCTAACCTCTGAAAACTGTTCAGATCGCTGACAGAAATTGATCACAATAGTAAGTTTCACTAATTAATCTTTCTTACTGTCGTATTAATTCTTCTTTCCATAACATGCGGAACTCTCATTTATTTACATATACCGTATTTAGTTTTCTTGATTTAAGAGCAATGGCTAGTTTAGGATTTGCTGTAACTTACATCAAAAAACCTCATCCGCTTAAGTTAATGGGTACTAAGTACAAGTCGTGGTAAATTGACTTTACCCTTGTCTGTACATCCCGTTCATAAGTTTATTGCTGGACAAAATATGGTTGGAATATTATTACCAAGTAGTTCGGTAAAATAATACGAAATTGCAAACAACGGGAAAGTAAGGTTGTGATAATTTGAATGTTTAAAGTTGACTTGAGTCTTAGAAGAACGTGCCGAGTATTAGTCTTACAGCATCCGAGATCTGACAAGACGCTGGCTCTGACAAGTCTTACCGTCCGTCTTGCTCTGGGATCTGCGCCTTGAAGCAGCAATTCTCTGACGCAATCTGCATAGCCACCAGCAGCCGCAAGGATCAACGGTGTAGTTCCTTCCTGTAAACAATAAAAAAGTCAATTAAGTACTGTAGAAAGCTGTTAGTTTCAGAAGTAGAATATAATAATTGATTGCGACAAATAAGTAGGCGCAACGTATATATTGTAACAGGCCGTCGGAGCCACTGTTACTTTCCTCGGCTCTGCTCCGACTTACATTAATTGGGCGTCAGATAATTTTACAAGGGAAAATCACCAAAGAAGTTTTATTGGAAGACAACTGTCCATTTATTCGAGCAATAAGTTTAACAAAATCCCTCAGGACGTGGTCATACATGTAATTTGAGCATCAGCTCTCCGTCGCGCCTCGCCATGTACTGTCAAATTACAAATTACTAATCCCGGTTGGCGTCTCACTAGCGTGTTCGAAACCCGACACCTACAACTACGTTCGCGACTTCTAGCGAACCCAATTCCACCCTTACGCCATCATGGCTCGTCTTCCACTATTATTAAAAAACGCTCTACGATGCTGTCTGGTCGTTTGAAGGCCAACTTTTCCGCCTTCTGGGACGGAGATGTAACTTACATGTTACAATAATTTTAACAACACCCAATACTTTTTTATTTATTTTAAAGTTAAATGTCACATTAACGGCTATGGCCATGCAAAACTAAATTATAAAAAAAGTAATTACGATTAGAGCTTGAAAAATTGTACGTAGAGGCCATCGCTGCTTATTAACAGCAATAACGTGACTTACAACTGCTGGTTTCCTTTCACGAATGTCATATTTGAGTTTTCTAAAACAAGAATAATTATTCAAGATATGTCCTTATGGTCGGAATGCGAGTCGCACGTAAAAACATTAATATTTGTTGATCACAAACCGCAACTAATTTTGCCTAAATGTCAGTGGTCATGTAACAGTTCGTCGCAATAAACTACAGTGCCGTCAGGTTGCGCCGTCGATTCAGTCATTTCAGTATCTCGATTATCCAGTAATACAATACCAAGGGGTCCGAAGTTTTACGACGGTATTTGTGCCGACTTTATAGGAGTCTGGCGCCCTCGGTTCCTGGGCCAGCCAAGCACCAATTACAATTCGAAATCAAGTTTAACAAAAAGTACTTTTGTTCTCTGCACACGAATTTTTTACAATTAATTTCTTATTGACGGCGTTTCTGTGGATTATAAAAATGATTAAGGGAAAAGGGTTTATTGTGATTGAATATTTGGCAACACAAAGAATTTTGTGGTTTTAACTGAACATAAAAATGTACATCTACGAGGCCGAAGCTGCGAAGTTTATTTAAGGCTGAACAGAATTCGCTCCATCTGAAGTTACATTCACTATAATGCGTTATAATATATATGCTATTTTTTAATTGCATTGATGGTGAGCGGATGGAAGAATGAACGACGACATACAATCGATGGATTATCCAAAAACAACGTAAGAACCGTAGGACGATTTGTATGCTTATAAAGGCAGTTATTGTACCTATAAAACAGGCAGACAGTAGTATTTATTTTTACAAGTATTTTTACAATCGCTTTTAATTTTACTACAACTAAAAATGTGATTATTGTTACTGCATATTTAATACATTCACCTGTATGTAGAATGAATCTCACTGAAACATCAATAAATTACTTTCGTCGTTTGTGACATTTCTTTAAGTAATATAAATTGTGAAACATCGACAGAGAAATTGTTATCATCCAAGAATTGTAAACCATGTTGTTTTGAAAACCAATTTACTTTAAACAAGGATTGAGCGAAATAAATAACAGGAGATAGTAAAAAGCAGTAAGTTGGCGTAAACTTTAGATTTGAAACTTCCTTTTTATCCAAACATTTTACTACCTAAAATCAGCCATCAATTACACGAATTTCAACAGCCAGTCTTCTAATTCCGCCAACCACAGTCACAAATTGTAAGATCATGTTTCCGTGAAATTGGGAATTTCACCAATTAAATAACAGTTTATGAAGAACACTTAAATTAGCTTCACGTCAATTTATTTAAGAGATCTGCGCCCTCATATTTTAGCACAAATTAGCATTTTTTTACTAAAATTCCTTCGACCTCTATACTAGGGTTTCCTCACTCCTTGAAGAATTCATACTTTCATACATATAGGTAATTTTGATTACTTTAAAGATAAAATATAGACCTATATTGATATTATTAATAAATAAATTGCATTCTAATTTTCTAAGATGGTTATGTGCTGACAGAAGTTGATAACTCGCATAGGATATAACTGGAAAAAATATTAAATTATGCAAGCATTAACATCGTAAAATTTTAATTAATACTGTTTATGTAAAAACAAGGCATGTCTTGTATTTCCTTTTTTTTAAAATCGGAACTTTACTGAGAAAGTTTTACATTGTGGATTTATGGTTGGCTCAATCTCTTAGGAAACAGGTGGGACAAACAAAACATTTACGTGATTTTATAAATTGCAACATTATTATTATTTACTTCATTTATGAAGAACAATAGCTTACGGCCTTATATTCTGATACTTGAAAATCTACCTCGCTGGTTACATTACTGTAGAGAGAAAGGTGATATGATTTTTTTTAGAATACCGCTAGTTTTTAATTTACAGGAAATGTCTGCGGACAAGTAATTTCGAACTTCGATGATCGGCGTTGAGCGATGGGTTTGAATCCTGTACAATTATAGAGCTCTTATCACTTAATTCCCCTTAGACATACAACATAATTGCAAATATGAATTAATGATGGACAATTACACGTTACATATTCGCCCCTATTAAACTGTTCTAATTCACTAAAGAGTATTTTTTAATTCTCCCCTACGTTTCCTGTAGATGACCATCGATCAATGTACGCTAGACCTTCCACATCTTCGGATGTGTTATTAGTGATGTAATTTTCGGAGTCCAAGGTCGCGGATGCTGTGGGTCCAGCTCGTCACGAATCCCCCGTTACATCACACGTGCGTGCCAGTTACACTCTACAGCTCCGGCACTTCAACTGCACCGACCCGTTATCTGCAAGACGCGAAGCTGTATATCTGTTTGTTTTCACGACTTCCATTTCACTAAGGTTCCTGATTTTATCTGCCAACAAGAAACTTATTTAAACTTCTAATAATTTAAAACGCACAATTACAATTTCGAAAGGACCTGTTTACGTTTCTCTTACTAGGTTATCTTTACATATATTTATTTATTTTAATAATCTTAGATGTATGTAGAACGTTCGACAAAATTGGGTGCTTTGGATTATTACACAAGATCAGAAAAAAAATGCCAAATATGTACATAAGACGCCGAAAATACTATTTAAAACACAGGAAGTTCAGATCCACTGTCAATGACAAAATATGGCGTACCGCAGGGCAGCGTATTGGGCCCCCTTTATACCAGGTATTCAAGTTTAACATATCGTTTTCTTTAATTCAAAATGTACAATCATTTAGAAATAATGGCAAACGATTTTTATCCAAAATATCAGCCATCGTTTTCTACACATTTTGACCATATTTCTGGCAATTTATGAAAGCAATTCCAAAAGAAAGTTTCATCGTTCATCAACAACCATTCACCAAGCCATTTTTCCACTTCATCGAATATTGTGAAATGTTGGTCAGCCAGTGCATGAAAACAAGTTGTAATCTGAAGGAACCAAGTCTGGTGAAAACGGTGGGTTGGGTAAGAGTTCATAACCAAGGGACCAGTTTTCCTGAATGTGCAGGAACATTGTCATGCTGCAAAATGACTACCATGTCTTCCAGCCCATTATGGTCGTTTTTCGATCAACGCATGGTTCAAATTGTTCATTAGCTGCCGGTAGCGGTTGGTATTAACTGTTTCACCAGGCTTGAGAAGTTTGTAGTACACGACACCATTCTCACACAACATTGTCTTCTTCCAGAAGCTATCTGACCTTGCACTCGATGTTAATGATTTTTTTGCGTTCGGAATTATTAAATTAAATTCATTTTTCATCGTCAGTCTCTACGCGATACAAAAATCCATTCCTTTCGTGGCATTGAAGCGCACAGTTTTCCATTTTTCCACGTCGTTTGCTCAGTGTGTGGAAACCTTTCTCCAACCTTTTGTATCTTTCTCATGGCTCTTAAGCGATTGGAAACGGCTTGCGTAGTAACATTTAAGTGTTCTGCTATCAGTTTTTGCATTTGTCTATCATCCGCAATCAATAATGCTTGCAATTGAACATTTTAAAAACTCTATTTGGTCGATTTTCACGTTCTTTGTAAATGACATCAAAATCACCAGTTTTAAATAGTTGAAACCTGCGTTCACAAGGCTTGACAGTTGGGGAAAACAAACAGTAAGTTTCCACAAGAATTAGATGACTTTTAAATGCTTTCTTCTTTTGATTGAATAAAAACATCAGCATGTGCGTTTATTAGTTGGCTGTCATAGCTCTTCGACGCTGACTACACAACATGGTTATTTTTTTTTCAAGTAATCTTTTCTACCAAGTAATGACGGTGCACTACAAAATCATAAATAAATTCAAGCGTAGCCACACAAGTGGAAAATCAAGATCAATGAAGAAAATTAACCTAATACAAATACCTAAATCATCTAATACAAAATATGCAGGGACGCATTTAGATACCTTAACATAGAAACCACGTGCAGTTAAAAAACGAACACAGAAAGTGAAATTCAATGGGTACTTGGAACGAGATCCAAACGGCCATTTGAAAATATACTCGTAGTCTATAAAACAATTTTTAAATGAATATGGGTACCTAGTACTTAGGCCGCCTCTTTATTTTTATATATTTTTTTATTTTCTAACCGTTAAAAGAATTAATTTTTAAAAATCTCAGTAAAACAAGTATTTTATGTTAATGAAAGCATCAATTATATTAATTCATTTTGTAGCAATTTATCTGCTTTAATATTAATTATTGCATAATTATTTTGATTTATTCTGATTATTTCAGTTTATTTCGTTAAAATAACGGAACAGAATTATTGTAAATTGTTGTTGGTAGGTTTGAAAATTCAAAATAATTACATTTAAACCACTAGTTTAGTATTGAGAAAGTATAGCACTAACCCAACGTCACAAATATATATTGTTACAAGTCGTTACAGTAAGACGTTTGAATTCGAATGTAATTGATCTCAGTAAAATATAAGTGGCTATGCGTTGTAAAAATGTTGCAGGATTAATTAAATACGATCTACGTCACTATCAATTAAGTAAAGAAAGCAGCCTCCTGATGAATTATTAATGCTTGAGCCAACCGAAATGTCCGCTGTAAACCGCAATAAGGAAACCGTAAAAAGAAATGCGACGCAATAAATTGTAATGTACAATCTTTATTCATGCTTCGATTGGACTGGTCTGAGTCGCAGCTTGTTGGAATTTCTCGACTTACGGAAAGGAGTTATGGGATGTTGTCTGGCATGGACGGCCTGTTCCGAGAAATGGAGGATCATAGATATAGGATAATGACACCTCAGATTTCTTAGTACATTAAACTGATGTTTGTTTAAAACTACCTCGAGTCTCATAGAGATTTGGATTTGATATCACCGCCATATTTCTAATTCTCGGTTTTGACGATAGCGAAGCTATTTAAAAAAAATTAAAAATACATTAATTTGATGTAAATTTCAGATCTCAAGCGTCGTCTAGATTTCTGATTCCAAGTTTTGACGACAATGATGTCTTTCAAACTGGAGGGGAGGTGGGGGGCGTAATATAAATTCATGTTACTTTAAAACTACCTCAAGCGTCTTCGAGATTTTAATTTTCAAACACCGCCACATTAACAATATTAAGTTTTCGCAATAGTGAGATATAAATGATGGCCAGTCAGTTAATTATTGTCATTTAAGACAATAATATACTTAAATAATTATATAAGCAGTTGACGACGTTTCTTCCATTATTTTTGTGGACCTCTTGAAGTGAGTTACATCACAAGAAGCGGTCCACAAAAATCGTGTAAGAAAGTCATAAACGGTTAATTAATTACCTAATTATATTATTTTTTTGACCAGTAGTATTATACAGACAAATTGACCTTAACAATTTTCACGATAGTGTTGTAATTTTTAAAATATGTTAATAAAAATTATTTGAGGTTCATTTAAAACTATCTCAAGTACTCGCAAGATTTTTATTTTCGATTGCTGCCGTATTATTAATTACGGGATTTGACGACGGTAAAGTTATTTAACAAAAGAAAATATTAAATATATATGAAGAATTGACGACCCGTATAAGACTTTTAAAAAGTTTTGTGTTTAACATAAAGTGGACGTTTCAGACATCCATTGTTGTCCCAGTCAGTATTAAATTTTATACCGCAAAAAATTATGAACACGATAGTTTTGCCTCTTTTATAATGGAACATCTCAAATATCGTTTATGACAAACTTACAAATTTGATTTTCTACTTCCTGAGATGAAATAGCTTTCTCTACAAGCCTAACGCGTTATCGAGAAAATTTTATTGAAATTATAGCCAGTTTGAAACAGGTCCTAGTAGCTCTGGACTTGCCAGGGGAATTTTAAACAAAGTTTCATGCAAGTTACGAAGTTACTACTTCCCAGTTCCGCGAAGAAGGGAAATTGATTACGACGAAACACGCTAAACGTTCTTTATTTAACCGAGGGTATTTGTAAACTAGAAAAAGATTCTAAAGGATAAGGTCAGTGTCAGATTATTAGCTTCTTTTTTGCGCTTAAGAAACTTTTCACTCATAACGCAATTACGATCTGAAAACAAACAGAAGTACAGGAGAAAAAGGTTCACTTTAGAATTAAGAAACAAAAATGAAATACCAAGTTGTATAATTTGAACAATAATACATCAATTAAATTCTTTCGTCTACAAAAAGGAAAATTAATACCATATACTTGTTATACGTCTCATTTTTATCACATCCAAAACACAAGGACCTGTTATTTATTGTTTTGTAATGATATTGTGTCATGTAAGGTGACAGTCCACAGTTACTCGTTAGGCCAAGGCCTTGACTGGGCTGCAGAGCCAAGGAAGAGAAAGAGAATATAGATATTTAAACAGGTAAACTTATCTGAAGGTTGTATTATTTTAATTTCGATTGTTTAATATGGCACGGTTGTATTTGGGGGTTTGAGATGAATATGGCGAGAACCGAAAGGCTCCAAGCATAAAAAAGTAGAGAATTTTGACGACTTTCAACTGAAGATGATGACGGTGGCAGCCATCGAAACGTTGTGTCAAACAAACGTCGAAACCTGAGTGGAATCTCGAGAACACAAAAAATATATTCTTTAACTAGATTTAAGTATTTATAATTTCATGTATTAAAATTATGAAACTTAAAGAAATTTTATTGTATCTCCCTATTACATGATGAGCTAACAAATTTGTTGACGAAATGTCGTTGTAGTTGAATAAAATTTTTAAATTGTCATTTAATTTATCTTTATATAATTAAAAAGGCGTAAAATATTATTTAACGAATTACCATGTGACGTACAATAACTGTTACCGAAGGGTTCTTTACCTTTACAATACTTTGCATTAAAAATCTCACTAATTTGGCTATTAACTTCTTCGACAATGTTTTTAAAACTGGTTTAGTCCTCGAGACGCAACACTTTATAAATTAACATAGTAAACGGCAGGTTAAGGTAAAGAACAATTATTGAATTGTTTGAAAAATGAAGTAAGCTTTTAACAGGCGAAATTTTGACAAATATTTCATAAGAAAGTAGGGGCAGAAATCCTGACAAATCTCCGATCAAACTATTGTTTGTTCAACCCCTGTTGAATCAAATTGATTGGCATGCAAATCGCGGGTGAGTCTTTTGTAAAAGTACGGTGTTAGCGGTTGTATGCGTAGCTAGAGCAAGGACACACTTGTCGGATCTAGAGGCGTGATAAGCAAGTCTAGAAAGCAAGGCCGTGCCGTTCCACATCGTATGGAAGGTGAAAGGACCTATGAAAACTGCACATAGACCCACAACCGTAACGAAAACTACAGTTACTCTAAATGAATACCAGATTTATACCCTCTTAAGATATTCAACGCGAGTACACCACGTGACTGACCCTCGGTTGTAAATATATTAATATAAAATGTGAGAGAGAGAATTAATGATTGATAACTTGAAAATGTGACATTTAGACTTGATAATGGATGGTGAAAACTGAAAGAGTAATTTATTTTCGCTACTTCTATATGTGAATAGATCTAGTACTCACGTAAATCGAAATAAATGTCGCTGAAATAGCATTTTTAATTATTTATATTGGCTACCATAATATGGTATTGCCAACAAGGCATTGAACTCTGTACTGGTCACATGAAGTCTGTAGTATTGCGGAATTCACAACATCCCAATAGCAACGAAAGTTCATTATTGAAAATTATTTTTCCCAGACGTACATTTGTATTTGCAGTAGACCAATTTCATGTAAGATATCCGGATGTAACAGTGCCTAACAATTCCACGATAAATAGTTCAATCGTCAGTTTAACGTGAAACCAGATCAGTTACAAGAGAGAACCCGCGACTTTTCGATCACACTAGAAATCGTCCTTTACTTTTACCTGAGTAAATAACTAAAGAACCTTTCCAATCCAATTACTCGGATGTATCTGAGTATATATGAATTTCTGCATTAAATGGTCTTCAGATATCCTGCAAAACTGTAAGAAAGGCTTTCTTTTTTAAGATAAAAATCGTGGTTGTTGATTATTAATCACGGCTACCCAATGTTCAAGTAATTTATTTTCGTAAGTCTAAAATTTTCCACAGACTGTTAACCTCTCCGTTTCTGTAGTTTAAATACATGGATCCATTTCGAACTCTCCTTTAGTACAACAACAATCATCGAAAATGGTACTTTATCTTTGTTTGTGCAACCTCAATATTTTAAAACCTGCCCTGTTTTCTAATCATTATCTTCAAACAGCAAATCTCTTACCCATCTTCAACGTAGTCTAGAAACCATTACAATATTTATATTCCATTCTTTGGCGTAAGTATTAGACATATAATTAATCTCTATTTGCAGATATAATCTCATTGTTTCCGTTTCTAAGCCAGAACAATACGATTATTATGTTTACATATAATGTTTTTTAATGTAAAATCGAACATCCAATCCTACGACTTGTTATTTAATGTTTTTAAATATTGTCTTCATGTCGGGCTCAGTTATTTAAAGTAATATATTTTCTATTTTTATGTATCTGCCACCGAGTAAACTGTCCATTTGTAGATTAAATAAATACATATACAAAAACACTACGATTCTTATGGTTCCATATATTTTTTTTTAAATGCAAAATCGAACAACGAATCATACGATTCATTATTTAATTTTTTGAAATATTGTCTTTGTCGTCAGGTTCAGTTATTTAAAATAATATATTTTATATTTTTATCTATCTACCACCAAGTAGAGTGGATGTTGTAGATGAAATAAATACATATACAAGAAAACTTCAATCGTTTATATTATCTTACTCAAAATAATTAGTGTAACTGGTAAATACACTGTTTTTGTTTATAATGTAAATTATGGAGTATGTATATAATGGTAACATGTGAAAATTAAAGTACTTCATTTACCATTATTTAATTTTCTCTCATTAAAGTGATTATTTTTAAGTTTTTGACTTTTTTGTGGCGATTTTTATGGAATACGTTTTAGATCGTATTCAAATATGTTTTTGTTCAATGTTGTTCTTACTTACAAAATGTTTGAACATTCAAAAAACTAATGACACAGTGATTCCTAACACACGATATTAATAAAAAATTTAAGTAATTTTATATGCATTCACATTTTATATTTCTTATTATTGTATTTATTTTTATATCTATTTATTTGGATTGTTTTTTATGTAAATGTTATCTTTTTGTCATACTGATGTATTTTCATAGTGTGAATACTAGAATATTGCATTTTACTATGGATGGTGTTTTGACTTGTCCTCTTTCGTAATTAGAGAATAAATCTTTAAGTGCTTAATTTTTGACGTCAGGATGTCTCAAGGAGAATGAGTTGGCTTAAACTCGGCCCCAAACATCTCCAGGACAGTTTTCTTCGCTTCATTAACTGCCTGACCGTTTAGTTTTGAAATAACCGCGGTTTTTCAGTGAGGCAACGTAATTGTTTCCAAATTTCATCATCACCGGACCGCATGAAGTCAATCTTCTACATGATTTTATTGGAGCAGCTATACATACGAAGAACATCCACGGTCGTTAGAAAAGTCTTGACCTCCAAATCATCCGATATCAGTCTAATAATTGCTTTTGAAGAAGAGACACGAAAATGATTACCTGAATGGACGTTGAGGTAACGTTTAATGGGCTGGGTGATTCTGATTCATAGCAAGTATAAAATAATTAATAATTAATTTATCGAGGGCTCGACGACTTAGAGTAGATTTATAAAATTAATTGCTTCCTAGAATATTTTGCATATCATTAGTTTCTACTTTCTTTCCTGCGGTCACCATTTCCCGGCAGGGAGAATGTTAGTTTCATTGATGTTTTATCATGGTCGATTTGTGTTCCGACTTTGAATTACAATTTCCTCGTTTCATTTACAAATAATGAATTTAATCAAAAATAAATTAAATTAAAAACAAAATTTGAACATTTTAATAAAGCTAGCACACCACTCCAGATGAAATAAATTTATTATATGAAATTTAATGGAGAAAATTTTGAAGTTTGAACATCAGCCACACACATTGCAACCGAAAAAGGGGTGGTAAAAGTTTCTATCGCTACAGTCCTCGCTTCATTCCGAGTCGAATATGTACAAAATTTGGACGAAATTGCTAAATAATGTAACGTCCTTGATAATTTTACAAAGTTCACTTTATCTTCGACTTACCAACCATGCTCAAGTAAGACATTTTACGTTTTAAAAAAGGAATTCATGAACTAGGTTCATAAACGTGAAAAACAAAACAGGAAAGAATATAAAAATCATATAATTAATATAGTAAAATAGACAATATTGAACTCTTGTTAGTGTCGCGAACTTTAAACAACCAATTTTTTTTGCACAAGTGTCTTTTTTAAAAGAAAATAATTGTGTATTTTAACATTATTACGATGGGAATTATTAAGTCGTTGAATTTCTTTTTCCGACCGAAATGGGAAAATTTCATTATCATCAGTATTAAAACTGCAGAGACGGTGTGGTTAGCAAATTAAATTAGTTGAGCATTGCAGTAACCGTGAATAATAAACGTTCCACTCCATCAAAAAAGCTGTTCTCATGTTTTTGCAAAGGTATAAATCTCTGAAGACAATTTAACGACTAATTTCGTAAGTCAACAAATACACCGTTGAAGGTTCTTCAGTCATTTACACAGGTTCGACGCAGTTCGGCCGGTGGAACAACGTTTCAGTGACGCTTTCTCATGTTGTTCTGGGATTACACGCTTATAATATTGCACAGCATCGTGACCGTGTCTTCGGAGGGCAGTGCAGAGAAGAGTGATGTAACGAAGGCGGTGGAATGCAGACCAGTGGCAAGGTCGCTGACCCTTCAGCCACTGGATTTACGGAGGCTGCACTACTAAGCTACATGCACAGGAAACTGGACTGACATCAAAACATTAACGTGTAATCAGAAACACGTGTGTAATACGAGTGGCTACTTGGGAAAAGAATAAAGATTAAATGAAAAATGGTCCATCATAAGCGGATTTCCTAAAAATGGTTCAGGTCTTACAAATATTAATCGGGTTTTATGAAATAACCAGCTGAGTGCCCAGCGATGGCCGGGAATTCATCTATATTGTCCGGCTTCAGTATTTAATTTAAGTCCACTCTTTTTGTCGACACAGGAGTAAATCCATCAGCGATACCGTCCCATTTTTAAAAATTACATTTTCATGCCCCCTATTTTATAAGAGAAGAATTTACTCATAACCACGGCGATAATTCAGTATCTTAAAAAATGTACATTATCGAGAAAAAGTGCCAACCTCACTATCTTCGAAAAATATTTATTCTCATACAAATATCTGCCGTTTATGTACGCTTTAAATTTCCGTACCCTTCTTCACCTTTGCCAACAAGGGCAGTAATCGTGATTTATCGCTATAATCCTTGCTTCATTCTGGGTCGTAAGGAACATATGTTCCAAATTTGGTCTCAACTGCTTCACGCATTTAGATTTGTAAACGGTACATACACAATAATATACTGAAACAGTATCTTATTGTGTTATATAACAATAATAATGGTAATAATTCAAATTTTTCAGCAAAACATTCAATTACCATTTAGTTAATACAATTGCAATTACGACGTTTCTTCCATCAATGTCGACTTGATCAAGTAAGTAGATCAACAAATTAAGAAAGTATTAATGCTAGATACATCATATTTAATTAAAATATAATTTTAAATTAAATAAGATAAATAACACACCTACATTTTCAAATAGAACAATTCCTTTTCATAATGTGAATAATTTAGTGTCGTGGACTTCGTCTTGCGAAGGTTGCCGACCGAATAAACCAGTACTGTACGCCGTTATATTTTAACAATGGTAGTATATATATATAAATTATTGGTTAAAAACAAAGGTCAAATACCGAACACCAATCCCACGAAATCCTTAACAAAATCAATTACTACGTCATTCAACCAACTTTTACATAATTCTCTAAAAACCTATTCCATTCCCACAACATCCAGCTTATATCCTGATCATCCAATAATCTATACACTATTATAAAACATGAGAAAGACCCAGTTGATAAAAACAAAATTTACAATGTAGTTTATCAATTAAATTGTAATGACTGTCCATATGTATACATCGGCCAAATTAAACGAGCCATCAGCACCAGAATTAAGGACACAGTTCCAATATCAGGCTTTCAAGCTGTTATTTCAAAACATAGATTACATTATAACCATACTATTGACTGGAATATATCCTAATTTCAGACAAAGACAGAAATGACAAATTCCGTTTAGTTTTAGAAATGCTTCACATTAAACGCAACACGAATACACTGAATGTAAAAACAGACACTGTTTTGCTTAGTAGTGTGTATGTCTTAATTCATGAAATATAATGTTTCAAATGTATACTGATTATTTTTGCTTCTTTAAATTTTGATGTTTTTTGGTTCTTTCATTATTGTATTCTGTGGCTCTACTTTTATAATTTTGTGGATTGTCATTTAGTTTAACCTGAAGTGGGCCCAGATCAGGAATGAAATATGTGTTTTAAATTATAGTTGGTTGTGTTGTATTAATTTTTTGTCTGTTATTGACCGCACTTAAGCATTAATGTATAAATTATTGTATCATAATTCACATTTAGTATATTTGGGTTGCAGTAGATAGTAATATTTTGCTCGTAATTATTGAGAAGTAATTAAGTTCCTCGTCCAAAACTTCCACATTTTGCCAACCGAAGTTATGGTTTTTACAATATATGTGTTTGGATTACAGCTGTGTACCTTTGAATATCCTGTTTTTTATGTTTAATGAGAATTTTAATGTTTTTTCGTTTGTCCAATAAGACTGCACTCGTATTTTGAGTTATAGGAAAAAAGGTAATCAACATGCCGAATATGAAAAATAACCAACGTTTAGGTCACTTCAATAAATGGAAAATGTAATCTTGTTTTACCCACTAACATATTTCAGAGATCTGTTCAACGTAGTTAAGTTACACGCTGGTAAAATTTGCACATGGTTCCGAGACAGGAACCACTACGATATTCATGGAACGGTTAAATTTGTGTACTAGTGTAGATTGTCTATCAAACACATCAAAATGATCCCAAAACAAGAGTTTTTACATTACGCTACTTTGTAAAGGAAGACGATGCTTTGTCCTGCCTCGTTGACCTTCTTGTATCTGTTACAGTGAGTGCGGAGGAAGTCCAACCTGTCAGCTGATCTACTTTTGGTGGTGACGGCCAGTGAACTGCTATACCACAATTACACATCGTATACACAGCGAAGAAGACAAAAAAGGTTCAGATAAACGATGAGTAATGGTCACATAGGAAATATTGGATCTGTGCCTAAGTCTTATTAATTTTTCTCTACTTGGCACTTCACACCGAATAACCAAAACGAGCTGAACAACATACAAACTCCTGTTTGCAACAATCAAACTACAAACGGAAGAAGTCAAATAAGAAAACATAATCAAGTGGTGCTAATCCAACGAAGAACGGAATGGACTAAAATTTTTGGAGAGGTATGAACTGAAAATAATCATATTCAATGTAAATTCTGCAATTTGTTTTCCATTAAAATGCATACTTGTAGCACCATCTATGTATAAATATAATCATATGCTGGGGCCCACTAATGGGCAGTTTCCCCATCTCATGTGTCAGGTGATTGTGATGAAGTTAACCACAAAATTTAAAAAACAATTTCTGGGTTCGCTTAACTAATCCTCCACGTTCGTCTGAGTTATTTTTGGGAGAGTGGCGCCTTCAGTCTTCATCTTCTCGTCCAAATTCGTGGTCCATTTTCCTTATTGCAGCTATAGGACAAACGTTTGCCACAGATTCTCTAAGATACAAACAAAATAGCATCTCAACATATCGCAGATGAAGAAGCCTCGCTAGACATTTCCCTGTCTGGAAAAGACGCCATCAACTTTATACAGTTGTGTAAACTATAAAGTAGTTTTGACTCTGGGTTTCCGGAGTCTCAGAAACTTTGTTACTTAAGTAAACCGTTATTTGGAAATATATTGAGGATTTACGATGCAAATAATTTCTAACTAGTACTTTAGCTGTCGAAATTATAAACGATGTACTCGAAGTAGCACACAATTTCGTTGTAACAGCTGGCAAAAAAGAGCATAACATGTAAAGACGAAAATGTTGAAACTAAATCGGCTGTCAAGTTTTAAATAAACAATTATGACGTAAATGTCTGCTGTTCAGTGCATTATCAAACACATCAAAATGATGTCCCTTCAATTAGTTTTTTTCTTTTATTGTTACAAACAGTAAGCTGTTAACAGATCCTTTTGATAATTTTAAAAGCTAATCAGTATGGATTGCCAAGTAGAGAAAAATAAATAGGACAACACGGAATTGCACAACCAATGCAATAATTTGTGGAGAAGGATTGTGAAATACAGCACAAGAATGGTAAAACTTCGAGTTTATGAGTAAAACTGAGTATCTGCGTAGAAAATAACGTTAATAAAACGAGACAAGCAGCGAGACATTTTATTGTAGGAGGTAAGAATAAAGAGACGGCAGTAAGAAGAATGAATAAGGAAGTATTTCTATATGTTTTTCTATGCGGTTGGTACATTAACGATATACAGCGAGATGGAAAGCGTGCATTAAAATATGACTGGAAAAATGTGAAAAGGCTGCTTCAGATAAAATTTACACTGAGATTAAGCCGATTTAGACATGGAAATAATGGAACCATAGCGTGTAATAGAATAATGAAACTCAGTTGTTTAAGGAACTAAGAAAACTGATATGAATTTGAACTTGAAATGCAAAGTGTAGACGGCCTCTCCACCAGAATTCTTACTGTTAAACGGGATTCAGACGTGGACTTGAAGAAGGGTCAAATCCTAGAAGGTAGAAAACCTCGAGGTCAGAGTAAGAACACGAAGATAAACGGCGACGCGACGCGACACGCCACGCTACTCTCCGTACCAGGGAAAACATTTCCCCCACAGGTCGACGACTCATTTACAGCAACAAGCACCTCGCGTATTTCACTCCCTGAAAACTACAAAATATATCTAACTAATGCCATAATTATCAACATAAGGTACATGCCCTCCAGGAAAGCTACGATCTAGACCTGTTGATTAGAATAGAACACTGCTTAAAACCGAGTATTCCTCAGGTTCTCAATTTCTGAAGGATAATAATCAGCGAATGGATTATCATTGAGACATTCAATCAACTCAGTTTATTTTAGTTTTTAATTTCATGAACCAAATCTAGCTATTTTAATAAAGTATGCATGTGAATTAGGTTACAGTCTTGTTCAGAGCTACAAAATATAAATATATTGAAGATCTAAACTCCTATTCGCATATTTCTCAGTCCTCAAATTGGACGAGGACAATGCGACTTAGAACACCTAACAAATGTATTTTTAACAAATCCTATACTTATTATCTATTACATTTTATAGCTGAGTTTCTTAACGGACCACATATGAACTGACAGTAATCTATTTCCTAGCGCCAATTATTTCAGAATTGATTTTACACTACGAAGTTGCGCTTACAAAGTTTGGGTTAAAGTGAACTCCTGCCAATCCCTACTACAATGGGCGGAGTTGTCCCCTGCGCATCGTGTTGACACACGACTAGCAAAATCTCCCGAACAATACCGTTATTTATTTACTTATTTATTCTCTTGCTGGTTACCAAACCTTTGTATGAGTATGAATACCATGTGCATGTTTATTTTCGCCTGAAATAGCTTCGGCACAAACAATTAGCTATAGTGTCTTCATTTCATTGCCTCTATTTTTTTTACTTATTAGAGCGCCGCCGAATATTCTCAGCAACACCGAGTGTTAATTCTAATACCAGCCTCTGATAACGTGAATGATAGTTCCCCCCTCCTTATCCAAGTTACTAATTTAGCAGCACGAACTGGGGAATCGAGAAGTCAGCTGTCGCACCAGCGGGGCAATACCACACGCTCAGAAATTTCCCGGCTGAGTGAGCTAGGAAGTCCTGAGAATTAGACATTTTATCGCACAAACAGAAATGATTGGTAAAGGTTTATTCTTCATCAAATTTATTTCATAATCAACGTTTCATAGATTCAAGAAGGTAGAAAGCTTGACCGACTTCTCTAATTTACGTATAATAAAAATTATGCACAATTTTCTTTAGAATTACATTGCAACACAAGTTCTAGATTTGAGTTTAAATTAGTTTGTGGAAACTCGACTGCTAGTGATCAATGAGAAATTTATGTTTAAACTTTCGTGCGTTTGAAGTAGCGGACTCAGATCGGTACTCATCCATTAACGAGGATGGGTTCTCGATACCCTCGTATTTCTTTCCTCGTCAACTTATCCTGCCGCGACATAAGAAGTTTCACTTCAAGTAACAGAAGATTAATTATTTACACAAGTGTTTCACTCGTAAAAACATTTGACGTCACAAAATTATTACGAGTTTTTAACATTGGTGTGTCCTAGAGGATGTTGCTGAGAATAGCAGCATCCGTTCTCGTCGTTCTACTTACGTAATGATTGTATATTTATAAACGGCCTTGCCTACAATCTCTAGGTGAATCGGCGAGGTGAAGCTCGGGCGCGAGAGTTACGAGACGTGATAACTTCGGGGCTCCGAAACTACTTTCTCTTATTATGAAAACAAACGTTCTCCACTAAAAGCACTCAAATGGTCACTCTGAATGCATAAATTCCACAAGTTTCGTACCTACGTGAAAACTGAACCGTTCATAAAGTAATACAAATGGACAAAGCAATTTTCTTCACTAAAATGCCAATAAAATTGTAAAATAATAATTATCAGAAAGTAGCAGAAATAACAGCATTTTAACTTCTAAATATCTGAAAAAGCAAATTTAAATGTTTACACAGGTGAGGCACTTAATAGTATATAATTTGCAAATGTACTCGAAAGAATTCGTAATATGAATAAAAGAAATTAGTAATTTTCATAAAAATAAACTTGTACGAATAGAATTTATTTTCTAGATGTCTCGAACCATTCTCCGCAACATATATGTGTTATTTCTTTTACTTGTTTAATTAAATATAATATGGCTGTGAACCTAACAACACTAGTTGGTGAGTCATTACAATTATATAAATAAAATGGCCAATTCGTCAGAAACAATAGAATAACAATAACGTTTTGTTCCCTAATTTGGAACTCCTTAAAGTGTACAAGTATAAAATAACAAATTTGGTATACATGAATATCTAAGAACTTTTTAGAAGACCATAAATATATAACTATTATATCTAACAATTCTAATGATCATGTAAATATAAATAAAAATACAAAAAAATTTAAGAGGAGTTCACAGAACAGATAAAATTACATAAATTTAGCTGAGAAGAAACAAAATATTATTAAAACCAATTAGCAGGCAATCCTGGTTTTCAATTCATCAAACGTTTCGTTCTATATTATGCGTAAATGTCTTCAGAATTTTAAATTTTTAAGTATTCAGTTTAAAATTAATTTAGCAAACAAGGGGTCCTGATACATAAATTATGTTGATTTTCATGTTATTAGTCTGTAATTTTTCGTTTTTCTCCATATCATGGTCGTTATTTACTCTAATTTGTATGGTTTAAAAGTTAAACAATTTAATAAAACATTATAACGTTGTTCTTTTCGAGGAAAAGTGTAACAACTTGGTATTGATGATTTCTAAGATTTAAATAAAAACTTTTATATACAGGTTATTAAAATATTCTTTACAATAAAGTAAATGCAAATATAAATAAAAAAACTGCAATTTACTTAATATTAAGTTTTGAAAAGAGAAACGAGTGTTGCAGACACAATCTATTTGGTAATAATATTTTGTTAGCAAAACCAAGTGAGATTTTCGAACCTTTCTGATGTCATTGGTATTATATTTTACTTAAATTTATGTACTTCAGTTTTTTTAGTGATGTCACGCACATAAATAAGAGAAACTCCTGGAGGAGTAAATATTTCGTTACCCTTTTTTTTCTTAAACCTTCAAGTTGGTATTTGCACGACTTCAGCGTGCGTGTCGATGAACACGACGGTACGTTGTCTGCTTCGTGCGCTGGAACATTGCCACACGTTTCAAAACTCGGACACGACGCAGCATAACAATATTCTAATTCCGTGATTCAAAACTCTTCTTTAATGCCAGAAATAACAAGGGCGTAAAGGGACTCGCCGTTTACGTATTTTTGGTATTCATATTAAATATATATATAATTATATACCAAGAAAACGTATTAGAAAGAACTACAACAATTGGAAAAGATGTACAGGAAATTTTGGTACTCTAATATTTTACTTCAGAAAACTTGGCAATGTGCGAAGATATTGAGGTGGAATTCAACAGATGAGACGAGTAAAACTAAGCACGAGGGGATCAAAACAGATTGAATCGGAGATCTGTAGAGATTGAAATCAGAGCTTCGATTCACTAACTCCTTCTTTGGCGTTACAACCCATAATGAGTTTTAGCATTATAAACCAATCCCTTCCAGTCTGCTCTTTCCATTGCCATTATCCTCCTGCTTCTTATTTCCATAGCTCCTGTATATCTTCACTCCATCTTTTTCTCGGTTTCTCCCTGAATGGTTTCCATGTCAAGGCCAAATGTTCCTCCAACCTTTCCAAGTGTTTAATCGACAACAATCTCTGACTATTCACATGTTAAATTATAATTTCGTGTTGCAATAGTCTGGTCTAAATCCGCATTGATACCTATTATTTCTTCGGAGTATACAGCCAATGTATTGAATATAATATTAGATAGTATTTTGTATGTTATGTTCAATAACACTGAAGTCGTCTTTTTATAAATTGGCTGTATTATTCCCTGGTTCAATTATCCGGTACAAATGACCACGGGAACAAAATAGAGTTGGAGACAGTGATATGGTGAGGTGGAAATCAGACATTCAAGTCACTAACTACATCGTCATTTAACGGATCCATTAGCAGTAATTAATGAGCGGAGCGGAAAAGTACTGTTTAAGTAATTGGGAAGAGCAATGCTCCGTAACCCTCCCCCCTCCCCCTGAAGGCATGCCAGAATATCCAGATAGTATTTGGTTACCACAGGCAAATAAATTTAAAAAAAAATTATGAATTTTATACCAAAATGTAAATGCATAGAAAGGGAAAAACGCTTGAGTGGGAAAACTAAAATCACGATGTAGATTACCCGATGAACAAATGTTGTAATCTGGAGAAGAGAGTATTAAAGCGGTATTATTTAAATTCGGTTCGTGATCAAAGCGTGACTAACGCGCTTCCATCCACGCAAGGAAACCTCCGCCTGGCGATGAGATCAGGAGCAAATATTTGCCCAAGTTTCGCAAATACCACGACTGGAGTCTGGTTCAACACTTTGTAAAGTGGCGCGAGTAGGAATTTTGGCATAGAAATGATCCGTCATGGACGGATAAAAACATTTTCAAGAGATTTCAAACTTCTTCCAGTGATGTGACTTTGTTCGATAAATTATGCTGGAAATGGTGCATCAAAACAAATGAAGAATCAATTTTTAATGATTACAGTAACTGGACCCGAGATTAGGCTATACTTGGGTCATAATGGTCGATCAATTGCCGTAGTAATAAACTAAGTGTCGGTTCAGGGACCATTGTCTTCTGCTGATCATTCGACCAGTCTCGATCTGGTCCCGTCTCGTGAATGAGCTGAATAACTGAAAATCAAATGAAGTAATGCTTTTGATTTAGCGACGCTGTTGAGACCCAGTGCCACAGAGTGTCTTGAACAGGTAACCTATTACTGAATCCAGATAGCCATGACTTTTACGTTCAAGGTCGTGGCGCAATTCCCAGTAACATGATCAGCAACTCCCGCAACGTGACGTAGAAGAACCAACAAAAATTGAAGACGTCTCCAGATTATGAATGACAGGTCTGCGCAAGTGTTAGTCTCATAATCTTGAATAACAACTATATTTTTATGGGTCTGGTCAGGCACTCACAATTGTATTCATGCTTAGACCAGAACATAGGAAGGTTACAGAAAAATAGTTTACTAGAATAACAAAAATTATACAGCCTCTAATAATAGTGTGGAAAATATATTAATATAACACGTGACTATACTTAAAGAATTTGTGTGTAATTTATATGCTGAGATTTAGTTAAACTATGTGTCATCGATAAACGGACGAATCGCATGTGGGTCATTTCGACAGTACTCAATTAGTACTTAATTGGAAATTAAGACTCGTTAATTGTTTAGTAGCCGAATAACTGGCCCCAAAAGAGAAAAACAACTATAACTTTATTGTCGCCAACTATGTTGTAAAATAAAAACTACTGATTGCTACAATCTATGTAATCAGAAGAAAACATTAATATTAATTACATTGAATCACATAATAATAATTTTATTACAAACAAATACAGAGAAACTTGATCGAAATATTTGTAAGAACGTAACTATTATTGTGCGACTTTATAAATAGATATTGATTAGATCTAAATTATTAATTATCAATAAAAACTAAAATATAAATTTGATTTTCATGTATTAATTCTATTTTTTGAAAAAGTACAATATAAATTTATTGTTTTGTTTTATAATGACATAATTAATGTTTTATTTAAATCTCCCAATAATATAAACTGAGACAAAAATACTAAAGACAAAAGTAACTTTTTCCATGTCATTTAAAAAATGAATTGTTTAAAATACAATGCATGTTTTATCCGCCAAACGAAACGCACTTTAAGAACCTAAAATGTTGAAATTTAGCACTCAAATTTATTTAGCCGCGTTCGAACATTTTTTTTAACATGACTGTAACTAACACTCGAAAGCTTCTATTTTAAGATATGACCGGAACGCAGTGAAATTATAATGGTTTTTCTATTTTGTAGGACTTATTTGACAGCTAAGCAGTTGAAGTAAAAATTTTAATTAATTTAACAATTTTAAAATTAAATCAAAATTACTTATATTATTTAACACACTAGACGGTTCCAACGATTCTTTCACATTTTCTGTTTTTTTTTCAGGTAAAAAGTCCATTTTGAAATTTCATTTGTTGTTAAAATTTTGGAATGGATGCAAATACATTTATTCTAATTAATATAATATATAGCGATGAAAATTTTACATACACGAAATTTATTTTTTAAGTTAAAATATATGTACTGTAAATGTAATTACAAAAAAATTGAAGCCAGAAGAAATTTGTTTACGTATCTTTATACCTGAAAAAGTCCCAAAATTGTGGACCAAGCGTTGTAACGTATCTGAAGTGTGAAATAATTTAATAAATTGTGACGTATTAGCTGTTTTCATGTTTATTTGTCAATTAATAAATTGTTTACGTGAAAACTTCATGTTTAGTTAATGAAAATGACAACACTCAATGTAGACTGATGTGAAAATGATTACGTTGTAATCATGTGATCGAGCCATGAGATATGAATAGATAAAATGTAATGGCAGTAGCTTACTATATATCACAAAATATCAGGCAGACCAAAAACTAGGAAAGGAGTGATTTCGTCAGACGGAGCTGCAAGGAAAGTACAATAACAAGTAGCCTCGGATCGAGATAGACGTCGCAAGAACGAATTGATGTATCGTTTTACGAAGAAACGGTAATTTATCAGCAAAATATTTCAATGGTCATTAATTGAAGAGTTTATTTCAAAACTTTCTCCCACGGATTCAGTTTACCAACACGAACTTATTGAATTCCTGCCTGGACTCGCTTAATCCGGTCGGCGCGCAATTAAATTCATATTCCAGAGAGGCGATTAAAATTCTTCGCAAAATAAAAACAGGTCCTTGGCGAATGCGATAGATCAATTAATTTAACGGCGTCTTGGCAGATAACAGGTGGTAAGCGGAGGTGGTAAAGAGCAGAGCTTTTTAAGACCACACCTGCTAAACAAACGAGTATTTCATGAAAAAAGTGTTAATGGAACGGCTCATGGATTGGCAGTAAAGAATCGATACAGCATAAATTTTGATCGGCTTGGAACTTAAAATTGTCTGTTCTCTCTGTTTGCCACAAGAGCTGTTATGAAATTCTACAATTTATGACTTTTGGACATTTATTGCATTTTATATACAAATAAAAAAATTGCATTTATTTATAATACACATCTAACTGTACAATGCTTTCTAACAATTTAAAGGGACTTCTAGTCATAAATACAAACAGGCTCAAGGATGCAATTCGCCACTTTTAATCTTCCAAAGCGCCATGGTTTAGTACATACATACATACACACACACACATATATATAGCAATGTCAACCTAAATAGAATAAAGTTTTATTATGGGACCCATTAATTTGATGTGAGATTCGAGGTATCGGCTTGATCACTGTCCTGCTGGTGACGATTTGAAATTATTTAATAACTTGCAGTCCAGTAATAAAAAAATTACATATAGGACATTGACTAAATAAATAAAAACGACAGTCGATCTTCTTGATGGAGGTTGTCAGAAAAGTTTTATATAAAAATATTTTCTCCGAGGTCTGAACATTTATTCACAAATGTATTTTAACTTAATATCCCTGTTTTTTAATTGTCTTGATTACGTCAATAGTGACAGTGCCACCGTTACGTCTATAATTAAATTATATATTCAGTTCACTTATTTACACATTGATACTATAAACAAGATTAGCCTAACAAGTCAAAAATATATTACCACGTGGCTCTGTAATGAAATTTAGCAACAAGGGGAGTACAAGAGCTTGCAACTTTCACTGTGCTTAACTTCTAAAAGCGAAGTCAACGTTACTCTAAATTTCTGGAACCACAACTAAAAATGTCTACAACTAGTTACATTATATGACTGTTTGATAGCAATAAACAGTAAATCAGTCTATAAGTCAGAAAACATTAATATAAAATAATTAATTCATTAAAATTAATTTGGAACCTGATCTGATGAATTGTAGAGAATCAAGAAAGTTTCATCTTCATAAATTTCTAGATTCTTTAAAATTCAGATGAAATTACAAATTTAACAATAAAGTTTGTATATAAAAGTTTTTCTGACCAATAACTTGATTTATTATTTTTAACTGTCCAAAACAAGTTATACCGGTCTCGTGTCGTTAAATTTACAAACATTTATTTTCGACAAATGAACAAGCGCAAAAAAAATTAAATTTGATTGTAAGGATATAAAATAAATATGATGTGACCAGGTGAATGGATATAAGATTATCCAGCTTCCGGACTTTTGTCCTTCTCTGCGGAGAGGCAACTTTCTTACTACGAGTTCATCTTCTGTTGGCACTGAACCAACCACATTCACAGTTGAGGTCAATTGAGAAGCGCAAATATTTTAAACGTTTTATGACCAAGTCCTGCGCATTCCGCTAAACACTTTAGCCGAGTAAATATATTACTTTCCTTACTGCTTTATGTGCAAACGATTATGCCCTTAACTACATATAATATATATATATAGTGTGTGTGTGTGTGTGTTGAGAGAGAGAGAGATTGGAAACACTAAATTTTGTTAGAGATGAAGAAAATATGTGTCGCAGATAAAAATATATAAACTCTAACATCAGTTTTCTGATTTTAAGTTTAGTAAATTAATAAATAAAAATATGGTCAAATAAGTCAGAAAATAAATTTAATTAGTATTTAATTAATATAAATACAACGCTTCATCAAACATTGTGAACTCCTTCAGGCAAATTTTTAAATGGACAAACTAATTACATTATGAGAAATTTGGTGTCGAAGGCATTCTCCCTTGACGATTTAAGAATTTACCTGAAGAAGTCCACAAAGCTGGATGAAACGTTGTATTTATATTAATTAAATTCCATTTCTGATTTATTTGGCCGTATTTTTATTTATTTATTATTTAAAATATATAAGCAAGTACAAATACTTAGATGCTATGTGAATAGTTATTTGAATACATTATTTTTCTAAGCACTGTTCAAATGCAATTGTGAGCTTTCATCGATTTTTCTTGGTGGTTGTTTCTGAGACTTCCTAAAATAGACAGGTTAGTTAGGAGTTTAATTCAGTTTCGTTTAAATGGGTGGTTATTTTAGTTAAGCTAAATCAGTGTAGTTCGTTTACATCTTAATTTTGTAAATGAATGATTCTAAGATTCGTTCACGTTCCCTGGCTTTGCTGATTACTTTAAATTTCGCCGATATCTGTTTTCTACCTTATATCTCAAAATATAATTATATAAATAATACAAATAAATTATTTTAAATATAATTTATACTCCTTAAAGATATTGACCACAACGTATCGTAATTTCAGATCAACTATTTAAATAAATCAATTATAAATTAAATATAATGTTGCTTGATATACTTCCACTTCATTTACAAGATATTTGTATTGTTACAAGTTCTATGAGTGCGTCGCATAATCAGTAATTATATAAAATACTAAGTATCCAGTGAACGAGCGATTCACCGAACAGATCAATTTATCACGTTATTTAGGTGGAAAAGTTGTATAGAACAATTCAAAATTGTTAAGTGAAAAAAGAAACAATGCGATAGCAAACGGACCAATAATAATCTCGACACGGACAAGTGAAAGTATACGAAAAACCTAGCAGTGAATTAATTCCTTGAATTATAAATAAAAAAGAAATATATTTTAATAAAATAAAAAAAGAACATACAAATTAAATAAAAAATGGTGCGACGTATCACTCCTCTTTTGGAAACTATTCAGGTTAAAAAGAATTAAAAGTCTTAATACCTACAAAGTTAACGAAAACAAGATTTACAAAAAAAATATATAAATTTAATTAAAATAACTCCAATTTATTTCTTGAAGCATTCAGAATAAATAAATTTTGGTCGTTCTAATTTTTCTTAGCTATTTTTATTATTGCTGGCTGGTTTATTAATTTGTAACTCAAGGAAAATTACAGAATTCATGAAACAATAAGATATAATAGTATTAGTTTTTTATATCACCATTTTATTTAGAACCGCCTTTTCATATGACATATTTAAAGAAACCATGCCATGGCCGATTATATTCTGCAATGCAAATTTTAGAAAATATCAGAGGGTGATAAACATGAATTTTAAAAATTATAATTTAATATATTTAATTGCAAAAACTGAAGGAATAATTTAAGTGACAGTTCCAGAGAATTTTAGTTTGTGTGTTTTCTTTTAATTGTGTATTTAATATATGATAAATACTACTATTAAAATAATGAAAGGAAAGAAAATAATATAATCTTTTGAAATATGGTGGTATAGAAGAATGCTGAAAATCTGATGAGTGGATAGAGTAACTAAACAGAAAGTTCTAAGCAGATTAAGAGAAGGGAGACCAATATGGCGGAAGTTGACCAAGAAAATGGATAGATTAATAGGCGACGTTTTGAGACATGAAGGTCTTGTAAAATTATCATTAGAGGGAAGTGTGTAGGGTAAGAACAGAAGAGGGAGACCAAGGATGGAATGTGTTGATTCTGGAGGATGTGGTAGTTTTGTAGGAAAGTAAAGGCTGGCGCAGAATAGAATAGCTGCAACTGAAACAACAACAAATACTAACAAAAATCAATCATTATAGTTTAAAAGATGTGATTGGCGATGAGTGAAGTCTCGATTCCGTTTATATCACTTGTTAAACAACAGAGTTGAGTCGGTTTAAATACTCAGCCGGGATAATACAAATAAGTACCCGGGCACCCAGTTAGCATAACATAAAAGACTACTAAAACTGACAATATATTTCTGTTGAGTATGAAACACAGGAATATGGCTGAATTGTATACGATAATTTAAAATAAATGACTTCAGTCCCCGTTTGAGATATATTTTTTCGACGTTTCTATACAGTAACGCGTAGCGTAAAGTTTTTGATGACAACCATTTTTCTACGTTGACGCTACAAATAAAAAAGATAAAAAGGACCATTTTCAAATGAAATCTTTTGATCTGCGAATATCCTGGAAATCCTCAAAGTGGCTTTATTCCGCCGTATCTGTTGAGTGATGTAACCAATTTATCAGAACTTGAGGTCCTGTCGAAAAAGCGACGGAGTGCGAAGAAAAGCTTCCATTAATCAATTCCTTACGCCGTCAAAAGGCTATTCGTGATAAAATTTGACTTAATGTCAGTCCTGAGTTTCTAAAACATCTCAAGCACGGTGGTATGTTTCAAATTTGCAGGTAAAAACGTCTAAATCTAATTTTAATGACTAATAACGTCAATAAATAGTTACATTGCGTAAAAGTTTTAAGTAACTAAGAGGATTGATGACCTTATAATTATCCATAAACATTGCGTGAAGGTTGATTCAAAATTTATATCCCGCAGTAAAACTATCTCGTAAGAACAATCTATCTTATGCCGTCAAAAACAATGTAGAATAAAAGGCAAATTATATATTACTCTGCTCAGATCATCAATCAATGTCACAGGAGCTTACTGAAACCAAAATTTACAACAATCCTGGACTAACGAGGAACGCACTAAAGTTTGCGGAAAAAAATCTGAGCACAGGCATATATATTAAATTGGAATCAACGGGGAAAGAAAAAAGGATTAAAATAACCGGTACCAATTATACAGTTTTTTTCACCTCGAATAAATCAGGCGGTTAGTATGGAAAAAGAAACAGTTCTTCGGTTTTCTTGCGAGCTTGATGCTGAGTAAAATAAAAGCTACTAATCTTCTTCTTATTCCTTGGATCTGCAGCCCATTGAGGGCTTTGGCCAACCGGGTCGACTGCGGACTGTCATCTTACATGACACATTCCGAATTTGAAGTGACACGTGGTCAGCAGTCTTAATCCCAGTCCTCGTGACCATGACGACACAAACATCGAAGCCCATGCAAGGATTCGAGCACAGGACCTCTGTGTTGTGACGCAGCGACGCTAACCACTATTTTGACGGATCATCGGTTGTTTAAATTAACGATTATATCTATGGCGAAAAAGTAAAACCGAAACAAGAAAACCGGTATTTGGTTATAACAAATTTTCCCAATCCTACGAAGAAAAAGTCTATTAATTAGGCCATTGAACAAACATAACTATAAGAAAACTAAGATTTTATTGAAATAATTTTGAATATTCCGAATCTGGATCAATTTATGCCAAAGATTCAAGCACTGGTTAAAAAAAACTTTTTTGAAAACATTTTTTGTGCTAATTATTTTTAATAAAGTAATTAAATAAATCTTATTTAATGCTATAAATAAAAACCAAAGAATGTCCAAACGTCAGAAATGAAATAACTTAATTACAAAACTTTCGTCCTGCGCTTCATCCGGCTACATTATATTTTGTAATATTTTAATAAATGAACTGACGAAGTCCCAAAAGTTGGGAGACAAAAGCGTTTTCAAATTAAATTATCCTATTTCTGACTTTTGGCTATTCCATGTACTTCATTTAATTTTATTTATTAAATTTTTACTGTGTGAAAATTGTTTGTTGCTGTTTTATTTTTGTAATCTAGGTAAAATACTGTTTTGTAACAATTTATCAAATATCTATTCTCAGTATTACTTTTGTGTTTGAAATAGCACAATATATTCAACAGTATGATTATTTACAAACAATTATTCATATATTTTTTATGAATTGTGGTTTCCATCCTTCAAAATGCCATGAAAATAATAATTATCCCACACGTAGATATCTAGAATTTTTTGCTCTATTTCGCTATTTTTATAAAACTTCCGAGTTGAATCTGAAATTTGATACTATAGAAACAGTGTAAAACTAATTTAATGATTTTTATCTGGTTCACCAATAGACGTATTGCAACTCAAAACTTGAAGGAAAACTAAAATCCAAAAAATGAGGCTCACACAGTTCTCCCCTGGGAAATTATCCTAGTTTATTTGCAATCGACAACTTTTTATTAAACGTTCTACATAAAAAACATATATATATACATGTAAGTATTTTGACAGGTAATTATTAATTTCATACTTAGTCTTATTCAATCTAATTTTAATATATTTGTAAATTAAATGGAAAGGATGAGAATTAAGAATAAGAATATTTACATAGCTCTTTTATGGAATAATGAGTGATTTACGTGTAATTAAGAAGTAGATTTGTAATTATCTGATTGTAACAAACTGTAACCAAAACATCAAGAAAATTAAGAGAGCAATATTTTTCCATTTGAATGTACTGTGAAAATTTTGGGTGGTAATTAATCGTATCGATTGTAGGGATAATACAAAAAATATTCACAACATAACTTAAATATTTTAGTTGTTTAAAATGTAAAGATAAAATACACAAGGCTTCCAAATCTCTCATAACAATTTCTCCTAAAAAGGGAGAAAAATGATTTCCTATGAGGAACCACTGATTTGTTAATAAATATAATTAAACGAAAAATAAGCCGAGCCTAAAATTAAATTGATTGATATTTTAATTTTTGGCAAAGGCGTTATAGTATATATTTTAAAACTTAGTATAATCAATGCATGGGGAAAAGAATTAAATAAGGAAAATAAAACTAATGATAATAAAATGAAATGTCATATTAATAATGCACGCAGGTACAGATTTTTAAGTACAAATTCTCGAAAGAAAAACGTGTTAAGAATGCTTCGAGGTATTTTTAAGATGTTATTACAGAATGACAAGTGGTCTACAGTGGATGAAGTGCAATAGACATTTGTAGGGAATGTCAGCACGGCAGAATGAAGTTTAGAAATCAAAACTGCACAGAATGGAATGGAATACGTAATTAATATATAAAAAGATGGATACCGATTTTTTCCTTCTTTATATTGAGAAGACGGGAAGTGAACTACTTGAAGTGGAACTGACATGATCTATCCGACACAGTTTTCCCTTTTGAGTATACCTTACGACCTCGAGTCTGACTGCTTTTTGTTCCTGTAAGCCAACGTCGATAACAATTCCAAGCGAGTTTGCTATGGTTACATCAAAGCACAGCCGACGGTCGATTCCTGTTTTGAAGTTTCCTTCCTACGTCTTTTAACACTGGATGTTGAGACAAACATACGGATCGATCAGCCGTAAAGCAGACTGGATTACACAGTATTGCGGCAAGTCGCTTTGTCCGTTTCCGCACTTCAAAGGGATTAATGCATAAAAAACAAAGCTTCAGCAGATAGCGGCAGATATACTGTCACTGCAGTGTACTGTAGAGGCTTATGGCTGTCTGCCTACTTTAATTTGTTACAAGTCTCTCCATTTGCACCGCACATATACAGTTACAGAAATGAATCTGAAAGCTTTGTCCACGGTCCATGACATTGTATCTGGATAACTAAAAACAATGGCAGGTATATATGCCTACATACTGAAATACAGAAAAATAAATCCTCACTTTCAACCTATTTTCTCTTCACATTTTCAAAGGTTTGTATACGATTTTGCCCATTTTATAGAACCTAAATCTGCATGCTAATCGCTCATTAATATAATTTTACGTTTTCCCGTGTTCCGCCATTTAGCATGAAAACTAAAGCACTGACTGACCCCTTGTACGCAATTTTTTCAGTGCCGTTTCACAAAGAATTACGTATCTGAATTGTATTGAGCTTCAAAGCGCCACTTCTCAAATTGGTAAGTCCTTGATCCCGGAATATTCCTACAGAACCAACCATTTTCTGAAGGAGATTCTACAGAAAAGTTTCCCTCTCTCAATTTTTAACTAAAATCAAATAATAGTGCGCATTAATGAAAAGAGTATTAACACCAGATTCGACAATCAAAGGAGTTATAAGTATATTGCCGAAGTGTAGTTCCAGAAGAAATGGGATGAGAAACTATTGGATCTACCGCATCTGCAAAACAATGGAAATACAGATGAATACGGGTTACGGCAAATCGCGTCCTCCTTTTCATCCACGAAACGTTTTTTATATGAAACAATTTTGACAAAGTATATTGTAGATGTTGCCTTGTCGCGACTGTACAAATGGGGTGATAGTACATTCAGATGCTGAAAAACGAGTGTCAAATATGTTACTACTTATCTATAAGAAAATCTCTATGATGCTACAATTTATTAAGTCGTGTCCCGGTTTTGTTTTAAATTTTCATCTAGGGTAAATATCTGTGGTAAATGTGCTGCTGATACAAGCATTGCCAGGTTCAGGTAAACGAGTCTATGAAAAAGCTTTCGTTTAAAGATAGCCACATTCCAGTCAACCAGGAAATATTATATTTGTCTGAGGATGCTGAGGTCAGTTTCCACCAATTAGAGAGACTAATAAAAAAGGAGAGGGAAGAGGAGGAAGGAAAAAAATTGAACAGGAGTAAGAAAGACGTTCTTGGTTGCCGGAGAACGACTACAAAAGCAGAAGACTACGTGGCAGAAAGAACCGTAAGTCCTAGTGGAGCAATCCTTACTGGTAAACTGTCGAAATTTCCTTCCTGAGAGTTTTGCAACGTTGCTTTAATTTTTGTCTTTTTGATCAAAATTCCTATCTTTGAACTTCCTCCTTAAAACACGGCAACTGTGGGGGTGCAGCCGGCAATATTATTTAAACTTAACACTATTTATTTCAAAAATATTTTTATTAAAATAAATTAATTTTTTTAATTTAATTTAATTTACGGACCACGTGGTGTGCTATAATGGAGTTAACAGGTAGGGTACAGAATGAAAAGATTAATGTTAAAAACGTGACGCTCTCGACGGTAGATGAAACTAGGTGAGCATTTATTTTAGTTGCTATAACATTAGTCCACAGGAATACATTGAAATACTATAATAACTGAAATCTCGTAAGCTTACTACTTGTTTACGTCACGAAACAATTTTAGTTTCATTTAATGGCAGATATATTTCCTTATCCTAACAATAGTCTAGATTAGTGCTCATTTATTTTCGAATGATTTTTATTTGATATATTTGTCCCGTCGAAAGCGTGAAATGTATATTAGCTGCTTCCAAAGAAATTGTTTTATGGATGACTTAATAGCCGAGTAGTTTTCTGGTCTTCTACTTATTCAAGATAATAGATGACTCCAAAACACAAAGTATTATATAATCGCAGCATTAATCACGGAAGTGAGTTTTAGAAAGAGAAGAGGCGAGCGTCAGCAACCGGTCCGCACGCCTGGAGCAGAGCCGACCTACCTCAACATCAACGTCACGTCCGTTAGGCTCCCACATCACGCATCACCATCACCATCAAGCACGGATCGCACTGTTGTCATGTGAAACATAAACATGCTACGCAGGAGATGACAACCTATTTCAAATCCGTTTGGTAGGGTTAAAAAAAAGTCAAGGAAGCAGTGTTGAAATATTTTCGCAGATTTTATCACAAGTAGCCCAATTTTCTCATTTATTTATATTTCTATAAGAGTATTTTACGTCCGAAAACAATATATTTAAAAAAATTATTTAATTTAGCAGTATGATAATTATGAGTGGTTTGATAAAATATAAATGAACATTACGATTTAAACACTAGTGTAACAATATGAAAATTATTTAAATTATACTGTAATCAAACCAAAATTTTAATCAATTCAACTCTTTATTAAAATGGCTCTTGGTGAGTACTGAATGAGAACAGTTTCTATAAATAACTGAGTTCCTGGCGATGCCCGGTCATTCATTTTTATAATTATTCTTCGTCAACACGTGATTAAACCATCAGCAAGAATGTAACATTTTTTTAAATTTACCTTTTCACGCCCTGATCCTACTTTATGACAAAATAACCAACGCCATGACGAAGCATTTAAATCTACTATAGGTACCTTAAATAATTACATATACACAGAAATAGTCAATTATATTTATAAGAAGATACTTGAACCGGCTTCGGCCTGATTACCGTCAAATAATGTGTGTAGATACATGTATATATCTACTAAAAATAAAATTGAGTGCGTGCTGCCATAGTCTTTATACAAAGTGCCTCAATCACTCGCACTGCGACTTACAAACATTTTTGTTCGTTTAAAAAGTATCATTACTGAAATAGTAAAATTTAAACATTATTTCATGCTTAACTGAAATTTAATGTAACTTGACAATGCACCTTTCACATTTCAACAAAATATTGTTACATATGTATTTCATTTGTTCAATGTCGAGTTAATCGATGAATAATTCATTCAGAATACACGGCAATCCGAAATATAAATGACAAAATAATTGCATGCTACGACGCAATGAACTTGTGCATATATTGATGACCAAGTCATATGCCACAAACGGTCAAGCTGAAAATTTGGGATTACATGTTTCATGTCAACTTATACACTTATATACTAATAAACATTATAACAGCCAGAATGGCAGAATTTTTAATATTATTGAACACATTTTATACGTTACAATGTTTCGTCCACAATTATGGGACTTCTGGTAAAAATTACGTAGAATTTGGTCTAGAGTTAAAACGTTTTTTTGGATGCAAATGCGTATATTTCAATTTAAAAAATAGTGTTTCAAAATTAAATATTTTGCATCTTGCGTATAACCGATAAATTTTAATTATGTATCTTTTTAACCCCCGAAGTCCCAAAACTGTGGGCGAAACGTAGTAGCATATATAATGTGTTAAATAATATGAACAATTTAACTTATTGGCCGCTTTGATGTTTATTTGTTAATTTTATAAATGTAAGATCAATTCAAATATTGATTTTTCAAACTACATCTATGTTCTTTCTCACTATCTCCCACTCAAGAATTATTCTCTTATTTCTCAATGGGGAAAGCTCTGAATTAAGCTCTTCAATGTCTAACTTTACCAGTTCCGTTTATTAGTTCTACAGCCCCCTTGGAGCACCTACTGTTCAATATTCATTTTGGTTTCTACCGGTAACTTCCAATGTTATTCTTAGTCACGTGATGAGTATTTTCAGAAAACAGCTCACGGAAATGATTTTTTATATGAAATCATACAATAAAGTTATCGAAATTTAGAGAAGTGCCATTATCGATTTTGTGACCTATTTTTAATATATATATATATATATATATATCTCCATCATGAGGTGAACTAGTGAATAAGCGCTACTTATATATATATATATATATAAACTGAAAGATTAAATACAGTTGAACAATTGCCATGTTCCTTAACAGATAAAATTTTTCCATTGGATGATACCCAATCATTGTTATTCCTGAATGGTCAATTCTGAAGGAAGCAATTGTCAAGTCAGCGAAAGGCCATTTTAACGCAACCGTGATAATAATTTTCCATTACGTTTATTATTGTTTTTGTTAATTTTGTGCATTTTGTGTTAGAAAGCGAATTTTTGTTTGAGGTCTTCTGTTCTTTCACAGGATTGAGTCCACACTATTGTGTTTTGTTAACACTTATTTTCTGAACGGCATGTGGCAAAAGGAGGAATTTTCAGCGCGGCTGTCAGATTACAATTTATCCTACACTGCAGTTTTCTGCTTCATCAGCACTGACTAACAAATCTGTTGTTGTCTAAGACGTATCATGTTCGCTTAGTGACAAATCGTCTCTTCCAAGCACAGTCGTTAGGGAGAAAGTGCGACAACAGTTAAATCATGAAACAGACTGCTACGTTTCGCTTCCCATTCGCTCGGGGGAATTCTGGCAGAGTTCAGCCCCACCTGATGAACGACCTCGTTATTCAACCTGGGGCGAGGGTATTACCGCAAAAGAAAAAAAGAATAATTAGTTTTAGAGTTTTTTTACTCTGTCGTTAGTAAAAGAAAACTTTATCCGGTCGAGAGAAACGTTTCTTGTTTTTATTTGGGGCTGGAATGTTTCCGGGATCAGAGAACTATTCTATAAATCTTTTATCAATTTTAAAAAGAGTTTCATCCTGTATGTCGGCTCTCATGACATATTTTGTTTAAGATAAATGAAGTGACCATTTCACAGACAAAAAATTTGGGACTTCATCAGGTAAAAGGGAGACAAATTTATTTAGTTTTGTTAATGTATGCAAATAAAACGTAGACAACGACGTAAAATTTAATATTTGTACCTCTACTTTTTAACACGGTATGTGTATAATTCCATACATTAAACAATTTTAAAACTCAAGAAATTTGTTTTGTCTCCTTTTTACCAAAAGAAGCCAAAAATTTGTGAGCGAAAGCTCGTTGCAGTTGAATAAAATTGGTAAATTCTCTGTAAAATGACAATTTATCTTTATAAATTCATACACGTGAAAGGTACCCGAATATTATATATTAGCACAATGAAAAGATTATAGAGATCTTACAGAAATGTTGAAAGTGATAATATATACATGGCATAAAAACAATTTAAACTAAGAGTTGTGTAACTTGTAAATGTCAATTCTATATGCATATTCCTTCCTCTCTATGTTGTATGGTTACAAGTAAAGTCTCTTCACGCTAGATTAAATATTTTTTGCGGAAAATTTTATTTACAGTTCGTGAGATTCTACATGGCACGTTCAGATGCGCAGTAGGGAAAGGACGAGAAGGGAAGTATTGTCGTTTGAGGAAGAACTTCCCATTCAACGGACTGCCGGAACGTTAGCAGCATTGTTACAAACATGAATTGTATTCATACGAACGGGATATGGAGACTGTGGCAACGTATTTTAACGTACCCTATATTTATTATCTATTAAATATTACGAGCGAGTTTCTTGACGTACAATATATGCTAAACAGACAGCAACATATTTCCTAGCACCAATATTTTCAGAACTGCTTTTACATAACCAAGTTGCGTGTAAAAGACTAGAGTTAAAGTGAGATACTGTCTACCCCGACAACAATATGGGCGGAGTTTTCGTGTTGAAACACGAATAGCTAAATCTCCCGAACTGTAACTTCAAGTTTATGTATCTCTCTTTCCTTTGTGATGCGATTTAAAAGAAATCATTATATACACACCACCTCTGATATTATTCTCAATTATCCCATATTAAATACGTTTATTTAAATAAAGATTCGATATGTTCCTTTCCCATATCAAATACTTGAAGTTTAGGCAATTCTTTTGTATACTTCTTTAATCCAAGATCATTGGATTGCTTGCTGTTGAATATTGAAACATCCTTTTAGACGGTCACTACTAGTTTAACAGACTATGTCTTACGGGAAACAGAGTAATATTTTTAACTATTCCGAAGTACGTTGCACGGATTAAGTTATATTAGTATTAGTCAAACTTTAAATTAAATATAAGGATTATGATTCGTTAGTTTCCGAAAGGTCCAAATAAATAATTCTTAGTAAACGTAGTGACCGTCATTTCTAATTAAACAATCTGAAACCCCGAATTAATTGACCTTAGTATAAAACGTATTTTTTAAAACAAGATTAATAACCCTTTGTTCTTAGTCAGCGTTCTTACGGATGATTTGAGATCTTGCCCTATTGGCACGCCTCAACCAGAGATCTTAACCCGTTATGTTTTAACGGTTGTCCTACCGGAAGCTATCCTACCAGAAGCCTCTTCCTTACTTTCCCTCAGACATTTGGTCCAAACCGCATTTGCTCATAACGGGAAACAGAAACGCGAAGAAAATAAATAGTATTAAATTACATTGGACCGACAGTATCACGTTGCCCATTGCCACGATGTGGGTTAAGTTTTAAAATAAGACTCTTTTGAGCCACACGTCACTATAATTGTGCCAACTCATCATAACTGAGCTTAAAGAGTGAGGAAGCCATATGATGCGGATAGAAGCCTACTCGATATACATACGTGAAGTGATAAACGTTTAATGCAGGTCAATCACTTTTTTTACTTAAGCAAATATGTTACTTTCATATAAATTCTATTTATTAGCAGTTCGATTGATTTTGATAGCTGGATTATCCGCTGTAACAGCGGCAACTGACTTCATGTGCTAATAAAATTTCCAGATATAGTTAACAAAGAAGTTGAAAGAGTATGTTTTTTACCGTATACTTACATAGAAAAAAACAAGAAATAAAAAATAACACAAATTTTAACTGTACAGATTTTAAAGAAAAGAAAACGTAGATATTTCTCTCAGGGTCAATTGTTATTGAGAGACCTAAAGGGAAATATATAATTTTGTGGCATAAAGTTTACATTAAATTTTGTCTTATCTGATTGTCCACAATGTACTTATTTTGCGGCCTCCATGTTGATAAACACACAACGTGGGATTTACAACACAATCATGTGCGTTAAAGGCCTATTAAAGGAACATACGTGATTATGAACTGTATTAGAAACGGTATTAAAATTTGGTTATCATGAACCTCAAAATATCTGCAAATGAAATGTGTTAGAATTACGTTTAATCTTAGAAGAGCTGAAAGTGTTCAAACAATATTCAGAAATGAAAACATATTGACTGCGGTTTCCGATATATACACTATATAAAGTATATTATTATTTAGGCACATTGGGGAAACATTGATTATCAATGAATATATACGTCAACATAACTCAATGAAAAAATCTATTTTAGGAACAATTCTTAAAGAAAATTTAATGATACGGACCTCTGTAATAGGATTACAGTTTAATAACAATTTTACAAGAGACTTAAAATTGTTCGATACAGTTCAAAACATATCTGTAATTAATACGTTAAATTATAAAATAAATGAAAACTGTATTTTAACTGGTATGTACAAGTAAAGCTGGGAGTAATATTATTACTTGGTACTTACAGTGCAGTAACAACTGTATTACGATGTCACGGCGTTTTGCGGTATAGGAAATAATCAAATATGTTAAGAAAAATCACAATTTAAAGATTTTTTTTAATATCACAAGAATAAGTAATTTAACTTTCGCAGTCAGTTATCTATTTTTCTTGATCGGAATGGGCTCTAATTACAATAAGCGTATAAGAAAAAGTACTTATATTTCTGTTGGCATTTGCAGCACGTTCTATGTATACCTTTTTTCACGTAAATTCAAGCGAGAACTGAAAGGAGTAACAAAAGGTGAGTCTCCCATTCGATTGTTTGTAATCCCATGTAGCAATTAGCCTGTTACGGCGATTGTTAACAGGCCCGCACATTACGAGCGATTTCATGGTGTGTAAAACTGCCATTAGTTCTCAGACCGAGCCCGAAAAGAGAATAAAAGCGCTCCGAAGGAACAGAACAGTCGCAATTAGGCAATTCTCCAGACGGCTCCAATTAAGTCTGTATTCTTCCGCATGGCGCTTTAATTGCCCCAACACCACGGATTTATCTGGCCATTTTCCCGTCAACAGAATTAGTGCTTTTCTCGTACATATATTAACAGGAATGGAAATGGTCTATATATTTATATGTCAACTATTACTCGGTATGGAAATGCACTCGTAAATTTAGCAGTTGCTGCACGATAGGAAATGGAATAATTTTGTCTGATATTTTCAATTTAATTATCGAATAATTAATATATATTTATCTGACTGATTAAAATAAATGAATTCAACCACCAAATTATTCAGAAATAAATAAAATATAAAAAGTTAGAAAACTTTAATAAAAATAAAGCGAAGTATCGTTCCCTTCTATACAACATTGGCTGGTGAAAATATTAAATTCTATAAATAATTTATATTTGCACCCGAAGACACGATACGTTATTTTCTTCAATGAATTCTAATTATCTTCAGTTTATTAACATTTATTTCTGTCTAATTTGGCTATTGTATTCGTTTAATCATCAATTACTACTAACTACTGGGTGATTGAAAACGCTATTATATTAAAATTTCAGGCTTTCATAATTAATCCAATACCTCTGTAAAATCTCTGATTGATGTCAACTATAAAATACTTATCTACCATAGCGCTAAATTAGAAAAATCTTGTTGATAAAAATCGAATTCATTACGTAGTTTCAGGATTAAATTGTAATAATTGTAGGTCCAACTTAAAGATCCATGATTAATTATGTTGTCAACATTTTAGACACAAATCATACTTTCAACTCTGATAATTACCGAATTTTAGACAAATATAACACTCAACAAATTTAGACTCGCATTTATGAAATTTGACTCACTTATGTTTTAAATCAATCTCAAATTTTATAACTCCATTAATAAATATTATTTATTAATTTAGTTAAACTATTTTACTGGATCTGTCGGAAAATGTGCCATAATTATTTATATATAAATTATGGAAAATCGGATGTAAAAATCTACATGAAAATTAGAGCAACCACCCGTTAAGCGGAAGGTCCAGGTTGAGATTATTATATTTTGATCTCCTAAACTTAGTTTTAGAATTTTTCAAAAACCATTTCAATAACAAAATTTTATGTGTTCTTTATCTGAGCTTCAATATTCTCCGTTTGACTTGAATTATTTTCTTTAAAAGGAAAATTATATATTTCAGTACAATCTAAATATTTCAATGGAATCAAAATAGCCTCCGATTCCAGTTAAATTTTATAATTTTGTCTATCAAAATATATAAAATGTAATTTTATTATTGAAAAGATTTTACTAATATCTTTCTTTATATTGAAGATTGGCAATATGATATAACAATATAACAAAATAAACTAATAATATTTATTCAAGAAGTTTAAAAACTTGAGATTGATATACAATCTAAGGGCTCAAATTACATAATTATCCAATTCTTAACAGTAGAAGAATATTTATATTCCTTGAAGAATGGATTCAGATTAGCTTCATAAATGTTACATATTAAACAAAAAATATTCCCTCAATATCAAAATGTATACTGATTTATTAAACAATACTACAAAGAATCAGTGTTCGTGCATAAAGAAAGACGGGCATTACCTTATCCCTGCAGTCTACGTGAACTCTGCCGCTGTCCAAGAGTCTCGACAATCTTTGGGCATCCCCCTGCAGGGCAGCAAGGTGAAGCTGAATGTCCCACGGAGACTCCTTCTAAAACAACACAAACACAAAATTCAGCATTTGTTAGAAGAACTGAAGGAATAAGCGCCTTAAGCTTTATCATTTTATGCACATAAGTAACACGAGAGAGATCCAAATGGAAATGGAATATTTTACCCGAGAGGCTGCCATCTTATTTTTAAGCATTTTTTAATTGACTCCAAATTATACACAATCTGTCTATTATAACAGACAATAAATACATTTTTTGTGATGCTTAGAGTTGTATTCCGCGACTGTAGTTTCAAAATACCATACAGTAATAAATAATAGGCAGATTTACCTTTCCGTAATCGAGACGAAAAAAAGTGTTTCACACATAAGTAATACTAAAAAGTACATCAACAGAATTATTTCACGTTAACTGAAATTTAATGCTTGTCACGATAACTAAATGTAATCTACATATCGGTTGCGGTCAGAAGGAGGGGGAATCGCCTCAGCTTGCTTGGCCAGTCCCGCATTCTACAACTAACCCTCCCCATTTCCTGGCCATGACTATAACTTACCTACCGTGTTTGAACATGTCAGATTATAGATATTTGCGGAATATGACGAAATTGGGCGTATGATTCTTGGGTAGGATATTCTTATCTTCAACAAAGAACGCTTTAAATGCTTATCCTGTAGTTGTAGGCATACCTTGCAAAACAAAAATTTCCCTTATGATCAATGTAGTCTATCCAAACAGTAACAATGGTTGTTGTACTTATATTATTAATGAATGAAACATTATGTAGATGACAAAATAATTAGAAAATTTAATCAGAATTCGTCTTTCTACGTTTAATTTAACTACAAGACTGCAAAGGTTGTTCAAAAATACTAATTCCAAGTCCAGAAGGCACATTCCGAAGTGATCGGATAAAACCAGCTGCATATGAAATTTTAGTTCCCATTTATTAAAGAATTTAAACTCGTAGTACTGATTGGAAATTTAATTTGCAGTGATTACAGCTGACAATTAGTATCAGTCACTGTATTTCTCACAGGATCTTTAATAGGGATTTTTTTAGAGAGGGATGAAAAAAGAGTTGTCATACTATGAATAGGAGGAAGGTAACAATTGTTACGATCCAGATCACTGCTTTCCGCTTCCGCCAACTGGAACAGTGCGGAATCGTCCGGCTGTTACAGGTTAACGATCGGGAACACTAAATCACAGTCGGAAAAGATTTATAAAGCGTGATTTGTGCTGGAAGCAAATAAAAAATAGAAAATTCGAACTGTAATGTCATCGAATGATAGCTTTAACATTTAAGGGACTATTTTCAATGAGATGACGGCAGAGGGAAACACCTTGGAACTTAGTCGGATTAACTGAGAGTTAAAATAACATAACCTGAAATGTCAATGAACCAAGCATTAAAGCCTATATAAATTATATACTAGCTATGTCCTCAACATTGGACACATTGAAATCCGTCGAGCAGTTCCGGAGCCTATTCGAGACAAACTTCCAGACAGACATTTAAATTATATTTATTGGTATAGATAGGTAGGTGTCCGACGATACCCTGTGACATTCAATTATATTAGGGTGACCAACCATCGGGGTCAATTCCGGGTTCAAACCTCTGTCTTCGGTTGCGAGGCGTAATCTCGGCTTTGTCCCCCGAAAACACCCTTAACCCTATTAAAAAGGATATTTAAGTTACGTATAACAATCTATAATAAAATCTTTAATTTTGCCTGATTAGTGTTTTACAAATTTTATGGAATGAGAAGTAAGATTATTACTAACGATAACGTCGCAAATAATAGCGTCATTTGCAGTGAACATTTGATAAAGTTTAATTATTAAAACATTTGTATACAGTAAATTAAAGAAAGATTGGATCAGTCAAATATCATTTGGTGAAAGATTTTCTTTATTTCTATACTGCCTTTAAATTAATTTTAAAGACTATCATTCCACTATTTGTGGAACAATTGTGCTCAGAAAAAAAAACGACACAGGAGGAGTAAATTTATTGTCCGCCTGGGTGGAGTGGATCTATAATTGTATATTGTTTTCCCCCAGGAGTGTTCGGCATCCCCGATAACGAATGTTCGCACCGTTAACCACCAAGTAATTGCGTGGTGAAATATTGATGAAGCCATTACACGTTGCGCTAACCACAGTGTGGACTCTAGCCCAAGCGTACACGCGCAAAAAATTAATCGAAAACTATTCAGGCGAAACGTTGCGAATTTAATACGACATACGATCAGTTGGCTACTTCTTTCTAGACATGGAATTAAATATTAGGGCATAAGAAACAAGCACTTGATGAATTTAATGTAATTCGTGATGAACAAAGTACTATTTTCAGTTACCACAGTTTGTTTACTTCTTATTGCCAATTCAAGTGACAATGAAGAATACTGATAACAGTAATATATCCAAATCTGCGGTTAAAATGAGAACGAGAATAGAGCTACGAAAAAAGAAAAACTAAATGATTGCAATGATAATTTTATTGCTCATTCGTATTTCGGCGTTTCTCATTGACTTGCAGTCTCTCAGAGCAATTATAAATTAAAGGTAACCTTCACAAAAAGTACACCGGCTGAATCGAGGCTTTAAATTCTTAAACCTGCTTTGACGGCAGGCACACCACAACACAAAAGACCTCAGCAGTGAAAGACTTAATTAACAGCGGAAAAATAATTTAAGTTTCCCTTGATTGTCGTATGTCCTAAGGGCTTCATGTTCATCCTGTATTTTGACATTTATGAGAACCAACTCTAAAACAAAATTATTTTGGCTGAATAATAGGAAACAACAACACGTTGCAATTGGCTACGTTACATAGACACATAACACGTTTTTGCATTTGTGGAGTGAGCTTATGATAGCACAAATATAACACATTGACGTGAGGTAAAGGCTACTACGTATAAATAAAGTGTTCTTCTAATTTTACCATTCTTAGTTTAGACAAATTAACTTATATTTATGTATTTAGATCCACTAGATTATTTAATCAGTCTCAATAATTTCACCACTTTATTAATAAATTCTATTCATTATTTTTTCGACCAAGATAATACCATAATCATCTATATAAAAGAAAAATATTCAAACACTTTCAATTACAAAATCCTATATTCTTTAGACAGAATTTAATATATATATATATTTTCAAGCCCAGTAAAAAAAATTAAATTCAAGTAAAATGATCTCTTATTCGATTTATATGTCTTCATATCGTTTCTTATATTATCTTTCCTAAATAGTTCCCACGCAGAGCTTCGATTTCCTCTCAGTGTGCCTGTTCCTATAGGAAACGTGTCTTTCTTACGGAAATGCTATAAGAATAAAACGACCACTTCCCCCATTTTCTGGATCTCAGGCACGAACTCCAGATTTTTTTTAAAAGAATTAGGTCATCGTAGTAATTTTGTTCCTATCATCTAAAAAGGGCAGCCTAAAGTACCTTGGTATCGATACAAGACAGTAGCGGAACCGGGGGACTTTGGTTAAATTTACATTAGATTAGTAAAATAACTAATTAATTCAACTCTGAACGAGTCTTTTACTTCTGAGGGCTTAGAAAGCTTGTCGGAGGGAGACGAAGCATCAGGAAGGGTTAAGGTATAATTTTTAGACGACTCAAGGTAAAGCCGACCGCTCGACCGGTTTCCATCAGTTGTCCTCACAATGAGCGAAAGACTGGTTCATCCATCGCTTGCGCAACGTATCATGATAAAGTTTTTAACGAATGAAGGCGTTAAATCAGCCGAAATTCGGAGAGAGTGCACTTTCATAGCAACGAGTGGAATCCTGGTGTGCCGAATAGGAAGGGTGTAAAAAATTTGAAAATGTGAGTAGCCAAAGACGCTCTCGCTCCAGCGTTGTTGCATCTGTAGCAGAAATCAGTAACGAAACGGGAATCAGTTTTTAAATTTTACAAATTTTCGTCTTCAGTTACGAATCTCCATTTATCTAGAGTGAAAACTGCTTTCGTAAAAGCCGTAATAGGAAAAAGAAATTTGCAAAAGTGTCTTGATTTATCGATATCCGCTATTTCCACAAAATTTGTTCTCAAGATCCATTAGTTATTTTTACAAACTAGCAAGTCTTAATCAATTGAAAAATGCGAGACATATTAGAGAATAAAGTGCGAGTGAATGTTTAAAAGGTTGAAGTAGTCCATCTGCCGTAGCGTAAAAAGTAAAATAAATTATTCTCACCAAAGAAATTTGTCGGTTGAAACTTTGCGTTAAAATATATTAATATTATCAGTTAATTTTTAATAATCAATAACAGATTGAATGAACGTCGTATGAGTGTACCCTATTGTGCGATAGAGGCTACAAAAAATTATTCAAAAGACCAACAATTAAAAGAGTATTTATTCGCGAAACTTTTCGTTGTAATTTACTAGACATAAGGATTGCAGAAGTTAATCAAGTTGCAAAACGAGCGTAGTTGAAACGTAGTTTTCTCTCGGGACGTGATAAGATAACCTCATTAAAACGTCTACGAGATTTCTTGTAGTCTCCTGGGAACAGGGTTACAGCATTTCCCGCGGACGGATAAGAAAAGGGGAGGGGAGGAAAGCAAATACTCAGATACCCGATAGAATTCCATCCCAGTCACCGCGGAACGTCGACCTAAGAAATTATGAAGAACTTTTGTACGATAAAAACAGGAATGTAATATTAATTAAGTTATAAATACACAACACCCTTGCGTCATAATTCGGCTAAACATCAGTGAGGTATGTTCTCGTCATTACATCGAAAATATGATCACAACTAAAAAATTTGAACTATATTACTCAAGTACACGTTCGCTCAAAAGTTTCGTTCTATAACTGTAATAGTCTAATTTGTCAGAAATTTAATAAAATTTAAAAAAATGAACGAAACAAACACGCCTTTATTTTGGACCCTCGTCAGGCGTAAATATAATTTTTTATAAGACTTCATATCATTTATTTCATGACACTTGGTGGAGAAAATTTTTTAAGTGTGCACTTTACACACAAAATGCAGCCGAAATTTCCCAATTTCATTCACTATGTAACTTTAAATTAATTATATTCAGATCTACAAAAATTCATATTTGAATCTGAAGAGGTCCAAAAAAAGGAGTGATGCGTCGAGCTAGTTTCACTAATATATTTTTGGCAAATTTGACTGGTGAATTCACTTATTTAAACTATAATAGTCGTCGGATCCATCGATTACTTAAATATTAAAATGTGAATTCTCCAATGAAAAACTGTCTTCATTGAAGGTCTTTGACTGCAGTTCTCGGTGATGATATTCAACGCGATTAGCCAGGTGTTCCATTCTCGCATTTCAAGACAAAATGCTTGAAGTAACACTAGCAATATGAGAAATGAGATCTAGTTGGACAGGAAAGCTGGTCCAATGAAAGATGGATTGACGTTCGGCTTCAATGTGTGAATAATATCAGTGCAGAGCATAATTACGTGACTCCGTAAATCTTCCAAACCTGATCCACATTCATCTCAGCACACAAAGAAAACATACATTGCCTCATTTTACACATATTCCACCTTCAAATTACACATTCGAACCACATATAAAATTGATATATTACATTTCCGTTGGGATAGTCTTGCGAATGTACATTCCTGGTGCACAGATCTTAACCGACAAGTAGCCTGTGCCTGTCGAGTCCCATACCATTTCCTATGTTCCCGATGTTTCACCGTTCACATCCGTAGATCACACATAATTTGTCGCAGTCAATGCGTGCGTGGGTGTTAGCCTATTACAATCTGATCACTGAATGTGACTATCCTATTATTCAACCAACAACAGCATTAGCATACAATGATGCCTGACTAGTGTGGTGCTTAGAGGGCATTAAATAAAATGCGTGTTAGCCATTGAAAAATTTTAAGGACGTGACAATTTCTCCTCAACCAAAACGTATAGAACAAGAAGGGAAACTATAACATATACCACACAATTCAAATTCGTTATTCAATTCCAAACTACGTAAAAACTAAGTTTAAAAATATAAAGAGTTCAACACAATAATTACCATAATGTAATCGGTAAGATTAAAATGTTTAGTATGTATGAAATGATTGAAACCACTTCAAGAAGAATAAGAATAAAACATAATTAACACTAAACCCAAGTAGATGTTCAAATTTCGCGGTTTAAATAAATTCACGTAATGCTAAATTGTTTTCTTCAGAAACGCCTTTTGACTGGACGACTTGTGATAATCGTGACAAGTTTGAGGAAATTCAATAAACAACGGAATATGTACTGGGAGTATCTCACACCATTTAGGTTCCAGAATGATATTTTTACTTCCTTGTGGTACAAATATTTTTCACCTTAAGTATTTTGGACTGTTTCAGTGTACCGTGAGAATTATGAACTTCATTAAAGTAGCGGAGATATTTTCACTCTCTCAATGGACTCTCTTATTTATTGTACAATTTCTTGACTCGATAAAGTGCTATGAGTCATCATGCCGGTTGTGATGATATTTCGTCGGTGTTGGTAGGTATGACGAAGTAAACGTTAAAAATGATTCCGTCGGTGCGGTTTTAATCATATGTTGACTAAGAGATCAGTGTTAAATTGAATCCTGTACCGTGTTAATACAAATAAGTACCCGGGCATGCAGCTAGTTGTACAATACAAAGGCAAAAAACGCGTCTTATAGGAATAGATTAAAAATTATTTTATCCAATTTTTTCTTTGTAAAAAAAGAGTTTATGATATTAATTTTTAATGAGAAAATTGTCATTTTTCTTTATGTATCAGTATTAATTCTCCAATAGTCCTCTAGTCAGTCAGCAAATACACCTACGAATATCATATGAAAAAAAATGCGTTCAATATATGAACACAATAATACATTGCAACAAATTTACAATAATAGAGGAAAACATCAGAACCATATATAAATATTATTACCGAATAGTAGTCCTGTAAATAGGATCATCATTTAAGTACAAGTACACTTGAATAAAAAACATGAGACGTTTTCAAAATAGTGTTGCGAATATGGCTATGAACGAGGGGAAAAAATACGCACGTAATATGGAAAATAATATGGTATTTTTGAAACCATCACCTGATCGGTAGGCGGGTACGTAGTGGATTGTTTGGACAACCGACTCCAGTGAGCGACAGCAGGGCGCCTGAATAAAACATGAGTCACGAAGGCTTGGCTTCGAGCTCGGGGAGTGCCGCGGTTTTCTACCAATATCACGACGCTTAAAAGCTTCATCAGTTATCGATTAAACCTTACATATCAACTATAAATAAAACTTCTCTCCGCGTACTCCTTTTACGACATAGATGGCACAGAGGATTAAAAAACCTCGCCATTTATCCTTATCTCAACTATTATTAATCGTAAATATCCATACAGAAAATATATTATAAAATGCTACCCTAGAAACTAAACCAATAAATAAAATTGAAGTGGCTGTATGTCTGTCTCTGTATGTTTCGAATTGCTCAGAAATGGCTCAATGGATTTCAATGAAAATTTCAGGGATTAAAACAGAAAATTTAACTTAATTTTGGTGTATGTTTCATTTAAAGAGTTCAGAAGATATTAATGTAAATATTTAAAAAACCATTGAATTGCCGCGCGAAAGGTGGCGTGAAGACCAACTGCGAGTTATAATTCCTATAAATCGTTCTGTTTCCGCAGGACAGTATTGTAACCCAAGAGAAAACATTGCTACTTTAATGTATAGGTATACTTACAAACAATCATTTTCCGACAACTGAACTAAGAAAGGGATATCTACCGAGAAGTGCCAAAATAATCAGACGATCCAAGGGCTTGGTGACCAAAAGACTGGTAAAATATTATTTTATGTAACGCATAATAATAATTCCAATAAAACATGAATGTATATAAATAGAAAGTAACCCTTTCTTATAAATCAGTCTCAATTTGAATAAAAACGAAAATTATGTTTTATTAATTTTGTATACAAAAATAAAAAAGTAATTTTGATTATAATTTGTTTCAAAATACTTTATCTATTGTACATACCTTCATATAGTCAATTCTAAAAATTTTATGCATTATCTAATATACTGAATAAATTTAAAATAATTCCACGCAGAATGCACATTTCCCTGTGCTTACCACCACGTTTCGGCAATTCTTTGCATGTTTATTGGATTACACACAGACTGACAATACAATAATTGTAACAATTACAATTACTCACAACTGGGACAGTATTTTTAAATTATTCAACTCAGATATATCGCGCATATTTATTTTAAATGATTAAAACCTACATGACAACTATCTATGAATAGTTTATATAAAGTTAATGCAACTAAAAATTTAGGCTTTTCAAGTTTATACTTCAGTCCTCCTGGAAATTACATTATAAATTATTATAGCTGATTGAATGAAACTTGGTTAAATTGTATATTAATCAGTAGTCATCCCATAAAAGCATTGTGTCAGAACAACCACGGCGATATAAAACCAACCACTCCAAAATTTAAGAAGTTCAAATGCCATTCGTTAAATCCTTATACGAATATAAATAATTGAACTGCTTGATGCTCTTTCAGCAACTTTTGCACTTAAGAATCCTACCTCTGAGCGACTTGTTTGACACGGCTTTTTCGTCTAACTACTTAATCTATCGATTAGACGAGGTTCTCTAAACGACGTGTGTAATGCTAAGTATTGGGGTCTGTAATGTGGTCAATATTTACCGTTAGGCTTGGTCAACCAATAGCAATATTGGAGATATTAATAGGAAAGTGCTCACGTCAACACGCTGTTAACACTTAAGTTGGCTTTTTGCCACAGTTTCGTGGCAAGATCGACCTTGGCTATGATAACAGGCAACATTCTTCCCGGAACTCCGCAATACTTACCTCCACAGATATCAAGGCAAATCGACCAAGATAATAGATATAAACAGCTGTCAAATCTGTCATCCTAATATTATCTTCCTCAAAAGGTTTCGTTACATCACTTTGTTTTCAAATAAAATACATACGAACGAAGCTAAATATGATGGTACAAAGTTATTAATGCTAGGGTAAAAATAAACAGGAAGATAAACATATTTGCAACTGTCATTTCTTAGTACTAGGGCTGAAAAAACCGGTCGGAAATTATTTTATTTTCATTTTTAATATCAGACGTTTATTGATTTAAAAGGAAATGTTATAAAAATGCGTTAATACGCATTTTACTACTTAGGTCGGATCTTCGAATTTTGCAAACAATAAACATACCGAGAGAAAGTCTTAAATGTTACAATAAATAAAAAGACGGCTAATATGTAAGCATATAAATTTATCACTATTTATATCAAAAGCGACGTTTCGTCTCCTTTCTGAGACTTCCTCAGGTCTAAAATTTACTCCTTGACTTCCTTAGCCGAAAAATATTGAATGTACATGTGGAGAATACATTAATGACATATGAAGAATTTTGTTTCGCGGACCATCTCCAGCGACAAGGAGTAAATATAAAGAATTGCTAAATTTTACGCCTGAGGAAGCCTCAAAAAGGAGACGAAACGTCACTATAATTTTTCAGTGTTTTTGATGAATTAATAAACAGATTTCCGCTTATGGACCTGCTGTCGTTTATTTGAATTGACCAAAGGTTATTTAAAAGAAAAAAAATTTAACAGGCGGCATTTCGAAGACTTTCATAATTCTGAGAAAATTACTGCACGAACCTGCATACAATTCCGCCACAATAAGGGGTTTCTTAACTTTATTTCATTGAAATAAGTAATAAGTAATCGGAATTTGCGACAATTTGATTTTAAATTTTTACATTTTAATAATTCGTCCCAATTTCACGTTATGTTGAAATCAGAAATGTTGCATTTTATTAATGTCTATCGTAAAGGGAATTATCCTCGTAAAAACTGTTCCTTGGGGTGATGTAGCACATAACTTTAATTACTCTCGAGCCGCCACTGGTTCATAGCATTAGTCTAGAAAAAATATTTACAAACAACAAACGAACGATACAGTTTGTTTATTGTCTTAATACCGTTGCCTAAGCTTTATTTAAATTTATTTATTTTTTTCATATAAAAATATTTAATAAAGACTTTCAGTTTGGACAATAATGATAAATTTATTTATAAAGGTTGCATCGACTGCCTGGTCATTAACGACCACAGTGACAATTCGTCTAAACTTTGTTTATATTCCAAATGACCACTTCCTTCCATAGTCAGACCTCAGGCCAGACTGTCTTCGACGGCTTACATCGTAACAGAAACACAGATCTGTACCATTGTTCCGGGTTCGCGGACACACAATACCACATGCGGTCGTGACATGAAAGTATCCGAGTTGTTTTAATGGGATGAAAACATTGTGGCGTTTCGGCCTGCGAATTCCAAGCACCGTACACCAGCTGCCACGAAGAAAGTAGTGCGCTTTACGTCGCGTGAAATTGTCGGCCTCGTTAGCAAGTAAACGGGACCTCACTTCTCTACTCTACTACGAATTCAGTTACTGAAGAGAGAAAGAAGTACAAAATACAACGATTATACAGCTTTGAGGGGAAAAGAAGAAGTGTCAGGAGGAAATCTTACGAAAACATTAGAACCGCAAAACTATTATAATAGATAATAAATAAAATAATAATTATGTCCTAAAAATAATTAATTAGAATTAAAATGTTTCGTCTTCAAGCTTCGGTCCCGAAAGTTGACGAAAAGTTCTGACTTTTGGCCATTCTTTGTATTTTACTTATAATAATAAGTCAGATTAACTACTTTCCTTATAATAGATAGCTAAACAAAATTAATGAGGAACAGAATAAGCCAAAAAATTCGGGATGGATGCTTCTATACAAGAAGTTTCTCGCGCTTTCCGTCAGATTTAACTTTAGCCTATTACCGGGCTCGGAAAACAAAAACCGCTCTTTAAGCTGAGAATTTATTGGTACCACTAATGCAACATCAAACTTAAGCTATAAGCTGATTAACAAGCAAAGACCTTTGAAAAACAAAAACCCGCAAGCCGATCGATTAGAAAATGCGACAGAAGGTTTTACATAATAAATTAGTCACATGTATTAGAAACTTTTCCGCGAACTATATTCACCCCGTCAGCATTACCAAATATAACAGTTTATAAATTCCAAAAACACGCTGTTCATTTATTCCCACTTTGCTTTCAATTTCTGAGAATGCGAAAAACGAAACAAAATGTTTTGATTATTATTATGAACAATTTAAAGGACATTGACTACTTTTATTTATTTATTGAAATTATAGTCACGTCAACAGTGGACGGTCTTGGCAAATACAAAAATATTAAAAAAACAAGAAACTACATAAAAATTGCGAATAATACAATGCAAGGAGTGAGAAGAAACAGACACTTTTAGAGCAGAGGAAAAAACGATCACTTAGATTTCCACCGAAACACTAACGTCTACAATGAAATTAAGAAGACTGTGAACCGCCACTGCACTAAACTGTTGAGTTGACTAATCGTTCTGTTTGAATTTTTAAGATAAGACTGTCAAAATTAGTTCTGAGCTACGTTGACGTGTTATGTTGATTTCGATGGAGTTGTTTACCCTGTTGCGACTGTTTCAAATGACAATCCAAATTTTTTGAACACTTCAACATTTTTACAGCAGCTGTGGATTCTCTTATGGCTTCAACAACCTTCTCTGATCGAAAGATACTTTCGCTTTTTAAATGAAGAAATGTTTTGCAGTCTCAATCTTATAAAGGGCACGGCAAATTGTACCTCAGTTATATTAAACAAAAACAATTTTCAGGTTGTACAAATAATGTTAAACGTTCAATTCTATCTCTGGAACTGCTCGCATTCATTCAGTAAAGGTTCACACAAGTAGTGGCATGGCCGATTCTACTTTTGTATGGCCTTATCCGACCCACAGAAATTTCAGAAGCTCCAGAGGTATATAACCCGGTTTTCCCCTCGTTATATCAGACGTAATATTTTAGGAAGATTAGTTATTACTGTTACTATTTGGAAAGGATGAGGGACAAGACATAATCCGACTAGACCGAACTGATTGTGGCTAACCTAAAAAGCTGTAGAATCTAGCTCTGGCATGGGAAAGTAGGTGTACAAGCAAATTTGACAATGATTTAACTAGTATCCATCTTTTAATTATAATTGGATCCCCACTTCTGGGGAAAGTGAGGAAAATCGGCAGAGTCGTTTTTAGTCACTGGACCATAGCGGAGGCTCTTTGTCCATCTACTTTCATTTCAATACACTTAAATTTAGTTTTACGCTAAATAGCATACATATTTTGAAAGAGTAAACTATGCTCGTTATAACATATATATAGAAATATATATATATTAATAAAAATATTGTGACGAGAGGTTAAATGTCCATTAGCGTCTTCGAGGGACGAAAAATGTTTTGTTCAGGATCATATTCATCAATAATAATCAAATATGCCCGAACTTTAAATGCTCTCGTTGTTCTGATAATAGCCGGGGTCATTAGTGTTATTCAAATCACGATTCAGAGAAACGCTATACGAAAACGAGTGGGATTAAGAAAAGAGTTTCATCAAATTGAGAGCTCGAAGTGGCAGACTCCTCGTGCCTTGTGACCACAACTGGTGAATATTAACGTAACGTTTCCTTCGAACATAACGATGCAATAACTCACACAGTTCGCCAGACTGTAGTAGTGTTGTATGATAAATTCCTGAAAAGGTTAATTTATTATTACAGCGGAATGACTGGTCCTTTTGACGTCTTCGTGTGAGAAGAAATATAAGATTTAAGGGAATAAGCCACGAAAGTCCGTGACGTTCAAAAGAGCATGGCATGCACCGTTGAAAAAGATGGATAGAATCTGTCCAAGGACAAACAAATGTAGAGTAGGGTATTTGAACTATGTTCAAGATTATTAATTTTATGAAATTAATTTAATATAGATTTTTACCGTCATTTTATTGTTCCGCGTTTTTAAGTTCTATGTACATTTTTCATGGCAAACATATGTTACGACAGCTGGCTTCACAATCGTCGTCAGGTACATTCTCAGCTCTATGTCGAAACGTTTCATTTCTTACCAACGAAAGCGCGAGTTGCCTTTATTGTTTCGTATCTCAATGTTATCCACTAGAAGGCCAAAGAGTTAGTAATGAAAGCGACAGTGACGGTAGACGAACTAGCTTTCGGAGAGGCATGGCTGGAAATGTCATCGACTTTCTGCAAATGTCACAGAGGGCAGCCGTTTAAGGTCAACACACTACCACGTGCTTTTCTAAAAGTTACAAATCCTGGCTCGCTACCCAACTTTGTTTCCGTTTGAACGTTTAGTGTTTACGTAATTTGGCACTATTTTCAGAATATAACACTATACTATCCGCAGCATTTTAGATATTATATAGAAAGAGGACGTTGTAATAGTTAGGAAATTTAATAGATTTAACACAGGATACAGTAGAGAATAGGGTAAAAAAAATCTGTTATATGTTTACACGAGGCAGCATAGTGACAAGATGACTAGTCAATTATACCTGCTTACCTCCCAATTTACAATAAAAGACCGACAAAACCGCGGACTGAAGAGGTTCAACATACTGGAAGTTCCCATAATAATTTTAAAAAATCGGGACAAAATTAGTTTAAGCTTCATACAGACTCCCTCAATACATGAAAGCCAGTAGCCTTGATAATGATTGATATATAATTGATAGAGATAAGATCAAAATATGCGCGGTCCCGATAAGAGATTAATATAAAAACGAGACTTGATAGTTCAATATGGATGTTCAGTTAACCGTCAGTATTGATGAAGAGAGAAATAATATCTAGTACTCAACAGCCGCGTGCAGAATATCTGATAACTATCAATAGGATTAAAGCACGTAAACAATTATGGCCTTCAAACTGATTACTGATCCAGTGTGTAAAAGATAGGTACCGACAGAAATTTTAATACTATTTCTCCATTAAAAATAATGCAAAAGTTCGTGGGTTCCATATTCGATCAATTCCTGTTGTCATAGGAAATTTAACAACGTGAAACCAGTCTTTTCCTGCAAACGACTCTTACGATGCCACAGACTGATTTTCGAAAACTTTTTTGGATTTGAGTATATTGGGATCACATCATACAATAACCAATAAACGCACCAAAGTTGCAATTTCGTTATAGTACTTATATACATTACATACACATGGAGATATCAATAAATCTCTATAATATTCAAACGCCCATTTATTTATTTACATTTTATTTATTTAAAAAAGGAACTTTGGGCAATACTTTTGGGATAATCATCTGCACGAAAAAATACTTTAAAAATAACATTTTCATTTACTAAAAATTATATAAACTTTATTTTGATAAATAAAATTCACAAATATTAAAAAATTTTAATTCGCAAATCATCAATTAGTAACTTTTTTCAAATTGTTTCTCAGTGTATCGATTTCAATAGGTAATGAGTCTAGCTTACTAAAATTAATCCTATTAAAATTACGATCAAATTTGCATGATAACCTATGTTGGACCGTGAGATGGGATAGAATGGAAATGTATCCGGATCATAGATACGTAGTCATTTATTCCTACAGGATTTCCGTAAGATAGACACGTTTCCTAGTGGAACCGATACACCGTGTTGAAATCGATGCTCAGCGTAGAGAACTATTATAAAAAATTATTGACTAATTGAATGTATGTAATTTAAAACTGCGGTCATTTTGTTTATTTTAATTTCTCCAAAGTACTTTTTAATGTTTAACAATTATATATACAGGATTTGTTACTGAATTTTTATTTAAAAATAAAATTCAGATGATTATTGGCAAAATTATTGACCGAAATCTTTCTTTTTCAAATTTTTAACAAAATTAATATTGGAACTTCTTTAATGGAGATGTGAATATGTAATGCATAAGTATCAAAATTAAAAAGCAGTCATCCTTGAAGTTCGGTTTAGCTTCGTTTTTAGTTCGTCATATGGTTTGCGTGGTGGGTTCGTTTTTTCGGCTCGTGCATTTCCGAATAACTTGATGAAAGCAACAACAATTGCAAAAATATTGTGGTATTTTTGTCTATTTATTGGCTACTTCTTTATATAATTAATATACAACACAGACGTTATATATTTTAACAAATAAAACTATAGCATATTTTCCATTACCGTTAAAAGAATCCCGTAAATTGCTTTTACGCATGACAAAAGAGCCATTTTCTGACATTGAACAGCAACAATTGAAGATCCCGGGTTCTGTTTCCGGTCCGGTCCAGTCCGGTTTCATAGCCTCTTGATTAAATATAGACAATATTTTTAAGTGTATTTTAGTTTTCTTTTATTGTAATCCCGACCAAGGTGGCTGACGATCATAAAAAAACTTTGGGTTCTACAAATCGTTAAATGTTGCTTTAAAATTATTACCATAAAATAATCAAGAAACCAAACAGGCTAAGTCACAATGACTACGCCCTTCTCCAATGTTTAGCACTAACTAATAACTGGGGAGTGTGATGTTATGGAAGCATTGGTCGGTAAAATCTATGATACATGTATTATAATAATACAACTACAGCAGTGCGTAAGGAAAAGTAAGAAAAATAGTTGAGGCTAAGAAGACAAAGAAGAGGACAGCTTTCACCTATGTAGATAGGATGACTAGAGTAAGACTAGTGGTAATAGATGTCGCCATTGTAACGGTGTGCACGCACAGGAAAGGTATGTGCCAAGGCAGGCAGACACGGAGCTGATTGACACCACGGGAAATTCGCACGAGATGCGAATTCACTGCGACACGATCTTTCCCACGCTACTCACGCGGTATAAAACTGTTCGGTAAACGACGATAACAACAACATTCATCATCATTCACACCCGGCAACTTTCAAAAAAATTATCTCGTGGCTGAGTATCAGTCCTGATAATCATCGGTCAAGTGATCGATCCTGGTAGGTGTTCCGGTTCATATTTTGACCCGTCTCTTTGGGTTTCGACATTACACGGCAAAAGGCTCAAAGATTAAGTCATATAAGGAGGGATGTTTTAGAATGTTAACTCGAAGATCAAGAGGCATAGAAAATGCGCGACTGGGACTAATAAAAGGAAATAATAATAAGTATACTTCGTGCCTTGTTTTTCATTGTCCCGTCCCTCTCGATGCTGTCCCCTGATCGGCCGAAAACGGTCACTTTAGATTAATTGAAACATCCGCTAGACATTGATTTGTGAGAGTCGCTGCAAAATTCTCCTAACATTTCGAACAATCCATAGCTAGTAGTGTTCAGTGTTAAAGTGAAAAAAACAAACCAGTAACACGTACAGACGTACTGCAGTTCAGTTTCATTTTTCTCACCAATACGATAATGAGCGAGTGTTGCCTAGCCGACTGGAACAGGGCAGCTGAAGGAAGAAATTGCGTCTCTGGCTCGAGAGAGGACGTGAATAGAGCTGTTATGTGGAGGACCACAAAGCACAATTGGCTCACGCAACACAAACGCCTTTACATCACAATAGGGCACACCGGAAAAAAAATACAAGCTCTCGACTGCAACTACGAAGCTACAAGACTTGCGGATTTATAACATAATTACTTTTTGCAATTGTATACGTGGTGACTGAAGTGTAATATAATTCACGTGTCCTGAGAGGAACAATCTTTCTAAAATTCAGACTAATTAGAAAAAGTTGTCATTCGAGACAAAATTATGTGATTAAGTACAGGAACGCTGTACTTATTTTATTGTGTTGCTTAATTGTTAATTATATAATCATTCTGTATTGATGGGTGAAACAAAAATCATTGCCATTTTGCAGCCAGAAGAACCTAATACCTACTACAGAAGATGAATATGGCCAATTAAGGCCGAAAGATACATGATATTCAATAGTAGTTTCACACCTTGATTAAGTAATTTGTCTGTCTGTATTTTATATGAAGTGTAAATGCTACCGGGCAATTGCAGTTTTGAAATATTAATGTAATATACAAGGTAAAGAAGTAAATATATTTCAACTGAAATTTTTAAGTCAGCTTATAACTAGACCCAATGGTAGACAAGAAACGACGGCACTTATTGAGGAAGTTGTTCTCGGAAAACAATGAAAGCGTGTCCGTTGGAATCCTCAAAGGCGGCAGCTTTCATTGCTTGTATTTCAAAATCGTAATTTTAAAATTTAATCTCACGTAGTTTCAATCAGAAATTGAATCTGTTCCACCATTTCATCGTATTTAAATTTAATGTTTAAATAAAAAATGATTCTTGGTATAATGCCTTTAATTAATAATTATAAAGTAAAAGCAAATATATTACCAATTAAATACTACAAGATTTAATGTCGAATATAAATATTCTAATTTTAACAATAATAAATAAACACATGATCACAAAAATTATTCTGCGGTCTCGATTGTCGAAAATCCTATATTCTGGTTACTCATGTTGATAGTATAAAGGATCACATGCAAATTATTAAAAAGAGGAGGAAATATAATTTTGAATTACGTAATTGTATAAAGGCCACTTATTTATTCATTCATTATAATTTTGGAATAAAAATCACAACTGCGATTAATTAACGGAAAAATAAATAGAAACCTTTTTAGTTTATCGATACAAACATTTCGCAAGCGTATTATTTCGTGTATGTCATTGACCGTAAAATATTATTTCAAGAGTTTAAAAATTCCAGCAACAATACTAGACTGTTGCCATTGTTAAAATAGAACACTTTTTTCAGAAACCGATAAAGTTACAGCAGTGAAATTTTCACAGCTTATTTTTAAACTTATGATATGTGTGTGGAAGCAGAATAAATTATCTGGATTATTAGCTATGGATAAATATCGTCTCAAGTTTTCCATAAAAAGTTTTTAATGAATAAATTAAAATTTCAATTATCACTTATTATGACTAAAACACAAACTGTAAGGTCAAAAATAAGCTGTGAAAATTTCAGTGCTTCATCTACAACAAGAAAAGGGTACTTTAACATCACTATTTTACGTTGACAAGATAAGGCCTTCCGACTGACCTAAGTAATTTTTTTATACGATTTCATGTCGTTTATATCGTTGATAAATATTGATATCAGGTTCCTATGCAGCTGTAGTGTATTGTGGGCCATTACCTTGTAACAAAATAGGGGCTGCTCGTTCGTGGTTAAAAGTAAATCTGTATTATAAATATAAACACTAAGGAATATATATGGGGAATAAATAATTATATCGAGACTCAAACCGCATTACTTCTCATTAGAAATTTGATTCTGATTAAGTAGACAACGTGATAAAGGGATAACGGCAAAACGAATCGTAACAACACAAATCTGACCTATACACAAAAGAGCTTGGTGAATTTTAGAAGAAATGAGAGGGAATAAAAAGGGAAACAAACTGAAAATCATTATTAAGTAGTTGAAACATTAGGTGGATTCTGGACACCATTGTGAGGAACAGAAATCAGTACCACTGACTGTAAATTAGGCATTATTTCACTAAAAATCAGTATTAACCTTAATCAATACCTCAATACCATTTTTTGTTTAAATCATGGTTTCAGGCTATAGTCAACTGAATGGCGATAAGGCGTGAGCTCGAGCTATAAACCAGTCCAAATGGACCGCCATGAAGTACTTCTAAAATAACTTCAATTACAATTTATCTGGTCTGTGAAGCTGCAACAAAATTGCGTAGAACAAGAAACCAGATCAATCGATAGTGACGACACACAGCAAGAATATTAATCACGATGAATCTTCAGTCTGCTTGATGAAAATATGCCATCGTTTTGAGATTTCTACTCTTGCTGGCCCAAGGTTTCGGCTATAAACCAGAACTGTACAACACCTATTTATGGGATTTAGTAAAATAAAATTATATGAGTTATGAATTATTTAAATACGGATGTGGCACAATAGAGTCGGTGTCAAGCTTGAGGAAACATCGACGAAAAACGAGTTCCACAGTACCGGCAGTGGTTGGAGTAAAAACCGGCCTAAGCGACTGCGTCCAGAACAAGATCAAGGCGAGCAATGTGGTCTGTGTATCAGCTCACGGCTCTGCTCGTACGCCTTTCGAAAACTCAATTTACGTTACATGTACCAGATGTCTTCCAAAACTGAAACACGGTAGCCTGCTAACTCATTGCTTGACTCGGTAGTTACTAGGTCAAACTCAGAAACCGGCCTCAAACCTCAACTTGTTGACTCCACAGATTGGTCTTAGGCTTAGCTTTCTATTAAACATATTTTCTTTCACGAATGAATTCGCTTTTCATAAATTAGTATATTTCATTAATCACAAATTGCGGCTATAGTGTCTTTACCAGTTTGCCAATTGAGTAAAGAACATTTTCCTCTTTCCAAATTAACAAACAGACAAAATTAGGTGATAAAATTATGCAAGGCTCCTGCAAACATCGCACGTAATTTTGAATTATTGACATAATAAAGAAATATAAGGAAATTGTTGCTAAAAATGATCGTATGGGGCGTGGCGTTATATGTGTGCGAGGGAGATGGAAGTTGCGGAAAGGAAAAGAATAGAAGCCTTTGAAATGTGTTATAGGAGACTGTTGAAAATCAGATGGGTGGATAAAATCACTAACGAGGAAGTTCTAATAAACAGAATAGGGAAGAGCGAACAATATGGAGGACGTTGACCAAGAGAAGGGATAATTAATAGGCCACGTTTTGGGACACGAGGGTCTTGTAAAATTAGCATTAGAGGGAAGTATGTGGTTTAAGAACAGAAGAGGGATGTAAGGATGGAATACGCTAAGTAGATTATGGATAATGTGGGTTGTGCTAGTTATGCAGTAATGAAAAGGCTTGCGCAAGATTTGAATCAGACCAGTCTTAAAACTGTATACCACAACAACAAATAAATGAATCGGTCACAGATCATAAAATAAATAAACTAACATCTGTAAGTTAAAAATTTTATATGAATAAAAAATAAACTAAACTGACAAAAAAACACTACTAAACAACGTGTCCTTCGTATAAGACTTCTTGAAGAGTACAAACCCAAATTTTCATGTTTGAAAAATTATTCTATTAATATTAATGTTATATATTATGGTTTCCAAGGCATTTATTGCCAGTAGTAACCAAAATTCTACCTCAAAATTCATTTATTTAACATCAAATTTGGTTGATTTTAATAGAAGAAAGTGTTAACATATCGTTCCAAATCCATTTTACTCCTGAAGTGGTCCTAAATTGCTGATGAAACGATTTGTTGAAGTATTACTATCGGCTGCTTTATTTGTCAGATAAACTTTTTAAGTTGATCTTCCGCATCCCCCCCTGTTCAATTCCCTTCTTATGCTATTAAAGGGGAATTGCCTGTTTCAGGATCACCCTCATGTAGCCTGTTAACCCCAAAAGGGGGGGGGCGGGGGCAGGACCATAATTTCTATTATTAAAACTAAAATGAAATTTACGAAACAATGCGATCTCGCACGAGAATTGAAGTTTCCACGCGTATCAGTGTTTTGCAGATTGTTGAGCCTAATTAACAAGGAATCGAAGATCTCAAGTGATACGAACTGCGTGAAGAAACCGATAATTTCGAATCCGAATGGGAAAAATAAGGCAAACAAGTTTCCGTGGAAATTCCAATTATTTGTTTCCCCGGTCAGTATACATACTAAAAATTATTTAAACTAATATACCGTAGAATAGTCGTCAGAAAAATTTATTCCTCTCAAGAGAATTCAATTATACAACAGTTTATTGCGATTATTAGCAATGCTGTTGCACAGATAAACTACTCCTATATATGACAAAATTGTGTAAAATTTTCCCTTTGGCAATGATGCTTAGCTGGCATGGAAGTGTCGTACTTAGTTCTCTCTATTTTTAGGTCGTTACTAAAATTAAAAAATGTTGAAATAATTAATTTTTTTGTCTTCCATAGCGCGATTCATATAAAACAAAGCCAGAATCGACAATTCGCGTTGTCCAATTGTCGGCAAGAAGCCATTGTTGATACTACAGCATATAATGAATACGGAAACCGGAGTACATTTTTTCTAAAAACAGCATATTATTAAATATTTATATATTTTATATTATTGAATATATTTACGTAATATGTTAAATTACGTTAAAATCGACAACTGTGATTTTAAAACTGTTAGAGGGAAGGAAAAATTGTTAAAAATAAATAACATTTGTCAGCCGCACCTCAGTATATTCTTGGATTATAACAGTAAAAACTTTACACAGAGAAATGAAGGCTTTGCTTCAGTATCCATTTAAGTCGACCCGAAATTACGGGAAACAATTGCAAAATAAAAATCTGCATAGGGGTTACACTCAAATTTTTCTACGAAAAGCGTAATTTATAGATCTTTTCTTCAAAATTTGAGATGAATCTAATACATAGATCGTATTGCTGACAAAAAAATTATTCTCATAAAGTCAGACACCCATCCAAGATTTTTATATTTTTAGTGGCATTCCTTTTCCAGAATACTACAATGTGTCATTTAATTTAAATGTCCTACCTTCATCGACATATTGGCGGGATGCTGTCGTTTTGTTATCTGTCCTTGTTTTCTACGGTTCCTCCCGCCGCTGCCAGCATGTCACAATTATTAGTTATATTTTCAAGTCCGTCACTCGCTGTCAGTTACTTAGGAGCACGTGATTGTACTACGCGTACGGATCGAACCACACGACTGGCACTGTTGTCTGCTAGCAAGACTCGCCAAAGCTAATCGCTAGCGCAGAGAGTACTTGTCCAAAGATTACCCGGCGAAGAATGTTGTTGGTGCAGAGCCATCTACCAGCTAACTGTGAAGCTTTCTATTGGATTGACATCTAGCAGGTAATAGTGGAAGTAGTCTACACCAATTCTAGTGTATCACAAGAAGAATAAAGATAATTTCTAGGTCAGCTAAGCTTCAACCAACAAAAGATTTTGACTCATCCGGGCATGACTCAGTTTTAATTTCAACTCAAATTTTACATGAGTCTGAACAAATACTGGGATTGCAGTCTCAGTGATCTGATTCCTGAGATAGTGATTCTAACAGCTGGTTGCTCTGCGATCACAAGAGCGGAGTGAATCAAAAGAGCTACCACTGGTTTTTTATTATTTCGATTCAATGATCACTCACTCCGCAGAGGGAGCTAGTTCTTTGAATCAGATCGCTCATCTCTTGTCTGAAGAGGTCTGCAGAAGTCTACGTTTTCAATTAGTTTTTTTTTCTATCGAAGTCCGGAGTAGCTATGACATTATTATAACATCAATATTTTTTGTTAACTCATTCTGTTTACAATCTGTCCTATATGCACAATAAGTAATTGGTATACCTATCGAAAACAAATAGGTCGATGGGTTTGAATCGTGTCAAGCGTTTCACCTCTTCGTTATTTGCAAACAGTTTCTTTTCGCGATCACATTCGGATACACCTCCCTTTTAGTGCAATAAACCTTTTAATTTCGTCCTTGGTCTACAGCATATGTAAATCTCTCATGATGACATTGTTGAGAATGTATCAAGGGGCGTTGACATTTAGCCGTAGCATTTTGTTCGGGAAGTTGTGTAGTATTTCCAATTCGAGGTGTTTGCTGAGCCCCACAACTATATCCCGTGTGTCCCAATCGGTTTCAGAATTACTTTGTGCAATAATAACTTTATGTTGTTTGCTGAGATTTTTTCACGAACATTCAAGACTGTTGTAAATGTTACACTTATCTATGGCGATGTACCTGTAAGAGTGGAGTACTATTCACAGTTAGTGGTGGTGGCGGTTGACTCGGACTATGGCTTATACTAGTTTTTCAACCAGTGCAAATAAACCATTCTTATCAATTAGTCCTGAACCTTTCAATAAATACTCCTTTTTTACAACAATGAGGGAACTTGAGGGTAATCCAAATAGTGGCCTCTCCCCTCAGGGCTAACCCTGGACAGGGTGGTAGGTGATCCAAATAGTGGCCTCTCCCTTCAGGGCTAACCGTGGACAGTGTGGTAGGTGACTGCTTATGGCGGCAAAATAGCATGTAAAGAATGTAAAAAAAATCGCCAGAAAGCCAAGTATTAATGATGGCCCCCTAACTATAGTTTAAGTATCCTACCTGATTGGTATGCTTCTGAATTTCGTAATTTAACCACAATTGACCATAATATTTCCAACAAAAAAATTGAAGACCCTGTATAAATACAAAAATAATAATATGATGACATTCTTGAACATAATCGTACACATACTTTAAAATGAGTTAATTTTTCCAAAACAACAAGACCAGAATAATATATTCACTTTCCTTAATTGCATACTTTTACTCAAATAAAAAAAGTCTTAGAATTCCAACGTTCATAACCCACCATTTAGAAAGTCGTGAATTCTATCGAAATTCGAATAACCGACTGAAATTATCGCCGTCATCCTAAATTCCATAACTTTCCGGAAAACAAACCAAATCAAGTAATTTCGTTTTAAATTACAATTCATACTCACCGACACTCTCCAATTAATGACATTAAAATAAAGTCTCCATTTTACAAATACGGCAAATCTCACGCCGTATTGTGTGTCCCCGTGGTTAGTAATTCGTATTCATTCAACTCAAATCCATAAACACCTGAAATGCTAATTTGGGAGAAACCTAAGGATTTTCGCTCATTTTGTTTGAATACTCTTCGCGGATGCACATGCTCCTCATCGTCTACTGATTGAAAGCATTCTTACGGAAGCATCGGATCCTGTCCAAACCAAACAAAACCAAAAACTTCCCCGATTAGAGAAGACGTCTCAACATATTCCAATCCAGACACGCACAGTAGTCATTCTTAAAGAAATCATATCATCCAGACCAATCAGCCTTCATACGATATCCATTGAAAATGAGCCAAAAATATATTTGTATTGTCAAGTTTAGTTATTTGTCAGTAACTGAGTTTGTCAACTGAATTCACATCCTCATGATGAACTGTAGTAACTTGTACTGTGCCATCGCAGCCAGCCTCTGAGTTTGATATTTCTCGTTTTCAGGTAAATAAAATATATCGAACAACACAATTTAACATTTTTGCAGTCATTGGCTCCAAAGTAGATTTTGATTTTATCTAAAAATTCGTATCTATCTGAAGAAGAGATATTCAGCGCTCTCCTTTGCGCGTATATGTAGGCTACCTGTCTACTCGTAAGAGTAGAATCTCAGGGCCAATTGTCTTGTCACGTTGTTTGCTTCACAAGATACGAGAAGGATATTTATGACACGTCTTCCTCAGCATTTTACTCTGTAGTTACGATCTATAATGGAAGACGAACGCAGCTTCCCAAAGGGCTTCTTGTTCGGCGCTGCAACTGCCGCATTTCAAGTAGAAGGAGCTTGGGATAAAGATGGTAAGGAAGAAAAAACAATGAAAGTAAACGTTACTGCATATTACGGTGGATTATCAGTTGCTTTCTGGGAAGCCACGGGGTCAACAACTGAATAATAACAACTTGAGCTTCCTTTTGCGTTAATGGTCATGAGTTACGTCAGCATGTTTCCTTAAATCATCATAATTATTAAAAATTAACATTATTAATTTATAATAATTCTGGACAGGTTAAATATCTATTTTAGTGCAGAAGGAAAACTATGACTACTGCCTTCAAACAATAGCTCAAAATTTTGTTTAACTTCAATAAAGATTTTTTTAGTTGGATCACAGTGAAAAATGAAACAATCTCAAAAGAATACCATAGTCATATGAACAGGTATTAAAATCACCCCTCGTTTCAGTATGGTAAGAAAATATAATATGAAATCACGTAGATTAAAATCTATTCCCTATTAATGATAAGTGAGCCACTAGCAATCACTCCTAATTACATTTTCTTGTGCTATATGATAGGCACTGGTACAGTTTTTTTCTTTCAAAATGCTCATATCATAAAACACTATGAGACAAAAACTATATGCTAAATGTTTATTTACACCAGCTTGGATGCTCAATTTCGATTTCACTCCCTCATTCTCTCCTCAAACTAATTATTTAAAAATTCTTAAAACAATTTTTCTGAATTTTTAATTTTATTTTTTAGGAAGAGGGGAGAGCTTCTGGGACCGAATAACACATACAAATCCTGACTTGGTAGTAGACAGAAGCAATGCAGATATAGCATGTGACTCATATCACAACTATAAAAAGGATGTCTTAGCCTTAAAGCAATTGGGGGTGAGTCTTCCAGGAAATATATTGACCATTATAATAGACAAGATGTAATTATTTGCAGGAATATTCTTTTTAGTACAATTTTGACAATTCTGGGACATGTCGTGAATTGTAATACATAAAGACATAGGTGGAACCAGTGAAGAGGCAACAGAGAATCAGAACTACCTGGCAAATTATGCAAGAATACTTAGGGAAATCTGCAACGGGCAGATCAAGGATAGGGTACAGCATTATGTCACTCCACCAAATAATTAAGACTTGATGATATTAAAGCTCAATGGGTACAATATGATTACACAATAAATTAAATTTGCTTGAATGGCAATATTTTGAGCAAATCAAGATCTGTGAAGCCTTTTACAAGGCACCCCTAAACAGATATTTTTTACCAGTAAAGACCACAAATTCTCAATTCTTGAATAGACTAGCTATCTTCTCAATTTCATTACATTCACATATGTATTTATACTATAAGTACAGTTGATTCATCTGTCCACAACAGGTTGATTTTTATCGTTTCTCAATATCATGGACTCGCATATTACCATCAGGTGTCATAGACACCATAAACCAGGCTGGAATTGATTACTATAACAACCTCATCACAGACCTTATTAACCACAACATACAACCTATGGTAAGAATTAAACTTATAAATGCCATTCTTTCAAAGAAATATGTTAAGTCAAAGAGCTATTAGCCATACAAAAAATATTAAATATTAGTTTAACATATCATAGATATTTCTTCTTTTTGTAGGTGACAATGCATCACTGGGATCTTCCTCAAAGTTTAATGGAAATGGGTGGTTGGATGAATCCCGTAGTGGCTGATTTATTTGAAGATTATGCAAGAATTCTGTTTAAAAACTTTGGGGATCGAGTAAGTACAATAATATGAGGATTGACTTACAATTACCATTTCAGAAGTTGGATGAAATCAGAATATTAAGTCCTTAAATAGGGTTTGAAAGGAATCTTGAACAAGTAAAATAGGTTCTACTTTTACACTTACTGCTTGGGTTATTACCTGAGAACAGTCTATTGACTTATTCCCACATAATATTTCTAATATTCTGAAAAATAACTGTCTTTTATCATTTCATTATAATATGCATTACATTTTTATGTATCCTTCATGCATATTGTCATTTATAACTTGAGATGAAATGGAAACAATATAATTGATGCTTTAATTAATAAATATGTTGCTTATTGGTATCAGGTGAAATGGTGGATAACACTGAATGAACCAGGGCATATTTGCAAGTCGTATGTTAAAAAATTTATGGTTGCACCAGGTTATCAATTACAAAAGCAGGGAGGAAATTTTTTGGCTCTTAACATCCTACTCAAGGCACATGCAAAAGTTTATCACATGTATAATGAGGAATTCCGGCATACTCAACAAGGTAATGTGAATTTTCTAAATAGTATAATCAGTTAAAGTTATATATAAAGAAAACTTTTCATAAGTGTGTATAATACAAGTTTTCTAGTGCAGATATACTACAGTCTAAGAGAACATCAATAAAATTACCTGAAATAATTATTTGTTATAGGAAAAATTGGAATGGCACTAAACACTCGTTGGTTTGAGCCCCTTTCTGACTCTGAAGATGATAGCCTTGCATCATGGGTTGCTCTTCAATTTGATGTTTGTATTAACTATCTTATTCTAAATTAAAATCATTTCAGTTTGTACATTCTCACCCACCCATATTTTGAAAATACTAGCTTGGATCATTTGCTCACCCAATATTCAGTGACCATGGGGATTATCCATCCATTGTAAGAAGGAAAGTTGATCAAGCCAGTATAGCTGAAGGACTTAACAGATCTCGTCTACCCCACCTTGATGAATTCTGGCTGCAACATATTAAAAGTGAGCAATCGTAAATATAAATAAAATTATTTTCTTTATCTTTCTGAAGCCATTAGTGATGTGTTATCTATTTATGTCTTCTTTGTAGTAGTCAGTTATATTTACCCATCTTAATTTAAGCCTCTACAATTATTTATATATAAGGTTTCAAAAAGTTTTGTGTGTGAAGATATTCAAGTTTATAAATAATGAGCATTAACAATCTTAATAAAATCAATACCTTGATAGAATTTTAAATATGCTATATGATATTAAATTATGTGAATTACAAAGATTATTAAGTAACTGCCAGGGCTGATATTCTATTGCAGCTATTATTTATTGCAGATTCAGCAGACTTTTTTGGATTAAATCATTATACCTCTCGTACAGTTACTTTTGGTGATAAATATGACTCACTCTTTGAAGATTCAGGAGTTTCTTCAGGTGTAGATCCTGCATGGCCTGGCAGTTCATCAGATTGGCTTTATGTAAGTTTTAATTTAATATTTGTTTAATACTCTTCTTGATTATTTCCTTTGTTGTATATACTTGATGCTCACTTTCTATAAAAAGTTGGTCCTCTGTATGTATATAAATTGATACAATATCAATAATATGACACAAATTATAAATATAGGAAAATAATTAAATAATTATGGTTTACCAAAATGAGTTGGTGTGTCTAATGGAGGAAACTTTCAAACTGGTCTTTCTGTAAAGCTGGTATTTAAATATTTTAGACTCATTCAGGCAATGCAGTGGTCGTCATTCATTTGCTCAATTGTCTGTTCAAATAAAGATATTTATATTTTTTGCAGGTTGTTCCATGGGGATTACGTAAATTACTAAACTGGATTAAGAAGGAGTACAACAATCCTCCAGTGATTATAACAGAAAATGGTTTCTCTGATAGCTCAACTGAAAGTATACATGATTCTGGTAGGATAGATTACCATGCTGTAAGTAACATTGAATTAAAAGTAGGAAAAGGATAATACATACTTAGAAATATGTTGAGGAAAAATGCTAACTTCAATTCTGCACAAAATAATGAACAGTAAAAATGTGAAGGATCTTGACATTTTAAACAATAATTACAACAATATAACATTAACAATATTGAATGTTTTGTTCATCACAATTTAGTACACAGTGTAACAGATGATTAAAATGATAATATTAATAGTAATAATAATGTTTATAAATTTGTCTTTAAGAAATACATGGACCAGTTATTAAAGGCCATTCATGTAGATGGTTGTAAAGTAATTGGATACACTGTGTGGAGCCTCTTGGACAACTATGAATGGTTAAATGGCTACAGGTATTTATTAAATATTAATTAATTTAATTATTGAAATGTACAAATTAGTGTAACAAACAAGTCTATCCAAAATACATTTTCGACTTTGTTCATTACATCTTGTGCCTTTTGTCATATTTAAATGAAATTTCCATCATTTTTAAAGATTAGAAAGTAAACTCCAATTATGCAACTGATAATTATGCCAGTAAATATTTATTTATAATTTTTAGAACAAATTCAGCCAAAATAAATTTTCAAATTTGTTCATTGCACATTTTTTAAAGTTTCATTATTTCAATTTGAATGTAACTCTCCAACATTTAAGGCATTAAAAATAATTGACAATTTTTTCAAATAAAAATTATACCATTAAGGTATACATTTTATTTATGAATGTTGAACATTTTCAGATTGAAAAGTGACTTTTGTGTACAAAGATTTATTTTTATATTTTTGCAGTAAAAAGTTCGGAGTGTTTCATGTGGATTTCAAGGACCCAAATCGTAAAAGAATACCCAAGGACTCAGCAAAGTTTTTGAAAGAAGTTTTTCGTACTAAAAAATTGCCAAAATTAGAAAACATAAAATAATGCACAGTATCAAATTGTATAAAATGTTATTACTTGCAGTCTTTTAAGGTTGATCTTTTTAAAAAATTAAATTTGTTCCAAATGATGTACCGCAAATCATGATTTATTGAAATATTAATATATTTTATTGTTTATTATTTTCGTTCAACTATTAAGTCCATCAAAGACAGATTTAATGAGTCATAGAAGAAGACCGCTCATGTGAAATGAGAACAGTAAAATACCGTTAACAAACATTTCATAATTGTATGCGCTTAACTTAAAAGAGGAATCATAACATTCACCCATGAAAGACTGTGTAATACATTTTCTTTAAAGGTAAATATTAGAAAAGAAGAAATGAATCGAAGAACAATTAATATTACGTTGGAATTTTGGAGGCAAAGAAGAAGCCAAAGAATATTAATATGCGCACTGCAGAGGCCCGGGAATATGAGTTTTTGAATACGTTATTAAGTATTATGCAATTAAAATGGCTTGAACAATAAGATAAATAGTGAGAATTGAATGAGAACATTCTATTTTATATTGACTTGCAGCTCTAGTAACACTAAATTTTTTTCTCGTATCAATTAGACAAATGCATACTGTCATAGTGTACACATAATTACGTTCTTTGATTATTGTATATTTATTACTTCCAAAAAGTCAGAGTATATATTTTTTGGATTTCTTTACTTATTATTTTAAATATAAAAACTCATTCAAAATAAAATGAAAAGAAGCATTATATACAACTATTTAAATCATGTATACTAAGGAGATACTGTTTGTGTAATTAAATTAATTTGATTTCTTTTCTTGTGAATCCATAGTAGTGTAAATAAAAAAATCGATTTTTGCACGAGAGACTACGTAAAATATAAATGCATGCATTTTTATAGCTCCATCCTGAAATATGTTAAAACTAAATTCCACAGTTTTGAATGATTTTCAAATTTTCTACAGCTCGATATTTCAAATGCTTCCAGTCTTCTTGTTATTCCATTTGAAAAATCGAGTTCTGAACTTCATTTCTCTTTTTGATTTTTTAGTCTCGATTCTCAACCAGAATAATATGTATGAACATTAAACCTAAATGGGTCATAATGAACTTATTGTTTTATTTCACTTTCCTGTTTTTAGTAAATTCGTGTTCAACGTCCAAAAACGTGACTCTAGGTAAGAATTATGTTTTGTGTGCATTGATTACTCGACTGATTCTTCTTATCACCACGAGCGCAAGGTAAGGAGACGTAACGAGGCAAGCTACGTAACTATCTCTTTAGTTTTGTAGTTGCTGCCATGGAGGACAGTAGGACTTTCCCAAAAGGATTTCTCTTCGGCGTCGCTACTGCGGCCTATCAAGTGGAAGGTGGATGGAACGCTGATGGTGGGGATATTAAGCTTCCAATTTCAATTTATTTCCATATATCACAAGTTCTCCAGGAGAATTTCTATTGAGTTTTATCATATTTGCTAGAATTCGTTATCAATTTAAATATTTTTTAAATCTACAAATTGATTCTGCAAATTATCTTTGTTGAAACTAAGCTCATGTAGAGTTCCACGTTAAGTAATATTGGTGTTACTAAATTTGAGCCGTCCTGTCTCAATCTGAGGTTTTCTGTCTTACGTCTTCACATACAGACAACTAATTACTGTATGTGTGAAGGAATAACTATTTCGTTGTGGTATACTCATGGGTTTAAATAACGAGAGTAACTTTTCTTAGATGGAGGTGGAGGAATGAAATAACAGGGAAAACAGATACAAAGGCCAATGTATAGTAAAGAAAGAGAGGTTTGAGTCATGGAACTCCAGTGGCTATTCACTAGCACCTGTGAAACTGGACCGTATATCTACCAATTAATTGATCATTGATAAATATCCTATTTGATCCACTCGTAAATAATGCTCTCTAGATTTAATAAAAAAAAATAGAACTCAACTTAAGGACAATTTCTGTATGATTTATAATAAGAAAAATTACACTGATACATTTCATTTAGTTTTCTAACCGAAATAAATGTGAGAAGAAAGAAAATGAAAAATCTTTCATTTGCTTATAACCAAAACTAATACTTCTGCTGAATTTAAAAATTAAATATTTTGATGATTCCTATTTTGGCTATAAGGGGTTTCGTTTTCCCTTGAAATTTAATTAGTATAAAAATACTGTCAAAAATTAGAGTATTTTAACGTCTGACTAAATACATGGCATTTCATTAGTTATTGTAATAGTTTATTACAGTATCGATGACAAGGTTCATTGAACTTAATGTATGCTAATATCTTTGTCCCACTTTACAACCGGTTCACATAACTGATACATGCGTTATCATTAGTCACAGAAACTATTTGTTACAAGCTTCATAACTAGTAACGACACAGTTTTAAGCTATTAAATATACTGAAGTTATATATGTAAAAAAGTGACAAAAAATTTAACGTTAAAGGTTTCGTGGCCGATACGCGCACTCTTATAAGTGAATGCGGGTTGCCCATATTCTTGATCTATAATACTATATATGTTTTTTAAAAATTATAAAGATTTCGTGTCGTAAGAAACCCATCGTTGGCATTAAGCTAACTCCCTGAGAAATTATAAATTAATTTTGGATCGTCGATATGATGTATACGTAAATTAGTTTTATTCTTCGCGTCAGGCAAACTTTAATTAAATAAACTTTAACAACAACAATACTGTACACACGTGAAAAAATATCAACAAACCTCCGTTTTTCCACTTTTGTGAGTGTTTATTCCACGATTTTCCGCCTCAAGAAAAGTCTGCACTAAACTTAAAGAAACGAGTAAGGGCTTATTCTCTTTCTGTCACCCAGACCTATCAGTGGTTACTTCCAAGGTGGACCAACTCCCCCCCCCCCCACCTCCACCCCTGAGATCCAACACAATAATAAACTCAATTTTGAAACCCCTCCAACTTTAGGTCATTGCAGTTGGAAAACTGAGGATTTTATAAAAGTTCTAAGGGCACATGATTTATTGGAAATTCGATTCTCTACAATTTCTCTACATTTCTCCTTAGACCACAGGAAATGGGTCAAAATGACACCTCTCTGTAAAAAAAATACAATTTCACACCATTTATACAATCTAGGACTAAAAATAGATTGGGTTGGACATAGATTGTAGTGTACGCTCAAGTGCTGTAATAAACTTATCTTTAATTACATTTCTGCTTTATTAGTTATGAGAATCGGAATAATTCCGGCTACTTCAGCTAGTATTTCTTAAAATATAAATATCTATGTTTATAGTACACAAATTAGAAAAATAAGTAGCCAAAATAGACAGTAAATTATTGTTTAATTAAATACCATATAACGTTTCTCCTAGCATAGTGGTTTTCGTAAGGCAGGGGCAGCAAAATTTCACAAAAAGTTATGACTTGTAACTTGAACTAAAAATTTGAATCCTGTTCAGTATGTAATATTTAACAAATTAATTACTACGGAACAGTTGTTTAGCGTTTTTGTAAATTTTGGAGCCCTTCAGGTGTTCAGCGAATGAGAACAGAGAAGTAGACAAACGTTGCCAATCGTCATAAGAATTTGGTTGACACGTAAAGAACAGCTTCAGGAACAAACTGGCTCTCATTTGAAAAATTCTATAGAAGTTAGTTTTATAAGTAACATATACGCATACGTGACGACTGAGTGACAGAAATTGAAAGAAAGACGTAATAAAGGAAAAAGAGACAACAATTAACAATAATAATGAATAACAAAACAAACGGGTTACCGCTCATTGAGAATATTGGACTCTCCTTAGTTCACGAACTGGTACCAGTTCACAAACTACAGCTAGTTAACGAACTATAGTTCGTATAACCAGTTCTTTTTTCGGAATAGTTATTTTTAACTTATTACTCAATGTGTGTGCGTAAAATTATGCCCGACATAGTTGCTTCACGAATCGTGCTGTTTTCCTCTTACCCAAGGCTACTTACGTCACACTTTAAAAACGTTTCTTATCAGACTGTGAAATGCAACTTAAAAATTATATGATATTAACAAGGAAAATGCATGCTTCCTGATACAAACATCTTTTTAATAAGTTGCAAGTAAAGATCCATTATGTAAATTTTTGTGCACCTCCTTGTTCATTGTAACCAGTCCAATATTAAAAATTTGGTGTTTTTTATATTACGGCACTAATTTTTCTTCGTTAGTATACCACCAAACAACAACCATTAAAAGAATGATCCAAAAACATTATCATCAAAATTAGTACTGGGGATATTATAATATTACTTCTTCTCGATTTCCTTTTGGTTGCTTGGACGAATAATAATCTTTATAATTAATGTCTTTATTACAATTATCCAAGCCATTCAGATAATTAATGTAAAGTAACATTCAACATATAAACTTACTAATTTATATTTTGAATACATTAAATGTCCTTACAAATTAATTAATAAACCTCAAACCAATGGTTCAATAAAGCTTCTGCCTAACCTTTTTTTCTCAAAAAAATAAAGATAAAAAATAATTAACATTTTTAAAAATATAACAATTATAAATTTATCTTATAAGGAATGAATTTCTTTTCGGTTTCCAACCAGGTTGTAAATATAATTAGTGACATTTTGAGGACTAGCACTGTCATCTTTTTCAGACTGAAGTCTGAAGAGAGAAATAGATATTTATGTGGTGATTTGAAGAATAACTATTAGTATTATTAGGAAACAACAAATAAGGAATAGTTTTGAAATATATCTGACCATGCTGCATATGGAAGTAAAACAATATTTATATAATTTACTGCAATCAATTAAGAAAACATTTTCAAATATGTAACAAATTTGACCAATACATCATCATTTTAATTTATTTGAAATTGTATTGGGAATTATTAATACCTGAAATAATAAATTTCATGAAAATATTTATGTTTCAGGAAAAGGTGAGAGTCTATGGGATAGGCTTTTACATGAAAAACCTGAAAGGGTTAAGGATCATAGTAATGGTGATGTAGCATGTGATTCATACAATCAGTACAAGACAGATGTACTACTTCTGAAGCAATTAGGGGTATCTATCTATTGGTGAAAGATAATCTTTTCTATCAACCTGTAACAGTTGAGGAACATTTAGTGAAAAGATCAATTGTACTGTTAAGAATATTCTTTGACATATTCTGTGAACAACATAATATTCATATGCTCACACTTTTTTTCTTTTGAATGGTTATGTGTTTTTTTGGCAATATTTTAAGATTCTACACATTAAATGAAACAGTGAATAAGTATTACACATATATGAAAAATAAAGTGTAACCAATTTTTAAACATACAAATCAAATTATTATTTTTTTAATTGCAGGTAGATTATTATCGCTTTTCCATCAGTTGGCCACGAATTCTCCCAGATGGTGTGGTAAGCTCCATAAACCAGGCAGGAATTGATTATTATAACAACCTAATAAATGAATTATTGAAAAATAATATACAACCAATGGTAATGATTTCATTGTAATCAAGAAGAACAGTATAAAATAATTCTTTATTTATTTATTTTTTAATAAAGTTATTTTTAAAAAACATTTAGGTTACTATGCATCATTGGGATTTGCCTCAAAAACTTTTTGAAATGGGAGCATGGATGAATCCAATTTTAGCAGATTTTTTTGAGGATTTTGCAAGAATTCTGTTCAAAAACTTTGGTGATCGGGTTTGTATTTAGAAAATTATATTTCAATGTTGCAATAAAACTATTCCAGTATTCATTATGTGGGGTTACTGAAGATCATGTTTATTGAATTTTCAGATCACTTAAATAGTTGTTAAATAAATAATATTAAAAACTGATCAATAAATTTGAACAACATGAATAATCTGTTTAAAGATTATTCAAATCTGTCTGAATAAATAATGGTCTTGAAAAGTTAAATTTGTTAGAAAATATTGTTCTGTTGCTCTTCTTTTTTGTAATTCTGAATTTTTTTAAAGGTTAAATGGTGGATTACTCTTAACGAGCCTCGACACATTTGTAGGTCTTACATTGAAAAGTTTCTTGTAGCTCCAGGGTACAACCTAATACATCAAGGAGGCTATTACTTGGCTTTAGATACATTGCTGAAAGCACATGCCCGAGTGTATCACATGTACAATGAAGAGTTTCGTAGTAAACAACAAGGTACAAAAAAACATAAAGTGAGTTAACCTACCGCTAGTAACCATAGTAGTTGATGCGACTCCAAATAAAGACAAAACAAATTTAATGATATTTATGAAAATGTATGACTACCCCAACCTCACATACCAATTGGTTGCTGAAGACTGTTATCCTATACAAATAAATATTCTTTGACTATACTTTTAGGAAAAATTGGGATCTCACTACATTGTCCATGGTATGAACCCAAGACAGATACAGAAGATGATAAGCTTGCCTCATGGGTTGCCCTTCAGTTTGATGTTAGTAGAATAATTTGAAAGCCACTCCATCCCTATTAATATAGTTTAAGAAATACAAAACAACAAATTTATCTTTGCAGCTTGGATGTTTTGCACATCCTATATTCAGCCAAGAAGGTGATTATCCATCAATTTTCAGAAGAAAAGTGGATCAAGCAAGTGCTGCAGCTGGAATGAATAGGTCACATTTACCAGTATTAGATGAAAATTGGGTAACGAAAATTAAAAGTAAGCATTTAATCAGTAATAAGTAAATGAATGATGTTGGTCATATTTTACAACTTAATAGCAAAGGTTATTAAAAATAATTTTGAAATGGAAAAAACTATACTAAACAAAATAGAATTTGTACTTTCTGACTGACATTGTTATTAGAAAATGATACGAATTAATATGTTTTATAGTTGAACTATTATAATACTTTTTTTAAAAAAAACTGTTACTTTATGGAATTCAATCAGGCTAGCAGACTGATCTTTCCACTTTAACCATGTTGATATAACTAAAATTTATTTTCCCAATGGGAAATGGATACTTGAAATGAAAAGAAACTCATAAAACCACATATCATTGTCAGTCCTGTGGTTTTTAGGATGAAAAACTAAACAAGTTTGAATTCCCACATTATAATTTTTGAATCAAATATTGATTGAAATACAAAAAAGATAGGAATCTGTAAAAAGAATCCAGATAAAAAAAATTATTTACAGTTTTGTATGAATGTATAAAAAATGAAATAATTTTAAGTATGATTGATTGGTTTGCATTTATTGGTTTTCCAAGTAAACTATTAATTTTTAAAAGTAATTTAATAATTATTTTCCAAACTATGAGACTAAAAATTATAACTCATTGAATAACATCTAACATGTTCATATTATCACAATATACATGGATGTCTTATATCACTAGTCTGTGGGGTTTTGTGTATACTTGTACTAGATGTAAGGATGTTGCATATGTGCATTAGGTAAAATAATCAATTTATTTGTTGCTTGTTACACTATAATCCTGAAAAGAGAACAATACATAAATCATTGTACCTTACATGAATATTACTTTATCATATACTTAAATGAGAACATTCCCAAAAAATGACACTAATATGGACAGGAAGGAAAGCTAGAAAACTGATGGCTCAACTGAAAATCAGCACCTGCTTTTCCACATTGAACAGGAAACAGACTTACTAGCTTATATATATTTATGATATTATAAAATAAACTAAGACTCTTTGTTTTAATCAGATTCAGCAGATTTCTTAGGCTTGAATCATTACACAACTCGTCTAGCAACGTTTGATGAGGAATCAGCCGTCAATCTAATGGATTCTGGTGTTAAAGTGAGCGTGGATCCCAATTGGACAAAAGGAGCTTCAAAATGGCTCTATGTAATATAGTTTCTTAATATTTTTACTTTTAAGTTTATATAAAATTTATTTTAAGCTAAAAGAAGAAAGACTGAATAAGTAAACAGTAATGATCAAATCATATCAGTATAGGCATTTAAATAAAATTATCTATAACAATCATCTTCTATTTGTACAGTTGTTACCACACTTAGTAAAAATTTGTTTGAATATTATAAACAACAGGCTGTTCCATGGGGTTTAAGAAAACTTCTGAATTGGATTAAGAAAGAATATGATAATCCATTAATAATAATAACTGAAAATGGCACTTCTGAGCAACATGATTCAGATGTACATGATGATGGAAGAATTGTTTATTTCAGAGTGAGTATATATCCAATTATATTTTGCTATATATTTGATACCATTTTTTGTTTAATTGAATTTGATTAAATAACATATTTATTTATTGTTCAAATATCAAAATTTTTAGTTCAATATAATTCCTTAATGCTTATAACATGTTTCAAGAACATTTGTTTCTTTTTACCAATGCTATGAATAAATATGATTTTGAGTTAAATGCTTATTATTTCATTATCAATATACTAATAAATTGTATTTCAGTTTAACCCATAAGGTATTCAAAAATCATATTTGTCACTCTCCCTGAATATCTGGACTATATTTCAAATAGCTTAGGGCCCATCAAGTCTAAATCCCTCATTGGATCTGAAATTAATAAAGTGTGTATTGAAACAAATAAAATATAAAAATGTCTTAATGTTCATACATCACCTAATTGGTTGACTTTCTTAATCATTGTAAGTTAAGATATACAAATATCCACATTAAAAGTAAGTATTCATTAGTATACAGTTTTAATGTTTTACAACTGTCGCAAACAACCAGATGTTTATAAAAATTATTTTGGAAAAGTTTGAACTTCATGTAAAAATATTGTTATTTAAAAAGACTTCCTGAATTTTATAATTTCTACAAATGTATTTTTCATTGTAAGGTCTATTAACAATTTTTCTCTTTGTAGAAATATTTGGACCAAGTCCTAAAAGCTATTCATGAAGATGGTTGCAACATTTCAGGATACACAGCTTGGAGTTTATTAGACAATTTTGAATGGCTGGAAGGATACAGGTAAACTTATTTATGGTTTTAAAGATTCAGTTAAAAAATTTCATTATTCCAATGATTTTGTCTTAAAACAAGACAAGATGGAGAAAAATTAAAGTAAACAGCATTCTACAAAAGAATTCAATATTAATAATTTAAAAGAAGACATCAATATCAAATATACTGATTTAAAGGAACAATATATCCAGAAGGAATAGAGAACTGGCAGAAGTATTGAAAATATTTAGAATTTGATATAGGGTAGTTATGGATTGTTATAACTATAGTCAAGATGTAAATGCAACATGTATATAAGCAAAAGCATTTTGAATAATCAATTTTATGTAAAAAGACTGAAAATAATTACACATTTAAAGTCAGAAATTGTTCATTAAAGACAAGGAAAATTATAAAAGGAGATATTTTGACTCGCTCAATTATTAATGATGCTTTACTGCATACATATCATTTACACAAAATAAGTTTCTTAAAAGTAGTTTCCTAATTTAAGGAGAAAAGCAATAAAATTTATTTTGAAAGTGGTGCAGAATGACAAAAAAAGCTAATTAATGAAATAAACAAACTGCTTTTAAGAATAAAAGTAATAAAAATCGATCAAGAAATTGATATTTTAAATGGTGAAGGTAGCTGAGTTATTGTAGACATTTTGCAACAAATCTGAAATAAGTAACTGAAATGAGCAATTAAAGATATGAGTATTAGTTTGTTATGGTTGACATTAAATTTCATTAATTGTTTCTAGTGAGAGATTTGGTCTCTACCATGTGGACTTTGAACACCCAAATCGACTTCGAACTCCGAAGGATTCTGTGAAATTCTTTGAGGAACTGACAAAATCTAGACAATTAGAGAAATTGGAGCTATAGATTTCATGCAAGTTGCTGTTGTATTCTTCTGATTGGAATTAAAAATTATTCAGTATGATACACCTATTAACATAGAATGTTTATCAAATGTGAACACTTTGTTGTAATAATACTTTTGATTTTTGAAGTTATCTAGAGAACTGTTAATGGATTTTCAATTAATCTAAAATTGAATGTAACTGTTCCATTTTATTTAAGTTAGAATATTTCTATATGTACATTTAAATACTGTTATTAATATTAAACCTTTATTAAGAGAAATATTTTAATGTTCAGTGGGATATTGTTCGTCTTTAATGTTATTTATGTCTGGTTATGGTAACAATTAAAAATACAAATATAATTTAACCAATTCAATTGTTTTTGTTATGTACTATATTATATAAACTACAGGTTTCAAAATAAAATTCATCATAATTATTTTGCTAAACCTTGACACTGAAATCTTCCATAGTTATTGGTCTAAAATAATGGGATTATGTTTGCTATTTTTTAAAAAAATAGGCCTTATTTGTCATTACTGAGAATTTCTTTCAGGGTGGTTAAAATGGGAGGGAAGATGAGGAAAAATCAAAAGATTTATTTTCTAATTACTATTATTCAGCACTTTAATGGTCAATATTTTAATAATAACAACACATTAGTTGGCCACTGTATTATTTTGTTGAGTTGGTTGAATGCAAAGCACTTCATCCTGGCAGAGCTGTTGACATAATCTGCAGGGCCTTCCTATCCCATAAACTTCTGTTTTGGGCCCAACTATGTTGCCCGCAGGTCCATAATTGCATATATATACTTTGACCTCCCAATAGCTATTAGGAATCATGTAACTGATGTGTGCACAGCCTACTTTCATGGTCCGAGACCACACCAATTGTGTGTAAGGACCGTAATCGCTGCTGTATCTGTAAAGAGTAAGTTGAGACTATAACCAAAGAGTCAAACATAAAATGTATATTAAAACTGGAGAAAAATACATGTAATAAAATATAAAAGATGTTTCAATAACTTGGAGTGAGGAATGCCAGCATTGAAATGATACAGAAATTTACTAAATGTTGCTATGGAAACTTATGATTTATCTGTGATTAAGACAGTTCTGTGTGTTTTTAAAATATTGTCTGAATAAATTGAAATACACACATTAAATGTTATTCCAGTATGTTACAAAGTTGTAAAAAAAAATTCATGCAGCTCTTTTACAAAATGATTAAATAATAAAACGTTTTGCAAAAATGAATAAAAATTTTGAATTATATTCTAGGAGAATGAAACATGAGTCTGTTACTGATACTAAAATAAAGTGTTGTACTTTAGATATCATCTTTGGAAAATATTTTTTGACGTGGACTTAAATATTGAATATATAGCTTAATAAATAACCTTTACCTAAGTAGATAGTAAAACAGCCCATACGTCAGAAAAAAACAGTGGTTATACCATTGCATTTTATTCCTGATTTGGATGTCATCTGTTAATTTTTATTTATTTTCGTCCTCTTCGCTTGTGTGACATGAACATCTAAATTTTCATCTGTAATTTCTAATTTCATTTACAGCAGATAAGGATCCAAATCAGGTCATGATAACTACTGTTAATTAAGTTCATATTAATTTTTTATGACTTAAAAACTGTTTTATTTCCAAACAATCAGATATTATAAATAACTTTTATCTAATTTATTTTAAACGAATGTGGTTAATATAAATACTTAGTTGAATAATGTTTAATTTTTCTTGAGATGCCTTACTGTATCTCTAATTCCTTTGTACACATCTAAAGTTATAGGAACAATTAATAATTTTTTTTATTGGCAAGGACCACAATGGATAGTCGAAACATCTACTTAATGTTAAAAAAAATTCTAAATTTTGTGTAAAAGTCTATTATAAATGTTAATTCTTCATATCATATCTAAGGTTCTTCACTTCCTCAACCTAGTACACACTGATTTCATAATTCGAGTCTGGAGTCCTGAATCAGTGATTATATTTAGACTGCGGCACTATAAATCAAAACTGAAGTAGGTTGGCCTTCCATAGGATATGGAAGACTTGAAATGGTCTTTAGCAACAGTGCATAACATTTCCATATTTTGGAGTCTGTCAGTATGAAAAATGTTGATTCTTCTTGTTTGGCAAGGTAATAAAATGCATTGAGTTTAATTATTGACTAAATACAGAGAACATGATTTTCAGATAGGTTAAATTACTATGTTACAGTTACAACATTTGTTCTATTGACTTTCAAATGTTTTACTTCACCTGATGAAGTACATGTTATGTATAAGAAACATTATGTTTGTAACCACATTTGGTCTATAACTGAACTCAATTTTGTTCAAGAGAATTATTATATTAACAAATTGCTTTCTTGCTCTCTTTTTTTATTTGGAATTTTGTTCTAATATGATTGTGTGAGAATAAATTTTTGGTGTAGCCCTAATAAATAAAATAAAATTAGTCAACAGTGGGCCTAACTGAATGTTCACTTGATACTATAAGTAGGACCTTTGGAATAGTGAGCACTTTTACCATTATTAATCTATTTGAGTTAAATTGAAAACTAAAATTGAAAGTATTATCATCCAAATTTTACATTTACAACTGTTTTAGAAGTTTGATAATTTGGGTGACATCAGTTTACACTAAATATATAAACGATGGTCTCTGTGTATTCAAGAGGATTGATTTCTACTATACTTACTGAAATGGACTGATGCAGTATTTGGGGAGGTTTTTGACTGTTTTGTACCAGGAATAGATTGCAGATTTCCAATCCGGAGGGTCATGAGCGCAGTCTATGCATTTGTAATAGTACATGTTTTGTCCAACGTTGAATCGTTCTGCATCAATTAATAAAATTTAAAATGAAATGACTTTAAAAGTAGCATGAACATACAAGATATTGTGATATTGCACATGGTAATTGATTTGTGAATTCCTTTATTCAACAAACTGAATTTGTTTTACAGAGTGTATTCTGGAATGAATACCTATGTGATATGATATTGCTGCACAATTTAATAATATAGAAAGCTGTAATAACTTAATTGTATAACTAATAAATTTTTTCAATAATCATGGAACAATTGTCTCTTTGTTCCCACAACCAACAAGAAAATTTTGGATGTATTGTTACATAACTTGCTCATATGAGATTGGTAATGGTCAAATTAAACCAAAATTATTGTTAGACCAAAAAAAATTGATTCATAAACTTCAGATCTGGTTCTTATTCTGGTATTAAATGAATGAGTTCTTTCAATATTTATTGAAAATGACAAGATGTAAAGTTTGAAAAAGTAAGGAATCATTTCAAATTATAGAAAACTGTTACTGAAAAAACTGATTTAAATAAAAACATACAATTTTGAACACTTACTTAGGGAGTTAAAATGAATCAGAAATAAAATATTTCAGAACCCATATAATAATGATGAAATGAACAAAATTGATAAATTATTTATGAGAGATGAACCTCACCAACATTTCTGCATGTATCAACAAAAATATTACATTGCAATGCCCAACGCATAGCTATTTTAGCAAGCTCCTCATCCCATGTCTGAAAATTACAGAAGTATGTTAGATAATATAGCAACTTTATGACATAACTAAGGGCTATTGTCACATTGTTTTTAAACTTAAAATTGTAATTATATATTTATAAAAATTGGGAAGGATAAATTTTTCCCTTTAAATTCCATTAAATTAGATTGGTTTAAATAATTGAGGAAAACCAGGGATGGACTGATGAGATAATTGATAATATTAATCAATTTAACGTTCAAATAAAGCAACGGTAAAAAATCAATTTTAAGTTTTCATTTGGTCCTCAGTTTCTTAAGGCTGATCCAAGTATTACGGATCAGTGTTTTGGAGGCAAGATTTAGGAATATTGCGGTCGTATAATAAATGAAGAAAGTAATTTAATCGTTACCAGAAAAGCAGAGTATATAATTATTCTCTATTTTACCTGAAATTATAGATTTTTCTCACCAAAGCCTGCATGTTTGAAGCCGTAGGTAAAGGCCCTGGTTTTCCTGATGTTTCATTCCCGGAAGCAACTCTTTTTCGTATCATGTTGTGTGTGTCCAATATAATCTTGATTTCTTCCTCGAACAGATTGGCACGCCGGACCCCGTAGCAGTTAGGAGATGGAATGTCTAACTGATAAAAATAATTGACGGTTTGGTCAACACGGCGGTGCTTACAGCAGGAATTGAAGTAGTTTTTAATTTACACGTGAAGTTACTATGCTGAAAACTGACACAGCGTTCATATCTGTCTACCCTTGTCAACGTGGTGCTCCATTTGGGGAGGATCATTGACTCCTTCGTTAGATTTGAAGAAGTTAGTGAAAAGATCATCAGCCCGAGACGATTAATACAGTTAACACTCCTAGCAAGAGATGGAAAGAAGCAATTGCAATGTGTGTCTTGAAAAAGACGTTTTCATCCAAGCTACGTGACAAAGAGAAGTCGGAATGAAAATCATATTAGAATTCCATAAACATGAATCGCTTACTTTCCGATCACATTATTTAACAAACAGATTTTATTGCAGGTAACTAAAGTATCTGGATTAATATTTATTTATCTGACATCAGTTACGCCATTCAATAAATAAAACGGCCAACAGGTCAGAAAAAATCATTAATAATTAGGTACCTTTTCAGGCGTACAGATATAATACTTCTAGAATCAATCGATTCTTTTCTTATAATTTGTTAATGATAAACATGAATTATTGCACATAATCTTATTAGAAGATAAGGATGAAGAAATTTTGACCGGACCAGGGATCGAGATTTTTCCTTCTTTATCTAATTCATTAGATCATTAGTCTTCATGACTGAGATTATTGAACTATAATGTTATGTAACTTCAATAAAAAAAATCCCGGAGAGAAATTTTTAAGAGCGAACAATACTACCAAAAAGCACCCATCTTAGCTGTTTTATTTATCTCTTAAATTAACTGGAAAGATAAGATTGCTCCGATTGAAAATCAGCCTTTTGTTTCCTAGAAAAATATGAGACAAACGCCCTGTATTTTAAGTTTCTACACGATCTTTTAGCACAGCTTTCGTCTTCCCTAATCGGATTAGCTGAAAGACCGATTCTTCCTGAAATTTTCCCGCACTATTTTCAGCATGGGCCTTAACAAATATAATTTTACAGTAAATAAAAAGTAAAATACCCAAATACAAACTTGAAGATTAATTATTAGTTGTTCTTCAACAGATATTTATTCATTATATTCATAAATAAGTATAGTCCCAGAAACATTAAACAAAAAAAACATGTTTATGGCCGAATCTATTCGTTTGGATTATGCCTTAATTGCATCATTGTTATGAATTAGTATATTTTCACGCTAGTAATAAATTTTATTTTGCATTTTATTTCCTTATTTGTTGTGCGGTGAGGTATCAGTGTAACGTTCCATAAACCATCAACGGAAATTTAATGAAGCTGTTTATATCTTTTATCTTCGTTTCGTATAATTTTTAAGGACTGTCTGAAAGTTACCTGAAAGGAATAAAAGCATATTATTACTTACTGGATATTTACACATAGTGTGGTCCGAGCAAATACTGCAGTAGTCGGTTTGAGCTTCTGAGAAATCCCATAGTGAAAAAAGTAGTATAACAGATACCAAAAGTTGCCACATTACTGAAATAAGATATGAGAGGTTACGTGTAAAAATAGAAAATGCTTAATTATATTTACACATTTTATTTTTTTGTCACTACACAATATTTACCACTCAACAGCCAAAGGAAAAAATGTTCAGGATGTCACACGTTTTTCATAGTAATTTTCCGTAACCTTTTTCGTGATCTAAGAATAGAAATTTCTCTATAGTAATTGGATTTATTTCTCTAATTTTCAGTATTCACTCTCTATTTACAATATTTATTTTCCGAATTCCTTTTTATTTTCATTTCGATTTTATTATGTTTATCGCATTTTTTATCTTGAATATTACTTCTGCTTTCCATTGTGATTATCTTTTTCATTACATCTGATTGTCGCGATAAAGAGGTGATAAAAGTTATCAATAACTTAATCAATAGCTTTTTTATTTTTTTCACATTTTTTCTGACTACTCCAGGGATTCATTTATTCTATTCATGTCAATACAACCAACCAGAACTGAGTTACTAACACGACACTGTATTCAACCAGTGAAACTGTCGTTAAAGAACAGTGCATAAACATATCGAGGGCGGTCAATCTTCAGCTTCAGTTATATAGTTGAAGGATGACGACAATGCATATCGTCGTCGAAACGTCACACAGTACTCGTTATACCCGGAGGAAACCCATAAATTTAATAATCATTGCATTTTTGTATAACATATTTATTTAAATAGCTCAACGACGTTTCTGTACATATTAATTTATTAATTTTATTAAATAATGTAGAATTTTTCTATATTGTAGTAGATCATAAATGTTAAATAATAAAGCAATTGTGGCTGATTGAGTACCTCTTTTATATTATTGCAGACAAATATTTAAAATTGGCCTTAAAAACCAATGAAAAATGCAGACATTTTGAAATAATAACAAAGTGCCGATCCACCGAGAAACACAAATTTGGTTAAAACAACTTTATTGTTTAGACCATGTGAGGTAAAGGAGGTGACCTTTTTCTTAGGTGGGTGAACGTCGGGATAAAAAGAGAATGATCAAGGTTTATGCGCTCATTTTCTTCAACTGGTGCATGTTGTGTGGCGTAGCAATGCTTCTGACAAGAAATACACCAAGAAGAACAGCGCAAATGTTTATGACCCATAACTCTTTTGGAGGAAGAGAGGTAAACAACTAGGAAAATATTGACCCGAGATTAGACCCACAAAAAACAGGGGAAACTTTCCTTGTTTTCCTTAAGACGCCGATCACGCAGAAATATTCCACTAAAATATGGAGAGGTATGTAAGCAAATCCCGCAATCATTCTTTAGTTACATTTGTTATGAAAAAAATGGATATTTTTAGTTGTTCTAAATAATAGTATTTTTAAAAATTCTGTATTTTATACAGACAATAAATTGGAAAATTTAATTTACAATTTGTTAATAAATTCATATTTATATATAATTTAACGCATTTCAGCATCAAAGCACCCAACAACCGTTATCACATTCATTTCACTTACAGATATCTTAAAATAATATATATATGGATATTTTTAAAATTTTTAAAAATTTTGACATGTTTAAGTAAACTGATATAAATTTGCGATTTGGAATTTTGGTCGAGATATTATGTTGTTCATAAATAAAATCTCTTTAAACATTATAATGTTGATAATTCCTCGTTTGTTCCTTATAACATTTAGGACGGAAAAATACTCTTTAGAATATAAAAAGTATATATAAATTTGGGATTGGAAATATTATATTATTTGCTCCTTGCGCTACTTGCGACAAACAAACAATTTCGTTTTTTCTTTTTAAATATAGTTCACATAAATTTGAAATATTGAATTGTTCTCTTTTTGCTCTTCGAATTTTTGGATATTTAGTTGAGGAAAAATAATAAGTTGATGTTCTGTTATCGTAGAAAAATAAGAAGTAATACCCATAGCCAGACTTCAGAAATGTTTCAGATAACTTGGAAAGGATACAAATGTGTATACAGAAAGTAAATTTGTTAGTAGCCTGATAATGGTCGTTTAATATACTTAATGATGAGGGACTTACCTCTATTATTGTCCGTACGGCCCGGACTTCTGAAATTCCTAGATTTTGTAAGGTGTTTTAAATGTTGGTTGACGATTGTGAACCTACAGTCGATAGAGCATGTACTCTCCCATCTTCTGAGCACGTCTCAAATATTTCCAGAACTTTTCCTTTTTTTTGTTGAAGTGCGACAAAAAACAACAAACAACAGAACACTATTTATAATACCTACACATAAATTTTGGAGGATGTAATTGAGTTTTTTCTAGCAACGGCATCGGAGCACCAGGTTTTGGAGCTCATATTTCACACTTTTGTGTGAAACTGACCAAAGCTTTGAACCCTTATTTAATTTATTTTTATTCATTGTTTTGAATAAATGCATTTCAGAGTTGGTACTAAATTTATCATAATTACTATTCCGAATACGATTAAGGTGTACATGGTTTGACCGGAGGGTCCAGAGAACTCTTCAAGAAATTGGATAAACTAAATCCAAGATCTAGAAATTACCTGACGTATTACAAAATGGAAATACAAAATATATCCTAGTTTTGGATTCACCAGAAGAATTGGTTCATAATCACTGGGGTGATGTTTGTACTTGTTGGAGACGTTACACTGTGGTTGGAAACTTTCCTGAAATATTGGAGGGCATAGCGGAAGGGAAAGGGAGCTCAACAGTATGGAGACTATAACAACGTATTAACATTCGTAAGGGTTCCCAAAGGAGATTTAGATGACATGTAAAATTTTTACAAGTGCATTGTAGTGAGTGAGACGGAATACACGTTGAATAAGATAGTCAATGCTGACGTGGAAAGATCTTAATTTATGTTTAACATAAATCGATTCTTGGCGTAGAAAATATATTATTAATGTAGAGAAATATTCATACTTGGGTAAGATGCTTCAGCGTCAAAATACCAAACGAAACCAAGTTTTAACAGTTACACTTTCCTAACATACTCCTACAAGTCATAACTAGTCCAATTTACATACTCATTAATTTGTTATTAAAGTGCGTCACCCTCTACCCCATCGCACTATGAATTAATGTCGAAAGCCTTCGAAAATTCATATTTATATAACAAATAATATAAAAAGTAGATTGACTAATGGAACGTCTGTACAGTAGATAAAGTTTTAAAACCAATTACAATCAAAATAGCTTTTTGTAATATAAATATTAATATTTATATTTTTGTAATGTTTGAATTAATTTGTCCTTTTAGTTGTAGATGACTATGGCATTTCCATAAATATTAAAATAAAATTTATAATCAAAATTAAAATATAATTTTGGCTTTTATTAAATTTTGTGACTGATTTAAAACGTAGGGATCTCATCATTGAACATCATTATTTTATGTTTAAACTACACAAGTTGCGGGATCCTGCGATATTTTTCGCAGTTTAATGAAAGTCTTCGAAATGCATCCCCTTTTTTTCTATATTTAAAATAAACCTTCGAATGTGACTTATTTTAAATTCTTTGCAAAATGTACGAATACTATTTTTGTTTTTTAAAAATAAACAATTTTAAAATAAGATTTCTATTTACTAAATGGTTCTAATTTATTTTTATTACTTTCCCTATGTCGTCAACTTACGGTGGCGCCTCGTACGGAACGGCTACGAGACAATACAGTTCAAGGGAGAATCAGTTTGTGGATGCATCAGGCGAATAGGGGGCGTTTGTCGTTCTAGACAGAATTCTTGTGCTAGAATCGCGATAGTACAAATATATTGCGGGAGGGAACGCACTGAAAGGCGGATATTTTAAAGTCTGTTGAATAGAAGAAGAAATTCACACACATAAAATACTATTATTATAAAGGTTTTTAAAATTACGAAACAAATAATTAATGAATGTGAGTAGCTCATGAGAACATATGCGCCAGCATCCACTGTCCATTACTGTTCTTTTATAAACCCATTTCCTACTCCATCTGAAGAAAGTATTACATTCAAATATCAACAGGGAAAAAAATTTAGTCACCTCATATCTTAATAGGCGTTTACTGTTGTCTGTTTTATATGTTTTATTAGGGAAAACGTAAAAGGAATGATACAATCACCTACCAGGAGACTGGATAAAAATTGAATATTTGTTCTGTAAAAGTAATAAGACCTCCACGTTTGTAATGTCAAAGATGACGTCACGCGCCGTGGCAGCGTGTCATGTACCTGCGCACCGCCTCACCTTTCTATTTACACCATATGTAAAAGGTACTTTCGGGTGTACTGGGAAGATGCTCAATAAAAAAGAACTCATCGTTTTATTTCATTTTTGAAATTTCCAAATATATCTACAATGCTGAATACATAACTAAGACTCAGGAAAAAAAGTTTATAAATCCACATTCCAGACTTGATAGATGACACGTGACTTTGTTGAGTTTCTAAAGATATCATGAACCTGCGCACCACCTCAACTTTCTACTTACACCATGTGTCAAAGGTACTTTCGGGTATGCTGGGAAGATGCTCAATAAAAAATAACTCATCGTTTTATTTCATTTTTGAAATTTCCAAATATATCTACAATGCTGAATACATAACTTAGATCGAACTGAGCATTGGATGAATTGTCGCGAGTTCAGGTGTTTGTGTGACTGTTAAACCTCCCTTTCTTTTGCTGATTAGATGCAGAGTAATCCGTTGAGGTCGCACATCATGCAGTGAGAGCAAGGTCTCCCCGGAGTGTACACGTATCCCGTGTTCATGGTGTTCCCAGCAGGACCGTAGTTGCAGACGTAATAGCGGTTCAGCATTCCATTGGTGTCTATGTTAGACATGTAGCCGCACCCGATCACCTTGGTTCGGCTCCACACCATCTGCGTGTACGCCCCGTAGTTTCTGGATACCCTGGAAATAGGAAATTAAATCCTCCAATAGTCTCGAGCATGAATAAATAAAAACGCTATGCATCATTCAATACGGGGTTTCTGCTGCCACTCCGATTTTCAAAGCTTTATTTGTGTTACATAGATGCTAAAACATGGGTGAAGATTATTTATAAACCTATATAATCACTTTGAAATAAAAACTCTGATGTCGAATAGTTGGCGTGAAGGGCGAACCTTGAATGAGTTTGATTTTTGAGTGATTTTGTGGTTCTAGGTTGAGTTTAATAAATATTTATAACGATTTTGCTTCTATTTTCCATAAATATGTCGTAAAAATTTCAATTTTTATTCATATTTATGTAAAATATTATTTGGCTAATAAAATATTTGTGAAACTTAAAATGCTGAAACATAACATGGCTTGAAAAATTTGCAAATTCACAACGCATGAAATACAAAGCAGCAATGCCGGAAATTTGTACCGCTAGGGGTGTGACCTTGGGAGTAGTATAACATTGCTTTTCTAAGCTGCAACAAAGTCTCCCTTCATGTGGACACCCTAGGAGACTTCTATTTTAAAGTAAACTATAATTGTGGAGCAGTAAAAAAGTAACTTTGCTTTTCTAAGCTGCAACAAAGTCTCCCTTCATGTGGACACCCTAGGAGACTTCTATTTTAAAGTAAACTATAATTGTGGAGCAGTAAAAAAGTAACTTTCTGTCACTGGTAAAACAAGGTTTCTGCTTTCATCGCCAGAATAAGGGAAGTACAACGCTAGGCGTTGATTATTCCGTATATTTGTTATTGGTGGAGCAGATTGAACCAACTCTATTTGACTGGGATTTGCATGAGAATGCTGGACAATAATAGCACGTTTTGTCTTCTTTACAAAAAATAGGTAATTTTTACAAGTACTATTCTCATATAACGGTTTTCTGCGTGAAATGAAAGTGATAGGCGACATTCTCTGGAGTTTAAAGTTTCCAGCCCGACATAGAGATGACGCAAACTGGCACAGACAACTGTTTCTAGTTCAAAAGTTATCTGTTAGATGCCATACTATAAATTTTCAAATTCGTTGCCTTTCCAGGAGACGAACAAGTCGCGAGAAACAGAATGACGTGTGTGCTGCTCAATGGAACAATGGGGAAGATTGGGGAACAATGGTTACTCAATAGCTACTAGGATTTGTAAAAAATCTTAATTATATTCTTAAAAGCACCATTACCTTTTTACTACATCATATACTTTTACGGGCTACTTCTTTGACGTACAGCTTATCTTGAATTGAACGCAATATTTCTCCTTGTGTCCATGTTTTCAGAACCATTGCGCATCGTATTTCCACGCGACTTGCTACTTTTCAACAGTTGTAAATGAGTGAAGGAATTGCTTAAAAAGTAGAACCACGACAATATAAAACGTTTAAATCCTTCAGTTATAAAAGAGGAGTTAGAGTCGATATTATACGAATTTTCATCATCGTTTTACACAGTTGGCAGCTGAATTCAGAACGGCAAAACTTACACTCTGGATTATGAGCATTCGAGAACGCTCAGAAACCTCTCAGACTCTGGAAAAATGAGTATAAATCCACACTTTGGGCATGATAGATGACACGTGGTTTCGCTGAATCTCTAAATATATAATTTTAAATAGATATTTTGGTGCGAAAATCTGTCAGCGCGATGGGTGTTGAATGAACCAGGAACTAACCAGAAAGTAATAGTGTTTTGATATATTTTTTTCACATTTCAATTGAGTTTCAGTACTGTTGATGGCTTGTGGATTCTGCACTAAAATTCGGAACAGTCCAAGCTGTGAGCCTAAGAGGTTGGAAGTTGCATCAGGCGGAAAAGTCATGTTTTTGGAGAGTCTATCATTAACCGTTCTGGGAAAGGCAAATGATTCTCTGAAGAATATTATCTTTTCATCAAGCCGCAGTGATCAAAAATCCCAGTTTTGGCCAAGTTCTTTCTCACAGCAACAATCAACTCACGTCTTTAGTTCTTGCTGGTAAATTTCTTTTAAATGTATCAATCCGCCAGATGAAGTTACAAGTAATTATTTCCTGTTTTTAACCTGAAGAAATGTTTTCTTGGACGAAGATTTCCATCCGTTGAAGAAGAAATGGCTGACACATTCACCATTTTACGAAATTTCACGGATCATTTTTCATACATCCGGTGTAAAGAAGCGGGAAATGTGATGGTTTAATTGCACTCATTTTAAAGGAGGCAAGTTGATAATTGAGCTCATCTAAAAATCGTATTTAGTGACACTAAAAAAAGTAGTTATACAGGGAAAAAATACAAAATGATAACTTACTGGTACGGGTAGACGTGGGTGTTGGGGAAAATTTCGACTTGGTCATACCACCGGTTTATTACACCTCTCCAATCTGGAGTCGCGTCAGTGCAATTACACGCGGTCCAGAACATGTTCATGCCGACGTGGAACCTTTCTGAAAAATTATAAAACAACTGTTAGTGATGGAACGTATAGAGACAGTCATCACGAAGAAACTACGTTACCAAAAGGCAAAGAGATATTGAAAAAGGTTATTAGAAATTTATCGCCGTAGCTAAACAAACACAAATTGAAGGTTCGTTACGTTGACCAAATCGTCGCCGCCGTCACAGAAGGTACCAAGTTACTTCGTTAGTGTAGATGTTTCATAGTCATTCCGATCCTTTACAACTACAAAACTCTGAATAGTCAATATCGGAATACCAGGGTGAAATTATATTCTCTGGAACGTTAAAATTTGTAAGTCACAGAGCAGATTTTAAGCTAAACAGTGATCGGAAAATTAAAGTTTTAAGTATTCCAACTCTTCAAGCCGCAATCAATTCAATATTTTCTACTTTACCAAAAAAAATTCATGTCAAAATTAATAACATAATTAAGTTTTCATTTAGGTGAACTGAGTATATGTATTTGGAAACGTCAGCGACTGTAATACACAATTTTATCTATTACCTAGTACGAAACATTGTAGTTACAGCATACAACTTAACACACAGAAGTTCAAATTTCAAGGGACATTAATATTTGTCTGCAAAAAACGTAATGCACAAACTAAATTTTTGTATTATAAACTAGCAATAATTAAGGACTTAAAACAAAGACCTACTTTTTATCACGTCAATCTTAATTTGTTTTCAAATGCTGGAAAAACGTGAGAAATTAATTAAATGGAAGATTAACATCACAAAACTATTTAGTATTTTATCTTATTATTATAATGTAGTTGCAAATGTAAAAAATAAAATTTTATACTGTGGAATTTTAGTTATACAATTATAAGACTTTATTTCTGACATATTACATTAATGGAAGGTTATATTATTACAATTAAATATTACATTAATTGAAGGTTATATTTTATAGTGTTTATAAAACATATTAAAATATAACGTTATTTTGCAAAAATATTCAACTGAACTTTGTTTATCGTCTGCATATTACGGAAAGAATATATAGAAGGAATACGTCCCAAAAAATTTATTAAAAAGGTTCGTAATTTATATAATATACTGAACCACCATCCATGGGCTATATATAATATTAACAAAATTAATATGTCATAATTATTTTTACATATTTTCACAAAATATTTTTAAACTAAGGTTTGACTAGTAATATTTTCAATACGTCTGTCTGCCACGCATCATTAAATACCCCAATTTTCTTTGGTATCTTGTAAGGACTTTATTGACCATTTGATTAGTAACTTATACATACAAATTTTACGTGTAATTTATTATTTAGCCTTTTAGTGCCGCTGGAACACTTTTCGGACTTACCAACGTGTCTACATCTGTCCTTGTTTCTGATACATTGATCAGCCCAACGTTGAGCAATAGTAGCAAGTTCATTATCCCAAGTCTAGAAACAGAAACGTGAATTATTTTACAGTCGTGGCTTGACTATGTTATAAATTAAACATTAAGGTGTCATTAACTATTGCAAAATCATTTGCGATACAGTTTTCATTAGGTGATTTTAAAATTATAGCGGTATAAAAACTGTTGCATATTGGTTTTGAAAATTAACGGGATTGTTTTCACAGAAATGAAGGATTTAATTCTACTTATGACATACAAGTTTTTTAATTTATTGAGCTCTGTAGAAGAAAAGTTAACCCAAAAATTAATTTCCGGGAAACTGTTCCAACACGAAATTAAAATAATTATTTTACAATATAATGAAAGATATAAAAAAAGTTTGGGGGGTAAACATACTTAATTAAATCAGTCCGTAGGAATAAAATAATGGTTGTCTTCAGATAGTGAACTATGGGTACTGAAAATTATGTATATACTGTGTTCAGTTATTCGTGTCGTTGCATGGATTCTAATGGTACATTTTCATTTATTTTTAGCATCTTTTGAAAGTAATACAAGTTTAGGAATTTTCAGATCAATGTCTTACCAACTTTGACATGTCTGCTGCTGGAGGTTGAGGGCCTGGAAATCCGAAAGTTTCTCGTCCACTGGCCACTTTTGATCTGAGGACGTTATGGTGGTTTACTATAAGTCCCATGTGCTCAGGGCTCACTCCTGTACTCAGGACTAACGGGGCACAATTTGTAGAAGCTATGTCCTGGAAAATGAAAAATTAATTTAACAGAGGCAGACTTATCGTGGCAACTAATTGCCTAATCCGTCGGCTTGATGTGACATATACTTGGTATTTAAAGAGAATTATCCGATTTAACATGAAAAAATAATGGTAATATAAAATGAATATTAATTTTGTAGTAAAGGAAAATACATTGTTGTTTTCACATAAGTATGCGAGAATCACTGTCCTGCAAAGCCACCGGACCGCATTTCAAAAGGTTTAGTTTTTATGTCTTCACTTCTAACAACAGTGGACGAACCATGTAAACGCATAACAATAGCCGTGGAGGCAGGAACTCGGGAGTGTGGGACGACTTAGAATACAGCATTTACATATGCATCTTTGAACTGTTATGTAATAAATATGTTTTTATTTTCTTGTATTACAAAATAAGCATTAATTTTATAAGTTCATTATTTTTCAAATTATGAATACGTCAAATCGGATGATTGATTTTGAAACACCCAATGCTGTAAATTAAGTTTCCAAGTAAAATCACTCAATTTTCACTATTTTTGAGACAGAAACATTCGAATACTTACAAAGACATTTATCGACATAGTTACCCTACTTTACAATACACTTAGTCTAGCGTTCCACGAGCTCTCCGAAACACTAAGAACCGTGAGCAATAAACCAAACATGCACAACTCGACGCCCTCTTAAAACATCTCTCACAGGTAATGTTTCAGAATTGGCAACTTTGAATGCCAAGAAGTGACAATCACTACTCCTGAAAACGGTTCATGCTAGTATTTTATTTTCATGGAAGACTTTGGTGTTTCCATTCCATTCTCTGGAGTTTGAAGTGTTGAATCCAAGTTACACCTCCAATGTCGAATTGCGGAATTCTTTTCTTCAGTGCTGTACAGGGGCACTGCCAAAAGTGCAGAGCGAACTGAAGTGATAACGCTGTAACATGTCACAAACGGTGCCATTTATCTGCTTACGAGAGTATAAAGACGTACAGAAATACTACAAACGATTAGAAGAACAGTTCATTATTTTTTACTTACCCTCGTACACGAGCGATAGTGTTCGGAACAGTTTTTCAACCTTATCGAGTACTTATATTCTTAAATTAATAAATTTCGTTTGTCTTAACATCGGTACATTTCGAACACCTTCGAATAGCATCTATGAAAAAATTCCCCTTTTCCAAAGAAAAACAATGTAACTTTTCATAAATTAATGTTTTTTGTGGGTTAATTAATAATATTAAAAGAAAATTAACACATTTCGTGTTGAATTTTTTCCATTCTTAGTAATTACTGATAATTGAGGTCTTTAGGTAACTATTTCAATCAATCTACATATATTGTAACATTTCCTCGTTGAAGTTACAAACACTGACTAAAAATGCACTTAACGTGTCAATTGTTGTGCGTGTAGCTATAATAAAAATAATACCATTTAAACAACAGTTTGGATCTCATTCCATTAGATATATTCATCATATAGATGATGAAATTTCTCAATCAACCAAAGAATTATTCTTTTACTGAACAATAACATTTTGTTATCCGAAGAAACAAATGTCTATATTCTCGTGTATTCTATGTTTAGTATAATTACGTAATTTAAATTCATGTTTAATAAATCTTTATTAAAAAACCATTACTATACAAAATATGTAATACACAGTAACGGATATAAAATAAAATAGAGTGAAGTGATTTGAGCTGGATTAATTAATTATTGTTTAAATGAAATATCAATTTTACAAAACTGTTCCACCAAAGATATTATTCTGGATCCGCTACTGTTATACTTAACAATGATATAAGAGCTGTAAAAATAATTACTAGTCTTTTTATTATTTAAGATTTCATCGTGTGGTCGAAAGACCTTAATATCTGTTAGTTCATTGCAAGTTTTCTTTCTTTTTTATTATAGTGCCATTTTACTTGCATGTACCAAGCGAATGTAGACAATAATTTATTGTTGAAAACGAAATAATATGTCCTGCATTGTGTAGAGTTCTCTAAGTCAAATTTTACATCTGTTGGCGGTATTAATTGTGTAAACTTTGGTCAAATAACAGAGAAACTCGAGTATACAAAATAAAATTTAGTGCAACGTTTCTACAAATTTCCTGGTTTTCATTAATTTTTTAAGTATACTAGCCTTTTCAATTTGTTTATATGTAGTATCTTTATTATTAGCATGCGAACTCAGGAATGAATTCATGATTGACCAGATCCTCAAATTTCGGTGATGTCCTATGGAAAAACAATCAATTGAGAAAACTGACAAACTGACTTTTTAAGAGATCCGCGCTGGTTAGTCTGAAATAGATGATCTGGAGATGCTAATCAAAGGAAATATTAAAACAGCCTGAGTCTGTAGCCGAATCAGTTCCTGCGTCATCCTCACCACCAAACTAGCAGACGCCACGATAACGCAACTAGATACTTTATATGAACTTTCAAAGTGTTTGCTCTGTCCAGTGGAAATGCCACAACTCTTCTGTTGGTAAAGACTTCCCAGGGGCCGATAAAAATGAAATAACTTGAATGAAGTAATATGCTTTGAAAATCAATATGTAATAAATATATTATAATGTACTGGTAGTAAATTCGGAGACTATATATCATTTCAATATTAAGTTGGTAAGCTTTTTTGGTGTTTCCTATTTGAATATACAAGGAATAACGGATGTGATTAAATAAATTTACATTTGTTGTTTTTATAGTTCTAGTGTCTATAGTGGTGACTCATAGTGCTTTATTATGTTTATGCGGGACAATTTAAAGCATTACACTTTAACAGATAATTAACGACGGGAGAAAATTGGTGCCCATTCTTGTTTCTTACATTATTCAGCTTAAGTTTAGCCAATCTGGTATTTCCGAAATCTTAATTCCAATAATTGACATGAAATTGTTTCATTGGATAGTAAAGTCATGTGACCGGAGATGTGTCCCTTATAGAACATTTATGTGGTCACAAACACGTTTCACTGCTAATGAAACACATTCTTACTCTGACGTTTCCGGCTTTGCTTAAATCTAATGTTCTTAAATGAGATGTGTTTAAAAAACGTGCATACCTCGTAGTAACATTGTTTTTATTTGTTGCATGCCTTATTACACTTTAACAAAACTATTTTCACAGTAACGATGGATTCATTATCTCTAATGTACTTACGTCGAACAAGCACATAGTGTGATCTTGGCATAATCTGCAGTAATCAGTTTCTGCAGTAACGCCAAGGAAGAACAGGCAAAGAAACAAAAACCCTAAAACTGGAGAAAATACGTATTAATTTGCAAATTAATGATTTTTTAAAATTAATATATAATATAAAAATTAAAATAGACACAATCTAAATCGTAACGTAGAGAAACGTACGTGACATTCTTACCCGAGGAACGACAACGTCAGGTGAACAGTTCTTCACTTTAATTAATTGTTTAATGCCCAACGCCTTTAATATTTTGCATATGCCATGCACGGGTAATAAATATTTTATGGGCGCAAGATGAGCGAAGAACTTTTCTGCCTCAGGAGATAATTTAACACAAGGCCACGCTTTTGGAGTCTGTTCAAAATCGAAATGTTTATATTTTTCTTTTCTTTTATAGCACATATTCCTTTCTTACTTCGCCATAGCCCAAATTTTATAGGTTCTTACAGTAAACGGCTCTAATTAAGCCAATTAATATATAATCATTCATGGCAAATTAGTCATTTAATACTTAATACGGTTGTGTTTTATTCGTATTAAAATTTCCAACGCACTTGTAGCTCATTAAATATTAAATGTAATTTTTTATTAACTATTTTATATTTTTGTGACAAAATAAGCCAATTAAAAAGTAGTCAGTCTTTCCCTAAGAATACAAAGGCGTTTAAAAACAAGTTTAGAAATACCGTATGCTGAGGTGTTAATTTTAGGAAGATAAGGACATTTTTTCAAAAATTATGTCATTGTTTTTATGTATAATTTTTCATTTTTATTTTTTCTCATCAAACTGCCACTGCGGCAATAAAAAATGCAAAACAATACAATAATTGTGTTGGTTTACCATAGACGCTCATGAGGTATTCAATTTTTCGTTATTTTTGTAGAAATTACAATACCATAATAATTATGATTTATACCACATATTAAATGACATTTTCAACGTGTTACAGAAGGTTTATTTTAATACATATCTAACTCGTTTATATAACAGAAGCCAAAATTCTCATTTTATTGAATTACAGTTCATTCCCTTTTATCTATTATGGTATGGAAATTTATATGAAGTACAATTCTACAATTTAAATGCATATTAAGCAGAAAATTTTCCATGTTTGTATTTATTTTTTTTGTATTAAAAGTTGTAAACATCTGAAGTGGTTTTGTTTACTTTATTATAATGTACGACAAATAGCATTGATATCATGTATGAGAAAGATGTCACATTTTATTAAAAATTCTCTCGGAAGAAGTCTTTGGCTAAAACTTGTCACAAGTCCGATAACTTTTGTTTGAAGTTTATTTAACGTATTAGTAGATATTTTGATTTACGCCTGCAACGTATGTTATACCGCGAGACAAATTAATGTTGCCTTTACCTTAAAGATGAAATCTTTGGATCTTCTATTATTCGTGTTTGGTTCTTTTTCCCCTAACCAGTAGGCAATGGTATAATTATTTTAAAGCACTCTCACATTTTCAATGTTGCTGCGTAGTTTCTAATTATTAATAAAATATTTCTTTTGTCTATTCAACGCCACTTTTAGAAACACAGAAATGTCTCCATACTGAATTTATATATAAAATTCTCTTGACGTGATAATTTTACACAATTCCTAACTTCATAAATTTTATTGGCAATGGTAAGCTCAAAATTTATAATAAACAAGTGAGATAGTTGGAAATAAATTAAATATTCAGTAATTGAATTAAGAAAATCTCTGAAGTACTTAAATTATTCTTAATACGGAACGTAACTTTTTCGAAAGTAATGTATTACTCATAATAATAACAAAACAATTTCTCCTAGTTTTATGAGATATTTTTAATATTTAAGTTGTAGCTCCGTCGGTCAGTTTGATTTTTGTAAATAAAGAAAATCGCACTAAACTATTTTGATATCATCTTCAACGCAGCCTGCTTCTATACAAATTGCTTTTTTATGTTATAAGATTTTCTGTGTGCATGGATCGTAATTTATGAGTATCTTCGTCTCCGAAATTATTTCCAATTTGCATCACCATACTACAACTGCGCAGTACTGGATGTTAATAAAGTGCTCCAGTTATAAAAGCTAATACCATCAACTGTAAGCGTTGTAGATTTTTTCCAAGAATCTTTTTTGTTATTTATCGCACCGTGGACTTTTGGAGTGGACGTGGCAACGTTGCCAGGTGAGGTCCACATTCAAAGTTGTCAAAGCTCTAACTTCCAGTATCGTTCATCAACATTACTCTGTTCACTATTTTTTTATTCTTCGGGGGCTTAGCAAAAAATCGGATCTTGGTTCCACTACTCCGTAGAGTTGAGAGACAGAATTGATGATCTTCCATTACTCCAGTTATACTTAAATGTATGCTGCATAACTTAAGTTGGACATATTTAAAACTTGTAATGTAAACTAGGTTAGTTTACCATAAATTTGATGCATGATTTGTTGCAAATGGTGTTAATAGAACTGTTATAATGTAGCATTAAACCGGGACATAATTTTATGGACACCTTACATTAGTTGAAAAATTTCGAAAGAGTTACATATAAATAAGTTTTGGGTTATCACACTGAACCAGTATAATAACACACTACAAAATTGACTTTAAAAATCGTCCAGTTATAATTGTTATTCAATTCTTCAAAATAATATAAAATTAATTTATTTGAAATCATTGCGCTAAAATAGTTACTCTCAAAACGGCCCAGAAAACGTTTTTTCATCATTAATTCTTCTGTGCTTTTATTTTGCAAATTAGCCTTGTTTAAAAGCGTTGAGATAAATTATTTTAGGTTTGAAATCATCCAAAAATTATTCTCATCCACTTTTTCTTGAAGTTCAGTATTTATACAGCGCATTAATTATACTGTTTTAACAGTGTGAATTTCTTCTTCTATTTTTGAGATACCAAACTGTCTGCTTGCCAATTCAACCACTGACTATGTCAGTGTCACGGCTGTAGCACGCGTTTTCTGTCTGGAATGAGAAATATTCACACGCAGTATTCCGTTTCACCCCTCTGCTCTACCAGAAAACTCAACATATTGCCTCTTTCCGGTGTTACGAATCAGGTAGCACGTAGAGACAGAGTAATGCTGTGATATGAAAGAGAGGTGGCGGAATAAGCATCGACATCAAAATAAATTAGAATCATTCAGTAATTATAGATCGTTCATTTTGCGTAACATTTAAAATATATTAAGTTTCAGGAGCGGTTTCATCATACTGTGAAAAACACCGTACGATCTTGAATACAATACAGCCGTTATATGTGACGTATTACTAAAATTACCGAATTTAAAATACGAGAAAAACAATTATTGTGTTAGAAATGTGTGCCAACTTTGATTTTTACGTTTTTGGCCTATAAAAATTAGACACTATAACATTTCATGTAAACTGAATCATAAAGGTTTCCTAATACGTACTGGGAAATGTTTTGCTGATTATTGATAATGTTATAACTGTAGTATCATAATTAATTTAATGCGTAATTATTCTATTAATATAGCACTTCATGTAAACAACGTACGAGCCGCACTGCTTATCTTTTTTTATTAAAAATTTATATCTGATAACAAGAACTGTGGGAAATAATCCAAAATTTATTGAAAACAATTATTTTTAATAAAAAGTAACAGATGGAATTTGTTTAAAACCCTTGTAGTAGTTTTCATTTTTCAGATCGCCTAATAATCATTGTTATGCGCTTGTTTTTCATCTTTTTGAAAAGGTTGGCGTCTTATTGAAACCGTTGGATTAATTAATTTTACTGTCTGAATAGTAAGGAAATAACAATTATTCACTTTTTCTTCTTTTTAATATTCTACATTAAAAAAAGTAGCGTACTGATATATTTGTGATGCTTGTGTCAATCATTTAATTATCGAATTTTTCAGTTGTTATTCAATTTTTTTCATTAAATAAGCTTTTCCGTTTGAAAATTTGGGGTTTGATTTAAACTTCATGGTGTATATATTTTTTTAAATTCATTAAGCAATCACTGTTATTTACTTGATCTCGTTAATCATTTTTCTGTTTCAAAAATTGGCGTCTGCATAAGATCATCAAAGTAAATCATTTTACCTTCGAAACCGTTGAGAAATTATTTTTATTCAATTTTGTATTTTTATTGAAACATTTTTTTAATACATCACTTCGAATTAAGACCACTGTAGTAAATTATTTTACTTTAGAAATTGTCTAGTACCATTTTCTTATCACAAATATTTTTATTTTTGAAATGGTGTCTTAGTGTAAATCATTAGGTTTTCGAAATTGATCAGAAATAGTTTTATTCATTTTTCTTACTAATAAAAAGATGTTTCTTTTTTAAATACTTCACGTCTGATAAAAAGTATTGCATTAAAATAATTTTACTTTCTAAATCGACCAGTTGTCATTGTTACATTTTCTGCCTATCACAAATATATTCCTATTTAAAAAAGGCGTCCGGTTGAATCATATTGCATTTGACATTGTTCAGAAATCATTCTTATTCACTTTTTATGATTATAGAAATTGTTTTATATAACTGGAAAGCGGATTAGAACCATTGGCGCAAAACAGTTTAGTTTTCTAATCGTCAAATCATCATCGTTATTCACTTTTTCTTCAAATCACAAACATTTTTGTAAGCTTGGCGCAAATAATTTTCGTTTTCTAAGCGTCCAATAATCATTGTTATTCACTTTTTTTCAAATCACAAACATTTTTGTAAGTTTGGCGCAAATCATTTTAGTTTTATAATCGTCCAATAATCATTGTTTTCAGCACTGGCAGGGATCTAATTAGAACCATTGGGGTAAATTGGTTATCCACTTTAAAAATCGGATGTTTAACTTATAATTAATATAGATGAAACCAGAATGGTTTTAATTTATTTTTTAAAAACGCAGCACTTGTGGGTTGGTAAAAAATTCCTCAGGATCGCCGTTATTGCTGAAACGTACTACATTTTTGGTTCTGACCTACGGAGAAAAAATGAACGGAATTTTGGATATATATTTAAATATGCAATTCTTCACGCGACCGTTTAGTAAATTCAGAACAATTGTATATCCAAACGTCGAGCACTGGCTTTAAAATACTCCTTGATTTAAATTTAAATGTCATTAATTTATGTGTGTTATTTAAGTTCGTATAAATTTTGGAGGTTTAATTCACTATGATTGGTAAATTAATTAATCAGCCACAAAAATATTGTGAACGTTACCTGAGCCCATTGTTTAAGTGGTTGTTGGCTTTTCTTCTTCTGGGCTGATTTGTGCTGTTCGCACGAAAAGAACTATCTGTCTGGACGTCGTTTCTCCAAGCCTCCCTTTAAATTCTCGCATAACGTGTCCATTAAATCCCGGCGATACGGCCGTGACGACTAGATCTACTTCAAAGTTACAGAATGGTCCACTTATCGCAGTCTTCGAAGGTAGTTACCCGTTTACGAACTCTTTTACGAGCCCTTTACTATGAAGCCAGCGATTTTCTGCGGTGACCAATCTAATGGGGAAAAAAAGTTGAAGCTTCATTCTTTCTCGAAATGTCGCGGGCGTAGTTCGTTAGCAGTTTTCCAGCCGAGAAGTTAAGCCATTGTCTGGCAATCTGCATAACATGGAACGTTAGAGCACCGGGATACTTTAAGAAATAAAAGAATATTACTGAGAATTTGACATTTTAATTGCTACTCCTCTTTGGTCATTGTTCTTTAAGTCTCCCAACCGAAAGCACTGAACATTATCTTGAAGACCTTTTTATTTTTAGCCGTGGTGAACTGATGTTCATTTTATGCAACTTTTAAACCGCAACGTCACCTAATGCATGGTAAATAACGCCTTTCGTATAGATGATACAAAAGCTAAAAATATAACTGTTGCGACGCCGTATTTCAGTTAATTTTATTTCACACGCAAAATCAAGCAAATTAACAATATTATTAATTTTAAACACAATAATTAATTAGTTTCTTATAAACATACATAGAAAAACATAGAAATATATAATAATATTTTCATTACCCGCCATGGAATCTTGTGATTATTGAACATTCATTCGGAACGGTTAAATATGAACTGAACTGCAGCATCCAACTAGAAAAACTGTACGTTTTTATTCGAACTTCAGTTTGTTTATGTCTTTTTTGTGGGTTCATAATTGGCGTTAGATTGAGCAAACTTAAATGAAGGTTGGAAAAGTTTCGCTCTGGAGCTTGTCTAAATGAGTACAAATAATTAATATTCACCCAGAAACACACTTGAATGTTCTAATTTAACGTCTGTTGAAAATTAATAAAAATAATTCTTCGCCTTTTTACTAACAAATTTGTTTATTCAATTTAAAGACAAACGACGTTTCGGTGTATATTCACACTTTCTTCAGGTTTTTCTTTCAAGTTATTATAATATCCAAACATGGATAACATATTCAGTTAAAAGCACAATAATTTGAAAAGGGTTCCGAGGGAACACAATTCACTTTAATCCAAACCGTGTTCGAAAGCAATGCTTTTATCTCAATATGTTAATTGTTACCTATGCTTGGATGCTATAATCACTTGTAAAGAAAAACCTGAAGGAGGTTTGAATGTACGCCGAAACGTCATTTATCCTTAAATCGAATAAATAAACTTGTCTGTTAAAAGGCCAACAACTATTTTTAATAACATTAAAATTTTTATATGAAACTATATGAACTCCTTCTTTAATGCTAAAAATGTATATGATGATGCGAAATTTGTTGAAATAAAGTCTTCTCCATGGGTAATTCAGCTATCGTACTTCAAAGAAAACTATTTTACGTTTAATGACACTCAAAAATACGTCTTCCGATCTGCCTAGTGTTTTCCCATTAAATATTTATAGGCATGATTCTATTACTTATTTCAATATGATTTTCTAATATGTTTTTTTGAAATGTAGTTATGTAACCGGAGTTGAATTCTATTGGTATGTATAGTTTATTTGCTGAGATTGCGATCTCTCACTCTGGCAGTTAAAAAAATATGCGTAAAAATGGAAAACACAATTTTGGAAAAAATTGTTATAAAAATTTGTTTAAAATTCCAACACTTCAGAAAAGAAAATAAGAAATAATAAAATTTCACTTCACGAATCTATATAGATTGTTTCTAAACATTTTTTTGTTGACGTTTAAAGTCGCTTCGACGTCTAGGTCATTACCGTGCATCCCTCACATGTAGGAGGCTATCATCTCTGGAATTTCTAATAAACGAGCGAAAGTAACTACGATTCTAATAAAAAAATATTGGCTTAAGCTGCTTCACACCTGTATTATCACAGTGTCCTTTTGTTTCCGCATATTTTATTCTCGAGTAGCTGGGTAGCTCGGTCCAGTATTTAATTTAATTGCTCAACACGTGATTAAAGCGGACACTAAATGAACCTTTATCTTTACAAGGCCTCTACCCTATTTTAACTGACGGACTGCTAATTTTATCCCAACCGACGTGATGAAGAAATCTACCGACAACTTAATTAAGGACAGTAACGTTGAAAAGTCCAATAAACAGTGTTTTTAAACCTCCGGTCCTCAGCGAGTCCCCGTGTCTGGAGAGAATAAAAAATAACAGCCTCTAGGTGCTATGGGTGCTTTACCCTTCCAGTGTTCGACCTGGGTGGTAAGACAAACGTTGAAAGAAATTGTTCCAATCCTAAGCAAAACTTAGTTTTACCCCTTTTATCCTCCAGTCCTATGAGCTGAATTACAACTTAGCCGGAATGTTGAATGATTTAGTGTTGTTGAGATTCTCTTTCCTCCATTCAAGGGAAATTTAAGTAGCATGTTGAATGTCAGACTTACGCTCAATGACTTCCGCAACCCCAGATTAGACACTAATCTCAGTTGATTTGGCGTCATTTTCTTTCACTACTCCCTTAAACCTTTATCCTCTACCAAGGGGCTGAAGCACAACAGTAATTACATGTTGAATGAAAAATATAAATTCAGCCATTTCCATAACCCCGGAAAAACCTCTCATCTCTGTTGTTTTCAAGTCATAAAACGCTCTTCCACGTCCCTCGTGCCAAAAAAGGTTGAAATTATAGAAATAAGCATCGAGTGAAACAATAGCAATTTCATTGACCCTGAAAAATATTCGATGAAAATATCAACCGTTGACCACCCTTGTGGTAGTCGTGACTCTAGATTGCAATGAACTCTTGTATAGAACTTAGTCTAAATTGCTCCACGCATTTGAAATCGTTTGCGTAATAAATACACATGCATAAAAATAACCAATTATATTTAAATGAAAGATTATTCGTTCTCCTATGCATAATGGCTTATTGTTCGTGCCAGAATGAATCATTAAATATAATTTACTTTCTAATAACATCATAACATTCTATTTTCTTCTCTCCTTTCCTTTTTATACCTAGAATGGAAGCCTCTTAAATTATCTCGTCCCCGAAATCCAATTGAGGGACTCTTTACCTTCATCATGTGTTGCTGACACATGAAGTTTCCGCAACATCTTATATGGGTTGGATCCCCGATGATTCTCTATTGTTATCGTAGGCCAATAACTGGTTCATCTACCTTTAGGGGCATTTTTGTTTCCCTAAGGACAAAAAGGTGCCCTGTCCTCTAACCACCCTCTGAAGGGGCCGAAGGCATCTGTTAAACACCCGGGACATTTAACATTAAGTCCATAAAGCCCTCCCTTGAGCCATCCAATCAAATTCTTGCTACATTGTCACATACTATTGTCCATGCACCTGAAATGAAAGGTAGTTGTGGGGGGAAGTAAGAATGTGGCAGAAGTTGTTTATTTCTCTGCTCTCATTCCAAGAACACCAAAATGGCTCCAATTTGAAAAGCAACATAGTAGCGCCATCATAAAGACGTTTGCAGTAAATATGAAACGCAAACTTCGTGAGTGTTGATTGATTTGAGTCAAGAATGCTTTTAAGGAAACGAAGAAGGCAGTACAAGCAGTTTATGGACTTTGAACGAGTCCTTGTGATTGGGCAACGAGAAGGAATACTTTCTTTTCACGATGTTGCAGAAAGAATTCCAGATGTATTCACGGTGCAATAGTAGTCAAAAAAATTTACTGTGTAGATAATTTAATTTTACAATAGTTAATTGTAATATAAATAAACTAGTTTGCTCAATTTTCATTGGTTACGCGAGTTATAATCTAGTCAAATAAAAGTCGATGAATGTATCGTATAAAATATTAAAAGAGTGAATCAAATACAGCTAAGATTCAGCTCAGGAACAAACACTAGGGAGGTTTTGGTGGAAAGGATGTGGAATTTAAAAATTTTATTGAGCTACGATTTGGTTAATATAAATTTACTAATAATTTAATGGACACAGAAACGAGTTTATATATAATTATAATTGAAGTTAAAATCACTATATTGTATCAAAAATTGTATACAAAAGTAAAATAGTACATAATTTTCACGTTTCACGTCTAATTGCAAATTTCCGAATAATAAGTTCCTCGTTGACTACTATTTTGCATTATTTGCGGCATTCTGTGTGTCTTTTTTCAGAAACTTTATCCACCGGTAAAATTATTGAGTAAACTATTTAATTTTGCGGAGATGACATTCGGTATTTATTTATATACTGCATCAATGTGCTACAACGTTGGTTTACATGGTTACGATTATTTAGTAGCCTGTTTCTTTAGCCCTTTCTCGTCGCCATGCTCAAGGCTCCTTGTCTTGGCAACCTGGGCAATGAACTTTGCTGAATCTTTGGCGGTCCGCGGTCGTTCCGGATTGTTGAAATCCACGTGGTAAAGGCCAAACTTGATGCTGGAATGAATTATTTTTTTATTCAAGCCTCGAAAATGTATTATGAGATTTATTGCTGAATATTCGTACCTGAAACCTTCCGTCCACTCGAAGTTGTCCATCAGACTCCAGACCGAGTAGCCAATTACATTGCAGCCGTCGGTGTGAATAGCTTTCAGGACTTCACCCAAATATTCCTATGAGATCCGCGAATCAACTGTTAGACTATGTCAGATTAATTCGTATCTGATTCTCAGCTGTCTGAGTGTATTCTTAAAAAATTACTACAAGTTACCAAAACATTAAATATATCTTAAGTTTAATACAATATTATGATAAAGTTTTAAATAAATTTATCAAATCGAAATAAGTACATAAAATGTTTTGGAATAGAAAAGTATTTTGATCTCGGATGTATTTGTTTAAATTCACAACTCATTTACTCTTTAGTGAATTATACAGCCGATATAGTATAGAATTTCTATCCTCATAGTATTTTGGAAGGACAATATAAGTAGCATAATTATGTGTTCAAGAATTCGCGTATCTTTTGTTGTTGCTCTATTTTTAATTTCACTTTAAACAATTCCAATCAATCAAAGTAGAAGAGTTATTTCTTTTCGTCTGAACAAATAAAATAAGCCAAACTAAAAGAATCATCTCACTACATTTAGAAAAAATAGATATAATATTGAGAGTTATTTCGCGAAACGTTTTGAACACGGACCATAGTATAAAATAGGGACAATTTCCCAATTTTAGATAAAAAATGTAACTCAAGACTAACTTCTTAGAAGTCACCAATCAAAAAAATGTGCATTGATTTAATGTCAAAACTGAAACGGAGGTGTAAAGTAATATTTACTTATCACTCATAATTCTTCCAATTTATAATCCTTCACTAAAATTTAATCTAAATAATTCAATTTAGTTTAGTTAGTTAATTTAAACTTTGAATTTGGTTGAATATTCATTCACTGTTTCTTTGTTTTCACAATCAGATGAGGGTTCATATTAGGACTGATACATGTAGCTTTATTAATTAAACGTTAATTTTAAAAGTGTGCTTTCCGCTATTTTATGTAATATTAAAGAAGAGACACTTTATAAACAGGAAAACATCTATTTTCCGTTACAATTATACATTGCTTGGGCTGTTCACTCAGATGAAATATTAAAGATTGGTGTTTTAAACGTGTTTGAATCCTGTAAGATTATAGTCGCTACTAATATATTAGCGGGTAAAATACGAGACTCGCAAAGCTAGTCAAGGTCATCCGCCATGGGAACGACAACGGAAAAGGTCGAGACTGCGATGAAATTCACCATTGCTGGCAGAAACAAGAAAGGATCCATCTTATTGGAATGCGGTCGTGAATAAGGTGAAAAATGAGTAGTCTTTTTAAAAGAAAGTTGGAGAAGAACATCTGTTTTTAGAGAAAGTAGAAGGAATAACTGTATTGAACATGTTTTGAGAATTTTTTTAAATAAAGGACGTGTTGGGACGAATGGTCAAGAGGCAATCCAAGATAGGAATAACAACAACAATGATGAATACGAGAGCTGGCTACGAATGAGTGAAGAGAAGAGGTCAAGAGAGGAGCCAGTGGAAGAAAAGTCACTAAGGACCTGCAACCGCAGAAAACTTTCGATGATATTAGCGGGAATTCTTTGATGATAAAACAGCAGAAAATCACTGGCCGAATTACCCCACCTTGAAATATTGAATCCTTTCAGGATCGTGAATGCCTCCATTGTCAGAGTATCCGTTTTCCGTGACGAACACCGGAGTGTTTCCATATTCGTTTTTTATCCAGTTTAGCAGCTTCCGCAGTCCCCAGGGAACAACCTGAAAGACAGACAAGGTCAAGCAAGATAGTTAAATAAATGATCTAAGATGCGTTTCTAACTCGCCTTCAACCACCAGCTTCCAGCAGTTGGCCAAGAAGGGTCAGGGGACCATCCGATTCCAGTGTCTCTGAGCCAGTAATCGTCCTTTCCACGAAAGACGAGTGCGGAAGTGTAGTGATTCAGACCAAGGAAATCTGCAGATCCTAACAAATAAAATCAGAGTTAGCTGATGACCCCGTTACCCGAGTCATAACGCCCAAAGTTTGTTTCAAGTACACAAAATCATGAGATTATAATATATATTATAACTTTTTATATTTAACACGTATCGTTAATCTCTCAACCACGCTCATAATAAGTCAAACTTGCCTCAGCCAAAGTCATGTAAGAATTTTGTTAGGATGTTTAGGTCGTGATACCATTCTCTGTCCCAGTTAATCAACTATGGCCTAGAGTGGTAAATGATTATCACAGGAACAGATTTACTTTCCTTAACAAAAAAGTAATTCAACCCAAGAATATTATTTAATAAACCTGTTTGATGGAATGGTAACGGTGCGGGGAAATATGTAAGTATTTTCGAAGCTTTGTTCCGCCACTAAAATGAGTAGAAAATACCCTAGGACTAGACGAGGAAATTGTAGTCAACAAATCAAAACGACTACAAGAACCAATTCTTTATTAATCAAAGATGTACGTCCACTTGGTTCCTCAACGTTCACTGGATCACGTCCTTCATTGAAAAGCTACAATCATCTGAGTACCATGACTTCTATTTTTCCCTCAGAAAACGCTCCTTTGTGGTCAAATATTGAACAAAGATGACGATCTCAGAGAACATATTATCACATGGTTGACTGCACCGACATAAAGTGAAATATCGGCACGTTTTTCTTTGAATATTTTACCTCTGATTTTAGTGACCCACTCTTCACTTAGAGGAGGAAGTCGAGGACGTGTTAGTCCTTTTTGCCTCGTGATCTTAGCATACAGCTCCTTCACTTTATCCGGATAGTCCCCTTCTTTACTGAATATTGGATGGGCATACGATCCCAACTGAAATAAAAAGTTATAGTCATTTTCTAATAACACATCATTTACAACCCAATTAATGAGGAATAAAGTTCATAAGATTACAATATTTGATATAATTGCAACTTTCAGTATTGCCCAAGGACAACCCCGTTATTAGGTTTGAGATAAAAACGTATTTAAAGCCGAACATTCCAAGGCAACAAGAGGTAGCAAATATAACATAACAGTTGAACGTTTTTAAAACACAAATGCGCCCATAAATGATATCCAAGTACGTATAATGCTATATTGTAATGCTTATTTAAATTGTTCTTACGTCTAATTGAAGAGCCATTTCGGAAGCTTCCTTATCTTCTGCTGAGCTTGATTTCGGTTCGAACCAGTACGAATGCAACGTTATTCCAATTTTACCTAAAAATGACACTCACTGTAAATGTAATTACTAAACTAAACTAAATCATGAATAATCCTAGCAAAGTGTCTGAAACAATAACACACCTTTTGTTTTAAATTTTCTACAAGTATAATATCTGAAAAATAATATGTAGAAATTTAATAATAAATAATATCTAAATTTAAATTAATAAATATTATAAAAAATTTAAACATTAAATGTTATACGTTTGAGGATTTTCCAAGAAAGAAGAGAAAAGCTCGTGTTATTATTATCAATGAGCGTTTGCGCCTATATCTAAAATGAAAATAATAATAATGTTTTTTGTGTATACAGGTCTTAAATAGCGGCCTTGGTTGCTTACTAAGCCAACGGCAGTGCAACAATGAACGCGATTGTATAATTAAAACATTTAACTGAGTTGGTATATATAGCCAAAGAAGAGACGAGAATCCTCTACCATTACTAGCATTGGATAAAGTAATTTAAGGACAAGATTGACAGGGAAACTTATGGAGACCTAAAAAGCCTGACATGGCTCACCTGAGTTTGACAACAAGCAGGAAAGGATAGGATATGGAAAGTGCCAGTGTCAAATCGCCGGATTCTTAGAACGTTTAGAGAATATGGAAAACATAGGTCCTAATAGTCACACTTTTCACGCCCGAAGATTCAGAGACACTATCGCAGACTGTACAGCTGGATGTAAGAAGGATTAATCCCGTTTTACTAACAAGGACACACCTTCAAGTCCCGCCAGACAGACGAAGTTGATAAAATACGGAACTGGGGAGAAGAAAGAGTGATTTTCACGACGTTCGGACAGTTGTACATTTTTGGACATACATTCATTCTTACATTCTATTCGTTGAGTATCGAATCTGCAACAATGCTAATATTCGTACAAGTGCGTCAAGACTTTTAGTCTAGAAATGGCCTTTTTTGCTGATAATTCGGCAATTATTTGTAGGATTCACTTCATGCTGTTTGTGGGCGTGGGAGACAAGAATAAGGAATAGCTTTTTCCGGCGACCGCAGGACCAACATCCCGAACATCCTGATCTGCAAGCTGAGCGGTGATGTATAATAATTCACGTTTCTCGCCCCCGTTTATTTTGAGTGTTAGTCAAAATTCGATGCCTTCTTATACCATTAAATTCCCAGAGAAGAATTATTGCTCTCCGTTGAGGTGAGAAAGAGGCGAGCCAATTTTTATAATTGATTAATTTTTTAACTTGATACTTTTTGTAACCAAAAATTGTTAAAATTATATGAATTAACTTGTTTTTCATTTTTTTAATTTAAATGGTTTATATTATAATTAATTATTAATATTAATGATTTACCCTCCTGCAACATATTTATTTACGTGTTGTTGACACGTTGGACCGTTTATTTATTTATTCAATTAATGTCAGAAAAATAATACTATCAATAAAGGAAATATCTATTTTTTAACTTATTGGTTAATAAATTTAATTATAATTGGAAATTGTAGTTAACAATTATACTAAATCTCTAGTTTCGAAATTTGGGTAGAAAACTTCATACTGAAAAAAATAAATAATAATTCGGATGTCTTGATCTTTTTCACCTTTTTGTGCAGGCCTGAACTCTTTGTCATAGAGATGGTATACTTGAGCGTGTGCTTGTAGGAAAACCCTCAATGCTATCAAGTTGCCTGCTTGCTCGTAGAGAGAGTATAGTGGAGCAGCTACGACTCCCTCCGAGTACGAGATCCCCATGTGCCTTGGTTCGTTCACGGTGATCCACCACTTCACCTGCAAGGTCGTCACAATTAATAACAATTGCACGACTAGTTTTAAAAATTAAAGTTAAATTACTCTACACTAAACTTCAAACCTTCTCTTAGTGAACTTCCTCCATATTTTTCGTTTTTCCCCTATTCCGTTTAGAACTTCCTCGTTAGTGATTCTATGCATCCATCTGATTGTCAGCATTCGCCTATAGCACCACATTTCAAAGGCTTCTATTCTTTTCCTTTCCCCTACTCTTATCATCCACGTTTCGCACCCATATAACGCCACTCTCCATACGAACATTTTTAGCAACGATTTCCTAATATTCACACTTATATTACCCGTACGAAAATCCCTCTTTTTCGCGAAAGCCTTCCTTGCCTGCTCATTCCTACTCTTTATGTCTACTACACTTCCACCATCCTTAGTTATTGCACTTCTCAAGTAGCAGAATTCCTTAACTTTAATTTAATATCGATATTCGACAGCTCGTCTCTTTTTTTGAGAACTTGTAACTTTGATTTTTTTTCTGACTGAAGAAGCCGAAAATTGGGATAAATTAAAATAAATATATTGACACTTGATTAAAACGACTAACTTGCAGACAAAATATGTTTTCAAAATTACTACTACGGTTTAATACTCACATATACAAATAAATTTATCGATTTTTGAAAATTTTATATATTTAAATTAATTTTGACAAAAAGAAACTTCGATTGTATTCATTTTCACTTATAATCAAAATTTAATAGGACTGAAATAATTATTTTCCAAAACTAAAACTAAAATTAGCACAATTTGTTTTAAAAACATAAGGTTGCTTCTTGCTTAGTGTTAATCATATTATCCTTTGAAGTTAAAAAGGGCATGACAAAGCAAGTCGAAAGCTTGTCTTTTTTTTTCAAATAATTTGTGAGAATGTAATAATGGGTTTAGATTGTGAGTAAAATAACTTAGTCTCTGTTATTGGAACACCAATAGGGTTTATTTGTAAAGTTATGTAAGATGAGAAATTTCATGTAATTTAGATTGTAATTAATTATTTATTGACTTACTCGGTCTCCAAAATGTGTAAACAAAACTCTTGCAAAATCTTCGAATAAATCTATCATCACTGGGTTCATCCAGCCTCCCATTTCCATCAGAGGTTGCGGCAGGTCCCAGTGTTGTATTGTCAACTGGAATGTTCAGAACCACATATGGTCCACAAAGGACGAAAAAATACACCATACAATAAATTTAATGCGAATTGATCCGCTTAGTGACTTATAGCTTGGAACTTGGGTCAGTGAACGCATTTATCTTAGTTGAACTGATATTTTACGTAGTCGTTTATGTATAAACACGATGATAAAGCTCATATAATAAAATTATGTGATTATAAATAAAAAGGCATAGGAATATAGCAAAACTATATATTTTCTCCATATTTTAGATCTTTTAATGTCAACATTATCTGATGTATTTCAATTCTTATTATTAGTAATTACGGCCAAAAATAAAAACAAGAATTTTGATTTAAATTTATCGTGAGTATACGCGTGTCGGTCCTTATTCGGATTTCATAAGTCAAAATGGTAATTAATTACCACATTAGGACCAAAATTATGAAAAATAAGAAATATTACATTTCACTCGACGTCTGCTTTAAAAACAAATTATATAAAGATAAATTAAAACGACCAGGTTTTATTCAACTTTATTCTACGTTTAGTCCTTTATATTTGAGTCCTATCAGGAACAAGAAATTTCTCCTGGTTTTTCAAAAAAAAACAATTTTTGAAAAATTGGAAAAATATATGAAAATTTTTCTTTGAAAAATAAACTAATCATTTTATCAGTTTTTAATTACGTTAAAATAAATAAATAATATTAGTTATATTTTTTAAGAACGTAACTGAACAACACGCTTGACTAAGAATAAAGGCCCAAATATAAAATTTATTAAATTGCTAGAAACGTGTTTAAATAATACTTGATAATGTGAATTTGTAGGAAATTAAAATAAATGAGGGCATACACAACATCTAGATAATGTTAATTTGTGGAAATTAAAATCAATAAAGGTACATAAAATTAAATCCTAATAACAAGTGTTTAAAGAAACCAATATAATGTAACAAATTTCTTAGTGTAACAATAAATGCTACCTATCAAAAAATAATTATTAATATTAATTCTAAAATTTATATAGAAAATATCGTCATTTAATTAATTTATATTTCTAGAAGGATAATTACATCAATATATTGTATTTTTTTAGTCAAAAACCTGAGGAAAATTGTTTTTCTAATGAAGTCCCAAATGCAAGGCCGAAAAGTAGTATTAATTCAATAAAACTATTATTTGGTCTGTACTTTGTAAACAATTGTCTATTTATGAGTCGTCCGTAATATTTATAGTTATAGTATCGTGTATTTAAGTACACACAACGATCTTTGATGAATCGAGAAAAACAATAGTGGAAATTGTTTATGTATTTATAGTTGGAACATTTTAAAATATCCAAAAAACTTAATTCTTGAACTTTCTGTAGTACACTACAAAACTGAAGTTATTGTATTGAAAACAAAGAAGTTTAATTAAAATTATGTTAAGCAAAAATCATCATAATGAATTATAGCTGTTGTAATTATTGTCACCGTGGTTCACTTCTTGTAAAGAAAGTATCAATAATTGTGTTCCTCGTTGGCGATATTCCTGAATGGAGATATGAATTGATGGTGATATAAATTCATATAAAAATTGATGAAGTGTTGCTAAACTGGTATGATTGTACAAAAGACGTCTAAAAGGTTTGGCAGTGTAAGAGGAGAAAACAGGTCCTGCGACCTTACAAAGAAATTCAGTTTTTACTCTCGAGAAATCATAAAGAAGTTATTTCTGTTATAATTGGATTGCCGTACGTAAAAAAGCCATACCGTCCGAGTCGTATAATTGTCTAAGGATGTGTTGAGGAGGCCTTGTATTTAGGTGACCTGTGTAAACTTTTGTTTCTGTTGGCCTGCACATGCTAAATGGTAAAGAGCTTTCCGATTGACCCTTGAACTGCTACAAAAGGCAAGAAGACTAAATGGTTGAGAGTAGTTTTAAAACATGCCTTTATAACAATCATCTCTGCTTATTTCACAGAAAACTAGCTGAACCAATCTACAGAAATAAATGCTAAAACTTTATGCCGGGAAGATGGTCTCGGTCGGTTGGTGTTCGGAACTCCTTATCTTACCATTGGCTGGATTCCATTAGCTATCAGCTCATCAATTAAATTGTTGTAGTAGTCTATACCGGCCTGGTTGACTGTGGTGATAACACCGGAAGGTAGAATTCTCGACCAGCTCACCGAAAACCGGTACACGTCCATCTACAGAGAAAAATAAGTGACTCATAAATAATATTAATTTAAATGGAGAGTTACAATAGTAATTTTATTTTATGCATTTTTTAAATTTTCCCGAAGAGAAAGACTCTATAATAGTAAAATTGTGTCCTGCTTCAGAGAGAAATGAATAAAGTTTTGTCCGTGAAACCTCAACACCCTCGAGCCCGATTCAATCGGAATGGGACGTGAGACACTAGATGAGTTTCTAAGCCTCTGGAGGATAGACCAGAGACCCGACGTATCCAGTGATACCAAAGGATATAAAAAACAGCCTTGGTCAGCCGCGCACATTGCTCCGTTAACAATGCTGAGAATCGCCCTGAAGGGCGGAGTTGCACTAACCCAAAAGCCTGTTGAAGCTTGAGAGTCATCTCAATTGGTATGGCAAACAAATTCCTATTAACTGAGAAGAATTGTTGTTAGATGGAATCCAGAAGTTCACCAGGAAACAAAACCTGATATTAGTTGCATTATATGACTGTTTGGAATTAATAAAATATGAAAGAGCCTATAAGTCAGTTCTCATTCCATTTGTGGGATGATATCGAGCGGGCCATCAGGCTGCTGGAAACAGTAACATCAAATCTTACATCTCATGGAATACATGTTCAAAATAATTCAAGCAGTATTAAAAACAAAAGGCAGTCCAACATTGCATTGTGGGATTTCCCATCGTTAGGTTTGCTAGGGTATATTTTCCCTACAGTGGTTGCTCCCGGATCGTAACATGTGTACGTCGTTGATTGAAATTGCCTTATTTTTTTAAAAAAATTTATTCGTTATATACGCACATACATACATATAGGTTTTTAAGGATTCATATTTGTAGATACGTAGAAAAATAGAACAATGTTGGTAAAATCGATTTCTCGTCAAAATAGGTTCATTAAAAATTTATCTTCTTAAGATATATGAGTGTCAATTAATTATAGTTTTATAGAAGTAGGAATAATTTTTTAATTAGTTAACCACCGGAAACGTCAACTGATTCAAGGAATTACGAGGAAGACCTTTTGAAAATATTTCTGTAGCCAGTCTTTAAATTGAAAATAACTGTCGGCTTATCATAAACCTGTCTTCAATATCCACTTACACCTAATTCCTTGAGCATCTTCACGTCTTCCTTGTACCGATGATACGAGTCACATGCAATGTCTGCATTCGAACGGTCGGCAATGACTTCCGGCTTGGTGTGACACATTCTGTCCCACATTGTTTCTCCTTTACCTATAAATAGTGAATATATTACGATACAGTGCGTCTGGTTCTGAAAAAATATTCATTGCAACTATTCAAGGGGTAGTTTTTAATTGTAAACAATACATTTCAAAAAATAATTAGTAAATAACCTTAGATCTAAGTAACTGTTTAAGTAGCTAGCCTCAAAATATCACAACAGACTATTAGTTCTGAAAAATATGTTAAAATAGGGAGCTCTATCTTTATTTCATTTCTACAGTTCAAACACACCGTAGGTTTAGATTTAGATTGAATGCACTTATTTGTCTTCAACGTATCACTTTTGAACATTTTCCATATCCCTGTCAATATTCTTTAGAGTTGGTTCTCTACATATGTGATCCATTCGAATATTGATAGTAATCTCTATAATAAAATTGCCTGTATGTGAGTATGTGAATGTATTTTATTGACAGTAGATAATAGCTGTACATTGAACTGCGAAACTAATATTAGTAATTCATGAAAGCTACAATTTTTCAAGATATAAACATCGACCCGCACTTATTCAAAAACCCATTATATGTACCACAAGTACGGCTGGAAACATACGACAGTTGCATATCGGACAGTACCAAAAAAACAAACTTGAAATAGTATGGATGGAGATTTGTGAACATACATGCATCTTTTCCAACCACGCTTCTTTTACGTTTGTTTATGCTGACGAACCCTGACTCGCAGCTGTTGAGTGCGAACAGGTAAACGAGAGAGTCATGGCTTATGGCTTATACATAGTTCTTAGTGAATTAAATGTAAATTACCATCTTCGTTCCACGCTCCTTCAACCTGGTAAGCTGCAGTCGCAGCCCCAAACAAGAACCCTGGCGGAAATTTGCTCATGACTGTATGAAAAAAAAAACAGTTCAGGAAATATTAAGATTCTTCCTTAAGTCTCTTATAATTACCGTATTTAGGCGAGTATAGGCTGTACTTTATTTTACTAAAAGTGAGGTGCGGGTTCTACTCGCAATTTTTATATTTCATACCCTTTAGTTTAGAAAACTATACTCGTATAAAATATTAGTACCATTATACCTTAAAACGCATTGCATTAGAAAGTCATTAAAATATTTTAAGGCCATTCATCGTCGTTTAACAATTAACACTCTCATTGCAGCTCTCACATGATTCGCAGAAAAACAGAAAAAAAAATTATCAACAAATACTCTAGAATTTTCCTAAAACTTGACAACTCTGTTGTTATCGCGGCTTTAGGAATGCATGAAATGGCAACATTTTGCAAGAATGGGCCTAAAAAAAACCATATTCACCAATAATGTCTCAAAAGTCAGGTGCGGCCTAAACACGCCCCAATACGGTAATTAAAATGAGAAAATTAATTTTTTTTATTAGTTTAAAAAACTTAAATCTCGCTCAATTCAATAAATATAATTTTGTCTACAATATCACAAATAAATTTGTCAATTTAGAATTAATTTATCGATCAAATGAACGTAATTTAAACGTAAATTGAATATTTTTATGGTTAAGTTCAGATGCCAGAGGGTTGGGATTTACAGCGCAGCAACAATATATTAATAGTCGTGTTCGTAAATAGGTTCCTCAAAGCTTTTGCCAGCGCTTCATTATGAGTGTCCCTGCTGTAGGTGTCCAAACTACTGGTCCGAATTTGGCCAACTTTGGCACACGTGTTACTCAGGTCCCGAAGCTGCCCATGATCATTAAATACTTTCAATATACTAACATTATGTGTGAAAAAAGTGAAAAACATTTTATGTAAAAGGTTTTTGATCCATACGCGCATCAAGATCTCCTAACTTGAATTCGGGTACCCTTAACTCATGACCTATAAAACTATATGTATTTTATAAACATTTCGCGACATAATGAACCTATCGTTCCCAGAGAGTTAACTCCCTGAGAAATAATAAATTTCTTTGGACCGTCGATACGATGTGTAAATTAGTTTTATTTTTCGCGTGAAGTAAATTTTAATAGTTTGCAATTCCTCATTTGTAAAAGCAAATGAAAAATTATGGATTTTATAGTAACATTCATCACAGGTAAACAACACTGTATATATGTCAAAAAGTGAAACTGCAACAAACAAACCTCCGTGTTTTGCAGTTTTGGAAGGTGGTTTTTCGCAAAAAAAGAAATGTCGTACTTGAAGAAACGAGTAAGGTCTTATTCTCTTTGTCCCTTCAGCTAGAACACAATAAAGACTCAATTTTGGAATCCCTCCAGCTTTAGGCCGAAAACTGAGGATTTGGGAAACATTCAGAGGACATTTAGTGATTGAAAATTCGATTCTCTACTACTTTTGTCATATGAACTTTTCTTCTCAGACCACCGGAAATGGGTCAAAATTACACCTCTCTGTAAAATCTACCATTTTGAAACTTTTTCGCTATTTACACAACTTAGGATAGAAAACAGATTGGATTTGACTACAGTAATAGATTGTAGTGTACTCTCAAGTACTGTAATAAACTTATTTTTAATTACGTTCCCGAGCAACGCCGGCCACTTCAGATAGTTCGTTCTATAAGACACGATTCTAAGAAAATGATTTAAGGTTTCAGTTTCATTGATAAACTTATCAGTGAATTGAAACTAATTTGTAGATACCAATATTATTAGTATCACCAACGAAACACGTATACTTTTCAATTATATTATTAGATTATAATGTAATGTTTGATACAGTGGAAGAATCACAAGTATGAACTTTCATTTTCAATACTATGGCGTCAATTTAAGGAGAACTCATCACGCGCTGAGTAAAATATAATGGAAGAAGCCTTGACAATTATGAAACAGTAAAAGTGTAAGTGATATAAACTTGGTAATATGATACATAAGCAGTGTTACTTCATAGAAAGAAGGGGATTATGGAACGAATTAATGTTTACCTTGATCCGTGTTAGACTTCGCAGCAGTCAGTGATTATCCACCTGCCAATTTGAATTTCGCAGGCTTCCTGGCGAGTCTCAGAACTTACAGACAAGTAGTCAGACCGCAAACTTCCTGTTTGCTTACCTTCTTCATTCTACTAGTTGATAATAACAAGGAACTCAAATCTTATCACTTCTTTCTTTTTTTCCGAACCTAAAGAATTTTGTAACTAAATGGAATGGTTTCAGGACAATTTTCTTTTCTGATTCCGAAAGTCCGAGGAATGTTAGGTAAACACATTTTATTTATCATTCATAGTTTGTGATTATGAGTTTTCCATTGCTTATCAAATGAGTTTTTCGAAATATAAGAGGAACGACTTTCGCGATAATTAATAGTAGGCCAGATAATTGCTCAGAATTGGTAAAAAATTACTTCAACGTTCCGCTTCTGCAGAATGGAAGTAATTTTAATACTCGTCCAATGATTCAATTGTCAGTTTTAGTGTAACACTGATTGTTTGTTGCAACTAACTGATGAATTTGAGCAATTAAAAAATGGCAAGTAGCAATAATCCAATCTATTTGATTCAAGACAATAAAATTTTAGGAGATTAGACCTATTAATCATACAGTATTTATTTTATTGTCATTAAGACTTGGTGCATTTAAGATAAAATATAGTAACAAGAAAATAACAATAACAAACGTCTCTGATGGACAGTTTGGACAGGAGCTAAATTAACATTTTGGAGATTGAAGGCAGATATAAAAATGAAAAAATATCAGACACCAGGTTATTAAAACGCGCCGGTCAAGTAACACGCATATGTTCCCCTGGCGAGATGATTTTTTGGAATGCAGGTAATTCTCCCCAGATTGACTACGGGCCTCACCTAACAACGTTGGGCATGCCTCGTAATCTCTCTGGTATCTTTTCAAGATGCCGAGGCATATTAATCTATCTTAGGAGGTGAATGTACTGGGGTCGACGACCGTGGGCATACAGTAAGAGTTGTCCGCCGATACCATTGGATCAGTCCGCCAACCGCTTCATCAAACTTTGGAGACACGGAGAAGGGAATTCTGCGAACACACAGAATTCTTCTCCCGTCATTCGGAAGGGCGTGAGAATAGTACCCAATAGCCTGATCTACCTGATGCAGGTTTTATAGGGATTTCCCTGCATCTATTTAGGTGAAACACTGGGTAGATCCTTAATGTATAGCCCGGGGACCCTAGTTAATCCTTGGCTACCTTGCTCTACCTTCAACATCCCCCTTTTCAATGCCCTGCCTATGCTATTAAAGGGTAGTTGCCTGTTTCATGATCACCCTCATGCAGCCTCTTACCCCCAAAAAAATGAATGGCGTCTAGAGCGATGTCGTTCGCGTTGATGGGAATTTCTTAGCTACGGTTACAGATTTTAAGTCTCTCAATATCATCTAACCATATCCTGGATACCTTCCACTTTCTCTAGCTCTTAATACTCACAAACTCTTGGAAGTCTACAATGTTAACTGAACTAATTCTCTAATTGGCAAATGAACATCAGCTGAGTAATTCTGTCTATCTCTTTTTACAAATTAAAACATGATAACTGAATGGCGGGATCGCTTTAAGGGATCATTTCAAAATGTGTTCCCACCACGGTAAAATTAGAGGAGGCGCTGGGAAGTACGGTCAAAAACCAGGCAACGAGAGATTGGAAGGCGCCATGAAAATTCTGAATCCACCTCGGGTCACCTGGCGAAACTTACGGAAAGAATCTCTCAAGACTCCGTCCATCTTTTTGTCTTGCAGAAACGAGGCAAAAGGCTGGTGGACCTGATGATCCAAGTTCAGCAACCAATAATATCAAAAAAATCTGTATACTTGTGAGGAGGAAAATATGAAGATATTACAGCTTGCAGGAACGAAGAGTGTTCTGATCTACCACACGAGGGAAGACTTCGTAGGAGCCTGGGATTGAAATGCTGAAATTATTCAAGGATCAGTCTTCTGCTAACGTAAAGTCTAGTGGAAAGGTTGTTACATCTTGACGGAAATATGATCTTGGCCTTCGCAGACAGCTGAAGACAAATTCCTGGATGGACAACCCAGGATCCTACCATCCTCATCCAGATGCCAATTTTCAAGCAGCGATCTATGAATAGCGGGTTTTGACCACCACAATACTACCAGAGTATGTAATCCTTTATTGCCTTAAAAAGAACTCAGCTTTGTTAAAAACGGTATAGACCGGTGTGTGACCATCAAGAAGTTACGCCAATTAAATCACGCGTTGACCAAGATATTGACACATTATTTTCAGACAGTTTATTATACGATTAAATGAATTTTTAGAATCATCTTCACGATTATCTCTATTGTTTTTTATTACTTTACTATCATTTGAAAACAAAAAAACGATGTTTTCATCACCAACTGAAGATCAGTAAACTAAATCCTTGATTGTACTATTCCTCACAGTTGATTGTTCATATTAAGACTGCAGTAGAACTCAAATGAACCAACCTGGGTGTTGAGACGGCTAACGAAGTCTAGAGAAAGCCACTTGTTGACTGTTTGCTTCCATTGTGAGATAAAGTCGAGCGACCTCCTTCACTAAGCTGCGCTAAACGTGTCACAGCGCTCATTTTAGCTGAATGTCGGCGTTCCAACAGGCTGCGTTCATTTACTTACGTTTCATAAATATTTAACTGCATGGAACGATGTCACACTACCCGCCGGGCGATATGTTGGTACTTGAAAGACATAATCATCGACCAGCATCATAAACGTCCATTATAAATTTGTACTGAAGGATTGGTTCTGAAAATACAGCGCTCAAGTTCACTTTATTTTTATCCGACTTCATAAAAACTATTGATCTGCATTGTAAGGTTAACAGAAACACATTTATTTTACAAAGCAGTGGCTTAAACACATTTATTTTATTGGCACTATACCAATTACAATGATTTTATGCAATTCTGACTTGGAAGGGATTTCTCCTAATGAAGGAGGAATGTTAAAAGTCTGCATTTTCCAAAGAAACATTGTACCACTGCACTGTTACAAAAAAATGTTCAACCGCAACATTCGTCAAGAATTTCCAAAATATTCTCTCAATGTTTCTAGCCATTGATATGGTAATAAATTACCACTGCATCGCCCGCTTCGTCAATTTCTTGATTGGCCAATTGATAAAGATCCTTTTATGCACTTCAAACTAATCATCTTGTAGTTTCCTATTCTTAGCAACTTTCGTCAACCATCGTGCTGAATCTTTCGGAGTGCGTGGTCTATTTGGGTGATTGAAATCCACGTTGTACAATCCAAATTTCACGCTGAAAAATACATGGACATTAATTTAAAAATTATTTAACGTTTGTTTACAATTTTATCATTTTAATTAAATAAAATTATTGGTGAAGAATATTATTAAATACTGTTAAAATTTATGCTTTTATTTAAAATATTGCATTGATTCACATTATATTGTTCCATACAAGATTTAATCTGAAATACCCGGTGTTGCTCGGTTTCATGCAAATAATAAAGAAGGAATGTGATTAAAGATGAATTTATTACAGTACTCGAATGTACACTAAATCTATTTACGTTGCCAAATCTAGCTTATTTTCAATCTTCGGTTGTTTAAATTTCTAAAATTTGACCTAATGGTACTTTATATGTAGAGGTGCAATTTTCACCATTTCCGGTGGAGCAGAAAGGGTCATATGATCAAAATTGCAGAAGTTCCAATTTACAACAAAAATTTTCCAAAATCCTCATTTTTCGAATTACATAGGTCCAAAGTTGGAATGGTTCAAAAATGTCAGTAATATTATTTTACTTGCAAATGTATTTTTAATTGTTTTGAATTAAAATCATTTTAAATAAAAGAACTTGTATCAATGAGTTTTATGAAGCAGATTAATAAACAGATAATAAAGTAATGGGTAGAATTAAGCAAGACAGCAAATACCACAGTGTTTCTGCAACACTTGTAGTTTGTTTCAGGCACTTTCTTACACCTGAAAAAAAGCAACAAGCTTTGCAGATAAATTGTATGAATTTTTTTCATTACTTACTTTTATCTGTTTGCACGTAATTATTTGTGTGTTTGATCTTATTTTAGAGAAACAGTTTTGTAACTGAAAATACGTTGACAAAATTAAAATAAAAACACAAAAATTACAAATTAATGACGGTAAAAATAGGAATATATTCCTGTTCTGCACATATGAAATTATATTATCAATGGAACACAAAATATGATCCTAAATTACTGATGCCCAATAATTTAAGTAGTAGGATATGAAGTCTCGTTACGTAAAAAAAGAATTTTAAACTCTCAGTTTACTTGAAACATAAAAAGTTTATCTGCAGAAACGTAGAATTTTGTAAAATGTGAGTTTACTGAGACTGATATTTTTAAAAACCCTTTAAGACTGATATTTTTTTAATTTAATTTAATATTAATTTAATACGTCAATTCGGATACGAATTAATTGGGAATGATATTTTAAAAGTATTATTATGTGATATTACTATGACTGGTATTTTTAAAACAATTCATAATGTGAATTTATTAAATAAGTCTCATCTTTTGAACTTATTTGTAATATGACTACCTTGATATTTTTAAAAGCATATAAGACTTTAGAAGAAACTCAATTTAGTTTCATGTCTTTTGGGAAAGCTTCAAATGAAGCAATTCTATTCCTCTTTGAACCATTTATGATGTGACTTTACTAAGACTGATACTTTTAGTACCATTATATATAAATTTACAAAGACTGATATTTTAAAACCATTTAGGGCCATACGAACAGATTTGTAACGCCTTAACGAAGAACTATGGAATGTTAAATATGATCTCTAATTCTGTAAAATGGTCGCTGAGACACACAGTTAATTGAAAAGTTTACGTTGTTTTGTGTTGATTACTTTAATTTTGGTCCTGGATATTGTGGTAGCTTCACTAAATTTTAATTAAAGAACTGAAGATATCCAGAAAGTTTGGGGACGAAACATTTAATTTAATAAAAAAAATGTCTGACTCTTGGTAATTCTTTGCAGTTTAAATACCTGTATCCAAGGAACCATTCGAAGTTGTCCATCAAACTCCAAGCAGTGTAACCAATCACATTACAACCATCTTCATAGATGCTGTCCAGCATGGCTCGCATGTAGGACTAAGAATGACAACATATTTAAAATAAATTTGGTCTACACAAATATCAGTTTAAACTTCAAGATTTATAAATTTAATATGACTTATAAGTTTTGATATTTATTCCCCAAGGTTTCATGTTATTAAAATTACTTTTGAAAACTGGAGCTTTTAGCCAATTTTGTTATGTTAATCTGAACGAAAAACAAAACTAAAAAAAACATTAAAATTCCACGATGATTGATACATTATTATAAATTGGCATTGTTTTAGTGGGCACACACCGACCTATACCGTTTGAGGCTATGCCGTTTATTTGCATAGCAGACTGCTTCTGTATGACAATTTGACTGCGACCTGCGGTACAGATACTCATCATCTATACTTTTTTATCTCTTACTTTTGTTATGAAGTTCATAATATATTATCTGGTTTTAAACACAACTTCATTTTATTGATCACATTATTTTAAAAAATTATACTAATTTATGTCTATTTATCTATGTATGTCACCATGACATGTAATCATACTTGAACTTGAGTTATCAATTGTAGATATATTTCAATATATATATTTTTTGTACAGCTAAATATTACAATATTGGCTGAAAGGTCCGCTTTTTAGACTCAAAAGTTGTGTTTTTAAAAATTAAAAAGTTGCCTTAATATTTAAATTTCGGCTTATAAATAACATTTTATGACCAAATACGTAAATCATAAAAGTTAAATTTTACACAACACTCTGAGTTGTTGACATGGAAATAAAACAGAAGGGAAAGAAATATACCAAATATTTGATGCAAGAAATATACAAAACGAAATAATATTATTTATTAAAGTAATAGACGGTTATTTAAAACTTTTAAAAAAGTGTTACCGAAATTCATAGTAATACCAACACAAGCTTAATTTTCTAAAGTATTTTTCACTTTATTAATAATTTGTAAATAATTAGTCCGCCATGACCGCAAATGTCATTAAAACTTTTTTTAAAAAAAGCTATGCCAAAGCTGTGTTTGATTTGAAATATTTGCCCCTTCGAAGTATGCATAAGATGGTTACGCGTATTCATATAACTATTGAAAGTTACGAACCTTCAAATAATTGATTCGCCCTTCGTCGTTAAGGCAACCTGTGCTGTCACTGAAGCCATTTTCTGTCACTATTACAATGGGGTTGTTGTAGTTTAATTTAATCCATTTTAAGACGCTTCGCAATCCCCAAGGAGCGACCTGAAATATTGACATAGACACGTAATATAAATACCATTGCAACGCTTAATTTCAAAAGATTTAGTGATATATTAACACTGGTTCGCTGTAAACTGAGTTGGCTCAATTTTATACTAATATAGGTTATGATACTTCACAGTATATCGGTTTGCGTACCTGAGCAGGTCGAATAGTGAGAGAGAACGTCACCCAACGTCACAGAGTTGCAATCGCACTAGGATAAAGGAACACCATAATTTCGTTTCCATTTACAGTGTTATATATAACTCTTCTTATCAATTAACGTAAAATGTTTTGCACCCTTACAACCATCAAGGGCTTCAAAATCGAGTATAAAATTTTCAAATGAAAAATATTAGGCAACATATAACAACGTAACTGTTAATCGGGCGCAGACCCGAGCTTACCGGACCGATAACTTAAATATCTCAAATAAACGTTCACACTAAACCTGTATTGTATAATCTTATTGAAAAATATGATATGCACCACAAAGCCATCCAATGCTGTGGGAGTCCACGAAGGATCAAGGAAAGTTTCCACGCCAATGTCCTTGAAGTACGCTCTTTCTGTTCCTTTCATAGCTTTGAAAGTTGTGTAATGGTTCAATCCGAAGAAGTCTGAGGAGCCTGTAATTCGAGAGAGAATTGATTTCATTCTTAAAATGATTTGTTTGCAAACTCGCAATTTTGGAAAAGCTACATTTAAATTTTATCCAATTTCTTTTTTTAACAACAGAGCTCCGTATGAGTTATGAGACAATATAACATTTCATTTCACCAAAAGATGCTATTTAACTTATATATATTTATAACCCAATTATTAATTAAATAACGTAAGAATTAACGACTCGTATAACAGAAAATACAATCTAATTTTGAACAAAATAAAATTTAGACGTTTCGATCAGCTCTTGTAGTCCTTGTAAGTATGTATGCCAAACTGAAATAGTAAGAAGAAAGATAGTACAAAAACAAGAATAACGTAAAAGTTAAGACAAAGAAAAACTATATTAAACCTCATAAATTGTATTTAACTTATTTATGACATTTATTTTAGTAATTATCAGGATATCCAGCGATGACTAGGAATTCAAATATATTAAGTTGTCCATCTACTCCTGTTTTCCAAGATTAGAACCCGGTTTCAAATTTCTGTCGCCGGCTGCGAGGCGACACCAACTATTTAGGTTACGTGTAACAATCTATTATAAAACCATTAATTTTGTCTCGGCAGTGATTTACAAATTTGTGTGGAGCTAAAAGTGAACACATGAAATAACAATACTGTGACATCCAATCAAAACTCCTGCTGTAACAATAGATGGAGTGATAATACTAAATAGATTCCTTTTATATAATTGTACCTTATCCCCGCGTATCGGTAGAAAGTAATAATGGCCACCATATTTATATTAATCCGCTACAGACTTCAATTCGACAGTAATTTCTTTGTCAACATGTGATTAAACCATCACCAAAATTTCAAGGCAGTGGGATGAGTGGTATAGGAACGCCTAATAAAACTTATAACTCTCAGTTAGTTTTGAACAGGCAGGGGTTTCGTGCTGATATTGAAATATACACGGACATTTAAGTTAAAATTCCTGTTTTAATCCCTAAAATTTAAATCCGTTGAGTCGTTTCAGAGCCTATTCAAGACAAAATTTCAGGCAGACATAGACAGACAGGCACTTAAATTTTATTTCTTGGTATAGATAATTAAAATATCAGTGGAGGTATGTTGTGTCAGTTTCTCGAGTCGACTCGGACTGCCTCAGTGGTTACAGCATATGACCGGTTCAAGTTCTGGATATGGTCGACATTTTTCCATTCTTGCCTTCTAAATTTAGCTTTACCTAAGTTTATCTGTATCTTGGGTTTTAAAATGACCTACAGACAGATCAAATCTTTATTACTTGTCTGTAATCCTCGTCAATTTATTTTAAAAAGTAACAGATTGACATTAATTATTAAAAAAGTGACACCTTTAATTTTCCGAATCCAATCGTCAGTCAGCGGTGGGAACCAGGGCCTTGTCAGACCTCTTTCCTCGGTGATTTTTCTAGAATACGCCTTCATGGTTTCGGGGTAGTCACCATTTTCGGTGAAGATCGGATGAGCAAATACGCCAATCTGCGTACAGAGTCGTTCATTTATGAAGCTGACAAACATTTAAATAGTCAACATATGAATGCGTAGATATTTGTAATTATACTCATAGGTAAATTCATTTATGAAAATTTCTAATTCTTATTACTTGAAAGTCAGTAAAAATCTAGTGTTTCACTATTACGTTCCTTTAACTTGATTATTTTATCGATCATTTTTTAATCATCTAACACAGATTTACTCATTACTATAGTCACTCTGATATGTAATTATCTGTTCGTCTTACCATTCCCTGAAAAAGGCTCTCAGCTGCTCTCACGTCTTCTTCCGAGTTGGTAGCCGGTTCGAAATTTGCAGCATCGAGAGCAATGCCAATTTTACCTGTGAATAGTGCAATTCAAAAATTGAAAGAAGATACTGCAGGATTAGTAGGGAAGGCCAGAATGAAACTGAACTGTTCTTACTCCCCTTTTGCCAGAACCTTAATGTGTAACACTAAGTCAAACAATTTTGTCTTAAAGTGTTTGAAATAAATTTTCGTGATTAAAAAATATTGTTTCACTTCCTTTCCTTTCAGAACAAATAATGACTAGTCTATGATGAGTCTCACCTTGCTGTACGTCTCTAAACTGCTTATCGTAGAGGTGGTAGACCTGAGCATGTCCTTGGAGCATGGTTCTGGCTGCTAAGTATTTACCGCCAATATCGTATAGGTCCAAAGAAGGCGCAGTGGTTATTTTGTGAGAGTATCCTAGGATCACGCTGTGCGGCTCGTTGATCGTTATCCACCACTTGACCTGCACACAATATTTTTGGTGATTGAAAGTGAAGTGAAGTGCTATCTACAGCAGCACCGTACTTGAGAAAATCTGTTGTGTTACATATATTGATCAAGACATTTTAGATTCAGTATCATTTAAAGTCCCTTTTAGAATTTTTCTGTGGGAGACAGTCGGGTGAAGATTTCTAAAACATAACTCGGTAGGAAGCAACAGGTACTAGAAGACCTCCGCGATTTTCCTCTAGCTTCAGCTTTCACTGATGGACTGGCATAAACTCGGTTCCAATAAGATTTAAAGGGACCCCTCTAGCGGCCACATAACCGAACCCTTCTCCGCTCCAAGGAAATTCCAGCAGAGCGGTGGGAACTAGATTAATTCTAGGGAACCATGGAGATATTCAACAAGAGTATTTCTATCTGGAGACATCGCATGGACCCTTGGTATCTTTTGATCCAGTCATCTTCTTTTATTTTTTATTAAACTTCTTAAATTTTAATAGTGTTATTACAAACAACACGAGGTCCGTTTATCAAAATTAGTAAATATTTATTTTTTTGAGCTTTGTTATTTTATAAGACGCTTTCGGCGACTTTGAATAGTTATCGTCAAATCATAATTCAATTATACTTTTATTCCGACATTATTTGCGTTCTATGTTACAGTACATTCAAACGTCGTACTAAAGGTGCCACAGTGGTCCTAAGCAAAATAGCAGGAAGAATCGCGAGCAGTTGTCTCTGTGACACGCTCGTGAGAAGGGTGAATTTACTGCAGGAGAATTGCAACCTGTCAATCTGTGGGCTACTGCCGTTGCTTGGAGCCGAGAGTTACGCCACGGCACGTCGCCGGACGTCGTGGGACGGTTACTCACAACACAGAGCCAGATAAATGACAGTATAACTTAGTGTCTACCAATCACCAGTATTTGCTAAACTGAGTTCACGATTAATTGATTTTAAACTCATTAACACGAAAGCAGTGGCGCGCTAAGATTATGCTTCCCACATTCAAAATCTCAGGAAAAAAACTACAGGTGACAGAAAGATTGATTATTTGTACCACAAACTGTTAACTAGTACATATCTACTTACGGTTTCTAAAATAAATTATTTGAGCTATCTTATCCTTTTCTACATTTCAATAAACCGTGTAGTTGCTTTTCCTGTACTTTTCTATTGGTTGATAGAGGAATCTGTGTGTTATCTCCTGTTACACTGCTAACGAATTAACCGACTTTCATCTTTTATCTGTTTAGTGATTTACTTAAAAATTTGTTTTCGAAATAAAATATATTACTTTTTGTTATTATAAGTATTAAGTACAAAGATTTTAGTAAGTGACTAGTTATGCCCGCGACTTTGTTTGTGCGGAACGTGGACAAATAGCTATTTTTATTTTACCCTAAAAAAAGAAACAACTGGTACAGAATTTTGTTGAAGTTGAATGTATTGAATATATAAAAGTTACGGTATAATATATGTATCCAACGATTCCAGGAAATTCAACTATGTTAGGGTGACCATCTACCCCCGTTTTCCGGAGTCAGTCCCGGTTTCAAACCTCTGTCCCAGCTTTGTCCACAGAAAAATAGTCTTGACCCTATAAGGATGGATATTTAGGCTACGTGTAATAATATATTATAAAATCATTAATTACATCTTATTAGTGATTTAAAAATTTGCGTGTGGCTTAAACTAAAACGAACACATGTTGAAAGTTCTGTATCTGAAGTAACAATGCTGCCTCAACAACAATGCCGTGACATTCAATCAAAACTCCTCCTGCAACAATAGATGGGGTGTGAATGCTCACTCCCTCCCCTATCTCTCTCATGCTGCCAAAATTACGCTTATAACGACACAGTAAGCAGACATTGTGCACTTTTTAACAAAGTACCTCCCTTCCCTCATTCCGTGGTAAAACTCTCACGGAATCACCGTATTTTTATTATCACGCTACAGTACTTAGTTCCACAGTAATCTCTTTGTCAACTTGTGATTAAACCATCAGCGAGAGCGCCACATTTTTTAAAATTAACCTTTCACGCCACCTACTTTATGAGATGTGAACTACATCATAACCACCGCGATTACTCAGTATCTTAATCGAGTTAAGAAATATACTGGTGCATTAAATAAGCACAGTAACTTATAAAAGTCTGGAAAAAATGGACAATTTCGTGAGAGATTCTATCAATCTCACTAACCGGGAAAAATATCTGTTCGCACGCAAATATCTGGCATTTATTTACTTTTTAAATTTCCGTACCCTCCACCAAAACCGTCAGGAGTGGTAATAGTGTCTTACCACGACAGTCCTTGCTTATTTGTAATAAAACGTTAATTAAAAAGCAATTTAATTGACAGGCTCAAATTTGAATTGAAATCCGTTGAGCAGTTTCGGAAACTATTCGGCATAAACCTCTAGACAGACACTTCAATTTAACTTATTGGTATAGAGCATTTGATGGAAATATTTAAAACACATATAATTAAGGTACAAAACGTATATAAAACTAGAAAAAGTAACACATAATTAAGAGAAGTAAAAGCAAAAAAATACTACTCCTTGACCCCTATAAAATATTTTACCTTAAAACTAATAACTATTAATGGTACCCTACTACTGCCTGCACCTTTCCTCTTTGCTCTGCCCTTCTCTTCACTGTAATGAAATATTATATTTAAATATTTTCTACACAAATAGAGCAATCTTTTATTAAATGTTTCCTTCTCTTAATTAATTGATAACGGTTAACATTATAATAAATGCGACGAAATATTTTCACTCTAAATATTTACAAATATGTTTCGGCTGTTTACTGATGAAAACTAACTTCGTGAAATATCACATGAAACGTTCATAAAATAATATTCACAATATGCGGTTATCCTGTACGTTGCTGAGTTCAATGACAATTATAATACGTGTACAGTCGAAGATAATTTCTCTTAAAGAGGAAGTCAGATAAATTATACAAACAAAACACAAAGTTTTAGTTTCCCAATATGATAACTATGGAAATCATGCGTGTCGTGAATTTTAACCTAAATTAAGATAGCTCGAAGAACAGCGTATTGTTATTATGAATATAGTAAAACAAAGATAGTAAAATATCAAAAGCTAATAATTTTTTGTTTCAACACATTTGGTGTTTGTTTTTACTAATTTCCTAAAAGACAGGTACGCCCAGGTGGGCTAGATAGGCAATCTAATTTTATTTTTAAAAAGGAAGAAATAAGATTTGAATCTACGCAGTTGGATAAAGCGTATCTGTTGTGGCAACAAGCGTTTTGAAAACAGTTGTCAACAAAGTACAGTGAAACGTGTTTGGTTCCAGATTTATGAAAATAAAAATGAAATATATTAAGTTTTAAAAGAGGTATATATTTTGTATTTAAGCTATTATCGTTTGTAAATATGATTGTTAAAAAACAGTTATTTCATTAAATGTGGTGACACGACAATCATTTTTAAAATTAAAGAAAAATACATATCATTTGTTAAAGAAATTAATATAATTATGATGTTTCGTTCATATTTGTGGACTTCATCAAGTAATTTTTAAATGTACAAAAAGCAGTAATATTATCTAAATATTAATTAAAAAATTTTCTGACTAATTAGCTGTACTTTTATTTATTATACTTAATTTCAGCTAATTTATATATTTGATTTTTAATGTTACAACGGTGTTTCCCCTTGCAAAAGTATGAACAGTTGGCCGTGAAATCAAATCTGTTTCTGTTTTTATGGTCTTTTATTATATTACATTCACGGTTAACCGTGTGATAGTGTTTTAGGATTTATGTGATCATTTCAAGTTCTCCGTAATTTTCTAATGCCAGTTTCTTTTATAGCCAATAGTAATTTCTTTTACTACTATTTTTGTCACCAGTAAAATAAGTTGGAAGGGAAAGATCGCTTGTATTTTATTGTTTCTCATCAGCCAAGATAGCGGCGAATCCGCGAACATGAAACGACAAGAAATTTGAATTAACGAAACGATTATAGTACTCAATATGAAAACTGATTTGATTAACATGTAAATATATCTAAATATCGTACCCGGTCGCCAAAATTTTCGAAGAGAATTTTGGCGTAGTCTTCGAAGAAATCCACCATAATCGGATTTGTCCAACCTCCCATTTCTTGCAATTTCTGTGGCATATCCCAATGGAATATGGTAACCTGAAACCAATCACATGTGAAACAATTTAATTTTATGCAACACATGAAGACTCTGTGATTAGAATACTGAGGCTGAATGGTCAAGATGAAAGGAGAATTTGGACTTACATCCTCACAATGGTGATTGATAAATAGAAGAAATTTTCAAAATTCAGTCTCAGTTAGATTTGTATTTTATTTACAGAAATCATGAGCCTGTTGTTATGACAACCTTAAAATTATATATCAAATAACTAATGTTTTTGCCAATTATTCGAGTATTAATTGAAGAAGTACAATTATAACGTCCATCACAAGAATTAATGTGAATCGAACTTAATGTACGATAACGACGTTATGATCAGAAAATAGTAAAATGAATATACAGATTATAATGAAACCCATTTTTATAGTAATACTGAAAGAATTATTGTTAGCTACAGAATCTCTGACATGTATTATATTTGGTTTTAATATATTTGCATCCTCTAATTCTCTCTCTAGCGATCGTCTTTGACCTAAAATTGAACCCTGTGAAACACCAACCTTTATCTTTCCGCAGTCTTAACACAAAATTTACCCATTTCAGTTCTTCATTTTCAATAGAAAGAATGGCTAACATTGAAGGTACCAAATAGGCAAACCATTAGTTCATTGTAGGGTTATGTTAAGGTAGGAGTTCCACAAGGTCCTATTTTAGGTCCACTATTATTGTAGTCAAAATTTATGAACCCCGGCTCTAATGTTCATCTATTTACAGGTGACACATTTATAAATAATAAAGATACTAATGAAGAGGTGGACAATAATGCATTTAATACTGTTAAAAGCTGGTTTTCTGTAAATGATCGAATATAAACTGTAATAAAGCACACTGTGCTGTGGCACACAACTAATTCTGAATTAAACCCAGTAACTTTAGAAATTTATATGATTAATGGAGTAGAAAGTACAAAATTTCAAAGTCCTTTCCCTAAATGATAGACTTAACTGAAGACCATATTAATACATTAATAGTCAGGGATATGTAAAATTATACTTATACGAAAACTGCAAAAAGTTTAGTTATTAAATTATCCCTAAAGAAATTCCATGCAAAATTACACAGATAAGGATAAAGCATTTCTTGTCCAAAAGAAACACAAAGAAAAGTACGAATACTTATTTCGTCTGTTCAATTAATAGCCTCATTGAAGGTATTTGTAATTAATACTTGTGATAAAATTAGTAATAACCCGGATACACATTCATTTAATACATGATATAAAATTAATGTACATTATAATTATATTAGTCTATATGGGTTGCACATTGGAGGGTAATTTACCGGAGTATCAATTTTTTTTACTAAGGCCGACATCATCAAGAAACTGAAGCATTTGAAAGTGAGCTTCAAAACTTTTAACTTAGCCACTCCTTATACTTTGTTTTTAGAAAAATTTATGTACAAACAAATTTGAAATCTTGAAGTAAATAATTTACATGAACAATTGGGAGTCTTTCAGATAGTTAAAATAATAAATATTTTGATTAGTTCTGTAACGTTTTATTTTAATTATTTGATAAATAAAAAGTTGAGATGTTACCTTATCTTATATAAATAATTATTATGTAAAATAAGTTATTAATTTACTATAAATATAGGTAAAAATTACTTTACGATGTATGATTCCTTCCACACCCTTAATACTTAGCATCTCATGAGAAATATATGGAAAATGAATTTATTCCTGACGAAGACCTGCAGACAAGTCTAAATGTAGCACGTATTAGAGTATAAATATTTTAATAAAAGTTGCTTTTTTATTCTGAAGTACTACTAGTTAAATGTGGAATTAACGAGTCAGTGAAAATTAAGAAAGTTATATACTAAAAAATAGCAATGAATTGCCGAATCGGGGACAATCTTTCGACTGATCCTCAATGAATGTTCTGTCAAACTAATATGTTTATTTTATGTGCAACCATCTTACTTACCATGGGTTCGATACCGTTTGACAGAAGTTCGTTGATCAGATTATTGTAGTAATCTATACCTGCTTGATTAATCATGTGGGCTCCGCCAGAGGGCAAAATCCGTGACCAAGATATGGAAAACCGATAGAAATCCATCTGAAACGCAAATAACTCTCTGAAATTTTGCAAACAATGCTAACAGAGTAATTGATAGGGCTGTCAAATATAATAACGTGGTTAGATTTATTGTTTAATACACGTTAAAAGAGCCGTTGACATGTTACGCCAACTTTTAAACGTAAAAACTGTGATTGCTCATTTGAGAAAAGAAACATCAATAAAAACGTTGGAAGCCGAGATGTAAATATAATTGAGCTAGTACACACCTTAATTTACTGTAAAAGTTTAAACACGCATTCGATGCCAAACAGAATATGCTAAACCATAAATTATACTATGTCTATAATTTGTTGAGAGTGGGGCCACATCATGTACTCTCTCCCGTTTATATTGGCAAGCCTGTGAGTATAAGCAGGACATTCGTGGATCAGGATGTTAAAATCAACTATATGTACTGATATCGATGAGTTAGTGTGTTCAGTTACTAAAGTTTATAATTTAGGAATAAAAATTACTTATTACACCAAATTTTTGTCGGGAGTTTCAGGTATATATATCCAAAAAGGTTTTTGTTGTCAATACTTAAATTTCTGTAAAATGTTTACTCTATCAGTTAACTATTAACATAATTATTATTTATGAATATTCATTATGGGAAGACGAAATTGCTGTTTAAAGTTTTGAGTGTGTTTTAAGATTTTTCCTTTTTCGTTACCCTCTGACGTTTATTTTTTGTGTACTTCTTTAATGAATTATTTATATTGCATACGGATATTTTAAACGTATACAAACGGCAGACATTTGCTTTAAAATAAAAAATTTTCGCGGTTAGTGCAATTGGTAATATTTTTCTCTATATAGTTCATTTTACCAGATTTTTAAAAAAGTTTCTGTTCTTATTTCAGCTACCAGGAGATGTCTTGACTGTATTAAGGTATTGAGTCATCGCAGTTGGTATGATGAAATCCAGCTTTCATAAAGTATTTAAAAATATATATAATTAAAAATACTAGCTAAGTTGAATTAATTATTGTTAAATCAACCAGCGTCTTACCCCCATTTCCTTAACCATTCTGACATCTTCCTTGTACCGGTGGTACGAATCACAAGCGACGTCCCCGTTGGAACCATCAACTACTGAGTCAGGGTTTCCGTGGCACTGACGGTCCCAGTTCGATTCCCCTTTACCTTGGAAAATAATAGAAGAATTTATGCTAACAATTAGAACCTCGCTCTATAAGCTTCCCTCTTTTAAAGTAAAATAATTTCCAAGGGAAACTATTCACCTTCATAAAGAAAACTACAAAATACTACTTACGTACTAGTATCATAAATTAATTTAAATTATTTTCGGCCAGTACAAGTTATGCTCTCAGTTATAAATCAATTGAAAAGTTATATTTAATGGAGTGATCAATGTTTGTAATGAATATTAATGTTGTTAGGTATAGCAGCTTGGAGCTATTACCATCATCGTCCCAACCTCCTTCAATCTGATATGCCGATGTACCAACGCCTAGCATAAAGCCTGGTGGAAAAGGTATTTCCTCGTTCTTTGATGCCATTGCTGCGAAGAACAAACAGAATAGTTAGCTTTCATCATTCTGAAATTCTGTTTGTTGAATGGAAACGAAATGACAATTACCAAGTTTTGGAAATTAAAAATAAATACTAAGGAAACACATGTGGTTAGAATCTTTAGATGTTTGTAACCGCTTAATAATTTAAGAATTAATTTGTCTCTCTCCGTCTAATGCTTGATGACGTCATTGAATTAACATATAGGAAAGTAACGTCTCTTTATCTCACCTAATTTTCTGATGTATTATTTAAAATATAATTTTGCAATGCAAACTTTTTCCATTGTGTTTGAAATTAATTATTCGTTCTCAACGATGCAAGTTGGAAGAATTTTTGCACCTGTCTTACTTTCATAAATATGTTCTACAGTTGTGCTACTTTGCATGGTAATATTACACCTGATAATGTAAAAAATATCAGGGCGAAAGTTTGCGACCTCATTTGTACTTCAATACTTATTTATTGTAATTTATATTAGTTTAACTTCGATTTTTTCTGAATAAGCTGGCCTTGAAGTAGTATATTTAAATGTATTATATATTAATAAGAGCAACCAAAGGCTTTAACTTCAATGAAAACATTTACAAAATTTTCGTCTGGATTACATTTTTAAGATGATTTGTATAATGACATTGAGAATTTTGACTATGTATGAATAAAACCGCCTACGTTTTATTGCGCAATAAAGAGAGCGATAAGATAGTCTCTGTATGTGTCTATTCTGGGCGTTAGTAGGCATTTTCAAGCGGGAGCCGTTTAAGCTTGTAAAGGGAGGGGGTTAATGATTTAAATATAAACTAAATTTATTGTGATATTTATTTAATTATATATATTTAAGAAATTTTCCTACTTGGTTCGTATAATATATATACATTAACAACAAGTTGCGATTTAGGAGAAATTTAATAATGAATTAGCAATATATTATTGTCCACGTAACTGCAGTAAGGGTTTCTTATGGTTGAAATGAGACAATGCTACATCATTTGTCTATTTCTCTGCCAGAACGGGTCTTATTTGGAAAAGGATGATAGTGCTGCATTACAAGGTTTTTCCAAAAAGTACTCGATCTGACGTACAGATAGTGGATTTCTGTTTAGAAAAAAAAATCTAAAAAATCAACGCATGTAGACGCTATACTGTGTAGTATTTGTTTGACGGCTGTCATTAGTGAACTTTTGCAGTGAATTTGTAAGCGTTATGATACAATTATTTCATTTCAAAAGTCACAGTCCAATCTATATCAAATACGAGCTTGATTGTACCTAGGTTAATCTGCTCCTTCCTTTACAACATAATTTATTCCAAGCCGTACGATCTGCAATGGTGACAACTCTAAAAAAGGTGAATAAAATCCATAAAATGGTATTGGTTGATTGAAAGAGTATGAGCTAACAGACAAGGCAGGAATTTTAAAAAGTGCCATACATCGCATATTGGCCACGAGAAAGATGCGATCAAGAAAGATATGGCTTCTGATAAAAATGGAAAAAACATTGTTAGGATGTTTCAATCGCGTGTTTAGCGACTTTCAAGCAAAGGAGTTGACACTTCAATTGGCCGACCAGGAAATTGCGCATCACTTACCGAGGTTCTGCCTTTCTGAACTGTTATATTCAATAACAATAATAATAATTTCTGTGGTTCAGAATACTGAAAAATTATTCTGTAAAATTATTTATTTGGGTATTCATCTTCAGAAAGAAGAAGCACAATCTTCTTCTTGTTAAGCACTACAGCCGGTTACAAGTCGTGGCTGAGTCAATCAGTTTCCTCCATTCTTTCTTATTTGATACTATTATCCTTCATCTATTGACTCCAATGTTCTTTAGCCGCTTATCTACATTGTCCAGCAACCTGTCTTTCTTTTTTCCTCTGGCTTTAAAGTCTCCCAACTAAGATGGTTTGGCCATATATATATATATGCGTGTGTATAAAAACCTAGTGAATGAAATTAAATTTTTAATTACTTTTACTATATTTGGTTCTTTGAAATTTTGTTGTAGTTCAAAATTGTATCTTATTCTCCAGCCTCAATTTTCCATTACTGGCCCATAAATTCTTTTCAGGATTTTCCGTTCAAAAGTAATTAATTTATCCTCAATTAGTTAATCGTTAAATGCCATTAATCAAAACAATTTTTTCTCAGCATACGCCAACCTAAAGTCATGAAATAACTAGCCAGTCAATCATTCAATGGAAACTTGTATTTATTTGCCACGGATAAATATAATTGTTTTGATTTGCTATGTCCTTATTAAAATTTATATTACAACGCGGAGATTCAAACCCACTTTCGCACAATATCCCTTCAAATATACTGCTTATAATTCAAGTCCATAGCTACAGATCATACTTCAAAAGAAAATATTGTCGCACTTCACTGTAAATATTTTCACCGCACACTTCAAAACATAATCCTTTTGTAATGGCAATTCATTTGAGGGGAATAAATCTTTGTTTGATATGATGACAAATATTTTTTTAAAAATCTATTATTCCTAACATTCATCAGACAAAGAAAAATAGATGTGAATCTATTATTGTACACTGCCATTAACTGCATATACAGGAGTTGTTTGCCTATTTAGTTATTTAATTCAGCCGTCTCTTCCGTTATTTAGAAATTGTCCCGTCTATCATTATCTATTTTGTATAATTTCTTTAAAAAAAATTATTCAGGAATCTTTTAAGAGACATTTTAGGCTACGCCTTCTTTGACTGTAATATGAAAACCACGTGAAAGGTATTCCATGGTAGATAACTCGCTTCTTTCCAAGTATCCTCGAGAACGCTTTTACAAGCGTTTATAAGAGTATACGCATTGTGTGCACATTTACTGTAAAGGTTTCGGCTATATAAAGAAGCAATAAAAGCTTTGCAATGACTATTATTTTCATGGACAGACGCTAAATCGTGAAACTAAATAAAAATAAATTGGTATGGATTCTCCGTAATTACCAGCTTGAAATTGAAGCGACTTATAGAAGAAGAAGTAAATTTTAGCAGCAGTAAAGGGATTATAGAGACAGACATTGTGTTCATTTATAACGACCGCCACGAAAACATCAATTGGTTTCGTTTAAAGAACAATTAAAATTCTTTTCCCATAATCTAAAACAGTTTCACTTTCCAGAGGACAACAGTTTTTTTCTTTTTCTCCGTTATTTTGCCTTAAAAATATTTGACCCGTAGGAAAATATTTATAAAACTACTTAATTAATAAAATCGATTCTTTTGGTTATTACGCTGTTTTCTGTACGTAAGTAGCCAAATATTTATAGAAACATGAACTGAGCTTGAAAATTATGGAAACCATTGGTAATTTACAAATAATATTTTTCCGGCAATATTATCAGTTGCCAATAATTTAAATTAAAATATTTCTATTATTATTATTATTATTATTTTTGTATAATTTATCCTTGTAAATGTAAGGAATATTAAATTAGGACTCTATACGTAAGTCTGAAAAATGGCGATATTTAAATCAAATACTGCCCAAAGCTCCTGAGAAATTGAATAATAAATTTTATATTAAAATGAATACATAGTTTTGGATCATTAAATGGTGTGACTGATTAAAACATTGGGCTATTTACAATTATCATATAAATTAAAAACCAGTTGTTCGAAAAAATTAAAAAAATTCCTAAAAGAAATTGCTTATGTTTACCGAAAGGCGTGAAACACTTTCGCCAAATTTTGTATACAAGTTCCTTGTACCACTACAGAAATAATATTGGGATAAGCCGCGGTCACTAGGGCGGCTGTGGAAATATGCGAAAAAGAACCGATATTCGTGTGGAATAAATATTTTTCAACTTGCATGTGATTGTTTTCTCGATGTTTTTGGATATTATCAAAATCCAATTCCGTTAATGAGGTGAGTTTTGGAGGCGTTTTATATAAAGGTAACATAAAAAACTAAAGTTATCTCCATTTCGGTGTTATGGAAGTCGCTTAATTTAATTTTAACATTCACAATCCGGTTGAAGTTGTAGATGAACACCTACATGAAGATTAGAGGAGGAAGGAGGTAAGAAAATACGAAATTTTTTGTCGAATCCAGGGCTTTGGAAGTGACTGATTTTAATTATGATATTCAAGATATCGGTCAAGTCGTATTGCAGCCTCTGAAATTGGCGTGGAATTGGCTGAAACAAAGGTCTCAGCAGAGACATTTCTACAAGAATACCACATTCAACTAATACGGGTTGGAGTGACACGGGGGTCATTTTAAAAACATTCAAAAACGGAAATTATTACCGCCAAATAAATTTTTTTGGGCCGTTGAGTCTGATGGTATTGTATGAGTCATCACGCCGGTTATGATGAATTCAGATTCAGAAAAGAAATTATTGTTGAGTAAAACACTGTGCACGTTTAATATAAATAAATAACTTGGAAATATATAAAGTAAACCTCGAATTAAATAATTTAATAATTATTTAAAAATACTTAGCCACATCTAAACTAAAAATCTATAGTAAAAACATATAAATTATTTTAAGAATGAAATATACGTTACTAAAATATTAAAATATAATGGAAAATTCTAAAAAAGGACTCCAGTATTTAAATGTGAAAAAAAATTCAAGAGAGATCGGAAAAATAGTTACGAAATCTTGAACTAAATACAGAATATGGAATGATTGCAAGAAATTACCGTGGTGTCGGCTGAAGCAGGAGTTGCAATATTTTGCTCCGAAAGCGCTTACATTCAAGTCAAATTTCCTTATCAAAAACTAGTCAGGAAGATAAATGCACTAAATATTTACATGATAATTCACAAGGTTGTATGTGGAAACCAGGGTTTACGTTCTTGCATCGTTAAAATACGCTATCTACTTCCGTGGTGAAGAAGACATTCCCCTATTATGCATGATAATGAATATTATTTGTTTTCGAAAACAGTATGACAATGATATGTGAAGTGAAAGGCTTAATTTTTTTTATTTGTGATACCTTTGAATTTTATGGGAATTACTGACGTAAAATAATATAGTGAATAATTATAGACATTGTTATGATGTTACTTTCGACGACCATACTGATTTTTATCTTCCCAAAATACCTTAGAAAACAAGTTCCAATTAGTCTCAACACACACAAACGGAAATAACATGTTCGTCAAATTTTTAAAAATACTTTTATATAATTCTAAGAATTATCCTACTTCAGTTACAACATTACAGTCAAAAAATTTAATGGATGTTATATTGTTGATAACGAAACAATACACATAATTTTTAAGCAGAATTTTTTTAATACCCAGTTGAATCTGAAAACAACTGAATCCATCGAAAAATAGTTTCCACTAAATTTATACTTTTCTATTTCATATTTCGTCAATTATAATTGTGACAAAGAGGTTTTGTTGCACTACATAAATTAATAAACTTTATTGCAGTTTACTTACTTAAAATCCCTCTTTTGGGTTTAAATTACTATTTTAAAAATTTAAACTTAATTGAATAAGATTGTATAGTGTAAATGTGTACCATTATATTAAATTTTAAATTTAATTGTTTCCTTTTGGCCTCAAAACTAATTTAAACTATAAATACGAAAATCATTATTATTAATCTTTTTGTTCATTATTGCAATTCCTTAATGTCCCAAAACCTTCAAACCGATCTAGTCCTGAATGATAACATAATTATTTTTAAATGAACATTAAATGACTTAGTTGTAACAACCTCTTAATTTATTTTTCAGCCGAAGGAGTAAGGTCCATGAACAACCTAATTTTAATACCTGATGAAGTCTCAAATGAGAAACGAAACGTAGTATAGTTCATTATTTAAATAAAATAAAAACTGACTAAGAGGCTGTTACAACTCGTTTTTGTAATTATTTTTATTTTCTTTGTGTGTCAGCTTAAACCGTAGACTATATTTTGTAACACAAAAATTGTATTCGTTAGGCACTACATCTTTTTTCCTGTAGTTCTTGTTTACCTTTTATTTCTTAAATTTTATAAACACAGAAAATTACCATGTTCTATATTCCTTGAATCACAAAATATCTGGTCGCAACCTACTCATTTTCAATTTATATATTTTTATCTGAGAGTTATTTCCTGATGAAGAGGTAACGCCTTCACGTATTTTTGATATTATAAATTAATATTCCTTTCTGCAAATTCCATCATCAAGTATTAGGAAGTCGTTGTATAATTCTTGGACAAGTTCATATTTTCTACGCGTCGTGATTTATAACGCCAAGCTGTAAATTTTATCTCGGAAAATATGTTTTATACACGCTGATAAAGTAGTTTATTTATTTACGCCATGAATTTTTCTATTTAAGCATTTTAAGGGAATAGACTTACAATTGTAATATTTTGCAAAAGTATATATGATATTCCATGCGATAGTAAACTTCATGTAGGACTTTACAGCAACTTATATTTTATCAGCATAGATTAAAAACAAATTACTGCACGACTTCAATGAAACTGCATTATGTAAAATCCAGTTAAGAGATAGGTTTTTCCTTCGTGATAAGAAATTGTTTTTGTAGCATTAATACATAAATTTTGTTTTAAAGTCGTCATATATTTAAAAAAACAGTTTCTGTCAAATATCTATGAATATTTAAAAATACACAAATATATAGTACTTCAAAAGTTGATTCTTAACTGATATTTAAGTACATCAAAAATAAATATATATTATAATTTGAGAAAATGAATATTTAATACATTGTTAATTTCAAGAATTAAAATTCGGTTTTATTTTTAAAGAGCGTGATCCAAGTATTTTCTAATATCTTGATTTTGGAACTTTCCTACACGTAGTAGGATCCAAATACTCTTACTTTCACTTCAATGTCATGAAATAGAAAATTTTATATTCTATTGAATTATGCCACTTTCGTCTCAAAACCTTATTTTTGACACCTGATGTTATCCTACAGTCCATTTATTTATTTTATAATTATTCTTAGACGTTTTTCATGGTTATAGACTGTATATATATATTTATATATATACATATTTTTGTTTTAATTAATGGTTTGTTAAATATATAATGCATATCATAGAAATATAAAAATTAAAACTTCATTACTGGAAAGAGCAGATAATTCATTTGATAAATCACTAAATCATAGAAACCCTTTTTCTCAATTTAAATACTAATTCATTTTAAATAAAATAAGTATTAAAAGACACAAAAATGTTGACCTAGAATTTAGATGTTAGCAGACGTTTCTATGAACAATAATACTATTTATAACCTATCAGTCTTCCCATTGATTCCTCATTGTCTCCGGTTTTTTATAAAATTGTCATGAGGACTTTAAAAATTATTGTCATGGAAAACTTAATTTTAATCATTATGGGTATATTGATAATTTTTTGCGTTATTCTTACTGATAGTTTGGATGATTTAATGAATGTTTTTAATAATTGGTGTTCCAATATTAAATTCTGAATTAGAAAAATTAGATTCTTCTCTGAATTTTCTTGAAGTGTTTGTTTAACGCCAAAATCATAATTAATGTTTTAATTGGTTTCAATAAATCTGCGGAGTCTAAAATTTCTTACCTGATTATCCAATCAAAGGGTACAAAAGCTACGGTTTTTAATTTTGTTCTAAAACCTTTATTTTTGTTGGATAATTCTCATCATTATGATTATCGTAATTATGTTTTCACAATATTGTGTGCAAATTATTATCCCACTGATTTATTGAAAATTCAGCAATCTCAGAATTAATTATATTTATAATTATACAAAAGATCTGTTCAAAAATCTACTACAAATAAATACATTATTTTACCTTATTTTGATCATCTATACACAAAATGTAAAATGTTATTCAAGAAATTGAAGATTTCAAATATTTTCAAATCTGTTAATTCTTTATCATATTCTATTAAAGTAAAGATGTAATTAATACTTTTGATTTCCATAACGTTGTTTATAAAATTCAATGTAGTAATTGCTCTGATCGTTATATTGGTCAGACTAAAGCAGAATTAAGGAACATAACAAATTAAATTTTTCCAACTTATAAATATTATTCTAAAATTTGCCCAAAACTTAATTACTATTTTGATTTTGATAAATAAATATTAAGAAGAGGTTAATTTCTGAAATGATTCATATTAAATACTATAAATTTTTTGTTAATAAAAGAAAGATTATATTCATTGTATCATTGTAAGTCACGTTTTTGTTTTTGTTCTATTCTTGTCAATATTATTTTAGTCTGTCTCAAGTAATGACGTCTATTATTAATTTCTAAACTCCTGTTCAAAATGATTATTGTAACAGTTATTTATTATTTTATTTACGATTTATACAGACGACAGTTGTTGTTAAGTTTATTAAATTTATTTTTTTGCGAATATATGATATAATATAATACAGTTGAGAGTTGAGATGAGATATTATTTTTATATAGTCGTCATTTAAATCAGATCGTATCCAGTAATGAAACAAAGTATTAAAGTGCATAATTATGAGCACATCCATGTTTACTTTCTAAGTAACCCACTGAACTAAATTCTTATCGGGACACCTAATCAACACTGATTCAGTCGAGGGTGACATTATCTCACGCTTTCAAGTCTGAAATAGTCATAAACAAACATGTCAATAGATTTCTTTGCGAATTACATCAAATATGTGTGTTCGTTTAACCGCAATTATTTTTCATTAATTTTTTTCATGAACTACGTAATTAATACTCCCTCATGCATCACAGAATTATTATTAACTCATTGAATTGAGGCTGTGAAAATGTTTTCATTTATATATCTTATCAGTGTGTGAGTACGTATGTCAGAACTATAGGCGACCAAGATAATGATCCAAATTTGGCACACGTGTTCCTCAGGGCCCGAATCTGCCCATGATCATTATTTTATTAAATATATTGCAATTATATATGTGAAGAATATAAAAAAAATTTACGAAATAGGTTTCATGTCCCATACAAGCATCGAGAACTCCTAAAGCAATTGCGAATTGCCTATATTTTTTATTTATAAAACTATCTATTAAAACATTTCGCGTCGTAAGTAACCCCTCTTTGGCAGAGAGCTAACTCCCTCAGAAATAATTAACTTCTTTGGATCGTCGATACTATGTATTCGTAAACTGGTTTTATTTTTCGCCTCAGGTAATATTTAGTATAATAATTACTAATTTTAAAGGAAAATAAAATATACGTTTGATAGTGACATTCATCACAGGTAAAAGAATTAAGTTAATATATGTGAAAAACGTGAAAATGTCAACAAACCTCCGTTTTTTCATTTCTTTCTGTAGTTTCCCGCCTCTATCAAAGTCCGTACTCAACTTGAAGAAACGAACAAGCGCTTATTTTCTTTGTCTCATTGAGACATATCAGTAGATATCTTTATTTCCAAGGTGCTCCAATCCCTCCTCCTTGAGTTAGTACAGGTTCCTATAGTTCGAAAACTGAGGATTTTAGAAAACTTCTGAGGACTCAGTCGATTGCAAATTTGATTATTTACAATTTTGGGCCTATGACCTTTTCTTTTCAAACCCCCTAAAATAGGGCAAAATGACACCTCTGTGTGAAAAAACTACCGTTTTAACGTTTTTTCGCCTTTTATACAACTAAAGATTAAAAATTGGTTGGATTTGACTACAGAAATTGTTTTACGTTGCACATAAAAATGCTTCCCCTCAACCTCTTTTGTTAGAAATGATCCCTCTGGAGTAAAACTATGAATATACTGTAATAAGCTTACCTTTAATTACATTCCTGCCTTATTATTTACGTGAACCCGACCAACGCCAGATTTTTCATATAGTCTGAACTACAAACAATTTTGCGTATTCGTGATTGACATTTCATTTATGCGAAAACATTTTGCATAACTTATACGTTTAACCGTTTTTTTTATTTCATACATAATTAGTGTATTGGAAATTATTTTTAATCTCGTGAATCAATAGAATCAAACTTTCTACTGTACACTTTTTAGGTTTCTTACGTACTCACATGTCATTATTATTTTACTATTAAGAGCGGGGAATTACTAAGGCTGATGAGGAGACACATTAGGAAGAAACCATGTGATTAAAACAAGTATGTAATAATTTGGATTTGGGCTTCTGTATTAATTTAAAATACACAGAGGCATATTGTTATAAGAAGCATTATTTATTTGAAGTGTTTACGTTTTTTTAAGTATGATGGACTTTTTATGAAAAAAACTGGAAATTGCGCCTTGAAGCTTTCAGTATTATTTATGGAACTAAAAACAAGAAGCTTATATTTAAATATTGAGAGAACGGTTTCTGGTAATTTTTGCAAACATCTTGGCGGAGTCCCTTGCTGTTCTTGGTCTCTCCGGATCGTCGAAATCGACTCGGTACAACCCGAATTTCGGTCTGAAACACGGGTTAGTAATATTTAGGGGTGGAAAGGGTGTCTTAGAAAGTGCCACGATGGGTTATATATTTTTTGTATTAGTTTACCCGTAACCGTGTATCCACTCGAAGTTGTCCATCAGGCTCCATGCTGTGTAACCGATGACCGCACATCCGTCTTCGTGAATTGCTTTCAGCATCTCGCTAAGATATTCCTGCCAAACAAATGTTAAATATAAAAACCGTATTCACCGTATTTGAAACTTTAACTGCAAGACATTTACACTACACGTTATGGGATACGATTGAACAGGGTAACACAGTGATGACACGGAGAGGTGCCATCTTGACCTCAACATCAAAATATCTATAGAATGCGCACTTTGAGGGTTAAGAAACCGCTGCCCAGCAATGTCATCAACGTGTTGGATGGCCTCAATATTTTGTCACGTTCAGACGTTCCCACAGAAGGTTCAGTGAGATCTGGGGTTGTCATTTTTCAACCTCATGGACAGACGTGTGAAACCAGTATCTGGGAACTCGAAAATATAATAATGTTACTTATTGGTAAAATATTGAATCGGTTAGGGGAAACCACAGGTTTCGTTGTTAGTAAACGATTAAGGAGTGACTACTAGTTGGGAAGTCGTGGAGGAGAGTGAGCTGTTGGAGAGTTGCTGAACATTCGGAGGAGCTGTTCCGCCAGGGGTAATTGCCCACCGAATTCCAGAAGCTACCCTTCAAGGGTTCCAAAGGATCCGGCCAGATGTACCTACGAGTACCACTGTCGGTAACATAATAAATCAACCATGAATCCATCAGTTCCATCTACTGAAAACCAATATGAGAATTACCACCATCAAGTAATATTCAGAACATAAAGACCTAGGCATTTAAGCTCCACCATCCCCTCAGAGACAGAATAAATTTGCTTTCTATTTCAAATTATAAAGTAAATTCATTTTCCGAAATGTATAATTCCTTTTAAAATAGCATGGAGATAAGTTTTATATTGTTTTATTTTTGTTTTCTTGTTTAAAACACAATTTTAAAATTGTAAACTTTCTTATCGTTTATTCTACTTGCACACTTAACTTAAAGTAATGCAATCCCATTTAAACGCTAGAGACTATTTAAATATTTTTAAAAGATAATACTAAAAATAACACGTGTTAAGTTAAGTAAATAAAATTTATAATTGTAATTAATTTTTTCTAATCTTTAAGCTTATTTTTAAGTTTCAGAACTACGCATATATTTAAGGACTTCTTAAGACAACGTATATATTTTTTTAATTCTTGAGCTTTCTTATGCATATATTTGTCATAAAGGGTATTTTTATCGTTCTATCTACCATTGACGTAGTTTTCGTGTATCTATCATTGTAATAATTTCATATAGTGCTTGTAATTGTTATGTGAATATGACATATTTTAGCTGTAAATTAAGAACGTTGGTTAAGTAAGTTCATACAAATGTTTATTAATTCTAGAAGAAATTTTTAATTAAGTGGAATTATTATAGAGGTTGCTTCATAGTAAGTTTCCACTAAAATTATTATGAGGTAGGATAAAAAATAATCATAGAAAATTCAAATAAGGTAATCTACCTTTTAAACTCAATTTAAAAAATGAATTGTAAGCGACCAGTTTTCCCAGACGTCAGCTGCATATCAGAACATTTACTTTCAAAATTATTGTTCTGAGTTCCAGATATGATAATTTCTTGTAATATAATACTGCGCACTCAAGATAAAATGAACATTAAGCCACGGAATGCATTATCAAATTTTGATGTTGAAGTATTTGTCACCAGACCCCCCAGATTTCTTTGAAAGGAAGGAAGGTAAATATATATTCTGTTAGCAAAGAAAATATACATTGTTATTAATCATATTTCTATTTTTTAATATTTAGGGTCCTATAGAGTGACGGAAAACAGTCGCAGTCATTCGACTATAATGAAACAGTGTTTTAACCACTTCTTTTATAACTGAATTTTAAACATGTTTCAGTGAATTAAAGTTACCTTGAAATACATTATTCTCTTTTCGTCTTGTAAAGTACCGTCCAAATCAGAGTAACCATTCTCTGTAACAAGGACGTCTGGATTATCGTATTCATCCTTTATGAACTGAAGCACTTTCCGTAGTCCCCACGGCACGAACTGCGGAAAATATACATTAAAAAATAATGTATTGCCAATAAGAATATTATAATATAATTCTGTAAGCTACAAACTAAATAGTTCTCCTTTGGCGTGATGACGCGCTCTACAATGCTAATTCGTCCATAGTTACTCTTAATCGACCATTTTAGTTTAAGTATTCATGAATTCTGGTGTAGAGTGGTGATTAAGTAATTGTTTAAGACATATTCGATCAATTTAATTTGATTTGAATCGTTATCAAAGATTGACAAGGTGACAATGCACGTCTCAGTAGAAACAATTTGTCGCTAATCCCCGATGTATGAGTATAAACACGATTCCGATAGGTAGTCAGTTTCATGTCTGTGAAGTGAGGACGAGATGGCTCCATATATTTAATCAGTTGATTACCTCGACCAATGATATTTTGTAGTATAGGGAGATCAACCAAATGGAGACTTTTTCTCACAGCCGTGATGCTGTGAAGACCATACTTCTTCATCGTTCAGTCGCATCTTCCAAATCCCCCATTTTTTCCCCTTCCTATGCTATTAATGAGGCGTTGCCTTTTTCATGTAGCCTGTTACCAAACAAAGAGTTACATGAGGATCCGTCTCGAACGGTGATGTAAGGAAGACGAGGTTGTCTGATTCACCCACGTAGCGAGACGATGCTCGAAAGATCGACTGCTTTCTCATTTCTATCAGCTCCTGAGCGGAGCCTGGAAGAGAAGAACCGCCTTCCTGCTCCACAACTGTGCGTGAATCCAGTCAGGAATAAAGCACGATCTGATTTCAATAAAAAATATAATCTTATTTAAGACACTATAAATTTCTTTCTAAAATTTGCATTGTCACAAGAAAATTGCGTTGACTTCCAATATTTAATTTAAATGTGCCACCCATTAAATTCCTGTCGAATATTGTATTGCTGCACAAACAGACATAAACAAGTGAAATATTTATTTGTATAATTAAATTCTGTGCTTATGAATTAATTGCTCGATTTTGTTATTTAAGTCTACTTGCGTTTAATACTTAACATTTCTGTTATCCTGCGGAAATATTTGTGTTGGAAACTCTACTTAATTGCGACTAAGTGTGCGTGTGTATCTTTACGTAATACACGCCAAAGGTAATATCCTGATAAACTATAAAATTATAACAACTTATTTTAGGATATATGTTACTGTATTTATGTATCTAAATTTACAGTTTCACTGGAGAAAATCAAGTCTTAACCCACTGATAAATATTAAAATTGTAGGTTCTATTTCTATTTACTGACGTTGAAAAATGGAAGACCAGTCTTTTGGGTGTTTGGGAATTCCTCTAATTTTAAGCTTAAAGTACTAATTGAATCACAATCTTCTGAGGCCTTAATCATAATGGTGGTATAGTGGTTGAGTCCAAAAAAATCTGATGTCCCTGTAACGATAAATGATATTAACAATCAACATTGACTGTGAAATGTGCTATATACATTACTTAAACCTCTATTAAATTCGGGTCTACTTTGATTGACTTTTCTTTAACCTTGTTGTAATAAAATGAGAATCCTCTTTCGCTAATGAACAAAATATAAATAGCAACATGATGTGATCAATTCGTAGCTTTCTTTTCAAATATATTCATATGGTATAATTTATTAAAATTCAGACACATGTTGTACAGTTCATATTTACAAAAACAATTATATTTACAGATTATTGAATAAACAACCGTCAATTAATTATCCAATTATCATATTAGAATTTTAGTAAGCATTAATGAGAGGAATAATTCTACTGTTCACCTTTAATCTTCTTAATCCATTCCTCACTAATTTCAGGTAGCACAGGCCTGCACAATCCAAATCTCTGAGTTATTTCTTCACAAATTTCTTTTGTATAATCAGAAAATCCGCCAGTTCTACTGAATATTGGATCTGCGTAAAGTAATACCTGCCAAAGAATAGTTTTTAAATATCACATTTTAATGAGAAGTACATTATTTGCTTTGTCTACTTACAAATAATTCCAGAAAACTTTTTGTCTTTTCTATATCCTTCTCCGAGTTTGTGAATGGAACAGCCCATTGCAGTCCTATCGTCATACCAATTTTACCTGAGATTTAAAAGCGTTTAAGAGAAATAATCATAATTCGTTCGTCATCACACAAGCCACTATTCTATTTATAACATTACGTTACATATTTGAGAAATTGCAACTGCAATCTCTTTTAGAAAAGTATTTCTTGTTACTTCTAATGATAAACACAACTACGGGTCGAATTTTGCGGTACGGAATCAAACGCAAGCTGCATGAAGCAAGTTAAGGCTATAGATAGGGGTAATATAGGTCAACACGACGGCGCGCCTTGAGTTTTTCCCAAGTATTGTGAAATTTGGTGGCATCAGATGGTACTTTTCCCCAAAAACGTTGGTGGAGAGGGGCAAACGGCTCCTCTGAACGAGGACATAATAATTTTTAGTGGACAATATCTAATAGCCCCGCTGCCGGGAATATAAATTACGAGAGTGGGGGGAAAATATTAGAAATACACGAAAAATGGATTCTCGACATGAATGACAGGAGTTTGAGATTATTAACGACGTGTTGATTAAGATTGAATATTTAAGCAGATTATTATTGGAGATTAAGATTGAACTTTAAGTGTATTTGATGACTGAGTTTTAAGAGAGGGAGCAATAAGATATTGGAGATTGTCTTGGCATTAAAATATGAAAGGAAGGCGTGATGCAGTCCGGAGTTTCGAAGTGCTCTTCATCGTTCTACACGGAAGTTTGATTGGTTCCAAGCAAGCTGAGAATATGAGGTAACTGCCACTGTTTGTATAGTATTCAACTCATTAGATCCGTAACAGTGTTTCATGCATAATTTTTGGACTTCTTCAGGTAAAATGACATACATAATAAACTTCCTTCTGATGTTGACTTCGACGAACATCGGTAAGTTTCAACAAACAGAAAATGCACAGATATTGTCATAAGAAATTTTATGTATCATTCACCTGAAGAAGACCCAACATTCTGGACGAAGAGTTGTAAAGAATGTAATATGTTAAAAATTGACTTAGTCTTTCTTGATAAATGTTTCTTAAGAAACTTTACTAAGATTTCGTGGAATGTTAAGTTGTTTATTTTGCTTTATTCGTTAAATTTCTCTCTGCTGTATTGTGTTCTGGTTTGTTATTCCCAATAACAGTCATGTATTGCTGGCTTTCTAAATACTTAAAGAGACCGATAAATTAAATTTAAATACTAAATATTAATATCGAGACGTCACGAGACTAACAACAACAAACAAATGATGAGTGACGGTTGCCGGACAAATGTACTACCGTTCTGTTCTCCGAATTCACTCTTGTAAAGGTGGTACACCTGGGCGTGAGCTTTGAGCATGTTTACCGAGGTGACTATAAAAGCTCCGTGCTGTTTAAGATCCAAGAGGGGTGCAGTTAAGAGCCCCTCCGAGTATCCCGCTGAGATGCTGCTAATTTCATTGATGGTGAACCACCATTTCACCTGTAAAAAAATCTAAATTTCAACACAAATTTTCAATATACTACGAATCAACGCCTTTTACGCCTTTTAAGAAGCATATAATATTTATAATCTGGTTTCATAGATTTAAAGGGAAAACACGAAGATTGTAAAAAAGACTTAGACGGGCCACGAGTTTGAGCGTCCCTGTCTAAATGCAGTTATTTTTTATTTGATATACATGATAGCGTCATCGTCAGCATGCCCATTGTTATTCTGTAAGTCCGAATGCTAGTAAAAACTTTATGTTCATTACACCAGAGAAAATTGGTTAAAACCTATAATGAGAACCCAAATAAATTTATCTTTTTGGGTATGAAAAATTGCACTTGCAAATAACGTACATTTTTAAGTTGAGTTTCATATCTTAATCTGGAATTCTGAAGCAAAATCAATACACTAACACAGACTTTTACAATTTACTATTTATTACTCAGAGTTGTTTCAATTCGGTTGGTACGAGTCCGTTCATCGGAGCAGTTCCGGCCACCTTGCCGGTAATCTGCGGTAAATATAGTCCCAAGCTAATCGCTCGTGGAGAGGATTTTCTTGTTTTTATTTAGCGGCCGTCGCTCTGCCTCCCCGTCTATGAAATGTGGATCGCAATCCAAGGGGCGAGTCTCAGACGCTCGCTGACAACTATCGGCTACTAGCGTTGCCGTTCGCCGTTGCACGTGGAATCCAGTTCCTGAGGCCAAAGGGAGTGTATTTTGCAGGCGTCCCGTTTCCGCTAGGTAAAGCAGATCTGTCGGACATATATTCTGTTGGTGTCTTTAAATAGCCAATTGTTTAGATTATGTGTAACCTGTTTTCTTAAATCAAGACTTAAATTCTTTATTATAATGAACAGTTTAAACGAATGTAAGATTTTTTATTTATGGAAAACCACGTTAAGAATTTATAACTCCATACCAAGAAATACTCAGCGTGCAAGATCACGCTATATTCTAAAAACGGCCCAACAGAATTACTTAGTATCAGAGTTTAGTCACAGTGTTTCCAAGATTGGGTCTCTAGTGTTTTATCAAGTTGCTGTGGGATTTTTAGCTCTCATTTTCAATATCTCGTATTCAATGAATCGATACATTTTTGACCTTATAATACAGCAGAACTCACCCTGTCCCCGAAGTATTGGAATAAAACTCGAGCGTAATCTTCAAAGTAATCTATTATTATAGAATTCATCCAGCCTCCCATTTCTTGCAAGGCTTGAGGCATATCCCAGTGGAAGATTGTTGCCTGCAACATGACACGATTCAAGAATTAAAACTTTCAATTTCTTTTTGCAGGTATCGTATTAGTTTTATATACGAACCATGGGCTGGATTCCATTGCCCAATAGCTCATCTATGAGTCGGTTGTAATAGTCAATCCCTGCTTGGTTTACTTTACTTGCAATTCCTGTAGGAAGAATTCTGGGCCATGAGATGGAAAATCTGTAGAAGTCCATCTAGAAGGTGATAATTTTTTGTTTAAAACAATTTAATGATCTCAAGTAAGAGAAATATATAATGAGAAATTTATCCCCTAATTATTTGTTATTGAGAACATTACACGAAGGAACACTGATCAGGATTTGACGGCAGACATGCAAAGAAAACGGAGGAATACGACTACATTGAAAGACTGAGAAAGATACCGAATGAATATAACTGAGTCGGAAACGCTGGAAAGCTTCAGAAAATCTGACCCACGAATAATTAAATGTATCTGAAATTTAAAAAGTGGAGCCCAGGTAAGTTAAATGTGATTGATAGGTCAGTGGAGCATAAAGAATCACCGTGGAATTATTGGAGAGTCTTCAAAACAGAGATGTAGATTTAATTGTTGTTTAATAGCATCAAATCAGTCGATAACTGGAAAGAAGAAAGCTCACAACTTGAGCTAATGAGAGTATAGCAGGGAAAAGTTTAAATTATCAAAGAGTAATACATTTCTAGGAATATAAAATGAATTTTTAACAGTTCTGTAGAGCCCAATGCAGATGAAATAAAAACATAAAAATTTTAACTGTAGATATTCCATTTCTCACCCCGAGTTCCTTGACCATACGGACATCCTCTTTGTACCTGTGGTAAGAGTCACAAGCCACATCTCCATTCGCACATCCAGGAATTGTTTCTGGCTTTGAGTGGCACAGATGATCCCAAACTGATTCACCCTTACCTGGAATAAATATAGTGAAGAGTCTGAACGATATTAAACCTACAAACCAAAGCTGTAAAAAATAGAGGATTTACAGCTACATCAAAGGAAATTGGACATAAAAATGATGTGAAAACATTTCAGATAGTTTATATGAACGCTAATTCAAGAAGGATCAGCATGGAAAAATCTCTCCCGGACAGCGAATCGAGCCCGGGACCTCCTTTGTTACATGATGCTTCTGCCATCTGGGCTATCCGTAATGACTCCTCGTGAGGTACGAACTTTCTCTATTCACTGTACAGACCTCAGCTCAGGCTCAGTTACAGTTTTACTAAATTACATTCTTTAAGGTCTAATTTTAGAACTTCAATGAGGAATAGATATTAAGTGTAAAGGAAAAGATGTAACGATTTAACTAAACAACAGAAGGTCAGAACCGAAGGCCATGAAAGTGAATTAAAGTATCAGGTGTGTTGGAAGATTTAAATAAAATCGGTTTTGATTTCAATGAATTGGTATTTATACTCAAGTTTAGAGTGAGGATTTAGAGGGAATTAAAAACTGATTTGAATTATCTGCTACTTTCTACACTTTCTTTATTAATATAATTACTATGGCTCTATAATGTTCCAATATGAGATCTCTAGACCAAAATACTGAAACTAAAATTTATATAAAAATGATAAAACTTTAAAGTGAGTTAAATACATTGAGAAGAATTATATCTCAAGATATAAAAAATTAACTATCATTTTGGACTCTTAAACCTCAGATCAAGTATTTAGTCCAAAAAATGAACATGACCTGATCTTGGCCGTTGGTGGGTTACGGATTCTATCAATCAGAAGGTTGGAATATTGAGGGATGGTGTCTGGCTTCATTTTAGCAGCTTCTTGTGGATGGTGTGGCACTAAGGGGATGAACCACTCTTGGACTTCATCAACTGTCCAGACGGTCATCTCAATGCTTTCTTATTTAGCCATCTATGTCCGTCAACTACATTTATCCGTTTCTCTACCACGAGCCGTCCCCAATATTCTTCAGAGTCACACTAAAACTGGGGCCCTAAGTCTAATAAATATGAAGTTTTCTGACTTTCCGACCTACGGTCCGAAAATCAATAACTCGGATCTTGCCTTCTACAGTAACCAGATAAACTTCTATTCTTCACAAGTGATAACAAAAAAGATGTAGCTGTTTTACATCCTGGTCATTAATTTTGCGCCAGCTTCTTCCATTCGTTATGAACTTCCAATAATGGTATTATCTTGATGAGGTTCTCTCATCCACCAATGGGAACAGTCGTCTTCACAAATTTAGAATATAGATCTTTCCTCTTTATTTTGATTTATCTAATATTATACAGTTATATATCCGTAACACAATAATAATGTTAAATTCTGACGATGACCAAATTAGTTTTTTATTTTGGGAAATAAAAAATACACTACCGATTCTTGACTTGGAGTAAGATGAAAAATCCGGTGAATAACAATTTGCATTCAGGATCTCAGATTTGGAATTACAGAATTATTTTCTTCAGTCCCAATACCTTTTGTTGCTAATAACGTCCGTATCTCTAGATATTTCCTTATACTCAATATGTTAGCTTCAATTGGAATATTCAGTACTAATAACTTTGTTTAAGAAAGCAATACCTAGGAATTTAACAAGCCCCGTGAATGACTAGTACTATACAGAATATATAACAATAGTACAATACATATCATAAAATTTCTCTCAAATTTGTCGACAAAGAATATGAATATAACGTTTCGTCCATATTTGTGGATTTCCTCGCGTAACTAGACAATTAGAAAGACAATTATAATTTTTAATACAGAATATTTTGTTAATATATAAAACTAAAATTTTCAGTTAAATAAAATTAAATGAATTAAATACATTTGCGCCCAGCTTCGGTTACTCCTAAATGCTACACCAACATTCTAATCGATGTCGGCCGTTAAATTTCAATGGAAAATTAAATAATACAAAAATTAGAATACTGTAGCAAAAACGTATAGTAATTTTTTTAAATTAATTGTGTCATTTTATACATTGAGTTAATCAGGGTTACTCCTGATATGGAGCTTTTCAGTCAACCTAGAGAAAGTAATTAATTTCTTAATTTAATACTTTTACAGTTTACCAATCGAAATTATGATTTATTCATAGATGTGCTTAGACACAATTATGTACATTTGAATATCATATGTTTTGTTTTCTTGTTCTTTTATTAGCGTTTTTCGGGCTCTCTCAGTTTACCCATTATGCAGTAAATTACAATTAACACTGTTAATTTTTTAAACATATTCTTATTAATTATGTTTATTTCCTTTTATATATTTTTTACAAAAATTTAAATTATTTTTAGATTTAAAACCAACATCAACACCGTAATTATTAAACAAATGAACTACTTTTTGTTGTATCTTCGCAATGTAAGTTAAAAGTATAAAATCTTATTTCTGAGTTTTCAATATCTTATTGATTTATTGAACTGTAGGATTGTAGATGCAATGATATAGAACATAACTAGGTTGTACCTACGACTGGCAACCAATTATTGTCTTGACAATGGCTTCCTCAGGAATAGAACTCATTTATTGTTTGCCATCTGTAGGGGTTCAGTGCAACTCTTTCAGTTTTCAAGGTACAGATCTTAATATACCAGTTGACATGAGAAACGTTCAGTCAGTGGAAGGGGGGACGGTTCATCCACTGAACCCTATGTGACGAGATGTGGAAGCGTGTTTTAAATAAATAATAACACATACCATCTTCATTCCAGGCACCTTCCACTTGGTATGCCGAAGTCGCTACACCTAGCAGGAATCCTGGTGGAAAATTGAGGTCCTCGCTCGAAGCCATGTTGCACCAATTAAGTCTTGAAAGATGTAAAACATCCAACGTGCAGATTAGAATAACTATACACAACGACAGGTACCGTAACAAACAACATGCGAAAAATAAATAAACCCAGAATGGAGACCTCAGACTGTCACGTAGCAGCCAAGGATGTAGGAAAAATTTCAACGTGAAGATGCCACAAACCCTTACATAAAACTAGCGACCAAAGTTAATATACATGGGTTAAAAGTCGATACCAACGGTATGTTCGCGTATAACTTTTGTAATATTTAAGGAGTAACATAATTTAAAAGCTTGCCAATTTCCTGTTTCTTTAATAAAATTCTAGAACTCTGGACTAATATATCATGCTCAGTCTATGGACGACAACTACACAGGATTATAAATAACCCAAGCATTAATCACTACTAATTAATCTTCGGAACGCATATCTATTTATCTTTCTCTTCAATATTTATACACTGTGTGTAATTATTAAACTGATTAATTTCTAGCATCGACTGAGGATTGCAGTATGAAGCTCAGGATGTTTTAATGCAAACAAATTGAGGGCAATGGTATTCATTAAAATACCTCCAGAGAAATATATAACGACAATAAGATATACTGTAATTAAGTAACACTCTGAGAATCCCAGGTGTCGCATGATAATAAAATCTGTACCATTTAATCAGAAAAGTTTTCAAACGTCAGAAAGATAAATATAATACGTTTATTATTAATCAATGTAATTATGCAGTCAGAATATTAATCACATAGTTCCTTCCCTAATTCGTCTAGTGAAAAATAAAAATAATAAGACGACAGTTTAGTCATTGATTAATATTTTAAACTTAACTTGTATTAAGAGTCATTATTATTTGGATAACTTTGACTGTATACTCTTCTAAGATTTCTAATCATTAAGTTCCGAAAATTATAGAGCTGAATATAATAAATAAAATTTACTATTCAGCCTTCATTCTTCTTTTATATATTGAGGCATTTGTGAGTCATAAAATATTTATAATGTATTACTCCTTATATAAAATGTTAATCAAAACAAAGAGGTCGTCTTCTAAGAAATATTTTTTTCGGGTTAACAGGCTACATAAATTGGAATGTTTATTTGTAAAATTAAAATATATATTTGTATATTTCGTATACAAATCTAAACGCGTGGAAAAATTCGACCAAATGTTGTACACTTGATCCTTGCGACTTAATCAGACACTGTTATAGTAAGACATACTATTTATTTATTTTAATATCTACGGCAATGTTAGCGGCCTGCGCCAAAGATTATATACGCTGCGAGTTATAAAGTTTACTATAAGGTTTGTCTATTGGCGTGTCATTCGATTGGCGTGAATTTTTTTTTATGTTTAGCGCTATTCGCCCAAATGTCCATCTTTTTAAAATTCCTTTCCCCCTTTTCAGGCCAAAAACATTCCCCGTGAATCATCTGCACAGATAAATACCAACATCAGAAAAATATTTAACGTAGTATCTGGTCACGACGGAACTTTCACACTCCTCATACTTTATGGGCTGTGGTAAAAAAGACGCAGTGAAAAAAAATACATTATTCAATATTATTTATTGTCACACTATCAATTGTTTAAAGGCCAGAACGGACTTGACAATAGAATGGAAAATAAAAATAGGAATGTAATATCAAAATTTGTTAATCTTACGGGTTCAAATATTACTTTGATCTAAAGGGTTTTTCCGAATTCATTGTCGACCCACATAAATTTCCAGAATTATTTCAAATTTACCTACTTAAATTTTTGGTAATGATTACTATAAATTGTTCTCATCTTCAGGATGGTTCATTTACAGGGAACTGGACATTTATGATGTAAAAATAACAATTAAAGTTGTGACGTTTTAAATAAATCGAATAAAAATGTAATTTTATTATATTAACATTTCTTGAGTACAGTTTAGTGCTAAAGAAAGATTGAAAAATTCTCATCTGAATTGGTCTTGCCCTAATATATATTGTTAGGAATTTTTTTCAGAGAAAAGAAATTTAGTAACCATACGAGGTGTAGTAATAAAATGATGATTGTTTGTTTACGCCTTTTAAATAAAGTATTATAAATTCAAAACTACTAATTATGAATTATTCAAATTTGTAGGCAATGTAGTGTTATAATACGTTTCTCGGGGAACACTGGCAATGAGATTAATTCAATTCAATCAAAGATAAATTTTGCGAACGTGCAAAGAGCACAAAACTTACCTTTCGCTTTTAGCTCATTTAATTCTTCCAGAATCCTGAACGTGAAGACAAGCAGATTTTACTGTCGCCGTATTACAAACATACGTGACAAGTAGCAACTGAAACGTTTGCCAAGGATTTATATGCCACGCGCAACTCTTAGACGTATCCAATTACGTAACAACGAGTAAAATTATGGTATAAATTACTGTCCTTAAAGATAAACAACCTACTTGTTTGCTGTATTAGTACATAAAAAATATCCGAAAATAGAATTAACGTTTTCTATATTTACTTGTGATATCAGATACTGATTAGAAACGCTATAAATCTACAGAACGTGTTTGACACTAACAAGAAAATAATTCCAAAGAAGTGTACACTTTAAGTCTTAAAGCCTTTAATTATTATGTACTCCCATAATCAGTTCAATGGTGGAACGAAATTAATTTTAATATTATATAATAAATATTTATATTATTCAAAAATTAAATGAGTACGTATTCGTAAAGTATACGATTGTGTAATTCAAGAATAAGAGATCCAAATTCGTCAGAAATATATAGTGATAATAATACTAAAATAAAAATTGGCACGTTTATAAATATTTTAAATAGCAAATAAAAGAACTTAGAAGTAATAAAATATCAATACTTATTTACATATTTTTCGATAAAATTACCCATGTATTGTAGCTGAAAAATATTGCTGACAAATGTGGCTGGTTTAATCTATTATAAATTATTAACTAATAATTACGTAAAGTAAAATGTTAGGTTGTTCCATAGAACTGGGGACGACAAAAATCGATGTATTCCATGAAACGATTAAATTCTTCAGTCCCATTCAAAGACATGGTATTTTTAATGATTTTTTCGAGAGGTATCGAACCATGAAAATTGATTTCACTTACTACTGTTATATTTTCTGGTTGGTTATTTAACGAAATATTTGAACTTATTAAAGTATGATTTACCGAATCGCAGTTAAGGCTCACAATCACCCGCGCATCCATTTCTGTTATCTGCAGATATTTGTTCAAGGTCATTTGCTTAGGAAGATTTCAAATCGCTGAGACACTTTCTTTTAGACTTCTGAAAACATCACCATAAAGCGTATATAAATTTGTGCGTGTGATTATGTTCTTAGCCGTAGATAAACATCCGTGCTTCACTGGACATCCAACACCAGGAAAGTGGAACACTACTTGCGTCAAATATTCATGACAGATGTAACATTCTATATTATGCAACCTATTCAGTGGTAGTGACATATACAATGTGTATCAAGAAACATATTACAACTGGTTTTTCATACAAAAGCTGCATCTAAAAGTTGTTTTGGAGGTAATCAAGTTCAGTGTTATGCCTCGTGCATACGTCAGAAACATAAGTAATAAATAAATAGAAAACAAATACTATTTAATATTGATGAGTGAAATCTTTCACTCATAAAATTGGGTTATTAATGTCAAAACGATACAAACAATTTCAATAAAAGTTATGATACATTGTAATTGTTTACCGTTTAATTAACCGTAAATCAACACGGGCTTTCACTTTCAATATTACTCGTATCTGTTAACTATACAACGAAATTTGGCTTTATAACTTTGTACGTGAAAGTCATGGTTTTTACAAATTACTGTCCAAATAATATTATTCATTAAATGTACACAATCAATTTCATTGTAAAATTTTTATTTTAGGATTGTCCTATTTTAATTTTTAGGTATTAATCAACACCAAATTTATTTTATACACCTGATGAGCAGGACCGAAACTTGTGTAAATTTATATTAAATGTTTCATACGTACTGGCATTTTTATTTCTTTATATTATAACTATACTTGTGGTGTATATGTGACAAATGATATTGTTATTTAAAATCATTTTAGATTAATGCATTTTAATGATCTCGTAGGCGGAAACGGGGTCTATTAACATCAGCAGTTGTATTGTTATTGTGTTACAGCCAATGAATCTGCCCTGTCGTCGAAGTCTCCGTAACGTATATTGCCCGGACTGTCGTGACCTAACTCTTAAAAATTGTGTTCAACTATTTGTCGGGCCAAGGTGTGTTATTAAACTGAATGGCCTGCTGTACCGGTGGAAGACAACCAGTCTGCTCTTTAACCCACATGTAATAGAGAGGAAAGGAAGGAAACTGTGATATATATGATTCAAGGTATTATTAGTGTATTGGTATCACAAAATATAACAGATTCTTTATCTCAATGTATGATTCCGAGAAATGGTTGAGAGGTTGGGAAACATCACTAGAAACTTTAGTGACACGCTAGAAGCTACGTGTTTGTTGGCCTCCGAATTTTGGGACAGGGAAATAAATACAAAATACTGGAACAGGCTTTTAGTTGTTTATGGGCATTATTAAAGCTGTATCTGGAAACATCATATCATCAACAGCCCCAACGGATGTTATTGATAACGCCGACAACCGCAGACAACATTTCCGTAAGTTTAACGTTCCCGATGCTTTCAAAAAGAATGGGATTTTATCACGTTTTCATTTTTCTCCTACTTAGGTGATTTAATCACTTAAAATATTATTGATACTTTAATGTAAAGAAGTCCTATGACATTTATGTTCCTGTATTACATTTGATTAATCTCTTATAGAAGAGAATATAAAATAATATGTAAATACGGTCTGGTAACAATTAATTATTCATTTTAATGTGGACAACACATTAGGATTAGGGTCGTGTATCGTAGCTAAGATTAAGCAATTCTGCCAAAAATGCTGGAAAATTTTCAAATCAGTCAAGTAATAGCATATGGTCGGAAATTATCCCCTTTAAGTGTAGGTCTGTTAAAAGAGCAGTTGGTAATCTCGGAATACTTGTATTTTTATGCATTATGCGTTTAAAATTTTAAGTCCCAACATAAAGACAGAATCTTTATAGTTATGTATTACGTTCCTAAGTCCAATCAAAATGTAAAAGTTTATATTTGTAATTCTCTCGTGGCGCTTACGAAAAATGATTTTGTGTAACTCGAATACGTTTCAAATTACGCCACTCATTAAATTCCTAATAACAGAAATAAAAATATATTAATAAGTATAAAAACGAAAACTGTGGCTATTATACTGAGATTCCAGTGAATGGAAATAGGAGTCTATATAAATTTATGAGTTTAAACAGCTTTTCTAATTATTGGCTGAAAAAAATATTTGTAATGGACTTTTTATCCTCAAGCTCTTTAAATTTTTAGCAGTCTGTAAGTAGCTCTTGGTTCTACGGTTATTTTCCATCTTATTTAATTTTTCTGACTTTTAATTCGACCGAAACAACACCATTTATTGCTTTACACATGCCCTTAAATAAATAAAAAACATATTTCATCTATGGTACAGTATCTCACACAGATTTGAAAATTATGAAATGGTATTTATTTAAGTAATGTAAACTAACCTTTGAATGAATAATAATTCGTCAGCAAGTATATAATGTGAATTCCTTGTTATTGTCCAGAATATTTACTAGTTATTTTTCTTATAATTGATTCATAAAATAATTAAATAGTATTAATAATAAATATTTGATTAAGTTTGAAATGAACGAATCTGTGAAGGCAACAAGTAAATCGATCTTTAAAAAGATTGTAGAAACGCCTTTTCCCAGTGAATATGTTATATATTAGGTACAAATTTATATTTTTAGTTTGAATCTGTACATGTATATGGGCGATGTATGAATTTTACAGGGAAAATTTTAATTTTAAACATTTAATGAACGACTTTTTATGATTTTCGCCAGTTCCGTTGCAGACTTCTTTGCCGTTCTCCGTCTGTTGGGATCGTTGAAGTCGACGTGGTAAAGTCCGAACTTGGGTCTGAAACAACGATTTAAAAATGGACACCCTATAATCCTGTTACTCACTAACTTAAAATTGCAAATAATAATTACTTGTAACCGAACGTCCACTCAAAGTTGTCCATAAGGCTCCAAGCCGTGTATCCGATCACCTTGCAGCCATCCTCGTGTATGGCTTTCAACATTTCTCCTAAGTACCCCTGTAATAATTAAAGAATTCCAAATAGTTTACCGTCCTCTTACGCATTACTATTCTAGGCTTCGTTTAATTTTAAAGAAAATTATTTGAATATGTATTAGGAAAAATCAGTTGTTAAAACTATAATTTTTATTTTTAATCCACACGTGTTTCTAAAATCACAATGTATCCATGTATATATTTAGTTAAATAACAGTTTATATTTAACTATAGTGAATTTAGAGGCTCTACTAAAAAATTTTCTAGTTTTGAAACTATTGCTTTTGGAAACATGATAGTATAATCTTATCTTACTCTTACAATAAAGTTGATTGTGAGCGGGGGGGGGGGGGTAACAGGCTACATGAGGGTGATCCTGAAACAGGCACCTCCCCTTTAATAGCATAGGAAGGGAATTGAAAGGGGGGGATGCGGAAGGTAGAGCAAGGTCGCCCAACACGTCATATTTATATGGCGCAGAGGTAAACATTTTTTATTTACTTAAAATATATTTGTACTTAAATAAAACGTTCATAAAATTTACAAGTTATTTCGCACTAAACAAACCATATAGATAGATAAAATTTTATGTGTTTATTTGTGTGTGTCCCGCATATAAATCAAAACGCGTGGAGCAATTTCAACCATATTATGGACATACGGTTATTGCGCGATTGGCGTCATTCTTTATTGTTTCAACTACTAGGAGTTAAATATAACTATTAATTAGAATTGTAAAACTGAAATACGCTGAAATACAATTCAAATGATTCATCAGCCAATAGTGATCATTTCACCTCGTCCGAACAATTATCAAATAATTTACTAATCTACAGTTTCCAAGCTTACGAATGATTTGCTACAGTTTTAATTTACTAGTCAAAAAAATTATGAATTTTAATCTTGTGTATTTTTTTTGAGACCAAACAAATAGTTGGACACCCGACCACACCTGAGATTTGGGACTTTAATTTAAAATAGTCCCATCTCAAATATATTGCAACAACAATATATTTTACAATACTACTTTAACGTCACCTAAAAATGATAGTAGTTAAAAATGATGCGAGTTACAAAATTTCAGCAGTAAGCTTCCAGAAATGAAACATAGCTGATTGGTATGGAAAATCGCATAAAATTAAACATTATTGGCAAAAAAAGTTTTATAAAAGATGCTTTCAAATTAAATTTAAAGACCAGGTAAAGTGGAATGATGAAGTATAACGTTTACCTTGAAATAGTCTACTCTTTTTTGATCATCCAGTTCCCCAGTCAGATCAGAAAACCCGTTCTCAGTGATAATTATATCCTGGTTGTTGTACTGTTCCTTCATCCAGCAAAGAATTTTACGCATACCCCACGGTGCAATCTGTAAATACCCCGAAAAGTAAGTGGATATAAAGACTGTAATACTTATATTTATATTTGCAGGCACATACAAAGGTTTTCATTGTCGTAATAAATATTAATTTCACACTTACATAATCAAAGATCTCCTCAAAATACTATATCATCTATGTATTTTGGTTGAAACGAAGTTTAGTTTGAAAGAACCAATCTTATCATGGTATATATATGATAGCATGGTAAGTAGAACCCTTTCACTTATCAACCACATATTTCAATTGTAAAAATATCTCTGCCAGCGGTATAATTATGCAACTGTACAGGATCGTGTGCCTAATAAATGCTGGTGTACATGACAATGTCACTGATGAATACAGACCTTATAATTAGAGAAAAGTATCAGTCTACCATTGACGTCCGGTTTTCAAAGGCGTTGGCAGAAACTAAGTTTAAAGAGAATTTTTATTACGTCCATTTGGTACAGTAGAAACTATTCTGAACACATTGTTGCAGGTAAATAGACTGTGCCTAAAACCCAGAATGACTTTCAAAAGATGAAGCAGTAGTGGCCAGAAGCGTCTATTACTTTGACCATACCTTAATGAGTCAACGGGGCCAAAGTTGTTATGGCTTGGTTTCATTCCTTCTTCCTTGGGATAAATGTTGGGACCAACCAAGTAATAATATTTTAATTTTGGATAAACCACATTTTAACTGCTTCTAATCTGTTTAAATACTATTCTTAAGCTGATTTGTCATGTGATTCAACGAGATTTCTGCAGTTGTTCGTAATATATAAGGGGGTTGATATACAAACATTTTCCCCCACTTGTATTTTTGTCAGAGACGAATCCTTACTATATAACTGAGAAATAGAATTCGAAAACAACGTCTTTGACCAAATGTCAAAATTGAAAAATGTTCTTATTGATCCATTTTATCCCCCTTTTAGTTTTTGCTCTTAAGTTACACATTCACTGTATTATTAAATTGTTAAAGATTGTTTTTCTAACTTTTGTGAAATTTGGTTTCAGGGCTTATAGTAAAATACCGTAAAGTTGGGCATTCCTGTAACGGGCAGGCCAAGCTCAGGTCTCAAACTGACGTCGATGCCCTTCACCAACTGTGCTCTGTCGTCGGCAACAACTGACATGGTTGTGTAGTAATTCAGACCAAGGAAGTCCGATGATCCTAGAATCAACATGTATGCTCAATATATGCATATTAAAAGTACAAACAACTTTTCACTAATTTAATTTATAAGTAAATAATTATATTACCTGTGTTCGTTATGTGATAATATATTAATTTTCATCCGAAATAGACTATGAAGAAACACTACAGCTTCATAATGTTTTACTCAGAGTACGATAAAGTAACTCCATTAACCCAAGTGACAAATTTTTGCAGTCCCTTTTACGCTGATGACGGAATGGAAGACAAATGCACCTTTCACATTTCGAATTTAATTTGCTCATTCTCGGTTGCAACAATAAAATATTTCATCATCATTAAACCGTACTTACGATAACAACCACAATGTACATATGATGACTAGTTTTCACTTAAGGATATAATAATGCTGAATCATATCAAGAATCTAAACAGATCACGCTACATTCATCCCTAACGTCATTTCTACCAAATATGTTTATTTTAATGAAGTGTTTCCCTCTATAACCATTATTACCAGTTAACTGGTAATTCGACCTGTAGAAATGGAAATTTTCATTATGATTTGAACATTAAAATAAAGAAAATTCTTTTAGTACTATCGTCTGTACGTCAAAAATCACCAAATTTGACTCCAGAGTATAATTTATATAAAGACACTGAAACAATTTGGTCGCTATCTTAAGGTGCCGGGAGTGGGTTTTTGCTTTCTAAAGATACTCTGAGCATGTTTTACTCTACTAGTGTATATCTAACAACATTGTCTCTTCTAAAATGGTTTTACCGGGACTGTTTATGTCTCTCTGGACGTACCAGGAGTATATTTGACTCTCATAGGGTACTGGGAATATTTTAGGCTCTCTTAAGGTACCAGGAGTATTTTGTCTCAGGTTACAATGAGTGTTTCTATCTCTCTCAACGTACCTGGAGTATATTTGACTCTCTTAAGAAACAGAATATTTTCGGTTCTCTTAAGGTACATAAATTTAGTATTACATTTTTGGCCAATAATTTCTATTAAAAATGTTTATTAATTAAGTTTAACGGATAAGAATGATTAATTAAAATATTTTTAACAATTATTACATTCTCATTATGATACATCAATAAAATTAGATGATTTTATAAAAAATATAATATACGACAGGATTCCTTTTTTTCAGAACTAATTAATTTCAAGTTCACTAGGATTATTAATTGACAAAGTATCCAAAAAAACTAATTCTATTCTTATTTTTGACTCGTAAGTAAATAGTAGTTTCTTATAGTAAATGTTAAAATTTTTAGTGATATTTCATTCATATGCAAAATACAAATAATATCGTCAAATTATGTATGGCATGTAATTGATTGAGTTGTTAATTTATTTAAACAACAAGACAATAAGTTTCTCATAATAAATTACGAAGAAATAGTTGATAACAGGTGGTTCCATTAAGTAAAAACACAAGAATGGAAAAAATGTGAACCGGATCAGGGACTCGCACTGCGGACTTCCCGCATTCCGTGCGGGTACTCTACCTCTGAGCTAAATCCGAGTCGACGTGCAAGGACCGATTCAACAACCGTCCATTCCCACACCTAAAATTTACTAATCACACTCTTCACAGCCTAATGCTTAGGAAAACAGTGAAGAACGGACATTATGTAAATTGCTCATTCATAGCTTATCCATAATTATTTTCAGAAAATTTATTTCTAGAAAAAAGTTGTATAACTTTATGGGAAAAATTACTTAAAAAGGTATGTTGTATTGTATTGTAATTTTTTTATTACCAGTTTATTTTGATACTTTCCCCACATATACCTTTTAACAACGGAGGTGTATTGATTTCATATATGATTGATTCTCCTGACGACGGCGGAGATGTTTTTTTATTGAAACGTTATGTAATAATATTCAGTTTACCTACTTGATAAACCGAGAATCATTTCTCTAATACCTTTTAGTTTATTTGTCCATTCATCGCCCAGAACCGGAATAATTGGCCTTTTTATGCACTTCTTCGATGCAATGTCTTCTATAAATCGTTCGAGATATTTTGGGTAACCTCCATCTTTACTGAATATGGGATGAGCAAATACACCAAACTGAAAATTGAATCAAATCTTCAGTGCCATGCCAGAATGAGTTATGAATGATAAAAAGTATCGTAATTTAGTTTACACAAAGATGCATTCCGAGATTCGAGAAATCTTGATCTTCTTTCGAATCGGAGCGAGGAACTGCATATCCAGTTACCATAGAAATTCCAACTTTCCCTATAATAACAAAAAGTAGTCCATAGGGAAATTACTATCATTTATCATAGTGACACCTGTTAATATAGTCATGATGGTTGGAGACGTGATACAATTATTTCATGAAATCAAAGAAGACTGCAGGTAGGTTAGTGAATTAATTTAAGGAACTATATGCATTTTGTTAAAGTATCCAGCAGTGCTTATAAGGCGAGCAGACAGGCATAATTGAACTATCGATGACGTTTTTAACTGTGACTTGCCTTTCTGAAGCTCCTTAAATTCATTGACGTACATGTGGTAGACCTGAGCGTGTGCGCGGATGATGATGTTGGCACACCTGAAGAAAGCCCAATGCTCGTGAAGGTCCAACAGAGGTGCGGATGTACAGGCTTGTGAGTAGCCGACAGAGATGCTATAGGGTTCGTTTACAGTCACCCACAACTTAACCTGTGCACAGCAATATCATTACTTAACTTCAATGCAGTTATAGAACAAATTGCTGTCAAGTTTCAAATTCTATAAGGACGTATTCACACAAAAAAGAGAGATCAACACGAGAATATATCTTGTAAATTCAAGTATAGAGAAGAAATTTCATGTATAGGATACACACTTTGATTGGGGTCCTGTCCCCTAAGAAACTGTTAGAGTGTAAAAAAGTAATATATATATATATACTTAAATGTAGTACAGTCTAACCACCACACGTCCAAGACTTTCATACTCCCCACCATACTTTTTTAACATTATATCATTTTACTATTTAAATAAATAATACAACAACCCACTAGTCGGAAACAAATCCATACCAGTAAATAAAATTGTAGTGTCTATCTTTCTGACTGTCCGTCTGTTGGTCCCGAATAGGCTTAGAAATGGCTCAACGAAATTCAATGAAAATTTGAGAATTTAAAAACAGACAATTTAACTTAAATATTCGTTCATATTGCATTTCAATAATGATATTAATATAATGAACATTTTTTACGGGAAAGTTTCTTTAATTCGTGTGTTAAAATCTACAAGTTCAAGTAGGTTGCCTATACTCTTGATCCATTTATCCTCCGAAACGGCTTAACGGATTTTAATGAAAATATCAGGGATTGAAACAGGAATTTTAACTTAAATTTTCGTGTATGTTTCATTTCGATATCCTGAAGATTTATAAATCCATTGAATTGCCGCGCGAAAGGCGACGTGAATTAAAAATTCTATTCGCCGTTCCTATACCCGATTTTTTGGGTTAACAGGCAACACGAGGGTGAAACAGGAAACTCCCCTTTAATAGCATAGGAAGGGAATTGAAAGTGGAGGAATGCCGAAGGTACAGCAAGGTAGCCAAGGGTTGACTACGGTTCCCGGGCTATAGTTTAAGGATCCTACCCGGTGTTTCACCTAAAGAGATGCAGGCAAAACCCTAGAAATCCTTCATCAGGTAGGTGCTGCATTGGGTACTATTCTCACGCCCTTCCGAATAACGGGAGACGAGTTCGACGAGGGGCCGCAGCATTCCCTTCTCCGTGTCTTCACAAGTTTTAGGAGGTAGTTGGCCGACTGATCCGATGGAATCAGCGGACGACTCTTGCCTTATCCCCAAGGTCTTCGAACCCAGTACATATACATCCTAAAATAGGTGAAGGTGTTTCGGCATGTGAGAACTTTGAAAAAACCGGAGAGAGTAGGCATTTTACTATTTTACATAACCAGGTGAGCCCTGAAGTAAGTCTGGGGCGAAGCACCTGCGAGAGAAATCCCACAGGCACTCTTCCCTATCTCTGTTCCTATACACACTTACTGTGTTATTATAAGCGTAATTTTGGCAGAATGATTGAGAGAGAGAGAGACAGGTCGAGTATTCTCACTTCATCTATTGTTGTAAACCTGTGAATGTGGGTCCTGTTCAAAACCAACTTCGAGTTATAAGGTTTGCCGTGAAGCGACCATAAATAAATGATACCGTACTTTAGTTTTTAGGGTAAAATAAAAAGATTATTTCCGCGCGACATTATTTTCCCTTTAAACCCAGACAGACGTTAAAACGCTTAAGATGCAGAAATACAGAGACACAACAAGTGAAAAATAAGATTAAGTGAAGAGCGTCAATAAATTGAAGGCGAACAGTTGCTGATGCCTTTTTCGTTACTTGTACAAAAGGGAAATAAAACAGCTTGATTATTTAAGTGTACCAAGTATTTGTTACAAGGAAATGTGATATTTCAATAATATTTTTCTTTACTCGGTCCCCATAATTTTCGAACAGTATCCTGGCGTAGTCTTCGAAGTATTCTATCATCAAGGGATTCATCCATCCGCCCACGTCCTGAAGCACTTGAGGAAGATCCCAGTGGTACATCGTCACCTGCAAGAACGTATACGTGGAAAACGCAATTCTGTTGCCTCGCTGAGAAGAATAAACTACTGTACCATACCATTGGTTGGATGCCATTGTCCAAAAGTTCGTCGATGAGGTGGTTGTAATATTCAATTCCTTTCCTGTTAACTTTCGACAAATTTCCATTGGGCAGAATTCGGGCCCATGAAATAGAGAATCTGTAAAAGTCTACCTAAAAGCAAAAATGCAGTGACTGAATATATAGGTCACATCAAACATGTAGTAAACAGATACAGTAATTGCTTCACGGCAAGCATAATGGATCTTTTTCAGATCTAAATTCTGGGAGCGGTAAATTATAATATATTAACTTATTATACATTAAAAGTACGCGAGTCGGAAGGCCTGCGAAGTACTTTTTATGTATGCGTGATATTCTTTGTGACAGTCAGCGCTCGGACAGTTAAACGGACCTTTCTTCAGACAATATGGAAGAGGGCTTTCTCATCCGTTACATAACAATAAAAATTGGAATCCATCAAGTCGGAAAGTAAGCGTAGATAATTGGAAACGGCTACTGCGTAAAGAAACGCAAAAACTTGTGCAAATACGCTTTTTCACATCCAGCTGATGATTATATTATTGCCAGATAAAAATAAAATTTCGGGAAATCTTTGAATTCTCATTCGATATTGAAGATACAAGGTTTACTGTACGCACTCTTTGTTGCATTCTTGGTAGATTCTTAGGACATTGAGACGGTGGTTCACGGTTGATCGTTTTCAATTAGAATGTCTTTAATACTAGGGTTAAATCAAGCATAAGCAGTATAAAGAACGGAATGCTGCTTTCCCAAAAGAAACTCCACCTACAGTCACCGGAATGACTTGAAACAAGTGTTGAATCCTACCTGCCGGGAGAAAAATATGAGGACGTTTTCCTGTATCGTGTTTAAGCAAATGGCAGGTAGTATCCTTCAACTGTAACTAGCACAGACTACTTAATTCTTTTCCTTATACCGCAAAATCCCGTTTTCTCGATTTATTTAGATGATATCCACAATACCAATCAAATAAGTAAAAAAAAGTGACTTCAGATAATCGGACTACAAATAATGACGTTTAATTTTTCTATAAATACTTATATTTTAATTAGTGACCAGTAGAGACAGAAGAATTATTAAGTCATTAAAGAAATACTTTACTACGTTACTTATTATTATTGTCAAATTTAATTCATTTATCATTATATTCTTGTAATATAACTATAACTTTTAATAATATATGTATAATATTCACGGCGACTTAATATGTACTTTAATATTATATTCCTTTTAAGCGTCTTAAACCGTCAAAAATAAGTTTTGAAAGAAAATAATTGGTCAGCGGTATAAACTTTTGGACATTAGGTATGTTTGTTTAATCCCAGAAGAAAGTTCTGTATAATGACGATGTTTGTACGAAGATCTATTTGGATTGTCACATCCCTTTGAGTACGTACCCCCAATTCCTTGACCATCTTAACGTCTTCCTTGTAGAGATGATATGAATCACAAGCTACGTCTCCATTTTCGCCATTATGTACTTTTTGCGGTTCTGAGTGGCACAGATGATCCCAAATTGACTCACCTTTGCCTGATATGAATACAAAATTTATTAATTCATCACTTTAATAATGTCTCTAAAGATTAAGTTTGTTGCAGTGCATATTAATGTTTCAGTAATATATTGAAAAGATATAACATCAGCAAATACTTAGCTACTTTCCAAAATTTTCCAAATTTTCCAAAATCTTTCGTTGTCTTCAACATCTGATTTTGGCCACCTCCTCTCCCAATTGTTCAAATATCTGCTGTAACCGCGCCTTACATCTGAGCTGTGTTTACTTACACCTTCAACATGAATTGGTATTTGAAATATTTTGGAAGGAGACAATTAGTGGCGAAATGGGAACATCAAGTGTGACTAAGAAAGAAAATTCAACCCAGTGAGACTTATCTATACCAATAAATAAAATTGACGTGTCTGTCTGTCCGTATGTTTGTCTAGACTAGGCTCCGAAATGGCTCAAAATTTGAGGGTTTTAAAACAGTAGGCTTAAGTTAAATATTCGTTTCGACACATTTGCAGAAGATTTTAAAGTAATAAAAATTTTAATATAAAATATACTACTATAAGGTTTCTTGTTTACGTGCATTCGAATCTCCAAAAAGTGCATTCGTGTTGCCTATATTCTTGATCTGTTTATGCTCCAAAACAGCTTAATTGGTTTCAATGAAAATTTTAGGGATTGAAACAGGAATATTGTCTTAAATTTTCCGCTTTGTTTAATTTAGATACCTTACAGAGTTCAGAAGATATTAATGTAAATATTTATAAATTCATTGAATTGCCGCGCGAAAGACGGCGTGAAAACCAACTGCGAGTCTTCTCACTCCATCAATTGTTACAGCACGATTCGCGCCGAAATTAACCTATTGTTGGCAGAGAGCTAACTTTATGAGAAAATAAATATTTCTGGATCGTCGATACGATTTACGCGGTAATTGGTTTTATTTGTCGCGTCTAAGTAGTAATGGCTCATTTTTTAAATAAAATAAAATCAATATATAATTTAAGTTTCCGTCTGTTTGGCAGTTTGTATGGAATTGGATACGAAACGCGTGAAATTGGGACCTGTTCAAAACTAACTGCGAGTTATAATGTTTGCCCTGAGTTGACCATAAATAAATCATATTTAACTTTATCAAAATTCTGTACCTGTTGTTTCGTCTTTAGGGAAAAATAAAAAGAACTATTTCCGCACGAAGGAAGTAGTGGCTATTGAATAGTATTCATTCACAAATAAGGAATAATAGATGACGTCATCGCTCACTATTACACCCAGGTACTGATTCATCGTAATTATAGTAGCGCATGTTCATGAATCTGTGTTTAACTTCAGTGTTAAAAATTTATATTAAATGCTAATTTGAATAGGAAGTCCGTCTCACGTTACACAGGTCCCAGGTTTGAATCCCAGTATAGGCACGCATGATCAAGAAAACTGGGGTTAAGACCTACGGAGAAGCTATAAATAGATCACGTATCACTTCAAATTTGGAATGTGCCATAGACAATAGACAATATCTGACAAGGGCTGCAGCGTCATGGAAAAAGTATCGACTAGCTCAGGCCAGTAGTTTACAAATTAATGACACTTATTCGATTCGTATGTATATTTCCCCATTAGGAAAGTATCTAATGAAAGAGAATTTCACATACCATCGACATTCCATCCACCTTCAACCTGGTAAGCCGAAGTTGCAACGCCGAACAGGAATCCAGGAGGAAAATCCTTCTGCACACAAGAATCCATGTCTTTCTAGAATGACACATGATAGAAGTCAAGTAGTCGAGTAAATATTGAAACAGATTCTCAAATGTATTTCACTTTTACGATTTTTGTTACAAATAAAAATATATAATTTCCTGTTATCTCTATTTTATTGATTATAAATTACCAACAGTATTAGAGACGTTAAGCTCTAACGGCAGTGAAATCATTTAGTTAATGAATGCCTGCTTTATTTAGATAAGCCACAGAACGTGATAGGATTCTTGGAGCAAAGTCTTCAGGTCGAGAATAAATACTTGCATTTCTGTTTAAGGAAGATAAGAGAGACCTTTAATCACATGAAATTTATTGGTTTTATCGCAAAACAGCTAAAGAGAGTTCCCACTTAAGTTTTTTAACTTTTCCCTCGTGTTTCGTATCTTCAGATGTCCCCCTTCGAGATGAACATTTTTCATTAATTTTTTTCATCCGAGATATTTCAATGTCTTCAGATAAACTGAACACTCTGTATAAGAGATTAAGAAATTGTTGAATAGAATTTTCAATACAATATGGCTTCGTGATTGACGTGCACCTGTATATGTATTTATTCATTCAGGATTCTGCAAGCCTTAATCCAAATATTAAAAAAAATTAAATAGTTGCTTAAATAGCATGTCTAAATTGTAGTTTTAATTTTTTATTTTTCAAAATACACTGTAAAACAGATCCACATGAAAAGAAATGAATGCGTAAAGACATTTTACATTGCTTTGTGCCCACAAGTAACCACTTAATTGGCATTTGAAATGATTAGTAAGATATAATTTTATACGTATCAAATAATTTTAATGAAATATTTTTCAGTATAATCTGAATATATTTCAGATTATTTTCACTCTTACATAATTAGCAGCACCTCTTAAAAGACATACTGTAATTGTTTCGTCTACAATAACAGGAAGGTTCTGTAATCAGTTCTCCAAATCAAGGTGTTTCGTTGAATCTGATCCATAGGAAATATTTATTTCGCACGATACAGATTAAATAGCTTCCCTTAATTTAAATAGGAACCTATTGTCCAACGTGTTCTATTTAACTAAAGATCATTTAAAGAGATAATTTCACTGCGAGGAATGTTTGCAGACGAGCGTAAGGTAACACAAATAGCGCACCAATCAGAAGCCGCCACGTCAGCTGTAAAGTTGCTGATTATGACATAAATACTTGATTTTCTCTCACAAGGGATATCACGAACAGATTCGCATACAAGCGTTAGCAAAATTACGCAAAAATGTTTCTTTGTTCAGGGCATTTATAACCTTTTAAACTCGTACATGCATGTTATTGCTCGTGAAGTTGATACAAACATTAAGATTGGGAAGTAATAACACTTTAATAATTTGTATGTATTTATAGAAATCTTAACCAATTTCAAACTTCCTGTTAACTTTGATGTATTAATGATCAGCATCCAAAAGTAAGGTTAATAACTTCTATTCATTCTCTTCATCTACTAAGTAGAAACGTTTTTGGCAATTTTGTTTAGCTTTATATGACTTTTGAATCCTAATACAATGGTTTAAAATGTTTGTATTAACTAATGGTAGTCTTCCTTCCTTGAAATATTTTTTCCAAGATGTTAATAAACACGTCTCATTCTAAACGCACGTTGATAGCAGTGATTCCTGTTAAGATGATCAGAAAATATCAGCCATGAAAATAATTTCCTATTCTCCAACAACACACTAAAATGTGACAGTTCAATTCTGAGGAGTAATTTTTCTACGCGACAACATATATCACACTCTCTTATAGGAAGCGGTAAATAGACAAACCATACAACTATAAGTTAAGAAGCGTAGTTCATTGAAAACTACAAGTATAAATATTTGAAACACAATGTATTAATAAGTATTATAATTTTAAAGGTTACACTGCCGCAAAATCTTAATATGTCAATTGTACCGCAAATTTAAGGTGTTACTGTCAATTAAGTACCCAAAATAAATACTTTAAAATTTATTTTAAATAATCAATAAGGACTTACAATGCTTAACGCTTTGTCCTGAGAGTTCCCTTCGTGGCGAAAATAGCAGAGGAAATTATTAGCGGGCAGAACGCACTACTGTATCATCGGCAAGACAGCCCTCTTATCGTTCTGCAAAGTCGGTCGCTAACTGATTGCAGCAAGGACTTTTACAGGAAAACCCATTCAGTGCCACACTCGTTAGTCAAAGTCTAATTTCATCGCATACATTTTCTGCTAATCTATTCATGCTTATTATATTTTGTTATGTGGCTCACATCATCTATGGAAGGAACCTATTTTTCTATGTTACTCAATTTCCATCAATTGACATCACCGTTGCTGGTCTGTCATTTCGTTTAAATTGTTCATACATTAAATTTACATTTACAACATTTGAAAATAATTAAAAACTTTTTAACTATATTATTAATAGAAAATAAAATTCACTGGCTCTCTCCTATAATAGCATAAGAAAGGGTAGTAAATTGGGGTGTTCAAGGTAAAGAATGGTATCAAGGGTTGACTAGGGCCCCCGAGCTGTAGTTTCAGGATACTACCGTGTGATTCAGCAAAAAGTGATGCAGGAAAAATTTTGGAGAAAACGTTAGTACTATTCGCATGCCTGACGAGAGTCTGGGTTGTTGTGTGGACGCAACAAGCCCGACTCTATGCCTCCATTGTATTAGAGAGGCATCTGGCCAACTGTTCTAATGGGGAACATGGAGCAACTCTTACCGTACACCCAAGGTCAGTGACACCGGCGCATGCACCCCTAAAACTGACCGAGATCGTCTCGGCTTGTGGAAGGTTTAATTTAAAATTATTTCCGTCTGGCACAAAGTCTTCAAAGTCAAAATCTACCTACCTCTACAATATTACTCCTTAATACTAAATTTCACGACTCTTCAAGTAAGTAATTTACACGCACAGTTCGTCCCACATGAAAGGTGAATGATTTTCGATTCACGCAACTGCTAATGACATATATGAACGGATCCCTAAAGTCACTAGCCGTGGTATATCGATAACTTTCAATTTAAAAATACTAGCGCTAGTATCGTAGGCTGCTCGTAAATGTGGTATGGCTGCCTTACCACTCACGTATTACGTCACAAAGTCCTCATTTCAGGGTTAACGAGGCCTGCCAGGACTTGTCGCTCGGACACAGATTGAAGCATTCAGAGTACAAAATGCAGAGAGTACTCGTTTCTAATTAAAATTAATATATTAGCGACCAGCAAAACGATACGATCTTCGAGAAACAGCGATCAACTGCCCGAAGGAAACTCTCATTCCTACATTATGGACAGGAATTCCGTTGTTTTGTCCTGTATTCCCGAAACAAAATTATATTATAAACTGTAGCTATTTTCTTACTATTTCGTAAATTAAATCATATTTGTAGAGAACCAGCTGCATGCCCCGGTTTTGCATGATGGAGTACTTAGTGAAAAAAATTAGACAAAATCTTACATTTACAGTTAGTCCATGTAATGAAAAAAAATTTTTCAATTCAATAATCCGGCCATACTTTATTGTAATGTATAATATTTTTCGTTTTTACTTCCGGAGAGGAAACAAATAGTGCCAATGGTTTTCCGTCTCTTGATCATGCAACGTACAACTGTCCATGCGAAAAACACGGTAATATAAAGTTTTTTACATAAACTTTAACGATTGACTTGGGATTTATCATCATTTCTAATGAAAAGCTCATCGGAAATTGGGCACGCTTTAATTGAAAAAGAAAGTCGGTTGGCATTAGTGGAATGAGTACACCAGCGCCTTTGAACTTTCCTGTAATTATTATAGCTTAAATCTAAATTTTCATAATTTTTTTAACAGCGAGTCTTGTTCCGTTGCACGATTTCGGCTGATTCAGATTGCGTAACATGATTATCACCGAGCTAACCTGAAGCTGTAAATTGTGTGAGTATACTCCTGGCAAATCCAATAAATTTAAGAATTTATTTGGATAATTGACCACTTCTTTTGGATCAGTAATGGAATCGATTGACGTAAATGAATGCATTTTTCCATCAATTTCACTCTGAATCATCTGCATCTTTTTTTTGCTGCTAAAACGGCTCGGATTTTGTAATTTTCACCAATATTTGGGAACACTTAAGATATTAATTCTTCCTTTGGCTTCGTGAATTGACCAAAATTTGGTGGAAACGAAATGAGGCCAGTCACAATCAAAAAAGATTGCAGAGACATGAAAAGACCCAGATTTGTATCGTAGCTGATGGTGATTCGCAACGAGCCACCTTACGAGCCAAAGCTTGGAATGCAAATATCCAGAATCTCAAATATTGAAGAAAGCCGTATGAAGATACTACTCAACGTTTTCCTTTCATCAAAATGGATCATCCATAACGAATTCGCTCCACAAGGTCAAATGAAGAATATTGATTACTACTTGGATGTTTTAATTCATCTATGGGGTAAGTTTGTTCTGGTTAGACCTGAATACCGGAATCAAGGAACGTGGTGAACAGCAATGCACCAACGCATAAACGTTCAGAATCATATCGCGGTGCTTGAACAACATTTTTACTCACTTGATTAGAATCTGTGCGACTTCTGCTTATTTACAGTGCAATGACAATGAAAGGAAGATGTTTCAGTACGATTACAGCATTGAAGGCTCCTACAAATATTTTGAAGTCATTTTTAACGGTTGACTTTCAGAACTGTTTTTAACCATTTTTCCAACTCTTCTAGTTGTCTATTTAATAAAATGTAAATTAAAAATTAACAACGTATTTTATTATTGTTCCACATTGTTCCTGTGCGTCGTTTAATTAATTTTTTTTCCTCGTTGTTTCATATTTGATATTAACTCTCCGGTAATTGAAATATGGAGACAATTTTCATATTATTTATAAAAAATTATAATAAATCTATCGAAAACCAATACTAACGCTTCTTATACAAGGACGTAGTAATTGTTGATCTATCATATTTGTTGATCTATCATATTTGTTATTAAATAATATTAGGTAGGTACTTACATTTTTATTAATTCTGGGATTTCGGCCTGATTACAGAAATTTGTAGCTAATTATTCAATAATTTTTAAATTTGCTCATATTTGACCTCAGCAGTAATACCTTAACATTAAATTATAATTATTTTTTCTATAATTATGAATTAGTTCTGAGACAATTTATTTTCAATAGTAGATTGACCAAAATACAAAAGTAACACAGCTAATTTAATATTAAATTTCAAGGGTTTAGTGAAAAACAGACTATTAAATATTAAAAATAATTACGTTAGTTTAACTACAACGTTTGTGTCCGGATATATACCATCAACAGGTTAACAGAAATATATTAAAATTTATAGATATAACTGCACAAAGACAGTACAGGATAGTCAAAGATTATGAAAAGTTGAATTAACAATCGCATATGAGCAGAAAGTTCGTTGATCCAAACTCAAATAATGAATATTAACATGTTTATATTTAGCATTTTAGAAGCTAATAGGGATTTATAATTACTAAATTGTTAAATTAAGTTAATTAATTATAATTTTTTAACGTGTTGGCCTTATTAGTCAGTCAATAAAAACTTTTCAGGTGATTATTATGTTTTAAATTTAGTTGTTTAAGTTCTTATGAACAGAATTTGCTAGAGTCTACGTCGTTTTACGATCTTTGCTAATTCCCGAGAAGAGTCTCTGGGAACTCGACGTCTGTTTGGGTCGTTGAAATCCACGTAGTGCAGTCCAAATCTTGAACTGAAAAAAAATTAAAATTGTTGTTTGTCTTTATTGCGCACAAATAAATATTTTTATAAACCAAACCAAAACAAGATCGACGAATTTAATCGATATTTAAATTTAAGGAACGAAGAATTAATTGAATTACTTGCTGGGGACCCGGCTATTCCCGGGTATTTATTTAAATTACCCCGGTACATTAATTAATTATTGGTCAATATGTTGTTAATCCGGCAACGAAATAGTCACAATATGACCATCAAATATCTCTAGAGAGCCAAAAATACTCTCAGTACAAAATCGATAATTTCCTGGTCTTTTTCATATTGACTCAATTCCATCATCCCACACCTTACATGCTGTATGGGGTTGAAATTATACACAGATATGGTCGGGAAAACAATATAAAAGTTATTGACCTCAAGAATTTTTTTTGATACATTTATAAGCATTTACTAAGTATAAAAAAATCCGCTACCATCCCCTAGTGATATGGAATATGGAAAGAAAAGTTTACCAAAATTGTCTGTCCGTAAAATGTATTACGCAGAAGTGTGCTTCACCCAGTACCATCTCATCGTTTGGGAATGCACTGCAATTTAATTCGCATTCTAAATGTCAGAATAAAACTAGAAGACTCGCATAACACCAATTTTGATACCAAGCTTGAATGTTTTTATTTTCAATTGCATATGATGCCCCCTACACTCCCGCGACAAAGAGAATAACGATATCAAATTAAATGAGCCAAAAAATACATATTAGAAGGAAATAACGGCATTTTGTGGATTTTTAAAAAATTAATGCCCACCCACGACCGCCCAATGCAGTAGTCGCTGTGTATTATTAACCTTATTGAGTTGAGTTCGTTCTCCAGGAACACCTGTTCAGAATTTGGTCGAAATGGTTCCAGTATGCAGAAGTCTGTATTACCCCCTGAAAACACCTCCTAGAGAATTATCTGTAACTTAAATTGCATTTTTAGGCCATAATTGAACTCGGCGTTTCACATTACACCGGTTTAGAGCCCAATCTCGATTTTTACTAGTTATTTTTATGTTTTCCCCTTCCACCCCCACCTCTAAGAAGAATACCCCTCTTCGATTATGGAAGGGGAAGAAAATAGACGCTAGTAGAAAACAAGGATACACTATAAAATTAATTGACCCAGAAATTTATTTATTTAATGGAAATATTGGCCACTTTTGAAAATGGTGGTAGCCCTGCCTTACCACAAAAGTATTGATTTCCAACACCAAGAACAAGTGTGCAAAATTTAGTTGAAATTGTTCCATCCCTTAAAAGTAGAAGTCCTATTTACCCCCTTTACAACCTCTTTTAGGGGATCAATCATATCTGTAATTGCGTTATTTAATTAAACTCAGCGGCCTATCATACCTGTATTGGCTACAATCTCGGTTTTTTATTATGTTTTTATGTCAAAGATTTGATGCCGTTTGTAGGTTTCCAAGGGAACTATTTTCTCTCTAAAATTAACATCAAAATTACTCCACTGTTATTAATTTTCATGTTCATTTGAGCCATGTTAATTAGCAGGCAGAGATTGGGACGGGGGTGTTATTCATAGAATGCTTGATCCTAGATTCCAGAGAGTCGAAAAATAGAGGCCTTCACCTTTCCTCCTAAACTTGCAACTAAAATTTGGTTACAGAAATTGATTCAAAACCGAATTTGAAAAATGAATTCAGTTAACTGTAAACCTGAATCATATTGTTGATGACAGGGTTGGCGGTTACCCGAATTAGCACTATATGAAATAGTGCTATAGAAATAGAATCTGCGAACTAAGCTGAAATATGTAAAACTGCCTATTAAATTAAGCTCACCTGTAACCGTCTTTCCACTCAAAATTATCCATCAGAGTCCATGCAGTGTACCCGATAACATTACAACCATCTTCGTGTATAGCCTTCAGCATTTGCTTGAGGTTATCCTCGAAACAGAAGAATGAAACAAAATATAGCCTCATGAAAATGAAATACGACAATAATAATTTTTCCAATTAAAGGTAACACTACCTGACGTACCCGGTGTTGCACGGGCTCGCGTAAATAATAAAGCTGGAATGTAATCAAAGTTTATTACAGTACTGAAGGGTAGAAAAGGTCATATGACCGAAATTGTAGAGAATCGAATTTTTCTAAAATCCTCTGTATATGTGTGAAAAAAATTTCGAAAGCTGTTTTGTTATTAAAGTATATTTAATTTAATACTGAGTGTCATTACCAAATGAATAATATTTTGTTAGCTTTTAAAATGAGCGATTAGTAAATATTAAAATTTAACTATTGCGAAAAGTGAAACTAATTTACGTATACGACGTATCGACGATACAAAAAAGTTTATTATTCATGAAGGAGTTAGGTCTCTACCAAGAAGAACTAGAACTGATTATAATTTTAAAAAAAATAGTCAAATCGCAATTTTTTAGGTGATCCCGATGCGCGTTTGAGACACGAAACCATTTAAGTTAAATGTTTTTTTCTCGTTTCATATATATGGCTTTAAAATAATTTAAAAATGCCCTGGGGGACACATGTGCCAAATTTGGTCAAATTCGGTCCAGCAGTAGTACCTGGCACATACATAGTGACAAAGGTTTTGTGATGTAGAGATGCTCTATTTAGATATCATGTTTGGCCTCGTTTTAAAGTTTCTATACTAGTTACAATATTGACTGTCTTATCGTTACCTTGTAGAATTCGACTCGTTCTGAGTCGTGGACGTCGGTGGATTCACTACAGTAACCATTCTCGGTAACGATCACCGTAGTATTGTCATATTGGTCTTTGACCCATCGAAGGATTTCGCGAAATCCCCACGGAACATTCTGAAATTAACATTAACTTCTAAACATTTAATGTTCTAGAAGGTTAAAATTTTATTTAAGTCGGACAATTGAAATGATCCGGCTCCTTAAGAGCAGTATAAAAAGTTCTTGAGTTCCCACACCTGTGTAAAGCTCCAACGAAAGAAGGTGGCGATTGCTATTTTAATCCATCTGTGGTGATACGACACACAATAGTAGAAAAGATTTCCTATTGGTGACAACGAGGCGGGAATAACATGCATCAGGAGCCAGTTTGGTAGCTAGGAGAGCCCTTAGGAGTCTGAAATACGGGGCTTCTTGGATTTAGTAACGTTGACCTGGGCCGATGGCATTGACACAAGAAGACCGCATCTTCCTCCACTAAGAATGAGGAAAACCGCTGGGGCTACTGTAATCCGTCATCCACCCCCATGGTGGAGGCATGAGCAGAGTTGACCTAGAGAGGTGAGGAGAAATAATCTCGGAAGAAGAAGCTTGAGAGGAGAGAGTGTTAGTTGGACCACGGCGGCTAGCTATCAGGTACGGAACGTTAACTCCAGGAGCAGCCTAATTACCTGTGCTGAAGGAGGAAGCAGCCTTACCACAAACCATTCAGCTGGGTCAGTGCCACTATCAAAAAATGCGTAATGACTATTTTACTACAGCGCAAATCTCCACATTCATGATCGAGTATCATTCTAAGCTAGTTGTAGCATAATTAATGGACCCAAAATTTGTATTTAAAGGTTTGTTTTAATAAATTAATTTGTTTTTATATTAACTTTAAGTTTGTCCTTATTTAAAATAAAAATTAAATTTCTCCCCTCACATTATAAATCGCATCTTTACGACAACTATCACCTCTGTTGCCATCTTGCGGCTCAAGTTTGTTATACTCGTGTGGAAACCCCAGAACGTTTTCTACAATAACACCGGGAAAACCTTCCATCTTTGATTATATAAAGGCAATTTTGGAATAACTGTACTATTGCATATATCATAGGGATAATTTCACATTGAAAATTAAATAAAAACATTACTTGTTTCGGTTAAGGTTTCAGGAATGATACAAATATTTTATATCATTTTATGCACCCTACGATTTGAATACTTTCTCATCATTATTGTTACAAGTCATGCAAGGTGACAACCCGCAGTCGACCCAGGTACAGGCCCTCAATGGGCTGTACAGTCGAAGAATAAGAATCTTTGAAATAGTAACAGTTGATATAACTAAATATTGTAACTGAGGATCCTACCGAAAAGTAGAATTACTCGTTAATTGCATTCAGAAAGGGGCTTCCACACTTTTTGAAGAGGAATGTTCATTAATTAAAACAAGCCATTTACTAACCGAAAATAAATTAATACTCATTTTAGGCCAACTTGGGTCCACTTCTAGTTTAATCTTGGCTCCACAAAAGTGGACGTAGTTTGGTGAAGCATCCGGTATTACCCAAACGGTTGTATAATGGTTTAAGCCAAAAAAGTCCGCAGAACCTTGATGCCAAAGAAAGAGAAAAATGTAAAAGGTGATTTTAAAAGTTGAAAATAAATTTAATACACTGCGTTTTGAAATAGTAATTGCTTTTTTTATTTAAGTAATGAAATGAAGGCATATTTATTTATGTCGATCGTTATTATGTTTAAGATATGTCAAAGGTTAACTGTATTTATGTAGTTGGGTGTTTTCTTAAATTATAAAATTACATGGGCTGACCTTAATATTTCTTGTATTATCATGCATGTAACAAATACAAGACAGCTACAAAAATCTTCGTGGAACTCGAAATTAAATGAATACCTTTTAGTTTGAGCTTCCATTCCGTAGAGAGAGTTGGTAATATCGGTCGCGTACGTTCTTCCTCTTGTGCTATTTTAACACAAAAATCTTTTATTTCGTCGGGATAATCCCCGTTCGTACTGAAAATTGGATGGGCGAAAAGTCCAACCTATGGAATAAATAGATTACAGGCTTACAGAAAAACTGATACAGTGTAAATAGTGTTTTTAGGCATTGGTGTTTACCGTTATTTGCATTGCGAGATTGACTGCAGCTAAGTGATCCTCCGAATCCGACTTGGGTGCACAATAATTACAAGCTAACGAGATACCCACTTTCCCTGCAAGTCAGGCAAAATTGTTTGAGCCTCGACACGATTATGTAAAAATTAATTTATTAAATAAAAATTATATTTCAGAAATCCAAAAGACGGAAAGGCTATGTTTTCAAGGCATCTGAACTTAATTGAAGAGTGCTAAAATAAAATGTATACATATTAAAAATTAAATCTATTTTCAGCAAAGTACAGTTTGCGATATTTAGTCGTGTGTCAAACCCATATTGTAGTGTTGGTAGACAGGAAGGCACTTTAACTCTAAGTTTTGTAAACGCAAGTTGGTAGTGTAAAAGCAAATCTGAAAACATTGGTGTTAGTAAATGTATTGAAGCCAATTCAGTATATGTTGCACATCAAGAAACTCATCCGTAAAATGAAATGGATAATAAGTATATGATGTTTATTCCTTGGGTCTGCTTATTGTCTTTATGTATCCTGCTTGTGTCCACTGTCTTTGCAGGATTATTTTTCCTCAGTTTACTGACTGTCTCCTTAACTTTTTACAGTGCAGTAGTATGGTGATTGTATATTAGATTTATTCTGGAATAAATGGCACTCCGGCCAGGCAGAACAAAAAAACCCTTGGTTGCTGGTTTCCCCAGAGTGGATATAACTGCACTTCGTCTATCCTCGTTACCCTCCTCAGCCGTACAAGCCACCAGTACTTCAGAGAAAACTATGAAGCCTTTGGGTAAGTGTGGGATTTTCACCGCACTAAAGAGGCAGTCATGGTCCCTGAGGGGACATTGTTTCTCTCCTCTCCATCTTCTCTTACTGTTTCATACTCTTTGGCTGCCTTCTTGAGCCTTTCCATTTTTGTTTTATCCAGTAGGTTATTTGGAGATGACTTCGTAATTATCAAACAGAAGTCTTTCAAAATATGGATGGCAGAAAAATACGTAAAATGATGTCTCCCTGTTGTTGCATATTGCGCAGTTTGGATTTCGAATCTTGCCATATCGATTTAAAATACCTAAATCAATTTGACAAGATTGTTTAAAAGAAAATGATAGTTGCGTTCCACCAGGCCGCTTGCAGGGAAAGTTTCTCCTCTAAAAACAATACTCCCCTTGACCTTCTCCTTTCACTACTGCGCATCTGAGCTTGCAGTGTAAAATCTCACGAACTGTACTAGGGATCAAAATTTTTCAACTTTAGCAAACATAATGAAGTATAGTAAAATAACATTTCATTCCATCTTGGGAAATATTTATTATAATTTGAATATTTTTATCTATACATAACTTATTGCCTCTAAATGAAGTTCTGACGAAAAAAATATGCAAAATTTATAAAAAGAGAATCTGTAGTAGGATTAGGAAAGTTCGGGACTAGAATGAGAATATTTATAAGGCTGTGTCATACAAGCCATTTTGAAAATCTTGATTTATTAGCCCCAATTCTCTTCTGTAGGAAAACAGAATAACAGGAACTCGAGGTATTGGGGCTCTATTTGAGTGCAGCTATCTGAGATATTTTATACAAAAAATAAACATATTAAAGGAAAGTTAGGCTTTGTACTACGTTCTCAGAATATTCAGGGCATAGTGGAGAATAATAGTGTGTAAATCTGGATTACCTCGGTATATAAATTTAAATATCACCGGCAAACTTATACGGATGGTAGACCATGCCTCTATTCCCGGTAAAAGTTCGCGCCACGCACCTAAACCATCCCGCACGTTGTTCATCTGCACCGTCAGCCGTCACATTATCCTAGTAATAGGCCCAAGTAGGCTTCGTCTTCTTCTGTTGTATGTTTGTAGTTGTGAGACGGTAATCAACAATAAGCACTAGTTATCTGAACATATCTATAAAAATAAAATATCATTTGTATACAATTGTTTGTATTTAATCTGCACATAATTCATAAAAATCCTGTTTGGGAATATTTCCTACATAAAAATTATTCTCTCAGCTTGGCCACTCATCCCCATCAGTTTGTCTGTGAGACCATTTAACATCATGTATAAACAGTCTGTACTAAACTCTTAAATTTTACGGATGTGTTGTTTAATGTAGAACATATCCAGAACTGAACTCTTATTTCCTTTCTTCAATGTTTTTTGGAATAGCTTTTATTACACCAAAGTACTAAAACAGTAGCTTGAATTAAAGAGGGCTCTGACTTACTCCCACTACAACCAGTGTACGACTGCTCATTGTATTTTGAGACGACTTGCTATTTTACTAATGTTGAACACTAATCCGACGTAATTATATTTCCTCTACACAGAATTATTATAAAAAAATCTGTACTATATGGAATAAATATTACCTAATTTAGGACCTTTTGCAGCGTTGATAAATTCATACATAATTGTATACCGAAAGTATGAAGAAGCATAGAGGTTATTTGGAATATTTTTCTTTACCAGCAACCGGACTGACTTATTTGAAAATGTTTCAGTGAGTTACGATACCGTTCTGCAGTTCCAAGTATTCTTCCTGATAGATGTGGTACGCCTGAGCGTGAGCTTTAAGCAGATTGTGCGCCCCCAAGAAATATACTTGATGTTCAAACAACTGGAGGAACGGTGTTGTGCCGATGGCGCTATTGAGGCCAGCACAAATGGCCAATGGTTCATTCAAGGTAACCCACCACTTCACCTGCAAATGTAACCAGATAGAAATTGTTGTTGAGGTATTTAGCCCTTTGACTGGTCTGATACAACAAATTACATTTGTCAATAGAAATTCTTTTCCACATTGTCGACGGTGCTTGAACACTTCTACTTTGGTTCATTTGAAGATTCTCAAGCTAAGTAGTACTGGGCGAGGAAAGAAATGGACTTTTCAGAAAAGTATACATCAAAGAAAAGTGTACCTCATTCAAGTTTCTTTAAACCAGTTTACAACATTAAAACGAGCTATTTTGTTTTCTTCTGCAATCTTTGTAAATAATTGAAAAACCGGATAAAACGGAGCCCAGTTTTTAGTACAAGAATCAAACTCGCCATCGATCTAGTTGTAACCGTCTTCGACCGTATTTTCTCTATTATATGTTGCTTCGGCTTCTATTATATTACAGTAAATGAAAAATCATACATATAAAAATTTTCATTGTGTTAAGATGGACATCACATTTATTATTACATTTAATTATTGCAACAACTTCATGGCACAGACATCTGTGTAGTACCTACAAATAAATAAATTTTATGTGTATATTTGTTCTGAAGAGTTTAATTTTACATTATTAGTCAATTAGTATGTAACTACACAATTTTTCTTCAAACGCAAACGTTTTTTTTTCAACTTACCCTGTCTCCGAAGAGAGAGAACAAAGCGCGCGCATAGTCTTCAAAGTAATCGATTATAATTTCGTTCAACCATCCCCCCATTTCTTGTAATGGCTGAGGGAGATCCCAATGATACATGGTAACCTGCGGGTGCAAGAAAGGTGAAAAATGAACAGACAAATCTCTATTACTGAATTATCCTCACCACGTTCTAATTCTCATCAATTCCCCACCGCATAGTTTTATTATTACGAAAATAAATTAGATTTCAAAGTGAAAAACGTCGTTTTAATACCTCATGTTCCTGTATAACATTAGTGGGGTAGAAAAATTTTGAAATAAATTACTGTTTTTGAAAAACCCCTACACCAAGAAGGATATATGTGACTAGTGTATTTTAGCATAAATTAATGACTTACTGAAAAATGTACGAACAAATTTAGTTGTCACACAATAAGACTAGAACATAGTGAAACTTATGTAAATGTAACTATAAATGAACGTGAGAGTTGAATTATCCGTCATCTACAATTAAATAGTATACAAAGAACTAAATTATAAAATCACGAAGTTTCGTTCCTCTTTTGGAACAGTAATGAATTACATGTAAAAATACACTCTTCAAGCAAATAATATAATTATGTTCATTACAATTATTCAATATTAAATTTGTCATTTATTATATACGCCTGAATGCGAATGAAACGTCATAATTTGGTAATTTATTATTTAATTCCTTTGCGAACTGACGTATTCGCCATTTTATTTCATTTAAGTCTTTATAAAGTGTGTTACGTAACTGGAGAACCTCTTTCTTACCATTGGTTGGATATTATTTTCCAGAAGCTCGTTGATTAGATTGTTATAATAATCAACGCCTCGCTGGTTAACTTTACTTGCAACTGCAGTCGGAAATATTCGCGACCACGATATTGAGAACCTATAGAAATCCATCTGAAAAAACGGAAGCTATTTAATTATATTTGGTTTCATGAGACCCATCCGTCTCAATATCAACGAACAGGATGTGGAAGGGGATTTTTTTTGTAAATTTTATTTAACTTTTTATCCTAGGACTGTACAGTTAAGTTCACAACGAGTTTAGTAAACACAAAAAGGTTTAATTGACATGGAACAGTTCACCAACTGCCCGAAACTAGTTTTTGTTTTCTGTGACTGCATTTATTTATCTTTTTACACCTTCTTTAGTCAATCGAATCATGGAGTCACTTCCGCATTAGTCTTCTATTTTTTGAGTCGAAAAAATGAATAAAACATTCAAGCTATAATTAGTTATGTTTATCATCCGGCCTGGCAGTGAAAACATCGAAACCTTGTGACAAACTGTTGTTGACGACCGTGGCAGTCGTTTGTCACCCGATTCATCTAGAACTGGAAACCTGATAATAACGGCGACCAATGTTTATCAATGAAGAAAACGTGAGAAAAGTACGGAAAGAGCAAGCACCACTTACACGAGTACAAAAAAAAATAGAATTAGTTGTAGTAAAAAATGCATTTTTTTAATTACAGTGTAGTTAAGGAGGGACAAGCCACATATAACTGTTAATGTGACGCTAAGAATAGGGGTTGCTTAAAGATAAAATGATATTCAGGGGGAAAAAATAGAAATAAAAGATATAGAAATAGTCGGAGCAGAAAATCAACTTCGTGCTTCATTACGTCATATATATTAAATTTACTTTTGCTTTGGCGAACTTATGTTTATTCATATGCAATAACTATATGCATATATTCATCAGGTGATTTACAGATTGCGCCGTTCCTCGCATACAATATGCCATTTATTCTTATCTTGGAACATATATAATTACAAGAAAATTATGTCCATTGCCTCGTCAACACTTTTTTTCCATGCCCGCCTTGGCCTTCCTCTCCTTTTTCCGTCTTTCATTGGGTGTCCAATTCAAAATATTAATTTGCCATCTATTTTCTGACATTCATTTTAGATGCCCGTGCCAAGTTAGTCTCTTCATTTTTATACCAATTATTAATAACGTTTCCAATGTTAATTTTATCTTTTATTTTTGTATTAGAAATGTGTTCCAATCTCGATAACCTACAGCTTCGTCTCATTGCATCCGTGTTGACTGCTTGTAATCTCCATTCGTTTTTCTCATTTACTTCCCTTCTTATTTATAAGTATTTTAATTCCTGAAGAAAACGCTGAGACTAAAGTCAACTGTCATTCACGCACAATATATCACAACTTATTTAAAGAAGCTAGCTGGGAATTTATTTAATTCTTGGTCAACTCACGGCTAAACCAGCTTCGAAAACGTCACAATAGGCAGATTTTATTCGAGTAGTTTCGGAGGGTCTGTGTAGAACGAGTAATTTTTTTTAATGAAAAATTTAACTGCGTAGCTCCTCGGACAGCATTTTAGTTGTAGTCAGTGACTGGAGTCAGGAAAATGTTGAACATCAAATTTCATATTAAATTGAAGTTATTGCACATTTGTGTAAATACATTGTTACCGTATCAGTCTCTCAAACAGTTCTAATGAAATAAAGTGAACGGATTTCAATAAATTTTCATGTTATTTTTATAATTTCTTAATAAAAGAACATTTAAATTGTCAGATACGGACAACTGCATTGCGGAATATATCATTGGCACTCCGTGGAGAAAAAGTACTTCAAATGAATAGACTTCAATAAAACGTTTAATGGGCTTTAAATATTAGACTTCAATAAAACGTTTAATGGGTTTTAAATATTAGACTTCAATAAAACGTTTAATGGGCTTTAAATATTAGTCTTAAAACCCTGTTAGTACATATATAAAAAGCTTACCCCCATTTCTTTGATCATAGCAACATCTTCTTTGTAACGATTATAAGAATCACAAGCTACATCACCATTGTCACCATTTCTTACTTGTTCTGGTTTCGTATGGCAGGTGTGGTCCCATATAGACTCACCTTTACCTACAAAAACATAATTGAACCTCTTTATTCAGCTAAATCTGCGTTAATAAATTAAAGAGTTTCAAAATTGATTTTTCGAAAAATATTGAACATTTTAACTAATCATAATCTAATAAAGTCCAAAAGAAATTTCTGCTTATATGTGTAGCTTATTAAGTTGAAATGCCAGTGCACTGCCAAATGAAACGATCAATGAATGACAGGCCACTGTTCACAATAATGTTACAATTTACAATCCAATCAACAAGGTCGCTTCATCTCTTACAAATCATTGCTTGGAAACTCCTGTTACAAATACGTTAATCTTATGCGACCCAATAAATGATATAAGACCATAGACTTATATTTGAATAAACTAAACAATATCAGAGACAATATTTGGAAATCGAATAATAACAATCACCATATGCTGGATTCCTGCCCACATCAAAATCTTAGAAAACGAGTTAGCTGACCATCAATTTAAACTCACACAATTAATATTCAATCATACAAGCTCCGCAGATGACATATAAAATATATAACAAGAAATTCCTGGGTCACACCCTCAGCAGATCAGGGAACAACGGGCCCTTCCACCTAAATCTGAACAACCATCAAGATCTACTCTTCCTCACGAATGTCACAAGAAGGATCTCTAAGGTAAAGACCAACCATACTACTATCTCTCACAGGTATTATTTTTCCCAGAGAACCTTCACCCGAATGCAACCATTGCGAGATGCACTTAACATTGGACCACATCATTTTCCACTGCTCCAATTACAACTTTCAGAGGAGAAATATAATTGGATCATATGGACAAAGGATATCACACCCTCGGAAAAGACAATCAAAAGACTATCAGAATATTTAAAAGTGATCAACATGTATAACTCAAGAAAACCTTATTTGATACAATAATCTCAATATTGTTTTATCTTTGTATGTGTTTATATAACCTCTGTGATCGCCAATATCATTACGCGATCTAAAATATAATAAAAAAAAGTAGTAGGTTTTTACCATCGACGTTCCAGGCTCCTTCAATTTGATACGCAGAAGTTGCGACGCCAAATAGGAAACCTGGAGGAAAATCCATTTCACTGTCGGAACTCATCGTCGCTTAAAATCTGTAGAAAAAATGTACATGATTATAGTTGCACTCTGAATTTCCTAGGTAGTATATTATTTAGGCTTTTCCCTTTTTCTGGTAGAATATAATCCAAAATGTACGTAAAAGACACACCAAGAGTTCTCCCGTGAAATGTTGTGTGTAGTTCTTTCAGCTGTATCATCAGCAAACGTTCCAACTACCGTGGTTGTCGTCTTTGTTTAATCTGATGTGAACAGCAAATACAAGAACGGACCAAGAACGCTGCCTTGTGGCACTCCCGAAGGGATCGGATAGAATTCAGATGCTTCTGCATTGATTCCTGTTCTGGAGTATCACTTGTATGATTATATTAAGGATTAATATTGTAGAGGTAGAAGCTTTTGACTTTGAAAGGTAGTCCAACATGACAAACTTTATCTAACGCTTGGCTGACGTCTAAGAATGCTGATGTGCAGTATGTATTTTCCTCCATAGATTTGTTGAGTGACATGTTTCTGTCTGAAGCCAAAATGGCGATGAGGTATTATATGTTTAAAGTTTTTATTTTATGAAGTAATAATTTCTACAATAATTTTGTTACTGTCAACAAACGACTTATGGGACTATATGACGTACCGTCTGTTGAATCTTTTCGTGGGTTTGCTATTATTATTAATTCTGCTAATTTAATTATTCTGTTGTAAATGTCCATTAGAAGCACAAATCCTTCATAGGGCATTTCTTTCAGCATACGGATTTTTAGTGAAGAAGAAAGACCCAAAGATCTTGCTATGCAAAAGGAGCAAAAAGATTTTCCAATTACCGATAATGTTAGTCGAAAAGGAAGAATAAAAAATATTTACATACGATATTTCCAGAACGTCGTGAATTGAATGTTGTAACTAGTTACAACTATCGATTTGTTACCGGAAATTATATGGTCACTTTCGTCGAACTATAATATTAGAGCTTAATCAAGTCCTTGCAATTCCAGATCTCATTAAACTAGATAAAATAAGGTACGTATTAAAATGCCAATACAAAATGCAAAATGTTCCAAAAAAAAACATACTATTTCAAAATTATTCAGCTTTTCACCTTATGCGATTGAACAGTGTACTGCTTGAAAAACGAAACTCTCGAGTTTCACGCGGTTCCATTACGACAAGAGTTTTCAAACTACAGTCCTCCTCAATGTACTGGACATTATAACATCACTGACCTCCAAGGTCACAAGACCTCACTTCATCTGATTTCTCGTGGATGGGGGAAGAGGGTTATAAGAACAACAATGGGTGAATCGCGGAACCGCATAACAACAGCCGTGATAGGAGAACCTCGCTAGTGTGTGGGATGAATTTTAAAACCCCATGCCGCTCATATCATTCTGGAACATATTGAGCACATTCAAGTTGCTCTGCAAAAAATGTTAATTATTTTCTTAATTTCAAAGTCATCCCTAATTATGTGTTCATTATTTTTCAGATTATATACATGTTAAAGGGAATGACTGTTTTTGATAACGGATGCATAAAATAGCTGAAGACATTAAATAAAGAGCATGTGGTGTATATAAACTGGTCCAATAAAATCTGAACTTAAAATATTTTTATTTCACAGCCGTTAATACTGTACGTTAGTATTCGTTGCCAATTTCTTGATGCAGTATTTATTTAGTGTTGTTAGTATGACTCTCTTTACCTTTCTTTCCGTGATTTGCGCCTCCTTGGACAGCTGTGATGTCGTTTGCCAGGTAGTCTCACCATGATATATGGCAACGTAAATTCTTATCTGGTAAGTATAATATCTTTTGAATACTTAAGACTGTGAAGGCCCTGCCTGTCAGATGTGATAAAAGGCTTTTGCAAATCGTGACTGCAGGACTGAAGACAGTAATGCAACATTATTCATCAATCAATACTTTCAAGTAACAACTTATTCATTGAACACTTGTCAAGAAATGGGTTATTACAATAAATCAGTATCTATTTATGGTAGGAATGTCAATTGGAGGTGCAACCATTACTGTTGTATGTAGTAATGAACAGGCATTACGAACGTATTTAATTCTGTCAAAGAGAATTTGATTTTCTAAATTAGGAAATACTCTGCAAAATATCTGAAAGCATTTGGAATCCTTGGAGTTGCATTAAAACTTTTTAAATAGGTGGTAGCATGTTTTAGTACCAATTTAATTTTGAGAAAATTTAGATCTTAAATTGGCGAAGTTCCTAATTTGTTTCCCCACAAGGCTCTATTTTGGGACCTCTACTTTTTTAGATTCTATATTAATATTATAACTAAAATTAGCTAGGGACGTTTGGTGTCGTAGGCTGGTGACACTTTAATAGTTTAAAGCAAAATGGACATTAATACTGTCCACGCATTTTCCATGATATTAATATATTGGTTAGACATTCTAAATTCCTTGGAATTCTCGTCGATCCGAGAAGTACAAATATAAGCTGTTTGTAAAAGAATGAACTGTAATTCTTATGTCTTTAAATGACTGACAACAGTTCTTACAGAGAATTTTCTACTAAACAAATAACAATATGTTATACCATTGTATAAGTATTGAGCTAAAAGTTTTCCTATATTGTATTATCAATGGAAAGTAAAATGCTTACTTATGTGAATAAACACTACATAGGAAACTTTACAAAGCAGGTCCTCTTGTTCCTGTCTACATTTTTGGATTACGAAACCCCAAAACTGTTTAAAAAATTACATTCTGTTTGTGATGAAGTCAAATTTGAATTTAAAGGCCGCACAAGTTAAAAGATAAAGATGAATAGCTTGTTAAATAAATTCAGCAACACAAAATACACAACAGTATTCTGTAATTTTAATATCGACAAATAGAAGAGTAGAAATTAGGTTGATGCGTTCCATTAGATTTAAAAATAAATCTTGTTCAGTCCTGAAAAACAAATTGTTGTCAATAATGTATTTCGTCATTCAACCACAGGTGCTTTCCACATATACTGTCATATTCTGTATTCATAAAGAGGAAAAAGTAATTGCAAGTTAGGTTGTAGTACACATCACGACACGGAAAAAATACCATTCCACATGAGTCCGGAATTTGCAGTTAGTGAACTAGTTCATAGCAGAGGTTCAACCATCCGTCCATGGTTTGTCCTCTCCCCAGATCACAGCCACCGCCGCCAAAAGTCCGAGCTGATGTGTTCGGCCGTTACTTTATAAATTATTTAAAATTTTGGCATAATATGTTCCAATTCCTGAAGATAGATTCCTCTAATTAATAATTTTATTCCTTTAAAAATAAAATAAATGTTTTTGTCAGAATTTAGATTTGACGTCATCAGGTAGGTTAACTAACTCTGCAAGTTAATTCAAATTCATTTAATCATTTTAAACCACCAGCCATAAGGAAAAATCCTTAATTAGTGACTGCGCGGAAATGAAACCATTTGCCAGATCATCAAATGTCTGGGTACGACCTTCCTGGTGAGGGAAAAGTTGTCCCGTCACTTCTGAGTTACGGCCATTGCAAAATGCGGAAGTTTAACCATATGATATTTTTAACATTTTTTACGATGTAACTGATAAATTCTGTATTGCCAACCCGGAATGGAGATATGCAAATAGCTGTAATGTCGTAATCAACTTTCAATTGCGTTCCATATACGCCTACATAAGTACTCTTAATGATCTTTGTTGGTAAGCGCAATCTTTCAAGGAAATGCTCTTCTAGTAATTAAAATTTTTACAACAGAAAAGCCGCACGCCATTCACACTTTATTTCGTGACCGATATACATGCTGATATATATGCGATAATAAGACGTGCGGCCTTAAAATTTGCAATTTTAAGCTGTGAGCTCGTAAACACGTTCCTAATACTAGGCATTGACACATTTAATCACAGTCTAGATTTCAACACGGTACATCATTATTCTAAAAGAATAATTTTTTTAATGCTTTACACAGGGAAATTAACCTAATACTGTCAATATTAAGCAAAATGGGTGCCCAGGAATTTTTTTATAATTACAGTATTTAATTCGGAAGAAATTCTTTGCCAACACGTGATCAAACCATCAGAAAGAGCGTCATATTTTTTAAAATTTACCTTTCCAATCCCCCACCCTTCTATATGAATTTCATCATAACCACCGCGATGAATCAATATATTTAAAAATTATAACATAACGAAAGAGACCTCATCCGAAAAATATCTCTTCACGTGCAAATATCTGTCGTTTATTTCCTTTTTAAATTTGTGTACACTTCACAAATCAAGGACAAATAAAATATTTCATATTTATAAACTAATAAAAATTATCATTACTTATGATAGCTGTCTAGCAGAAAGCAACATTTACGTCATTAATTATAATTTTTAATTGTTTTTCGCGTATTTCGCGATCGGACGCCAGAGTAGGATTTCTCGATAATTTGTATTGCGACTCAAAACAGTATTAAATAATTATAAATTAACAAGTATCATTACTTAAACAAAATATTGGTTTAATTTAAGAACTATTTCACGCTAAACAGCAATTTATTGATCTCGCTTGACAGTTGAAAGGAGGAAACCTAACTCTTCAAAAGGTCGACGTTACAGTTAATCATACGGAACAAACATGAAGTCGTTGAGCAGGTGATTGACGTGGGGCCTCTTTTGTCCTGAAAGGCGGCAAAGTACCCAAATCTTTAAAAAATCAACAGAAACCTTCTTTGAGGTGATCACCGCTAAACAATAGGGTGAATGGTATAAGTACACTCAAGAGCAAACCTTAGGACTCTCAGTATGTTTGAATTTTCCTGGAACATAGGCTGTGTAGCGGACTGCTTTCATTGCCTTTTACTTATGTAGATGACTCTGAAAATCTTAAAAATTCATATGACGTTTTATTTTAAGTTTTGGTAGTACCTTTGGTTTTATATCTTTGCTACCACGTGTAATCGATAAAGAAGTATCGAAATGTCTGGCATTTTTAAATATTCTTTGTAACTATTTATCATCCTTAGGATTGTCTGCTCTTACTTGTACCATATATACTCGTGTATATTGATTTTACTTATTTCGTCATATTTTGTGTTATTTAGTATGATGTGAAAGTTCTGCGGAATACAGTTTGTGGCAATGGACTGTAGGACGACGAGGGTTGACCTATATGGACTTGACCGCGTGGGGCTAATTTCCGTATGTTCGAAGTACTTCCGATTCCAGAAAGCCTGGAGCCTTCTCGAAGTGGCTAAACTGGAAGACCAGTCCCATTGGGGGAGCCGAACACGTGCCCCAAAGGAACCAATGGTGAACTCCCCATATATCATCGGCGATTGGTCAAGCCCAGAGCAAGGCAGATGGAAAGACACTTAAGATCGAGTCGTCAGAGTGAACGGAAGTCACAATCGGTTGTTGAAGCATTGGAGGTGATCTGGAGTAGTCTTGTCGGAAGTACGATCGGCGTAGGTCCAATGTCTACCGAAGTCGATTTGTCGGTCACTCCAGAACAATTATCCAATGCCAATGTTAGTCCAATGCCAATGTTAGTCCAACACCGACATCACAGCCAACGCCGGTTTCAAATGTGGAGACGATGCTCCAAGCCCTTCTTGTAAGGATGGACCAGCAGGTGCAACTATCGCTGGAACTTGTGAAAAAGATAGACCAACAAGCGAAAAAGACGGACCAACAACCGCTGGAGATTGCGACCATAGTATAGAACAGCGAGTGAGCACTCAAAATCAATCAAAGAGAATGAATATAAATTTGAGGTGTGTATTCGTTTATTTATATTTTAAATGAATACATGACCGTAGTAATTAATTTTATAAGCTGACACAATATATGAGTAACACAACCCCTTTCTCCTGGAAATTCTAATCATTTATCTGCGGATAACATTCTTCTTCTAGCTATGATGGCAACTTGTCTTGCAGATTCTTTGGCCGTTCGAGGACGCTCACGATCATTAAAGTCCACATGATAAAGTCCGAATTTTGCACTGCAAAAAACGTTTCGAAACAAAAATATATAATTGTTGTTAAACGGCCAATATCAATGGAAAATTTAGAATTTTCTGCTTCACCTGTATCCTCCAAGCCATTCAAAATTATCCATCAAACACCAAATAGTGAAACCAATCACATTGCAGTTATCCAAGTGAATGGCTTTCAGAGCTTCACGAAGGTAATTCTGAACAAAATAAAAATGTTAAACACACTTCATATAATTGAAAATAGTATTTCAAAAGTTATTATTACTCTGCACTAGATAAGTCAGGAACTCGAACAGATTGAAGGGCAATTATGCTCATGGAACTTTTTTCATGTCTCTGGAAATACTTTATTCTGATATATGAAACTTTAATTTATTTTCAGAAACAAAATTATCATTTCAGTGGTGAACAATAAACACTTATATAGCAAACACAACTTGAGAACTTTGAAGTAAACGAATGCTGTAAGTTAAACCTCATACGCGATAAGGAAAGGAATTTTTAACTGAACTACACCTAGTACAGTCGAAACACAACAATCCAGTCTTTCGTCATCAGAAGGGCGGGCAAGTAGTGCCAAATCCCCGACCTACCTGTTGCAGGTTTTTTAGAGTTTTCCCTGCAACTCATTCAGGTAAATACCGGGTAGGATCCTTAAACTACAACCTTGGCTGCCTTCCATTGCACTTCTCACCCCCTCCCCCTTTTAAATTCCATTTCTATGTTATTGGAGGGGTGTTTCCAATTTCTGGATCACCCTCAAATAACATGTTACTCCAAAACGCATACATTTCATATGTAATTCACTAGATTAAAATTATTGTCGGTTGCAGGGATTATTCATATTTCAGTAGTATTATACAGCCTACTAAAACTAATATCCTTGCCTTTATATAATCAACTCTGGGTTGGTCGTACAATTGTCCATCATCCGCCATCCCGCTCTCAGTAACCATTACAGGAGGATTATCGTATTGAATTTTGATCCATTGTAACGTCTTCCGCAGCGATGAAGGTACAACCTGCCGAAGAAATGTCCCATATTTATTCTAGAAAAAGCCATCGGATTAAAATTGCACTATCGGCTGGGGAACCTTTGATAGCTCTCGATGGCTACACGGTGTTCATTTATATCAATGAAAACGAATACAGAATTTTAAGCTTATAAACTCGCCTTATAATATGGTAAACACGTGGAAGGCCAAGCTGGATCAATGGAAATGTTTATTCCAGTGTCACGAAGAAAGAAAGCTGAATCTCCGAAATTTGTAAGGAAAGCAAAATAAATGTTAAGCCCCAAAAAGTCCGCAGAACCTGAAAACAAAATACAATGATTTTGAGTAATCTAATAAACGGACGAATGAATGATGCCTCTCTCTAGTGAATTAATATAAAAGAAATAAGTTACAAAAGACATTCACTTCTCGAAGGAAAATTTGTCTTAAAATACTGTCTTGAATTTGTTTTAATGGTAAAATTAGGAAGCAAAATTTTCTTGGTCATCTATACAAATAAAAATTAATTTATGTTTGTATGTATGGCCAGTATTCGTTTCAGTACTATTCACTATATTTTCCATTAAATTTTAGTGAGTCGTAGTGATCACCCCAGAGAATGTTTCCGTCGATTACTCGAAGATTTAAGATCATTAAAAGTATGATCCCACCCTAAACATAGTTTCAAAAACTGCTCAACAGTTGTCTCAGGAAATTTTCGAATAGCCTATCTATTCCGCTAAAGGTCTCGGGAGTAGATTCAACGTGACGAGGTATGTAGACCTAGAAAACAGAAGAGCATATCTTTCACGTAATCTGTCAAGCGATATGATTAAGTATCTGTTACGCGGGAAATAATATTTAATTTAACTTGTATTTTATTTTAGTAATGATACATTCGTATTTGCTAATAAATATGCAGACAATTGTGTAAGTCGTAGTGCAGTTGATTGATGCTCATCATATAAAGGAAGGACGAGTGCTGCACATATATTTGGGGAACGGAGAGAGATGATGCAGGAGGATATCCTGCTCGGAAATGAGAGCCACATTGAATTTATTAATACTGCAATTGAGTAGCACTCGGTGGCAGTTACGAAAAATAAACTTAAAAATAAAATATGTTATAGATAATAATTACACTAATATAATATAAATTAAATTAAATTCTAACAAAAAAGATAAAAAAAGTACCCATTATTCATATATTGTTTCGTCGCACTACACTACACTTCACTACACTTGCACTTCACTACACTTCCTAATTCTTCCCTGAAACACGTTGCTATTGGCAGGGAATGTTTCGAAAACTTCTGCAGGTAAATTGTTCCAATCCCTTACAGTCCGATTTAAAAATGAAAATTTCCCAACGTCGGTTTTAAAGCTACACTGCCCAATTTTACAATGATGATCCCCTCTACTGAAATAATTTACTTCTAAAAACTTTGATGCAATATCTTTCCAGGATTGTTGGCCTGCGTACGCTTTAAAAAGAGCCCCGAGACGTAAATTTTGTCGTCGCTTTTCTAACATATCCCACCCTAATTGACGAACCTTCTCGTTTCCGTGACCAGGACACCGGTTAACAAATTTTGCCGCCCCCCTCTGTACCCTTTCCAGTGCCTCGACCTGATATTTTCGGAACGGATCCCAACAAATACAGCCGTATTCTAGTACTGGACGCACGAGAGATTTGTATGCAAGTTCCCGTGTTTCACAGTTTGCTTTTTTTAAAATCCGCATGACGAAATGAAGTGCTTTCCATGCTTTCCTAGTCACATGGTCTATTTGATATTCCCAACCCATATTACTGCTCAAGTATATACCCAAATACTTACAGTTACTTTCTTGTACTATTTCATTACCGCTGAGCTTATAATTAAGTACTATTTCTACGCGACGCCTACAAAAGCTTATTGCCTTGCTCTTGTTACAATTTATTTTCATTTTATTAACAAGTGCCCAATCTATTATTGTGTCTAAATCTTTTTGTAGAAGTTCTTCATCGATCACAGTTTTTATTTTCCGATATATTACGCAGTCGTCAGCAAAAAGACGCACCTGAGAATTAATGCCTGAAGCTAAGTCATTTACGTAGACTAGAAATAATAAGGGACCAATAACGGAACCCTGTGGCACACCCGATTTAGCTTTCGCAACTGAGGATAATTCGTTCCCTACTTTAACCATTTGCTGTCGGTCTCGTAAAAATTCTCTAATCCATAAAACTACTCGTCTATCAATCCCAATTTTGGACATTTTTTGTAACAATATGTCATGAGGTACAAGATCGAAAGCCTTTGCAAAATCTATGATGACCGCATCCACTCTTCCTCCTCTGTCAACCTCATCGACAATGTCCTGGTACAAGGAAACGACTTGGCTCTCACATGAGTAACCTTCTCGGAATCCATGTTGCCCCTTGAAAAACCAGCCGTTATTATCAAGCTCCTTACGGATGTACTCTACAATAAGGTGCTCCATCAGCTTACAAACAACCGACGTAAGACTTATCGGTCTATAATTATTCACGTCACTTTTACTACCCCCTTTATGAATTGGGACAACTATAGCCTTCCTCCAGTCACACGGTATACTGGAATTGTTTATTGAAATATGGAATAACCTCATTAGGTATGGAATAATTGCCTCCCCTGATATTTTTATTATTTCTGCTGGAATACCGTCTATGCCACGTGATTTTCTATTTTGTAAATTATTTATCCGTTTCCTTAGGCTTTTGACTAGTATTTGGAATAAATTTCCCTCATTCTGTTCAATATCTACGTTACAATGACCCTTATTTGTGTTAAAAATTGAACTGAAGTGTGAATTTAGTAGTTCAGCCTTATCTATATCCCCCGTGACAAGAACGTCATTATGTTGCAAAGGTAGTATACCCGTTTGATTCCCTTTACGCCTATTAACATAACTGAAAAAATTTTTCCAGCTGCTATTACTATCAGATAAGATAGTTTCCATGAAATTTCGATGGGCCAATTTCTTTTCATTTTCAAGAGCCTTAGAAATAGACTTGAAATAATTGTAATTTTCCTGACTATAATTCCTAATTCTGTATGCGCGCCTAACCCGTTTCTTTAAGTAAATTATTCTTTTAGTGTAATATTCTGGATCCCCGTTAGTCCCAATAAATTTACGAGGGACGTACCTATGCATGGCTTCCAGTAATATGCCCTTAAAATATTCCCAGATTTCGTCAATATTTCCGCCCTGCATGAGGAAAGAGCCATGTTTTTCCTTAAGGAAGGATTGGAGATTAGGTACATCTGCTTTAGAGAATTGCCAGCTTGCTTTCCGGGGATTTCCTGGAAGCTTATTCTCTTGAAACTCAATTTCTATTAATATTCCATTGTGGTCACTTATTCCTGTACAGATTTCCCAAGATCGCACACATTCTGGCGGACGAACCAAATATACGTCTAGTAAATTATTACCCCTAGTTGGTTTTTTGATTATTTGTGTTAGCCCATTAGTCCAAACTAAGTTGTTGACAAGTATTTGCCTTTCGGAATACCCAATTTGACCGTTCCAGTTTACTGTTGCAAGATTTATATCGCCAGCTACTATCATCTTTCTGTCAATATTTAGGCCACCAGATTTTTCGACCAATTTCAGTAAAACCGCGTAAGTTTTATCGTCGGGTGGAGGTGGAGGTTGACTTCCTCCTTCCTGGTTTTCCTCTTTCCCTCCCCCCTTGGCCAAGGTAGCTAATTTGAGAGGTGTATGTACGGGGGTCGAAGACCTTCGGCATACGGTACGAGTTGTTCGCTGATCCTATTGGACCAGTCGACCAACTGCCTCTCAATACTGAACAAGGCACGGAGGCGGGTTTGTTGCGTTCCCACAGCAATCTCCCGTCATCAGAAGGGCGCAGGAGTAGTGCCCACTAGCCCGACCTACCTGATGCAGGTTTTCTAGGGTTTTTCCCTGCATCACCTTTAGGTGAAACACCGGGTAGGATCCTTACACTACAGCCTGGGGGCCCTAGTCAACCCTGGGCTACCTTGCTCTACCTTCCACATCCCCCCTTTTCAAGTCCCTTCCTATGCTATTAAAGGGGAGTTGCCTGCTTCAGGATCACCCTCATGTAGCCTGCTACCCAAAAAAACTGCACATATATATTTTCTCATATATTTTTAAGTTATTTTGCTTATTTAAAGCAACAGCAGATTTATTGACTCAGTTAAGATATTGTCAGTCATTGCAATGACTAACAATTAGTTAGCGTTAAAAGAATAATTTTAAAAAATGTAACTCTTTCGCTGATTATTTATTCACGTGTTGACAATGAGATTGCTGTCAAATTAGATACTGTGGTGGGCTACTAATATAAACGAATTTCCGGACAACGCAGACACCCAGCTAGTGTTACACAAGTGTTCTGCAACTATAACCACACTATTTTTGAAAATATAATGATGTCTGCAATAGTATTAAAATAGTTAGAGATTTCTGTACGATAGCTGATGAAAACAATTAGGTTTTAAGAGCCATATACATTATAGATTCATTGATTGCCATTATACACTCCATTTTTATTTCAGAAAATATGTATAAAATTGATTAATTTTCTTTATTCATACTATGTCTAGTATATTTATATTCTCCATTATACTTGTGTTTACAGATACATCTTTTGTTCCCAAATTTATTTTCTATTAAATCCGACGTTCAATGATTTCGGATTTGTTCTTATAACTTAACTTTGAGTTTTCAGGACTCAAATAATATATTACGGCTCTCCCATATTATATTTATAATTAACTGATAGTAGGCTCTTAGTTTCACAAAGTTATGATAGAGATAGGTTTAAATGTTTCGTGGTTTATCTATAGGAAAAGGAGACAAATCATGTTTCATTTTCTAGGTTCGACATTCCTAATGTAAGGGAATTAACTTAGCCAATCAACATTTTCTTCCATCCTTTCTTTTAAGAGGGAAACCCATCATGGACACCCAAGAGTTGTCCACACCTCTCGGATAGTGTCAGAATAAAACCACGAAACCCTTTCAAATCGACTTGATACCGCCTCAGGTTCGTGTTAGCCTTACTTAAGTCGATTTGTGTCAGTTTTTAGATTTTCGCTTGTAATTTGGTGTAGATTTGGTTTTTGTCTTGATGAATTTATTTTAACAAAATATTACTTAAAGAGTTAGTTGGGAATAAAAATTGATTGAATCCGTCGCAGAGACTAAAGTCAATGTTAATTCCCGCGAATCCTTAGACCTACCTTTAATCTTCTTGACCCATTCATCAGTAAGTTGTGGCAGACAACAACGCCGGAGGCCCTTTTCCTTGCTCACCCGTTCACAGAGTTCCTTTATCACTCGGGGGTAGTCGCCCTCTGCGCTAAAAATTGGGTGTAACATCACCCCAAGCTGAAAGCCGAAACGTGTGGTGTGAGTAAATATATGCTGATGGACTTCCCGTATCCTTCAGATTTTTCTTTTATACCCGAAACTGTTGGGCCAATTCTGCAGATTTTACATCTTCTGCTGATTCAGTTGCTGGGTAAAACCACGCGGTGTCCGTTGTCAACCCAATTTTACCTGGAATGTATTTTTATATCACAGAAAAACTTTTAAGTAGGGTAAGTATATTTCGAACATTTTCAAGATAACGTAGAAATAAGTTTTCGACGAGTTGATCACTTTTTTGTAAAATACCACTATCCCCGAAATTCGTGAACAACGTGTCATGAAGTTAGAGTAGGAGCTGTGCTTACTGGAAGTGGTGAATTACACCCACAACGATGGCTTTTAGGATAGTGAAGTCAGTGGCGGTTGGTGCATATATGCAACCGTCCAGAAACTAATTCAGGAAGAATTGTTTTTCCTTAATCTTCAGAATCTTTGAAGTAAATCTGCTTCGTTTTCGAGGACTTGAAACAAGATCTCTCTCTGGAATGGGAAATGAGCACGAACAGAACTACTTTTCAACCCCTTACACCTGCACTGCCTGTAAAGCTCGACCAACAGCCTCCTTTCTGTACTCTGGACCGATGATCACACACAACACTGCCGCCATGCGTGACTCGATTCTGAAATTAACATTTTTTGTACAATGTGTATAAATAAAAAATATTTTCTTGTTAGAAATGCGTGTCAACTTGGTACTAACTTATATCCCTTTAAATCTTAAACATTACTGAAAATATGTGGACGGAAATATAAACTATTATGGGCTGAGTCATTTGCCTCAGAGTAAATATGACGTTGTTGCACAATTATTAGTAATTTTCATAGCTTGTGATGATGTAGGACTCGCGATCCTCCACTGGTGAATAGTCGTAAATATCCTACATGATCATAATAATGAACGGAGCCATATGGAAATTCAAAGACCGTTTGATCAAGGAACGTGCAATGAATTTGACTTCAAGAGGTATTACCAGAAGTATGTTTTACTAAAATTATAACAAAAAATTGGATAACTTTAACCTATAGTTTGCAGACAGGAAAACAACCATCAAGATCGCGTTTTTTGAGTTAGAGATTCCTGAATCAATCCTCTGCTCTAATACGTATAGAATTCCGATCCTGTAGCACTTACGTTACGATAACAGGTAGGGCTACTGATGATAGGGTCCATAAATATTCATCAAAACCAAAACCTTACTCGACTACTTGGACGGAGATCATCACTATCATTGAACAGATCTATGGTGTGAAACAATGTTAATCCGCCAAAGAGTCCATCCTTGCCATCAAACAAATATGTGAATCCAAAATCCTGAGAATAATAAACAACAAATCACGTTATATGCTACTCGAAGATATTAGAATGACGATAATTATTCATGATAGAACAACACAATACGAATAAAAATTTTCCGAGCACATCAATCCCTTGATCAACGAGCTCCCACACTACCAGATCCATGACCGAAATTATCTATCATGACGCCATTTTATAGACATAGTATTCGTTTGTAAAATATTATTGCATCCTCCTGCTTCTCAAAAATCAAAAACTGCCACCTTTAAATTCTTATCTGGAAGAAAAACAGCTCAATGATGCCCGAAAAGGTTTTTACAGTACGTCAACACAGCTCATGTACGACTTGTTAAATATGTGTACCTATTAAAAAGCTCAGACTTGGTTTCCTGTTCTCCTTCGGTGTATTTAGTGTAATATCTGAATTTATAAGTAGTTTCCTAGCCAACAATGGCCCTTAATCATGCGTGTCAAATTTGTGTATCACTACACACCTTTCTGACGTGGCCTGAATTCGTCGTTGTACATGTGGTACACATTAGCATGAGCTTTCAGAACGTTTCCAATAATCAAGTAATAGGTTCCTTGTTCACGCAGTTTCAGAAGCGGTGCACCGATTTCACATTCGCTCATACTCAGGCATATGTTCAATGGCTCGTTAAAGGTAGTCCAGATTTTAACCTGAAAAATTAAGACTTTTACTGTGAACATGTTATCACCGCCGTTCATATACAAAACAAACAGTAACGCTCATGACACGTTTTATAAAATACAAATCAAAGGTATTGTGTAAATTTACAAGGAGAAAATAGAACTACTGGCCAAATTAGTACATTCAATGTTATCTGTTTATTGGATAATTCATTATCTCTGCGTTAAGAAACCTGTTTGGAACATTGAAGTCACTGAAAAGCTTCTGATATTTTAAATATAGAGCACAAAATTTCGTAGAACCTCTACAATGTTACTGTTGAAAATCAAGGAATACAACCATAACAGAAAAATATTAGAAAAGAAGATATTAGAAGCATTATTTGGAACACTGAACAAGCAGTGAAGGAAGTTAAAGAGAAATTTGTAAATAAACTACATTACACCAACAGAATATTTGGAAGACTTGTCAAATGGTATGAAACCGAGTACAATATCACCGTTAATAAAATAAAAACTAAATTAATAGATTGCAGTCAAAAATAAAGTGATACAAAGAATATCATAAGATGATAATTTTACGGAACTAGATGATTTTTATATGCCGACCTCCCGTGGTATAGAGAACAACGTCGCTGTCTCACAACACAGAGGTCCCGGGTTCGAATCCTGACATGGGCATAGATGCTTGTGGCGTCATGTCAATGGAAACTGGGACTAAGACTGCTGGAGAATCGATACACTAAATACGTATCACTTCAAATTTGATACGTAGTCGACCTGGTAGCCCAAGGTCCTCAATGGGCTGCAGAGCCAAGGACGAAGAAAATTATGATTTTTGCTAATTGGGCAGTTGAATAACCAATTATGATAGTAAAAGACAACTAGCTATAAATTGTCGGGTATCACAAGTATGGAAAGCTTTGGTTAGTAGAAAATCTTTTTTTTAAATGCGTTAGTGGGGAACGTTGCGTTTTATGGACAGTTGACAGTGCAGAACAGAAAATAATAGAAGCCTTTAAGCTTATATGCTACATGTGAATGCTGAAAGTCAAAGTGGCAGATCGGGTCACAAATCAATAAGTCTTGAAGGCAATTGATGAGGAGAGAAAGTTATGGAGGACACTGATAGACTAATGAGCTACATTTTGAGGCGTTAAATTAGTACTAGACGAACGTGAATGCGGTAGGAATAAAAGAGGAAGACTAAGACTAGAATATACAACGCAAATTAGGCTGCAGTTGAAAATATTAGCGCAGGGCAGCTTCATCAAACCAGGGTGTGTGTGTGAACTGATTACCAGAGCAACAATAGAATGTGGAGCATCCTAATACAGCAAAACATACTCAGAAAGTAGATGCAGTTCTTAACGTTGATGTAAAAACATAAGGAGGAGTAACAGATCAGAGAAGTATACACAAGGAGTTGAAAGGTATTACATTGAGAATGGAGAACCACAACCAACTATAGTCTGTTTAAAATAATAAATCCAACTACCTTTAATGGTCGAAAAGCGTGTGACCTTGAATCGTCGAATGACTACCCACTAAATTAATAGGCTCGTCAAGCAGCGTTGCTGTGATTTTAGGATTCAAGGTTACACCCCTCTCGCGCCTTAATTTTTTTTGGGGGGTAAACAGGTTACATGAGGCCACCGGCCTTCTTATTTTAAACATGACAGAGAGCGTACCCGATCACCATAGTTACTGAACAAAACCCTGGCGTAATCCTGGAATATGTCTATAATCTCAGGATTCGTCCACCCTCCCATTTCTTGCAGCGGTTGCGGAAGATCCCAATGGTACATCGTTACCACTGGTTGTATTCCGTTAGCTAACAGCTCGTCTATAAAGTTGCTGTAGAAGTTTACACCAGCCTGGTTTACAATGTGAGCCATGCCAGTGGGCAAGATGCGTGGCCACGATATAGAAAATCGGTAAAAGTCCACCTGGAAATATGAAAGCCATCTTCAAGGACTGTAAATATTTATGTAATTAAACCTCATGGGTTTAAAACATTAATAAATATTATTTATTAATTTCGTTAATTGTTTTAGAAGATCTTTAGGCCAAAATATGCCATAATTATCTAGATAAAGAAAGATTTAATTTTTTATAAATTTAATACAATCTTATACTCTTTTGCCAACATTTAATATATTAAAATATTACAAATTAATTAAAATAAAATGACCACGCCATAATAATGAATCTTGCAGACATTCAAATTTGGGAGCTGTGTCTATAGGACAGCAAAATCTGCAAAAACGTGTTATGTGAGCTAACAATTCCCCAATTCAAAATTCAACGCTAAAATCAATTAAGAGACAAAGTGCAATAACATTTTAAGTGCAAATTAAATAGACAGTTGAGAAACCTCAGACTGCTTACGCTGGGAACGCCATTATTTGCATTTATACCATTGTTCCTGGCTAATGTAACCCGGCCATGCTTTATATATTATGCATTGTTTATAGAGGTTGACTTCAAGAGAAATCTAGAGAGAAGATTCCTCATTTTATCACGAATGATAAGTTATAATATTAAAGGGAGTTACTATAAATTTAAAAATGTCAATTATTTTTAGATTTCTCTGCCTAGTTTTTGAAGCATTTGAAATAGTTTATTGGCTATTTCCAGGCGGAGCAATAATTTTTTGGTCTAGAGTATTGATATTAGCCTCATTGTGAAAGTATGAAGTTTTTATTTTAAATTTTATGTTGATGGTCCATCTGAGACATCTATTTTGGACTCTCTGTAAAAGTTTGATGTGTGAAGGGGCCGTCAAATCCCCAAATTGCAATAATACGTTGCTGTTCCAGTTTAGGACTTGAAGTTGTCTAGACATACTATATAAAATTGGTTAAAGCTTCCAAGATAATATTGACTTTATCAAGGCCAGATTTGGTCTGTTTAATTTTATTGAAAATGGAAGTTAATGTTGATATGCCATGTTTAATCCAACTTAATATATCAGAGAAGGACTTGAGGTCGGAAGAAGAATAGAGTTTGGTGGCATTACGAGCATTTGTTTTTCCGTAGTTATTGAGACAGGTCCATCACCTCTCAGCGCAGAGGAGTAAGATATATTGTTTTCTAATTTTCGGTATTATTGGATTTCTGTTCCTGGAATGTTTTACACGCTTCACAGACTTGGTAGTTTGATGAATAGTTTCCGTTACATATAATTAAAACACTTTAGCTCAGTATTTATTCTACAATCACAATCATTAGAGGCGTGTTGGCCAATACACCTTACACAATTAGAGGGTAAATAAAAGCAGTTTCCCGTGTGGCAGACTCTTTGGCATTTGTGACATTGTGCTGGTTTTTCTGAACCTCTGTATTTTGATATAAAAGAACGGATCAATTTTTTTAAATAATATCCAGGTCGCTATTTGACTTATAATATAAACTCCCAGGGGAATAATGAGACAGTTAGGATGTTTTTTTAAAACTGATAAATAGTTTCGATACGGATATCATATACTTATACTCTTCCTATTTCGTCTTTAATCTTTAGCTAAGAAGATCTAAGAGTTTTTGGTCAGATGTGGGGTGAGTGAAATAGTCTTGACCTTTAAAATTTAAAACTTGATCGTAATATAAGAAGGATTGAATATGTATTCTTAGGAAGCTGTATGTGAATAATCTTAACGTTATTTGTATATTTAGCTTGTATAGCTTGCTTGAGTAATAGCTTTATAGTCCGATATTTTATAGTACTTAATCGAGACAGTTTTTCCATTTTTGAATAAGATTTTATTTCAATATCATTTGAAGCATTAGCGGAAGATTTCTTGTTGATTCTCCGTGTGGGAGTATTAACGTCTGATGTGTCCCCAGGATTGTCGTCTGAGAGTGAGTCGTATATGTTCTTCGATACGAAAGTAACCTTAATTGTACTTCTTTTGCATGGTCTATGTTTTGCTATTTTCAGAATGTGCCATGCAAGATGACAGTCCGCAGTCGACTCGGTAGGCCCAGACCCTCAATGGGCTGTAGAGCTATGGAGAGAGAGATGTTTTGCTATTTCCTCTTTTGAATTGTTGAGATTTTGGTATTGTGGATTATGGGGCGTCAAGAAACATTGACTTCATTAGGGTAGTGACATTTGATATATGGGTTTCCATATCTAGAGAATCCAGTTTTTAAATAAATTATTTAACAGGAACCTAAAATTGTATTAACCCTGATATAATCCGAGCAGCTGTTGCACACACTATGGGCAATTAGGGTGGGATATGTTATAAAAACGACGACAGAATTTACGTCTCGGGGCTCTTTTTAAAGCATACGCAGGCCAACAATCCTGGGAAGATATTGCATCAAAGTCTTTAGAAGTAAATTATTTCAGTAGAGGGGATCATCATTGTAACATTGGGCAGTGTAGCTTTAAAACTGACGTTGGGAAGTTTTCATTTTTAAATCGGACTGTAAGGGATTGGAACAATTTACCTGCAGAAGTTTTCGAAACATTCCCTGCCAATAGTAACGTGTTTCAGGGAAGAATTAGGAAGAGTAGTGAAGTGCAAGTGTAGTGAAGTGTAGTGTAGTGTAGTTTAGTGTAGTGTAGTGCGACGAAACAATATATGAATAATGGGTACTTTTTATCTTTTTTTGTTAGGATTTAATTTAATTTATATTATATTAGTGTAATTATTATTTGTAACATTTTATTTTTAAGTTTATTTTTTGTAATTGCCACCGAGTGCCACTCAATTGCAGTATTAATAAATTCAATTCAATTCAAATACTACAACATCAACGACATTATGATGACCGTAACACCGCGACGCAAACGTGGGAGACCAATATTTGCTGTCAGAGCTATCTTTGCAGATAGATGGCATTTCCCAGGTATTTATACCTGAGGCCAATATCAGCCTTGTTCTCCCAAACGTTACATGAACAATATTAGAGAATCGAAAACATACAAATGGTGAATGCGACAATGTGGCGAGCGACACCACGAAAAGCACAAACGTGAGAGAATAGTTTCTGTCAGAGCTATCGTTATAGATAGACGGCTTTACTCAGGTATTATTACCTGAGGCCTGTAACAGCCTTATTCTCCGAGAAGTTGTGTGACAAGTAGGGTAGGAAGAAAAATACATGCTTGACGAATTTCACTGCAACGATTAGCAGCACAACAGACGTAGACGTGGGAGACAAGGAATTTCTCTCAGAGCTATCTTTATAGATAGATGGCGTTTCCCAGGTATAAATACCTGAGGCCAATAAGAGCCTTGTTCTCCTAAACGTTACATTAGTAGTAGTATTGAATTTAAACACGCCCTTGGCAAATGCGTCAAGCCAGCCACTGACAGCTCGCACGATACAAGAAACACAAAATAACGGGATACAATCTAAAACGAAAGATAACGTAGCACTGATTAAACAATCCTAGGACGAACAACGTTAATATTACACTTAACTATACGACCTAAGTCTAAGTTGAATACGAGTAACGGATGATAGCCTAATAAGTATATTTATTAATACCAGAAAACCTGATATTAATACTAATAATACCTAAACAGACATTAGATCACTAAATTAGGCAATAAAATTAACTTAAAGAATGAACCTAAGAAATATTCTTATTTACGCTAATGGCTCACTTTGGCGTCCACTCGCTACCATGGCTATGGTCAGAATGTGAGAATTTTCTATTCCAGTCGACTTTGACGCCGCATATTGGTCTAAATTTAACCTCTTCCTTAGGAAAACCATTCCTATGGTCATTAAACTCTCAACCTTCCTGTCAGATCTTCAACAAATAATCTAATCTTCTCTGCAAATCCCCTGGAATGCTCCAACGTTCCAGTTGCCTTTTAATTATTTTTTCTCCGAGTATTATTACATTGTAAGGGATACTCACTGTTTGGAGCTCACACAGAAACAATAGCCTATGGGATCGGCGAATAGGATAAATGGGGATGAGGATAGTTAAGCTCCTCGTATGGCCAAAGAAATGTTTACTAAGGTTCGGTTCTATTCACCCCATCACGGATACGCCTACTGAATTCAACGAATCCAAGGTGAATAGCTATCCGACACGTAAACAGGCCGAGGGATATCTATGGTGCACCGAAGTACAACTCTTCACGGAAAAATCACAAATAACACGAATCGTTGGAACCGGGACTAGTCAACTGTTCCCCCTTATCCACTCGGTGTGCGAGAGAAAACAAACAGTGAGCGAAACGGGTTCTGGCCGACCAGAGTTATCAGCGCTATAGGCGGCGGAACCAAAAACCATTCACGCAACAGCCGTGAACACACCAAATCGAATATAAGAACTATGAGACTAGAAGATTAATAACTATTATCTGGCGTGTTTCCTTGTTGCCGAATCCTACCCCGAGCTCTTTGACGCACTGCACATCTTCCTTGTACCGATGATACGAATCACAGGCCACGTCTCCGGACTCGCCGTTGCTAATCACGTCTGATCTCTCGTGGCATAAACGGTCCCAAATAGACTCCCCCTTACCTGGAAAATAAATCAGAGCACTGTGACAACTACTATCGGAATTTGGCGGCCCAGAAAGGTAAGCGATGAAAGTCGTAGGTTACAGACAGCGGTAATAAAAGTCAAACGCGACGGCGCGACTGGGGTTTTCCCGAGTACCGTGAGATTTGGTGAGCAAGGGTGGCTAAGCTAATTAAAAATGTATTCAATCGGTGTACATTGTAATAAATAAATGTTAATATAATTAACATTGTTAACGATTCTTCATTCATTATAAAATAATATCTCCCACCCAATTCATCTCAACGTTTTCCTGCGAGCTCTCTTGTGCAGAAATTCCCACGAACCAAAACCTTGATTTCTGATATACAGAAAAAAAAGTCGTGGTTCATAGAGAATACATTTATCAATTACAATTACTTTCCGAACTACATATTTCTGTGGCTAAAGCAATAGAATAACTAAAACAAAGAAGTATACAAATTACAGACATCATTTAGTGATATAATAAATACCACAAATTTCTTTATATCCAAAGCTTTTTGTGTAATTTAGCTTCTTCTTAGAGTTAAAAATACTTTATGTATTACTATTTATGTTATATTTAGAACTATGTAATTCAAGATTTTAAAATATTCGGAAAAAGACACATTCACAATTTGTGAATTTTATTCAGGTTTCAATTATAGAAAATAAAAAAATTGAAGATTTAGAAAAGAGTTGTATTACTTTATTTACCTCTAACTATTACAAACACTGATATGCGAAATTTGAGTAAAAATATATGCGAATTTTAAGCAAATTTTGTTCGTTCAACATTCAATGGCAAAGAATACTGTATACGAGAGTGAAAAACGCCCAAAGACGGGAATAATAAAGTGAAAAACAAAATTTTAGTACCACGAAGCAATAATTATGGTTTGTAAGATACAGTTCATTTAGTTCAACCGAGTTTTATCAAAATAATTTGAATATCGTAAATACTACAAAATAATACGTTTTCAGAAGGAGCATTAAATTAACTTAACCAAAGATAAAAATCAATCTCCGTTTTATTATTGCAACAAGACGACGGCCAACATACATCTTACTTTGTAATTAAATAGTCTTGTGATTACGAAAAGAAAATCTGTAAAATTTCACATATTCGTTTTATAATCAAATGCAAAAGTTTTGTTCAATAGCTTTAAAATAACTGTTACATGATGTATTATTTACTTCAGTAACTTCATTCTCTGTTCGAACAAAGTACTTAATTTCTTCTATAAAAAATAATGTTTAGGCATTTGCAGTTTTCTGTGCGGTTATTTAGTTTCCTATAAAGTTTTATTGTTACTATTTATTCGATCAGCAATCAAAAATATTATTTATATGAGCTAATGTGTTGACTTATGAGTGTTACGTATGTCAGGAAGAAACCTCTTTGAAATACATATTTGTCCTTATTAAATTATTTATCCGCTCCTATTTTCAAAATTTATAATTTTTTTAACTGAACTACGTAAAATAGTTTTAATTTTAACTTAATGCCATAAGGTCAACAATGAATATTAAAATATTCATCTCCTACCGTCGACATTCCAAGCTCCTTCAGTCTGATAAGAAGATGAAGCGACACCGAATAGAAAACCAGGAGGAAAGTTAAATTCCCTACCACTCATCCCTACCTGTCGACAAAAAGAAACAAAACCTGCATCACAAAGAAAATCAATAAATCTTAAAATGTATAATTTTGTGCAATTTTAACGTTCGACATTATAATGCATCTTCACGGACGGTAGTTGGTAATCGAGGTTCAAACTGTAGGCTAGCATATTTTCCAAAATAGGAATTCAAAGACTGAAGTCAATTTTGAATTTTCGTTGTGCAAGCTAATGCTGACTTTTTTAAAAAAAAAATTATTGAAACAGCAATTAATTTGCTTCCATAAAGTAACGTTACCTGTAAGGATTTTGTTAATATTGACTCCATTTATCTACCCATTACTGATTAAAGAGGTCCTGCAGGCATGCGTTTGCTGGTATTGGATATTTTATTGTTATAGTAACTTTGTCGTCAGTGAATATTCCTGTAATTGTACCCAGTAGTTATGAGACATTCAACATGAAAAGACAAACTGATACTTTGAAACGGTGTATTTGAATGTTTGCGGGAAGGACAACTGACAACAAAATTAGGTCTGACGATAGCAATAAAAAGTTACTACACACGAATGATATGCATTGAGTGTGTGAAAACTGCATAAATATTCACTAATACAAGTTATTCCAGGATTGGAAAATGTAGACAAATGACAGCTGATATTCTGACGCAAAGAATTTAACTTTGTCGCCAGAGTTTAAAAAAATTCCGTTAATCAAAATACTGGTAATTAATTCTTTTAATATAACTATATGGTTATTTAGTGATTCTTGCTATGGAAATCTTCCTTAACAAAATAAAATTTTATACCAATTTTATTGAGTGCGTAGTGTTTCACATCCTCTTGAGTACAAATATACTTTTAATTGCACATCTTCAATTTTATGAATCCGAGAATTTGCACTGACTTACCGTAGCTATTCTTTCTGTATTACAAATCTGGGTACTGGACTGTGCTACCAACCAGTTACTTTAAGCATTTACAGACAATTTAGATAACGGTTATCAGTATGCCTAGACAACTTGAAAAAATGCAAAGTTGGACGTCTAAGAATAACGCAAAAAACTTGTGTGTTTGAGAGGTTTAAAAACAAGATAGCAAATATCGATACTGATGTTATGTTCATATGATTACACAAGGCATTCTGATACTCCAGGAAACTAACGATTTTCATTACTATTACGTACGTTACAATGAAGACACCTTATAAAAAGTTTCTTTTAATTGATGCCCAATCATGACAACATTAATGAATATGATCAGGCCGTTACTGATGGTGCAAAAATATTAAAATTCTGAATCCCGTAACTTACAGCATGTATGTCAGAACAATGTCTGCTGTAACAATGAATTTTCACACAATTTGGTTGGCTAAAATCAAAATTAAATGCATTATTGGCTAATTAGATAATAAAATGATTAATACAAATAATTGCGAAGTAATTTACAAGACTTTAAATAATACTAGGTGGATCTCCAATAGGAAATCCGTTATCCCCCTTTTTTAGCAGATATTGTGATGAGAGATTTGGGAGTCTTGTTCTTAGATTTTAAAACATTGACCTACTTCGGATATTTTTTGCACCATTCCAAAAAATTAATTAGATAATTTAATTAAAATTTTCAATAAAAATACCAAAATTTAAATTTTACTTGTGAAATAGAACTTAATTTTCTAGACTATGATAATGTTATCAAAACAACAACGTATTCTGGAAAAGTTTTTACTTGTATGTCAAATCATCTGATTATCCAAAACATCTAGTCGATAAGACTATTAAGTTGTTGTATCACAAATGCTAAATTGAAAATATAATTAAATCAAGTTAATTATATTCTATTCCAAAATCATGCCCAATAAATGTCATTAAATAAACACGCCAAATTTAGATTGGATAAAATCAGGTATTTTGAAAACAATTTATCAGTTTAAAACAGTAAAAAACCGAAAATTGAGTTTTAAGTTTTACCATATATTGGAAACATGTAATATAATTACTGTGTTTTATGTTATTTTTAAAACTATAGTTTTAAATTTTGTAAAAACATCAAATAAAATCAAATTATGATTAACAAAATTAATTGTTTACATTGTAATGCAGTGCGAATTGGGCAAATAAAGAGAAACCAAAAATTGTGAATAAATAGTTACAAAAATAATATCATATGTGATATTCAAAAGTACACATATAAATAATCAGAATTTTGATTGGCAAAACATGAAAGTCTGATGAGCAAAATGTTCCGTATCAGGTGCATGACGCAAAAACTTAATAACACTCTCTTGCTACAATAACTTAATTTTTGTTTTATTTCCTTTGCCATTTTTGAAAATTAACAGCCCACAGTACTTCCAAATTGTGAAACAGGTGTTGATGCACCCTTTAAAATATCCCATCAATTTTGGAAAGCAGATTATCTAAAGTATCACATAATAAATTATTCCTTTGATTATATGCTCCTGTTTGCTTTGTTGCAGTCACTATTGGTGGCCAAGAAAAGTTTCCAAATGTCACTGCATAAAAAATTATTCAACAATGCAAACATTCTACATATCACAAGCTATAAAATGTTGAAAACTCCTGTAGCATGCTAAAAAGATATAATGCACTTTCTCTTGAGAGCTCACTAAAAATATTACTCATACTTGGTATACATGCCACAAGGAAGATATTACCCTAGTTTTAAGTAAAAGAAAAACTTAGTTTGCCGATGATATTGTAGTAATAAGGGAGTCAGGGGAAGACTTGGAAACCATAATAAATGGCATGGGCTTGGTCCTGGAGAAAGAATTCAATGAGGATTAAAACAGGGAAAACCAAGGTAATGGAGTGTAGTATAGGAAACAGTGGAATAACAAAAGACGTTAGATTGGGAAGGGACATATTGAAGTTAGGGAATTCTGCTACCTGGGAAGCATAATAACTAGGGTCGGTAGAAGTATAGTAGACATAGAGTAGGATAGCACAGAAAGAGAGAAATGTACTTACTGTTAATATAAGTGTGAATATTAGGAATTCATTGCTAAAAATATTTGTATGGAGAATGGCATTGTGTGTGTGTGAAGCATGGGCAATAGAAGCCTTTGAAATGTGGTGCTATAGGAGAATGCTGAAAATCAGATGGGTGGATAGAATCACTAATGAGAAAGTTCTAAGCAGAATAGGGGAAGAGAGAACAATAAGGACTTTGTTGCAAATGTTGCTGTTTGCTCATAGGAGAATGCCTGCAAATATCATGATGTGCGTGCTGATCTAGATGATTCACTAATGAGAAAGTTCTTAAGCAGAAATAGCTGGAAGATTGTCGAGAACCCCAATAAGACTTTGACCCAGCTCAGATAACACAATATCTTTAATAAACTGGTTTTCAGGAGTAGAAATACAGATACAAATGGCATTCTCAAAACTTCATGAAACCTTGAAATATGAACACATCCTTCACAAGTGCATAACATTAAAAATGTAGTTTTTTCTTTTTCTTCTCATACCTAATTAAGATATATTTGTGTTTAAAAGTGAAGTTTAACCATAGATATCCCTGTGATAGTGTGAAAAAAAATAGCACTGCTTTCTAATACTTCCCAATATGAGAAGAAATGGAATTTATGTTATTCAACTAACTTTTCCTCGTTTTACAAATAATGTTAACCAAAGCTTTCATTCAAAAAGTTTATTTCAACATTACAAAGTAAAAATCTATAATTGCAAAAGAGATTCAGATATTTCAACAATAAATATGTTTATGTCTTAGACTTTAGTTCACTCACTATATTCATATAGCCTTGAAATGTTTCATACTACATTTGTCAAAAAATAAAGAGCACTATTCACAAAAATGACAGTTCTCATATGAAAGCACATTTATAAGCTTGCTTGACCCATGATTAGATGCTGATTTTCAGCATACAACTGCTTCACAGATGTCAGATCATCATCAACATTTAATTCGAGTACAGGGGCTGGGGCATTCCCTGATTTCATCAGCCAATGTTCGTATGCATCATGTAATTCAGTTAGGTAATTCAGAGAAACTGTCGATTCTTCAGACCTATTACGCAGTTTGATTCGTTCATACACAGTGGAAGGTGAACTTCTCAAGTAAACTGAAAAACAAATGGTTCACATACACTAACAAAAGTAAACAATAATGATAATAATTTGAGTGGTATGCAGCCAAAATATAAACCAGAATTAAGTTTGTTTCGTTTATGTTAAAAATCAAGCCATTAAATCTGAAACTCTAAAATGAATGATACAGTATACAATAGCATAACCAGCTCAACTTAACTATCTGGAGGCTATTGTATTAAACATGCAATTAAAATAACTCAAATCTCAATAAAAACTATCTTTACACATTAAAATGCTTGCAACTTTCTGTAGAAAAATTATTACCTATAAGATCCAGTTTAATATCCATATTTTCTTCAATCCAATTGTACCATTCACATAAAACTGCATATTCTGGTTCTTGAAGAAATTTATTTTTGTAAGCCATCTCAACAAAACAGTATCTGTAATTCAAAACTTATATAAGTTCCCAAGAACTAAATGATGATAAAACTTTGGGACACAATGAAGTTACCGATTATTCTGTAGAGATCTTTCAAACATCTGAACAGGTTTCAATGATTTTTGATTTTGTATATTTAGCCTGCTCAGTTGAACATAGCTCTGGAACATAAAATTCCATCGTCCTATGTTTTTATAAGACAGATCCAAAAGATTGTGGCCCTGAACATCTCTCCAGAGGTCGACAGGTTCCTATAAATTTTAAATAAGCGGCTAAAAGATACGCAAATAATTAATATGTGGTGCTTACTTCTAAGAAACTACAGCTGTTAAATGTTATTCTTTTAAAATCCAAAAATATAAAATTTGTAGCAAGCTCGTCAATATTTTTCTAATTTTACAAGCACAAGTATAATAAAGTTTAAACAATTACACTTTTTACTATAAATACTTACTAAATACGTGTCAATGTCGGGGGAACTCTCAAAGTGTCTGATCAGTGTTGATTTACCACAAGCAATATTGCCTTCAATCGATACCCTGAACGGCTTATTCTCTTTATTTATAACATCCATAGGAAATAAGCAAGCTGCGAATCTTTTAGGTATATTCCCACATATATGTTTAACGGATCCTATGTGCCTGGGCAGTTAATTAGAACTTTTACTAGTTAACAGACCATTAAACACATATAGTTATAGTTGTGCAAAGTTTTCGGGCAAATTTGAGAGTCATAATGTTCTCCAAAACGTATACTCCATCTTACCTCTGTGTAATACTCGGTATTGCACTTATTTTGTAAATCATCTGCAATTGGCGCCAAACAAACATAAAAACTGTCTAAAAATGCCAAGTTATACCAACCTTACAGATTGATAACCTCTAAAATAAAAATCGAAGTAAATCAATGAAATCCTTCCTCATTAAACAGTTATGTAAATCATTTAAATAGTTTTTAAAAATGTATAAGCACCTTGTATAATGAATCTACGTATTTAATACATATTAAATGTGAATCTTACCAGATTTATTCCCTTCCTAATAAATATTTGTATTCGATCCTGTGTGATTAATGACTATATATAGAACTAATTATTTTTCCTTATTTTATCAATATGTGTATTCAACGAATGTAATTAATACTATTGAAAAAGAAATAGTGTCTAAAAGACACAATAGTATTTCTTTGCGTCTAAAGAATTCTATATTTTATATTTCGTATAGCATAATTTTATAATTAGCAATGAACTTCTTCCAATATTGTATAGTACAATTCAAGGAAATATGATGCAAAATATACTCTGACACAATTACATTACAATTAAGTGAAAGAATGGAACGATTCGATACAATGCCAGTGCAAATGTTGATTTTGCGTAATATAAATAAGGAACAAAAATATTCAATACTTGGTCTTAAATAAAACGTGACGATGTAAACCGATAAGTGTATTCGTTTTATTGTACTTTATACCATTTATGCACATAATAAAGAACAATATAGATCCTTGTGGCACACCATATTCACTATTTAACATGTCAGAATTTTATGTCCCCGGGGTTTTTATTGAAATCTATTTTTTTTTCTGTGACATAGGTAGGATTCAATTATGCTATAATTTATCTAATATTTTATCCTTACAAGTACAATTAAAAGCTTTTTATAAATCTATTTTTGAATCTACATGAACACTTTCACATCAAAGGTTACAAGAAACATAAATAAGTTTTTTCTTTTTACTCTACATATTTCGTCCTGAATCATTATCTTTACACATTTGTCACAATAGCAATGCAGATATTCCAACAGTATGATTATAAAAATGAAGTTAGTCATTTAAACAAACTTTATTGTCATTATAATTACATCATCAGAGTTTTCATGAAAAATATGCAAACAACAAAATTATATAAGTAACAAAAATAGTTTCTTGTTCCTATATAATAGAATACATTCACAATCAAAATGTGTATATATTTTTAAAAAATTTAGGAAATAATTTTTAATTGTGAAAATCATTGGTTTTTCATCTTCTTCAATTTTGTTTTATGAGATAGTTTGGAAATACAAGTCTTACATACAAAATATAATATCAACAAAATAAAGAACATAAGTATTCCCAGAATTGACAAAATATCTAGTAAGAGGTACTGAGGCCAAGTAAGGGATAAGGCTGCTGAATGCAAATGCCTAGCTCCATTATGCCTCAATACATATTCAATCCAATATGTAGCTCGTTTAAGGGGTGTCTCTTGTTGATCCTTGAAGATTTCAGACAAATGCTGAGCTTTTTTAGAATACCTAGAAGGAAATATTATAATTTCAATTTCAATTTCCTATTAACTAATTTATTTTGTATCACTATCAGTTATAAATCAAATCTATTTCATGCAAAACATTTTGGCTTGACTTGTAAGCTAGGATAAATGTGTTTTCTGCAAATACTATGAAGAAACTAAATAGTGTTCAGGTTTCTAAGATTAATAAGATGAAGTCTAAGTTTAATTACAACCACTGCTTGTAAGGAAGGAGAGTGTCCATAAGGGAAGGTGGAGGAAAGTGGAAAGGGGTGGTATAGAAATAATTTGACAATTGCTACGATGTTGTCATATCTATAATTCTTGGGCACTGAATTTTAGGATGGTCATTGGGTTAGTACAATTCATATTTGGTCCCCACTGACATGAAGTGAGATGAGGAATAATCAAGTTTTCTGCCATACATTGAAGATCTTTATCTACAACAGTAATTATGATGCATAAAAAATTAATTTTATTATATACTGAAGAGGATTGTAAACAGTTTCAAAATTAAAGAATGATTGTTCTCCCAGTGAATCTGTTGAAAATAGCATTCTTGGGTTTCAACCTGGGTCAGTTTGTATGAATAATTCAACATTTCAATGAGTAGCTCCATCATTGTCCTCAGCTAACTAATGCCAAGGCTGGGCTTGCCTCATTTATATCTGGCCATCTCGTCCCTACCACTGAGTCCTGGGGCATCTGTTCCATGATCCTATTGACTGACCTATTTTCCTCTCATTCTGTTTTCATTCTTGCTAAGACCAAAATCACAGATCACACTAGGGACTGGTGGAACAGTGTGATAACTTAGGCGGTCAGGGTTGGGACCTCAGACAACCTTTTGAAGAAGGATACCAGATTCCAGCTTAGCAAGGCTTGGAGCCTGATCATTGCAAAACCTGGCCTTGGCATCAGATACCTGAGGACGATGATGGAGCTAGCCATTCAAACATTGTATTATTCACATGAACTGACCCAGGTTAAAACCTACGAACGCTACCTTCAGTTTCAAAATTGTTGAAGCACTTAACTGATATAATTTCACATTGTCTGATTAAATTAAAATAACTTGGCTTAATTCACTTACTTTGGGTTTTTTAGTATTTCATTAACAGCCCACAGCACAGATTCTTCAGTAACATTGTCAAAGTTAAGTTTTAATGCATAACCTTGTCTTTGTGCTCTGGCACTGTTTAAGTGCTGATCACCAAATACTGGAATCCCAACAACAGGTACTCCGTGGTACACTGACTCTTGTAGACTCAGCTTTCCACCATGAGATATAAACATTTTAATGTTTTTATGAGCTGAAAATAAATGAAGTAATATTAACATTAATTATTTGTAAAGTTAAATAATTGAGACAAGTGTAACAGCAGCACCCTTCTCTTTGTTTTATAATTTGTAGCAAACTAAATGTTCAAGTAACAATTGAATTCTATTTGCTTGCAAAGTAGAATCTTATATAAATTTACAATTTTAATGCAAAAATATAATTAAATATTATTAGAATTTAGAAGAAACAAGGATGAGTAGTCAAAATGGATAATTTGTATACTGAGTAGTCAAAATGGGTAATTGGATGTTGCTTCTGGTCACCTATGATTTTGAAAGTAAATGATACTTTTATATTATTTGAAAATTTTTTGCAAGCAAGATTTGTATTCCATACTTTGGCAGAATTTGGATCATGCACACAGTTGCCAGCCCACAAGCTGGTACATGGGAACTTATACTATTATATACCACATCCAACAAAGACACATTAATATATAAATTGAAATATAATAAAATTTTGAATGTACTCAACACACAAACATTGTACTTATTTAGTTTCAATGAAGTCAGAATATTTCTCATTAATTTTCAATGATGAGTTGAGCTAACCATTCACATCATAACCACTTTAATTTTCTTGTTTTGAAACTTTATCACATAAAGAAGGGAAAATAAGAAATATTTGAGTAAATAAATACATACAATGCAGCAATATATTAAATATAGATAATTATGAATCATTAAAAAATAATTTCTTAAGGGGTCTTAAAATCATCATGAATAACTGGAAATATCAATTTGTTTTATTTTTACTCAATTTACACTCATCAAATCCAAGACAATTTTTTAATAATTAATTCCAGATAACTTTTTATCTAATAATTTCATATTAGGTAAAACACTCTAACACTAATAGATAAATTGAAAGTATGTTAATATTATTTGAATACACAACACACCTAGTATATCTGACTGAGGTAGCCACTTTGATAAATGTACATTGCTTGGCAAGCCTGGCATTGTTTCCTGGTCCCACTTCCATAATATACGTTGTTTCAATTTGGAGAATGCTGAAATAAAAGCAAGTCTTTTGTCTTCAGGCATTAGTGCACTTGCCAAATTTGTACCCAGACTGAAAAATATGGCTCCATCATTAGCTTCATCCAAATATTTCTTTAATTCCTGAAATGTGTAACATTAAACATGTGTAAATACTATTCTTCTATGCTTTGAATAAAATAATGTTCGAATTAAGAACATTTCAGAGTTGTTGCATAATTTTCATATAAATTAAGTGTAAATCTTGGTTTTAGAATTTAATTGACTATTATTGTATAAATGTGAGTAAATCAATGCCTATGAGACTGCAAGGTTGTAGTATGAGTTACAGGATCCCATTAATCATTCCAGTAGCTTTAATATGCTATGTGTAGAATATATCTAGCAAATAGTATAAGTACAAATGTATGGGAGAGATGTAATCAATACATAAAATATTGAAGACCATTATCCACTAAATGGGAAAATATGTTTAAGACTAGACAAACTATGAAAATGATAAAGAGACAAGTACTGGATAATAGATTGTATTATAATGAATTAATAGGGGGAGGCAGAAGACTCTATTTTGCCAAGTAATTTTTTCTTGGAAATTGCTATAGATACAGCAAGTAAATGGTATTACGCTAACCACATATCACTCCAAATTTGATTAATACTGAGCATACCAGTTTTTTTGTCATTCTTCATTTTCAGTATTTGCTCTATGCCATAAAATATTAAGACTGCGCTTTGGGAAATTCAATGAACAAAACCTTATCTCACATATTGATAAATACTACGTGCTAACTTTTTGTTAGAAAAGTAAATATCATAGATTACAACATATTCACAAGCATAATCAAATTTACTAGTGGTCAAGTTTCATGTTTTTACATTTATCTCTAAAAATAAACATCACACTATCCACTAATGGTGAAATATGAACAAATCAAAATACTTAATTACTCGTCTTAGATTACTTGTACAAAAGAATTTTGCAACTTCATAAATTTGTTTGCCATATGTCCAACAGAAGGCACATTGAGTATTAGAAAACTTAATTATCTTTGGTATCTTATGATAAAAGAAGCAACAACTACTGCTTACCAAAGGAAGTTCTTTTGCAACCCTTAGGTGGAGACCTCCAATTTCTATTGTGTTGGGTGTTAGTGGTGTTGGGTAATCAAGTGATGGATGAGTGTTTATAAATAACAGAGAAGCATTTTTTCGAATATCTGATACACTAGGTAGTAAGTCAGAATGCTTGAGGTAAGTTTTCATTATGGCATTAGCTTTGGGTTCAAAAATAAATAATCGAGAAAGCTTTGCAAAAATAAAAAATAACGTATTGTCCAACCGTTCAAAAAATGTCATTTTGTCATCATAATCAACATACATATCAGGTATGTATGAGCAAGTTATTGGGTTTCCAACTATTTCTCCATACATTGCAGATAATGTATTTGGACTAAGGTAAACCAATGGAGCATTATATTTGTAAACAAAACCAAGGAAGCTGTCACTCAAAAATGGTTGCATGATCACAAGGTCAAATTTCTCATCAGAATTCAAAAAGGTTTGTATATCATTTGACTTGATTGCAGCCTCACTCATTATTGGCCAGCCATTCATAACACTGATTACTACTGAATATTTACTTAAATGACCAGAATCATAAATATTTCCTTGATCACTTTTTGCTGAAAAGAAAAGAATATTATTCTTCCTGTTCAATAATTACAAAATATTTATAAGCAACTTTGTGTATGTCTCAGCACTTACATAAATTACTTAAGGACATTGCCCCTAGATCAATATTCTTAATATTAGGGTTTTGTAACTCTTTTCCATTATAGCTTAAGGCTGTTATTTGGTGTCCATTTTTTATAAGCTCTAACATAAGAGGTTTCTGGAAGAGAAGATGACTTTTACTGGGCAAGTCCAATATCCATAATATATGTGCACCCCAAATGTGTCCAGGAACAAGAATAAGGAACAAAATAACATTTATTGGCTCCATCTGCAAAAATGAAGAATGGTCATTCTATGTGTGTTAAATTCAAACTGAAACATTCAAAGGACAAATCAAAAGAATTAAAAAGCCAATAAGGAAAATTTGTAACTTACATTATTTTAAGTTAGTAGAAAGAGTACATTAACAGATAAAAACAAAACTAAATTTTCCAATGAAAATACTTTTGAATAATTAAATGCTGCAAGTAATATATGTGAGTTGATTTCAAATTAACATGTATGAAAGTAATGAATTTAAATGTTTCTATTTAGTTGGAAGGTAATGTAGTTGAAGGTAAAAATAACAGCAGATTAATACGATAATTAAGGATGTATGATGTAGTAGTTATGTGGTTTTTATTGTTTAGGATGAGTGAATTAAGCTTAGCTAACTTTATTGAAGCAGTAACTACTGAAAACAAACAAAAATACAAAAGTAGAATAATATGCAAATGTTTTCAAATAAATAAATATATAAAATTAAATCAGCAAACTTTTTTAATATGGTTTTCTTTCTTCAAGAAGTTTTATATTATTACAATTATAAAATATTAGTGTACAGCAACAATACTAAAAGGGAAATTGTATCCACTATAGATTTTGAAGATGATGTGATATTTTATATTAAAAGTAGAATCGAAGCACAACAAAGATTTTACACAATTTTATCTAAAAAATAACTTTCTTTTAAAACAAATTTAGGTCTTTCAACTTCTTTTCTGATATTTGTTGCATGAATGAAACTTGACAGGCAAGATATAATGCTCATGGCAGTTCTAACATCCAAATTTAAAAAACTGATTTGTGATTTCTAGTGAAAATTGACATATTTTTATAAATACTTCTTTTAACTTTGCCAATAGATAAAAACATTTATTTGCTGTAAAAATTTCACTTGTACACACAGTTTAATTCTAAATACAATTTAACTCTTATTTTGAGTCATAGCAAATTAAGATGTTTGTAAGAAGTACTACCAAGTAAGTGTACAGACTTCAGAACCAGACTTCTGCATCAGAAAAAGAACAAAATTAAATATGCAATATTAAGTCAGATAATATAATTACTTTACTTATAATGCATATTATTCTTTGAACATTTTAGAAACAAACAGTGGCTTAGTGACATGGAATCCTCATTTTATTGATTGCACTTGATAGTCCTTTTCAATATATTGTTAACAGATTATTTTGATTTCAACTTTTGTAACTAATGTAAAGACAACCGGGTTGTGTTAAAACATGTGTTATATGAATTTCCGAGTACAATATCAATGACAGGGGAAAAAATATCGCCGGAGTTTATCTTACCCAATGAGATAATAGGAGCATTGGCACAGATTATAAAGTGTAAACAGCATGTGCTCACTGTCAGGACTGTGTCGTCTCATGAGCGTTTATCTTTTCCCACTGCGCACCAGAATCTTGAGTAATACCGCCAAGCTTTTCCTGACATCAAGGAAGTATCTCCGATTGGTCCAGGTTAAGCCGCCAAGGTCGTTGGGTTGGTTCATCAGCAGTCAGACCTTCATTGTTAAGAACGTCTGGGCTTTAGCAGTATGGAGGTCCCTGTGTTATCTTGTGTAACAGTTTCATGAAGCATGTTTCCTCAGTGTGCTCCACTGTTTGCATTATCTGAAACAGAATCGTTCATAATCGAAATGAATGGAGAGTTAATGACGGAGAAGTATGTAAAAGGACACATCTAATGGCATGAACAAATGATATACGGAGAAACGTACGGAAAGATTCTGTAACCCATGACACAAATACAGGGATTAATTACGTGAAGTCACGGTTAAAGCTCGGATAGAATCCGTACGTTCATAATTGCATTTAAATTAAAATACTTGTGTTGTTACGAAAGTTATTCGACAGTGTTAGTTTCCCGTGCTATCAAACTCCAATGAGGACAATGAACTCGACGATTGTTCAGATTGCCATCTTCTGGCACGTTTCATAAATATGAGCCTAAGTAACAACGCTTATTTTATTGCAAGACCGTAAAAGTAATTAAAACTATACTTTACTCAATTCTGACCTCTAATGCCTTCGTCGAGGTTGAGTTAAAGAATGTCTTACTTTTATTAAATTCAAATTAGTACATAACGGCCAACGATCAGAAATTTATTTAAAACGATTAAAAGTTACATATAAAACGTACGTTGAAATTCCACATTGGCTATAACTAATCCTAATAGTTGTTATGATGACTGATATTTGATATGTCACATTACATCCTTTAGAGATTATACCGAAGAAAACTACTATCTTAAACTTCTAAATGAATTCTCAAAGACTGATCACATCAAATTTAATGTCAGAGACAGACAAGTGGATAATTAACCACATGTATTTATAGGGCTATCCATTTCAAATGTAAGTCTGTTTTATTTATTTCTATAATTTAAGTGAAAGTTATACTTTTTTATAATTTAACTAACTCTTCTGTATTCAAAATTTTAATTATTATTATTAATAAACAACTTTTATCGGTTCACATTAATATACACAGCCCCACTTTGTTAGTTCACTTTATGTAACAATTATAAACAGGAGCTTTCGACTATTGTCAGCATAAGCCGTTAAATTGATTAAACTCTTAAAAAAACAACATATCATTTTCAGTTGAGGCTAATAATAGTAGTCGAAAGCTCTTGTTTATAATTTTTAAATAAAGTGACAACTAACAAAGTGGTGCTCTGTTTATTAATGTGAAATTATAATTGTTTTTATAAATTTTTGTCTAGCTACCTTGGGAAATCCATAAATAATGAGGAAATGTTGTAGATGTCTTAAATATTAAATATAATTATCTGACTTTAAGTTTCATTGATTAATATTGTTTGTTCACAAGTTGCACAAAATTTCTAGAAACTCCAGGAGTACTCTTAAAGTATAATTACTTCCAATCAGCATTTAAAGACTTAAGAAATTATTTAGTTATATTGAAATGTAAACTTAATAAACTTCAGATTAGCCACATGAGTTAATGGACGATTAAAAATGTAATCCTGTATTGTAAAGTACATAACCACACTGTTAAAACTTGTAAAATGTCTGAAATGATCTTCTATCATTTTCTTAGTGATGTCAAGATCCCATGAATCTATAACAAAAACAACAACTAATTTATCTTAGTGGATTAATTGTTGTTGTTAGCCTATCAGACATCTATGGAGATGTGACTGGACAAATTGTATTTATGAAACATTTTTTAAGAGAATTGTGGAAATTTATTGTTAAAAGTATTTTTCTGGTATTCCGTTGTAAGAAATGAAAAAGAAACCAAGCAAAGAGGGGAAATGACGGAGGACTAATAATTGATATGAAATACAGGGATTTGTAAACCTAAACTTGTCATACCTATCTCTTCCATTTAGTTTCCCAATTTTTTATCTCCTGCACATTTGGTATCTAATTGATTTTTCTTCGTTTTTGACTCAGTAAATGGAATACACGAAAAATACCTAGACCTTGGTCACCATTGGAATTTCAAAACTAGAACATGCAAACTATTGTAATTGAAATACCACCTCATCACTTTCTTACTGTCAGCAATTATTAATTTTGTGTTCAGTTGATGCTTTAAAATTTTGTTTTCACAAAATGCTCCAAATAGTGATTGATTAAATTGTTTCAAGGGCATATTTTCCTCTCATGGATAACATCTTGAAGTTTCAAGGATGGCTTCCTCATCGTGTTCCGAAAGCCGTTTAATTTAATCCACCCAACGAAATTGTTGAGGCAGTTTAAAACGAAAATATTACGGATGGTTGAGAAACTCTTTACTGTTGTTTCCTATACCGCTTGCCTGACCACTGAAATATTCACGATCTGAATGAATATAACATGAAGTCTGAGTAAGTGTAGAAATTTCTGATACATCCCTCTTAACAGTTTGTCGTATTCCGAACTTAATAACTTCAACTTTTGTGATACTTTCTGGTCAGTAATATTATTTAAACATACACGGAAGGGATACAAATGAAACGTAAGATGGTGACAAAAAATTGGTTACATTCTATTATTGCCATTCAGTTCTCCGTATGTTACATTTATTCAATTAGTGAAGTCTGTTTTCGGATTATGTCCTGTAAAACTTGAAAATATACAAAAGCATTTAAAATTAAATATTTGTAAAAAAAACTAACTAGCATTGTTCATTAAACGATATAAAAAATTAAGGTTGTTATTTTCATGTGGAAATGGAAGCATTTGTAGTGTTGTAAAATAATGCGGAGGGAAATGCAATTATTAAACTGTAAAAATAATTTTTATTATAATTATAATGTGCTTTAAAATTGCCACGTGTGGATTAATAAAAAAATTAAATACAGAAATTTATTTTCTCCTTTTCTTGAATAACATCTTGAAACTTTCTGCAGGAATGCTAAGTGAAGAAGTTGAAGATTCCGCAGTGGAACAACCTGAGAGGAGTTCTCCATTTTGGCTGAATGTATTATTCCTAAGAATGGCTGGTCTTTGGCCTCCATGTTCCAGAATGTGGAAGTATGTCCATAATATCTTTGCCTTGCTGGGATTGTGTGCAAGCATGTGGCTTGTCGTTGGAGAAATGGGAGCCATTATTCACTACTGGGGAGATCTGGATCGTATAACATTGCTGGTTGGTGTGGCATCAGGTGCCTTGTGCAGCATCATAAAAGCGATTGTATTTGTCTGCCGCTTTACCGACATAAAGCACCTGGTCCTCAGCATGAACTCGCTCATTCAAAGGCAAAAAAACAGCTCACAAGATAAGAATATAAAGCAAATACTCAAAAAATCTCAACGCTACGCGTGTCTGGTGTCTTGGACGCTGACTTTAGTTGGAACTGCTGTGACACTGATTTGGGATTTTATGCCGCTGTTGCAGAAAATTTTAGACGGTTCTGGCGAAAATCTTCCCATTAATATTTGGCTGCCTTACAATTCCATGGCAGTTCATGGGTACGGAACCATGTACGTCTTCGAGGTATTCGCTCTGTACGTCATCGGGCAAGTCCTCATGAGCGTCGACGTTCTCCTATTCACCATCATGATTCTTACTACCGCGCAGCTTAAAATATTGTGTCTGAACCTCTCAAGGCTGAGAATCACTAGTGAAGACGAAGTTTCAATAATGTTGGCAAATAAAGAATTACAAGAAAGAAAACTGCTCCATTCAAACATTAAAAACGACAAACTTCACAACTTTCAAATAAAATGTGACGAATACGCAACTCTATGCAAATTCGTGAAACATCATCAAGATATTATTAGGTACTGACATTATGTCTTTAATGCTGTAATCTTGGGTCAGATATTGAGTAATTCGTTTACTTTCTCAGGATCGTGGATAGCACAGAAAATGTTATGAATTCAATCGTATTACCACAGTTCGTAGCGGATTTGCTGATGATCTGTTTGACGCTGTACCAGTCTATGGAGGTAATACTCAATATTATGTAAATACTTTTCATATCTATTTGCTGTGAATTTAATAGAGTTCACTAGTTTTCATGCGCCTGAATTTTTTTAATAATCTATTGAATGTTCCCAATAAAAATCTTTTGATAAAACAGGAGTGGAATGTAATTTTGATATTCAGGTTAAACCAAGTTAAAATGAATACGAGGAGTTTTAATATTTAAAATATAGAATTATTATGTAAGAATGGGAATCCATTAAATTTAGTTATTTATTAATTTACAATATACAATCACTGAATCAATTTTAATTGCCAAAGCCGGCCTTCTTTTAACGATTAACAATAATTAAATATCTTAAAAACTAGAGACCTGAGATCTATTCTATGAGACGACTTAGACTTCTCATAGAAGGAAATCGGCAAAGGGTTACAAACAGAGTAATTACCGTTGGAAAATTCCCCTCCGCCATTGATGTTGTACCGGTCCCAACCAGATCCTCTAACTTTCTTGTTGAACAATGAGAAACTTGCTCATTTAGCTTCCTTCTGTGCCGTCACGGACAAGAGCAAGCATTCCGACCATTATCCAAATGTTCACAGCCAATTACAAACTCCAATCCAACTTATTGCTCTTTTATGTCTACAGCTTATTGTCTTCTCTTAATCTCTCCTTAGAGTTCACTTCTGTCCTAAATCCGTAGTTCCGGTTTTTAACACCTTGTCCCCACTGCATTATTTCGTTTCCTTCGGAGTGGGTACCCGATCTTCTCCAATCGAAAGTATATCTTCCGTCTTCGGGTAGTGCCATTCACCCCACTCCACCGATGTTCTGGGGAAAATAACATGTCTCGCCAGATTATAGTTTTCCCGTAATCTCAATAAGTTTGAAAAAACAAGACGGCGCCAACTTGTCTAGGTTTTTATTACCCCGTCTATAACCTCCTTCAACTTCTCTCAAGTCGTCTGCCTTTGATTTTGTACCTCCCAATTCTGAATAATGTGTTTTACCACTAGAAAGTGTAGCCCATAGTTTATTTTGATTACGATGTAATAGAAAATAATAATCAAATGTACATACGCAAAAATAAACGGACCATATTTTTATGCAATTAATGATATGAAATCATAATAAAACTTAAAATGAGTGCAATATATCGATAATTCAAAAAATGAAATTAAACATATTTACTTTTTTGCGTAATTTAACCGCTCCCCACAAAATGGCGCCGTGCTACTGAGTTTTTGCCACGTCCTGCACTTCTCTAATCTCAGAAATTAGTCATGCCCGTAATTTAGATTTGTATCATGTCCTTGTTACTTAATGGAGGATTCCCTACTGCGTTAGGGCAACAACGTTTGGAGACTCGTGGGTTAAACTGAGGACCTGGAAAATGTCCCCGACGTTTATGGTACGTGACAGTTTAAACTTATTGAATCCATTTTCTGGGTTGTTTATACGTATTTATCATTACGTAAACTGGATTTGGAAATTTCAAAATGAAACAGAACATCTATTTCAATTGAGCTGCAACTCTCTACAAATATATTTAACTTTTTCAGAGCAACAATACGAATGTGGTGTTAAGCAATTTAGCGTTGTTGCTTGGTATGATATTCCATTTATTTCTTTACTGTTGGCATGCTGAGGTACTGCTTCAACAGGTAAATTAAATTTCTATAATTAATAACAACAAATATTAACCACAAAATCAGTTAAGGATCCATTAATTACAATATATTGACACGATCCGTGGACTTCTTCAAGGATGCGCTAAAAATAAAAAGAATATTGCAAAAAAAAATCAAGTACAGAAATGCATATTTTATTATTTTTAATTAGTTGTAATGTGCTCAATATACGTATTATATTAAACATATGGTAGATAAATAGATTTTACAGATATATTTTTAACAATAAAAATATTTGAAAGTTTGAGCTATGTTTAATAGAAAAGAGCATTTACTGGGTCAACTCTCGTAATTTAAAATTAACTGTCAGTTGTTCTCAAAATTTATTTTTGTAATCCAATATTTTATATGCGTGACAATTCCAAAATATATAAAGAAGTATAATTAATGATAGCGAAATTAGTCTAAATGAGTAGTTAGATTTTAAAACTTAAATTCAATTTAAGAATAATAAAAATCAATAATGTCTTGTACTATTTATTAAAGGAATTATATAGCATTAAGTTCTTATAAAAGAAAAATTTGAACTAAATCATAGTCAAGGTTAAATAGAAAAGTAATTTTTATTGGTTTAAGTTTTGAGGTTTCAAAAATCATTCTCTTTGATAAATAATTATATTTGCCCACTTATCTTACAAACCTCGCGGTTTGCGATTGTTTTGTGACTTAGATTTCCACAATAATTACAAAACATTTATTATTTATTTATTTTTAATTTACAAAAGTGTATTAATTATTTAAATGTTGTAAGCATACAAGCTATAATTATCAACAAATTGAAAAGTATATCATGTATTCTACTTTTACTATACAAAAATATAAAATTATTAAACAATACTGCTTTAACGAGTACTTAAAATAGTTTACTAACATCGTTTGATTAATTCCAGAGTCAGAAAGTCACATTAGCGGCATATAACGGAAATTGGGTCGAGGCTACTCAAAATTTCAAAAAATGTTTGTTAATTCTAATGGCAAGGTCGCAGAAACCGCTAATTTTAACTTACGGTAAATTTTCTGCCATATCTAAAGGAACATTTTTAGCTGTAAGTACGCTATAGGCCCTTGTTTTATTACTATGTTTATTAATTTTAATGATAAATTTACGGCATCTCAAACTATTTTCTAGGATGTTTTAGTATATTTTCTATGTATCTTAATTTTATTTAACACTAGCTTGGGACTCGGCGTTGCCCGGGAATTTATTTATATAATTGAGGTACAATTATTTAATTTTTGGTCAACACATGATTAAACCGAAATCGAAAACGTCACAATATAACCCTCAAATTTACTACCAGTATCTCGAGAAAGTCAAAATACTCTCGGTACAATAGCAGGGCTAAAAATATTTTCAGTACTTTTAACAGAAGAAAAATTCTCCCTCACTTCAGAGATGAACTTTTTGTTAAATCGCATATTAAAGGTCATAACGTAACACAGTGGCACACATTACATTTATCTCCAAAGTGTTTGGTTTCGGGTCGCGAGGAATATGGAAACAAAATTTTATTAAAATTGTTCTGTCCTTTAAATGTATTACGCAGAAGTGTGTTTTACCCCATCAAAATTACTCTCTTAGGGAATAAACTGCAAATAAATTCGCATTGCAAAATCAAAATCAAAGACACCCAAGGCACCGATTTCGAAACCAAACTTGGCTTTTATTTTTATTTTCATATGAAGCCCCTTACACATCCACCCCTATGATTACTCCCCTTAGACGATGAACAGGGTTGAAAAGTGATATTTTTATACGTTATGTTGTCTCAGAATTTCATTCTATGTAATGGAACTTTCAATTTTTTTTTTCAGGTACTAAATGCAGCTTATTCATATTATGCTATATTGAGTCACATAAACAAACATAAAAGTGTAGAAAATTAATAAACCCCGATCCAGTGAAAGAAAAAAGTTATAACGGCTTTTATTCACAACGGTAAATAAAGAAGGAAAAATCCCTACAAATTTTTCCTTTAAGGTATTCTTGAAATTGAACTTCATCTAGAAATTTGGGTACATTTATTCATTTACCTTTCGTTGACGAAGAACTTCGTTATTTTGATGACAGAATATTTAATCGACAACATCAATTATATTGGGTTTCAGTTCTATTAAATGAATTGTGAAATTTGAACTCGACGGATACGAAACCAGATTTCTTTCTTCATCAACATGCATTACGATGTCATAGGCATATTATTTTGATGGTTATATAGATAACGATCAAGTTAAGTAATATCTATAGCACTTTATTTTTATAAAATGTTAAACATTTATTTATAAAAACAATTTGCACCTGTAAATCTAGTATTGTATGTTACCATTTTTGAAAATAATCTTATACGTGACAATACTTAAGTTACCGACGGAAGATGCTCAACTTGTTACTTTGAGATGGTATTGTAAATTTTTGTTTATTGTTTAATTTTCACAATAAATCTCCAAATTTAACTGACTGTAAATATCTCCTCTACAAAAGAACAACCTGAAGAAGGTACCGAAACGTCATTATTTTCTTATGTAAATAAATGAATTTGTCGGAAAAAAATTAGTTTTATTTTAGTATAGGACGAGATTTGAAAGGAAAGACGCGGAAAGAAGCAGAAGCTAGCTAAGAGTGAAATAGTCACCTGGGGCTATAGTTTGAGGTGTTATACCTAAAAGAGATGCAGGAAATCCCTAGGAAACCTGTATCAGGTAGGTCGGGTACTATTCTCACGCCCTTCAGAATGACGGAGATGAGTATGCAGCATTTCTTCCTCCACCGTTTTTAGGAGGCAGCTAGCCGACTGATGCAATGGGATCAGCGGGCAACTCTTACCGTATGCCCAAGGCCTTCGACACAAGTACATACACCTCCCAAAATAGATGGTGCTTCGGCATGTGAGCATATTAAAAAAATCGGAGAGAGTACGAGGCATTCCCAACGCAGTCAAGTGAGCCCCGCAGTCAATCTGAGGAGAAATACCCGAGAGAAAAATTTCCCACAGGAATCTTTTCCTCAGGACGAGCCTTGCATCCGGTAGATCTGTTTATGGTAACTACTGCGAGAGAGATTATTGACGAAGTAGACTAGAACGCCACTCTTTGACACGAAAGGTTGCCGATCTTTTAGTTTTACCCCTCACATGAAACGTTGAATTTTTTGGTCTATATCTTTCAACATGGACTTATATGTTTTTCATTTTCATTAACATGGATGTTGCCCTTTTACAAGGTATATAAACGATGAGCGATATGTACACCGGACGTTAAGGTATAGCACATCCATCGTCATTGCTTTTTATGACGGGTATTAACCTCCTCCGACAAGACAATGGCCTCAAACCATGGACAGGAACAGACCGCCATCTCCAACTTCCGCGAACAAGAGGCGGCGTTTACACTTTTAAAACTCTGTAGTAATACATACTGCAGCTCCCCGCAATTTCCAAGGTTGGCCAGTCATAGACCTCGGGAGACAAAGACTGCACGCACTCTTATTCTCATTTGCTTCGTACCGTGTCAAGGAAGAGGGGAAACTGCAGACCGTAAAAATTATTCCATTTAACGCTTGCTGCATTTTCCAAGAGCACTAAGAAAGATAGATTATAATTAATGAAAGATATGTAAGTTCCTTAGTGATCATAAAAACACACTGTGGGACTCGAACTCAACGTACGTCTTGCGGAACGGCTGGCAGATGGCTTAATGGTTGGAGAATTTACTCCTCAAAGAAGGACACTTTGTTTCGTTATTCCATGGACGATATTTTGTGTCGTGTTCTGTCAAACTACCCACCTGCCTGCTTCTACACACAGTATCCCCTTGAAATAAACAGATTATTTAACGAGAGATCTACTCAAAGAATAATTACTGACCAACTTGCTTGTTGCAATTGAATTATTTCTCTTCTACTACTAATGTTCGACGAAAGAATTGAGGCTATATTCCAGTTTTAAGAGTGAAGATCAATAGGTATTTACAGAAACCAACAGATTTCTCTGGTAGGATAAATAACGTCACTTTCTGAGAAGTATGATCGTTCAGTTCCTTACCGAAAAATTTTCATATCAGTTACGTGCTTTCATCTCACATTTTGAAACAAATAGATTACGACTTTCAGGAATTTTTAAAACACATATTTGACCGCTGAATGTCTATAGAAATCCAAGTTCATAGTACATCTGGCTCAGATTTTTTTAACCTTTAACAACGAGTCGAATGAGTTTAAACGAGGCCGGCCGTCCAGAAGTGATTATTATCATCCATTTTACCTGGCGACGACAGGAATTATAGGATAATCCAAGATATGGTGTTGTGTGATTGACGAGTCAAGCTGCGAGAACTTGTTGAGGACACAGGCATATGTCGTGGCTCATTAGGTCCAATTTTGCACTGATGATCATACCCGAAAACAATAGTCACTTTCGTTCACAGGGAAGTATAGCATGGTTGATTCTGAGGCTAGTTTGCTTGGTTTTCGTCCAATCCTGACGAGTTTCTATCCGATGAAAATTTGATGAAACAGACAAAGCAATAGAAACTGTATTTCTGTCAAGAATGCGGAGAATAGTGACAATGATTTTTGGGATGGATTTGTTAGGACATTTAGTAATTAAAGAGACAATTTTATGTAGGAATTTGGTACTTTCATGTCTTTAGATTGGCATCACTAGAATTCGCTGAAAACACATACCGTTTAAAATTTTGTTTATAATCTCAAATTTTCATTTAACGCTGGTGTGTCTGCTTTAAAGTTTGCACGTTTGTTGAACAACGTTCAGAGATCCGTATTTTGCTTTCTGAATGTGAAAAACAAACTAAAATCTTTCTCGAATAGTTTTCAAGTATGGTGAAAGTTGTATGACCCACGGAATTTTTATATCTGTGGAGAAATATCCGAAAACGCTTGAACTTCAGTGATTGACGCACAACGTCCTGACCGGCCAGCAGAGGTGTTAAGTCCTTCACGTGAAACCCTCATTGACGACAACCAACGTATTTATTGTGTTGGCACAGCTGAAGGTATAGAAGTTGGCACAGATCAAACGTTATCAGTAACACGCTCAGGTACAGAAAAACAATTTTTATTTATTGTAAATTTTAAAGTCAAGTAACCATGTTGTAAAACAAGTGGAAGATGGGCCCTGAAAGAAATAACACATCAACAAAAGAAAACAAGACTCAAAGAGTGTGCCGACTTAAAAAGAAAGGCTATGAAAGGAAATATTACTAATTTAAAAAAATTTAAATGCCATGAAACTTAGATTAACAATTTTGAACCAAAGTTAAAAAAAACGGTTCAGCAACAAGGAGGAGTTCAATGAAGTTGTGGAGAACAGGCTAACACAACAAGGTAAAGGCTTCTTTGCATCAGGTATTAAAATATTAGTTCATTGTTGGGACATGTTTATTAATATTCGTCGGGATTATGTCAAGAAGTAGTTTGTCTCATTTTTTTAAAAAAAATATGCAGTTCGTTTCCTAGATAAATTTGTCTCTTTGATTAATTAATATCGATTGTAATCGCAGTGACTTTTTAAGGAAAATGAGACTAATATGCGTTTTTATTAGGAAAGATATTTAAAAAATACCCCTGCTTCTAGAAAATGCATAGCCATTTCAGTGGCATGAAGAACTGACTCGCTGTATAAAAATTTACTTTTTAAGTACTCGGAGAAGAAAAATTGATTTTGTATCAGTGTTAAAATAATATTTCCATGGGATCTTGACTACATATTTGTATGGTGTATTCACAAATCATATAAAAAAAGTGTCACGTTGCATCACGTCCTGATACCATCAAAGAAATTGGTTGGGTCACGCTTCTTTGACTGCCAAATGGAGGATGGTGTTGCGTAAGCTATAAGGAGGGGCAACGTTTCCAATTAATGCTAAACACGGCGATTGCGTAATTCAGTTTTGCCAGAAATGAATTATTCAAACGTCAAATCTCACAAGTACGGAGCTAATTAAATGGTCACGGCGCTGATTTTCGCGTATTTTACCTCCGGGACATAAACTTAACGCTTTGTAGAAAACAAAAAGATAGTGCTTTGTGACTGGTAGGAATTCATTCCGTGTAGCGTGCACGATTTTACTGAGTATGGAAGACTCTGGCTGACCTCCTGTGGTCTAGTGGCTAGCGTCGCTGCCTCACTACACAGATGTCCCGGGTTCGAAACCTGGCATTGGATTGGATGTTTGTGCCGTCATGGTCACGTATACTGGTATTAAGAATGACCATGTATCACTTCAAATTCGGAATGTGTCGTGTAAGATGACAGTTCGCAGTCTACACGGTAGGTCAAGATCCTCAGCGGGCTGCAGAGCCAAGGAAGAAGAAGAACATGGAAGATTCTGAAAGAGAACATATAACATCCAATCAATTCAAGTTTGATGTAGACAAAGCGAGGATCCATTGTTCCATGGCTATTCAATATAAACAAAACAATTATATATATATATATATATATATATATATATATAGGAATACGGAAATTGTCTACCGGTAAACGAAAAATACAGTTAATCAACAATTATGAATATGAAATCTACTCGAAAATTACAGGGACATTCCATCATACTCATAAATCGCTCAGTCGGTTTATGACTAGAGGCAGGTTATTTTATATTATTTAATCACTAAACCGATAAACATATGACAGCACATGTTAGAAATGTGTTACCCAAGGTCTGCTTTATTTTTTCTCTCACAAAAGCAGCTCAGCGGCCACAAAAATATTTTGATTAATATTTAGTCCTCAAGATTATTTAAGTTACAAATACACACGCCAAAAATTTGTACACTGAAGTTTTTCACTGTACCCCACTTATAATCATCTGTAAAAGAAATTGTTTCGCACAGAAAATATGTCAGTCTCCAATTCAGCAATATTCAAAAAGAGACAATGAATCATTTTCCTGTTTAACCTTAAATTAAACACAATATCTTCTTGTTGCTTAAAATACTTCAAACTAAAGAGAAATCGCGCATTATACGCATTTCATATATACTCACAAAGGTCAAAGATAAAAAATACAGATATTCACATTAAAAATTTTTACAATATATTTGTGTTTCAAATAAATATACAATTACATTTATCATTAAAAACGACTTATAAATTCTTATTTTAATTTATAATCATGAATTGGATGCTAAACAGGCAAAAGTGACGTTATTTTTCAGAATATATACCAATGTTTCTCTCTTTTTGAAAACTTCTGAATTTGAGTCTGACATGTGAAACGTTTTGGTATGTACCAAATCGTTTCACTCAGTAGCACACCTTTACAATATACAGAATTTATTATAATTGAGAAATTAAAAATATAGAAATGTCAAAACAAAGTCAAGTTACGACGCAATGAACTTGATCATGTTTTGATGCGTAAGCCACCGATTATTCAAAAGGCCATGTATGCCCTTTTAAATAAAAATAGAGTTTCGTTAATACCTCGCAAAGAGCTTGTTTCATTACATTTCAACATCGACTCGCCCTTACTGAAAAACTTTATAAAAATATAAAAGCTGACGTGTTATATTGAATTGTAAATGTAAATACAGATTATTATTACTATTTTGAGTGAGGAATTTGTCTTTAAATTGGCGATTTGAATCCTGTATTTTCAACCATAAGTGTCCTGGGTACAAAACAGATTGACGTTTGCTAAGTGCTAAAGAACTTTTGCCAATATCAGACATTTAACCTCAGTTCCCTGTATTTAGACTTAATTAACTATTAATTCTCCCAATTAGGTCTAATACGTTTTTTAATTTTCTTAAGTTAGTGACACAGTTTTCGAGTTTTCGGCCGTTTAAGTCAAAATGAGTCATTTATATATTTCTTTTTTTTTACTGAAACAATGGATATTTGAAATCTTTTCATGTCGGAAGCATGCGTAATGGGGCAAAGATCCTCATCTGGCTATGTGGGCAGTACACTGGAACGAAGCGACCTCCGTGACGTCATATCTGTCCAGCGTGCTTCCGGGAACCACTCCCCCACACCAAAGACACGATAAATTGTTAACAGATGCACTTATTATTCAAAGAAACTATTTGTAACAATTATAAGCTAGAAATTGCGAATTCTGAAACATTAATAATATAGGAGAGTTGGGGATTCTGAAAGGCAGTAAAATGGTAGAGCTTTTACTGATAAAATATGAATCTGAAAAAGAGGATGATGAATGTTTTGGAAGAAATATCCAATAGAAAATGGAGAGAAATTAGACGTTATGATGTTAGCGATGGCGAATCATCAGATGGGAGCAATTTAAGCTTGGTTAAGCAAAGCACATGAAGAAAAAATTATGAATTGATATATTCGTATAAACTGTTTTCGGTAGGGATTGTATCAAGGAGGCTGAGATTTATTATACTTTCTCTTCAAATTTGTTCTTCGTACCCACACTCGGATTAATACCCCCTTTTCAATTCCCTTCCTATGCTATTAAAGGGGAGTTGCCTGTTTCAGGATCACCCTCATGTAGCCTTGTTAACCCCCCATAAAAATTGTTTTAAAACATTTTAACAACCAATAAGTTCATGGTAATTTTTATATTGATAATAAACTATTGTGATGCTACGTCTCACACGATTTATACACCGAGGCAACATATTCATGTTAGAAAATAGAAACATCGAAAGAAAACTTTATCATTAATTTATGTCCTTATCTCCAGGGAAATCCGCAATAACTTCGTGCTGTGAAAGAGAGAGATGATTCCTTGGATTGTCTAGTAGAGCCCAAATTAGTAGAGAAATTTTAATAAACAGGTATAAATATAATTTAAATGAACAATTTCAAATTTTATATTATCATAAATTGTATTATACTATTAATAGGTAACGTTTCAGATATATTGTGATTATAGGATTACCTGTTAAAGATAGAAGTTTATTCATAATAGCAAATAGTGTTTAGTGAACTGAGTATATTTATCCATGAAAGGCTTGTATTCTTAACGTTAGAAAAGAGACTTATCGGTAGATATATTTATTTACAAGGTGGGGCAACCCTTTCACTCCCTTCAGCTGCATCACATTAAAAAACTCAATTTTGAAACCCCTCTAAATTTAGGCCCCTGTAGTTAAACAATTGAGGGGTTTAGAAAAATATTGAAGACACATTGGCGATTGGAAATTCGATTCTCTACATTTTGGTCATACGACCTTTCATTCTCGGACCCCTGAAATGGGTCGAAATGACACATCTCTGGAAAAAACTGTCATTTGTAATTTTTTCTCCGTTTAGAGGTTTGGAAATAGATTGTATTTGATGACAGATATAGATTTAGGCTTTTCGGAAAACAACTAAAACGAGCGTTTACACGTACCTTTAGCTAAAAATGATTCCTCTAGAGTAGAACGTAGTGTACCCTGAAGCACTTTTATATTTAATTACATTCCTGCTTTATTATTTACGGGAATCTGAGCAACTCCGGGTAGTTCAGTTAGTCACTATCTATAAAAGTGGCTAATTCTTCGGAAATATATAGAACAACAAACGTAGATTTAATGCACAATTTTGAAAAACGTAGTTATGCAACAAAGCAGGGGGTCCAAATTTATAAAAATTTTGTCATAAACTGCAACCAAGGACAGTAACAATCAAAAAGGTTTTTCTGTTTATTGGCTATTTGTTTATCTAATTTGATTTTCTTTTATAATTTAAATAATCCTTCCTTAACTCGAATTACATCAAATATATTCTATATATTTATTAAATTAGGTCTTTGTAGCATTAAGTATCCCCAAATTCTGAACGAAACGCCGTGTGCCTATTTAATATACATATTTTCACGGTAAATGTAAGGTTAAAATATATTTTTTATCATTCAGATACCGAAAATATGCAGGAGATGGGACTGAAAGAGATGTTTCGCGGGCAAGCATAAGTTAACTGAGAAGCGATTATGTTCTCCGTTTTTGCATGAGTAATGTTGTGAAATTAGTAGGATACGAAGAGAGGCAAGTTGGGATATTTCTCACGTATATTAAGATAAATATGAATACTGTAGCTGGACCCCAATTAATTGAATGCTATTTTTGAAAGCGGTTGCCTTATGAGATGATAAATCTAGATTTATTTTTTAATCCAGACTAAAATATTAATACTCAAACAAATAATTTGTAATTGAAAATGGTGCTAATTTTATTCATGTCTTATTTAAAACTAACAATTATCATGGTGGTTGCTTACAAGTTGTGTAGAATGTAATGCGCTTGTAGCTGAAAATAAAAGGTTAATACTTGGAAATAAATGTGATTTATTGAAGTATCATCCTCGTGAATGAAACGATCTGCATATTTAGCAAAGCGATAGACATAAAAAGACCAAACAGTTGCAACAACAGATTTCAAAAACCCTCATTTGGGATAAAAAAGCTCGGAGAACGTAAATAATAGATCGGCGTATTTGACAATGTGATTCGCCAAGCTGAAAAGTTGACAAATGCGTGACAGGAATAGCTTGCGAGGTTCAGGTTCATGGAACTCGTACGGGAAATAATTCATGGCTGATCGCATGATAGACTTCACGCAAAACAAATTATTTGAAAAACATATGTTTTGCAAGTACAAGTAAATGGCAGAAATAATAATTTGCTATAAAAAAACAAACAGCACAACGTTTTGTTACTTTTCTTCGAACCTCTTCAGGTGCACAAGTATAACAAAATTGGGAATAGATATTAAAACATTTATTTCCTGTCATTTCAATAATTTGGATACGAAATTTCTGTAAGAGTGAGCTTTCCACGATCAATGCAGCCGAAAGTTGTCCTATTTTCTATTTTATGAAAGTATTTTTCATATATTGCTTGGCAAATTATTTAATTAATACATGATTTGTAATTTAAAATATCTACTAGTGTTAATAATTAAAAATACATTCAATTCATCAGTAAACATATTTAATTTAAATTTATCTAATATATTTAATACTTTTCGCCAATTTTTGTAATCTTCATCATGAAAATTTTAAATGGATAGCTTATATGTAAAAGCAGTCCATGACACAAAATTATCCCCTTTTACATATATGTTATCCATTCATAATTTACCTAATAATAATCAAATTTGTACGAAACGTCGTAAATATATTAAATTAATACTGATTAAAATTGATCTCTGTCAAATTAGCAGTATATGTTTATTATTTATACTAGTTGTCAGATATTTTATTTATTTATTTATTGTATCTACTAGAATGTCAGTTTTTCTTTGATCATAAGATTAAAACTGTTGATTTCGATGAAGATCAGATTTGGACGAGAAAAGCAAGTATTGATAATTTAATTAAAAACCAATATGATTTTAAATTTGGGAAGATGTATGTGAAGTTTTGCGTTCAACTGTAAGGCTAAAAGACAACATTTGATACAGTAAAAACTAAAGATATTGTATTTCCCTATAAAATTAGAAAATACTTAAAATTATCGAAAAATACTACGATTCGTCTCTTTTCTGAGTTTTCATCAGGTATAAAAATTCAGCTGTTCATGGAACCTCACTCCATGACTCAACCGATGAAATAACTAAAGACGTCTCAAATGAGAGACGAAACGTAGCACATTTCAATATTTAATTAAATAAAAATTGACATTCACTCATTTAATGTATATTTAACTGTCGGATTAACTTAAAAGAGTAATTTTGGTGGTACATAAATTCTTATTACTTTGATTTGGTGTTTGTTTATTTCTACAATCAAGTCATTTAGCTTGATGAATATTCCAAAAACAATGTTCTATAGTTTAGCCTATCATTTTCATTAAATTAATATAAAGGATAAGTGTTGTTTAGAAAAATTTTCTCTTGTAATTTCATAGGAATTTCTTCAATATTTAGCAGATTTTTATTTTTGGAAAATATATTTTCAATGTTTTACTATTAATAAATTCTATTTTACAGAAATAGCTACGTGAACATTTTTCTAATGACCTAGATCTCAGGTCCACGGGTTGGAAAAGTCTTTCATCGAGTATCCGCTAATTCTGAATCCTGAATGGACTACAGTGTGAAATTCCAATCAATTTATTATTTCTCCCTGAACCGTGCCTGAATCTAAACATTCATACTTAAAGAAAGCTGTCTGCAGGCTTTTTTTAAATTTTTGTTACAACTTAGTATTGTGAATATTCGTATTCTAGAATGAAGTTCGTAAAGCCGACACAATTCACCAATCATTAACTAATTTTAAGCAAAATTTTAAAAAGTTTAGCAATTACAGTCGTTAAATAATAATAGACTTTTTATCATATAATTAATATAATTTTGACATAATTATTTTGTTTCTCGTAATTATCTTTTTATATGTGTTCTTACATGTGAAAATGTGCAATTACATTAAATAAAAAATTTGAAATACTATATTTACGGGTAGTTCTTAATTAAATTTAAAATACTGGATTGACTCCTGAAATATTACACAATGTAAACTACGTAGTTGGGCATTATTAAAGTTTTAAAAGTTATTTTTAAAGTCAATGCACATAAATTATTGACGTTTCCTGTATTTAGGCGAATAATTTAAGTTCTAGAATAATATTACGTTTAATGAGTACAAAATCCAGGAATTGAGTGTTTTTGTTTTGTAGTGACTCATATTTCATTAAGAAGCGCAAATCAGACTCGAGTATCTCCACGCATTAACGGAAACGCAGGCTCCTATGAGACCTTGGAAGTAGTCTCGGAGACCTCGAGGGGGAAAGAAACCTTGTACGGAAAGAGGAGTGTATAAATTTCTGTAATTATTCGCACAGCGAATTTGCAATACATATATATTTCAGAGGAGCAGTTGTAATTACAGCTAAATGAGAGTGCGTTACGTAGGCAGAATCGAGCAAGGTTAGTGGCTCCTTGATGCATATGAATGAGTCGACACTCTTCGCTGCACCTCAACCTTGCACGCAGGAGAAGCAAAACTAATGAGGTAATTCCCAACACACAGACAAAAAAAAACTTATTAGATGACACATTATTACCAAATTCGTGGAAGAAATTTTCGTGGTGTCGTGAAGAATATATGAGATTATACAATTGTCAAGTCAGAAAGAATCTTCTTCCTTACTCCACAATTTCGTATTTTCTCCTATTATTTTGAGCAAACAAATTTCTGGAAACATATTTGGGAAATTATAAAGTAATTATTAAAATACATAATTCTCTTGAAATGAGCCAGAAAAGGGTCCACCTTAGGACCGAAATATGTAAAGCCGTTAATTAACCTATAATTTATAAATCTGTTTCCGGCTATATCATTTATCAATTATCTGGGTTCCCGACGATGCCCGAGATATTAATGCTTAAATGTAACTAATATTATACTTATATTACGATTCATTTTGTTTCTTGCGAACGTCGTCGTCGCCGCCGCACGCACGCTACGTCAGAGCATAATGTATCCTGTATATTATGAGAGTAGGACGGATATAGTGAAGGGGGAAACACCGTTAAAATAACTGACCACGAAAAGTATTTATTCGACGGAAATATCGGCCAATTTTGCATATTAAAATATTTCAGATCCCCTCCCCCTGCCACTATGGGTACTACCCGTGTCTTACCCCAACAGCGCTTATTTTGGAGTCGCAAAGAACGAGTGTGTGCTAGATTTGATTGAAATTGTTCCACGTGTTTAGATGCAAACAAACACACGTAAGAAATTTGAGATTTTTTTACACATAAAAAATTAATTTCAATTAAAGAATAAGGTAGTAGGTCTGTTTACCGCGAAATAACTTTTGAATTTAATGAAAGTTTTATTTATGGATTTAGATAATTTAAATACTGGACACACGCTATTTAAATGTGACGCATTGCTCCACTCACAGTTATCTCCCAAATTTATGGAATGGGAAATAACCCGGCGGAGTTCTAGGAAGTCCGCCAGGCCTGACTTCCTCCTTCATGGGTTTTCCCTTTCCTTCCCCCCTCGGATGAAGATCAAGGTACTCAATTAAAGTCTCCTGCAAGCTGAGGCGACCTTGAGCAGTTTTAGGGATGTATATATAGCAGATCTTCGGCAGACAACAAGAGTGATTTGCTAATCTCATTGAACCAACCGGCCAACTGCCCTCAAATTTGGTCGAGTCATGGCCCGGGGCCGTAGTCAACCCTTGACTACCTTGCTCTACAATCCAGTTCTCCCATTTTTATATCCCCACTGATCAAATCCAATTAATGTATTTTTTCATTATTAGAAGTCTAAAGATAAGTCCTAGTTTGTTCCATCATTAATCAAAATCTTAGATAACTTTTATTAAATTTATAGTACTGTGTTTGTACTCGTATAGCGATATTTATTTCGAAGTATTTGTCACTTTTAACAAGTGCGGAATTTATTTCTACATTAACTTTTCTGAATAAGTACCATGCAATTGTCCGTTTCGAAACATATAAATCCATGGAGAAGTATTGAACTGTTCGCGATGAATTTAGTAGTAATAAAAATCTTTTGTACATCCTCCAGTACTATATATTTCTTCAATTAGAAATGCTTCAACTTAGCCGTCATAAATTTGAATCGTATATCAGATACTTTGCTACAGTTATTAATTACCTATTATTGGTACATACTGATGTACCATACCATATACTTAGAGTTATCATACGTAATTCAAATTTACGGAACGATTATAACTATGTCGAAGGATTTAAAATTGAATGAAATAAATAATAAGACTAATTATTAATAAATTAACTACTAATAAATAAAGATGAAATTTGGAAAATTATATAGCGTATACTGTATTTAGAAATATGAAATGTATAAAAAATTTAAGATCATTCATCTAAATTATGTCCATCGATAATAGTATCATTTATTCTAGTTGTTTACTGAATACAACTAATACAATTTTATACGGGAGTACTTCCAATGAATATAATCTTTGTGATCATACACGTTTATAAATAGTCTGATATGTTACGTGCATACAAATTATATACTATTAACAATTTATTTCTCAGAAATGTAAAAAAACAAGCGTTATAATTGGTTTCTTAAGAAAATAAAATTGCTGCGCTTCATGAATGCTTTAGGTACTTTTTTAACCTATCGTTGTATATATAATACCATACAAATATACAATACAGTCACTTTGAAAGCTTTTTTACAGCATTCAACAAAGTTCAATACTAATATAACAGTAACTCGTAAGGTGTTTTGGATTTCTTCAGATAACAACAGACAAAATTTTTTAAAAACTATTCCAATTGTGAATATACAAATTTTATAATTATTTTTTAAAATGTTTGTCTGTTGTTACCTAAAGAAGTCCAAAAATTCGGTCGAGAGGTTGTAATAATAGTAGTAGTGAACTTCATTAAAAAGCTGACACATTGGTTATTTTGTATATTTGTGATTATGTCAAACACTTGAATTATTGAATAGCTTTCGTCTTTAAAATGGTATTTTAATTTATTCTATCAATAGATTCAACTCATTAGGTTTTGAATTGACAATTTATTAACTTTTACGTCTCATACGTTAATAATTTATCATTTTAACGGTTTCCCAAATATCGCTTCTATATTAGGAAAATATAATTCAGCCAGTTTTCAATAACTACAGAAGAAAAAAATTTTAGTACACTAAAGAATTATCAATGGCACATTAAGACTAATAGATGTCTCACTGTACGAAATACTTTGGAAAATAAGTGTAAGAAGTAGCTTATATTCTTCTTTATGTTAAAATGTCCCAAGAAAAAAAGTACCTGTATTAATCTGTTGGTTTAAAATAATAAAAGAATATAACACGAGGTTATTTAGTGTTCTAAGTGAAATAAAAATATATACGAGTAGAAAACAAACGTACCGAGAAAAAGTTTATTTTCGGAAAGTATAAGGAGGGTATCTCAAATATTATAGTCAAATTTTGTTTTTATCTACCAAATAGAGAGGATAATTCCGAATAAAAACTATAATTTTCGTATAATTTCGTATAAAATTTCATCATTTGGTGATCATTACAGTGAATGAATACTTCAAATTAATGCTATCAATTTTTTGTTCACATAATTACATACTTCGCCCCCAAAAGCACTTTTATTGCAAATAACTTTTGTATCGGTATATATATTTAAACACTAATCATTTTGATGATTCAGTTCAAATAAATTTTTATTTAAAACACCATTCATGTGTAAAACACAAGATATCCAGTGAATGAACAAAACTCTGTGAATGAACATGGACCTCAAATAATAACACAATATATGTACGTATATATATATATATATATACATTAAAATAAGTCCTCTAAAGTCATGATTATAGGTGCACTAAAATATATACTAAATATAGACTAAGCTATCAGTAAGGTCTAAATTATTATTATAGAGTGAATTTGTGTTTTCCTCAATTATTATTACTTTAATTATAATAGTTATAACTGATGTAAAATGAGTGTACTGAAATTTATTTTAATAATAGTTTCTATCATCGCTTTGCGAATTTTATAAGTAGTAGTTTACATATAATAATTTCATCACCTATTAATTTTTAATATTAATTTACGTGTCTACGCGTCATGACTCAAAACGTATCCCTTCTCTTGGTCAAAGTCCTCCATATTGTTCTCTCTTCCCCTATTCTGCTTAGTACTTCTTGATTAGTTACCCTATCCACTCATCTGGTTTTCGACATTATCCTAAAGCAGCACATTTCAAAAGCTTCTATTATTTTCATTTGTTCAACTCCTACCGTCCACGTTTCGCACCCATATTACGCCATACTCCATGCAAACATTTTTAGTGATGATTTCCTAATATTCATACTTATATTAGCCTAAGTAAATTCCTCTTTTTGCCTGTTATATCCTACCCTTTATGTCTACTATACTTCTCCCATCCCTAGTTATTACGCTTCCCAAATAGTAAAATTCTATGACTTCATCAAAATATCTCTTCCCAATCTAACAACTTTTGTTATTTCACTGTTTCCCATACTACACTCCACTACCTTGGTTTTCTCTCTATTAATCCTGTTATATTCTTTCTGCAGGAGCACGTTTATGCCATTTATTATGTTTTCCAAGTCTTCTTCTGACTTCCCTAACATCATCGGGTTTTTATTTCTTCTCCTTGCAGTATGGTTAATTTTCCATATTCCGTTTTAACTTTCTTCATCACCTGCTCCATATGTAAGTTGAAGAGCATAGGCGACAGACTGTACTTTTGCATTTTTCTTGCCCTTCAATTCAAATTACTGCTGACTGCCTTTTTACTTAGTACCAAGTACCAAGTAAACAGATTATAAATATAAAAAATTCAATAAATAATAAATCAGTCAAAACGAATTTACTATAAGCGTCATTAACATTAGATATTGCACGACGTTTCATTCCCAAATTTGGAACCTTATATGGTGAACTCAAAGAAAACTTAAGAAATTTAATAAGATGAAAAAATACGCATATGAATTATTGGCTTTAACTGTCATTTTTATGCCTAATATCTTTCTCAATTCTTAAAAATTCACCAGATGTGGTTCCAAATTTTGAAAACTTCGTGTAATAAAGTTTATATTAAACTTTTTCTGAATTATAGGCTCATTCTCGACACATTGTCACTTATTAGAGTAAAATTACCCTCTTTTTTTACTAAGGATATGTATTTTGATTCCAGAGACTTGAATCGAAGAGTCTAAGAAATCAAGTAAACTTTGACTCAGATACCTGTATTTGCTTGATGAAGTAGAAGAATCTTTTACGTTTTATGTCATAAATCAAAAGATGCTGAATTTATAAGTTTTTAGTAGATTTAGATTAACCACACTGCTCCAGTTGCAGATTTAATTTATGTATCATTTTTCGATAAGGATGTTTGTAAGAGGGAATTTTGGTTTCACGGGAAATGGAAAAAATGAGAAACCATTATATAATATTTGCCAGTTGTCTTCACATAAAGGCCTGTGGAATGTTAATGAATGAATTTATTATGTTGATCAGACATTGTGATACGAACCCCTGCGTTGAGTCGTAGGTTTTGTTGATGTGTCTCGTGAAGTGGAGGGAGGTTCCACGAGGCTGGACAGACTTCCCTTGCTATATAACAAGCTCGGCCCTCGCAGCTCTTTCCAGTCTGGCCGGAAGATGTGGTGAGGACACTCAGCATGAACACCCGCCGGTTTAACTCTTACGTGAGTAATCTAACATCAGAACAAATATCAAACACTTTTATCTCGGGGAATTATTTGATGATCGAAGAAGTGAGATTGAGCGTGAAAATTTTATAGGGTGAAAACATTTGGACTAAAATATTATTATCTCAAAGACGAGGTTTATTGGCAATTCGATTAATTTGACAGCTACCAGTGTTACTTAAATCGTATCAGAGGGTCAATTAGAAAAAAACAGTTATGGTTTCATAAAGTATTGAAAACATAAATTGCCAGTTTTACATTCATAATTTTACAGAGGGAAGATTTAAATATAATAAAATGATATAAAAGCATGCAGGAGAACTTATGTGCCTTGAAATTGTTTAACATGTATTAATGTGAAATAATCATCGATGTTAATTTTCATTAAGTAGTAAGTTGACAAATAAATCATACAAAATTAAATATTAACTTGACTAGCATTAGTTTATGTACTTAAATAACATTAATACGACGTTTCATTCCTCAATTTGGAACCTCGTCTGGTTAATTTTACGCAATCAAGAAATTTACGAAGATGAAACATTATACGTGATTGTCGCAGAAGCAACAAGCACAAGGAAATTTTTATCTTCCCAAATTTTTTGAATCCTTAAAATTCAGTAGATGAGGTTCCAATGAAACGTCGTGTTTATAATGTTAATAAATTTGTTCTGACTCAATAAGTCTATTTACTACTTATGAATTTCAGTAAGATACTTTAACTAATTATCATGTCAATTCTTTATTAATTTATTGATGACGGTTTATAATATTATAAATCGTAAGTCACGGAGAGGATATTAATAGGCTTGTCAAAAGAAGGAAATAACCAATACAAAACATATATTACAGAAATTTAGGTAAACATATATTTCAAATAAGACCGTATTAAAATTCTGAAATGAAGCAAAACTTTCCCCCAATGATAAATAAACTACAAATGTCTCGTGTTTCGAAAGAAATGTTCACCACTTGCTAATATATATGAAATTCAGCCAGTTTGTTATTAACAGGTTATTAGATTTTAAGGATAAAATTCTGACTTAATATTACGAGTAAAACACAAAGAATGGCCAAAAGTCAGAAATCAATTAATTAAATTCAAATTCATACATATCGTTCCCAACTCTCAGGACCCCTTCAGTTCATTCCACAAAAAAGTAATATAATTACATATATATAGTTCAAAATAAATAAATAAACTTTGTATGCTGTTGTTACTTAAATTAAAATCTTATAGGGATTTCATGTTACTACCGTAACTTCCAGTGCCGAAATACGGGGAAATCAATGCAAAAGGAACTGATTGCAGACTTATAACGGAATTTTTTAAACTACAGGAATTGAATTTCAAAGTTTTAAGTATGCGCAATTAAATAATAATAATAATTAGTCATTTATTGGATTTAAATTTGGTTATTCTTTGTATTTTATTCATTCGATTTTAATTAAGTATTTTCAAAGGTATTCCAAAACAATTTCTGTTTATTTTTTACATTTATGCTACCTATATTTTTTTAAAATTTAGAGTCACGGGAACACTATATTTTTATTGATAAGGTAATATAACTTTATATATACACAAGCCAATGTCGTATTGAGCCTAGAGAAATTACTTGGTTTTTGTTTGTTTAGGATTTGAGGTATATAGAAATCCAATTAATATTGCTTTAGTGGTGCAACAAATAACTATATATTTATTATGTGTTCGCATTATTAACTATAGGTTTATGAACATTTGCCTCAAAAATATTAAATATGAGGAACTATTATTTTACAAATCAAAAATGTCTGTGAGACAATACAATTATCATAAAATATCCACAAACAAATATGAATTCCAGTGGTCGAACAATTTCACAACGGTTTCATGAACCAGTAGACGTGGAACTGTAGAGAAATGTGGGAGTCAACCTTGGATTACGTATAATAATTCATATTTCTCATAATTACTAAGATTTATTTCACAATTAATAAAAATGAATCTACAGTTTCTCTGCATAATAATTTGCCGATGTAATAATAAATAAATACGTTCCTTTTTTGAATTTTAATGAATGAGTAAATGTGGGAGTTTGGCCACGCATTGTTGCCATAACAAATTACTCTTGTCACGGACAATTCACAAAAATGACAGAGGCCAACCGTAGGGCATAATGGGCATATAACGGTATATTTGACGTGTATCAGTATTACCAAATTTTAATTCTTTTCATAGCGGTACATATCCTCATATTACACGCATCATTCAATATATTTATTTTATTATTCAATATATTTATCAATTTTATTTATTCAATATAAAATTATTTTATTTATTGTTTTCGAATGAAACATGTTTTTCTTTTTAAATTACATGTTTCTCGTGTTTACGCCAAATAAATGTCCGGTAAAATACGTACTTCTTACCCTATTTTACAGATTTTTACCGCAAATCCTAAAAGAACATATCTACTAGTCTTTAAAGTCATAACGTGTAATCCTTTTAGATTATTGGAGCAAAAGTAAAATAATGATCTGTAATCTATGCTCAAACATGAGATGAGACAGAAGTATACCCGTACAATAGGCACGGCGTCTTTTCAAAAAATAATTTTTGGGCCGACTGACGACGTCGGCGGAGTTTGACATCGAAACGTTATTGAGTCAAGCATTGACTTTGTTTGAAACTCCAGTGTTGAATTTGGAACAGATTCACCTTCTCTCCCTTATACGTAGACGTTTATTCTTACAGGATTTCCGTAAGACAGAAACGTTTACCATTGGAACGAATACACTGAGATGAAATCGAAGCTGCACGTGGGAAAAATTTAGTGACTATTGAAGAGAAGATTAAGGGAAAACTATTAATAAATAACTATTTAGTAACCGAGAGACTGATAAAAATTTGTTGGCAGCTTTAGTTTTAAATACATTTTTACGTGACTTAATTCACAATATTATACGTAATAAAGATATACACTTCTTTAATATTTTATTTATTATTGAAAATGTATACTTAAGTAAATCACTATAATTATTTAAATTAATTATTAATATTAATTTATTTACGTCATTTCTGACTGAAGCAACTATTTCCTAACATTTGCTACACTCCATAGCGCTTCAGTCCAATCTGTAAGGAAAACGCAATTAAAAATTCACGAATGTAACCTAATGCTGATTCTAATTTAATAAATTAGATTTAATATAAAGATTTTTGTTCGGTTCCAAATAATTGTCCACATCCACACGTTCCCCCATTATTTTCATTTTTATAATATTTTCCGACTTAATCTGAAGGATTTGTAACAATATAGTTGAGCCATATGGACTTAAAAATATATATATTTAATTAATAAAATAATGGCTTTTAAAGCTAATTAATTTTTGTTACAGTTATGTAATTTTGAAACCGTTTACTTCTCTTGTCTTCTATTAAACAGTAGTGAAATCATATCCTAAGCAAAAAATTCGTCAGAATAATTTTAAATGTAATTAATAAATGTAGCCATATAAGTTCTTGATAACGGACAAAATTCTTGAATGGGAATCAGACTACTGCATTAAAGCTTTTTATCCTCGAAGTGGCCTATAAAAAAATAAAAAATTATTCTACCTTAACTGAGAAAATATTTTTTTGGATTCTTCTGAAAATTCGTTAGCAACCCCCAATTTCCTGATTTGATATTCTACTGCCTTACAAACACGTTTCCGATTTTTCTATGGGGCAATATTATTTCTATGTTGTTACTTTCACAAAGTTTCACTTATTATAATTGTTCTTCGTGTCTGTTGTATTTTTACGTTCTAGCTTTTAATATTGAAGAATATGATAATATACATTTTTAGTTGTTTCAAGTCTTCTTTTTCCTATGGTCTTAATTATCTCCATTCTCGCTTGGACAGATGTATTCTGTTATTAAATATGGATGGAACTGCAACAAATATTTCATTCTGTGAGGCTTTAAAAAGTTTATACTTTCAAAAAAGTCACGGAACATTTGGTTACGTATTTGTGTGTCAGTAGCACAGCGCAAGTGCCGCGGATGAAGAATAATTATCATGTAGCGAAGGTTAACAAAACATTAACATGGGAATATTTAATCTCCCGGTGTTTGACCTCTGTCTGTCACGCAGACTGTGACGGCTTGACAACCTGTGTTTATGCTGGCTCGACAAATGTTGGTGATGCAACCAGATTGTTAGAGATGACGGCGATAGGGAGCAGGATCGGTGCCCTTATGAATTATAGAAATGGAATATTCCAAATGTATCATATTTCTCGTTTACCTCAACTACGCACTCACAGTGAAGAGTAATGATTTTAGTAAGATCGTAGAGAAAAGCTATTTCATATTAACAAAAGTTTCAATAGAATTCGCACAAATACCATTACTCATAGACAGTCATAAATAATAATAATTATGCAAACCCAGAGAATATATGAGTTTAATAATTGAGTAACCAAGCCTTACAGAGGCATGTATAATAATTTACGCCGCAGATACAAACAAAGGATTTATAGTTAACTGCCACTGTACAAAATTACATATTTTTAGGTTATTGTAATGATTAAAAATTATTTTATTTAACAGTACATGCAAGATCCATAGTGGGACGCTAAAATTGTATACGTTTTACTGTCAACGCAGGAGAGATTATTTCAATTATAATAAAATATATAAAATTAATTCAATATTTTTTAATATTCAATAATTATTCTTATAACATAAACTAGCTATGCTCGCGACTTCGTTCGTGCGGAAATATCTCTTCTTATTCTGCCCTAAAAACAAAAGAACGGTATCATTTATTTATGATCACTTCACAGCAAACCTTATAAGTCGTAGTTGGTTTTCACACCACATTTCGCCCGGAAATTCAATGAATTTATAAAGATTTAATATCTTATGAACTCTGAAATGAAACATTCACGAAAATTGAAGTTAAATTAGTGTTTCAATCCCTGAAAGTTTCAATGAAATTCGTTGAGCATTTTAGGAGCTTAAAAAGATTAAGTGTATAGGCAAACCGCATCCATTTTAGGAGATTCTAACGCACGTATGCCAAAAAACCTTCCCGTAGAATTAATATTTATATTTTTATTGAAATATGCAGGAATATTTAAGTTAAATTTCCTGTTTTTAACCTCTCAAATTTTCATTGAAATCCGTTGAGCTGTTTCGTAGCCTATTCGAGATATAAACACGGACAGACAGACACTTCGATTTCATTTCGTGGTATAGATAAACAACTGGGAAATATAAAACAATTTTAGGAATTAAAAACAAAACAATTAAAAATAAGGTCCCTGTGGATCGCTCTTAAACAGAACTTTACCAAAACAAATATAATTTACAGTTTTGATAAAAATACTTAAAATTCAGTAGTTATATTAAAATGATATAATTTTTACAAGAACAATTTTGGATTTGCCTACTTTATCGATAGAGACTGGGGGCTTTCCTGATTCGTATACGATCTGGACGTAAAGAGATGAAGAACGCGACACGACAGGAAATGTGAAGTTTAATGGCGTCCCAAATAGTTGCCTCTCACAGCCTAGCTGCAACTTTGACGATCTACGCTTCCTCACATCCAACGCTTTTTACAAACTGTTTTTTTTTCAATTCCAAAACTCCTCCCTCGACGATTTTGTCTCGTCGTCTCTTATCTGTCAGTGACCCATTCCTCGTGTCAGCGAGACCACGTGCTTCCACCAATCAATATATCAGCTCCCTTGCGTCATTGCAACGCTACCTTTGCCTGACAGAAACAGGGAAATTCCTCAGTCCAGTTGGACCACGTGTTTTATGGTACATAAAAACACGCCTGTCTTAACCACTGCTTCAGCCAAAACTTTCGGTTTATTACATCCTTCTGTATCTCCTTATTTGTATCATACATTTCTCAATTTTAAGTCGTATTTCTTTACACCACCAAAGTTTGTTAACAGTGTAATAGTGATGAAATAATTGCATGAAAGAAATATTAACTAATTCTTATCAGTCGCGCTATTTAATGAACCAAAGCTATATATCAATTTTGATTTCAAATTTTTTATACATTTTTGTAGGAAAATAAAAGAAGCTTTCTCCTCCTGTATAGATCTGAGCTCAGGCCCACTAACAATATTTACTCCATCACTTTCTTCACGGACTATATCAGTGAAGAATGAATATTACGTTAGATTTATTCCATTAGCCCTGCAATGAGGAAATAGGATACTTCTTCTTTGGTTCTACAGTCCATTGAGGGTCAGGGCCTACCGGGTCGACAGCGGACAACCAAAGGAAGACGTTCTACAATTTGGAGTGACACGTGGTCAGAATATCGATTCTCCAGCAGTCTTAATTCCGGTCTAAGACACCATAAAATAGGATTCGTCATTACGTAAAATTGTAAATAAATTCTTAGAAACAACAATTGATAACAATTAGAAGTTTACGTATATATAACTAAAAATCGGGACGTTACTAAGAGTACAACATAACATTCATACTCTGTCTACAAATTAAACACGACGTAGGTGAAATAATTATTTAGGCAATTAAATGTCAAAAATCGTTAGACAAGAAAAAGGAATACACGCACACGAGGATGTAGAACAAACAAAGGACGACACGCTGATAAAAGGTGCAATTATTTTAATTCAAAAGAGTAAAAATGGGTTCAATTGAAATTTTATGAAAAGGAAGTGATGAATAAAAAAAGCAATTGTTAATTAAGGAGTCTGATATTATATACTGAATTGAGTTCAAACATAAATTAGGAGACAAATAATAATGTCTTTGTCCCTGCAATAATTATTAAATTTTAACATCGTTTTAGTTTTTTACTGAATATTGATGACACTTAACCATTGATAAATATCCTTAAAAATAGCTTGTGACCGCCACGTAACTGATATTTTAGGATGTGGCATAGGGTAGAAAAAGGCTGGGATCTGCGGGTATAGGCTGATAGAAATTTCTGATTGATACATAATTGAAGATTTACCATGTTGAAAATTAGATTGACAATTTAAAGGGAAAAGGCTGGACATATGAAGGAGAAGGGAGAAAATTTTTCTTTAGGCTTTTTCCTTCATCTATTTTAGGTGAATCATGGGGTAAGATCCTTAAACCGGGAGCCCTAGTCAACCTTGGCAACCTTGCTATACCTACGTTTTAAATTCCCTTCCTGTGGTATTAAAAGAGAGTTGCCGGTTTCAGGATCACTCTCAAGTAGCCTGTTACCCAAAAAATAACTATTCTCGAACACGATCAAACGAGGTGACACTCGGGGAATATTAGTGAAGAGGAAAATAATTCAAATTCTCGACCGACATTTGTGATGTTTCAGTTTTGGAAACTTGTTTGAAATGAGCCCTAATAGATATCATAGGAAGATTCGTGGACCCTTCACAACAAGCGTTGCAGTGACGTGCAGTCCTCAGGATCGGTTGATGCACGACAAGTTACCTCACCTTTATTGCTTCCCTCAGACGGACGGACGCCCAATTGTCAAAGTTTGACACGGATTTCGCGAGGTGCTATTCATTTGTATCGCGCAAGCGTGACTGGGCTCTCGTGCGTGCTAATGGTCAATTTCCGACTGTCTGTTGCGACACACGTGGAAGAGAAATCGGTTACCAGCCGTGAAAAAGTTTCGCACTGAGCCCGGACATGTTCTCAGACGAACTTCCAAAGGTGGCTTTTCCAGCTTTCCTTCAAACTTTATACCCAGTATTGCTTCATTCTCCTCCTGACTTGCTTTTCAGCTGTGCGTTCCACGTGGCTAGGGACATCACTTGCAACCATTAAATGTCGACCGGACTCAGGACCTCCGGCACTTTACCACTGAGATAGTTCGAGTCGACGTCCCGAGGACTGATTCAACATACCTCCATTCCTGTAAACCTTAGCTAGCCTCACTTACAATTTACTAATATTCTAAATTAACTTCAATTGAAGCATTTCCATTTCCTTCGAATAAAATTAAATGTAAAACGACCAAATTTAATTCGCTCAACTATTCGTCCTCACATTTGGGACTCATCAGGAATTCACTAGAATACAATGTAAAAAAAATAGAAAATTTAAATTTCCTACATTTTAATCCAAAGATCTTTAATATCCCTTGATATTTTTGAAGTAATACAGAAATATTACGAGGGCCAGTCATATAAAATCGGGAATATTTTTTATCAAGCCTTACCATGAATTGCGTTTGGGTCTCCCACTCCACTAACTCACCCTCTGTCACTGTTAGACTCAATCAGTCGATACTAGAGCAATCAGTGAACAACAGATTCCTGTTTCAATTGCGCAACGTATTATTATAAAGTTTTTGACGAGGGAGCTTCCCATGATTACGGAAGCAGGAAGCTTCCAAAAAGTTGTAGAAAATGTGCTTCATTACAAGAAAACTATGTAGAAAAATAAAAATAAAATGTTTTGAAATTATATCGTTCTCAGAAAATTATTTATAGTTGACCGACCCTAAGTATTTTTTTCAATAATTAAATTAAATAAATTAATGACTACATCCAGAGTTTTTATTTAGTGAAAGCAACGTTTCGTCACAATATTTGGAATGTTCTCAAGTATGGTTTTGATTAATTGATAAAAAACTGCAAACTTGTTTCCAAGAGCAGCATGCTTTCTATGACTCTCAGTGTAGAAGCTGACAAGGAAATGTTACCTTTTTATAATTAATTACAGCTGGCATTTATTAATAATATATAAAAAAAGATTTGAAATATGAAGGTGTGAATAATAGATTAAAGTTTACTTAAAACTTATAATGTATAATTCTAAAGGCATTTTTGTAATGTTTCAATTACTTAGTAGATAACTACGATATGTGCCAAAAGCTCCTGTATATATTTAAAAAGAAATGTGATCAAAGTTAAAAAAATAAAATTTTGGTTTTTATTAAAAATGAGACGGATTTAAAGTTAAAGTGTTTTCAGTTTCGTACATCTAAATTACAACACGTAATTAATAGAAAAAATCGTAAAAGAAATAAATTTGATTTTAGCGTTTTACTTTTCCAAGATGCTAATGAACACTTTTTAATGGCACTAACGTTCTGTTTGTGTGGTGTAGGTTGTGGTGAGTGTGGTGTCGTTGCTGACGACTGTCACAAGGAGCGAAGTTACTCCTCGATACGGCGCCATCGAGGGCCGCAGGGAACCTTACTATTCCAAAAACCTTGTCTATCTGCCTCGAGCTGACTGGAATAAATCTGGCCTGGACACTGCAGCAGCGGCATCCGCTCCAGCGGGATACAGAGGAAACGGCTACGACAATTTAGGCCCCGGCGGCGGTTCGTGGAAAGATCCGCCCGCTAGGTGGGGGACGGAAAGGCACAGTTACGGGTCTTGGGACAGAGGAGCAGGTGGAGGAGGAGGAGGGGGTGGTGGTGGCGGCGATAGATACGGTGGTGGTAACTGGGCTGGAGGATCGTCAGGAGGCGGCGGAAGTAACTGGGGTGGAGGTAGTGGAAGTTGGGGTGGGTCTCCAGGTGGTGGAGGCGGAAGTGGAGGCAGTTGGGGAGGCGGGCCACCTGGGGGCGCAAGTGGAGGCAGTTGGGGTGGACCACCAGGAGGGCCACCAGGAGGACCACCAGGGGGGCCACCTGGAGGCAGTTGGGGAGGACCTCCAGGTGGTGGCGGTAGTGGCGGAAGTTGGGGTGGTCCTCCTGGTGGCGGCAGTGGAGGGAGTGGAGGCAGTTGGAGTGGACCTCCACCAGGAGGGAATCCCGGTAGCTGGGGAGGCCCTGCAGGAGGTGGGAGCGGAGGAAGCTGGTCTGGTGGATCGGGTGGCAGCTGGGGAGGCTCTCCCGGTGGAAGTAGTAGCGGTAGTTGGGGTAGCGGACCCGTCGGTCCAGGAGGGCCATGGTCAAGTTCATCCGGAGGTATGAAAGGAAACTGGGGAAGTAACTCTGGAGGAGGAAGAGGCCCCGGGTCAAGTTGGGGCTCAGGTGCTAACGACAGGTGGGGTTCGCCTGCATCAAATGGCCCTGAAAGATGGGGATCTGGAGGGGATAGATGGTCTTCCGGAGGGAATAGATGGTCTAGTGGAGGCAACGATTGGGGAAATAGTGGAGACAGATACGGGGGTGGAGCTGATAGATATGGCGGTGGGGACAGATACGGAAGCGGCGGGGATAGATATGGCGACTCAGATCACCATCACCACCACGGTCCGGCAGGCGGAGGAACCCCTGGATGGTACGGGTCACCTACCCAACAAGGCTCCTGGGGTCCTGGAAGAGACGCCGAACCTTCTCCAAGGCCTGGCGGTTGGGCAACAGACAGGGCACCGTACGGCCCTGGTGGGGGAGGAGGAGGAAGCTGGGATCGCGGACCCAGCTATGGAGGCGGCGGCGGTGGCGGCGGAGGCAGCTGGTCTAGTGGTGGACAAAGACCTTGGGACAAGGATAACGGAAGGCCGCCTTCCGGAGGTGGATACGGTGGGTGAGTGCGACGTCTAACACAGCATGCTAGCAGCACTAACAGCACCCGCAACGCTGTTCTCTATGTCCACCATTTCTTTTCACTTCTGGGTCTTCCGGTGCAAGGAAATATTCTGAATCATCTGTCCTTTTTTTCTGTTTTTATAGAACACTAAGCGAGATTTTTTCACCCCCGCTTTTTGGCCCCAAATACTACTTAAATAAAAGAGAAAATAAAATCCTTTGTTACGCTTTAATATTTTCTACATTTTCAAATTTCTCGCTTGAGCTTAGTATTATGCTTGCTTAATGTGCCTGCAAAGATAAAACCAAATTAAATAAATAAAAAAGAAGTGGGGTTCTGGGGACGAATCTGTAGGGTAGTTTCATTATATATTAGATTTTGAGTGTCATTTAAAATAAAAGGGTTATGAATTACAAACAGTTGCTTACCCTGTTCTCTACATAATTTTTATTAACGTGCCAAACGGGAGCCATTACCTCTAGGATGAAATTTTCGTAATTGCAGTAAAACCGCTTTTATTTGAACTTCATCTAGCCTGTCAATCACTAAAATTATTGTTAAATACATAAACATCAGTTTACAGACAATACTCCATTGTTTGAGGAGGTATTTTGGATCCCATTTCCGCATAACAGTGAAAATTTCAGAGTCACGAGTTACCAAAGTTTTCACGAAATTTTGAAGGTATAGGGGAATGTGATCACAGGAACCTTAAAGCATGTTGCAAAATTTTAGATTCAGCTATTTAATATATGTGGCTAAAGATGTCACAATCAATTATTTTAAGAATATTCAAATGTACAGTGGTTGTATAGATTGAATGCATTGATCGCAGTTCGCGTCCGGACCTGTGTCAAGGCGGGCACGAGCACCAACATCCCCACGGATCCGGAGGCGGCGGGGGCGGCACTGAACAGCCGGACGAGAGCGGCGGGCAGCACGGAAGTCGCTCACCAGTGCCCTACCTGAACTACCTGCACTCGGCCACCAGCAGGAGCACGGGGGCCCTCGCCCCCACGGCCACCCCCGCAGACGATAAGGCCGCCACGCCCACCACCAGCTCCTAGTGCGTTCAGTGCACCCTTCTTCATCAATTAGTATTTAAGGACGAGATAGTAATAAAACTGTACATCGATTTTTTCATAAATATAAAAGAAACGTAGCATAAAAGTCTTCCCAAAATAGCCCACTCTTATCACAAGCATTGGGTGCAGTTGAGTGCGCGTTTGCAAGCTGCAGATCAGTGGTCTACAAAACTATTAGAGGACACTTAACCAATCTATAGATCCATTATTTAAATAGGTATTTAAACAAACTATTACTTTTAGAAATAATACTTCTGTTTGATTTCCAACTATTCTCTGAAAGGTAGAAGAGGATGTGAAATAGAAGCGTAAGACAGGTATTTATCCAAAAATAGAAGTTGGAAAATAAAAATTAAAAATAAAGGAGAGACAAGCAAAACAGTGAACAAAGATACGTTGTCAAAATTTCGTTAATTTAAAGAGCAGAGCATCCAGAGAAGATTCTGTACAGTCATGAATAGCCGTAGACGTAATCAAAGGATATCGAAAGTGAAAGGGAGAATAAACGTTAGTAATTACGAAATATTGATTCCTGCATTTTTTAAGCTTGATTCTCAACTCACAGGAACTGAAATTGGATAAAATTAAAAAAAGTGAACATAGAAAAAATATATTGTGGCCGTATTTTATTAAATACAAATAAGAAACTCCAAGCTACATCGTGACAAAGATGCTTTAATGGAAGATAGCTATCGACCCTTGGGAACTGCTGCAGTCCTTGACCCATTCCCGAAAACACATCTCACTTCCGCTGTAGAAGAGGAATCGCGTATATATCCTTGCTTGTTGTGGATGTCCTTGTCCCGTCTCCTGAAACTCAGCTCAACGGAAAGAAAACAGTCGACTATTAAACAAGGCATCAAAAAGCCTGAGATTCTCCTCCAAAGCCCCAAAAACGTTTCTTGAAACGCGTTTATGTATTTGCAGCACGAAATAATTAGTCCATCTTGTACTTCTAAGTATTTTCCCCCTTAAATACTCTAACTTATGATAGAAAAGACGCAGAGTGCAACAATTAATATTTCCAGAAGAAAAGGATGAGGCATTTAATTGAAAAAAATATCGCCATCGGTCCATTTAAACTTTTCTACGCAGGAGATTCGGTTTTGCAATGTAAATAATATGAATAAATCCACAGAAATTACTTTTTAGCGTAGAAAAAAGAACTCCCCGTCGTTTACGTACAGAACAGAGAATACTGCATTATCTAGCTTCATCTATCTCACGAACGTAGATGAGCTTTGATATAGCAATCCTTAAATCGGGTTGAAATCCAAGAATTATTTAGAAAGTACATCAGGTTTAGTAAAGAAAGATAAGTGTCGTAGAAAATGCAAAACAATTAAATTACGTTTCTAATAAAAACTGTGTGATATCTTCTTACAATTAATTCGACAGCCGGAAAGAAAATTGGAAACGTAAGTGACAAACTGTTTCATTTTGTTGCATATATGTGTAAAACTCTGTTATCCAATTTTTACATATGAAAGTTATTTTTCTTTTCTAAATAATCATTGGTCATTTTGGACGATGACGGGAGCATTTAAGCCACGAATAGCTTTCATGAGAAAGGTAAACAGGCAATTACAAATTAATTATACCACGTTCTGTCTTTTCCTAATTTATTATTTAACAATTTTATTATTATTGTCTTCCTGTTTATCTTGATTTTTGAGATAATTAATTTTTAATAACAATCATAAGTTACGTTTAATTACTAATTTGAAGACCGATATTTTATATAAGCATGTGCAATTATGCTATTTGCGATGTCCAAATACCTGAATTTATAAAATTAAATTAAATTTTATATAACACTACATATAATATGAAGCAGTTTTGACAACATTTGTAACAAATACAAAATAAAATAAATAAAGTAATTAAATTAATCTGAGTTAATATTATAAAATACAAAGAATGGCCAAAAGTGAGAAATATACTAATTTAATTTGACAACTTTTCGTCCCCCAACTCTCAGGCACTCCTCAGTACATTCTAATAAAAATTTACGTAATTAAATATAAATAAATAAATGAAGTTAGTATGTTGTAGGTAATTACAATTAAAATATTACTGAATTTCATGTTGCTTCTGTGTATTATTTTAATTGTAAGTACAATATACCAATTTCATTATTTTTTGTATTCAACTATGTATATTTAATTACATAAATTTTTTGTAGAATAAACTGAGAAGGTCCCAAAAGTTTTAGGACGAAACGTTTTCAAATCAAATTATTCTATTTCTCATTCCTTTTGTTTGATTTGAAATTAAATAACTTAACAGGCAATATTTCATTCTACAATATCTGTGATTTTGAATAATAAAGAAAGTAAAGTCATAGGTCTCCAATAGAGAAGATTTATTAATTAATAATTTGATCAATATAATAAATCACTACGTTTTGTCAGTAAAGTAGGGCGATGATTTATTAACACTGCAATCTAAAATTTCTTCAAAGATCTTGAATGTTCGGAAAGCTAAATTACAGGAAGATATATTTAGCACGTGTTGAAGAAAAAACTTTGTATTATATAAAAAAATTAATATTAACTATTGTATTTTATGATCTTCAATCAATAGGCTCCATTTTAATACTTTTAAAATAATGGTCTTGCTCCCATGCTTTTGTTATTGAAACAGGGTAATAAGAGATTATTTACTATTACAATTAAATAATATATATTAAATTAGTTAACTAATTAGAATACCAATGTATTCAAGTTGCTCATAAGATTTACTTTCAATAGTGTTTGGTGTCATAAACAGCATTTCACTCATCATAACATTTCTTACCATGCCTCACATAATTCTTCTCCCCTCCCCCATGTAATATATACTCAAAAACTGACTTATATCCTCAATGAAGCCTGAGCACAACTTTTTCAGGACAAAAAGTAGGTTTTATTTAGCATTCACGAGGAGATTTTTAAGAAACAGGAGGAAGTTAATATTCAAAACATAAATAAGAATGAAACTTGAGGAATAAAATAATTTTAATGAGATATTTAAATTTTTGGTAATTATTTAATTTATTTCGAGGTGGCTATTTATCGAATTGCCTCCTCCCCCCCTGAGCAATTATTTTACCCGCTATGGTGTGGGCGACCTACGTTGCTCATTGGCCAAATTAAGCGAGTTTGAAGTGGTCGCATTATAAACACAAAAGTAACCTTGAATGTTAAGTTCAAAATTATACAGTAATGCCCGGGAATCTTTATCTCCTCACAATAACTTTGATATAGACAGTTTATTACAATTTTGAGTGCATATAATAAATAACTAATGTTAATTAATAATTAAGTTCTCATTGTGCCTTTGTACGTATCAAATTCTTAGTTAATGAACCATTTCTGAGTGACAGTCCATATATAACCCCCGGGTTACCATATCTTAAGTATAGACTTTGCAATCGGTACAATTTTTTATTTTAATTAGTTTTCTGCCCGACGTCAGGTCCAAGTGACGATATTTCTCCACGGAGAACCTTCCCCTCTTTCAAGGGAAATTACACAAAGGTTGTTTTCCGCTGCCTTCCGCCGGTTGATGAGGGACCCTTGTGGTGCTCTACCGTGTGATCGTGACAGCGGGACCTCTGCGATGAGTTTTGTGATTATGAAAATGCATTAGACATTCACATAACATTCATGCCCGTGCGCGTGATGCAGTGACACAGAGGATGGACTCGGTACTATTATAAATATGTAAAAAAACAAAAATGGACTTAAATTATTACATTTCTCTGATATAAAACGATGGAATATAAACCAAAAATAAATAAACATATTCTGTTCGGGGAGGACTACATACTTATAAAAGTTGATTATAAAATTTTTTACATTGTACGGGTTACAGATAGGATGCTATGTGAGTAATGATAAATTAACCACTGGAGATGGCAATTGCCTTTCTGCCCCTGTGACTAATTTCTTGGGGTTACTTCCGGCGAGGCGGCCTGTGACCTCAATTCCGGTGGCAGCATCACAATGGCAGATGCCTTATCTGAGGACAGCCGTGGCCCAGTGAACCTGGCCAGCCAGCCGTGTCGCCCACGGAAGTCACACACGCACCCTTGCACCTACGCTTACACCTAACACAATATCTAGGCGTAGTCCTCAGTTCTGTCCCATCCGTCACTTCGACGCACATATATCACGCAATGTTTTCGCTTTTCTCCAAACGTCTCTGAATTGGATTGCTTGAATCCTAATCTTCTCAATTTCCGTCTTCATGGTAGGTGATGATGCTCTTTGTTCAACTGCCATTGTCCTATGATCCATAATTATCGTTCTTCCTCGCCATAAATAAATTACTAATCAATCTCTCATGGACATGATTCGATAACATCATTAGAATTTTTTTTGTACGGGTCATCTACCAGTTTTTCAATTAATATCTCAATACTACAAATACAGTATTCTCAAACAGCTGTACCGTAAATCAGCTTATAAGTCAGACTACACATAAAATTAATTAACTACACGATATTTCGTTTCTTAATTTGAAACTTTGTGGCGAATTTTTTTATAATTTAGCAATCAGCATTGACAATAAAGCATTTAGTAAATTACTGACTAAATCTTGAGATGTAGGTAATTGCCCCAAAATAAGTACCTTTTAACCTAGCCAACTAATGCAGCTTAACAATATATATATATATATATAAGTTAATTTTTAAATATCTCTCTGTTTCTCAAGTCTGAAGGTTTAAACCTCTTCAGCCACCGCGGATCATCTTGATCTGTTGGCAAGCACGTTAATATGAACACTGAGTCTGTCATATTTCTCGGCCGTTTCACTAGTTGAACATATTTTAAGGTCACGTCTGATCACTTCATTAAGCACCTACCAGGGTGCGTTAAAATATCTCGTAGCACTTTGGGCTAAAATCTTCTGATAACTTCAATGATGTTGCTAGTTTCAGATCCCCATAATTGTATGACGCAGGTCCAGACTGGGCGCAGTATGGCTTTGTACAGTAATATTTTATTGACTAATGATAGCTTTCATGTTCGGTCCAGTAGAAAGTGCATTTTTTAACCGTAATTGTTTCCTTTTCTTCCAAAATTAATGTGTCCAGGTGCATACTCAGACCGTATCTTGTCGCGGAATTTTATGTCCATTCAAAATGATTGAAGGACAGGGTTCTCGACCAAGTGAAAATGTGATGTGAACAGATTTACTGGATTTACCTTAATGCGCCATTTCCTAAACCAACTCTGGAATTTTTTAAAGATGTAACTGCAGTTAAAAGTTGCTACAGTTGTTAATCTTTGGGTAGGTAAGTCCATGGTGTATATATTAGGGGACCCAGGACGCTACCCTGGGGAACTCCAGCTTTAATACGGAGTAAGGTAGTAGTTTCGTTTTGTACCTTAACCGTCTAATTCCTGTTTGTTAAGTATGATCTGATAACTTTAAATAGATCTGCTGGTACAGTAAACATTCATTCCACGCCTTGTCAAAGGAAGGACAGTACGTTTTGGTTTCAAACGTTTTATGGTGAATTTTAATTATAAAAATTCAAAATAAATATTTTGAATATAATATGTAAAATACAATTATTAGAAAAAATAAATTAAGGAAGATGAAAGTTTTGGCGTGCCTGTTGCTTAATAGAAAATCCAAAATGAGACTTAAAACTAGCAGCTCATCAAACTCCTTGTTAGTGTTCAGAACATTAATTGAAAATTTAAGAAAGAATCTTAAAGTTTGTTTAAATTACTTGTGATATTTTTAACATTAACAGCCGAATTGTTAGATCTCACTCATCATTCTCAAATAAAAATAACATCCTGCATCTATTTTTTTTACATTTGGTAATCAATCTGTTGGTTCTAATGTAAGATTTTAATGTAACATGTACATTTTGTCAACCAATCTGTTGTTTCTGAGGCCAGATTTGAACTTAACCGGGATACAATAATTTAAAACAAGTCAATAAGTTTGTACTGAATTTTTTGATAAAAGAAGAGCACTATATATATATATATATATTATTCCTTGATAATTAAACAGGTAAATTATTTATTTCATATTTAATCTTAGTCAGCCTAATTTTAATATATTTCTATTGCCTGTATGTATGTTCCGCATACAAATATAAATGAGTGGACAATTTTTTTTGCAATTTGGAAATCATCACTGTTGGAGTAAGATCTGGCTACAATCCCTAATGGCGGGGGTGGAAAATGATCTCAAAGTAAAACAAAGAAAACAAAGAAAGTAACATGAGTTGATTGAAAATGTTGATGTATTATCTTGGGTAAATAATTGATTAACCATATACAAAAATGTTGATTCACCTTGATTAGCTTAGCATAAATTGCTATTCAATTTGGGTCACAACCATTTCTGAGGCTTTAATAAAAATGAGGTAAATACACACAAACGAGGGACTCTAAGCGCCTGTAACACGTATACACAGATGTGTCAGTTGAGTTGCCTGCCACTACGGCGCTATATAAACGAATTTTGTTTTTCATGAAATTTGATATGACACGGTTAAGTAATTCTTCCAATTTTGATATATATATTCCTAAAATTTTTACAAGATACGGACATACCTAAAATAAAAATTTTAGCAAAAAAACACGCACACATATTTAAAATTTTCCATAATTTTCACCTATTAGGAATACAGAAAAACAAAACATAACTGAAAGGCTAATGAATATAACTTTCCAACAATAGTCTATACATTCTTCTTACAATACATTATAGTTTCAAAGTACATAAACTGTGATATTTGCGCTTCAAAATCTCTCAAAAATATATTTCATTGCCCAAACATGTGCCAAATATTAGGCTGCAACACACATGAGTGAAAAATAAACTGATATAGTGCACACTACTGCAGGCAAGGCATAAACATTTTATGCCATAAATAATTTTACTGGAGGATTTTATTTCTTAATTTGTGTGTACATTTAAAATAATAAAAAAATCTATTAAAATATTCTTCTATGTGGAATCAACTGACATAATGCATATCATATTAATCGCTATGTATTAAGAAATCACATTAACTAAAATTTGAAGTCTATCAATGGCAAAGATTCTTATTTTAATCCAATTATAGGTCTAAAGTAGTGAGATCAAGAAAGTGATTGATCTGATATCGAATGCCTCTGTACTGTAGTTCACTTCTTTGGGTGTTATCATTATAAGCGATATCAATTAATTTCTTTCCATTATTAAAATTTCACTGTTTTAATACTCGTTTTATTTATATTAAATACAAATAATTTAATAAAATTAACATTAGCACATTTTATTACAATTAAAAGTGGAACGTCGTATCCTTTCAGGGGTTTTAAATAATTTGGGTGAAAATATATAAAAAAATTGTTCAAGTGATTTCTATAATTCAGATTAATTTACTTCTAATAATATTAATAATAAATTAAAATTTTTTGTTGAAAGTCCGTTAGGTATGTGCTATACACTGGCATTAAAGCTTGTTTATATATTTTCACAATGATCATAATTAATGAAGATCGTTTTACTAAAAAGTATTGTACTCAAAGTATCATAAATTAGCAGCTTAATTGTTACAAGGCTAATGGAGCAAAAAGCATTAAATCTGGTATGAAATTGGAACATTAAAAAATCACATTTGTCGTAGTGGATTTTGAAAACAAATGACCTATAATATTTGGTCATTTAATTACTATTTAAGTCTACAAGCACAAATTACATCACAGACTTTATCTATCCTTGTAGGAATTCAAGAACATCCACTTTTCCTTATAGAATTTAATTTTTTCCTGGTGGCTGCAAACACAAACACCTTTGTTCTTTCCTGTTAATTTACCTGGTAAAGAAATACGAGGATGAAAGGTCAACTTCCTAAATTCGAGGATCTATTAGTCAAATTTTAATTGTGTATTTGAATAAACTGTGATCATTAGAATATAGTTTAATATGAAATTCAATTGACAAATATTAAGTTTTTTGTCGTGAGTAAAATAAGGTAAAAATTAAACGTTTGTAGTACGCAATTTGCGAAGCAGTGGAGTCAACGTAGTTGCCTATAAAGTCAGGATTATCAGCAAGTAAAAGGGACTCGTTAAATATGTTATTGAATTATATAGAAATTGAATTATAATAGCGCTGTTGTCATAGCAGTTGAATCAAATCTCACATGTTGGTTCCAGTTACATGCCTCCTTAAATTAATCAAGAAAATTTGTGCCACCTTTTTTCTTGAATGTAATAAGGCAGTTTATAAAATATAATAGAGATAAATACAAACAAATAACAGTAATTGTTCTTCTGTTCTGGCTTCCTTTAAATTTTCAATACTTTTACATAAAATATTCTGTGAACAGTGTAATATTTACAGAAAGCATATTCTTTGAACGACTAAGTTATCAGAACATTTCCTTCCACGTCATGAATGAAATTATTATTCCTGAGAAAGTAAACCGAACTGTAACTGTTAACTTTCTTTTTTTAAAAAGGAGTCACGCGCTATAACGTTATCCTTTAACCGTTAGAATATAAAGCATTTCAACTTATCGTTCCTGAGTTTCGTTTTTGCCTTAATTTCTGGTTCGCTACTCTTTCCCGTGCGAAGCTCTCTTTGGTAAAAGAACCTCTGCAATTTTCGAACAGGAAGTCTCTACTTGGTTCACCTGTAATTGACGTAATTGTTAAGAGGGGTTTCTTCTTTTATTTTCTGTGTCTTTTATCCTTGTCTATCAGACACACCTTCTCGCGTGAGGATGATTGGGATTAAGCAGCCAATTCAGAGAACACGAGCATTCCATTCAAACTAGGAAACAACAACTAATACATACCTTACTATATTTTTGAAAATATAATTGACAATATTCATATTTTGAGAAATGAATTAATAAAATTAAAATAGCACTATGTATCGTTCCTGTGTTTTGGAACTTCTTTAGTTGCAAAAAAATGGAATAATGTTACGTAGATTTTTTTAAAATCTGCATAAATAATTAAAATTTTGTGGAGAAATTGATATCATTTAATTGAGTTATAAACAAATTTTCTCAGGACTTTGATCACCAAATTAATTGCTACAATTATCTGACTTTAATTGAACACTGTATGAATAATATATTTTAAAATGCGCCAATTTAAATTTTATTATAATATTTTTGACAAATATAAGTATTACAAATATTATCCTTTTATATAATTTTAAAAATTATCATAAATATAATTTGGCGTCAATAAAAACTACCGACAGGCTTGTTTTCAAAATTTAACAATCATACTAAGCATTAAATGACAATAATATAAATTAATTTTATAGCACAAAAATTAAATCCAATATTCTTGAATACTCCAATCATTTCAAGAAATTAGGAATTTTAATTTCTTTCCATTGGTTTTGCTTTTTAAGTGATAAGATGAATGGTTATCTACTTGTACATTCGGAAAAGGGAAATATAATAGAAATCGCTTTTCATTTAAAACTTTTGGTCTTCTTAAGGTGATTCTCACTAACGAATCCGTAATTATTTACTTAATTCATTTAACAGAAAACTGTACTTGGCAAATCTCGTATTATTCTTATATTCTGTTCTGACATGTCTATTGTGAAGGAACAAACTCAGAATTAGTATTAAATCATTTCATTGATCCCATAGGGAATTAGAAGTTGCGGGATAAGGAAGGATTAAATCCTAAATTTTAAAGATTGTACATACGTTCTTCTGACTTCTTAATGAATATGTTACTATTTACATTCATATGATTATATTTACTTACGTACTTCAGCGAAGTCAAGATTTATTATCTGTACCCGACATTTAATATACATAAATATTGCTAATATCTTATGATAAGTGTCTTATACTAGTTTAGTGACTCAACAATGTATTGTATCTATGGTAAGGATACAGTCAACTCCAAGAACATTCTTCAACAACGTAGAATGAGTGGCTAAGTAAAAAGTTACTTAGTTCAAGTTTTAACATGTTTAAATTTATTTTTAACTATTTAATGGAGGCTGGAAGTGATTTAATATGCTAAAAGCATTATAATGAACACCATTTTGCGTTTTAGTTAGAGACTTTCTTTCCTTGTGTATCAAAGCTATGTTTATCTGTTTTCATAGTGAATAGGTGATAGTTATTAATCACAAATAACATCAGTGATTGAATAATTAGCAAGCAAGGATTTTTTTAATGAAACCTGACATAATATTCTTACTACTTTTTTCTGTAGATTAAAAACTTTGTCTTTCCCTGAGGAGTTACTCGAAAATGTATGTCATTATAGAGTGAAAGTATGCAGAATAATCTCATTTTATTATGTTTGGGTCAGTACACCTTGAGATAATTGTAGGAGAAAGAATTTCCGAGCCTAGTTCTCTTATGAGAATATTAATGTGATATTTCCAATTTAATTTATAGTTAACTGATATATCCAAAAATTTTGTGCGTTAATTTCACTTATTTCACAAATGTAAAATTATTAGTCTTATCACAATTGACTGAAGCACGTGCCTAATGTATCATTGGCAGTATTTTCCATACTATTTTGCTTAATTTTTACCAAAATGCTAGTATCATCTGCAAAGAGTATAATTTTTGATTTATTGCTTTATGTAAGCCATTTATATACATAAATAATAGCAACGGCCCAAAATGGAACCCCAATCTTTATTTGTCCCCCGTTTGAATGAAAATTTGTCCACTACGATTTAAGTAAACGAAATTAGTAATAAAATATATTTTTGTAGCTCCTTTATGTGAAAAATATTATTGCTTAAATACTAATTTATTTTATACCGATCTTAAAATATTATAATGGATAATAATTTCCAATACATAAATATAATTTATTTAAATTTGAAAAGAAATGGGAAATTTTTGATTTTATTCCTTCCTCCCTCCTTGTCCCTCTACAGCCCATTGAGGGCCTGGGCCTACCGAGTCGACTGCGGACTGTCGTCTTGCATGACACATTCCGAATTTGGAGTGACACGTGGTCTGCGTATCGATCCTCCAACAGACTTAATCCCGGTCTTCGCGACCATCTTTATTTTAATTACCCAACATAAAACTATAAATAAGTGGTTTTAAAACAACCTTTTTTGAGTTCACTTCCTATTTAGGTTTTCAATCGACAATTGGTTGCACAAAGATATTAGCGTAAAAAATAACTGCCCAAAATGTTTTTCATACGTTTTTTTAGTTATAGACGGCAGTAGTAGAATACTCATGGCTGTCGTAATTCATGTAGGACACATGATATTTTAAAATAAAAACGGCATTAGTTTTAATTTATTATAATATACGTACATGTTCTCCACAAATATTTTATCATCAAATGGAACACTATACATGGATTCTTCAAAAAATGCAAGGTGATAAAGACAACATTTAAGAAAATTCACTCAACGACGGGATTTAAAGCTATGATGTTTCTCTGATGCTGGTAAGGCAAGATAATTTGCATACCTCATCGGTTGCAAGACCTTGGATAGAAACGTGCTTGCATAATGTTATCAATGAAGGCGGAAACAAGCAAATTATGTGACGCTGCATTAAGAGCGAAGCCTGAAAGCAGAAAGCTCATGTGAAAGGATAAGATTCAAGAGACACAGCGCGGATAAAAGCGACCTAATGAAAATACTTTGCGGTTGCATGATGCCGGGAAGACAAGGCATTTCTAACAGCTTGCGAAATAACGGGACTTAATGATTGGGGCTTGTGGTTAACTTAAATTGGACACTAAGAATTTTAAATTAATTCGTTGAAAGTCCACCATATCTATATCTATTAAATACACGAGCTATTGGTGCGTATTTCTTTTGATTCCTAAATATTATTAATTACGTTAGGCCATAATTGAGAAAATAGGACATGTTATAAATAAAATTAGAAATAATTACTAAATAAATGTGGTATGGTACCAGAGAACACAAAATTATTGTACAATATTACTAAAATTTAGTATAATAATTAATTAACATACTGAATACAATTATACAGCAATTATCAAAGGAAACAGACATTTAGGAGAGTCCGCTTAAAATATGAAATAGTATGTTACAATTCGTATTAACAAATAATCATTTAAAGACAAATAAGACAATCACGTTTAGTGTACTGTAATTACTCATAATATACAGAGTTGACTATGGTTTTCATGCCGCCAATTAATTACGTTTTGGTGCAACCAAAAATTAATTATCATTTTTACATTTGAAAATTATATTTATTATCGGCAGTCCAGATTTTATTATCAGAAACTATTTAAAAAATTATTTTTAATTGTTAAAGACGATTGTATCGGCCAAGAATTTTTCCATCATTGAAAGACCCCTGGAAAATCGTCACATAGCATTTTTATTGAGAGTCGACTGTTTTCAACACTTTTCCCATCGACTTTCTCAACCCAACTATCATTGACCAATACAGGCCGCCCACTCCGTTCTTCATCATAAACATTGGTTCTTCATATATTGAATTGTCTAACCCACAGTCTCATCATTCAATCTGTCATTACAGTTTAATAATAAATCTATACAGGCTGACGATGAATTTCATCCCACTTATGGTTCTTTGCGTTCAAAACCCAGATTACAGAACGCGCTCCGCAGTCGGCGGGATCAGAAATTATTTTCAAGATTTTGAACGATTACTAACAAATGTAAGAAAACACAAAGCTGTTATGGCGTCAGTGGAAATGAAGTCAGATGTGGGTAGCTTTGAAGCCATAAATAAAAATAATTTACACAATGAAGAGAAGTGTCTAACTAAAATACAAAAGGGTGTTCATTATAATTCTATTAGAATATTTAATAAATGTCCATCCTCATTTAAACAGTTAAAAATAAATACAAACAAGTTCAAACATGAGCTAACTTTTTACTTAGCCATTCCTTCTACTCTGTTAAAGAATTCATGGAATCTTAATATAGACCTTAGTATAGACATAATAAATTGTTGGGACTCTTAGTATAAGATATTAGAAATAGTTATCAAAATTATATAAACAAGTACAAATCTTGTCGTCTCTGTAGGCATAAGAAGGTTAATAGTACCATGGAGTTAATAGTAATTAAGAAATCATAATTTATGTACAATCTCTGACTCGTTTCATATCACTGAATTTCTACTTCTCTATCAGATCAATGGAATATGATTTAATACTAATATGTTTATGTGTCTAACTGAGACACTAGCGTTGTGGTGGCGGAAGAATTAAACGGTACTTACTTTTTGGACACGCCTCGTATACTCAGTTTGGATTAATAAATATAAATCATTATTACGCCTCCATTTTATCTAATAAATGTGTCATAAAATTGGCCAATGACTGTACATGATCGGCGAGAGAGTGAAGCAAATGGCAGATATTGAATATCTTTTAAAGTTACAGTAATCATTAATTATTAATTTTTGATTCGGACTGAACAAATTAAATGTAGAACTTCCACACACATATAATACATGCAGAGCATAAAGTACGACACACAATTAGTAGCAGACACACATACACAAATGATGATGAAGCTAATCCTCGTAGTTGGACGAAAAGAAATGTAAATTTCTAGAATAACTAATTCTATAGTAGTAATAATATTCAGCTGCTACAGCTAGAAGTCACATCCGTATTCCCTTCATTTTGCCTGTAGAGCATAAATCGCTCTGAGTGTCAATTTCTGTGATGTTTTTCTATGATTTCCTACAACTACTGTAGAACTTAGCCACTAAGTGACATTTGCTTCTATACTTCTTGGAAACGTCCTGTATAATTAGGATGGATGATTGATGAGGAATTCGAATCGAGGAAACCCATTAACTAATTTGTCTGCCATTAGTAGACAACAGAACAGGAGTAGCGTCTCCGTGGAGGTGTGACGAGGACTTTTACGATATTTGTGTTGCTGTGAGAGGCAAACACTAGACTATGGAGTGCGGCCATTGCCTCGTCAAACATATACAAACCTGCCGCAATATAAACACAAGTTCCAAGGCGACATATACAAACAGAATGTAGTCGATTTGGAGCCGACGTCTACGGTTTCGTTTCAAAGCATTTCATACTGGAAAAACATTTTTTATCAATTCAATGAATATAATCTCATTATCTGCCTTTATTAAAAAAGAGCCACTGATACGTATATAACTAAAAACCTTTATCAGTATGTGTGTCCCAGCTAGAGGCGTGTAAACGGCTGAAAGGAATTTTACCAAATTCGGCACACTTGTTCATCAGGGCTCAAATATACCCATGATATTTTAAATTTTTAAATATTCTGACGTGAAAAACATTTTACGTAAAAGGTCTCGTGTCCTATGCGCGAATTAAGATGTCCGATAGTGCAAGCGCGTTGCCTATATTTCTAATCTAAAATAGTATATATTTATAATTATAAACCTTTCGCGTCGTAATAAGCCTATCGTTAGCACAGAGATAACTCCCTGAGTTATAAAAAAATTCCTTGGATGTCGATATACGTAAATTAGTTTTATTTTACACGTCAAATAAATTTTTGATATTTAATTCATTTGGAAAAGCAAATAAATTATTATGTATTTTATAGTGACACCCATCACAGGTAAAAGTGTTAAATTAAGTAAACTTTAATAACAACAATACTGTAAATACCTTAAGAAAGTGAAAATGTCAACAAACCTCAGTTTTATCCACTTTTGAAAGTGTTTCTCGGTGCTTTTCCGCCTCTATCAAAGTCCGTACTTTCCGAAACCTATCAGTGATATATTTATTTCCAAAGTGGACCAACCTCCCCTCTATAACACAATAAAAAACACACTTTTGAAACCCCTCTAAATTTACGTCCCTGTAATTCGAAACTGAGGATTTTAGAAATATTCTGAGGACACATATTTGTTGTGAATACGATTCTCTACATATATTGCATAGTTAATGTTTAGGTATTAGTCTAAAAATAATCGGCTTAAAAATTTTGCACATGCCAAACATGTATTGCATTGTAACCTTAATTGCATTGTGTTAAAATGTAAATTTACCATTTTTTGATACTCAATCATGATTTTAATTAATTTTAGTAGAATTTATTCAGATTAGTAACGGATGTTATTCTGAACATATAGATTCACAGTGTGCGTTTTATCGACCAACAAAATTGATGTTTTACCCAACTCGTGATATCTCTGACTTCCATAATAAGTTAGCTCTAAATTTGCGGATATCAACCAGCTGGATCTAAGAGGGAACAAACGTTACAATTTGTATATACGTTTCGTATATGAAATTCTTCCAATCAAAGTAGGGGACCGTTTAAAAGTATATGTAAACGGTATCACTTATTACTATGCAAGAACACAATTGGACTCACATGGTTTCGTTGAAAAAATATATATAAATATATTTTTTTATATAAATCTACTTGCCAGAAAGTTGCATTTAGTTACAAACTATATAATCGACGAATACCGTATCTGATACTTAACTTCATTGATTGTTTTATTCGTAAACTTAGAAATCTGGTTTTCTTTCTAGTACATAATCATTCATAAGTACCCTTTTCAAAATACGTTTTTTTAATATAATCTCTGTTTAATTCATATATTTGTGAAACGAGCGCAGTTTATCGCATGCTAAATCATATGAATTATAGCAAATTTCTTTAAATTTAGTAGCCAAGCAAACGTTTCATAAAAGCGAGAAGACGGACAAGGGGAACATTGGGAAATACTCTAGTTAAAATTTGATAGCAGTTCCACTGGAAAAAATATCGACGGAAAAGAAAAACAAAATTTCCTGTGACGTAGCAGGGAAGAGAAAAATTCCTGGAAAATGACGCGGCAAGTTACCAGGTCACAATATCATTGGTAAGTAGGTCTGGTAACCTGAAAATATTGGAGATGAGTATGGGTGAAAATAGTTTATCCCTGGGCAGTTTGACATTTTCACTCCAGTTTTCAGTATGACTTTGTAGGCATTCTTCAGTTGGAATGTCTATGAATTTCTTCAGTTTCCTTTGTTCTTCAAGATGAGAAAGTTCCGGAGAAGTGTTTCTCAAAAATTTATTCAGTTGAATAGTTTATTAGTGGAAGCAGTTCAACTAATACGTTTTTTGCCAATAAATGCTTCTATGAAGACGTATATTCAAAGAGAAAATATGAAGACGATTATTTTTTTCGTGTGACTTTATTCAATCTATGCACTTGCCTGAACACTTACAGGCTTACGAAGGATAAATTAAGGATTTTAACATTGGACGGACAGAGACAATCATACTGTTAATGTTTTTTGGTGTGTGTTTAAAGTCGCATCAACTGCTAGGTTATTATTAGCGACTGTGCACGGTTACGATAGCGTGAGTAAAAAAGTTTAAATCTTTCGTTTAATGTATTTAGGGTGGTTTTTTCTCCATCACATACACATGAAAATTTTTCCTGAAAATACGATTGTTCCAACCGTCTCTAATCCCTGGATCCATCATGGAGAACCGCTCAATGTTTGGCCGTGAGATTAATGGAAGCGTGCGCGACGAAATCAGATGAATCTTTAGTGTTCATATTACCAGATCGTATTGGCCTGCGAAACGGCAGTTGTTAACACAGGCAGATTAATGGATAGATAAATCGCCACACAATAATGGCTGCAATCATTTTCCCATTATTACAACACGAAGATCACTATTTACGAACAAGGTCTGCTTCTGAATACGTTCCTACGCATTCTTCGAGTCTATAAATTATGAAGTATTGTCCGCGTGGAACTGCTCCATTTTCATTGACGTACAAAGTTATATTCTTTGGTAGACGCAGAACATCAGCAGGTATACGCTTATTTCAATTATTTCTGGTTCTCTAATGTACAACACTATCGATGGGTTAATGTAGAAAAATACATCGATATTATGAACAACACTGAAGAAGGACTGGGGCGGGAAAATCACTCTAAGACCAGCGAAAAATCGTTTTCACACTAGATACTTCAATTTCTTCAGTGAATTTTAAAAGACCGTGAATCGCCATTGGAGAAGAACACAGTTCACATCTGGTGTGGAGCTTCTTATCGTGTCATAGCGGGGAGAGTCAAAGAAGATGTGCGACACCGTCAGAGCTGTGTTACAATCGGAGCAGAAGGGCTGAGAAGACCTAGGAAAAAGAAATAAATGCATAAGGTGGGAGTGGAAGGATCCGAGTCATGCAACAACGACATGCGGCGGTCTTCTCGAGATTCCATCTCTGTGTAGAACTCCATTTCTTTCTTCGTTTTTCCTCTTCTACCATTAAACCAGCTTTCAATCAAGAGGTTGATCATTATGTCTTTTCTTCATCAGGTAGGAAGGTCCGAGTAGTTAAATTGCAAGGAGGTCTCCAACTTATTGGCTTTGTCAGCAATTCCGTTTCCAAAGTTGCCCACGTGAGCCGGGTGATTTCTTGGTTGTTTCCTTTTATCTTCCAAAGAAGGTTACAGATTTCCGTGGTTGGAGAGTGAATTGATCACCATACGAGATCATGACAAAATCGAAGTGAAATTGGATGGATGGTCGTCGCAACATCGCAATGCCATCAGTATACTGATACATTCCCCTGGATCATACACTTTATGAGATACGTAGATGTTTATCCGTCTTTCATACTAGGATGAAAATATTTTACAGTTCTTAGCGTAAAAGCTTTAGTTTAAATACAGAGTTTTTAATATTGATATGATAATCTTGTCCTGAGAAGATTCTTTGAGAGGTTTTTCCAAATTAAAGTGTGCTAATAGTAATGTCTAATTTTCAAAAAATCGATAATTAAGCAGTCGTAGATAAGAATCTGAGCTTCATCTTTCAGAAAGTTGATACTATTTTCAACACCTAATGAAAAAACAAAATTTGCCGAAACATTGTGGGGTATTAATTTTATTATTTTTTTTTAATTTGAGAAACGTTTTTGTGTATTCATATTCTAAATTTCGTTCAACATTTCATAGTCTAATATAATTCACAAGATACCGGAGAATACTTTAAAATATTTCATTTACCGAGAGAACAGCTGCCTCGCAATCGGATACGATAAAGTCTTAACTGTCGGTCGGGGTATTAAAGTAATGGAACGCGGCATTGTCGAAGACTTTGAGAGCCGTGCGCAATAAAAGCAGGACCAAAGAGAAGGCGTGACCAAAGAGTTTCTCTGCACAATGGTCGCGACGTGCCGGGTGCAGAATGCTAATAAGGCTTGCGTTTACGACAGGTGAAAGGGCTACCTACGAATCTCAACAAACACGGCTCCTGGAGACGGTAAAGGATCAATTCCCAGAAAAATTAGTTCCCAGCAACAGTACATGATTTTCCCGTTACCGTCACAAAGATTGACTAATTTCGAGAAAACATAAAACGCAGATCGGCATATAGAGTAAAGTCGCGGTCATTATAAGTACATAGACCATAACAAGAAGTCAACATTTAATATTTTAGGCTCATCTGATCTATATAATTAAAATTTTGGAAAACCGTGGTGAATGCTCATTAAGATTAAAGTAGCTGGTCTAAAATATAAATTTTATCATCATAACTTTAATTTAATGTCATCTTCCACATCCTGGAGTAATTCCTTCCTTGACCTTTCACGTTTCTTCTGAGAATCCTGGCAAACAATCGTTTTGGGGAATCATTCTTGGATAACTCTTTAATGCTTATTTTGTCTAGCGTTTTAAACTGGTCCATATAACTATTGATAGGGCTTGTTGGCTGCGTATATTCGGGAAATTTTCCAACGAACACGACATCTCTAGTAAAAGTAAATATAACACCGAACTATATCATATTCGACACTCATAGTTGGAAATAATATTAATGTATATTGTAGAAGATCCGCCGTACCTCCGTATTCGAGGATTTAAATGCTTTTTGGGCGCCAGGTATTTTTTAATAAAAATACCAAAAAAGTGGATTTTAATAACTTTAATCCATTTCAGAACATGAGAAAAATTATCACTACAGGGCGTGGTCTTTCTCCGTCCGCAACTGCCGACACATCCTTCTCCTTTCACTACCCCATGACGACTGCTCGAGTCTCGCCAGACTCCATTGTTGGCCCGAGTTGCGACAATTGCAACTCGCAAGCTGGCCCGCATTGTTGCGTGTAACTTTTCATGTTACAATATATACATATATATATTTGTATGTGTGTTTGTTCTACTAATTTTGCCTTCCAAATATCACTTTCACACCAACACGCAACAACACTTTTGCTATGCTCTTAAACACTCCGGAAAGAATACTAAATTATCTATTATTTTGTTCACATCTAGAAGCGTCTAAACTTGTCTACGTTATAATAGAATTTAATTCTCTCTCCTTGAACGTTACCGGACAACTCCTGCAAAACAACTATCCCAAGTCTTCCAGAAATACAAAAAAGGAAAAGTGTTGCGTTGGCTACTACGGACATTTTCCACTGTCTTCTGAATAAAAGGTGTCAAATTATGTCAACCTACTGCACCCTGAACAATCTCGCTTTACCCAGGCACTCAACACAATTCTGCCAAACTTGAAATTTTTAGAAAAATATTTTATGAATTATAAATTTTGCCTCGTTTCACAGAACATTTTATGGATGAAATGAAATGGTTTGTTTATGACACGTATGATTTCAGTCGTAACTGTAATAAAAGCAACACTTTTATTACTGGACACAGTTTAATTATTGAACATTCAAATTCACGTTCTTGCTTTAAAAGGGCGTGGCTTCTGATTTTCGCTCTGACTCGCCAAAGGAAAGACGAATAATTATCCTTTTTTGCTTTCTGTTGTCGGCCCGAATAGAACGTCCTTGTTCGAAATGAGGGTGACAATTTCGTCCTTTGTTACACACACACAGTTATTCGTTCACCTTTGGTAACTGTCACTAATATAATTCCTCGTGAAAGGTTTTTTTTTGTCGAGTCCTTTTTCATTAAAGGAACCGTGTCACATGTAATGAAAGTAAATTCCTTATCCCTGTCCATTGACCACACAAACGACGGGCAGTAAATAGCAGAAACTTGCTTCATCATTGACCTCGAGCATTTCCTGTAATGACTAATGATACTGAAATTCTAACATTTAGCAATATTTTAAAGATTAATTTTGATTATTACTGGACATATACTGTTTCATGTAACCATGAACAGCTGCAAGGAAATAAATGGTAGCCCTGGAAATAAAGACAAGCAACATTTTTATTATATTTACTTTTACGTAAATAAACCCATTAAAATCGTAGAAATTAAATATCATATAACTGACACGAAAACATTTTCTCCATGAAACTATCAGAAGAGTAAATAAAAAAATGTCATAACATCAACGAATATTTCAATTATTAAAATTAGTGAATGAACCAGCTGTTTTAGATGGATATGGATCTCATTGTAAAATAAAATAATTTCCAAAAAAGAGTTATCAGAAGTGATGTCTTATTTCGAAAAATAAAAAAAAATTAGTTGGTTTTTAAGAATAATATAAAAGTTAAGTGCTCAAAATTATAACCACTATAATTTGTTATGTATAATATGTTCATTAAGTTTCATTTGGTTTCACGCTGCAGTTACCTTTAGTATTTTTATTTCTGTGTTGAACTTGATAGTCAGCCAATGTCGTCAATGGCGCACTAAATTTTAAGTTTTTTTGTTCGGCATGAAATATATTTCTCTTTAAACATTCAATGAAAGAATAAATAGGACCAGCCAACAGGTGAACCACTTCAATGAAGTTGTCTGATTAATTCTTCCATTCAGAGAAAATTCGATGCCACGTGTGTTTCAGCCAATGATGGGTCATTACCCTTTTCGTTTGTTTGTCCCTCCTTCTCCATGGGCACTTCCCGTCGTTTGTTTTGACAGACGTGACATGTTCTCTGGAGGACTGTGAATGGATTGTAAGGAACATTTTGGCATTTATCCTCAGCGGCAGAAATATCTGTTTCGTGCCTTCCATTCACACACGTGACAGATAGAGTACCACGGTCACGTACAGTCAAGATCCATGTCAACGTTTCGTCAGCTTAATTGTTACTCACCCAGAGTTTGCAATACTTTAGACGGACTTTCTAATGCCCTGCTGTGAAGTTTGCAAAGCATCTGGGCGCAATACCTGGATGAAATCCAAAGTCGATGAGGAGTCAAGATATCCGGTGACAACAAAAAATAATGTAAGGATAAAATATTTGCATTTCGCAAACTTTATAGGCGATGATTAATGACTAGCTATGCCCGCGACCTCGCGCCGAAATAGTAATTTTTATATTACTTTAAAAATGCAAGTACGCTTCACGGAAAGCCTCATAACTCGCAATAGATGGAGTGAGAATACTCGCCCTCCCTATCTCTCATGCTGCCAAAATTATGATTATAATAACAAATTAAATGAATGGTATAGGGACGCCTTATAGGACTTTTAAATTGCAGTTGGTTTTTCCGCCGCCTTTTGCGCGTCAATTCAATGCATTTATAAATATTTACATTCATATCTTCTGAACTCTGCAAGATACAAACATGAAACATATACGTACATTTAAGTTAAAATTCCTGTTTCAATCCCTAAAATTTTCAATTCAATCCGTTAAGTCGTTTCGGAGAATAAACAGATCAAGGTATAGGCAACCCCCATTTACATTTTGGATACTCGAATGCGCGTATGACAAGAAATATTCCCGTAAAATATTTTTAAAATTAACATTATATTAATATCTGCTGAAAATATATCGGAATGAAATATGCATTAATATAAAAGTTAAAGTTCCTATTATTAAAACCATCAAAATATCATTTAAATCCGTTTCGGAGCCTATTCGAGACAAACATACGGACGGGCAGTCAGACAGATAGCCAAACATACAGACTTCAATTTTATTCATTGGTATAAATAAAACAAAAGTATAAGGAATTATTTAATTTCATTTGTTATATAACAAATCGTTGTTTTTAATTTAGATGATATATGCAACCTCATGAGATAAATTTTTATAACTTTAATGCATAGACTTAGATATAATCTGTAAATATCTTTGTATATCAACATAACAGGAAGACGAAAAACTAGCCGGAGTATTTATGTGTCTAAGATCTTAGAGAGAAAGTTGATAAGTTAATAATTCTTAGATATATGTTTAATATCAGCCAGTGGAGTTTGAGATTTCATCAGGAGACAAGTATAATTATTCGTCGCTTTTCAGGAACACAGCTTAACGATTCGTATATTCATAAGATTCATAACACATGTCGCCTCAGCAATTTTTCCATTTATTCGACAATTACTTGCCATTAAGTAAACTTATCATAGCTTTGTGTCCTACGTTGCCCGGGAATTCATTAACACTAACCAGCTGCAGTATTTAATTCGACTTTAATCTCTTTGCCAACTTGAGATTAAGCCATCAACGAGAGCATTACATTTTTCAGAACTTACCGTTTCCCTCCACCTTTTCTATGAGAGCTGAATTTCTTCTTTCTCAACGTGATGACTCAGTATCTTAATCGAATATACTTCAATGTAGAATTAGTCGACAAATTACAATATAGAGAATACTTCAGAGCTTAACAATCCAAAATCGAAATTTCAATAAATGCCAAAATTTTCTTTACATGATAAATAAAAAATGTTGGTTCTAAAAAAATTCAGAATCTTGATATCTGCCAGTCATATACATAAAATAATCATTAAAATCGGTCAAGAGGTTTAAGAGGAGATTTAGGAACACAGACCAGAATTTAATCCATAAAGGAATAGTTTTATATAAAATTATTAATCGATGTAACTACATAATTACCAATATAATTCATAATAATTCCTTCAAGTAATTTTTAAAATTTAAATGGCTGATTTTAATTTGTATGATAGTGGTGAATAACCCCAGTTTTTAATCAGTCACAAGATTTAAGGAACCAAAACTATATTAATTTTGATTTCAATTTGTTTATTAAATTTTTCAGGAGCTTTTGGCATATGCCATAGTCATCTACAAATTTCAAAACACAAATTAATTGAAACATTACAAAATTATATGCAATTTATTTAGAATATAAAACAAATTTTATATATTGTGTATTAAGATTAATACTGAATATATAACCATAAAACAATGATAATAGCAATACTATAACAAATACTACCTTGTCACTACATCATTTAAATTTAAAACATAATATGATAATGTTAAAATAATACATAAACAAAATAATATATTTAGAAGGAAATTATTAGAATAAAAATGAAAATGGTATGAATTCCAGAAAAGGAAGTGAAGACAAATCAAACATTACGCTTAAGTTTTAGAGTAGATCAAAATTTTAGAGTTCTAATTGACAATTTTGTTGTTTTGGACTTACACTTATCAAATCTTGAGATTTGAATTTTAAAGATTAATATCGACAGTTTTGGCGATTTAAATCACGACGTGGCTAAATTTTAACCCATTGAAGCTTTTTCAATGTAAATTTCAACCACTCGTGGATGTATGTTTGGTTAGCACAGGAGTGAAAAATTTATTGATGTTCTAGAACTCCGAAAATCGATAAATGCCCTGTGTAGGCCAACACAGTCTGGAATCATGAACATTCCACTAGAATATATATATATATATTTAAAATTATTTGACAACTGAGGTTATGTACAGTAGATTTATGATTGAATTTATGTTAAAAGCATATAAAAATCCATATGATTTTGTAATTTGTGTTTTTAAATTAGTGATGACTATGGCAAATGCCGAAAGCTCCTGAAAAATTGGTTAAAAAATTTGAAATCAAAATTAATATATAGATTCGGTTCATCAAATACTGAGTTATTAAAACCTAGGGATTTCACAATTTATGTTTATGTAGTTACTCTTGTCGACAAGACATTTTTGGCTAAAATGGGAGTATTTAGAATAGTTTAAATCCAAGTATGGTTCTTCTCCTAAGAGGAATTATATTTGTGGATTAAAAAAGGGGGAAAGCTAACTTACTTTTTAACGGTAGAGTTTTGCTTCTGTGGTGGTCTTATCTTCCCGGATCTAGCGCTTGACCATGGAATAACCCCTGGACGTTAAACCGGTGATAAATTGGAACCTTTCTCCGCTGCTATGGTCAGAGCAGCACAGTTGATATTGTGGGTTTGTTGTGTCTGGCTGAGGTAACCTTGACCTGGCTTCCGGTGCATCGCGTTCATCCACTTTCTCCGCCTCGGTTCCGCTTCGTCGTCTATTCCAGTCGCGTCCCACTTCGGACACTTACTTGCGCTCTTGTGTTTATCCCCATAAAGTATTCCAGCAATGCGTCGTGACCCGTTTATTACACTTTCTACTCGCTACTCGTCGCTTTTGTCCCTCTCTTGACCAGGATCATTTATTGACATTTTGCCAATGCTTTCTTACGTTTTGTGACTGTTTCTTAACGTCAGTATATATTATTACAGTATAATCTTCTATAAATCATTAAGGTCCGTCACGATTAAACATTTACATGAAGAATCGTAAATGTAGTGACTGTAAATACCAATGAAGCTTCGCCTAAAATTAATATGAAAATAGAACGTGATTTGGAACTGTAGACATCCTATTCTCATTGATTTCACTTACCTCTCTCATCTCCATTTCTATCCCAAATTTTAAATTAAATTTATATTTCCCTTCAGCATTTTTTTGCTACAAAGTGAGTTTTACAAATGTATACGTTTCAACTGTATGGTTTGTCGGTGCTTCTTATTTCATTGTGACAGCTCGTGCTTTTAAAAGAATTATTTATTCAACTTTCAGAAGTTTCCCTTCTTCTCTTTCCTTAATCTGCAGCTCATTGAAGGACTTGGCTTACCGAGTTTCATTTCCCATTGTTTCATAGCCAATGAGTATTTATGCATCTGATACTATTGTTTCCTATTTACACATCTTGGCATCAACCTTTCCGTCCTGTTCTGACAAACAGAATTACTATAATTAGAATCTCGTCTTTTAAGACAATTACCAGGATTTTTCTGAAAATTATTTCTGTGTTCCCCATTTTGTATTAATTAACTTAGGCTCATTAGGTGACCACACACGAGCAGATATCTGCGGCAGATCTGATCGGCCGACCAATCGCAGATATTGGTCTGAGCGATCAAATCTTCGCGTTGCATCTTCACGTACAGATCAGATCTATCCAATTCACGGTCATCAAGCGCTGAAAGTCAGCCACATACAGATTTATCTGCGTATTCCAAAGATTCAGTGTCAATTTTTTTATAGCCACCCTAACTTTTTCTTTTGAATTTAAGCATATTAGACCACAATTTTTCACTTAATACGTGAACATGTTATTACATGGTAAAATGCAATTGAAAAAAGTATCCAAAAGTACAAATTGTAACAGAATTTACGATAAAACAATGTACTTTATAACACTAAGTATGGCAACCATTACTGACCCACAATTCTTAGCGATCGCTAAAACAGTAAATAGATATCTGTTGACAGAGGACAAATTGTATTGTGCATACGTCTCGTACGTAAGATAAACGTCGGCAGATCTAAACTAACGTGTAAAAATCCTTCAGATAACGCGGTAGATTTCATAAATCCGCCATATATCTACCGCAGATATTTGCTCATGGGAAGTCACCCATTCACAATAACCGCACATGATTTGCATTTTCCTAAAATCTTCTTATCAAACTTAAATAACGTCAATCCTCTCATTTCCTCCTTGCCCTGACTTAAATTTTAAACATATTTATTTATTTTATAGTAGACCGTTACATTACTTAGTTGATGAGATTTGTGTAAACAGTTAACAAACTACTGTTCTAATTCTGCTACTTCATGAGCTTTGACACAAAATTATATTAGTGCCAGAAATAACGAAATTAAAAAATATTGACACAAAAATTAATTTAATGTCTCACCAGTGGTTTAGAGATCATTATTAACAAGAAGATAATATTTTATGTTCCAATGAAAAAAATACTCAACCTAAATTTTATGACAGGTATAAATTTAACAGCTGCTTCACAAGTTTGCGATAAACTTCTGAGATTTTGGTTCTTCACCTTACCGCAATACCACCTTCAGTAAATAATACGTAACTCAGCTCTTGGTAAGTGACGGGAGGGTATTCTTTCAACGGAAACCGCATACTCAAGTAACTACGATCTCTTGTCCATATCACAGTTTTCTTTTACCAAATTCGCCATTGTTAATATTTTAATTCACATTCCTACAAGCCTAAATATTAACAGCAAAGGGAGTTGTGTTGGGAACTGACGTCAAACGGAACTTTTCAAATTATTAACTAGTTCCATCATTAATCTTTCATGTCACAATTTAATGTCCAACGATGTTCTCCATTCCTGGAGCTCGTTCTAAAACTCGTTTCATTCTCACAGAGGCTTCTAAATTCAGCGAAAAACCAGAATTTTTCACAGATGTTTGTTAATATCGTGTAGGATATTCCTCAGATATATATTAATAAACTTCATCTAACAAATATACGCTCCGTAATGCAAAGTGAAATAGTTTCTATAGGCATAAACTATCCAATATACGTGTACTTAATATAATATTTCTTAATTAATTATACACTAGCCCTTTGCGAATAATTTCAAACCCTTCTGCACGCCAATTCTAAGTAAATTAATGAATAATTCCGTTCTAAATAATTTAAATAATTAAACAACAACTTGATGTGCCTATAAATAAATACTCAGCTTTGTCTCTATTCTTTCCTTGAACTAAATCATTACATAGCCCAGATGTACATGGAGTATTAAAAAAGTGTTGAATATTTTGAGAGGCGGTATTAAACAATAGAACAGGCAAAAAGTCCAGTTAACATGGGCCCAGTAGCGCATACCGTCTAAGATATATACACTTATTTATAGTGGCAGAAGACGTTTGCTTCTTAATATCTTAAGGACACAGATTCTCTAGAACCCCACAATGTGAGCAGTGGAAGGTCCACACACCTCAGATGGAGGAGCGTGTGCTACGGAGACCTGGAACAAGTGTGCGGCGATAGGCAGCATAATAATTCTTAAGTCATCCTCTTGTTTGAGCGGTACCACATCAACAATTGCTGTGTCTGGGGTTTGTAGATTGAACAAGGCTTTCCACAGTTCGCCTTTGAAGCTGCTTTTACGATGAAGTTTACAGATCGAATGTTGATTGGACATGTTTATTGTTGTTTGTTACTGGCGCCTATTAAAATATTCAACACTTTTTAACACCCTGTATACACCTTTCCCTTAGAAAAAGTTGGGGTATTTAATTTTTTCTACTTAGGCATGTTGTGGCAAATATTAAAAAATAAGCTTCCCAATTCAAAAGGCCTCGGGAAAACCATGAAATTTTGCACCTTTTTTTCAGTCTTTCGCTAATATGTAAAGAATGAAGCCATATACGGAAGTTACAGTCAAATCAGAAATTGCAGAGAAGAATTCTGTGTGTAGTGGTTATGTTAGATCACAAAATTTGGTAGAAATTGGTCGTCAAATGTAGGCCAATTTTCGGTGGTTTTAAAAAATGCAGCCTGTCGTATTTATTACCTCCAAAATGGTTGGTCGTGTACTAAATTATCATAGAGTAAAGGTTGTAGAGAATTTAATTTGCTCTCCAACACATTATCTGATTCTAAAAATCCATTGATAGTTGCCCACTGTACCTCCATTTTTCTGGCAGTCTGCGGATATAATATGATAAAGTTGGAAAGGTAAAAATCAAATACCCGGCCTTTTGAGCTAAAAATACATGAGATATTTCAGAATCAGAGAGTGGTTCTGTTCTGTGTAGACGTATACTTGGTATTCCAGCTAAGGGTCAAGCATTACTTATAAGATTGTCTTTCATCGAGTTCTCTAAAACTTATCTCAATTTTTATTTATTATGGTTACGGAAACCATTTCTAAGTTCTGCCTACTTCACCTGTAGCAGGGTTCTAACAATGCATTTGAAAAACAGACAATAGTTAATTAAAATGTATTATTACGCTCACTATGATTGTTATTTCGCTAAGCAATCATCCAGTGTCAATTGTTGACATTTTACTGAGCTCCAGCATCTCGAAACCCCCAGAGTTCGTCCGAATGAAGATTTCAATCTTGATCATGACGAATGAAAATTATTCAACATCCAAAGGAAAAGTTACTCATTGCGTGTAATGTAGCTTTAAAATATATAAACTCATTCCTTATCAGGGAAAATTTGCAAATTCTATATTAATCAAGGACTCAAAACTACTCGTATTGAGATATGTTGAACAAAATATTGTAAAATCCCAAACCTTCAATGTACTTCAGCAGTTTGTAACCATTTTGAATTGGGTAAAGAATTCTACAATGTTAGGAATATATTTTTATTTCCTTGTTCTCTAGCCCCGAACGTAACCTATGCAAATACTAATTAAAGTAAAATTTAGACACCGTAATTTAAAAAATGTAATGTACGAAATATCTCTCATATTTTTATACTATTCCACTTCTAATTTCCGTTCTACGTAGTAATATTATTTAGTCCTCAAAGAAATTAGCAGCACAAGATAACGATTAACAGTGGCCTTAATGCTCAGCCAGATGGTGGATACCAACGTACAGGACCTCGAGGCTTTCAAGGAAATCAAGGATAATATTTGGATTTTTTGCACATCCGAAGATTCCGAGACAAACCAGCGTAAAACATTGGAAAATAAATACATTGTATTGTTGAGTTATGTGCATGGTTTTCTGCTCCACAAAAACCTATAATAATTCTTCAGGAATACTCCAGGATTACTTGAATTGTTACCTTTTATATTATAAACCAAAGATCACTGTTTACAGGAAACTATGATAAACAACAAATTTTAATTAACAGTTTTTAATATACATTAGTTATAAGTGTTTATAAATGACCGGTTCTGTACTTGTTGAGATTAAATTAAAAACGTTTCGTAACTGTAACCTGGTATACAGATGTTAACAAAGGATTAACGAATTTAATCACTTTACTGAGGCAGTGTTGTAATTGGGGAACTTTCTCTGACAAAAATTATTACAGGAGAAAGTTAATTAAAATGATTAATGAAGGGAAGTGAAATTAAACGCATATTAATGCGATTGAATTTCAAACTAAATTGAAAGTAAGAGGTGAATTCTCTTAAAATAATCATTTAGTATTGCACTAGATAACGATTGGTTCTTGGAAATTAATTTCTAAATCTAGGAATGAACGAATGGCCCTTGGTCTTAATCAGTGACACGAATTAATAAACCAAAACTATAAATTAAATTTTATTGAAATTTATTCAAGAATCTTTTGGCATACGCTTTAGTCGTGTACAAATTTAAAAACTCAAATAATTGAAACATTCGAAAATTATATGGAATTTTTACAATATAAATAAAAATTTGGTTATAAAAAGTTTTCAATCACTCATTTTACAATTTTGTATATATGTATAATTACTAAAAATTTTATGGAATGTACACGATTACAGATTGTGCTGGTCTACACAGGACATTTTTCGATTTTCGGAGTTCCAAAAGTTTGACAAATTTTTCTCTCTTGTGTTAATCAAACACTATCGGCAACATACATCCACAAGTCTTAGAAAATTAAATTGAAGTTTTCTTAATGAGTCCAGAACCTAGATTTTAGCCATGTCGAAATTTAAATCACCAAATGCGTACTTCGTTAAATTTGGAACAGACTTATGGAACATTGTTTTAGGTTATTAATTCCTGTGACTGATTAAAACCAAGGTTTTTCTTCATTATTATCTGTAATAAGACAATTGAAATGACTATTTTTAACATACTTCTTAATACTTTCATGTGATAGTTTATGTTAAATTATATACTAAGTAAAAGTACTTATATCAAGGAGCTTTATGAATAACATCATTTGTAATAGAATCAATTCTGTTATCATAGAAACGTATGATGAAAATACGAAAGTGAATAAAATATTTTTAAAATTCATAATTTATCATCTCTTGCATTAATTATTTATCTCTACATTGCATATATTATTCAGGGCGATTAATGCGTTTTTATGTGACTATTTAGATTTTAAAGACAGTTGCCCAATATTAGACATTTTTCATTGACAGATGGTAGCGCTCAGTAATGAAAAATTTGGCATGCTTGTTTTCCCTTATTATATTTAATTTATGAGAATAAATAGTAGAATTTTAGAAGCATGTACAAATCGATCGAGCTGATAGTTGTCGCTGAATCGGATTTATACATGGTAAACTTTTATGAAAGAGCACGATATTGTTGATTAATATCTTTCAAAAATATTACTAAATGTTTTAAATGTGTGCCAGTCGTAGTTTATTCACTAGTGTTATATGTGTATTCAGGCGGAGAAAATGAAAAAGAAAACAACAACAAATTTCACTCTGTCATTAAACACTTTCATTTAAAGGTTGAACTCCTGCAAAAGTAAAAAAACCGAATTGGGTAAAGTTCATGCGGACAATGCACCAGCATCGAAGACAATTTACTTGTTGATTAATGCGTTTAAACGAGGTCGCATGAGTGCAGAAGATGAAGTCGCTCCATCAGCCCAATTGAGGTCACCGCTCAGGAAAACTTCGAAAAAGTTCACAATATTGTAATGAAAAATCGCAGTCTAAAAGATAGCTGATGCCGTAGGTTTCTCAACAGAATGAGTTCATTTCATCTTCCTTGAAAAACTGGCCATGGAAAAGCTTTGTGCGCGATGGGTGCCGCGATTGTTGACATTGCAAATAACGGATTCGAAAAAACATTTCCGTATAGCAGTTTTTAGGCGTCACTAAAGACTGTGTGAAGATTCATAACCTTAGATCCGTCACTACACTCCAGAAACGATCAAAAAATTGGACAAAAACTGGTGAAGGTGCATTGAAAAAGGCGAAGACCGTTCTGTCAGCTGAAAAGGTTATGGGATCTGTCTTTTGGGATTCTCAGGGTATAATACGCGTAGTTTTTTTGGAAAATGGTGCAACCATAACTGGGCCCTATTATGCTTTTCTGTTGGATCGTTTGAAATGGATGGTGATTGAGTAATGATTAAGAAAGAGCTAAATCATCAGGACTAATGCGCCAGTCTCAATGGTCGAAGAGTACGAGTTGGGATTTTCTCATCCACCCTATTCACCAGACCTAACATCATGTGACTTCTCCTTGTTGGGAAGAAATTTTCATGAAATGAGGTCATGACGGAGTATTTTGCACATTTTGACAAAACAGTATTTTTGTGATATGACGTAAAAATTGGAAACTCGCCAAGGACGTAGGCTATGTTGATAGACACTTCATTATCTTACCTTTTTAACCAGACTTATAAAACAAACCTCGTAGTTTCCATTATGGAATTGATTCGTATTGCTGGTGCAAAAGGGACGAGTTATTTTGGTCTGTTACAAACCGGAAACCACCGAACAATAGCAGACGATGGTTGGTGCACATCACCTGACAATCTTGAATATAACGTTGCAGTTTTCTGTTCCATACACACAGTCATTTAATCTATCTATGAAATCCTCAGAGGCCGAGTTATGCTTATAATAAAATTTATAAATTCAATAAATTTGTGAAAAAATATTTAAACAATAAACTGCACAACTGTTACACTATTTTAATGATATGCAACTCCCTTCTTTCCTAGTCGTTTGTAAAAGCAAATATAAGTATACTAAAATATTCATGCATGGGAAGGAATGGGTAATTTTTCGTATATTTCGTTTCCATCGTCATAATGTCTTTGTAAATATGCGAGGGCGTTTGTGGTGAATAACGTGAGCGGTTTCTCTGTTCCTCGTTTTGTTACGTCTTCGTGACCGGATGCGGCTGGCACCGCCATCGTGGTTTCGTATTTTTCGCCGCAGGATTTCCTCTTTCGCAGGCCTTCAAATACGATCTGAGCGTAGGAAATACTAATCTTAGCGGGGAACGATTGCGTCTATAGACAGATATAAACTGTCAGGTAGGCTGTTCTCCCTAACCTACGTCAGTGTGTTTACTACACAATATCCCTGAAATGTCTATGAGCTCAAATTATCGTCACATTATGGTCAGCCTGACTTCCGATTCCATTCTTCCGTGTACGTCACGTGACGAACTTATTGGTTGAAAGCGTTTCTTATTTTATGAAGAATAATATTTTCAACAGTTTTGATATATTTTATCAAAACTGATACTCGTACTACACTTTAAATTATTTATTAATGAATATTTCATCATATTTTACAGTCATTCATCCAGTTTCAATATTTTATTGGAAGAGTAAGTGATATATTTTGTGCCCATGATCGGCGATGAGTCACGATAGTACATTTTAGAGAAATTCCGTGGCCACAAACCTACTGAGGCATGTTATGGGTGCTTTGACTGTGACCACGCACAATCATATTAAGCCGTGTTTTGTGCTAGTCATTGTTGAAAATCTCCGCAGAACATGTATTCTGTAACTCGTTGATTTTAAAAATCAGCTATACTAGACTTGTTAAATAGTAAGTTAGACTTTTAGTGGTTACTTCAGCCAGCAACCCTTACATTATGTTCTCTTTTGAATTATATTCCTCCATTCATGTTGTAATCACCACTGAATTCAATTCCCATAACCAAATATAGCATATTTCTTTTTCACTGCATGACGTCTTCTGTCTAGTTTCCTGCCATTAGCCAAATTTAGAACAAATGAAATTAATTGATCTAAAGATTATATCCAGGACGACGGGGGGTGGGATGTTAACCCATAACCTAACCTGCGCAATTCTTTTCATTTCTACATATATATACCACATCCTCCTTAATCTGCTTAGTGTATTTCACCATGGCCTCCCTCTGGTGTTCGTACCCCACACACTTTCTTATAATGTTAATTTTACAAGATCCTCATGTCTTAAAACGTGGCCTCTAATCTATCCCTTCTCTTGGCCAACGTCCACCACATTGTCCGCTCTTCCCCTATTCTGTTAAGAATTTTCTCGTTAGTTCTCTATCAACCCATCTGATTTTCAGCATTCTCCTATAGCACCACATTTGAAAGGTTTCTCTCCTTTTCCTTTCTGCAACTACTATCGACCACGTTTCGTACCCATATAACGCCACACTGCATACGAACATTTTGAGCAATGATTTCCTATTATTAACACTTGTTTCACACGTAAATAAATTCATCTTTTTTACGAAAGCCTTCCTTGCCTATACTATCCTATTTTTTATGTCTACTATACCCCTCTACCGTTCTTAGTTATTATGCTGCCAAGAAGCATAATTCCTTAAATTCCCTTTGTTATTCCACTGTTTTCCATACTTCACTCCATTACCTTCGTTTTCCCTCTATTAATCCTCATGTTGTACTCATCCTTCAGGACCACGTTCATGCCATTTATTATGGTTTTCAAGTCTTGTTCTGACTCCTCCAATACTGCAATATCATCTGCAAACCTTAGGGTATTTATTTCTTCTCTCTGCATTTTCATTCCCTTTCCGCTTTAATTTTTAACTTTCTTTATCGCCTGTTCTATATATAAGTTAAAGATCATGGACAACAGACTGAATTCTTGATTACTCCTTTCTTGATTCTGCATTTTTTATTGATCTACAATTCTAATTACAGCTGACTGCCTTCTGTAGAGGTTATGGACAAGCCTTCGTTTTCGATATTTTATTCCAGTCCTCTTCTAAATCCTTCGTAGTGTGCTTCAGTTCACATTATCAAAGGTATTTCTAAATCCACAAATGCCATGATCGTGGGCATGTTTTTTCTTTTCTTGTTCTCTAAAACTAGACGCAAAGCCAATATTGCTTCCTAAAACCAAGGTTATCTTCTCCTAACTCGCATTCTATTTCTCGTTCCATCCTCCTATTTACTATTTTCTTTAATATTTTACACACATATAAATTGTATGCAGTAATTATTTATGATAATGTGATAGATGTCCTGTTTACATAAGAGAATATTTTAATTTCATACGCCTGAAGACCGTTTATTCTATACAGTGTACCCTGATTTTAATTTCTGGAATTAACTCTACTTATTGATCGTTGACTGGCTGTTAGTTGCATGAAGCTAAACAAGGAAAGTGCTGTTAATATAGTTATTACAATTCAATAATTCAAAGATGGTTTCATTTTTCTTTAAACCTGGCAAACGTATTACCCTATGATGTCCCTAGATAAAAATACAAGTAGGAAATTCCGTTGGAATCTGTTAAATTGTAATGAGATATTATTTTTCATCGGATAACGAGTGACGAAATGGAATTAATGAAGTTGTGTATTTTGAGAGGAGGTTCGCGTTGATACGAACCCCGGCGCGGAGGAGGAGCGTGGCGGGGGTGTGGTAGCGTATATATACGTGCGCCAGGTTATCTGGAGGACCGGCAGAATGGTGTCGGCAGCGGAGGTGCTGCCGTGGTTGTCTGCGGCAGTGTTGGTAGTGCTGGCTGCGGACTACAAGGAGAGGCTGATCTGGAGGGAAGAGTTCCAGTCCCTGGACACGCGCGTCTGGAACCACCTGGTCACGGGCAGCCGCGGATTCAACAGCGAGTTCCAGTACTACCGCAACAATCGCAAAAACAGGTCAGAACACGTGCATTACATTAATTTAATTTAACAAATATTTTGTTTTGATTACTGAAAATAAACCGTTATATTAAAGACTCCAAATATGTTTAGTTCTGAAATAATTCCCGTTGCCATTGATGTGAAAACAATTTATCGTCGTTGAAGTGACGGCTCGCGTGTATTTAAACTTATGTGCTACTGGTGCATCACCCCAAGGATCAATTTTTACCAAGATAATTACGTAAGATATTAATAATAATACTACAACATCTACAGTGTCCACGACCCGTAATATGCAACATTTCTAATCTTCTTTACATAACGTGTATTACGAACGAATTTTTAAAATTGTAAAAATATAAAATCAAATTGACGCAAATTCCTAACAGGAATGTATTTTTATACTTCTTACATATTTAAAATGAAGAAAGGTAATTTTATGGCAATTGTGGGGCAGTATTGTATGCATTGACACGCGGTAATTTTTTCGGAGTTACGAAAGTCTTCGAAATGACAACCGTTAAATGTTTTTGTCTTTTAAATAACATTTGATTAGTTCAAATAAACCACAACATGTGCATAAACAGTAATATTTTTATTAATTAGTCAAAAACATTTGAAACAGTATACTGATGAGTCCGCCTCTGTGGCAGCACGCACGCTCTGCCCGTCGCTGTGCATTTTGTAGCTCATATTATTGTCTGATATTGAAAAACGTGTGTGTGTGAGGGGGGAGGGGAAATACTGCGCATGCGCATTGCTCGTAGCAGATAGAATTATCAAGCTATAAAGAATGTAGCCCAGATATTTGAGGAAGAGACCGCGCTGGAAGGGGACAGTTTAAAGTATTGGAAATGAAAGCAGAAATTCAAATTCTTAAAATACTATTCTTTTAAAGTTCCTTTGAATTATGAAACAAATAATTCCTCCTAAATTAATTCATGTACTGTAGCACATGAGCACATATACACCAGCCGCAACTGATTCCGAAATCGGATAAAAATGTAGCGAAGGGGGGAGGCGGTGTTAAAATACTTTAAATTATTTTAATTATGGGCAACGGATACCCAAAGTGCCTTTCGAATATCATTGGCACTTTAATTGAAACGACCTAACTACATTGTCTGTGTATTTACAACACTTGCAGATGCTATTGTAAACTTGAGACAAAAATTAATTGAAAGTGAAGAAAAAAAATACATTGACAGAAATTACCTCGCGAGAACGTATGGCAGAATATGTTTTAATTTTTAAATTAAATAAACATAACATCACCCAATAAATAAGAATTTTTATATTAATATACAAAGTAGATAGGCTGAAACGTTTCGTCCATTTTTGGGATTTTTCGGGTAAAAATATAAATATATAAAAATTGTCTTTTGTTAATTATTTTATTTATTAAAATATATGTATTTTAATTAAAAATAGGTCTAGAAGCCAATATTTAAATCAGTTTAATATTTAAAAAGTTAACAAGTAATATAACAAAGCGTTTTGACCCCTAATTTTTAATAAAAAAATGTATATTTGACTCCATTCAAAAAATTTGATTAGTTATATTTTTGTATGAAGAGGTCGCAAAATTGTGGAAAAAACGTTGTAACATATTTAATGTTTTGATTAACATAATTCTGACTTATCTGCTGTTTTAATATTTATTTGTTAAGAACGTTTTATTCTTCTTTAATTTCTTTACCTCTAAGTAATCTTTTTACATTATTTTTCTTTTGCGAAATGCGAGTATTACGAATAGCTGAATTGAATGTTTGTTTGGATCTAAGAGAATCGGTGGAATTGGACGTTCTCAGGTGCTTTAAAGTACACTATATGACGAATATAATACCCATTTACTCATTTATACGGTGTAACACAAAATAAGTATACGATTTAGAAAAAACTAAGGCCGTAGAATAATTAATTATAATTTATACTTGCAATTTAATTATGAACCAGTAAGTACAAATTAAATTCAAGTAGTATTTCTACGGTAATCATTCAAACCGTACAGTTATTATTTCTTGTATTTTGCTTCCGCGAAATAACTTTATAAGCTGAAATAAAATAATTAAAACCTATTAATAATATTTTTAATATTTTCAAAACAGGTGCTTTTGGTTAATATGGCTATATTCATATATACAAAAATTAATATATTTAGAAAACACGTTTAAAATTTCTTAACAGATTGATAATTTAGCAACTAATTATTTAATTTTACATTATCAGGTCTTACGAAATATCGTGATGAAGAAATATACAAATGATTTTATAGTGAAACTTCACACAAAATTTGCAACAATTGTCAAAGTTATAATCGGTTGCAGTCTAGTTTTCCCCAAAATGTGAGGCACCCTTATCTGAATGTTACTAATTTTAGTTATCAACGAAACACTAAATATCTATAGATCTATAAGCCTTGAATACTATTACGGAAATGAAATTATGAGTTGGATAATATTACACGTGAAACACAACATTTACCAATTTAAAGACTCATAATACTGAATGACACTTATTACATGTTGAGGGACAAATAAGAACATTAAGTTTATATTCACATCAAAATGTAATATATTTTACATGAAGTTTACTAATATTTAATGTTATCCCGTATTGAGACACAACAATAATATTACTGTGAGAATTAAATCCGATATCAGTCACCAATCTGTTTTATATTACGATATAATAATAGGTGTGATATCGGGGTTTATTATCACTTTAATATATTTTACAGCAGTAATTTAAGGCAGGCTCAAACAGAAATCGTATTAATTTTTCGCTACGTTCATGTGACTTTGAAAACGGAATGTTGAAAAGTTTTGAAGTATAACTGCGATCAAACTGATAATTTTATTTCTCGTTTAATGAAGTTGGAATTCAACCAGATATCTCGTCTGACCCTGATAACTATGAGTCCTTAATTATCCGATTTCTATGAGAAAACCAGAATAATTTGTCTGAACAATTTATAATTTTTGAAATTTGTTATAAGACGTACAGACGAGGATTTTCTAACAATCCTGGCTGGAAAGTCCTATTTCCAAATTTCTGAAGCAAGACGTTATGGAGATCATGTCCAAATTTTTACGACTCAGGGAATGAACTGATAATTGCCTCAAAATGTTTAAAGTGGAATACGTTTTATAAACATTGAGCTGTTGACAGAGGTGTTTCTTGTTTGTAAAAGCGTGTTACCCTGACATTTATAAACATATGTCGCGGCCCAAAATTCCAAAACGTACCAATTAATACAAAAATCACCTACAGCCTAAAATAAAGATTATATTAAACGCGAATATAAGTATTTTTATGTTAGATTATCGCAATTTATGAGGTGCTTGACATGATGGTACGTCTGAGAATATATACATTCCAGTATTTTTGTGAGTGGACTAGAGAAATTTATGGGAACTTTCATAGGATACGTAGTCCTGTACGTATCTCAGATTCCATCAAGTCCAATACACAACATTTTACTTTAGTCCCAATATTAGAATCACTTTGCCAATTCTCCTCTCTTTATCAGAGAAAGTCTACGTCCAGAAAACCCATTAAAATGAAGTCAATCCAAATAATTATCTGTCGCATTATTTGGAAAGTGCTTGAGCCTGTACCAAGTGGTTTCTTAAACTCTGTGACTATAAATCTTGTCTCATTACGCAGGCTTTCAGTTGTATAATGAAGACATCAATTTCTTATAAACAAGTAAACCGCCAACCCAGATGTCATGCAAAAATTCTGAAACTGACATATAAATTCGTTTAAGCATTTTAAGGTAATTATATACGCAGATCAGGGTGTTTAATGTTCTTGTGTGATGATATTTTTACCGGTAATATGTAATATGTATTTATATTTTCAGATGAAAATTTTCACACTATACCTTTAACATTTCTTAGATTGAACACATTAACATTATATTGAAACCGTATTTCTAACAGATACATAACTTTGATTAATAAAATACTATGAATGGCCAAAAATTTTAATTAAAAATAAAATGTTTCGCCCCTAAACTAAGGGGAGACTGGATTGTTGTGGGGACGCAACAAACGCGACTACATGCCTGGATCAACGTTATTTATTTATGAGTTTTGGTCTTTTAGTTTATTTTCTTTACAATATTAATTCAGATTAATTTAATTATTTTATATATCTAACTTTTAGCTTAACCACCTGTCTGTATAAGCTATTTTCAGTTTCTTTGCCAATATGATACCTCACCAAGTTTCTAAATTCATTTCTTTCTCCGATGATCCTAATCGCACTCTTGATGTTATAGCGGAAGTTCAGTTGAAAGAACCGTTCTGGAAGATTTTCATTGAGAGGTAGTGTGATCGATTCCTCGCACCTAGCATCAGTGTCTGAGGTTTGGCCGTGACGTAATGCCAAGGTCAGCAAAGCCGTGCATAGCGCAGGCAGCAGGTGCAAGGACAGCCACGTCTATCCTTATCCTCCATGGATTTGCCTCCTTAACAGCTGTTTCGTGCCGCTTTCGTAACGTGGTCGCCCGCTCGCTTCAATAAAGTCCTACCTTTCATCAACGGAAAGTGAGCGACTTTGTACAGCGCCACGGCTGCTGGTACGTCACCAAAATCTCTGTGGGAAACGTGATCTACTTATGGACAGTGTGATCGTTAGATAATGACTTTTTATCATAATAACGTTGAGATGAACAAATTTAATCGTACCAAAGAATTCGAGAGAAAATAAACGCGTTCACAACATCTAGTCAAGCAATCAGGGCAGAATCGATAGTAATTTCACAGTATAGTTGCCTGTTTCACGAATTTCTTCTGGTGAAGGATTTTAACAACAAATTTGAAAATTAAAATTGACAATATTTCTTTCAAATGTCGGAAGATCTTCCAAAAGTGTGGACGTAACGTTGTATCTAATTTGTTGAATAATATAATATAAAAAATTCTGACTTATTGATCGTTTTGACGTTTATTTGTCAATTTTATTAATGTTAAATTAATATTGCATTTAAAATATTATTTAATGGAATATTTTATTTGTATTTTAAAATACTCCGTCTCAATTACGAATCAAAAAAAATCTTTATTGCTTTTAAGAAACATGGACAAGCAACGTAAGTAATTTTCGTTTAGTGCAACGTCATCGTACTGTCACGATCCACTAAACGTGGAACAACGGACAGGAACCGGTGAAAGTGTTTCATCAAAAGAAAGCTAAGAACTTTGCATTAGTCGGGAAGGTAGTGTAGTTAATTATTTTGAAATAAAAAAAAACATTCCGAGAACCGAGAAATAATTGGACTATACGACGTAAGAATCCTACACCATCTTTCAATATTCATCAAAATTATGATCAATGGTTGACCTTTATAATAGCATAGGACGGGATGGAAACAGGGAGATGTGTAAAGTAGAGCAAATAATCCAATTGCCCCCCGGCCTGTAGTTGTAAGGATCCTACCCGGTGATTCACCTAAAGTGATGGAGAGAAAACGTTAGAGAACCGTGCATCAGGGTATTTAGTACAACTTCCACATCCTTCCGATGACGGGAGGTTGTTTGTTGTGGGGATGAAACAAAACCAACTTAATACCAAGACCAGATTTGGGGGGCAGAAGCCCGATTGCTTAATGCGATCAGAGAACAACTTTTACCATATGACCGACGTCTGCGACTACGAAACTGACCAGGATCTTCTCGTCTTATGGAAGACTTAAACTGGCGCCAAGAGGAAAGGAAGTAGAAGGAAGTTTGCATTTATGAACTTCCTTGTACCCCTCTGGAAATCCTGCTGCCGACTGTAAGCGGCCTCGATTTTATCATTTATATAGAGCCTCAATTATCTACTCTGCGACTCATATATATATTGTTATTATTTATACAGATTGAAACGAGTGGGAAAGTTTTCATTCGTATATAAAACAATTTTTCTACCAACGTCGTCTCTGTAGAGTAATGGATTTAAAATTCATTTCACACCGCACGGATCAGTCCCGCGCAGAACAAATTAATTTTTGTTAAATTTACCGTGTATAGCTCCATTAGGGTACTAGGTATTAATGAAGAGATTACTAACTAATTAATTTATTTTCTGGGCTAATATAAATAAACATCCGGGCAACGTTGGGCACCCAGATAGTAAAGAATAAATAACAAAATTTCCTGATAAAAACTACTATCCATAAGAAATCGGAGATTTCGAGGTATACTTAATGACCTGATGAAACAAAAATGCAGAAATTCAGTTTTTTATGTTTGAACATAATTAACGTAATTAAAAATCAATTGACAGCTCCAAAGCACAGTTACGTCGTTTCACTAACCTAATGCCAATTTCATCCTGTCTAGAAATTTTGGCGTATTACAGCAGATCGCGATTACCTCAAGGTCTACGAATCCATTACATCCAGAGGAATGTAATCAACAACGCAGGAGAAAGGTCAAATCAACGTGCTTTCAAAATTAGTCAAAATTTAACTTGGCAATCTCTGGGCCAGATCATATCGTATGTAGAATTTCGTCCTCCAAAATCAGAGTCGTGCCTTCGAATCCAAAGCGGTGACAAAAATGGGTTCATATATTCCTCAAATGGACATTGACATTATATTTTGTGACTTGAGGGTGAGTTTTAATTGCAAGAGCCACATAGAAGAACTGGTAGACATTAAATAAATAAAAACTCACTCAAAGCTACACTTCTTAGTATTTGGTTTCTTTGGCATTATTTTTATCTTAAAAATTAATTCCGGTCACTTATATTTACAATTATTTGTAATTTCTTTTTGTATCTCACAATTGCAACATTCTAATCATCTCAATATTGTCAGATAATGACAAAATAATTATATATTAACAAAATTTATTCCGATCCATAGTTAATCGTTCCATTGAATATTTAATATCCATTCCAATATACACTGTGATGATATTACACTACATACTTTATGGATATTGGAAACATTTTTATAATAGCAGAATTAAATTGTAAATTTAAGCACTAATTATCTCAATTTGTTTGTATTTCAAGCTGCGGAATCTCGAATTATATTCCTTATAGCAGTAATTTTTACAGACGTTTATGAAATCATTGAAGCAGAAATTTGAGGAGTGTTCCGATAAAATGGACAATGGCCGACCGAAAATGTGGATCCGTTTAGTTGTTCGGGTAGAAAAGTAGGTGATAGTGCTTTAGTAACTGCAATTTTACTACGTAGACTTCCCCAGTAATCCTGGGAGTCCTGACCCGTTTGTTCTTTATAGACGTGTTTATAGTCTTTGTTCCGGGACGTTGGCAGCCTGCACTGGCCTTGATACGTTACGTTGCAGGGTCCACCTTTTCAAAAAGTCACTCTGGAGGCATGCCATTTACAGAGAGTCCTGTCTGAAAAACCACTCCATTTAGCTTGTCGTGGTTCAAACACCTGACCTCAATATGGCTTTGATTTTAGTCCACTTACGGACTTATATTGTCCAGTCCTACTAAGACTTTCCTTAAATGAAGTGTTTTGCATATTTATTAATAAGCCCGATTTATAAGGAAAATTTAACATTTTCATAAGCAAACTAATAGACACGAGAAATAAAATAAGAATAAAGTGGGTAATTTTGTAGAAATCTTCCCTTATACGATGCTGCTACTATAAGAAGATCTGTTCACATACCTCAAAAATGTTCCTCTCAACGCATGAAGCCGATCTTGTGAAGAATTTTTTAAAATCTTTATTTAGAGTCGCATCAACTTTTACGGTCATTAGCGAGCATTGTTCCTCTACAGTACTTGTTTCGTCACCGGAAATAGTTTCAAATCTTCATAATAATACACCCTAATACATATGGCAAATCTTTCGATGAATGATGCCATCAGTTTCATGTTCCAAAACATTTCATACCGAAAAAATAGAATTTTATACAAAAATGTTTTGGTACATGAAACTGATGTTGGCAAAAGCCAAAAGCTCGTTTCTATTTAAATAAGTGGGTTGAATTTCTTAAGACATGTGTACTTATTTCGGATGACCAGATTGCTTGGTCATAGAAGCCAAGCTGCTACCATTTCAGACCTATTTTAGGCTTAATATTTTACTTTCAAATTCTACATTTTCTTTTTAGCGTAATTGTCTGGCGTTATGAATCGATTATGCAGTAAAAAATAGAAATGAACTAAACCTACAAGATATGAATATTATTATGCATTTTTTCCGCTGTGTTTAAAAATAATGATACAGAACCTGAGTGTATTTATAATCGATAAAACTATCACTTTTTATCGAGGGTAGGGGAAAATCTTCCAAAAACCCGAGTTACACGGACACATGTAATAATACGTGGCCACACAAGCACGTACAAAAAAAGACAATCGTAAATCAGTGGGCACCGAAATTCTCGGAAATGTACTATCCTGAAGCGTCACCATGTGAACTATTAAGTTAGTGAAAATAGTAGTTAGCTGTGCAATTTTGATACAACAGTTTTGGTAGAACTGTAGGATATAAACTGAAAAATTATAAAATTATTCAAAAACGTTTTAAAAAATCAGTTAATCATTGTTCATCTCTTAGTAAATTTGGCTAATTTTACATATGTTGATGAAAATTCAATGCATTGTTAAAATTCCTTCTCAAGGTGTTCCTGAATAATTACCTTTAAGTGTCTGAAAATGAACTCCAGCCTCTAATTTTGAACGTTGGACTTTCACTTGATTTTACTCTGTTTCTTATGACTTAAAACTGAATGTTACTTCCTCAAACACTAATAAGTGTTACCTATTATATATCATAATTCCAGTTCAAAATTTATATTATTGATAGGATGGCACATTCAATACTCATCACTAAGAAGATCCGCCTTTTCTATTTTATTTGTTTTAGTTTTGGGTAGAATTGGTTGTAAATGGTTTGAATTTATTAGCGGTACGCCGCGTTGCAACTATTTATTTACCTAAATTCTTATAAAAAGGGATGGTTTCATTGGTGCACGTGTTTGGAATTTCTATTCTCTGCGCGACTCTCACTTAATATCCGTGCAGATTAAATTTGGCGTTTAACTCGGGGCAGAACTGATGATGTGTGGCGTTATTAGCGTACCTTGAGTATTCAAGGTTATAGAAGGCTTAATAGCGGAGAAGGACGTGTGCGATTTAATAATAGTGAAAAATGATATTCAGTGACGTAATCTATTACCGTTTATTCGACGCACGCTTTTGTGGCTATGCATCAGTTATCTGATCCATTCCAGGATAAAACATAAAGGAGAGTCACTCTAATTTATCATGAGCTTCGGTTACGATTCCCCTGTCAAGGACAGTAGAGAAGCCTTTCACCTCACCAAGACAATGGCTGCCCAAATTTGGGGTCTTCAGTATCGAAGCACGGGAGGGGAGTCAGATGATCGTCATCTTCTAGGTTTCTAGGTTATCTGTCTGTAGGGATGGAACCAGAATGGCTGCAACCCAATGACAGAAGCCTTCACGTCAATGTCACTTAGCTTGCTACTGTAAATGTGTAAGTAATTAGTCCCTCTTGCAGATTACGTTGCATATACATAATACAACCATACTCTCATTTATCCAACTTCTATAAAAGTACCCCTATAGAAACTTTTCTCCCCGCCATTCAAAATGGCGGGACACACGTACGAAATAGCCCAACCTATCTATTCTAGGTTATCTAAGGTTTCCCTGCATCTATTTCAGATGAATACCAGGTAGGATCCTCAAACTACAGTCCGGGGGCTCCAGTCAGCGTTTGACTGTCTTCCTCTCCCTTAAGAATCCACCCTTTATAATTCATTTCCTATGCTATTCAAGGGGAGTTCCCAGTTTCTGGATCACGCTCATGTAGCCTGTTACCTTACCTCCACCAGAAATCGATGAACTACTTTGGGTGTATGTTCTGGGGTGTTGTATTTTGGCCGTAGGTCGTGGCACTTAAACAGGAAGACTGTGTACTGTTATAAAACCACACTCCTGTCATAAGAAGAGCGTAAAAGAAGAACCGAGAGCCCGACCTACTTTAAGATTTAAGTTAATGAGTTTTAAACGTTAACCCTGGGTCGTACCCTCCACATATTTCAAATTTATCCCTGTTCTAATACATGGGCGTAGGCGCCACCAGTATGAAACACAAAATCTATATTTAGGAATATCATTCTATCATTAAAATTGTACAAACTGCATATTAAACTCGTTCGTGAAACCCCAAAATTTTCGCTCTTCCACCACAGGAAGATAGTTTTTGATTCAACAACTATTTGGAACTTTTGACATGTCTAATTGATACGCACATGTCAATATTTTTTTTGGGTAACAGGCTACATGAGGGGGATCCTGAAGCAGGCAACTCCCCTTTAATAGCATAGGAAAGGACTTGAAAAGGGGGGGTGTGGAAGGTAGAGCAAGGTAGCCCAGGGTTGAATAGGGCCCCCAGGCTATAGTGTAAGGATCCTACCCGGTGTTTCACCTAAAGGTGATGCAGGGTAAAACCCTAGAAAACCTGCATCAGGTAGGTCGGGCTAGTGGGTACTACTCCTGCGCCCTTCTGATGACGGGAGACTGGATTGCTGTGGGAACGCAACAAGCCCGCCTCCGTGCTTTGTTCAGTATTGAGAGGCAGTTGGCCGACTGGTCCAATAGGATCAGCGAACAACTCTTACCGTAAGCCGAAGGTCTTCGACCCCCGTACATACACCTCTCAAACTGCTCAAGGTCGTCTCAGCCTGCAGGTGTCTTAAATTAGCTACCTTGGCTATGGACCAAGGGGGGAGGGAAAGAGGAAAACCAGGAAGGAGGAAGTCAACCTCCACCTGGCTCTCACTCTATTTTATTTTTAAAATTGATACAATTATATCACTTTAGTATATTAGTTTCGATTGAGAGAAATATTCAAGAAAACCTTGGTTACATTGGAATGAAGTAAACTCAAGGAAGGAATTTAAAAAGGTGTCGAAATAGAAAACCTGAAACAAAAGGAGCTGCTTCAGAGTTTCAAAGAAGATATAAAGAGTGGAATAATAGCGAAAGTGGAAAGAAACAACGTAGAAGAGAAATGTGCACTCTTAAAGGAAGATAGGACTAGTGCAACCGACAAAAAAATAGGAAGAATAGCTCAGGAAACATGGATAGCACAAGTAATAATAATAATTGATGAAAGGTGTAAATATAAAAACGCGAGAGATGAAAATGGTAAAGTGCAGTAGAGACGCCTGAAGAATGAGATAGGAAGTGCAAAGCAGCCAAAGAGGTTTAGTTCCTAGAGAAATTCAAAGCGGTTGAAGATTTCATAGTGAAAGGGAAAATAGACGCAGATAAAGGAAAATCAACATCTGGAGAGAGGAAAAATATTAGTAAGAACATCAGGAGGGTGGGAAGCCAATTCTGGTGTTGAAGAAAAGACAGAAAGATGGAAGAAATATCTAGAAGAGCTGTATCACGGTGGAAATCTAGATCAGTCAATAATAGGAGAAGAAGAGGTGAATGATGAAGAGTTGGGGGATAAAATTTTAAGGCGCTGACAACCTGAGCAATTTTAAAGTAACAGGAATTGACAACATTCCAGCGGAGTTGATAAGATCATCGGGCGAATAAGCAATATCATCGGCTGTTCAGGATCGGTTTCGAAATATGCGAAACAGATTTTAGTAAAAACATAATTATACCCATACCGAAGAATACTGGGGCTGATAAAACAGCACAGGACAATTAGCTTATTAACTCATACGTGCTAAATATTAACGAAAATAGTATATAGGAGGATGGAACATCAAATATAACGTGAGTTAGGGGAATATCAGTTTGGTTTTAGGAAGAATTTAGGGAAAAGAGAAACAATATTGACTTTGTGTCTAATTTTAGAAGACAGGATAAGAAAAAATAGGCCTACGTTCATGGGATTTGTAGATTTATATAAAGCCTTTGACAATGTAAACTGGAACACATTATTAAGAATTTTGAAGAGGACAGGGATTCATCATACCAGTCTTCGGACTGAATACATAAAAAAAAGCAACCTAAAATCTGGCTTCTTAAACTTCTTCTAATAGCAAACACATTTTCAGGAAAGATAATTTTAACCGACTCCCAACCTAATGAAATTAATATACACAACACGTTTAATACATCTAAAATGTCGATAACGCTTGAAATAAATAATACGAACCAATTTATTGTCAAGAATATACTTATTAGAAGAAAAAGTTCTTAATAATTATTTTATTTATTGAATAATATTTATAACAACATCCAAATAGTATTAACATTTAACAATATTAATGTGATGGATGAGCTTAATAATTTTTACATATCTAATTTAATCTAGGCTGAATTTCAATTAGTGCAGGGCGAATAAAATTGTCAACTTTTATAAAAGATGAAAAATATTATGATTTTATGAATGTTAATGTGGAAACAACCGATTTGCGTTGAATGAAATGTTAGTACTGTATTTAGTGCTATTTCCGATAGTACTGGACATTCCGATTTGATTTCAATCCAAAATTCATAGAACGGTAATAGGGAAAATCTGAGTCCCAAACTTGAATCACTTGATGGTTCTGAAATTCTTTTTGGACGTTTAACAAACAAGAAATTTATTTTTCGCTTAAAAATAATAAATAATTTATTTCTTATGTTTATAGAATTTTATATATAGTATTTTAGTTCTAAAAATGGATTGACAATTACCAATTTTGCGATCCTCATTGAGTAGATCGCGACCCTCAGTAGAGGATCTGTAATATTATATTAACAATGATTTATTTGAATACAGGAATAACGTATTTCTGAGACTATACCGAAAGAGACAACAAGATTGTGTCACTTGAATGGAATTCTTTGTTCATGTATTGAGGGCAACGAAAGTTTAGAAGGCGTTTCTTTGCTGTAGGAAGTCATCCACGGTTGCCCGTGACATAACTGAGGTTCGGCCTTGGCCCCAACACACATATTCGTACACACACACACAAACTCTGGTCTAAGTCGTCCAAGTACCTCATTCTTTTCACGTACTCTCATTTCATTTTGAAGGTCATTATACTGTGCCCGTGATATAAGAAAACTATGTCTCAAAGAAGCCTCAGATCGACGCATCAAATGCATATACTGAAGCAATAAACGTTAAATCAGTTCCTACTATTCTGTATATAACCATCGAGAAATGATTTTTCAGTATTCAAGACATAAAAGGAGAAAATATAGATTAAAGTAACTGTTTTAAGCGTTGAAAACTATTCAGGAAGCTCCTATGGGAACGCCAAAATAGATGTTTTTAAATTGAATGTCGATCCAATTTACAGAATATCACACTTAATTTGTGACGTCACATTATTTAATTACAACATATAATATTTTATCTGCGTTATTGTTTTATATAGTTCATAGTAATATTAATTAGATGAAGACAATAATTTAGTGATTAAAAATTTTTGACACTGGCAATTGGAAAAACCAAACGTAATTTAAGAAACCATAATTAGTTAGCATGTAGGCAATCGCACAGCTTCTGTTGATAACGAATATCTTTTTAATGTTTAAGATCATATAATGTGATGTCAAATACGCATACTAGAGAGAAGTAAAATGAGTCCAAAATATGAATTACAATGTTTCAAACTTTACATGAGGGAAATTCCAAGCACTTATTACGATAATAATATCAAACAAGATTGGAACCTGACGGTAAACAAAGAACAATAAAAAATAATAAGTATTAATTAAATAGTGAGAGAGCCGATTAGATTTAATGAAATATTTAAATGAATATTCTGTAATATCATTTTTGATGCATACTAATGTTAATAACAACGCACTTGTCAGTTTATGTAATTAAATTCACTAAACGAGAATTGAAGTTCGATAGTAAGATAAACGGTATTTAATTTTCCGAACTTCTTTGAAGAAGCATTTCAAATATTAGAAAGGAAAACGTTTGCAGAAAAATGACGTGTCTGCGTTTATAAAGTCATTTAAACAAGTGACCAAGCTGTATCAGCGTGTATGTGAATGATTTTTTAAATAAAATTAATTTTTTACTATAGGGAATTGTATTTAATAGTATAGAAATTTCGTTTCATGTCCATTTCACGTCGTTGATGTTTCAATTTTTTTGGATCACTGCATTTATTGTCTGAAATATGAGCAGTAATTTCAATTATAACTATACGTGTCTTAATATGCAGTTATGTAGTACTCAATTTTCATACAAGAAACAGAAATAAAATAGCACAGTAATTAAAAATGCAGCTAAATATGTTAGAAAATAATTTAATTACTATAAAGTCAATATATTAAAACGTTTCCTCCACATTTGTGGACTTCTTCATCGCGGAACATTTTTTAAAATGAATATTAATTTTCGATACATAATATTCAGTTAAAATATAAAGTATAATTTTCAATAAAATAAAATAAATAAATGTTCAGGTAGAATATTAAATTTCTATTCGAATCAGTTTCTCCAACATTTTCATTTGATAGACAAGGCTATCTAAACATCTCTCCACAAATTACACAAGGAAAATTTTGAAAAAAGGTTATATTTTATTTTGAAATCCTCCCAGTTTCATTAATAAATATATTATAAGTACGTTGAATTCTTTTATTGATAAAAATAATTCACCGACAATTAATAAATCTACATTGTTTACCACATTCATCTGATAAATATAATTTTAATTAATTAACTTATTTATATTATTAAAATTAAAATTTTGTTAAGAATTCTAATCACTTAAGAAATAATTTTGGTACACAAAATGTTGTTCAAAAAAACTGAGTGTTCGGACAGTAGATGTTGTTATAGTCATCAGACAAAACGGAAATTAAAAACAAGAAATTAGAAAGATTTTGCAAATTAAAATCATTCTTAATAAAACAATTTGTGTTAACAAGACATTTATATTTAAAAAATCGCCAAATTGGAGAAATAAAAAATTTATGAGTATCAAGCAATTATTATACTCGACTAATAAGCAAAATTCTCTATATCAGATCAAATGTAAATTCTGTAACTGTGAAAACGGGTACGAAAAATTTTAATTCAATATAATTCTGTATAGTCTGCATTCTTGAAACTTTTGAATTCAACTATGTAGATGCAATTATACTAAAGATACGTAGAAAGAACTGAAGATATCCCGTAAGTTAGGGACGAAACTTCTGATTTTAAATTAAATTAATTTCATTTTTGGCCATTTATTGTTCTTTATTTATGTAAAGGCAGATTAATATTATTTTCTTTATAATGTCATAATTATATTTGTAATAAAATGAATTTTCTGTAAAATTGATTACGTGATATTTGAAAACATGTTATTGAATTTATAAGGTATAAAAATTATTAATTATAGGGAATTATTACAAATTCTGAGAAACTTTGCGTACGCTTTATAATGAAATGCAAATCCATTATTGTGATTATTGCAGATTAATTATTAACTAAATATTTCGGTGACAACTATGCTTTGAACTTTGATCTGAACCGGGATCTTGCATACTAACCCCGTACTCTGTAATTCAGGTCGCGTTTGTTGTTTGCAATTTGATGGCGGCTTTGCTTGTCCTGTGACAGCATCACGCAAAACAGATTAGAATCTACGGCGTCGACCTCGGTGAGGATTAAGTAGGTAACAGGTTCCTGAAGACTCCCACGGGGAGGTCGATTACGCTCACGTACCCGTGGCATACTGCTAAGAAACTGTTGATGTCTATAAATACATATATACGGCATTCGATCATCCTATACTACAAGTCTTCAAAGATCGTTAATATACTTCTCTGACAGTGATGAAAGAATGGCAGGAAGGGTATCTTAAAAATTATTACACTGTAAAAATTATAATGAGTGATAGGATTTATTCACTAATATAATATATAATATATTAAGCTCACAGTTGCGCGACAATTTTTAATTAAATTTGTAGAGAGGTAATTTTATTATTAATTATGAAATATATAGTTCCACACTATGGGGACAATTGTGATAAAATAAAATATGGAAGTTTCATTTAGTTACTAATTAAGGGATCAATTTATAAAGGTTCGAAAAAGATAAAAAAATATTTAAATTATAATTTTGATTCTTTTTTGTTTATAGTCGTATCAACTGCAAGTTAATTAGCGACTGTGCACAATTAGGGGAACTTATGTCCAAGTAGGGGTATCATAGAATGGTTTCTGAAAAAACACAAACATACAAGCCCATGCCAGGATTCAAACCCGGGACCTCTGTGGTGCAAGACAGCCAGGCTAGCCACTAGAGCACAGGAGGTCGGCTAGTTTTGAATTTAATAACAATAAAATTTAGATTCAATATGCAAACAAGAGAATTTACGATGAAGACGGTGGTATTAATTATTTTATATTGCGGCGTTTTAGTAACATTCACCAGTCGGGTGAATCAAAAGAAGCCACGTTTCTATGGAAAATAGGTCTGGAAATGTGAACTACATAAATTCAATATCAACGATACAGTAGAAGACTGCAGCTGCTTTCTCTGGTGGCTTTTTGCTTCGGTTTGACGATTTGGTGGTTCCTGAAGTCGAACCATGTTGACTGCATCGGATAATCTGGTTTCATGAGGACGCCTTGTACCAAAGTAGTGGAAACGCCTACTAAAAACTATACATCTGCCGAGGTCTTAAGAGCTCCACACAGTTCTTGCCCGCAATTTAGTGGATACTTTGATCCAAAGCTTCTCTCCATTTCACCTCGTCGATGCCCAGAATTCTCCTCCTTCATTTTCCAATAGCTAATGGGCTGCAATTTCAAAACACCCATTGCTTAATATTTTCACAATTGTAGCAAATATGAAAAAATTCAGTTGCATTGCATATGTGTTTGTTAATTAGTTACGCGCAGTGGCTGTTTCTAATTATCCACGCCTAGCTTCTGACTTGACGGGAGCAAATCTTTCTTGGATTAGGGAGGGATGACACATGTTGTACGTTTAAGCCTTCTTCGGTGTATTGTGAGGAAGGCAGTAACCGGCCCACGCACACACAATAAATACGTCGCAGTTCTTCAGACGTTTCCTTGCGTCCTTTTAAATTACAGCACTGACTGGAAAAGCTTGAATGAGAAAAAGATTGAAGAAAAACAAGATATGGTTTGCGATTTTAAGAACCCACATATCCGAAGGTTAGGAAGTCGTCAAAACATACTCTAGAAGTGCAGAGAAATATAATATAGTAATTTATTTATAGACCAGACTTAATTACTAAAGAATAAATTAGGTTAACTAAGATGAAATAATGCAGGCAACTACCTGATTCTATCAGTCAGTAACTGTCATTAACTCTCGTCACGATTGTGTATGGTGTTTATTTGGATTTTGACGTCCCCTTCTGTGCGTTACATACAAATTAAAATACTTTTCATAGCGCAATAAAATTTGCAGAGTGACGGAGGTTGGATAAATTAACTTATTACAGCGGGCTGAAAGTAAATATCTTCTTACTTATTTTTAATTTTTTTTCTGTTCATGTCCTATTTTTACACACTCCAATTGTTTGGTGCTTTTCCTTCGCGTAAATCTGGGTTTACAATCGTGGTTTCATAAGAGCAACTTCTTTTTACACCTTTATGCGGACCTGGAGCGCATAATTCAGCCGCAAATTGCGTCTTGGGAATCTGAGGGAAATGTAAAACTAGTTTTCTGAAGCAACGGAATGAATGAAACAATCTTAATTAACGCCAGATACTGGTCCGCATGACGCAAGGGTGCGAATATCTCAGCCTTGGGACACGGATCCTTCCACGCGATATCTGGGAAAGTAAATTCAGACAGCAGCATTGCATCTGCCAGGGGCATGAGCTCCTACATCCAAAAACATTTACGTTCTATAGCATAACATTCTCGAAAATTACCGGTTCTGAATATTTTGCGTGACGGATAGAAAACTGATAGGCAACCTCGGAAAGTAGTCTGTTTTCAAGTTTCAAACCTAAGACATGAATAAATCTAATGGTTGAAACTGACACGCAGCACATACAATTGTATTTCGTGAACAGCTTACTGAAAAAAAAAGTAAACTACTCTGCTATTGCTCGGCATCGCTGCTTGTCCCACCTTCATTTTAAGCGTTATGATTAGTTCATAGTTACACCCTTCTCGGAAATAGCACTCTAGTGACATCTAATATTAATCGGATTATAATAAAAAAGATGCGTACAATACTCACTAATAAAACTATACCGGTATAATGAAAGTGTGATGTCTATGTTTATATGCTACTGGAGTAAAGAATAAAATAGTAGAAATAATAAAAATAGCAATATTATTTATAGAAGAAAAAATGTGAACTTAATAGATTTCACAAGTTTAATTTAATTAAAATATTAAGTAAAGTAAAATTTTTCTTTAAGTTTAAATTTTTTTATAATTTTTAAACAGATAATACAACCAATAAGTGTAGTATGATAGTTTTCTTCTGATTCATGCCACCGTAAATTAATTTTTATGAAGAAAATAGGAGCTTAATTATTAAATGTGATACTATTCTGTAATTTATTCGGTTTTATATTACATTTACATAATCTTTTCCTCTGTTCAGGTTCGGTGCAATTCTATCACTTATAACTAATGTTCTATTTTTAATAACGTCTGACAAATACCTAAAATGCAAACAAAATATAGTCGACTGAGCTTGAATATTCATATTTGTCTATATTATTTGGTCACAGACTATAGTTTACATTGCCACTGTTTTTAAAGAAATTGTCAAACCACAATCAACTTGTAAATTAAACGAGAGTAAGAACCAAATCAATGGCTCAGATTATGGAAATTGAGGTTTTTCGAGAGGGAAGATACTCCAACGAGAGAGAGAACTTTGTGCATCACATGAGGAAAAAAATTATTTATGTACAAAATAAGATCTTTCTCAAAAAAATCAATTCTGATTATGTACAAAGTGTGTTATTAACAACTATAATAAATTTTAATAAATTAAAAAATATATGAAATGCGTGTTATATTGGCCAAAGGAAACACACTTCAAAAATTAGGATTAGTGAAAATTGATGCTATTTGAAATTTAATGCTACAAACGATACAGTCGTGAACATTGATATTCATTTAGATAATTATAATTTTGACTTGAAAAATATAAAAACTGTAGAGATGATTTTAAATATTACTTAAGATTGACGAGCGAAATGTTGCACATGACGCATCATAATTCTGCTATTAATCTGATAGAATTATATTATTCAGTTAAATACAATATATTAGTAGTAAATCAATCAACGTACGATTTTTAGTATAAATTAACTTCGAGATACCGACGAAGTTTGTATTTAGTTGAATCGACTATTCTTTCCCATAATTGAGTCTTTCTCGGGTACTATGCAGTCAAATTATGATCTTTATACATCTTTTTTCATTAAAATTTCAAAATTATAAGTTTTAGTGTTACTAATGTTATTAACATTCTGATGTTTTAATAATTAATGTACGTTTTTTAAGTAATTTTTATTGTAATATTGCTTGAGGCAGTCCCAATTTAGGCGATGAAACGTCAATTCAATTATATAACAATTTATTATTCCTTCTTGTTCTAAATTTTTCTTCATTTATCCTAAAATAATTTTTATTGTTAATTTTTGTTATCATAAATATTCCCAACATATTTTCTTAATTTTTGCACTCTTCATTTCACTAAATAAATTGTATATAATGTTCAAAAAGTTTTCACATAATTGTATTATAAAGATCATTTTTTGAAAAATATTGATTCTTGGAATTTTCAAATATAAAATATTTATATCTCCAACAAAAGTTTTAGTTTTTAAAAAAATTATATTTATCACCGACTGGTGTATTTACTGAATTTCGTTGATATTGGATACTTAAAACCATTATCACGTTGAATAAATCTAATATGGAAATTAATTGGTGGATTTAAATGTTGGTCCCATAGAAAATGTTTATAACTTAAAGAGATTTAACAAACACAGGTTTTTGGAGATTTTCTTTTAGAATCGTGAATCGATCGAGTCTCATCACAAATGTAACGAATTGCATATTACATGTTTATTAAAAAGGAACCCATGTTAAAATATTTTCCAAAAATACAGGCTAAGACATATTGCTGAAGACATTAGTAATAAATATTTTGTGGTGGACAAAACAAGATGGAAATACAAAGTACTCGAGGGGTATTTATCTTAAATTGTAGGAGAAAAACACAGGCCGGGGACGTTAAAGTGGGTATTAACCTATTCCCTGTGGACAAACCGTGTACTGGATTGCGATACGACTGAGTCGCTGTGTTATTTAGAGAAAAAAACTGTGTAGCAATACTGAATAGACTTCACGGTTGCCGGCCGGTACTGATCGAAACGCTTTCACCGGAGAAAGTAACTTATTCTTTTCGCTGGCAGTAGGAGGGCCGAATAGCCGGTTCTTCCCACGCTATATTTGCACTTCCTACTTCACCAATCTAAAACTTTTAAAGTGTCGGAAAATCTATCAAGTCCAAATAATTTTGATTTAAATTTATCACATTCGTAAAACGGCTTTCACGGGCAGGAAAATATTAATTCCTTATCTACAAGATGTTTCGTCTCAGCATAAGGGAAATATTTCTCAACTAAACTAACATCTGCTACTGTATTAAATAACCGGTCGACCGCCACCTTGTTTAAATAAGCTAACTTGTGCTAATAATAACTAAGAGACTGTCTGGACGGAGGTCAAAATAATAAAAAGATTCAGTAATTATTATTTATTTCATACCCACGTAGATATATTAAATATTCTGTGATCTGCATGATTTTATAGATCAACTTCGTCCAAAATGAAGGTAATTCAAATTCTGCCATGGCAAAAACGAACTTAAGTCTCCTGCTAATAACTAAATTACGACAGTCCATATTTTTGCTAACAAAATGCTGAGTATTTTTTTATTAGCTGCGAGTCGAGAGAATAATAATGTGAATTGAAATAAAGAGTCTGTTACCACCAGGAGTTTCCGTCCGCTCAATAACTATAAACAACATACTGATAGTTATTGTAATGATTTTGTAGAGAATCTTATTATACTTTGAATTAATAGAGCTGGGGAATAAATAATAAGAAAGTTAAAATTTTTATAATACGTTTAACAAATCAACAAATAAAAACTTATCTTCCAGCTCTTTAAAACAAACATTTATTTTAGAAAATGAATTTACGATTGAAATTAAACAATAGCAAAACAAACTAATTCTTGTTCTCAGCGGATGGTCTGCCCAAATACCTGCCGTTTATTATTTCGAACACAGTGGCATTTACCTGACAGCTTTATAGTTCATTTGTACGTGGCCATTGACGACATCGGAACTCGTAGGTAGATCATCACCGGAACCTTTGTAGTCATTTAAGCGGCAAAGCTTCTGGAACTCGATGTCCGATAACACCGCCTTTGAATTATGGCCAAACACGTCGGCTCTACTACCACAAGGTGTTTCCAGCCGCTCAACATCTTAACTAACTTCCTTAAATTTCGAACCAACTAACTTTAATCTCCCCCATCACTTCCCCTTTCTCGTTCGTATGACAAGTGCAGCAGGTGAAATATTATCGACCGTTTCAACTTAACACATATGTATTTATTGAGTTTTTAATATTACTGAGACTGATTGAAAGCCCACAGGGATTTAAAATTAAAAATCAGACATGATGTATGAAAAATTTTACGTTATTATGAAACAGTACAAACGAAAAAGTTAACACTGTATAAATTGAAATAATGAATCAAAGAAAGAAAATTGTCAGGGGCGGGGAGTCAAAAGTCCCGGTTTAGATTCCCGAACCGTTCGGACATTTTCCCTTCCTTGATTCATTTTACGCTGTAATACATATAATCTACTGAAAAAGTTTTTTTTCATATTTTTCAGAACGTAAAGGAATTTTTTGTTTTTTCAGGTTATTTGGTTTTAATATGTTGAGTATACTATTTAATGAGATTAGTTTATGCAGTGTTAAATTATGCCCAATGTAAAATAACCATATTGATGAACATTGCAGAGAAATGGAGGAATGAGATAAAAAAATTGAATTTGAATTGATTTATTTATGACATTAGTCCTCTTTTAAGGAATCAGGGAACGTCACCAGATAAAATTAAAAAATAATTATGAGAAACTACAATTAATAATAATTATACGTTTAAGTGTAAAAAACTAAAAATCATCTGTCCATGTGTTGATCGTTTTTGTTTTATTTCCGCGAGTGGTCTGCCTCCAGAGGTTCATTGAGCCTTCATCTTCCAAGGCCATTCGCCAAGCACGTCCGAGGCCTTACGTAACTCCAGGAGAAAGTGCTTCGCTCTTCCGCCGACCCAGTTGCCCGCATTCCCCATTCCGAAAGAACTAACCAATTTCAGCCGAAAATTCCGCCTTTTGATCACAATTTTACGTAACGCAGTAAAGAAACACGTTTGTGCGTGTCGACTAAGCAACGCCTGTATAGAAAAAGGTCAAACCCGTCTTTAAATATTGAAACATTCATGTTTCGGGGACATAATTTCGTTGGACATATAATCACTGGAATGTTCAAACCCGTTACACTGATCGTTACATCTAATCTTACCCTGGAGGAACAGAACACTACCAATTGTTCTTGAATCTTACAGAGAAATTACAAACAAGTAACAAATATTTCTGCATAGACTCTCAACGTGTCGTCAATAACTTTAACAAAATTATTCTGGGAATTTTAATATTAATTTTGAAGTTTGATTTACAAACCTTATCAAAGCATGGCTATCATATAAAAATATTGTTCTGATGTATATCTGAATCTCCATAGTTTTATTGACTGAATTGTGGAATGTGACTTTTGGCATTTTTAAATTGACTATTAGGGATCCCCAGTGTTGATTCCTGTTTTCTCACTCAATTTGGATAGTAAGAGATAACTTAGAGGGTACTGAAATATTTTTACAAGAATAAATTTACAGTTTTGGGCAGATTATAGATTTTATGGTGACAATTGAGGTGATACTTTACCCTAACCAGTGCGAAGCGTATGGGAAGTCGGGGAAGAAAATTTCGAACAAAAATCCAAAAAATCCTTCAAAGTTTCATACACATTTAAATGCTCGTTCAATAATTTATTATAGTCCATGGTCAGTTTTAATTTTCGAATAACGCACCCAGACGTGTGAATTACTATTCTTAAATTAATCTTACACAAATTTCAAAATGTCTCACATTATTTTGACCTAGGTTTAATAAATAATTCTGTTCATTTACAGCCGTCATCGATCACAGAGTTGACTGTTTTCCTCTATCACGTTGTTAGCTACACTGGGCATAACGTCGCCACCATAATCCAGCTATCTGTAATTCACACTCCTACAGCCATCAGTAAAATTCCTCAATATACCCAATGAATCATCTAGAGATCGACGACAATTAATTCAGATTTACTCGTATCAATTTTTTTATCTTTGATTTAGTGAACCCAATGTACTCATGTCTTATATTTTCTGCACATGATCAGACCTGAGGATTTGAGCAGATCTACATGTTGGCTGTGGATCAACATTCCTAGCTTTCTCCGTCTACGGCACGGCAATATCACTAAGTGGAACGCCTATAGTCAGTCCCTTTAGCCCCAAGCAGCTTGCTGCAACGATTATAATTACGAAACAACGTCTCACAGGATCACAGCCACGTCTGAAAACACTCAATATCGTAAATTAAAACTTTCTATGCTCCAAATTTGTAGTAGCAAATAACTACACTTAAGTGTTCGATCGTTAAACGTTTCGGGGACGCTGCTATAACATGAGTGATTTACCATCTGTAGTCAATTTTGTAGACCTTGGCGTCACCATTGTTTACTTCAACTGAGTATCGGAGCGGATGAAAGATGCTTGAATATTTTTTATTCATATAAGTTTATATCTACTTAAAACATTTTACATACGCCATTTTAATGAGTTAACTATTTTATATGTGCTCTGTTATGTGATTATTTGAAATGTCAATAAACAATAATGAAGTCCGGGAGAAATACGATGTTCGCGGTCTGAAACTAGAAACTCCAACTTCAGTCATATGCAAACAGTTGGAGGGATTATTATCCGAATATTTACGAAGAAACTGGGACGAAATTCGGTGGTTATATAGTAGGCAGTAGGATATTATTGTGAGAGTCAATTAGTGACAGAATGTCAAGATGTTTACGATTTTATGGATGAGGTGGAAAATTGATTCTATAGAAATCGACATTTCAAAGGCGTTCGACCTAGTGACGCATCATTTTATTATATATTCGTTAAGTTGGAAAAATCGGGCATTGATAAACGCGTACTAAACTGGATTCGCGAATTTATCGATAACAGAAAGCTCAGAGTTCGTTATCTGATCGGGTTGAAGTTACGTGTAATCGGACCTCTAATGATTTTAGCATTTGAAAATATTTTACGATAGAAACTCAGTCTCAGATAAATTTAATGTGGATGAATGCATCATTTACAGAGAATTTTCATCTAAATCTGTTAACATTTAGTAATTTTGAATAGATAATTCTAAACTTATGCTTGATGAAGTCTCGAAAGGGAGACGAAACGAAACATTTATATTCGTAAGATAACAATAAAATCATATGCTGACTTATGGCCGTCTTTTTATTTATTTTGTTCAAAATCGTCTAAAACTACACCCAATATCATGCAAATACCTCTAAATTACTTTAAATTTTCAACTTAAAAAAATTAAGAAACATCTTAAAAAGCAACCTAAGTATATATTAAAGTGTGAAATGAAATAGTAGTCATTATTGTAGGAACTTCTGAGAAGAATAAAAACTAACTGTATATAGTAAATGGAATATTTGGACCTTATTTGCGAGAAAGAAAGATGGTGGAATAAAAACAGGAATGTAGCAAGATGATGTGAAACAACGATGAAAGCAGTTTTTCAGCAAACGATCTACTCAATAAAATTGCAAATTTGTTTCTGTTTACAAATAGTTGATGTGAACGGCATTGTAATTGCTGACGTCATAGTGACGCAAGAGTCGATTAATGTGGGGCGGAGAAAAACGAATCGTTACGCCGACATCGTTGGTTTCTTTCTTCCGAGATGACCCTGAACAACACCGCGAAGGATCCAAAGCATTTAAACTCCCGCACAATTACCTATCGCTGTAAATAACAGTCTCTCTTCCAAGAAGACTACCGATGTCGACCAGAATACGGAAGCTTGCAGGCTTCGTAACGACCTTCAAAGGTGATTTTTTTCCTTTCATGTGAGACCATAAATAAGACAATGATGTTCTGCATTTCTTATAGTATCCCCGCAGGCATGTTCCACTTCAAGGCCACTCAAACTCATTTTATAGGATGCTATACATACAGAGTGAAAAATAAATTACGGATCCAACTCTGTCGCTCTGGATGAGGACTCTTCGTGACAATTGTTGGAATCTTGAAAAACGAAATATTTTTAAATAGAAGAAAACCAAGAATTTGAGATAATTTTGGAGCTAATCGAAACTGGTCTTCTCAAGTGCTATAGAAACTGAAAATGCTTAGAAATACAGGTTTCAGGATTGTAAATCGCTACGCATTGGAATCAACGCGTAATAATCCATACTGTTTTATTGCCCATTAAAATGTAATCTTTTAACAAATTTGAGAAATTAACATGATCCTTTGCTTTGTTACATATGCTGAACGAATTTTTGAAATACAATAAATGACCACTCTTTCACATGGTAAATTGACAGTGATAAGTATGTATTCGAGCGCACGGATCATTGATTCATTAAGGAAAAAACAAAACGGAAGAGATCATCTCTGTCAAGAAGTATCTTCGAAAGATCCGGGAGTGGTGTCTTATCTGGAATTGAAATGTCTTTGAGAATTTCATCTTCCGCTGGAGCCACGACGGCTATTTTCTTGAATAGGTCACGCCGCCGATTGTGCTGATGCAGATGAGGATGCACCTGCTTATCGGGCGGGTGAAATGGCCGAGGTAATTCGAGATGACGATGGTTGAGGTGGGCCAACGACCACGACCACGGGACATCCGTGAGTCCGTGAACCTCTCCGTGACCTTGCTCACGCCGAACGTAATTGCACACTACTCCGCTCGCAAACAAACACGCGAAGAGTTGCCTCACGAACTTCTCTGTCTGCGGCGGTCTTCAGTGGCAGGGTCCGCGTAACACATCATCTCGTGGTTTACCTTCAATCTGAGACACGGTTGTGACCAGCGCTGAATTTATTTGACGAACCGTTAAATAATCAAGTGATTTAGCTGCGCCTCAGATAATGTCCACTTTACCTACGACCGTCTTTTCTTGGTTTTCGATTTTGTTGACAATTGTTGGAAGCTAGTTGACTCTTAAGAGGTTTGGGTCTTCGCTTTTGGTGTTGCACTCACTTTATCCAGACAGACTCATTTTTTATGGTAATCCATAATCCGATTTACAACCGTACACAAGGGGCGGTTTTCCTGGATTCGCTTACGCATACTATATTATTGAAGGTGACTCAATTCAGGAAATAAGTGTGACAAGTTTCAACTCTTCCAGACGTTTGAGCCCATCACCAGGCCACAAATTTCTCTGTTTCCTCTGCCTGTGCTATATACGAAGTTTAATTAAAAAATTATTAATTTTACTTCTAATCACCAGTAAATTTTCTGTACGTCTTTCTGCGCGAACAGGTACCCCAATTTCTTCCTTTGTCATTACAATGGAAGTTTAATCGTTGTATCACACTCCGAGGAACCACATTCCGCAAATAGTTGTAATTTTGTAGTCATCACTTCGAACCAACAAATTCCGGAGCATGGAATAGGAACTTCCCTGATTCTCACTTAAAAAATAAATTCGTGTTTAAACTCTGCGAGAAAAGTGTTGGTTTTTCATTTAAGGGTCTCACAAGGCCCAATTCTGCAAGTTTGAGTGGAAAAGATAATGTTTGGTTCACTTAATAATCAACAAGTGATGGGAAGTGGTGCGAGACCAGTAAGATAATTCACCTAGTTATATGAATTAAAAATAACATATTTAAATTCACTGATGTAAAATGAAATCTTCCGAGATTTTTACTGCTCCAGTTTTAGTAGAAATATTTTCGCAACGTGAGTGTCTCTGCTTAGTTGTCCATGACGTCTTCCAGGAAGAGTAGAATTTTTCGTCAAGCCCTACCTTTTGCTTTGAAGATCCCACAAAACAATGATGACCAGAAGATGGCTGGTGTCCTTGGAAGGACGTTGCTCTTTCGCAATCCATCACCAGGTCGCCATTTGTAGGTCCAGGCTGCAGGGTCGAGGACCTGGATCAAGTTCGCTGGCTCATGACATCACCCCAGTGAGTCGTGAAGGGCTGCTCCCCCGAAATTGCCGTCCGCACGACCGACCAGTCGTAAACGTTTATGGTGCAGGTCACTCAACCCTAATGGCATCACTCGTTAGGAATTGGGAGGCACTGGTATTCCATGGGAGTGGTATAGGTGGCTGATGCCTGGGGCAAGCAGCTGTGCAGAGTCTGGGGGTTATAAAAAAGGAAACATGTTAACAACTGGACCAACAGCTGGGTTTCACCTCGCGAATTCTGCTCAGTCTGTTGAGCAGGAATCCAAGGCTAGTTGAATTTATTACTTTGGTTCATTATAAATGACGACGAGACAAAGGTTATGAAAACAGATAAAAACAGTGGAAAATTAAAAATGAAATGAAAATTTAACTGCAAACAATACTTTAATTAAGTAAAACAAACGATACATGAAGGTCTGGATGTCTATAGAAGATTGAGGACCAGCCTAAAAATTTCCTCACTTAAAAAATTAAATTAATAATAATAATAATAATTAATAAAAGTACAAATTATGAAGAAATAGGGAAGAGGTTGTAATAAAATTAGAAAATGGAGTGTTTTTAATTAATTCTTATTTAATATATTAAGCTCACAGTTGGGCGGCAATTGTGATAATTGACGTTTAACGTGTTGTTTAAAAGGGATAATTGTATGCAGGGTTCGAAAGCGAAAATAAAATATTTAATTTATTTTTTTGAATTTAATAACAATAAAATTAAGATTCTACGTGCAAAAAATAAGATACCCGAATAAAATGATTTATAATGAAGACGGTAGAGCAATAATAATTCACATGCTGAAACTCATTAAAATCAGGTTACGTGTGGGGTGAACCTAAAGAAGCAAAGTTTCTATGGCAAATAGATCTGGCAATGTAAGCTTTACGAATTTTATGTGAACGATACGGATAGACGATTCCAGCTAGCTGTGTTGACTTGTGGTGGTCTGCTTCAGGTAGAAGAAATCAAAGGTGCCGCCTAAGAAGATTCGCTTCTCGTTGGATGCATCGAGAGAATCTGACTGCATGGATGACTCCTTGGGCAAAAATAGTGGAAACTTCTACCAAAAATTCTAAATCTCGTGAGGTCTCAAGAACTCCGAATTGCTCTCGCCAGGGACCCGCAATTTAATCCATCTCTTTGTCCCAAACTTTTCGTCTCATATGTCCGCTAATTTTCCTCCTCCCTTTTACAATAGCCAATCGACTGCAATTTCAAATGGCTTCCATTCGTTTGTATTCACAAAATTGCAGACAATAGGAAAATGTTTAACAGCCAAATGTAAACAAGCGTCCTCAGATATGTTTTGCATTACTTACACCTTTAGCAGTTTCCTATTATCTACGCGTAGCTTTTGACTCGAAGGAAGCATATTTTTCATTAATTAGGAGCGTATGTCATTTATTTAAAAGTTTGACACCCATTGTCAGTATAGGAAGGAAAGAAGAAAGAAAAATTAAAATGACGATTTTTGAAATTACCTATTAAACGAAATAAAGCAGGACGATTAAATTAATTTGAAAGGAGTGCGTATTATACTTAAAAAATTATGTTCTAGTCCTTAATTTTGTTTTAGTAATTATGGAATCCTGTGCAATTAAAAATAAGAATAAAGTGTATCGTTACTTAAAAAAGTAATGTATTAGGCGTTGAAAATCGGCGTTTAAAATGATTACTGTCAAATATCGCCTAATTTTCATTATATATTAAAATTAATTTGTGTGTTTAGTTCAGGGAAAGTAATCCATGCTTTATTATAGAATAAACGAGAACATTTTAAAGAAAATGGTTTATTAGGGTGAAATGCCACATGGCTCTATTCACATTTTGTATGATGGGAATTTAAAAGGTTAAATGATCGCATTTACTGTTGTAAATATGAAAATAATAATTTAAATTGTACACGTGAGAGTTTTAATAGACAAACTAATATTTTGGAAATTTTTTAAGGTACATTTGAATTGTTCATTAAAACAGTTAATGAAAATTTAAGTCTTTGATACCAAAAGCTATTGGATGTAAGCTTTAAATATAGACACTTGCCTGATCGGTTGTTGAACAAATTATTTTAGGTGAATTAAGTTACGGAATTCGTGAATTGACGGTCGTTAGCCTTCAGACCGTCTGTGTTTGCCTCAGCGAATGCCGACTTAGGGAAGATAAAAAGACGTGTATTGACAGTTGCAGATACAATACTAGTCTATGTACACTGAAAGAGTGTCACTGGCCTAGACATGCTGATAATCTAAACCAACAACACTAACTAGGTCAACGTCACAGGATGTCCTAGTCATATAGACAGCCAAAGAACTTTTAAGAAAAGCTAACATACCTGAGTTAAGCTTTTTCATAAATAGTGACTTCAAATTCTTTGATCTTTTTTTATAATTATGTTTGTTTTAGTGTGGTACATATTTTAGAGTAGTGCCATTTAGGTGGTCTACAATTAGATTCAAACCTATATAAAACTAGCGTTTTTCGGGTATTTAATTGTATTATCTCGGTAAATTATTTACCCCCTTACAATTCCTCTTAGGGGATGAACTGTAACTTCAAATGCGAATCTTGTGTCAAAGTAAACTCAGCGGCTCACATTACACCGGTTTAGAGGCTGATCTTAGTTGATTTCTGGTTATTTTATTGTGTTTCCCCTCCACCATAATAATACTCCCGTTCGATAATGGATTAGGTTGAAATATAACACTGGCAGAGACACTATCAAATTAATTGATCCAAGAATTTATTTATCTAATGGAAATGTTGTAAGTTTTTGCTTACTTAAAATTTTCCACTCTCTCCACTCCCACCCCTCGGGGTTGTAGCCGTGCCTCACCCCTACAGTGCTGATTTCCGGGTCGGTAATAACACGGGTACCAAATTTGGCCAAAATCGTCCATTCGCTTAGATTTTTATGCGGAACATTCAGACAGGCACACCCATATACACAAACAGGCAATTTTTTTATGGAGATTAAAAGTAACATTACTTAAATAAATTGTTAAATAATAGTTAAATTTAGGCATTATTTAACGCTTAACGGTAATTTAATTATCTCGTTTGGCAGGCTACGTGAGGTCATAATCTATCCTGTTGCAAAGTCTATATGCTCTAGGGTAGGACCTCTTTTGACCTGAAAGGAGGGGGGTGGGTTAGTATGGAAGGAACCTGAATCTTTGATAGACCCACAGAAACCTTTTCTGGGCTGAACACTACAATACAAAGAAATTTCATGGGAATCGGATGAATGGTATAGGAATGCATAAGGGACAAACATGAAGTCGCCGAGCATGAAAGGGGGGGAAGGAAGGAACTTAATTCCTCAAAAGGTCCCCAGAAAACGTCTTTCACGGAAATCGGATGAACGACATCGGATCGAATAACGGCAAACCTCATTGGACTCGGTGTGTGCGGTATATAAAACCTAGAGCGAACATCAGACACTGACTTTTAGTTATAAAGATTTAAGGAAACGTCTAACTTAATTTTTTCTCCTAGTAATAAATTCCTGAATATTGATATAATTAGTTTGATTACATTAAAATATGCTGAATGTAATTATTTTGCCTTGTTATATAGCTACGTGAAGGACGGAATTTTGTACTTGAAGCCGACCTTTACTGCAGATGACTACGGTGACGACTTCCTCTACAATGGTACCATATACGACCCAAACTGCAACCTGCAACCTTGCTCCTCGTAAGTAACAAAGAAAACTACCTGAATTTGTTTCGATTTACAGGTATTTATGAGGAAATTGGCACACTGAAAGCCCGAGTGAACTATATAAAGCAACCGTATCACATTTCCTCCTCTCTGAAGAAATCAAGAAAGGAGTTTTAATTTCCAACAGAAATCTTGTTCTTTCAGGATAATAATTGTTACTTTCTTTCAAACAGTTAGTTCACCGTTTTGTCCCTTCAACAGCAATTAATTGATATTTTATATATTTACTTATTCAGTTTTTCTAAATTATAGAATATAGTTGGTCTCGTTGTCCAAATCTATATTTTTAAAATTCCTCAATATTACAAGAAGAAAGTTGTAATATTTCTAAGGATTTCTCCATAGTGTCCAAGAGAGAATATATTATTATATTTTCCCCAGTCATTGAGACCTGATTCACACGAGTTTTCGTCTCTGATGGAGACGTGGCTTACATAACAGAGGCAGGTTCCCAGACGCTTTACTGGACCTGTATGTAATTCCATCTATACTTCAAGACTTTGCATCGTTCCAGTGGGTTATATTGCATTTCACTTGCCTTCAAAGTCAAGTGAAAATTAACGGAATTCAGTAAACTCAATCGCTTATAGTATAAACATGTAATATGAATTACAATATAGCTAAGAGAATCTTAAATAATTATAGTGGTGAGATTGTTTGTCGGTTCAGTTCTATTTAATGCCAATAAGTTGTTATGAGGCAATTGAACTGAATTTTATAGTGTTGTGCACATGTGGAATTATAAATATAAAGTGTTGTTTTTGTGGTATTCCCTCCTAAGAATGTTCTGATGCAACCCTCCATGCTAACCTATCTTGCACAAGCCTTTTCATTTCTTCATAACTAGCACAACCCACATCCTCCCTAATATTCTTAATATATTCAATCCTTGGCCTACCTCTTCTGTTCTTACCCCACACACTTCGCTCTAATGCTAATTATACAAGACCCTCATGCCTTATAACGTGGCCTATTAATCTATTTCTTCTCTTGGTCCAAATATAAAGTAACAGTAGTAAAACATGAAGTGTCATGCTACGGGGAATATAGTCATTATACCTATATAAATAAATAGCTAGGTTATCCGTTTATTGGCCGGTTTGGACGAGAAAAATCTCACAAATGATTGGAAAGTTTACAATGAATTATAATCCATCTATTTCTATTTTGCCAAATTGCTAGAGCTGTAGGTCCAAGTAGGATCATCTTTGTTCTTGGCGCCGTCGGTGAAAATTCGGTCGAATCTGGTGAACTTGAGACATAGATCTGTGAATTTTGTGTTCCATATATGTACTACTTTCATCCCATATTAGGAAATTTTATCTATATTATAAATAGTCAAGTATTAAATAACATGTTTTGAAAACAACACTAATCTATTCAGATCTATTTATATTTATATGTTGAATCTCTAAAATACTTCATGATAAGGACTTTTATCCAGTCTTCTTTATTTTTAAAATAATATCTCCGTAACTGGTGATTCTTATTGGCATAATTATATTGTCTCCATCAGTTTATGATCTCAATCTTAAAATGAAGCCAAATATTTTCAATTTCAACTGAGTATGAATTTGCAATCCTTTTTAATTTCTCTACATTTCTTTCATCATTAAATCTTTACTGGATAACTATTATTATTAATAACTCTATTTTGTTTATATTTTTCCCGCTCAGTTAGATTTATCAAAACCTTTGACTATTTGTTTCAATTATTTTTTACTTGAAAAGTATGCAATAATTTCTGTTACTCTCTTCGGTTCATAAGGACGTATAAATAATCAAAATATTTTCTATTTCGGCATGTATATTATCGTTGATACTGTAATTTACTGACACCTTTAAACAATAATATGTCATGATTTATACGGTTGGCTATAGAATGCTGAAAATCTGCTTATATTTTTCCATAATGATTGATTTTATATTTTGTTTTTAATAGTAAGACATATAAACGATCCATTTTATTTATAAAAGTTTAACAGTGACCCGTTTCGGTACTCATCAGACTGTGGTCCAAATGAAGAGGGTAAAGACACGTACCGACATATAGCACTATTAAAGAAAAATATTAGGATTTTCTTTTGTTAAAATCGCTCGTTAAACGTGTTTCATATTTTCCAGGTTCATAAAGTGCAAAGTTAAGTGAGCAGAAGTAGACATGAAATGAGCGACAGGGTATTACTGTCCAGGATGTGCGAGAATTCCTTGGCTGAAGACATTAAGTAACTACAAACGTTTCCGAACAATAGATTTCTTGCAATATGAACGCGCTGTGTTCAAGGAACTACCTTGGCTTGTTGTTGACTATCACTTTACAGTCGAGGAGGAGAACATTAATTACCTCATTTACAATTTAGACAGACGTTGAAGAAATTTAATATTAATTCAACATTTAATAATAGTGGGCTACGGAATTCATTATTTAAAAAGGAGGAGAAATAATAAGCGGTTTCAAAGCGATTACACGGTGGCTTTCTCCAACGCAAATTTTCATAAACAACACGATTGAACTTTTGCATGATCAGGAAAATCAAAGATTATGCCTTAAAACCACTTATTCTCATATGCGAGTATATAGGAAGCAAAACATGTTTGCGCATCTATAAGTGAGAAGCAAAGTCAGAAAGGACACTTATTAGTTTCCTGTTTTCATCTGCAATAGGCAGAGAAGATTATACTGGAATATAGAGTATAATTATATGGTTGAGTTCTTGGAAGTGAGTAATTAGCAAACGTCACTCAAGAATGACAGTTCTTGAAACTTTTACTGCGTCATTTTTATAGGGATTTCTGCAGGTATTAAATCACTTGTGTCCTACATTTAAAGTACATTTGTTCCCAACACACAAAACTATTTTTTACTAATTACAGAAAAATTGTTTTAAACAAAGATTATATCGTGGGAGCACGAATTTTGTACTATTACCTTTAAAGCCAGTTATTACGTAATAGATTCGAAATGACATGGTTATGCCTTTAAAATTATATGTTAATCTGGATTACATTTTACCGTGTTACAGTACTAATATAACTTAAGGTTTTAAGTATAATTCTCTAGTAATATAATTATGCAAGGTTTTCTGAGGAAAAATTAGGGACTGAAAAATATAATAAATTGAAGTATGTTTCGTTTGATTTGTTATTATTACTCAAACAAACCGATCAATCATCTTTGTAGCATAATAAAGACGCTAACGTACATTACAAGATAAAAATGTCGTTCAAAGTTATTCAGACGTGTTATAAATTTATTACATGATTTTATAAAGTGATTTTTTAATTTCAAAATTTATTATTGCTTTACTTTCATTTAAGGAGTTTTCAAATTTAAATTAATGAAGAAAATTCCTCTCATGCTAAGAACCACTGTTGAAGAAGCACGAGAGCTCTGAAGTGTCACTTGTGGGAATAATTAGGATATCTCAGGCGTGTGAAGAAGTTCACTAAACGCATAATGATACTATATGAAGTGGTCTCTTATAAACAAGTTAACTGATATGAGTAATGCTATAAATTAGGCTAATGAATATGTTTCAAACTCTTCCATGACACTGTATTTATTGTTACACACTTAATATTGTAAATTGCTTTCTGATTAAGGCAAAATGTATCCAAGGATATATTTTATTTGGATTCAACTGTTAACTGAAAACAAGTTATGCGTCAAGTACATAGCTGAATAATAGCGAAAAATAGGGAAAGAATTGTCTTAGAGACGGGATGATCATCCTTGGAAAGAAGACGACCTTACTCGAAAGCCCAGCTGTAGTGCTGTAGCTGCGGTTTCTCTATTTGAAAGGTACTGCAAGTTTCCCGTCCTTCAGGTACGGATGTTACAGGTACAATCTTGCAAGTTGAAGGACGTTCTTACCTACGCTGACAACATTTTTCAGTCTATTGTTCAAATACGGAAATGTTGGTGTGATTTTGAACCCTAAAATCGATTCTGACTGCTGAATCTTTTGCTTTGCAGATCTTCCGGACGAGATATAGTGGTCCCCATCCAGTCTGCACGCATCCGAACAATTAATTCTTTCAGCTTCCGGTATGGTAGGCTGGAAGTTCGAGCCCAAATGCCTCGCGGGGACTGGATTTGGCCAGGTAATGAAACTTTACGATTCAGTGTTACAATTTTACAGCATAATTACACTCTGCTGATCCTCAATAAATGTAGACTTGAAGCATGCTGAATGCTACTCGGAATTACTGATGACAGATCTCCGAGAATTATTTATTTCAAGAGCATACATTAAACATTGGAAGCCAATATTTGCTTTCCATGCCACAAGTAGATAAATAAATTTTTGCATAATAAAATTTCATAATTTAACAATGAACATATAATAACACAAAAAATAAGCTTATGAAGGAGAAAAAATTATTCATAATTTTATAAACTCAAATATAACAAAGTTTAAATTTGATAAAAATGTAGTAATTAATTTAAAGTATAACAACGTTTATCAGCAAGCTTTGGTTAATATGGTTTTATAACACGTGCTCTACAATATTTTCAAGGGAAAAAAATTTAAATTAAAATTTTAATGGGAGCTGAACCCATCATCGGAATATTGAAAACTATGATTTCAAATAGCTTCGACTTTTGACGTGATTTGTATGGCCTTTTAAAATGTAATGAATTTATCTTTGATGTCTTCTTTATTACAAAGTAACTTTATAAATATTTTCTATATAGTATTCTAATTACAGCTTTAGATAATGTGGAATTTTACATTTGTGTAATAACAGAATTTTTGTTTCTTAATGATAATCATAATTCGTCTACCTTCATCAACTCATGAATTATTATCGCACAGTTAAAGTAAATCAAAAGACCCATTTCACCAGTGTTAAAATAAATACCTTTATGTCCGAAAACGTTATAGATACATGATTGAATTTTTCATAACATTTTTTTTAACTTTATTGTGTGTTTGTGTAAGCAGAGTAAATAATTTTGATTATTATCTATGTATAGATAACGCTTACGTTTTCCATAAAAGCATATCTCGATAAATAAATTATTAATTAAAATAATTTTTACTATATTAAATATGATATTTTATGTATGGGTTATGTGTGAAATTTTAAATTTATACTAAAGTTTTATATTATAGATATATTTTATGTGTGCAATTTTTAGATTCTTAACTCGTCCCCAAATAGAGATACTGAAACTGTGAAAAAAATTCTAAAACTCAATTTATGAATTGGCGTGTCTTCTAAAGGGTATCGTAGTTACCATTCATAGTTAATCTAATCTTATATGTAAAAGAATAGAGAAGATTGAGACTCAAGTTGTTCCTTCTTGGAGGAATTAGATACCGAAAATTGAAATCAATAATTTTATATCACACAGAGTACCAGATAAATTAATATTTTTAAGTATATAGAAATTTGATTTATAGGACAGTATACATTATACAATTTATTTGAAAACTGTAGGAAAACACAGTTATGAATAATAAGAAAATAAATGGTACTTACAAACTGCGAAGGAAGACGGACTGCACTCTGTAACAAAAATAGCCGCCATTTTGTAACCGGACGTCTAAAAATTTTTAAAATATATTTTTCAACTACAAGAATATAAAAAAATACAGTAAAAAATACGATTCTTTTCGGCGATGGTGAAACAATCACTTTTCTTCTGTACTACTTGACATGGATTGACCCGTTGGAAAAATTAAGTCTTCCGACACCCATTAAATTCAGGAAATAAATAATTTACCTAAGTAGTCTATTGTGCAGGAAATAATTTTTTAATATCAATAACACATGTGAAAAAAATATTTTATGTTAATATCGGAGTTGTCCATTATTATACACTTTTAGTCATTTAGATTGCTAATAAAAAACTGTTATAAATCCACTGTGCATCAATTAAATTCATTATTTTAGGTATGTATACTTTATTTTTCCACAGCCATCTGGATGAAGCCACAGGAAAACTTTTATGGCGGCTGGCCAGCTTCTGGAGAGATTGACATCGCAGAGTGTCGCAGCAACCGTAAACTTATCAACCACCTCGGAAAGTCCATGGGCATCGACAAGATGACAGCCGCGCTCCATTTCGGACCCAACTCCTCCTACAACGTCTGGAGACCTACTTATTGGGAGTCGTAAGTTTTTTAGCAGCAAATGTTGACTGTCACGTACACTGGGCTTAACAATCAGATCACTGGGACACTACACCTGTTTTATACCTTCAATAAACACGCTGTTGGTGAAAAGTATCTACATAGACGTAAAGATGTACAGGGTGTTTCAGAAAGGACTCCCCAATTTTGATGACATAACTACCAAACACTGAGTCACTGAAGTGGCACAAGGGATATGTTGGACAGACATTTTTGGAATTCATTATAGAACGTTTGAACATCTTAGATTAAACAGTGCCTCTCAAGTAGCCACACAAGAAGTCACACGGATACAAAACCGGGGGAATATTGAGGCCAATCCTTACCAATTTCTGTCACTCGGGAATAATTCAGAGCAATGATCGAGTCACTGAAGTATTCCTCAAGGAAGTGAAGTACTGTGTGGTTGAGCCCCATCCTGCATAAGCCATTAATTCTCTGATGCATCCTGTACAGCTTGAACTGAACTAACAAATTGACGAATTGACCGCTTGCCTCGTGATAAAGGGCCAAATGATCACGTTACTGGACAATGGACTTCGGCGTAAACAATAGCATTCCAGTACAATATAAACACGTTTCTCCAACGAATACTACTTACTGTTAGCCTAAATGACCTGCTGTCCGAATAATATTTACTACGTAAATGCGAGTTCCGAATCGCAGTTTACGGAAAACCCGTCACTACCATCAGGGTCAAATTAGTGTGATATCTAGCAGTGGTATTGAGTTATTTTGCAAAGATGTAATCTGATATTGTATAGTCACGGGTTCCCCTGAAACATATACATGCCTGCGCGGAGATGTGTAAGTTACGTTGTCTACGCAGTAGGTGCTAAACTTTAACTTGTTTTTATATACAAACATCATTTTTCTACCTTTCAACTTAATAATTAATAAATAAGAATACTCGGGAGATTTTCCAAGACACCAAACTTCTCGTTTTGAAAATAGTTCATCTACTTAAAAATTAACCCGAGGAAGTCCACAAAGTTGGATGAAACGTTGTATTTATCTGATTAAAATTATTTTCTTACTTATTTGACGGTATTTTTATTTATTTATTATTTTTATATTGCATTCGAATGAACGAATCTTTGTCAATACATTGTCAGAAATACTTTATAATTTATTCTGCCCTCTTCGACTCAGAATTTACATGTTTTATCGTCATTTTCTTTTTGATGATTTATATTCTATAGCCTATTATATTTCTGCAAAGTTAACTAATTTCTCGTTTAAGTTAAGATAATGCCAATATACCAAATCGCGTGGCTTTTATACACCCTCTCGATACAACTTAACTTTATGACTAAAATGGCAATTGAAATTATTTTTTAAATTGTCATCTAGATATGTCTTCTAATATACTGTACTACGTTTCGGAAATATAAAACTAACAAAGCTGGAAAACAGTATATTTTAAACAGACTTGTGTTTATTTAATACTATTTTCCAGGAATGATTGGTCATAGTTACATCTGAATTGAAGAAGAGTCTTGCATGGTATATCTTTTAAAAGAATTAATAAATCTACGATCTTAGTCTAAAATAAAATCAGAATGTACTACTCTATGAATGAGTGGCTCATCCTTTTCTTTCGTCTATACAGTCTGTTTTTCTTTGCAACGCATCACTTTGCACACAAGGCGCTAATCAGCAAACATTACTCTCATATAACATAACCCCCTGGTATATTTACTGTTGTTTTCTGAACTTTTACGCACGCAAACATCAAAGCCTTCATAAATTATTTCCCGGATTTGGATGTTTAAATGATAGGGGAAATAGCCGCGGAACGGGACACTTATTGTTTTACAATTTTTGTAAAATTATGGAAAAATAAAAATCATAAAAAGCATAAAATATTATATTATTTACTGAATCTAATATCAATATAACTTAAAACAACGAATTTAAATTTTTTATAAAATTTTACAAATAAACAAATTTCCCGTTCTCTCCCAGGGGGTGGGATGTTTTTTTAATTACAATTGATACAAAAAATTTAATTGAAAAAAGTCTTTACGCCTTTTTTGATTATTTTACGTATTGGTGATCGCTTTATCAATATTTCCTTTCACAAAGATATTTTTTAAAACTGTACAGTCTTTTCCCATTTTTCCGTTACTTTTCTTTCTTAATAATTCCTCTTGGGTACATCATCCTACGACTCGTTCTTGTAAAGTGAATATGTCAGTTTTTCCTTTTTTTCCGGAGGAAAACATTACATTTTGCCTTACATAGCAGTATCCCGTTTTGACCCATACGCAAGTTTCAATTAAAGATTTTTCACCGTGCCTCAACTTATATGAAGCTAAAGACACCTATTTTACGAATATCTACCAATAAAGAGTATAAAGTGAGGAGTTTTGTAAATAACATTGGGTCTAAATGCTGTAAAAAATTATAAATTCACCGATTTAAGACGACTAAACAAGAGTTCATTCACAAGGTGCAGTCAGAACTTGATCAAGTCGGCTGCCGAGACTTCACCCCTATTTACTAACCTCCAGAAATACCCAGAAAAAAATGGGATATCCCGTTCTACCCCACTATCGCGTTCCTCCCTAGTTCTATTACAGACGAAATACATCAAACATGGCGAAACCAAGATAATCAGAGGTATACGCAAATACATTCGCGTGATATTTTCAAGCTTACAAAATGAGTTACAAAATATATTATATAGTTTTCATTTTCGTTTTGTGATTTCCACTGTTTTAGGAAATTTGTGAATAATTGCTTTTATATACTTATTGCGTTACAGGCGTTCCATTGCCTCTTAAGCTTCAGTAAATCTGTCACCTCCATCCTCAAAGATGAGTGCTGAGTTTTTACGTTCACAGTTATTTATGAAAATATTTACATGTGACTGACGCATGCTTAGTAATACGAGGAAAATTACAGTAACGGTCATTTCTCAAGCACAATTTCTTATGTACACATACACTGTTTTTGTTAACTGTTGATGTTTATTGAAGTCACGCCGCTTTCGGTACTGGGCTCGCTGCTTTTTCTTTTTTTAAGAATGGAGACCTTCACGACTGGGCGTGTCTACGAGAAGTTCTTTATAAGCACAACCTCGCTATGATCTCGATTCAAGGGCAATGCTTCCCTTTTCTCTCTTTCTTTCAGCGTGTGAGGAAGACAGGGCCTGTGTGCCTGTATGATGAATTAACTGTGCAAACCGAGAACGCTTTCAAATTATCTCATTCATCTTTCGTAATAGCATTCATTCATTATAACAGAATGAGTCATGAAGGAATTATAGTTTCAAGAATCCACAAGATTAATTAAATATTTATTATTCAATATTCAAATTACTCATCATTGTTGTTGTAGTAGTAATAAGACCTAAGTGGCAACCCCACTGTGATAGCATATCATGCGCAAGCCTTTTCATTTCTATAAGTAGCTACCACATCCTCAATATTCTGCTTCGCTTATTCCGCCATTTGCCTCCCTCTTCTGTTCTTACCCCACACATTTCTCTCCAATGCTAATTTTCCCTTCTCTGGTCAACGTCCTCCATATTTTTCGCTCTTCCATTATGACTCCGTACCCACCCAGCAATCTCCTATAGCACCACAATTCAAAGGCTACTATTCTTTTCCTTTCTGCAACTCCTACCGTCCACGTTTCGCACCCAAATAACGCCACACTCCATAGCAAGGATTTCCTAATATTCACACTTATATTACTCGGAAATAAATTCCTCATTTTTTGCGTAGAACTTGCCTGAGCAATCCTACTCTTTATGTCAACTATACTTCTACCACCCCTAGTTATTACGCTTCCCAAGTAGCACATTCCTTCAAAATATCCCTTCCCAAACTAACACCATTTATTATTCCAGTGTTTTCTCATCCTGAACTCTTTCTCCAGGACCACGTTCATGCCATTTATTATTGTTTCCAAGTCTTCTTCTGACTCCCCTAATACTACAATATCATCGGCAAAGCGTAGGGTTTTTATTTATCCTAAAGAGTTCAAACGAAGTAGAATCTAGATTTTTTATCAGAAAATTAAACCGATAGTTGAGAATGACGTAGGCAAAAAATAAAAGTTCAGACTATAAAACATACATGCGACAGCAACGCCAAAACAGGTCAAATGAAACTAATCTGTCAATTCCTGAGAATTTTCTACTCCAGCCGGTTTTGGCGCGTCATGTTAGTCATGATATCCGCTAGATGGTAGCAATAGATTTTTTAAAAATATATTCATATCTTCTGAACCGTGAAAGATATCGAAATGAACATGAACTAAAATTTAAGTAATTATTCCTGTCTTAATACTTAAAATCCGTATTACGGAGCCTATTTGAGGCAAACTTTCAGACAGGCAAAACATTTAACATTTTTGTATATATTTTGGACTCACAGATAGGCACTTTAATTTTATATATTGGTATAGATTATATTTAATTCGATGTTGATTGCGTTAGGGCAAAACGTTTGATTGTTTAAATTTTCATTGGCAAACTAAATGGTCTTCGGTACTGATTAAGCGCTGTAAATTTGATTCATTGTGTGAGAGGAACTGATATGATGAATAAAAAATAGCAATAGAGATATGGTTTAGAGCCAAGTTGTTTGTAAAATTATGATAAAAATTACAGAAAAATATCTGGTGAATTATAAGATGCAATTCTAGATTGTAAGACGAAGGCTAGAAGGCCAAGGTTAGATGAACTGGTCGGAGTCCGGATAGAATTCATAATGTTCATGGGACAAAGTTGGAAAATTCCTCACCGAGACGCAATAAACTGCTCAAACTTCAGCCTTCAAAATTCAAGCAACGATGAAATCTCCAGCAGACGTTTTATTTTAAAAACATTATTCTGTGCAACTCCAAAATTGCGAACAAACAGTTCTTTAAACCACAGCATTCATATTTTCACATGCAAATATTTCACGTGTATTTCTACAATTTTATCTTCAGCCCTCGAATACGTCATTCAGAACGCTTAAAATAAGGGGCGGTACAAACACGGTTGCCGAGCAATCGCAATGCATTTTACTGTTATCATTGCAACCACGTGAAGTTTGATATCGGCGTCTCCTTCCACAGAGTGTCTTCTTATTTTAACAGAGATGTAATTGCGTAAAATGTACCTCAAAATTTGAAATTAGCTGGTACAACGACAAGTTTGACATCAATTGTGGATTTCAGTGTTTTAAATTCTTGGTGTGACAGTGGAATTCTGAAACATCTTACAAAATTATCCTAGTGCTATTTCACTTAACAAAATAAAATGTGTTTGTATCATTGTTCAAAGGGTTTGTATGGAGACATTTTTATGTTATAATGTTAGATATCGCTTGTTTCCAGGACTCAGAAAAACGGGAAAGACTTTGCAGATGATTTTCACGTCTACGGACTGGTGTGGAAGGAGAACTCGATCACTCTCACCATAGACGGCGTAGCGATTGGAAATGTATCTGCAACCCCAGGGGGTTTCTGGGAACTCGGGAACTTCAAAGTCTCGCCAGGAGGTGAAAACATTTGGGCTAAAGGAGGACCACTAGCTCCCTTCGACAGAAAGGTTTGTTGTCCTTCACAAATACCTAGTTCTCTGAAGTTATATAATAAATGGAAACTCTGATCCTACAACTTTGTGAAAGGATAATATTCTCTTAAATATACGAGGGCCAGTTAAATATAAACGGGAATTTTGTATCAAGTCTAGTAGGAGAGTCGGATCCACGAATTCCATCTGGGTCTTTCCACTCCACTGCTACTTTGATTAAACTGTGACATTTTTATATTCAACTTCTAATATTTTCATTTTACATTTCTGTGATTTAACCAACATTTCTCAATATTGGAACATTCAATTCCGACCAAATGTTAGGAAACGTTCTCAATAATATAAAACATTGCATTATTCCACATCCATTATATACGTATTGTTTACAATATTTGCTCATCCACGTTTTCATTTGTCCGCAGTTCTTCATTATTATGAACGTGGCCGTCGGTGGTAGGTTCTTCCCTGACAATTTTCGCAACTACCCTCTGCCGAAGCCGTGGAACTGGAGTTCTCCTTCGCCTATGAAGGACTTTTGGGAACATCGTGAGTGGTGGAGACCCACATGGGTAGATGAGGAAGTGGCTATGAAGGTGGACTACGTACGGGTCTACACCTTCGACGAGCCCGTCGAGAAATCTGCTCTGCCCAACAGGCTCCGGAGTCACAGCCATGACAAGGAAATACGACCCACAAACACAAGCAACAGCACCCAACCGGTCACCACAACACCAAAACCGAATACAAAAACGACAACTATACGCAACACCACCAAAAACATTCCGGAAGTCACCACGTATCGTAGGCCTGACGTGCTTCCAGTCCGCGCCGTCACAGATAGACCAGCCGTTACTTTCAGCGATCTATGGACCACGAGACTTGCCATCAGCCAGACGCAGCTTCCGGTCAGTACGCGCCTGGTCTTTCAGGTTCCGCCTCAGCCATCTGCTGTGAGATACGATAACCAGGCGTCCACCGCCCGACTAGATTACCTCGCACCTTCTCCTTTAACTAGTTGGAGAAATTTATTCCTTCGGAGGGGTTAATATTGCCTCAAACACTATTAATATTTCTTGCCTAGTCATTGCGCCTTTTTCCCACTGAAAGTCACGTCGTATCTACTTCGCTTTCGGTATGTTTTACAAGTACTTTTGAGACGTAATACAGTGACGACGATCCGACTGTTAGCGATTCAATGAGTTGGCTTACTCAATGCAATCTGATCTTGTACCACATATGCAAGCTGCCTCATAGTCAAACCAATGTCAGTTTTTATGAAATAAAGCCAACATGTTCTCTGATGACCAGGACATCTCTAGCCGCTGACTGCACCAAGTACTAGCTAGGTCTTTCTCTAACGAATCTCATCGCATAGCCCTAATTTTGTGATCTTGCTATCCAGTAACATATTAGGATTGATGTGATCCAGCAATTCCTTGTTCATCATTCTTGTTGTCCACAAGATGTGAAGCAGTCTTGTCAACAACACAACTTAAAAAGAGTTCAGTTTCATCCTGTGTGATATAGGGCAATAGAATTTACTAAATGTATCATATTTGTGGCTTGCCCAATTACCTCATCACCAATTTTGTTATAGCAGAAGTTAATTAGTACATTCTAACATAAATATAACAGTTGAAATGAAAAAGTCTGCTGTAACATAATTGTCAATGCTTTGACTTGTTAGAAAATGATTCATTATTTTAATATTTTAAACTGCATTATGAAATTATAATTTTTATTAGTTAAACTCTTGAGCAAAATAGTATATGAAACCTAGTCAGTACTCTTAATATTATAAATTATTCACAATTATTGAGTAATACAATTAAATCCTAATAATCAATACACTCTTGCTTACGTTTAACTATATTTTCTCGGTTTCAAATATATTTTTAGGCAAAAAGAATTATTTGAATTGTAGGTCACAAAACAAAACCTATACCTAATAAGTCAGTTCACATAAATTAGATGAAACTTTTTGCTCAATTATTTCTTCTACTAAAATTTGGATGTGAAGACATTGGTTAATAATAATATTCTCATTACTGTGATACTGCTAGCAAAACATAAAAAAAGTAAAGACAGTGCTTACTTCCTAGTGGAATACTCAATAACAGCTACTCATCGTCAAATCAAGAACCTATCACACCCTAAATATAAGGGAGTACTTGTGAAATATACTTGGTGTGACTAAAAGTATTTTAGAGTATTTATTATTGTACAGAATAGTGTAACAATGAATGAACATTTTTGTGTTAGCTAGTGACAAATGATAATTTTGTTACTTCCTTCAATTTATAAAATAGATTGAGTGTATTAATTAGACACTAATCAAATACTTCATATTTTTGTGAAATGATCAGTTTTTCATTTAAAACTGAAATCTATTACAAAAAAAAACATAATGGTGATTATTATATTTTAGTATCCTGTATTACAAAATAATATGAAAGTATTGTACCTGATCAAATGAAGTTGTATGGATAAATACCAAATTCACTACACATGATTTTCTATGAATACTTATGCATGGCAGAAACATTTACTTATTTATATAAACCACTTTTTGATACTTGTAAATTAATTTATTAATGTATATAAATAAGTATCAGTTCTTCCAAACCTTGGTATCCATGGTTTACCAATGATTTTTCAACTGTGAAAATACATACTGTGTCAAATTGTCAAAGCAATGAAAGATTTTATTTTCAAAACATGTTTACAAATCTGCACTGTTTACTACTAATTCAACTATTCCTTAAAGTATATTGGATTAATTAAATAATAATCTGAAGATTAATCAATCTGCTACCACAAATTACAGATCAAGGCCTATTCAAACACTAAATGTTTGTTAGACAGCAACAAATGTCACAGTTGAACAGCAAATTTAATAATTGCATATTGTGTTTGACTCCTCACCATTATTGTACATATTTTGTACTGTATATATATGTATTATAAAAAGTCTGTGATGTTTTAATAAATACAAAAATTAACTTCCCCAATATAAAAGTTTGATGATTACTTCATCATATGATATATCATCTAGTACTATAGGCACTTTAAATCATATTTATTAAGAATTTAAATTATATTTATTTCATTCAAAGTTCAAAATGTCACAAAAATCGGACGAAAATTCTGAACAACTTCAGAAAGAAGCAACTTGACTAAAAACATATAGCTATGAATAATGCATTATAAACAACACCTGGTTAGCATAATGGCTCCTTTTTTTTTCACAGATATGGATTGCCAATATAACATTCACATTATGTTTTGTTAGTAATGTAGGTGTAATGCGATACTAACTGATAGTTGATTGTTTCTTCATCTACCATAAGGAGAAGTAACAAAGAAACAAATTGGCATTCTCTAGAAATGTTATGAGAAAACACCACAAAGCTGTAGCACAGGAAATTAAAAAAAATTAAAAATGAATATTTTTCTTTTGAAATGTATTGAAACTTTTTTTTAAATTTAGATAATATGGTCGCTTCAATGGTTCAAGTCATTAGCGACCTTCTACCTAGGGATACATAAGAAAATTGCTATGTTTAAATGTGAGCTAACAGCTTTGATTTGTGGATGAATTCATTTGAACAGAAGTCTTCTTGAGAGTAGTCCTGAATGGTCCATCTTCTGATTTTAGAATACTTCCTACAGTCAAATATGATGCATTGGACAGTGAGGCTCCGGTCACACACCTCAAAAATGGATTTTTCAAATCTAGAAATATTTTGGCATAAGTTAACATAGTATGAAGTAATCTGAGACTACTATTTGTTCTTTTCTTGGTACGTTGTGAAGGTTATGAAGGCTTGAAAATGATTGAAGGCTCTGCAAGGGGTGCATACTGGAGCATCAGTGAAGGTTGATTCCTGTAGTGCTATGGCAGCCAAGACATCCACCACTTCATTTTCTGCAATGCACAAATGAGCAAGGATCCACACCAACTTTATATTTTTAAGTGTTTTAGTGGCCTCCAGATTACATCAAATTGAGTTAATACCATTCACGGCCTATGGATTTTTTATTAGAGTTAGTGCTTTCATGGAATCTGATAAGATCATTAGGTTATCAAATAGTGACTCCAAACAATACTCAGTAGCTATTGCTATTGCAAAGATTTCAGCTGTAGTACAAGGCATTGTGTTATAAATTTGAACCTTTCTCAAGTTATTTGGTAGGATTACCGAGCAGGTTGTGCCACATGTAGTATTCGATTATAACTAATTAATTGAAGAAAGAAGGGGCATGTTCCCCAAGAATGGTTCCCTGGATTTGGACAAGAGAGGTGTCTATTTGAAAATTGGAGAATTTCCAGGGTGAAACAGAATTATAGTCAATAGTGGCTAATTGAAGTTTTAACTTTCGAAAAATTTCTTCAGAGCAGCTTGGAATTCAATTGGGATTTAGCTTGTAATGAGAGTTTGGTTTGCCACGTTAGTTTCCTGATACGAATGTTATTTCCCTGAAGTGACTTGTGGGTGTATTATATGGCTGTTAGTTTTCTTCTGAAGTCGAGAGACATCTCCTTTCCCTCGCTTAGTAATTTAACCACCGGGGTAGTTCTTATACATCATGTTACAACTCTCATGGCTTCTTTGTGGATTGTATCGAGTTTTTAGAGAGTATATTTGGCCGCAGATGTGTGTGATCCATTTTATTGTACCATCTAGTATGGACAAATATAAGGCATTTCAATGTATTAGATAAAGAATAAAGAAGAGAATTCATAACTAAAGTTTTCGCACATTTATATGAGGTGGAGAGGGATTCACACAGGCGCAGACAAACTCTAAATAAATTAAAATAATACAATTGAGTAGTATGCAGTCTGCCTCCAATTTCTAGAAAGAAAATTATTATAATAAAATTAGGGATGGCCCATTACGCCAGGTCAACAACATTAACAAAGTGCAATGTCAGCTTGTTATACTGATCTATTTTTTACAAAACAATAATATCAGTCTCTACATTCAGGAAAATTAATCTAAATATAACCATACTTAATAACAAAGAATAATTTCACACAGTATTATAATTGCCAGATAGTTATACGTAAGCGTACAATCCAACTTTCAACAGTTTCCGTAGTGTAGTGGTTATCACGTGCGCTTCACACGCGCAAGGTCCCCGGTTCGATCCCGGGCGGAAACAATTTTTTTCTTCTTAAACCAAAAGTTGTAAAAGTATTTCAAATTTACTTTTATGTTCGTAAAATATGCCAGCCTTCTGCATTTTACTTAGCGATTCTTTAAAATGCCACTAAGAGTAAAGTTCCATTTAAATGTTACTATAATGTAACTCATCTGAATATGCAAGTAATATCTAAAACATTAGTAGTTTCAATGAAAGCTATGCGTTCAGTTTATCCCGAGGTGCCGATATTTAAGAAATACAATTTTATTTGCATTATTGGCTACGAAGTAAATGAAATAGAATTTCAATCCGACCATTAACATTCACTTCGCAACAGGCGCTCGTGGATACCCCTTATAGGAGCTCACGTAATTGTGGAGGAATGTGGTGGAGTGGTGGTGTTGCAGATTACGTCTAACATTGTTAATACCAAACAATAAATATTAAGTTATTTATGTGTATATATAAACATCGGCGTGGTTGTCATCTTCGTATCAGTGTCTTTGCTCTTTGTTTATTGGAAGGTAAAGAATGTTTGAATTAATTGGACAGGCGTTCCCGTCAGTAATGCAATAATGTAATCGGTATTATCATTAACAAAGAGGGTGTCGGACGGAGCAACTTTATGATTAATAATGTGTTTTTTGTTCTGTAAAACAAGAAACAAGTGGATTTTATTTATAAGTGGAGCGCAAATACTTATGACAAATCACAATAAATAATTTTCATTGTTTGTGTATGACTGAAGAATATTATTTTTTTTCTTTGCATATGTCAATAATCCTGTCAGCAAATTATTTATATGTTTCATTTGAAACTTGAAGCAAATAATTTTTATTAGACAATAACTATTAGTGTAATATTACTGCATTTACTGTCTGCAATAATAAACTAATAATTTAATTAAACTAGGGTTTGACAATAATTTATATATTTCCCATTATTATATTATTAAAATAAATTCATTTATTAAATTTTGATACCATGTGTGATTATGAAGTCATTTACAAATAAACTTTAAATACAGTAATTTTTTATAACAATATTAAATATAATTATTCCATGTGACAATTGAGTTGTGATCAAACTACTTATCAGTTGATAAAAATAAATTTTCATTTTCAGTAAAATTCACCGAATGTGTAGCAATACCTTCTGGTTGCTAATTGCACTTTACAAAATATGTATGATTTGATTTGAACAATAATATTTAGTGCCCTAAAACTTAGTATTAATAACTTATGTATACTACATAACCAATACACATGGAAGAATGCATTAGAAACTCAAAAATATCTTTATTTCATTGTTACCATGTTTAAAACTATTTTTTTTACTTAACATGATTTTTTTATGGTACTATGTCATTGTACTGTTGGGCTGAATGTAGTTGAGCAGGTCACTTAAAAATTTGTCTGTAATTCAGATGTAGAAATCTCCTCTGTCTGTCATGCATTTAAATTGGAGGCTTACCAGTATGCTAGGGATTCAAGCAATAAAGGTTGTTTAATCAAATTAGTATTTTAACATCTTAAGCATTACATAGTAGAAAGACAACTAAATATCCCAATTCGGTATTAACTATTTCATTGTATTGATTTTTGTATCTTTGTTTCTTTTTTAACTGATTAATCATAATTGCTATTTGGAACATGCAAAACTTATATTAGAAGTGTTTTTATCTTACTGCAATTTGATTGTTTTTTTAAAAAAATATTTTATTCAGATATAATGGAGAATATAATTAAGGAAGCATTAGGGACAGTAACTTTAAAGCCAAGTGGTAAAGGAGGCGGTGGTTGTATTAATGACGGTGAAGCATATTTCACAGACACAGGCACAATCTTTGTCAAACGGAATAGCAAATCACAGGTAAGCAATTAAGCTATCAAAAATTTAATTCCAGAATTTTATAACATTTATCCATGTATAATGTAAGTTATTTATTCATATTGGATATTCAATTTTATGTTGTTAAATAGTGTCGTCCTATACAGAATATAATTTTTATAAATTATTTAACTTAGGTAAATATTAATGTTTTCAATTAAACTGTAGTATGTCTGAAGTAACTCACTTCAAGTAACATTCATTGTGCAGAGTTATGATTGTATTGGCCTAGATTGAAATTAACATAAACCAGTATCCAGGGGCTCATCAAATTCATGCACAAAGTAAATATACACAACCTTTAACATATTGAAACTGGTTACCTTTTTCTATAAAGTTATCATTTCAGCTGCTTACTGTTCATGTTAATATGATTCATGATATATCTCTTAAATCCTTTTTTTGTTCTGTTCTAATTTTATTGCTTTGAAATAATATTATCACAATAAACTAAATTTTGGCTGAGATATATATACTTGTGTTTGATCCAATATATAAAGGGGCAGATCAAACTACATTAAAACTATAAATTCTATTATGCATTTATATAATTCTGATCCTTGTCTATTTAAACTATTTTACCTATTCCAAAAATTTTTATTTATTTTATTTTGAAATATTATTATTGTCTATCAACTCCCTTTTTCCATCACCTCAATATCAAGTTCTTATATCATCATTAAATATTTATCAAGTAAAAAAGACTGATATACTTAAAGTATGAAGTATCAAAAATAATATAACCATAGTTCAGTCCTCACTATTTATTAATTTATAGAGCAAAGCTCTTGTATGAATTATAAATTAATAAATTTGTGAGGACTTGACTATGGTTATATTATTTTTCATTAAATATTTTTGACTTCAGTTACTATTACTGTCACATCTGCATTTTATTGAACCTGCTATTGTAATAATTCTAGTTCTTATAAATATATATTTTATTTATATGCATGTTGTTCTTAATCAAATATATTTAAAGACTTATAATTTATTTTTATAAAATCAATTTAACACCACTGCAAAATTTCTGTACAACTCTCTTCTAGATGTGTGACTGAAGCCATATACCAGATACCTTGAAGAGGGTACAAAAAAGTACAGGAATGCTGTGCTCTTGAATAAAGATATTTAAAAAAATGTTAATGGCTTTAAATATATTTGAATTGTTGTTCTTGTCATTCATTAGTTAGTTAATTTGTCTGCAACAAGTATTTAAACAATTTCAAAATAATTTACTTAAGTGTATGCATATAGATTTTGTATTTTAATAAACAGAATGTGTGCACTAAGACTGTTTCATAAGATCTTTAAAAATACACTGTAATGTGGTATGTTTCTGACTTTTTTTCTCTCTAGGCCAAACGAATGTTTGATGGAGAATTTGAGAGTCTTAAAGCAATTGGTGCAACAAATACCATTGCTGTTCCTCAACCATTAGCAGTTTTAGATAATCCTCATGGAGGTGCAGTAATAGCTATGGAATATATCGATATGAAGGGACTTCGAAAATACTCTAAGGAATTGGGTCATCATCTGGCTAAACTTCACCTTTATAATTCAGAAGTTGCAAAGGCAAATAAAAAAGGGTTTGTTGGAAAAGAAGATAATGCTCATGTTGATAAATTTGGATTCCATGTGACTACATGCTGTGGGTATCTACCACTGGAGAATGAATGGTGTGATAACTGGACTGTAAGTTTTTCACATTTACAAAAGTACCATACTTCCTATTCACTTACCATTATATTTTTTTCTCTCTTCCCTCAGACATTTTTTATCAGGCAAAGACTTGAACCACAATTTCGAATGATAGAGAAGAATGTAAGTATGTATTTAATTTTTAAGCTTTTGTCATTTTGTTATAAGATATTCATTAATACAATTAAGATGCCATGAAACTTATATATGTTGTTGTATGACACTACCGTTAAGCTAAAAGTATTATAGAATAGTCACTATGTAATTGTTACATAAAACCAATTAAAATAATTTTGTTTCAAATTTTATTGTGATGATGACCAAGCTATAGAAGAACAGTTTTTCACCAAGTGTTCTCAGTGAACTTAATTGCATGTTATTGAAACCCCTTTTTGATTGAAGCTACAATAGTATCAAGAATACTTATTCTACCCGAAAAAGATTAGAAGCTTTCGAAATGTGGTGCTACAGGAGAATGCTAAAATACAAATGGGTGGATAGGGAAGAGACATGTTTTGAGACATAAAGGTTTTGTAAAATTAGCAGTAGAGGGAAGTGTGTGGGGTAAGAACAGAAGATGGATGTGGGATGTTGTAGTTATGTGAAAATGAAAAGGCTTGCCCAGATAAGTTAGCATGGAGGGATGCATCAGACTAGCCTTAGGTCTGAATACCACTACACCAAACACTTTTTCTGTCAGCCACAGCACGTAACAGCTATACAGTGAATCACATGAGTTATAGCTGCATTGATTATTATGAAAACTTCTTACTTTCTTCAAATTGTTCATATGTTACTTTAAAAATTCATCCAATGATATAGATTCAGTGTTATGATTAAAATTTTCACTCTCAAATATTTCCAAAATTAATACTGTTAAAATCAGTTTTCATTTAGTTATGAATACAAAAACACATTGACAGAGTAGGAGTGGTTAAATACAAATTATTTAAGCTCACTTTTAAATGTATTTCTTTGTTCTTTCATGCTGTCAGTAAGTTTCTAAAAAATTAATATTTCAGTATGTTAGATCCCTTTTTTGTGTAACTTGCAAAAACTTATAACTTATCAAAAATATTTTTATTTCTTGTATTAAATAAATGCATATATAAATTAGTACTAAATTTTTTTTACAAATTCTACCAATGAAGAAAGTATGAATAGTTGTCTGCATTATATCTATACAATTTTTGTTACTATTGAAGGTAACACCGGACTCATAAAATATGAAATATAAAAAACTTTATCATTGCTTCTGTACTTGAATTTTTTTCAAAGTTAGAAATATTGTTTTTCATAGTATGCAGACAGTGAAACAATGGAACTTTGGTCTGAGCTGCAACTCAAAATTGACAAATTCTTTGAGGGAGTTAAAATTGAACCATCATTACTTCACGGTGATTTGTGGAGTGGAAATATGGCTGAAACTATTAGTGGACCAGGTGAAGTGTAAAGTATGAGTATTTATAAAAAATTTAAGATATTTTAAACCTTTATTAAGTCAACACAAAAACAATAAAATAAAAACAAAAAAATTCTAAAGATTATCATAATTATTATAAATATATTGTGCCTAGTATCTGATTGGGCACTTGTCCAACATTTAAACTGGCTTAACTGCAATTAGTGATTACATGATAAAGTTTTTAAATATCTGACAATCTGTTAAAGAAGTCTCTACAACTTGTAAAAAAATCTTGTACTAAAAATCATGTCAGGAGATTCATGTGTTAACTTTATTGAAAAATTAAAGACCACTGTAAAAAATTATGTTCCAGTGATCTTTGATCCTGCATCATTCTATGGTCATCATGAGTATGAATTTGGGATCATATCAATGTTTGGAGGATTTCCTAAATCATTTTTTGATGGTTATTTTGAAGTGATACCCAAGGATCCTGGTTTCAATTCGAGAAATAACCTGTACCAACTCTTTCACAACTTAAACCATTGGTTCGTAACAATTAAGTAGAATGTAATAATCTTTTTAAAAAAACTTTATTTAGTTGTAAAAATTATCACTCAGTTTACATTATTTAATACTAATTTTTTAATAATATATTAATTAACATCTGATCTCACAATAATTAAATCAAATAAGTTAATTACCAATAACAGACTTTAAAGGTTTACTTAATTCATCTGTTTCGTCATCATGTTTGGGACTTCATCGGGTAATTCTTCTAATGTGATGTTAAATTTTGAAGTTATAAAGTCAAATTGTACCAAATTTTTAACTGGGCAGCCACCAAAAGCAAAAGTTGAAACTGAATATTTCCACATTGTGGAGTTGGATCAATACAGTAATTAACTGTTTTTTGGCAATCTCTCTCCCCTCCTCCAAAACATAATTTTTCTTGAAACATTGCATTCTGTATTTAGCAAATAAAAATTACTCAGTCTTTTGAATATTGTCATTAAGTTTTTTCTGTTAATGTTTCAAGATTAATAGCCAAGGCCACGTTTATTTGAGTTGCAACTTTATAAATTGACAGAAGTCTACATACCACTTGGAAGTTTATAAATACACAAGGTAATCCTCACAAGCAAATTAAAAAAAAAAAAGATGCAATGTAGTCAAATAAGGGACTGATAATGCCAAAAATTATTAATCCTTTCTATTTTTACTAACACAGATGTTTTATTGTCAATTATAACATTGATTTATTATTTTGAATTAGTTTATCTTTTATCTATTATATAGATGTTTTATAAATTACTACATCTCATTGAAAGTTTTAATATGAATGCAAATTGTTTCATGTAGTAGAACAAGTGTGATAAATCTGCTATTCATGTTTTTTTTTTCTCTGTTATAGGAATCATTTCGGGAAAGGATACAGAGGTTCATCACTCTCTCTAATTAAAGCTTTGCTGAAGTGAATTGCAAGCATGTTTCGTGCAAGAGCTCTTGTGAAGTTATTTTGTTGTTTAAGTTATTAATCCATGTTGAGACATTAAAATGTGAATCAAATTTGTTAGGTTCTAATTAGTTTACTTATTGGCTGGTACAAATTCTTATATATAAATTATCTGAGCATTTATATACATAAGTCAGTGCATATAATTGTTCATGTCACTCCAGTGTCTGGCACAGCATTTTCATTCCCCGTCCATAGTTCCTGGTGGCCACATGGAGCTGGAAGGATTTTGCATTCCATGTCCAAAATTCACATGCATAGCCTCACTTTAATACGTTATTCTTGCACTTAACCATTTGGTCCAGTCTGTTGAGAGTATTTTAGGTTACCCAGTGGTCTGATCCTGCCAGGAGTTTTCTTTTGGGTTCCAGTGCAGAATATTGTATTATGCTAGGTGCTGTATCCACTTTGCTTCCCTAGTTGAAGTTTTAGTTGTGAGTGGCTGTGTAGACTGCATAAAGCTTCACCTTTATTTTAGTCTAGTCACTGGCAGTTCAGGTCGGTGCACTGGATTACTTTCTTCGTTTGACCATGGTTAGTTTTTCTCCTTTTTTGTGGTGGAGCAATCCTGGTTAGCATACAGTTGGTGAAGATTAAATGAAGACAGTAACCCACTTGCGCAAGATAGGTTAGTGTGGAGGGTTGCATCAGATCATTCTTAGGACTGAATACCACGACAAGAAACTGCACTAGTACTTACTTATAAGGTTTGCCCTTATGCGTTTCTATACATTCATCCGATTGCCATGAAATTTTGCTGTTAAGCTCTGTTCACCCCAGAGAAGTTTTCTATTGATCTTTCAAAGATTTAGGTTTCTTCTTTTCCCCCCTTCCAGGCCCAAAAAGGTCTGAACATAAAGAAATATAGAACTTCCAACAGTATAGATTATTACCTCAAATTCAACTAATATTTATTTATGTAATGATACATTTTAATTACTTTATGAATAAGCAAAATGTTGTATAAGCCACAGTGCAGTAATTTGAGGCACATTATATAAAGACCAGGGCTGCACACACTCCATTTTATTTGTCATGGATATAGTATATACATGAATCTATACAAAATAATTTCATGGTAATCAGACTTAAGAGATGGGTTAAGTATCTTCTCCTTATAAATAGATTGTTTCTGTGAAACTTTCTGTATGTGTATGCTTATTTAAGGTATCAGATTTCTTGACTGAAGATAGTCATTGTTCAGAGCTCACTCAGAAACAATAGCAACAAGCTTTGACCCGTAATATGCCAAATAGGATAAATTAGGATGTGGAGATTTCAAACTTTCGATCCTCATAGGCCTAAAGAAATGTTTATAAAGGTTTAGTTCTATTCACCCCATCACAGAAATGCGTACTAAATTCGAGTCCAAGGTGAATAGCTATCCAACACGTAAACTGTCCAAGGAAAATTTATGATGTCCCAAACTACAACTCTTCAGTCCATAAGAAACCTGAATCATGGGTACCAGGATATCTCAATCGTTACTGGCACAGGCGTCCACTCGGGTTGTGAAATAATGTCTAGAGTCAATACATTAGCGCATCAGCAACACAATTACCCCATGGAGCAATTTCTAAAGTGTGAGAGTGAAAAAGGGCCCTGGTTGGCCGGAACTCACATTGTTGACAAAGAGATTCCTTTCAAATTAAATACTGAAGGAGGCAAATCTAAATAAATTCCCATGCATATTTGAGCACCCAGCTAGTAATAATAAACTATGCTCATCACATTACACCATAACTTGAAAAGTTTTTACATTTCAGTTTCTCAATTTATTTCAAAACAGTTTCATTATCTTTCAATATTAATTTTCACAACTTAGCCTTTCTACCTTTTAATACAGAATTGATTATATTTTTCTTAAGTATGAAATGTTAAATTATAGTCAGTGCTCTTCAAATACTTCCAAAAAGTTTTTTTTTGAGGAAACCTTTTTTATCCAAACTTACAAATTATCCAGTTTTCCCTTACAAATTAACCTGAACTTTGTATTTTTTTTTTGACAATATGTACTACACATTTACGTAGTTTGGAAATTTTCTCAGGAGTCTTGCACTAATTTTAACACATTTCTCCACTAAATCAAATTCTTAAAGCAAAATAATGATAACTGAGAGTGTGGGGTCTCATTTAATCATATTTAGCAAGTTTAGCCACCAACAAATTCTGGTACAAGTTGCACTACCTTTTTTAATTTACTGGAAATACTTCAAACTGTGGATTAAATAATAGATTTTGCACAAGTATATTACATATGAAATGTAATTTTATAGGATACATGCCAATGCTGAAATATTAATTATAACATTTTCAATTATACTCACAACTTCCACAATATTGAGTATTGTACCATATCAATTTATGCGCATATATTAGTTTTGTTTCCTATTGTCATCTTAATGAAGAAATTGTCATGGTAATTTGAAATAAATTAGAGGTCATTATTGTCAAAATAAATGTGACACTTCTGTTGGTTAGAAAAAAACTGAAGGATTGGAATTGTACATCTATTTATTTAAATACATAATGGAGGCTACATTGGCCTGCAGTTAACATTTTGTTCTATTTTATTTACTATGACATAGCCAAATATTTCTTCAAGTCACATTTTCACCAAACTATTCATTAATTGCTTGAATTAATGATCATCCGTTTCATAGCCCTCAGGAAGAGCATTAATACGAGGGTTGTGGAATAATGTTTTGTTGCCATCACCCCATGGAAAACGCTAAAAAAATAGATATTAAGGAATTTATTGCACGTGTTTTTAAACCACTCTATTACAATAATACCTCATAACAATTTGTTCAACCATGTCAATTAAATTATGCAGAAAAATAATACTAAAAACTACAGTAGAGACTGGATTATCTGCACTGATTTTACCAATTTGCATCTCAACTGCAGCAGTGTATTTTTTTTAATAAAGGGGCCAAAAAAGACGTTGCAAGAGCCAACTCAAATTTATATTAGTCTGAGGAAGGAGAATTTTGTTGATAGAAGAGTAGGACCCATTCTGTCACTGAACCATATTCTTTGGTTGTAATTAAGACAGTATGCAGTAGAGTAGTTCAGTTGTGAATTCCTTCCACCGTAATCATAACCAAAATATGCTAGGTGTGTGCAATTGTATAGTAAAATTGCATCATTTATCAGGGTATGCAATTCGACATTAACAAATATAAACAGACAATTTGTCAGAAAACTTGTAATGGAAAACTGGGCTAGTTTGATACACCATCTGCATCTTTATATATATTTTGTATTGAGACTTTTTGGCATAATGAATAGAAAAATCCCATGGTAAAGGATGAGTATTAGAATAAATATAAATAAATGATATAGATGAAAGTAAATACTAAGTTTAAAGATTATGTCTAACCTGAAGGTACAGTCTATGGTGTATCAACATAGTTTTCAGTCAGATTGGCTAGTTTATTTATTTTAAACAGGTCAGATAAATGAATTAATGAAAATTTAATTGGGTGCAATCTGAGGCAAATGTTATGAACATTGGTCTGTTCCACTAATTTTCATATTTCACACAGAGAAATCAGTAGGCAATACAAGAGGAGAAAGTAAGGATTAAAATCACAATGAATTCAAGCAAAACTGCTTTAATGAAATTTGCTTGTAAGATTAAATAGGGAATCTAAGTAATTTTTAGAGGGAAAACAAATTAGCTAACTATATTTATTAGTACTTGGAATGGTAACAGTTGTGCTGAATATTGACGACACACAAAAATAATTAAGATAACATTTTGCTTAATTCTAGAGAAAATGAAAGGAACAAGGAACTGATAGGTAGGTTAGCAATCTAAGTTGACAAACAAATTATTGATATATGAGCATTCTTCTTATTGCAAGAGTACTACTACTTTATGCTTAAAATAATTACCTTGTTCCTAATTCTTAGATGCTCATATGGTACAAACTCCATCCGTTTATGATGTGCATGTTCTTCTTGGTGCTTTAGATATACGTTCACCATACACAGAATGACCGAAGGAAATGCAACGAAGTATGTTAAATTTTTCCACAGTTTCATACCTCCACCTAAATACAGAATAAAATAATTCCGGGACAAGATTCCTACAAAAAAGTTTGAAATAAAAAGTTATACAACCTCCATGGGCTGCGGATGAGCCATGAGAAGCAGACAATTTAGGGGTGCTAGAAAAAATTGTCCTCCGCAATATGTTCTCCATCGCTGAAGCCATTTTAACGAAATGAGATACCGTGATCTCTGGCTAAAAATTATGGTCAAAGATGACATGCTACTTAAATTGTAGAGATAACCAAGCATTTATATTCTGTAAAATTGAATTTGTAAATAAACTAGAAGTAAATTGTTATATAGAAACTCAGTTTCACGTTGATATAAATGTAAATAGGTACGAATAAGTTCAGCATTAGCTGAATAGAGAGATAATAAACTTTTCCAACTATATACTTTGAAACAAATGAAGAGCAGAAGACTTCTGCCAGAAGTCAAACCAAATTGTTTAAATATGGGGGTCATTTCTGAATTCAAATAAATAAATGTGCATTTACCATTTCCGTGTCTTTGTAGCTTATGACGCACAATATTTCTTATTTATGGGTAATTCTAATGAAAAGAAGTCACGGGATATCCCTCCTCCTTGTCCTAAAACTAGTAAAAAATCACGACAACCTTTTATAAGCCAGGTAATACAAAACTTAAACGTCAAGCAATTTTTCGTTTGGTTTATGATATTCAGTTAATAATTGTTAAACTCGGTATTTGCTGTAATGCGTCGTTGTCATGCAGTAGAAGATACAAAAATTCATGAGATTGACAGTTGTGATCTAAATAATATATAGATTTTGTTGAATAATTTTGAGTATGATTTCGCTCACCGTTTTGTAATGTCCATAGGTTACAGTAAAATATTTTTGTTCGGCTATTTTAGATTTCAATGCTCTGTTATCAAATATTTAAATATTCAGGTCAAAGTCTCGTCTAACCAGAAGTTTTGTTATACTCTTTCTAATTCATATTGGGGTAGTAAATTTTTTTATTTTTCAGTTGCATTTTGCTTCTTACCAAATTACTTCTGTCATTTGGGTTTCAGTTTAGCCTTACCAGCTTCAGAAATGATGTCAGTGCCCGATCGTTTGCCAGTGCCATTAGCCAGCAATCAGCATATAGTGTATCTCGACCCTGGTCAAGAGTCTCCAGAAGAAGGTATGTATTATTTATTTATTTTTGTTTTTTGCCATTGTTGTATATTGTAAACATTGGTCTTTCAGATGGAATGAGTCAACACTTTCAGATCCACTCGAAGCTTCTAAGACAGCATGGCCAGTTCCTTATATCGAAGCTGTATTTTTACCAGAATTTAAAATTAAAGGGGATATATCTGAGAGAGACTTTGAGGTATGTCTGTAACATTGTAATTTAGAGTTTACTGATTTCCACTTCCTTACTTCCATTTATGGCCTATTTTCCAAATGACAAATTATCATATAACTTTTCATTATAGAAAATTTTAAGCTTTTCAACTCGACTCATAGAAAGTAACAAAGCAATTACTATATTTTCCATTTTACTTGGCTATGAAATGCAATATATACTCATTACTCAGTGACATAAATTTCAGATTTATTGCTTTAATTTACTGGGTTTTTTTTTCTTCAAATATCCCATTCAAGTAATATAGTTTGGGAACAGAAAATTTTGCTCATATTTCTTCTACAAATTATTCCATTAATTAATTTTGTATTAATCACTTGCTATTCCGCTTTCTCTAAGTATTTATCATTGATCCACTCTTGCACTGAGATCATAGTATTAGTAGTACATATCAGAATTAAATCGTATTCTATTTATGGCATACAGGAGTAGAACTTTAAGATCTCTGCTGAACAAGTCAGATATTGTACATAAATTGTTATGATTACTTACTTACTATTAAGTCTATGTTATTATTTACAATCATATGATTATGTTTCTTACAAGTTTCTTAAGTTCTACAGAAGAGGCATTATATACAATTTAGGCCTGCTATATAATAGTGATAAATATTGCTATTATCTTATACTCAGAAATTAGTGTCTTAACAATATACAGTGTCTATGTTAACACCCTTCCTTATTACAGTCAGAGGCTTCCCTTCCTTATGCAAATTATTTTTATCAAAGCTTTGCGAATAGGTGACTTATTAATCACAAATAACATCAGTGATTGAATATATTGGCAAGTAAGACTTATTTTTTCCATTTTCTTGAAGAACCCCTAGAAAGATATTTTTGGTGAGAATTGAAACAATATTCTGACAACCTTTTTCTGAAGATTAAGAACTTTGACTTTATGGATATTAAGTGCATTAAATCTCCTGACAACACAGTCACTGTTAACGCTTACCTGTTAAGACAATGTAAGTAGAAGATACAGATTTTTTAAAATCACTTTTTTTTTTTCATGAACCTTTTATTTTCATCTTTCAGGTTGTTGATATCATTTCTAAAGGTGCATTTGGAAAAGTTTACCTGACTGTGAAGAAGGATAGTGGGGAAAAATTTGCTCTTAAAATTTTGTCAAAAGCACAGGTATATACAATGAATAGAGGCATGAGATAACATTATAATATTATTTATCTAAGATAAAATAGCTCCCATAATTATCTTAATTAATTTTTTCTGAAAACTATGTTTTCATCATGCACACATGATCTTAATCTATTGACATGTTTACTGAGAAAATAAAATTCATTAAAAAAACTTACTAATATTTTAGTCATTAATTAATATATTCATGAGTGTTTAGTTAGAATAACCAAAGTTTCTCCCACAATTCTGTAATTAGTAGTAGGTATATATTTTTATTTAATAAGAACTGCAATGTAAATAATTTTATAGTTTTCTCTGTTACCATATTAATAGATAATCATTTTTCAGATAATTTCACAGAATGCAGTAGATCAGGTGAAAGATGAAGTGAGAATCCAAAGCATGTGTGGGCATAATCCATTTATTGTTAACTGCCCATTTTTTTGGCAAAGCAGAAAGCAGTTGTTCATAGGTGAGTACAAATTTTACAAATATAATTGTTCAATTCTTTAATAAACATATACTTTGGTAATAACCCTTTATTTTATCACAAATTTATTTATAAATATGTATGTGTGTCAAGAATTTAAGCAATTGTTGTGGAAAAGGTAGAGAGACGGGTGGTGGCTTACCCGAAATTGAAACTCAATGCCACCATCAAGGATGGGGTGTGATTCTTCAAAATTTATGAGGCAACCACCTCCTCCTTCAGGAGAAAATGAAACACATAGTTCAAGTGTTGACTCCCCACCCACCCAAGCCTTTAATAAAATAATAGCAGTATATTGTGTACTCAATTTACTCTTAAAAGAATTATTATTATTGCTTAGAAATTCATACATTATTTATTTTTCAGTTACCAATTTTGTTCCTGGGGGTGAACTGCTACAACTTTGTCAAGAGTATGGTGCGCTCCCAGAAGAATTAGTGAGATTATACATTGCAGAAATAGCTTTTGCACTTGGTAAAAATTAATTATAAAATTATTTTCATTTAGTGTATATTATGTTTTTGCTGGTAAAATATAGAAAATCTCTTTTTATCAATTACAGATTTTTTGCACAATGCTGGTATTATTTATCGAGATCTGAAACTAGAAAATATACTTGTAGAATCTGATGGTCATCTGCAACTAATTGATTTTGGACTTGCCAAATGGCTAAAGTATGGAGCACGGACAACAACAATCTGTGGTACCCTCCAATATATGGGTAAGTATTGACAAAAAAACATGGCATTTAATCATATTAATTACAGTAGTGGCTCATGAGTATTTAAAGTAAAGTGCTGCGTGAACCCCCCTCTTCCCCTGAACAAAGGGTCTCCTATGTGACGTCACAAGGGTGTACAATCTCATCAGCTATGGCTCCATTGAAATGTACATAGCTACCAAACATTGGATTAAAAGTTCATGTATGACAGTCTGTATAAGGGTACCTAACTATATTCTTAATTTTTTTTATTACATTTTTCAACTAGAAAAATAGTTTTGAAACATTTCCTGTTATTATTTCTCATGCACCATCTTCCAAATATGTTAATTTTTGACACCTTGACAAATTGCATTGGTGGCAATTAATCTTTAGGAGAATCAACACATTGGAAATCAAAGCTGGTGTTGTGAGAGCTATCACTGCAATTATTTGCAGCTGCAACCTTGCATTACAACTTTCTAACACTAGTACTTATGACAAATGTACACTGATGATAATATTTACAATGAATTTATCATTAAATAACTCTAAAAAATTCTTTATAATTAATCAAAAACTAATTCCCAATACTTCTTATAATGCTTAAACCCAACTGAATATTAAATATCTAAAATGCATAACTGATTAATGTGTATTCCTTTGTATGATAAGGCTACACACAATTATTCCTTCAAATTTACTGAGGTATAATTCAGGACAATATTTCCAATGAACCCCTTTCAATAAGGAATAATATAATAAAGGAAGTAAGAGGGAAAACTGAAAAGTATTCATGGACTGTGCAAACAATAGTCTCGGATACTATTTCTACAGCTGAATGGATTTTTTGTTTTGTATCCATTTGTATGTTTATGGACACTAAACATTATTAAATCTTTTTAAAGATACATTCAGCATTCATGTATTTTATGCTATTTATTATATTTTTGAAACACTAAACTTTGTTTGTTCATACTCCTGTTGTTTTTGACACAGCTCACAGTTTACTACCACATTCAAATTGATTTGTAGTTTCTTGTTCCTGGGTTTCAAAATTTGTAATGGAAGTTCTAATAGATACTTCTCATTTCTCAAAACTTTACCTAGTTTCTTTCTCTACTGTCTCTACTTTCTGATTTATAGAACTCTCAACATAAACCTCCAAATGATCTATTTTATTATTAGTAACTTCTATGGCACATTATAGTTTGGCAATTACAGTGTGTGAATTTGCAATTTCTATAAGTACCTCATTTCACACACACAGTTCTTAACACCATGAAATTAAATCTACTCAGCACACCAACAAACATTTATAAATAGGAAATAAAAGGAGAGTACACATTTAACACTACACCAGTATGGAATTCAATTGTACTTACTCTAATTGTACTGTGTATCAGGATCACAATTTTGTGCTGAGATTGTAATTATTATAGATAAAATTGCTTTAAATATTAAATTTATTTGTAAATTACTAAGTGTATAATTATTTGTTTATATTGTAATCAGAGTTTGATAGGGTGCTGATAGACCTGAGTTATGGTAAAGCGCCAGGAATTGATAACAATCCAGCAGAGTTAATAAGATCATCAGGCGAAGAAGCAATATCATGACTATTCGGGATAGTTTGCAAAAATCTACGAAAACAGGAAGAATACCAGAAGATACCCATACTGAAGAAGACTGGGGCTGATGGATGCAAAGAGCACAGGACAATTAGTTTAGTATCCCATGCATGCAAAAATATTAACGAAAATAGCATATAGGAGAATGGATGTCAAATAGTATCCGAGTTAGGAGGAGATCAATTTTTGTATTAGGAAGTATGTAGGGACAACAGAAGCAATATTGGCTTTGCGACTAATTTTAGAAGACAGGATATGGAATAACCGGCCAGCCTACGTTTATGCCATTTGTAGATTTAGAAAAAAGTGTTTGATAATGTGAACTGGAACACACTATTAAGGATTATGAAGAGTACTGAAATAAAATATTAAAAAAGGAGCCTTATACATAACCTGTACAGAAGACGGGCAACAGTATTTAGAATAGAAGATGAAAAGAAAACCGTAATCAAGAACAGAGTAAGTCAAGATTGCAGTCTGCCACACATGCTGTTTAATGTGCATATAGAATAGGCGATGAAGCAAGTTAAAATGGAATATGGAAAAGGAATTATACTGCAACAACAAGAAATAAAAACCTTACACTTTGCTGATGATATGGTAGTATTAGAGGAGTCAGAAGAATACTTGGAAACCATAATAAATAGCATGAATGGAGTTCTGGAGAAGGAGTTTAATATGAGGATTAATAGAGGGAAAACCAAGGTAATGGAGTGTAGTATGGGAAACAGTGGAATAACAAAGGGTGTTAGATTGGGAAGGGATATTTTGACGGATGTTGCAGAATTCTGCTACTTGGGAAGCATAATAACTAGGGATGGTAGAAGTATAGTAGACATAAGGGGTAGGATACCACAGGCAAGGAAGGTTTTTGTGATAAAGAGGAATTAACTTACAGGTAATATAAGTGTGAATATTAGGAAATCGTTGCTAAAAATGTTGGTATGGAGCGTGGCGTTATATGGGTGCGAAACGTTGGAGAAAGGAAAAGAATAGAAGCCTTTGAAATCTGGTGCTATAGGCAAATGTTGAAAATCAGATGATTGGATAGAATCACAAACGAGGAAGTTCTTAACAGAATCGGGGAAAAGCGAACAATATGGAGGACGTTGACCAAGAGAAGGGATAGATTAATAGGCCACATGTTAACACACGAGGGTCTTGTAAAATTAACATTACAGGGAAGCTTGTGGGGTAAGAACAGAAGAGGGAGGCCTGGGATGGAATATGCTAAGCAGATTAGGTTGGATGTGAGTTGCACTAGTTATAAGGAAATGAAAAGGCTTGTTCAAGATAGGCTAGCATGGAGGGTTCCATTAAACTAGTCTTGGGACTAAATACCACAATAACAACAAACATTATAATTCTGTAGCGGTTGTGTTTATTGTAGAAGCAAACAAATATGCTCAAAAAGATTCCTATAGTAAGAATTAATGGAAGGCCAATTAAATTCTATCTGGCCAGGCTGCTGTTTCCTTCTCCTTATCCTTGTCCATCAGCAAGTGACCTCTTTCCACCCCCTTCCGACAGTGTTTCTCACCCCTGGGCAAGGGTTTTCCTTGTAAAATCACAAGGGTGTTGATTGTCGTCAACTATAGGCTCCAAGCTGGTAATTATTAAAACTTGGTGTTTATACTTACCATTTGTTGTAATAACTTATTTTTCATTAGTGAAACTTAATTCTATCTACATTAATGTCAAATAATTGTGTGTTATATTTTATTTTGTAGTAACTTAATAAACTTTTATTTTTAAGCTTGTGCAGTGAAAGGTACTTAAATTGTTTGTAAAACTGCTGGAAGATTAAAAGCACACTTCTATCAATGCCAATATTTTATTTATTAAACAAACTAAAACCCAATGTATGTGTTGTATAGCATTTGTTGTGTTAAACTTTTACTAAGTGATACATCAGAAAAATAAAAACTGTAGGAAATATTTTGGTTTGTTTGCTTATAGGGCATAGTATACAATCATTTGACTGACTGTACAAATTGAGATTTTTTGAGGGGTTGCAGGCTACAGAAGTGTGATTCTGAAACAGGAAACTCCCCCTTAATAGCATAGGAAGATGATTGAAAAGTGGTATGTGTTTCACCTAAAAGAGATGCGGGGAAAATCCTAGAAAACCTGCATCATATAGGCTCTTCTGAATGATGGGAAATGAGTTTGCTGTGGGATTGCAGCATCCCCTTCTCTGTACCTCCACCAGTTTTAGGAAGCAGTTGGCCAACTGATTCAATAGGATCAGCAGACAGATTTTACTATATGCCCAAGGTCTTCGACCCCAGTACATTTGCATCCTATATTAGATAATTGCAATATTGACTTTATAGATTTAAATATTGAGATTTGCCATGAGAAGTAGAAGGTTAAATATCATTTTAAACATTTTGTGCATCCAATGAAAAATAATAAAAAAATTAAAATGTGATTATTTTTGTTAGTTATGCTCTAAACAGGTGAAGAATTTGTCTTATTTACATTCAAAGCCTCATTTCAGGAACAAAAATATTGAGTTTATTTAAAATGAATTGGGACTATTATTTATCTTAAAAAATCTTGAGTAAAAAATGTGCAAATATGATTTCTATTCTATCAAATATCATCATAAACTTTAAAAAAATTTAGAATGAGGAAATGCATTACAGTTTTTATAGTGTTTTTTTATTGCCTCAGAAATTAGTTTATTAATAATGTTATTGGTTTTCTAAGCTGTCTCAGAGGAAATCAGTTCAGACGTTGCAATGAATTCTTTTATAGTCTAGAAAACCTATATAACCTGACTAATAGTAGATGTGCCAGAGACAAGTTGCTGGGTTGTAAAATTTTAACAAAATAAAAATCCCAAATACAAATTTGTACATATAAAAAAGCTTCTTTTAGAGGAATTGCAATCTCAAATCCAATAATAGCTTCATTACAGAAAATGTGTATTAATATTATGTTGGTAAAATATACTTTGAGTATGTGTATGTAAACTGAAGAAAATGAATTTGAAAGGCATTCATGATCAAAGCCTAATTCTAATTATATGTATGTGTATATCAGGCAATGCATGAACGTTTGACATAAATATGAAAAATAACTTTTTTCCCTGTTGTTATTTTCTAGTTTTACTAATTGATTGATTTTTTTGGATACTCTTATATATAGTGAAGTAAAGTTCAACATAATATATTGTTCTCTGTTCATATTTAGAATTAAAATACATGTCTTAATGTTTGGGAATTGTATGTTGTGTTGTGGTTTTATTCATTCTTGTAAGTTTATTTATCTTGAAATATGCACTTTTGAAATAGTGTAATGAAAAAAACTGTATGAAACAATTGTCTTGTGAAATGCTGCACCCTAATTGAAGACATTTTTGCATACTGTTAATATTTGATGTAGTTATCCATGTTTTGCTTAATTTGGTAATTCAATTGGGTAGTGTTTGGTTATGCCATGTAGAATTGTTCTTTTGCTAGCACCCGATGTTGTAAGCTTGGAACCTTACGGACATGCAGTTGACTGGTGGTCACTCGGGGTTGTAATGTGTTGCCTACTCACAGGGGAGGTATGTATTTGTATGATATTGTTAAGCATGATATGCACGTGTCTTTGGTGGATGTGTATTATTATTAAAAGTTATTTTATTCAAATATGAAATAATTAATGCATACAAAAATATATTCTTAATACAAGATAGCTATGATTTAGCACTTGTTTTACATCATATGTATGGAATCTCACAAAATATTGTTGCGATAAATTTAGGCCAATTTCTGGAATGAATAAAAACAACAAAAAGTTGAAAAATATACGAAAAGCTTCAAAAAAATCAAAGTGTTCATAATAAGTATTGTAAAACTGCATTTCTTGAGGTTTCAAATGTTTGTATGGTAACATTAATGCTATGTTTAAATGTGCACTTGTGTAGTACCCCATATATCATTTTTGAGTTTCTAAATATAAGCATCATGAGCTTAATAATATTGTTTCTACAATGCAAGCCATTATTAATGTGCTTCTAAATTCCATTTTATAATTTGAACCATGCCTCAGGTTGTAAAAAAAATGAGCCCTTTTGTTATAATCAACCTTTTTCTGTAGAGGATTTATCACAACTATTTTCTTCTTTATAGTGCTAAGCTCAAAGTTAAAATATGCTCACTTAGGAGGATGAAGAAACCAATCAGAACAGATTAATGTCTGTTATGGTTTGTCAATAACATCCACAAAACTGCCATATGTTTACTGTCCTCATATTGTAAACAATTATTAGTTGACCACCACCACTAAACAAAAGATATTTTATGTATAATTAACATTGCTAGGTGGTAAAGAATTTCGTCTACTTCAAGAAAATAATCAATGCTGATTAGCAAAGTGGTACGATCACTTTAAATCAAAATCTTAAAATTATATATTGTACTTCAAGGATTTTGTTGTACTATTGTTCAATTTAGCTAAATTTTATAGTCCTCAAAAATTTGCAATACTATATTATATTTACATCATTCCATTCATGCTCTAATTTGTTTGATACATTTTTTATATAATTACTGTATAGCTGAAAGTTTCATTCTATATAGGATTATGTTATTGACACATGTGAAAAGTATAAATAACATGACTGAATTGTTTATAATTTTTAAAAAATTCATGAATCTCAAAATCTGTAAGTGGATCTTATCACATCATTGACTTATTTTGTGCTCACAATGGTCTTGAATTTGATAATGCTGTTAATAAAGAATTAGCAGGCCTTATGATGAAGCTTATCCGTGGGTTGTCTGACATTTGGTAGAATGACGGAATGAAGATGTCCCTCTCACATTTGGATGACTATGCACAATTCAGGAAACTGATCAAAAGGCCTATAATTAATTAAAATAATTTGCCCTCTACATTCAGTAATTAAAGGTTTTTTGACACTTTGCCTGAAGAGTAGCACTGTCCATTTGTGTGAAGTTTTATTTTTTTGATCCAGCTTCCGAATGGCTCTTTCACCTTTATTCTACAAGATCACAGTGAGATTCAGATTTGGTGATTATGGGGGCCATCTAATCAAGGTTAAGTCTCCCTCATGTTCCTGAAACCACACCACACATTACGAGCACCGTGGCATGACACATTGTCTTGTTGGAAGTAGTATTGCGATACATAATGAACATGATTGTATGAACTTGATCAGCAGCGATCATTAGGAATTCAGATGTTGTTCCACACAAACTAAAGGGTTCAAATTATATCAGGAAAGCCATAACACGAATGTCAGGTCTAAGCCTTCTTGCTTTCATCCCGAAATTCTCACTCTGCCATCAGCATGATTCGACTGGAAACGTGTATCATCAGACCAAATTAATTCTTGCCAAAATTCGACCGTTCAATTCTCGTGCTCTGTGGAAATTGAGGACATTTTCTCTCGTTAAATGTATGCAGAAAAGGTGTTCGGTCACGCCTTAGCATATCTCAAACAATCTAGTATACGCTGAACCGCGCGTTCAGAGATCATTTGAGAGGATCCCTGACTAAGGTCTGCGGTAAATTAAACTTAAATAAAATATTTTTCTTATTATGTGCCGACGAGGGTACACGCAGGCCGAAAAAAAAAGTAGTCAACCAAAAATTTATGTAAAACCTTCATGTTCAGCCGTCTTTTAACTCGGAAAACCGTGAACTGGTTCATTGACTTCCATAAAATCTCAGCAGTCGCGCGAACATATTCATGCTAAATGCATACGATGTTTTTACCTTTTGGAGAAGTATTTGAGTAAAAAATTTCATTTGGATTTTTGGTAAGCGTTTATTTTGACAGCGAAGACGCATGTGCCATTATGTAAACATGTGTGAAGTAAGACATTCGCTAACGATCGTCGCGCCATCAATTTATTTTACATAAAAATATAAGCAACGATTATCATATGTTAAAATGGTATTTTTTGGAATTAAACATTGGTTTTGCACAATTTGTGTATTATTACCAATGTCCAACTATAAATATACCTTGATAATTAATGGTGCCCGCCACTCAAGTGCAAAAACGTTGAGGACCGCTGCGTTACAACTTAAATGTAGCAAGAATATCACAAATTGTAATGAATATACCATTTTTAGAAGAAATAAATTATCGTTATTTCCATCATGGCTGCGTTCAGAACACTTTTTGTCATTAAAAAAGCCGCGGCAGTAATTTTGCGCTGAGGATGTTCTTGAGAAACCACAGTGGTCGTTCTTTTTTTCGCTTGCCGAGAGTTTTTGGCCTTTAAGCTTAACATTGACATCCGATCTACAAAAGAAAATTGACAATGAGAGTAGGCCTAAATTGTGACCGCAGCCGCTACGGTAAATAGTTTTTGTAGACAATACTTTTCAAGGAAAGTTTATCTTTTCTATATAACAAGTTGTGAATATTAATGTATTATAAGTACATAGAAATGGTTGCTTTCTGGGGAAACAATTTATGGCTTCTTTATAAAATTAAAAACACTCCACATATAAAATTATTTGACACGATATTTTAACTGAAATTAATGTTAATATTTAATGAACATATCAAATTTAGAAACTAAAATTTAATTCCAGCTCAGAGTTCTGTTAATACCAAGTGCCCCGAAGTTCACTCCAAAGACTTATTGGCCTGTTACGGACTTTTAAGTCGTTCACTATACGAGTATACTCTGTTGATACATTTGCATTTCGAAGTAGGCTCAGAATTATCTCGCACAATTTGGCCTGTGTGCTGAATTTCCTGTGACACTAAATATTCGTTTTCCCGATTTCATATGCTAAGTTGTAATTCGGTGACCCATTACTTTACTGCGCTTGTTCTGTCTGAAAACATCAGTTTTTCCACAATATCAAAATTCAATTATAATCGATGTGTACAATCGTGTAAGCCATCCAAAAACTTGATAATTCACATAACGCTATTCCGTAGAAAACCGAGTTAGCTGCCATTATAGAAACGAATTAAACCAGCTTCTTAATATTACAGTCTATGCTACTTGAATTCCTAATCTTGAAACAAAGCATGATATTTGTTTCCCCTCGGAACGTTTGATTATTTAATCTTTTTTCAGAATTTCTCTTTTGGATTTCCCTCCGTGACAGTTTTGTATTTTCTCTGCAAAATTTGTTTTTCGTTTCTCTGTATGTCCTAATTTTGCCATCCTTCTAACCTTACAGTTTTCATTTCTCCCAGTTAAATAATGAAACGGTCTCTGAATTACATTCGTTTAAGATACAGGTATCTATATAAGATAATATCGTAGAATAATTAGCTGTCCATTGGCTCCCTCCATCCCTTTCGTAAATCTGCAAAGAAATCGAAAAATCTTTCAGGAAGAGATATTGCTTAAAAAAATACAGCTTCAGCAGCATTCTAATCAGTCAGCCTGAGGACTGTTTGTTTGGCCGAGACGGAAGAACCCCAAGCGTGTTAGGTGAAAGGCCATGTTTAATGCATCGCAGCACTGGAAACGGCTTTTAGTACCTCACCGCCTACCACAACACAGCAAGAACAATGCACGAAAGTGTAACGACTACAGTCGCGTGTCTTCTTTTGGCAGACGTCCGAGGTTGTGATATATGATGTACTTGGAACAAGATCCGGAAAATGAATCCTTAATTCCTGCCTTCAAGTGTATTTTGTTGCTTTGTCGGATTGTCTGTTGAACACAGACAACCAGAATTTTCAAACCTGCTGTGGTCATTTTTTATATTTGTTCCGCTGGCCAGATTTGTAGAAATGATCACTGAATATACACAAAAAAACATAAGAATTGGTTTCAGAAAATCTTTTCTATAATTAACTACTCCAAAAGAACCGAACGAGAAGAGATGAATTTAGTTATGGGTACATATGATATTTAAAAATTTAAACGTAATTAATGGCAAAAGAATTTTAACCCAGTCATGATACAGCAATGTCATCAAGAGTTCCGATTGGAATTGATCACATGACTACAGCCTCTAAGTTTCATTGCGAAAGAGTAAAATCATGGAAGGTGGTAACAATTCGAAACCGATTGTGTAGTATTTTTTTATTAAATTCTTTGTAATTGTCATTTGTTATGAGTTATGGAAACAAGAAAAAGAGACAGGCTGAGTACGTTGAATTGTTTGATAAATATTTAATTCACTACACTTTTATTGGAATAAAATATCGAGGGCGAAGGGTTATGTAAATCCGGTATAGAGGTCAAACAGCAATAATTGGAATAGGTGGACACAAAATGAGGGTAAAAATCCAGAAGGGAGTAAGACAGGGTTGCAGTCTGTAGTCTATGCTATTTAGTCTGTACATTGAACAAGTAATGCAGGAAGTTATAGAGAAATTTGGAAAAGTAGTTCAAGGAGAAGAAATGAAGACAAAGGTTTGATGACAATATTGTAATTTTATCAAAGTTAGAATGTTCTGAACACTATCTTGAAACCGAGTACAATATGAGTAAGCGAGTGTAGTCAAGAGGGCGAGTGTTGATGCAAAGTATATCAGATTAAGAAATGACACTTCGAAGATAGTAGATGATTCTTTTCATTTGATTACTAGAATAACCATTGGAAGTAGAAAAATTCGTATAGCAAGGAGAGCATTCCCAAAAAAATCCATTTTTTGGGAGGTAACAGGCTACATGAGGGTGATCCTGAAATATGCATACATCTAATTAACGATTGAAGACTAGTAAATCAGTTTCTGAAAGTTATTGTGTGGAACGTGGCGTTGGCTCTGTGAGAGAGCAAAACGTGCACAATCGTCACGGTATAACAAAACATAAAAGTTTAATATTTAAAATTTTAATTAATGCAAGTCTCACGGTTAGAAGACAAAATGTGATATTTATATATTTTTTATTATAATAAGTATTATGGGGGAAGAAATAAATAACAGAAATGAATTTATTTGAAGTTAACATTTGTTGCGCAAAATATGGTTAATGAAATCATCACAATTTACAAATCAGGAAGTTTTAAATTGATGAGCAGGGAACATTATGAAGGACACTGAAGAGATTGACTATTAAACTATATTATGAGGCACGGAGGACTCATTACATTAGTTTTACAGGGAAGTGTGTGGGGTGAAGTCGGAAAATAAGAGGTTACCAAGACTAGAATTGGTTAGGCAAATCAGGCTCAATGTTCTCTGCAACAGTTATGTGGAAATGATAGGTTAGTATAGAAAGCAGCATTAAACCAATCTGTGGACGACTACCACAACAGAAACACGTTGGATTGTCATTTTTTTTCGTGAAGAATGTTAATTTACAACTGATATGAAAAGTATCGGGTGTGAGTTACCTTGGTGTAACCATCCTCATAATTGTAAACATTTTCATATTAGTTCGTGGTTCTTCTGGTTACATAAATATTCTATACCGATCTTCTTTCCAATCGTATCTTTGTTTCAGTGCAAGTGAGAGGAAGAACAAATATATAGAGATGATTAGCGTTGTGGTTGAGTAAGTACACGAGTATCGTTGTTTGACAATGTCTGGCAACTCTGTTGGCACTATTAACTAGTTTCCACGATATTGCCGAGTGTCAAATACCAGCGCTGGAACAATAAGGCAATATAAAACTGGGATGTGAAAGAAATGCTTGTATTTTATCAGCTAGGATTCCCACGTCACACATGGCTATTGGGCCCTATCTAAGACGTCCTTAACAAAGCCTTCAAGTTGTCAATAAAACGGGGAACACATACTGCTTTCCTCTCCCATAGTTTTCTGCAACATGCTTACATGAGTTAATAGCCATAAATCCTATAAATTGTGGTGCCCTGGTGACTATTTTATGGCTTGGGTACTTGCTGTTTTATTTTATATGCGTTCTTCTTCTTCCTTAGCCTCTGAAACAATGCTAGACTCTCATCTTACATGACATCCTGGATTTATGGAGTGACACGTGGTCAGTGTTAAAATTACTTCTGCCATTTATTAAAGCGATAGAAATGAATAGTATATAATTATTAAATGAATATTCTCAGACCTTATCCTGTAAAACGCAAAAACCGGAGAGTGACTAATAATTTTATTAGCCTGGTTAGTTTTCGAGTCAAAGTGCAATCAATGGAAAACTGTTAAAAATCTAATTTTTTTTTCAGTTGAATATTTAACTACGATTTATGTTGAAAGTTCAGTTTTTCTTAAATTACAAGCAAGACTTTGTAGTAAAAGCATTACAAATTAATTCCTATTTCCTTCCCACTTTCCTATTCCGCATAATTACTTTCTGTCTATAAATTTACTGCACATCTGGAAGTATGTTTGAGCATATTGTATCCAATGAAATGTATAACTTTGACCCGTTGTTAAAGAAAACGTTTGTTTTAAAGCTAAAAATTCTGGTTACCCGTCTTTCATTCGGCGATAACAACGTTGCGCACGATATTTATCGTTGCAAATAATTGTTTAAACTGGATGAAATTGATAGGAAGTGGTTTGGCTCTTTTTGTTTCGCGTTACTTATAACTTATTGTTACTTACATAGTTTTAAAAAGAATACTTTCTGGCTCTCTGAGAGATTATCTCCTCACCTATCCTTCACAGCTATAAAAATGAAATTACAATAAATTTTCAGTTAAATACACTCCCGGTACTAAAAATATTTTCAGTAATCTGACAGAATAAAATTTCTTCCCCACTTAAGGGATGCATTTTTACTTAAATCGCATATAAAAGGCCATAATGTAACAGCACCCCAATTTACACCGGTTTCGACCCCAAAGTTGGTAATTTCTTTGTTAATTTCATGACTCATTTCCACCCCCACCCCTCACATTCTGCAAGCGGTTGAAATTATACAGAAATATTGTCGTGAAAAACACTGTAAAAGTGATTGGCCTCAAGAATTTTTTTAGACTCAAAGATGAGCCTTTATTACATATAAAAATTCCACCCCTGCCCCTGGGGAAGTCATTCGGAAGCTATACGCCAAACGTTCATAGGTAATTGTTACGTTTGACCGTCTGTTTTGTCGCCTCTCGTCTGAACCCGGCGGTATGGGTTCTTCCGGAGCCGTTGTAGATCTCGCTGGAAAAATTCCCATTCTGTTTGCCTCCAAACGCTGCCTACACTTTTCTTCAGTCTCGTCTCGAAGATTATGAACTCGACTTGCGTTACACGTACGCCAACCGAAATTTTGACGCCCCACAGGTGGCATTTTGTTATCACTAACTATAAATAACAAGACAATAAACACATCAAAACACACAAAGTTTTTCTGCTGTGAAAGAAACGGTACTTAAATACGAATGAATGTCAATCTATCAATACTGTAAGAACACGTCCGTCCAGTCCAGTGGTTGAGCTTATGATTGCTTAACGGGTGTGAACCATTATTTCAGGCAAGTCTTTGTGAACCGAACGAAGTTTCATATTTCCACGTAAAACAAAAATTCGGTGATATCTACCTAATGATGCAGTAAACAAATAAAATATTTAAATATTTACTTTTCAGTTCCATTCGCTTCTGTGGATCTATGATGAATCTGAAGTTTTTATCGATTTAAATTTTAATTATTGTGTTATATTTTAAAAATTAGTTTGATATAAAATATTTTGACAATGCTATTGCTTACCGAAGCTTTCTTATATCCCATACTCAGCCGTCGCCCTTAATGATCCAGTTATGATGGAAACTCATATATACCGAAAACAAGTGTTCTAGTGTGCTTTTTGTCCCACTCCTTTCTTTATCTATCATTGATGTGTATAAGAAAATTGAATAACAATTCTTTTAAAAACTGCACGTGTAACAGAAATCCCTGATCGTGCACTCTTTAACGAGAAACACCTACCGCAGCTCAGAACGTGTTTGATGGGTGTCCCGATTAATTATCCGATGCAGTTATGGACCGAGCCTCATCTAAATTGCTTCTCATTGTAGCACCGATTGGATCACGCCCCTTAGACAGCAAGGGACCACGCAAACTCATTTCGTTCCTTCTCACCTGGCGCCAAAGAAATGAATAGCGTCGTTCGTTGGCCTCTCGTTCACATGACAATGAACCGTAACGCTGCAAGTCAAAACAGACACACCGCGCTCCTGGTCAACAAACCGAGAAATTGCAGTTCACAAAGAAAAGTCTTGAGTAGCCCATAATGAGTTAAGGCAGGTCGGTCATTTTCTCCTATGGAACGAAAGGAGACATTGCTGTAGTCAGGTAAAATAACAGTGCCTTTAAGAAGGGAAATTGATACGGGGATAACTGTACTCTCATTAGAAGCTTTTCCCCACTATTAATTTCATCCATTGTAACAAATACATGAAATAACTGTTATTAAAGACTATATAATTACAAAACACAATTTTTGAAATGATAGAAAAAATTGAAAATGAGGGAGGTTTCTATCATCACTTCTGATTATTGTCAATACTGAGACCTGACTGAAGTTTTATGAACAAAGTTAGTAATATAACAAAGAATATAAACACATTCATGTGACTAACAAAGGGTATTTAATAAACCACCTCACATAGAATTCAACTGTTTTACATTTAAAGATAATTTATGAGATTTATTATAAAACATTTCAGAGGTGACCTTTTTCTTTAATTCTAAAATAACAGCACCATCAAATTTAAAAAGTGCTTAGTAACAGGAGAATGTTTATACGACGGAAATTTTTAACAAGGATGACCATGTACCATGTAGTTGGCGTAACATAGCAAGAACAGGATGTTACCAAATCCCAAACATTTGCTGCTCTCAGGGCTTTACACACTTTTAATCAGCCTTATCTCGGCTGCACCTCTGCTTTTAATTCTGAATCTCACTCGGATTGGACATAGAGGAACCCGCGTGCAAAGAAACGTGGCTTGACCACATTTTTTCAATCTTATAATCTTCTATATAAATAAAAGGCAGTGTAAACAGACCGCTCCTGAATTTATACACCGGATCTGTTCAAGCATACTGCGAGTTAAAGGTTAGCTTTCAGGCGTCCCTTTACCATTTTTCTATTGCCATGAAATTTTAGTGTATTGTAGTGTACTGTTTAGAGCCGATCTTTTGAAGACTCAGGTTCCTTCCTTACCATTTCAAGACGTATAGAACTTGCAAATGGATAGGGTATATCTTCACAAAGTCTGCCAAGCGAGAAGCTTATCCACTGCGTCGGTGCAGAAGCGATGACGACGACAATGTTCCCGAAAACCAATTAAGAAGTATCATGACTTAAATAAGATGCTATATTGAAGCATTTTGAAGTGATTTGGTGAATTCTGAGGTAAATGAATCCAAGTTTTAGTCGCGTCTAAGGGAAAAATAAGCGTCTCTTATCAATCACTGAGAGTGCAAAGAAAAAATTGAGACAATGGGAAAATGAATCTGATCAAGAAAGAGAATAGCGGTGCAATGAATCGATTTTCTTGTATTTTGGAGATAGGGAATTGTTCAACTTTTACTGCGTTGCTTTCCGTGCATTTGGTTATTTTGCAGGAGCGTTGTTGACACTCCAAGAAAATACACAAATTATGTCTCACGAGCGTTCTCACCGGAACGAAGTGTGTTGATGCGAAAAAGTGAGGGTCGGTAATCGGTTGGACGCTGTGATTCGCGTGACTAATAGGATAACAACAGTCGACCAATAAGAAGAGTACTTTACAACCTTGACGCAAGATTCGGTATTCTCTCCTAGGAAGACTAGAGAAGCGTGAACTCTTACCAATATCAACATAATTAGTAGCATAACACCTTTCAGTAACGAAGAGGTCTCTTCTTTTCGGCCAAGAGACCTAAATTTTCCGAATATATACAGTACTAATCCAAGAGAATCTAAAACCACACTTGCAAATCATTACGTTGCATCCCTTATTTTGGGACTTATGCACGCTGTTACATTTATGATAATTAAAATCAAGATTCTCCATAAACTGAATGATTGAAGCAAACTTTACAGCCGTCGAATAATCGCAGGAAGCTACTAAGTTGTTTGGATGAGTCCGCCGTTAAGGAACAAAGCTCGGAATTATGAAAGGTTCGCGTTTGTGGTATGCGTTCACAATGGCGAACAGGAAACCGGGCAACAGGATATGAAAGATAATGTGCGCAGCAATTATGAATCAACTTAAAGAGTCCGTGAAATGTAATGGCATGCAACTTGATCTCGTAGCGCTGCCTCAGTAAATCATGAAGGCGGAGTAGAAGGACATGCCAGCTATTGTTGCTGGTCCATTGTTGCCAAGTGGATTTGTCTTTCGCCAGATACAATCCAATGCAATGAAAATACGCAAGTCTATTTAGATGTCTTATTAATGCCCGAAGTGGCACGGAAACGTAGTGTTCGGTTTCCAATAATTTGTAAAGACTGTATTCTATTTTTTCCGACTCATTTGATCATTCATATTTATTGGTTATTATAAAGATTTATTATTATTACAATAAATCGCCAAAAGTCATATATACAAGAATTTTAATTCAAAATAAAAGACGTTTCGTCCCCAACTTTCGGGAATCTTCAGTTCTTTAATAAAAAAATTTACAGAATTTTTGTGTTGCTACCACATATTTAAGTTTTGGAATTGGTTATTAATCTAACATTTAATTATAATTAAATAAATAAAATAGTCAATGAGTCAGACAAATTGTGTGAAGGTACTTACGTACACTTCTGTAAATTACATTGAAAATTAATAGTATATAATAGGCAGAAAGTCATTTAAAAATTAGTTATAAACAAAAATTAATTGAACAAAAAGTTGCTAAGACACTATGTTTTTTCCAGAATCTGTTGAACTTACCACGTTCGCAAGTAATTTATGTTTGTAATTTATTCCCAGCTGACTCCTTGTCTTTTATTTTGTATTAAAAGTAATTATATTATTTATAATTTATTGTAACAAGTTTAAGTGAATATATCATGTTGAATAAATTTTTCGATTCCTAAATGAATTTATTATCCAAAGTTGACAAGATGTTGTTGCCTTCTTTTAAATTATCCCAAAGACGTGATGAGTTTTGTGCCCACGCGGAAATAGCTCTTTTTATCTTGCCTTAAAAACGAAGTACGGTATCTTTTATTCATGATCGCTTCACAGAAAACCTTATAACTCGCATTTAGTTTTGAACAAGTCCCACTTTCATACGTTTGTAACAATAGGTGGAGTGAGAATGCTCGCCCTCCCTCCGTGTCTCTCTCGTGCTGCCAAAATTACTCTTATAACAACACTGTATGTGGCATGAATGGCATAGGAACGCCTATTGGGACTTTTAACTCGCAGTTGGTCTGCATGTCAAGTTTGGCGGGGCAGTTCAACAGATTTATAAGTATTTAAATTAATATCTTCTGAACTCTGCAAGATATCGAAATGAAACATACACAAAAATTTAAATTAAACTGCCTGTTTCAATCCCTGTAATTTTGAATGAAATCCGTTGCGCCGTTTTCGAACATAAACAGCGCAAAAGTATAGGCAACCAGCTTTTCCTTTTTGAAGATTCGAATGCACGTATGCCAATAAACCTTCCCGTCGAATTAGTATATATATATATATATACATTAATATGATTATCGAAAAGTAATATGCACGAATATTTAACTTACTTTAAATTTCGTGTTTTTAAACCCTTCTAAAATTATTGTGAGAACTTACAATACACATGAGCTGCCACTGGAATTTATCAAAGGAAATAAGGAAAATGGGCTAATAATAAACAAAAATGTTCACTCGTTAGCGTTTTTACCTTTGTTTTTTTCTGAATAATGCATTGTAATGGACGTTGTCAAGTTGATACGGAGTTATGTTTTTAATGATCTACTTCTGTATATTTCTTTTGATTGTGAAATTTTTATTCTTTGGTCAATGTCAAGGAAGAAGGACAGCCACAGTTGGATTCTATTGAAGTGAGATCATTAAGATTCGGATTGGTGGGTTGCTTGGTTTAGTGTAGGCACTCTGGAATCCTCGATCGTCAAGATCAACAAGCTCATAAATTCATAGTTCTGCGCCAGCGGCAATCGCCTGACAAGCAAACCTTCACAGTTGGTGATACGATCTAATCAAGCGTTTATAAAGGAATTCGTGGCTTAAATGCTGAAGTGCAAGCAAGTGAGATTGTGCTTCCGTGTAGACTGTTTGCTATCCCGGTGACATTGGAGATTCGTGTCGTGTTTCGCCGTTGTATGCTAACCACCAGTGAGTCACATGTCTGCGCTGCCAGGTACCAGCGTCATGGCGTCATCGGCCATCTAGACCGTGACATTGGCCATCGTGCTCCAACAGCATAATCCAATTACTCAATGCGACCTTTCAGCACTTAAATATCGCTTGGTGATGGCTACGTGGAAATTTTCTATTTCGAAATGTTCACGAAAATGATTCCAATCGCAATGTTGAGGATATCATTAAAATGGATTAACTGTAGTATTGTTATCGTCAGAGTTCACGCATTCTTGTCAATTATTTAATAGATCTTAGCTTGGTCCCGAAAGTTGAGTCGCGGGTCAAGAGCATCGCTACGGCGGCTGAGGACAAGAAAATTATGTCTAGCAGTCGTTCAGTAATTTGGTGATGACCAATTGAAAAGCTTTCATTTTTCCTTCAACCTCTTTAAATCGCATTCGTCCTTCAAAGTTAGAAACATCGCATGTCTGACGGTTTGCTCTCTTTCATTCGTGCTGCATTGCAAGGAGAACATTCCATTTTATCCTCATCCTACTCCTAATCAATTAGTACTAAGTTAATATGGATGTCGCAAGTTGGTTGTGTATTCGCAGGCCGCCCGTTTCTTTAACCTTGCTGTCGGTAACCAGTTTCTTCCATGACGCAATTCAGTGCATGTATTACGAGAAAAAAATATGATCCGTCATTTTACTCAGATCAACAAGCGTTTGTTTTTTAAGATTTAATTGTTTCTTCGCATCAGTAAATAGTTCCGGGTATAATGCTATGCAAAAAAGTCTCGACCTCCTTCCCACTGTAAGACAAATACAATCATGATGGCTAAATATTAACAAGAAATTATTAATTTTAAATTTCTGTATTAAAAGTATACTAGTTACAAAAGGAAAGAACCAAATTACAGACAAAATTTAGTGGTAAAATAAATACTACACAATGTTTTTAAAATCCTTGTTGCTTTCATCAGGGAAAAGAAAAACCAATGAGCCGCACAAATCAATTAAAAGACAGGCTGATACAGCGAAGCTCAACAATTCCAATGATTCCCTATTGTTAAGCTAACTTCTTAGATTTTGTACTATATTTACGTTTCAACTTTGCTTTTGAGTTGTCACTTGCGTTGAGCGGTTTTCATTCACCTGACAAAAGTAAGAAGGATTGTTGCTCTTTATTTATATAATTATTAAAAAGAAACGTGTGACTATTACTTCACTAACACGAAAAATCAAATATTTTGGATTCTTGTGCGTATGAAGTACCAAAACGCAATTCTTACAAATCTTTTGTTTTTCAAAAACTACAAAATAATATAATTTGATGTGCATGTGTGGATGTCAATAATCTGTTTGAAAATATTAACACTTGAAGAAATTTCATGTAAACTGGGTAGTTGGAATCGGGAACAAACACTGTAAAGGTAAGATAGGTCTATCACCACTAGAGGTGAGGATTGGCTGGGGTGGAGTTTTTCAAACATGCGAAAGTTGTTGATTATAGTGCCGAATAATTTTTTTTGGGGGTCGTGAGATTGATAGTGTCTCTCCGAATATCCTTACTGTATAAATCGGCCTCCTACGGCATAGGACGAAAGTGGATGGTTGCTCCATTAAAATTATAAGAAAACAGTATAGATTGGAATGGATACCAGTGGAAGTTTTCTCTTACAGGTATTTCTCCCCAGATTGATAACCTTTGGGAAAGCATCGTTATCTCTTTGGTTTTTTAAGGTTCACATTATCTGAGGTCCCTTAATGGCTTTTGGGACGTGTATGTTCCGGGGGGTCGCAGACTTTGGACGTACGGGTAGAGTTGTCCGCTGATCCAATTGGGGGAGGCACGGAGAAGGAAATGCAAACTCCTCTACCGTAATTCGGAAGGGCTTGCGACAAGTACCCAGTAACCCGACCAATCTGATGCAGGTTTTCTAGAGTTTACCCAGCTCTCCTTCAGATGAATCCCATATAGGATCCTTAAACTATAGCTCTTGGCTGCCTTGCTGTCCCTTCAATTCTCCCTTAAATCCCTTTCTACGCTACTAGAGGGGAATTTCCACCGGTTTAATTACACTCATGTAGCCTGTCACTCTCAGAAATAATGGTTAATTTCTCAGCATTGTAATGTATAGTTGGACTAATTGATAGTGAAGATTAAACGCGTCAATGTCTGTTAAAATTAACAGTTTGAACCTCCCGTCATTCTGAAGGGCTAGAGACTAGTACCCAATAGACTGACCTACATAAATCAGGTTTTCTGGGGATTTCCATGCATCTCTTTTTGGTGAATCACCGGGTAGGACCCTTAAACTATTGCCCTGGGGCCCTAATCAACCCTTAAACCCTTGGCTACCTTCCTCTACATTTCACATCCACCATTTTCGATTCTCCTTCTATACTATTTAAGGGAAGTAGCCTGTTTTAGGATCACCATCATGTAGCCTGTTATCCCCCCCCCCAAAAAAAAACTCTAGCCAACCCTTGGTTTCATTTCTATATCTTCCGCACCCCCTTCTCAAATTCCTGTCGTATTATATTAAAGGGAAGTTTCACAGATACAGATCACCCTCATATGGATTGGAGGAATCCGGAGTTATGGAAGTCGTAGAGTTGAATTCAGACAAGAATCATGTCGAATAAGTTGTAGTTTAGCTTGCAGGAGTGAGGGTGAAAGTGACTTTAGGAAAGTACCTCACAGAATTTTAACGCGTGAATCAATTTCTACCAAACTTAATGCGTACATGCTACGATCCATAAAGAAACAATGTGGGGCCAGCGGCAGCTCGTGAGTTTTTTAAGCTCTGCGCTTTATCATCCCTTGCAATAATTGTTACAAGGCAATTTACATAATACTTCAACAGCGACAGTATTACCAATAAATAAAAAGACGGCCAAAAAGTCAGCATATAAATTTTTCACTATTTATTCAAAAGCGACGTTTCGTCTCCATTTTGAAACTTCTTCAGGCGTATTACAAACATTATATTACAAGAAACTAAATATGGGTTTTATGTTACAATTTTTTAATTTATATATAAAAACATGGATCAAAACTTATAAATTTAGCATTCATCATATTTACTCCTCGACTCCTCTTTTTATTTATTGTAAATTTTAAAGTCATAAAACTATGTTGTAATTATTACCAATTCTCTGCGGCTTCTCTGAGTTTCTAATTCAGTCTACATTTAATAATGCCTAATTTTTAAAAGCGGAAATTTAAAAACCAAGTAGACATACATATTTTAAATTAATATAATTTGAGGAATAAGACACATGATGACAGTATTTGATGCTGGATCCTTCGGTTGTTTTCGCAATATGATGATAAAAGTTTTCATTCATTAAAATTACTTTCGAAAATGTAGGAATACTATTTATTTATTTAGATTCGGTGCTTATGTCACCCTCCAATGTTGACGCCTTATACGGCACGGCTATGAGATAATGTAGCTCAAAGAAGGATCAGTTTGTGGGGACTTTACGGAAGATGCAGTGGGGCTAAATCGGTATACGGAGCATTCGCGGCTGAAATCGGGTGCTATAATGAGTGTAGCACAGATGTGTTGCTTCAACGGGATGGAATGCGCTGAAAGTCGAAATTCAATACAATACTATTATTATAAATTTTCTTATAATTACGAAACAAACAATTCTTCCTAAATCAATTCATGAGCTGTAGCACATGAGCAAACATGCACCAGCCGCCACTGTGTGAAGCTAAGACTATCCCAACATCTGTCAGGAAAACCAATGGATCAGAAATTAAGTTCATACATAATTATAGTATTATTTATTCGATCTTTATAGAAATATTTAAAGTTGCCTGTAAGTGAATACCGCTAATTTTTGTTAATGAACCTCACCTGTAGCTGAATGGATTTGTAAATTCTTTGAAGTGTGTGGTTGCATCATCTTGGGCGTGTTTCGAAATGCTCACCACGGGACGCGCGACAGATATTAAGTTTGTTTTGCCGTTTCTAAAGGTGAAGCCGGTTTTCTGCGCATATGCTTATATAGTTTAAGGACGACACTCATGACCTCCGCTGAGAATTATGAATTATGTTCTTAGGTCCGAGATTCGCGAATTCTGAAGGTTATGATCTTTGCAAAGGGGTCAAGGTTGAAGTTAGTAACCTACTTATTTTACGACTACAGGAACTCAAAAACTGGCATTCAGGGAGAACAGTTACATCGTCATTTTTACAGCGAATCTCTGTTTATTTAGTAGTTTGCTACGTTTATGAAACCTGTTTTATGTCCAAATGATTGCGTTTGTAAACATTGTATAATATTTACGAAAATCAGGTACAATTCAGTATGCTCAAAATTTACTATTTTATATTGTGATTGATAAATGCCACATAAATTTCGTTTTATTACACTTCTGATGAACTATAGAATAAATACGGTATTTATTTAAATAAAAATACAAATGTGCACAATAATAGAAGTCTGGCAAAAATGAGTAGCATATACCGGAATATAACTATTTAACAAGCTTCCTGAAAGTATTTAATAATTAAGAAAAATTGTAGTTACATTCCAAAGAGGATTTCGACTCAGGCACTCCTATTCTGAAAATAAGATTTTGGGAAATAATTGTACTTATTCATAAACTTATAATATTACTATCTATTAGAAGTCTTTCATTATTGAAATACTTTACATTGAAAATAATAATTGTATAAAAGCATCAGTATGGAAAAATCTCGACCAGACAGGGAATCTAACGCAGAACTTCTTCGTACATGATGCCCATACCATCTAAGCTGCTAACTTTATCCATCACTTATTAACATCTGAATACAAACTCACCTACAATTTTATGCATCTGGATAGCTTATATTGTAACAGCATCGAGGTCTGAGGGTGTATATCCTAGGTTCGATTCCCGGTCTGATCGAGATGACTGTATATCCTCCTGTATATGGTTTGCGAGCATTTTATTATTTTACTACTTTAAAGTTTTAATGAAGGACGAAATAAAGGCCTTACGAAATAACAAGTTTGGCGTGATTGTTCCAGTTTTTATTTTCAATTATTATATTTTATGCTCTACAAATTTAATTGTAATCATGTAATAATACACACAAAATAAGATATATTTTTATATTATATATTTTCTAAACACATCATCCCAATAAAATTAAGGAATCTTCGCATTTATGAATAGTAACAACCGTATGATTCAATGTTTTGCGAATGTTTGCGTTCCTTTAATCCAACTTCAGGATCACGTTTGCTCTATAAAACAGTCCCTCAATGATTTTTACGACACTTAATTTTACTTATTTTCAAAATTTAAAAAGCATATTAAGTAATTTTAATTTTATCTGATTTTTAAATTAATAATAAATTTAAATTTAAAAAAACGAAAATATATGTTTTAAAAAGAAAGAATGCATAATGGTATATATTTGGGAATACCCTAATCTTGAAAAATGTTACATATGTCAATCTGACTGTGCTCTTTAAACTAGATATAAAAACAAAAAAATGAATCATATTGCTGTCACTTTTGATATTTACTAGGTTTTGGGATGAGTATGAAAATTAAGGTTTTGAACAAAATTTATTTCAACCTAATTTATCAGGAATGTTAACATAAAAATAATTGAAAACACACTGAATTCATATAATGATACCTTAAAATTGAAATTAAGCTTCAAAAATTAATTTAATAATGTTTTAATGAAGGGAGGGGAAGAAGGAACCTAAATCTTCAATAGACCGACAGAATCCTGCCTTGGGATGAGCAACACTGAACACAAAAATAATTCACTGCATTCTTAGGACACCTTATAGTTTACATTGTATTTGTTGCGATTTCGCGTATATAGACTCAGAAGCCGACTATCTTACATTGCCTTTTATTTATATATTATAGATTAATTTGCTTTCAAGGACAGACAGCAACCCTTAGAAGTTCATCATCCGTCCCCTTTTTCCCCTCAAATCACGCCAGACGGTTACATAAATATCTTTGGTATCTCACGGCAACTGAAATTTTGTGTAACCTCGCGTCAACTGTCTGTGTTATTGACAGTATATTTTAAAAGATTGCTCCGCGTTGGAAAGAAATTTTATTTAATTCTCGGTGTCGGTTTTGAAATATTAATATTTACTAATTATAATTCTTTCTCTTTAAATTTCCAACCAGAATGGGAGATGAGAGAACAGTGTGGTGGACTTTGACCAAGAGAAGGGATAGATTAATAGGCCACGTTTCGTGACATGAGAATATTGTAAAATTAGCATTACAGGGAAGAGTGTGGGGTAAGAACAGAAGAGGGAGGCAAATTAGGGAGGATGTGGTAGTTATGTAGAAATGAAAAGACTGGCTGAGAATTGGTAAGCATGGAGGGTTTCGTCAGACCAGTCTAAGGAATGAATCTACAACAACAATATATATGTTATACTTGATTGGCCTGTCAATGTTTAATGAATGCGAATCATATGTCAATGCCCTTTTACCCTTGATGAGTCACGTCACTTATTCGTGGGACGTGCTTGTCCTCGGGGATATGACGGTTGCTAGACTGAAATTGACGTCATTGCACACTATTGGTATTCTCTCTCAGGAGTCTCCACCTTCCTGTTTCGCAAAGAGCCTAACGTACTTTACCACGTGGAGTTTTTTGTCTGTTACCTTGGATTCAAGTGTTAATGCTATCAATCCTGTATCTGCTATTCAATTTGGTTTCAGGAAAGAATACTTTACAGGATATGGCATATATTCCGCACTAGACGAATTGTTGACGTTATAAACGTTATCCACTGAGAATACATTGTTATCGAATCATATGATATTCTAAGGAATTTATAATATGTATAATTTGTAGTTTATATATTACTTATTGGACAGTTAACAATGAGTCGTACTGAAAAATTCAAGTGATCCAACTTGCGTCATAGCAGTTGGCGAGCCACAAGGTTCAATCTAAGGTCCGGTGCTATTCCTAATTTATAGAAACGATCTCCCAAAACTAATAAATTAGACATGTAATGCTGTTTTTTGTAGATACCACTAGCCTATTATTAACTGAAAGCAACATAATTTAAAAAGTGTAAATTTTTGTTATGTTTTCCAAATATAGTCTAGCTGGTAATGTAACTTAGAAATGTTTGTAAAATGGTGTTTTCATGATAATATGATCTTTATAAATTCTTCTGCGCGTGGAAAAACCTGGAGAAGGTACAAATACGAAACTAAATGTTGCTCTTTTTAACTTTACGCCCCTATAGCACGAAAAACTGAAGATTTTAGAAAAATTCTGAGGTCAGAGTCATTTTGAAATTCGATACAAATTTGGTCATATGACCTTGTCTTCTCAGACCACCGAAAATTGGTCAAAATGACACCTCTTCGTAAAAAACTACAATTTTGTCGATTTTTCGCCATTTACATAACCTACGATAGAAAATAGTTTGGATTTGACAACAGAAATAGATTTTATTGTACTCTCAAGTATTGCAATATACTTATCAACAATTATATTGCTGGTTTATTATTTACGTGATCTAGTATTAGTTATAAACAATAAAAAAATTACTTTATAAGTCGTTTAAGTGCAGAAATGATTTCGATTGCTATGTGTATTAAAACACGCACTTAGATATTTATCACCAAAAATCTGAATATTAAGATAAATAAATTGTCAGTATTGCTTATATTATTCAAACAATTATATTGAATTTATTTGAGTTAATCATACATGTAGTAGAATTAGTCCGTGCCAAAGTAATTTGATACTTCTGAAACTGAGGAGATTTCAGGCAAGAAACGAAATATTGTGATATATTAATTTTTTATAGAATTACATTTTATGTCTGTGTTTTATTATTTACCTAAATTAAACAACTATTATCAACAGACATTTTTAAAATATTTTATTCAACGTCGTTTCGCTTAAGTAGACTATAGATATCGTTTATTATTTTTTAAATTTGTTTATGATGGTTGGTTTCAAGTTGGATGACATTGGTTACATTTTGTCGTGAAATGATCAATTCTTATTTCTCGGTCCAACAGTTAAGGCAGTTTATTGCCTCATGCCCTTACAGCACACGTATGATTTATCTGAAGGTTGACCGCAACATTGACAGATTTGCATGAGGCAGACCGGTGTTTTCGCGATGACCAATATAACTGTTTGCAAGGTAACGAAATGAAAGTGTGGTGACGACGACCAAGGCTCGGTAACACGAAATATTGTCATGACGTAATTTGATAAGCTGTCGTTAACCTGGCTCTGGATGATATATCTACAGGAATTATATTAGTGTTAATAATATATCCTTAAACATGTCATTGAAAACTACTATTTATTTTCAAATGTGTTCCCGTTCAGTTGTTCATTTGTAGCATTGCATTAATTTAATTTTTTAAAACGTATATATATATATATATATATATATATATACCCTTTTCTATTATGTACCATTCGCACTAAAATAATTCCAATCTACTTGCGGCCAAATATTCATATAGCTTAACATGAGACTCGATCTGATTAGGGTCATAAATGTGGGTAATTGCGCAGCAGTAAAATAGTCATTATGCATATTTTTATATTGGCACTGTCAAACCTGAGTAGTTTGTGAAGTGGCTACTTCCTCCTTCAACACAGGTAATTAGGCTGATCCCGGAGTTCACGTTTCGTACCTGGTCTTCCTTCGAAGAATTGCTGCACCCTGCCGTCTGTCTTCTTTCCTCGATTCCAGGGAATTAGGTGAATGGCCTTCCACCTGCGGCTGTCTTCTCTCGGTTTGTCTCGAGTTTCAAGACAAACTTATCTCACTCGCGAACATCTCTTCACGCCTCGCCCTCTCTCTCTGATCCTATGGCCAGACTCCATTTTCTAGGCGCCGTGGTCCAACTACCACTCTCTTTCCTCTTAATCGTCCCCTTCCGAGATTATTTCTCCACTGATCAATTTCCTCTCCAGCTCAACTCTGCTCATCCCCCTCCATGGGGGTGCTTGGCGGATCACATGACCCCAGCCCCAATCAAATGTCCAGCTTGACTCACGGTTTTTCTACATACTTAGTGGCAAAATTCTCGGTGACAATGGCCTGGGCTCAGGTAGCGTCTGAAAATCCCCAAAACTGAGAATTTCAATTCCCGGCTCGCTGATCTCTCCCTGGCCTTGTTAGTCTCCTTTGGATGTCGTTAATAGGGAATTTTTCAACTATAGTGTGTTGAGTATTGCCACATTGAAATCAAATTGCAATCGCCATCTTAAATCCTTACAAGCTCATTAATTGTTTTATTATACATAACAAACGTTAAATTAAAAATTTTAAATTATAAATAAAAAATTAATTAAATATTGCCTGGCAATTTATTTATGAATCCATCTTTTGTCAAGGCATATCTTTAATAGTTTTAAAGAACATTTTATAAAAGTGTTTTGAATTCTAATAAGAATATGATATTATAATAAATATTTTGCTACATATAAAAATTATTTACTTTGTTTTGAATGCTACACCGTCTCATAACATTTCTGAAGTGTAACATGCATGATATTTTTTATCTTTGATATCGGATTGTTCATAAATTAAAAATAAAATAACCCATTTCTTCAATCTATTAAGGAGTAGACTAAAAGTGGTCGGGTTTGTTGCGTCCTCACAACAATCCAGTCTCCTGACTTACTTGATTCAGCTTTCTCTAGAGTTTTCCCTATGTTAATCACCGAGAAGTATTCTTTAACTACAGCCCAGGGGCCTTAGTCAACCATTGGCTACTTTGCAGATCCTCCATTTTCTATCCCTTCCTATGCAACTTCCAAACCGTATAAACCTCACGTAGCCTGTCTTTCTTAATAAACGAGCATTGGTTGCCTTTTAATTATATAGAAGTATATTTAAACGAAACAGCAATGTTCTTGAAACAAAGCGAAGTACTGCTTCATTGAAATATTATCCTTGTAAGGGGTGACGACTTACATTTTCTGTTTCTCTGTTGGCGTAGCATGAAACAAACATATTTAATGACGCGGCAATTCTCAGGACTTGCAAAAAGGCCGATCGGGGTTCCAACACTCGCACAGGAAATACACATTTTAATTAGTATAACTTATATTCCAGCGTTATAAAATTCAGTGAGACTTTTCTGAAACGGAATTTGTGATCATCTTGATGATTCTACAAACATATTTCACATTTTTATATTAATTTTAACTTTTCCGAAAGTGGACAATGGTAACATCCAAAAGGTTAGTCTCACACCTTTTGAAATTGTGTGATGTGTCAGTTTTCCCCTGAAAAGTTATTGCATGTTGAAGTGTTTTGTTTCTCATACGCGGACTTTAACAAGTTGTTGGAAATGACTACGCAAGACAGATGATGTGTTTCCTGTGCAAAAAGCATTCCTCGAAGTAATAAATTGTCCAACAGCGTCTAACACAGCATAATGACACGTCGCTGTTTCTGAATCGCAAAATACTGTTGATGATTCTGAATGCGAGGGAACGAGGAAGACGTGTGTGACGGCAATGCAATGTAATTTACGTGACGGTTTTCCCATGAATAACGTCTGAGCTGTAACGGACAACCGAGGTTGAGTGTAGGGTCAAAGAAAGTAATCAGTTTCGCTATCATTTTTACTGAAACACAGACATACACCAATCAGAACTGAAATAAAGTACCACTTTTATAGAAGGAATCCACTTAGTATTATAATAAAACTATATACAAGGATGAATTAATTATTGCGAAATATATGTAAATTTCTTTAGATGTAGAAAAGGAAAACCCATCTAATAACTATCCGGGTCAACACAATTAACTGGGTATTCGTTCGAGGAAATTTCTTAATTATATTGCCACAGTTTTTTATATCACTCAAAAAAAGTATAATTTGGGCGCTTTCAAAACAATTATCTTTTTATATCTACTGTAAGTAATGTGACGTAATTATATGTACGTTATATTAGTTCAATCTGTTTGCGTTTGGTAATTTGATATTTGTAATAGTTTTTTCTCCTCTGAAGGTTGCAATGATAGGGAACGACACGTTGTGCTATTTCCGATTAAATTTCATTTCATTTCTGAATAATTACTTTCTTGATGTATTTTATTTACATTTTGTATGAGATTGCATATTTTTGCTGTACGAATTTTATACAAACGTGTTTTGGGATATGAAATTGATGATGGTAAACACCGAAATATTTTCAACGTTGAAATAAATGGCTTTACCTTATTACTTCTTTGATGTGCTGATAAATATTTAGTGCTATATAATTAAATAAACTATTAGCTTTTATCTGTATTGTGGACGTTTCTGAAAGGACTAGTTTCATGATCCCAGTATTTTGGTTGATATATCGTCTATATTTACGTAGTATATATTTTCACTATTTCGGTATCTGTCTGAATTATGAGAAATTAAAAAAGTTATATGTGTAAATATATCGTAGATTGTCGACGGCCATCTGACAGGGACTTGATGTAGATGTAGAGAGTTGTATACTTTTCAGGGGTTCCCGATGTAACGAGCAGTAATCTCGCCCTTCAAATGGCGGTGGTGTGTGAAGTATCCACATCCGCTTCCTTGAACACCGCCTTGGTCTTCGTAATCGCGTGTTCATCTCCTAATGTCGTGCTTCCTGACCGTAACCTTTTTATTTCCTGTATCTCACATCCTCAACACTACAGAGACTCTTGCACTTGGTTACTGCACCTTACCTTGGTCTCCTTTTCTAGGATAGCCTCCCGTGGTGCCTTCCTAGTTATAGTCCATGATTGCAATTTTCAATATTCCAACAATGACACTATATCGAATTCCGCTCAAATCTGGAACAGATTCCTAACTAATAGGTATAGCCTATCATTTAATACAACTATTTCTAATAATAGTTTCAATTTTTGAAATTCGAGGTCAGGGTCTTTATATTTACTTTCGTACATTATATGGTTTTTAGTTGTAGCAGTTTATCATATTTAAATGAATAGGGGGAAATATATATATGTATATATTATATAAAATATTATTACAAGAATAAAATTCAATTTACTCTATATTTAACAGTTTTACATATATATTAAAATTTTCTCACTTTAAAGTTATAAGCTGGCAATTTTTATGATAATCACTATATATATTTACAGAATCGAAATTATAATTATTTAAATATATGAGTTTGGACTCGACTGAATACTTTTGAATGATTGCTACAGATTATTTTTATAGTCTTATATTGTAAAAAAGAATACATTTTCAGTATTTATGAGCGAAATGTTGCGAATAAGATCCAGTAATTCCAATAAAAACGTGATCAAATGATACTATTATATTTAATTAGATTTTTCACTCTGTTGTAAATTATTTCGATCGTTTAATTTCGTATGGTTACAATTAAATTCTCAACAGAATTGTCTCTGAAACATAAGTTATTTACTTTCATTAATTTAAAATTTTCGCTCTGTTAGTACTTTACAATTCGTTGATACACATTCTTATGGAATTACAGATTTTATACGCAAGGTATATTTATGTAAAATCATTATTTGGGTGATATTAATAGAATATTTTATAAATTTATAAAAATTGTTGGTCGAAAGTCAGGTTAATTTTTATGTCATTAAATTAATTTTTAGAAATTTATATTCATTAATGCAATTTGTCGTATGCAATTTCTTGCCTCAACGTGTCTTGTCACTTCTAACTGCTTGGAAGGTTTGCAGAATGATAAGCATTTTCTGTCTAAATATTAGTTGGGTGCCTTTACATTTGTTACTTTTACGTATACTTTTTCTGCTTAATCCCCTTTTAGAGATGTAATGACATAGAGATTACGAGATAATTCTAAACATCTGCATTTTATGATATGTAGAGTTTGATAATGACATCCTTTCTCAGACTTTGAATCATTCGCGCTACTTTCTGTTTAACTACATTGTTTTAAAACAGCCTCACAATTCATGACTGAATTTTAATTTTCTAATAGTAATATTATCATAATGTAATCGAGTGTTGAAAACTGCTGCATACGTATGTAGTAGATATATTTGGGTTAAGGTTTGTAGGGAAAAAATTATGTATGAACACTAATTGTTCAAAATTAAACAAAGAAAAAAACAGATGGACCTGAGAAAAACTGGATCCTGAAGAAAACTTACGGGAATGGAATGATTTATCAGCAACGCGTAAGAAACATTAGATAAATTAGCTTAAAAGAATTGATCTCACCTGCGTTCCATAGACAATGTAATATATATATATATATGTATATATATCTGTTTGTTTGAAAATATAATTATGATAGTGAATTAAATTATGAGAAATATTAGTCAGCGATTTAAAGCTATAATTTTCAGGGAATATAAGGGACATATTATTGTTATAGATGAAATAAATTTGTTTGTATATTTTTATGATGTATTATAACTAAATAACTCCCCACAATATTTTTAAACGATTTATTTTCTCTCTAATCTGCAGTGACGTCCGATAAAACTCCCGACAAAGATCGTCCTCTCAGAAATGGACAACTAGTGACTAAATATAACGAGAAATTATTGTAGTAATTTTCCAAATTTCCATGAAGTTGTGTGTCTACTACATCTTTTCTCAAGGTATGCTAGTCACGTATTCCGCTCATAACAGACTGTAACTTCTTTTCAAAGTTCAACTTAGCGTATTTTACATACCTTTAAACATACCACAGGCCTTACGCATGACTTCATCACCGAGGTTAACGAACCAATTGAAAACTTTGCCATTTTACTGAGAAAACTATTATAAATTATAAAGGCGAACCACCCCGAGGGTATGATTGAATTATCTTAATTTAATTTTTTTTTCATATATGACCAATTAACAAAGATTTTACATATTTCTATGTATTTAGACATGCGAATAAATATGGTTTATAATTATAATTGAAAATACTTATGTAGGTAAATTTAATCACTTGTTTACTAAATAGTTTTCCAACTGACATAAAAAACCAACAGTATTATCAAAACAAAAGGCTTTAGATGTGACATTTGACATTAACGTTCACGTCTCAGCAGGGTTTTGCTGGGATTTTGTAATTTCGTTGTGCAACTTTGGTGTTTGTTTTCTACTAATTATAGAAAGCGTCTTCTTTCTCTTCTTACATTACCTCTCCTTACAACTTCCGACCGTGCACTGATATATGTAGTTCGTTCTAACTACAAAACCAACCTGGCGCCATTTATTCTCTCCCTAAGTCCTCTTTCTCATAGCCTCCGAGCAACACTGCTCCTTCTTTTCTCTCCTACATCATCATCTTATCTTCAACTGCAAACACACCCTGACTACTTTTCCCTCTTTACCTCCTATCTCTCCCAACTTCAAACACACACTGACGGAATTTTTATCCTCTCCTGACCTCCACTTCTCTCCAAATTCCAACACACGCACACTGCATATTTTACCGCCTTGTCACCTCCCACCTAATCTTTCTTATCCCCTTTACTATGGAAAAACGCCACCTCACGTGTCGTGTCTTCTCCGTTCGTCATTAATGCTTCGTCAAGCACGAAGGGGTCGCCTTTGAGAAATTTCAGGGTTATCGTCCCCTGTCTCTTGGCGACAGTCTGGCGCCTTTTATAATCCTGGGTTTTCCACATGTTCTCTGCCTCTCTCCGAATTTAATTTTTGAATTTATTTCGCCCCAAAATACGAATTCAATTGCGCTACAGCATATTGTACAGAAGCAGAGACTGTAGTAACTGCTGAGTGCAGATTTTTTGGATGCTAGTATTTATAGGAAGCTCTAGAGCGTGGTTTATGAGTTTTAATAACAGGAACATCTACTAATAGCCAAGTGTTTTGTTTTAACGTATGTATTGTTTTAGTCGACAATGTATGGTGCCTTTGTTGTGGATCACATGAGAAGCGTATGGGTCACGGGTTCCGGGTGTTCAGTACGCTGCGATATTTATGATGTCACCTGCGAGGCGTGGACTTTATTTAGAAGCGACAAACGTAGGCGTAAGTGCGTAGATGGTATCAGCGGTTGGTGCATAATTGAACACATGAGCTATTGTCCAGCCTGGCAGTCGCCCAGTTCAGAGGCAACCTGCGTCATGAGTTGTAAGGCGGAAGAAACCAAACCTGCCCTGTAAATATGTGGATGATTACTTCCTTAGACTACTTCATTCAATTCGATTCAGGTCCCTGCCCTGTGTCGGAAAAAGCCCAGTAACAGTACAGGAGGCAATCTTCAAACAAAAAAGAAAGCAACTAGTGCAAAGCCTAGTCCAGGTTGGACTAATTCTCAAGTTCAAGAGCTAGTTCTTCTCTTGTAACGTAACAGGATTGTCGACAAGCCAAATCTAGAATTCTTGGTAGTATACCTGACATTACTGTTAACGCTCGCTTTGTAGTTTTCATATTCGAAACTTTAGATTCTAGCCTTGTCTTTATTCTTTTGCAATGTCTATTTAGTAACTTGGAAGAGAGTAACGATAAGAAATTGATTATTTAAGATTTTCTCGATTTAACTCTAGGAATTACCAAGAAGACAATTATTACAAAAAATACTTGCACATTTTTATTCTTTTAATAATCTTTCACTTAACTCGTATCTACGTTCCATGTAATTAGCTATTGCATAAGTACGTGGAACTTAAGGATAGATTAGATTTTACTTATAAACAAGTACAAGTTAACTTGTTGTTTTCAGTAGTTGTTCATAATTTATCAAATAGATTGATGTATTTAAACAACAGTACTACGTTTTTTCTGCACGGAATATATTTGATTAATTTCTTGAAGGTCTGTATTTCTGAGGGTGGTTCGCCGTTGAGAGTCCAGTAATTTGCATTCAGCGAATAAATGCTTCCGGAAATTCACATACGGAAGGTTGGGGGAGAAGGAGTATAAGATTCGATCTAATTCTAGATAGTTCACATTATCGTATGAACAAAAAAAAATCCTATACACTGCGTTTCATCCATAATCTGTGGACCTCATCAAGTATGCAGTACACATCTCTTAATATTAATTCAGAATATGAAATGAAAACTTTATGTACTCTCAGGTATTTTTCCGTTTGACAATGGGGCTTAGCTTCGGGAATGCCTCGTACTCTCTAATTTCAAGATTCTGACATGCCGAGACACCTTCATCTATTTTAGGTGGAGTCTGTCAACTGCCTCCTAACACTGGGGAAGACACGGAGAAGAGAATGCTGCGACCCGACAGATAATTCATCTCCCGTCATTAGGAATGGTGTGAGAATAGTACCCAATAACCCGACCAACCTGATGCAGGTTTTCTAGGGTTAACCCAGTGTCTCTTTCAGATGAATACCGTGTAGGATTCTTGAACTACAGCCCTTTGGCCTTAGTTAACCCTTACCTACCTTGCTCCCCCTTCATCAACTTCTACGGTACTAAAGACGAATTGCCACCGGGTTGATTACACTCATATAGTCAGTCGCTCTCAGAAATAATGATTAATTACTTAGTATTGTTGACTTATTGACAGTGAAGAGTAAACGCGTCAATGTCTGTTAAAATTATCAGTTTGTATCCTCATATTTTCAGCTGTTCTACGAGAGTCGTTTTAAAAATAAGTACCGATATTTATTTTAAAAAGTAACAGATTTTTATTTTTCAGGTGTTTTGTTATTAATAATTGCGTTACACATTATTATTCTAAGTTACTGCCGTTCTTCAGGAATTGGTCGTAACAGAAAATCGGTTTTTGAATGCCGTCGTCAAAGAAAAATGCTACCTCCGATCTCAGTCGTTCTTCCACACCGCAGATCATCGTACACATTTTCACGACCTTCGTTGAAGGGTATAATCCACTTCCAAGCCGACCCGTCAATTCGTCATTCATGTCACACAATTACCGCTATATGCTTTCTGGCGTAACACTCGCTGCCTGTAAGAAACGAAACACTGATCTGACTTCTGTCAGTTGGCGGATCGATCTATTGATTTGAACAATGCGAAACGCTCTTACGAGATGCTACGTGAAGGACTGTTGTGAATTGTATCTTAATGATTGATAATAAAATATCCATAAAATAATGTTCTGCTAGTTTTTAGCAAAATATAGGTATTTACTTAAACAGCAGCCGTCGTTTATATTGAAAGGGAGCTATTTGTTTAATGAATGCATCGTCATTTCCTGAAGAAGCAGGACAAATTAAAAAAAATAGATAATAATACATTAATTAGAACAATAAAATTATACTATAAGCCATGTGTATATCAAAATACAAAAAAAATATGTAAATGAGAAATAATGCAATGTGTTAAAAAGTGTCCAAATTTTTGAGCGATGTTGGTAATCATCAAAATGAGGAAAAGAGTCGAATAAACATTGATCTTCTGAGATCAGTACACTCTTTCCTAGTGGCAGAAGACGTTTAATTGTGCGTTTTAAGGACGGACACTCTCTAGCACCACGAAAGATGTACAGTAAAGGCCTCGGTTAGTCCGAATACCTCATGTGCTACATTTACTTGATAAAAGACCTGGAACCAGCGTGTGGCGATTGGCAGCAGAAGGCGTGAATCGTCCTCTTGTATGAGGCGTGTGTACTTCCACTGTTCACCTTTAATGGTGCTGGAGAAACTTGCCCTTAAGGCATACAACCAAAAGTCTTCTTCCACTATGAACAAGAGTACATTTCTCAGAAAGTGTGGGTCTCCGGACCATATTTAATGGACTTTCTTTTCTTGTTTTGATGGTTACTGCCACTGTTCAAAATATTCGACACTTTATCAACACCCTGTATAAAACATACTTTATAAAGATTAAATTAAAAAAGCAGATAAAAAATGGTAATAAAACTTTACAATTATCACTGCACATTTATGTTTATAGTCATATTGCATAAACCGTGTAATATGATTGAATAACATTTTGCACGCCACGTGATTCTAAATAACCGAAATTTTGTCTCTTCCACCACAGAAAAATAATTTATTCTTCAAGTACTTCCTGATATTCAACTTCCGGAGGCGTTACTTTTACTCACACAATAATTGTTTCACTGTCGCGGATCAGTGGTGATCGCTTCGAGACTAAGATATATTTTCCTTTTTTAAAAAATCTTTTCTTTTACTGCGAGGGTAATTTTCTGCTGCACGGTTTTCCTCTATAAGATGCATTTCTATATGAAATATTAGTCTTGAGTTTTGTAGTAGCTGGTTGTGCCGACGTATTCCTTGGCCGCGTGCGGGAGTGAGGGCGCTGCGGTGCCGTGCGGTGCTATTCTGTGCGTTGCGTTGCTGCAGCGGCGCGCCGTGGCGTCTGATGCACCAGTGCATCTGTTTGGGCTGGATGCAGCGCGGCGCGGACAGTGGCCCTTGCGCGGGTGAATGCCCCCGCAACCTCAGACGGGTTTTCTTGTGTCTTCGGCATTCCAGCCTCTGGAATGTTCTCCCCGCGCTACGGCGAATTTCAGGCCTCTATATAGACTCGTAAACAATCATTAACTCGCGACATCATCTCCCGAACACGTCTTCCAAACGAGCCTTTCTCACACCCCTCACAATTAGGGCCAAACATTACCATCAGCAGGTAGGCGATGGGACATGCCCAAATTAAGAGACTATTCTTCGTAAGTATTCAAAATGAATATCAAGCGGATGGACAAAAATTAATCCATTTCAAAAAGAGACAGGGGGGCAGATGAAAGGGAATTAAAGCGAATCACGCATATTTATATTATACAGTGATCATTACCAACAATTAAAAGAAGCTAAATAATGGAGGAGAATGATTTGTCTTCTGAAATTTGTCCGAATTTACAGTTGCAAACAATTAGTTTGTTACGATATACATTAAAGCTAAAGTGGAAAACCTTTTGCATTCGAGCACCAATTTTTTGATAGACTAGTTCATATGCGCCAGATGACTCAAGCACATTTTATAGCGTCTTGTTCATGGTTAGGGGTTGGTATATAGATATGACTATAGAATGGGATAACTTTGACGCAGTTGAACTAATTAATTTAAAATTTAATGAAGCACCAATCTACAAAAGTCAAGAATGATGTTCCTTTACGACAGGGATATAGCTTCATGAAGCTGCTATAGCTGACAGACAGTCTCATTTGGTGAAGATAACTCTGGACTACAGTTATTAGTACTAGAATTGTCTGTTTTCTCCATTTGCCAGAAGAACTATTATTAAATTCTTCTATTTCTGACTTTTAGCCATTCAATGTCTTCATTTATAATACATGTCTAACTTTACAGTGCTTTTTAACAATGTAAAGGGACTTTTCGTCCGAAATACAAACAGGTTCGAGGATGCGCGACTTTTGATCGTCCAAAGAACTATGTTCGGCTCTTGTGCGACGGTTTGGCCACCGCTGAATTAAAGTAAATTAATTAACGTCTATTTTCACAGTAAATAAAACGAATATTTTACGTCCAATTACAGACACAGTCTTTCAATAATTGAACCGACGTTTAGTCAGCACACTTCGAACTTCCTCGCGTAATTTCTTCAATTGCTAATTCAGAAGTTATACACCAAAATTTAGAACACATACATAAATTGTAATTGGTCTTAAATTTATTCCATTTACAGGTTAAAGTTGAATAAGAGACGAAACAACAATACGGACGACTTTGACCAAGAGAAGGGATAGATTAATAGACCACGCTTTGAGACACGAGAGTCTTGTAAAATTAGCATTAGAGGGAAATGTGGGGAGTAAGAACAGCAGAGGAATGCCGAGGATGGAATACTCTAAGCAAATTAGGGAGGATGTGGTAGTTATGTAGACATGAAAAGGCGCAGAATAGGTTAACATCGAGAGTTGCATCAGACCAGTCTAAGAACTAAATACTAACAACATAGGTTAAATAATTTACACGTGATGAAAAATATTACAGTTAAACTACAAGCTAAAATATCTCATAATAGATTCTACTTGCAATTTATCTTCCGTATCTTAAATTAGTAAGTCTGAGGTTATTCATAATAAAGTTACTAATAACTGTCAATATTAAACATGACACTTAAATTCTTAATATATGTTTTGCCTAATTTTAAGTTTCTTGGTTATTTTATGCATTTAAGTCATTGCTTCAATCTTCAGTCTACATTCATGCGCGCTGTAAGGTTAAGACGTGAAGCTGCGTCGAAACGTGCAACTTTTTGAAATAAAAATATAGTTTAATTATTTGGCATACTTAAATTGTCTTAAAATTAAGGCTGTGTTCTGTTTCATCTGCCATTAATACTTTCAACGTTATAGTTATAACATATTTTTGTAAACTTTTGTAGTCCGAAAAAAATGTATTATACTTTCTTAATGTTTCGCTGTGCGTTTTTTCTATCGTCGCTAAATTTTTAGATTGCGATATCCTTTACGTGTATAAAGTCCTGGCTGTTTCTCCATTTTGATTCTTCCCCCTCCACGCAAGCCTGTTATTTGGCCTGTCGTTTTGTAGAAGGTGGCGTATTTCTTACTTCTTTTATAGAGATATATGTTGATTTATTATTAAGCAGTATCAATTTCTATTTATTGCGTACATATAATAGATTTTTTTTAATTAAAAGTTACTGATTAGTAGCAGATTTGAAGCAAAAACGAACGCAGTAATACAAATATATATAAATTAGTTTAATTTTAGGTATCGTAAAAAATCTGAAGAAATAGCAAACACATATTGCTGTAAGGGTTGTTTAGAGTGTAATATTGGACAAACAAAACATGCTTTAAAATACAATATTAATGATCATCTTGATGCTGTTTATAATAGCTTTGGTTTGCTTGCCTGTTATTTACGGTCTTTAATTCTGTAATGTGTATTTAAACTAAGGATTCGTTTTAATGTTTCAACATTGACTAAAATCTCTGAAATTACGTCCGAAGCTTATACACTGATTGTTTTTCTTAATTAATTTATTAGAGATTTGATACCCAATTTTCAGTCTTAATTTATTGACAATTTGATACAATTAAATATTTTTTCAGGAGCTTCCGGTTCAGTAAGCCATATTCATCTTACGGTTTACTCCTACATTATTACATTTAAACCGCCATTATCTGTACTGTCAGGCATCTGTGGCTTACGATCTACCGCTTTACAATGTTTACGCTATACTTCTTTTCACAGAATCTTAGTATCTAATATTTTTAAGTTAGTATTATGGCTGGTTTATGCTATAAATATAGAAACCCCCAAAAAATTCATTTATTATTAATTTTTTTTCACTATTTTACGGCTCAATTTATCTTCCCGTCATCGTCGTGACTATGCCGACAAACTAATAGACTGCGCGTCAATCCTCGTAATAAGAACAAATAACACATAGTGCTAACGAACTCATGTCTTTCAACAAAGGATCGCATATAGGCTTATTGTTTGAGGGTTAGGGGCAAGAAACCGTGCGACCTGAAGTAGCCCCGCCTCGAGGCCGCTGCTCTGATACTTCCCATATTTCATCAGCCAATTAAAAAAATATTCAGCATATCGTTTATTTAACGAAGTGTTAAACAGCTTTGGTATCATAAATTCGCGTTCGTGATTTTTGAAGAAACGCTATTGACATCAGTGACTAAATTCCTTCAAGTTTCCCCCAAAAATATCGCCCCAAAAACTATCATTCGTCTTGGCCAAACCGTGTTGACTGAAGGACTATATCACTGAATCATATAAATACAACTATCAATACGATCATACATACAAGTTCTTTCCCTTAGAGTCTTCAGTAATGTCTTTCAGAATTAAGCGTAGATGACGAACGAAATAACTGATGATTGAAAAGAAAACTACGTTTTTAATTGAGGATGAATGAGAGTTTATGAAAAGGTCCCTGAGTTTGAGAGATAGATCTTCCGGGACAATGGAACGGGGTTTAGTTCTCACGGGAGACCTTCGTTGGATCTAGATAAGGTAATCTTTGCCTAATTAAGGTGGCCAACCTCACATCTTCCGCTCTGACCTCACCGGCTTATAAAATTTTCCCACACATTCATGGAAAATACGGATCAAAATCTGAAGGTAGGCTATATATGTAAAGGAACCCTTCGCACGATTCATATTACATCAACCAATTATGTCCTTTGTTATATCATTATTATTATAGCACTGTTAACATATTTTATATAAATTTTCGTCTTTATTTTCTATGATCATCTGAAGATAAAATATAAAAGAAACACAATTCGAAGCCGAGGTGTGTAAAATGTGTCAAACTACTCATTATAGACAATCTTTTGTGCAGATTGATGTGAGAGATTTTAAATTTTGTTTCTGTATTTCAAATTATAACAACAATCAAGCCGAAAGGTTAAATGAAATGAATCGATTGAAAATGAGGTTTACCTGTATGTCCTAAAGAAAGCTTTTACACTTATGATAGACGTGCATTTAGAGTGACAACAAATTCTTATCATTCAAATTCCCTCAAACCTAATTTGAAACTTGCCTTAAAACATAAACAAATAACTGGTTCCAATATCACAAAAGCAATATGTTAGGAAGAAAATATTCCATATGAACGAATTAGGGCAATGAACTCTACATTGTATCACACACACATATGTTTATATATATTAAGTGTGTGAATCCAGTACCACATATTACCATTGAGAATTGTCCATTGGCCCTTATTGAGGCCAGAAGCTAATACAAATAAGAACCCGGACAACGCTAGAACTTAATAAATATTTCTTGGGAAATGTTTTGTTAAACAGGATAGTATCCGTTCCCACTTTCATTCATTTAGGCTTGAAGAAAGGAGGCGTTGATATTTTCGAGACAGTTTGTTTTGATTATTAGTGAGGAAGGAGGTTATTGTGAGGAGTGACTGAGCAAGGAAAGCTCCAGCCAGTGAGGGAGATAATTGGCCGCAGATCCAGGGTGACTGCCCCCTTGGCCTGGAACCCGGTTGCGGTTTCTCCGGGACAGAGAAAGTGCACCTTGAACTTGCTGCTCGTCCCCCTTTCTCTCACAGGGATAATCATCCCTCGGATAACACCAGGATAAATGTCTGTTGCTTCGTCAAAGTAGCCGATTTATTTCAGCAAAGTCAATGAGACAATTGTACCATAATCTTAAAGTAAATAAATATAATTAAAACAAGTAGAAACAATAAATAAAATACGAAAAGGACAAAAAATTCTTGAAATTATAACTAAATCAATTTTTTAAAATAGTCAGTAGGCTCAAATAAATAACTAGATGAAATCCTCCAGTTTTTGTGATTACAGGATAGAACTCTTTGGAAATTTATAACCATCTTCTACCATTGGGGCCTTTTACCAGGGAGTTTTAAGTTTGGATAGATTTTGCTGGCTCTTTTTAATAGTTTATAGAACTTGACTGTTAGTCTAGTTACTTCCTCTTTAATTTAGTACATTTTGGCCTCCCTGTGTCGAACAGTTCTGGTGGGAGTTATTTTATAAAGTCCAACTTATACATCTGTTTTGGATTTTATGGAGGATGTTTGTGTGTGTATTAGATGTTGTTCCTAAAATTTGGGAGCCTTAGATCGATATTGGTCCTTGCATTGTATTTTTATTAGTAATCTTATGACGTTTATCTCAGTGTTCGGCCCTGAGCAGGGTGTACAATAACAGTATAGATGCCATTTTCTACAGAGAAGCAGCAGCGCGACTGCGACCTTGACTGGAACTCCTATCCAGACTGTTCAAATTTTGAACTTTTCTCCATCCAGGAACGTTGAAATTAAATTTATATATTTTGTAGTTCGGAAGAAATAAATCTGTTCCTTCGTTTTAAATAAACCGGTGTATAATTTTTATAGAAATATTTTTTAAAATCATTAAAGAGGTTCTAAAAATAAAAATACTTATTGCTAATTTTTGTTTTAGTAAACTATTTCTGACAAGTTGGCTGCTTTATTCGCATATCATTCTATTGCTGAAGTTAAATTAATACACCTATAAACTTTCTACTGTATCTAGTTTGTGTGTAGAGAATCTGTGGCTCTCTGTTCTACTTATAATGACATTCTCTTCTTTATAGCCCTTAACAGTTAAATAAATATACTTTTTAAATAGTGTAAGAATTAGAGCATGAATACTGCAAAGCCGCTGATTAGACTAAGGAACAAAGAACATATTTTTTGTCGCTGAAAGTTCGATGTGATTCTGATAGTAAATTTTCTTCTTCATTCAAAAATTAAATCGGGTTTTCCTATCACGGATGGTTTCAGAAAGGTATTTAAAATATCAAATATTTCTCAATACTAAATTGTATTAAACAATGTGACTCAGATAGAAAGTAAGAAGTAACATTTTTATTCTATATTTCGCCTCTGGAGAGTTCATCAATAATCATTTAGAAAATTAGGATTCAATTTTCCTTGATACCGCTGGCTGCTGTTGATTGTTGGACCACCAATGGAGGTACTCCGTGGACGAAATATAGTAAATCGTTATTGCCTCCTTTTTGCGTCAGTCAGAATGTTTGAATATTTTGGAGTTAGAATGTAAAAAATCTTACAATGTTTAAAATTATAAATGCCAGATGTTGTAAGTGAATTTTACACGAATTGTTTATTCTTGAGTGTAACAAAACTTTCATGAATCATTTTTATTGACAGTGACCATGTGAAAAACGTAAAATACCGTTTTATTCTGTACCTGTCATCCATATTACCTTCATAATTAAAGGAAATATTTTCTCTGCAATATTTCATATAAAAAATTCTGCCATATCTTTTCGTTATTTATTAATGGACGCGGTTAGCTCGTAGCGTTAAATGAAGTTAAATCCACAAGTGGCCTTTGCAAAGCTGCGTCCGACACGAGTTGACTTTTATTAGAGGTAAGTCACGTTTTTCATAGAGCTATAGAAAAGGTCATTTAACGGGTTCTCGTACGATTTATATGTGGTGTTAAAGGAAAACACTCGTTATGTAAAATATTGTATGCTTTGTGTTAGAGGTAAAGGTTGTTTTTGTGTAGCCAACCTGTCAAACTTAACACGTTACAGAAGTGTTGGAACAAATCATTAGACCTTCAGAGGAAATTGCGCTTCACAGGTATCTGGAAATTATCTGTGTCCAACTCCAACGTCCCTGTAATTAGTGAGGATCTTTCTTCTTAGTTTCTGACAGAATTTTGTTTGCATCTCAGAAACGGAAATATTGATGTAACATGTAATACATATTATCATACTTAATTAACACCTATTGTTTCATCTTCTTTGATACCATGTCCATACCATTTCATTCGTCGTTCCTCTATTTCTTCGTATATTCTTTGTGTTATCTCTGTCTCTCTCCCTCAATCGTTGTTTCCTTGCCAATAGTCAGTTTAAGATCATATATTCGCTGCAGATTTCACTAGACATTTTTTTGGATACATTTTTAATTTTGTTCACACTCAGAATTTCCTTAATATATTTTTACAATTTTTTTCATTATGTATTCCGCACATAATTCTATTTCTTCTATAACGATTGGATTGTCTGCAAGTTAAGTACGGAAAACAATAGGGAAAAAACTTCAAAAAATGGAAAAACATTTTCACTTTTTTCACAGTATTGTTGTTATTAAAGTTTATTTAATTTAATACTTTTACCTGTGATGAATGTTACTATCATATGATTATATTTTATTTGCTTTTACAACTGAGAAATTACAAATATTATATTTTACCTGACGCGAAAAAACAACTAATTTCTGTATTAACAGTATCGACGATCCAAAGAAGTTTATTATTTCTCAGGCAGTTAATGTTTATTATTTTTTTAAAAAAATAGTGTAATATTAAACGTAAACACTAATGAACGAGATGAAATTAAACCTATGCAGTAGGAGGAATTTCAATGATGGAAACGTTTAAAAACTGGTTCCTTCAATTAAAGATGGAATTAGTGACAAAAAGTGCAAAAATTGAAGCTAATTTCAGAAAATATGGCGCTAATCTAAGAACTGAATTGAGTACAGAAATCAAAAGTTTGAAGGAGGATACGCCGCAAATAACGCGAGAATAGAAGCAGAATTAAAAAAAGCAATAGAAATATTGAAATTTTGCGTGAAGAAATTATGGATTCCAAAAGTGAAATAAAGGGGCAAGTAGCGGACGTTCAAGAAAGATTTGGAAATTTGAAAAGCAAAATACAACAAGATTTACAATTACCAAGGACGAGTTTGACGATGGAAATCCAATATAGGGGCAAGAAGTTAGAAGATTAAGTTGGTGGAAATTTCGAGTAATTACAAAATTCTATTCGTGGAACAGTCCGACAAAATAGAAAATTCCGTTCAAGGACTAAGGGAAGAATTTTCGAATAAACTTAAAGAAAAGGAGAAAACGATGAAGGATTCCATTGCAGAAATTGTAAACAAGAAAGAATCAAGAATTCGAGAACTGGCCGCAGAAAAAGACAGATTGAAGGACCAGGTCGAAAAGAGTTTGGTTACACCCATGCAACTGCTACCGTATAACCAGTCAAAATGGGAGCCGATATAACATTACAATATATTATTTTAGATCAAGAATATATGCAACCCGAATTAATATCAGGAGATCTCGATGCCCGCATGGGACACGAAAACTTTTAGAAGTTGATTGTCTCATCAGATCAATGTTAGCATTGCAATATGAGGACACCATGAGTCAACATCACAAAAGTCCATGGCGTGGATGGACCCTCTAATAAAATTAAAGTTACATGCATTCGCATACGTTAAAGACTCCCATGAATACGCATTTATCTATGGATGCAGTTGAAACTAGTTTCTGAATCAGATTAAGGGCGAGATATTAGAGTTTCCAGTGAATTGGTACAACACTTTCGCAACTAAAGGCGAGGCTCCTTTTTGTCGTTGTAATCTGACACACTGCTGGTTTGTTGTAGTCCCCTATCCTGTTGTGAATCATTTGTAAAACACGTACAATGTGCCGTAAGATTGATCGGAGATACTTTCAGTATTTGCTTGTGACATGATGACATTTGCAATTCTAATATGACAAGAGTGTGCGGGATGGTCTGGAGAACCTGCTACCTCTTGCATCATTGGACACGCCTCAGTTGGTCCTCGTAATCCAGTGGTCAGCTACAACTCGGAGAAAACTCTACAAGAAAGGAGGAAATATGTGTTGCAAGACGCAGTTAGGACGTGTCTGTCTTAATATCTCGGAACGGAAAAGGAAAGCGAATGTGTTAATCTTCAATTGGGCAAGTTGAGGCAAAACTTTCGTTTGGTGTAAGAAATTATTGCAATGCTTCTCGCGAGACAATGATCACCTGAAATTGACAGCACAGCTATTTTTCTAAAAGCTACTTCAGCTTTGTGTTTGAGCCATTTTGACCTGTAATATACATGCCCTAATACGTAATTCTTTTGGCCAGAATTTCGAGACGACTTTAACACTCATCAATTTATTTTAATAATTTTTAAAAGTGTAAATAAATGAATTAATAAAGACAAAAAATTGAAGAAATTAGGATTGCAGCCAACACAGATTTTTAAAATACATTTTCAACTTTTTAAAATTGCACTCCTGAACTAAAAATAATGTTTTGTACAGCTAAAAAAGATTTTTGTTACTGATGGTAATTTTTCTCCTGAATTCAAATATGATGTCGGCTTTTCCCAATCACGCAATTTTTCCGAGATACTGGCATGCATAATTTCAAACTCTGAAGTATTTTCTACATTCCAAACTACTCAATATTCCAACCTTCTAACTGACGTATAAAGTAGGAAATAACCATTTTCTGCTACATTTCGCGTGTGGAGCATCTCTCTTGTTAATCCAACAACAATCGTCCATAGTATTACGATTCATAAAAGTTACTATTTTTTGGGAAATCAAAAACGGAAGATTACCGAAATATTGTCAATAACCTTACAACATCTTATAAAGATTTGGAAAGCAACGGGTCCTTAAAAGAACACTTCTTTCATTCGCTCCTAGAAAATTTGGCGGTTGAGCGATGATCACGTGGAACACGTTCATCAGTTATGGAACAGAGGTGTCAAGGAAAGAGGTAATATAATATCCTACCTGATTATTATTGGACGATCAAGAGGTATCTTCCTGGACGTAATATCGTTATTTAATACTTTCTGGGAGAGTCATAATAAGGTATTTAAAAATTTTTGATATTTTAATTACTTGTTTCTGAGAAACCTTGTCTGATGGTGAAAATCCCATTTCATATTCGAAATGAAGGATAAAATGTACCATCAGAATCACATATTTACCTTTCTTAGGCAAAAATCTTTCATTTTCCTCAGTGTTATTAAGAAATGACTACGAGTTTCAGTTCACAATCCGGACTTCCCCAATCTTACATATAAATTTTGATAAAAAAAACTTTAAATTAATCTGATGCTCATTCTGGAAACATATTGTTATAACTGTGACTGTTTTATTTGTGGCTTATAGTTCTATATAATTAATTATGTGATTTTTACGATCAGTAAGATTTATTAATTAGTTAAATAACGTGGAATCAAAATCCAAAATGATCAGAAGCATAGCCTCGGCAGCTTTGATTGAATTTAGCAATCTTTGATAACAAAGACATGTATAAAATTAAAACTTAAAATTAATTGAATCTAGGGAGCTTCTTGACGTCAAGACCCGATTATGCTTGAGGAGGATTAATTTCAAAATTTTCATCACTTGTACACTGTATTTTACGGGTCTTGAATAAAGTCTATTATTTACTATAGGGGGTGACGAGGAAACAGTTACATGCTCCAACACTTTTCGGAATTCCCAAAGATCGAAATTTTACTATCATAATCCAATCTTTCCCAATAAAAATTCCATATTTGAAAAGAAATGTGTGCTTAATGGCTAAGACGTCAATCAGTCTTGCTGCACAAAGTCCAATTTCTTTTTTTACTGTTTGCGAAGTATTAAAATTGACATGTTATAAATTAAATTAATGTCTATGTTAATCTGTATAAGGATTTACTTTAAATAAATGGACTACAATTTGAATATTGTTTTATAATTGAAGTACAGTATATATATGCGTATATGCATAAATAATTACTATGCAAAATTGCGACCTGGTGTCTCTGGAGATAATTTTTCTTTTTATGTTACACGTTTTGCCTTCATATTGTGATAATACGATCCTGTCCTGATGTTTATTCAAATTCTATAGCTCACAATATCTGTAATTTTTATTTCCAAGTCTAATTTCTGTCACAATAATTTTTATCCATGAGACCGTTTTTAATATATTTTTCTCTTATGTCTTACATTCAATTATAAGCATCCGTAACATTCCAATGTTTTATTTCTAAAAATGTCCAACAAGTAACATATACGAATTTTTTACGTATTCACATTCTGTTTTTCATTCTTAAGTGTACCAGTAGTAAAAGATTTAAAATTTATTGGACGTCATGCATCGAAAGTTCAAAATCTGGCAGTCTTCTTGGTGAATAACGCTGTATTGTATAAAGAAATGTAGTGACATTGCTTCATTTTTATTTGATATTAGACATATCTGGCATTTTCACAAATTTGAAACAAATATCAAAACAACCCATGTTTTTTTTACAGAATTAAATAAATTTTACTACTACTTATACAAAGTTTCGTAAATATATTTAAACTTCTTCAGTTCAAGTTTCTCTTGATAACCTGTATGTAATACGACACAGTTTACTTCCCGTACTTTTACATCATCAAGTACAAGTAGACAGGAAGTCGGTCTTGTTTCCTACTCTCACACGACCTATGGAGTTTCTCAGTTATTAAACTCAATATAACAAAGCGTCCACATAATAAAAATGACAGCTCATGAAGAAGTTTCATCCATTTATTTTTACTTGTATTGAGACAAAACTACCATATCCTCCCTAAACTGCTTAGCATTCTCTATCCTCTGTCTACCTCTTCTGTTTTACCCCACACACTCCCCTCTAATGAAAATTTTAAAAGACCCTCGTGTCTCAAAAGATGGCCTATTAATCTATCCCTTCTCTTGGTCATAGTCCACCATTTTGTTCTCTTTTCTCCTATCCTGCTTAGAACTTCCTGATTAGTTACTCTATCCTCCCATCTGATTTTCAGCTTTCTTCTATAGCTCCACATTTCAAAAGCTTCTATTACTTTTCTTTTTGCAACACCTATCGTCCATATAACGCCACGCTTGAAGGTATGTAAATTAAAAACAACACTTTTTTAAAAAAAATATCGATTTTTTAATTTTAAAGGAAGTTTCAATGTTGAAAAATTACATACATGAATTTTGTGATTAAGAATGTGTTTTATAAAATGTAATTCTTTTTGCTGAGTTAAAAGCTCCTTTTTTATAGTTTTTTTAACAAAATTAATACACAATCATTTGTTAATGTAGTTTTTAATGTTATTCAGTCTTGTTTAAAATCTATGGGCATGAAATACATCAGTATTAAAATTTAAAGTTTTTGAAGAATAGTTATCAGAATGATTTTAATCAATCAAATACGAAAGTTCATCAATGCCTCTAGTTGTGAACTCGAGGAAGAAGTTATCGTAAATAGTCCGGATAAAGCGAAACTGTTCAATCAGGAACTTCAGCCTACGTTTCTGCTTATTAACTCTATTTGAGATCATCACACGATACATTGGCAAAATTTTTCGAATTGTTGCGAGTTATTGCAATGGCCGGTTGTGCTCTGTAACGGACCCTTGGGGAACGGCAGGCGTGTTGCAACGAGGATCTTCCTCAGCCTTGTGTATCACAACACGACCATCACGACGGAAGAATGCACACAAAAACATAGCCCTTTTTCTCCAGCAACAGGCCATTAAGCTACATTGCTGGCCGTGTACCTCCTCAGGAAATTGCCTGGCTCCATCTCCCATGCCCTAACAGGCCCTTGGGAGCAGCGACTCGTCATTCAAGCAATCACGCGTAATTATCCTCACAATAGCTTCACGTGAATCTAAATAAAATTTTAAGACGGTCCCGTAAGAAGCTTATGGATAAATATTAAAGCCAAATAGAATTGTATCATTATAGTTATGTCCATCGTCAAGTAATCGAGATCGACCACTGAAAGATAATCATGTTATATGAATTAAAATTTAGAAAGTAACTGCAATAGTCAGTAAGTCAGGAAATATTTATTTAATTAATATTTTACTGTATACCTTTATTGTGTAACGAAAAAAAACATATTCCGTCTTTGAACCTAAAAATATCCCCAAAAAAGACTGAAATGATCTGATTTATTTTCAAGTACGATACACGTTTAGAACTTCATCAGGTACGAAGAAAATATCAATAAATTTCTTGGGGCTTTTAACTACTGACAAAAAAATTGTACAAAAATTAGAAATTAAAGTAACAATATTGTATTAAAAAAATAAAATATTTCCAGTTTTTAATTATTTCCATATTTTAATAAACTGATTCAATACCGGAAATAAATTATTTTTAATTAAATAATCTCACTTTAAATTTCGTTTTTTATTATTTTTTAATATATTTATTTATATCTCCTTTGACAAAACGTTATTGACGAGGAAAATTTCTCATTTCCCTGCAATTGTCATTTAAAAGAGGGAGGTGCTGGGATCGAGTCCTGGGTCCAGTCGACGTTTTTCCATTCTTGTCGATCTTCTAAATTCAGCTGTACACTCTTTACCTGAGCTTTAATTGAAACATTTCTAGTTCCTTTGACATAATTTGTTTAATTATTTACATATTCAGTTTTTCATATTTGAATGCAGATCAGAACGTTTCTTCCCTTATTTTGGTACTTTTTAGGTGATAATAGATAAACAATAAAAAAGCCACAAATTTTTCATTCTTAGAATAAATTTATTTTCTGATGCCAATTTGAATTCTAGAAATTGTAAAAAAATCTAATATTTTACATACAAATTATTAAATACATATAATTTCCTCACAGTTTTTATAATTTTCTCATCAAATTGAAAATTAATTCTTAAAATTACCAATTACAGATGTTTTTCTAATTTCAATCTGTATAAACCGAAAAATTATTACAGGAATTGATAAATGCATAAACATAAAATTAATTACATATTAGTGAGAGGAAAGAAAATGATTTGAACGAGTTTGTGAAAGGGAAAAATTCACATAAAAATTTAGTAAAGTTCTTTAAAAAAACTTATTTGTGCCATAAATTGTAAACTATTATTATGTATCAATATGTATATTTAAATTTTTACATTGAAAACATAAATATCAAGTTGAATTGTATACGATTGTTAATTTAAAGTTAAAAGTGAATTGGTAATTGTAAATTTGTATAAGTCGCTAAGGACTGCTTTGTTGATGCGACTATAAATAAAATTCGACCAACACTCGTCACAAACTAACACGATCGTGAAAGCTAAAAAATATCTAATAAATAAATGTGACGTGAACTGTGTATTAACACATTGAAAGAGAGGATTCCGTGATGACGTTGACCCCGAGCGGGGAGAGGATTTAGGATCGGTATTAGGTGAAGTGCGAGCAAATGTTTAGACATTTGAGAATATTCTTTTTCCAAGCACTAATCGAAACGTCGATACAGGTCATATAATGTGTTTTAATTATCTTGGCGTTTGAAAAAAAATCTGATCATTATCTGATTCAGCGGAATGGCTTTGAAGGGTTGTGCTGGACACTTGATGGAGTTCGGCAACCTTCCGTGCAAGGTTGTTAGACTATATTTCTCCAAGAATGCTTGTGTATAAACAGCGAGCGGGGTACATAGCCCTCGGAGGGTACTTTGTGCGCGGGAATGTGGATCGCCCGCGGCTGCTGGCCTTGCAGCTGGCCGACGATTGGGCGCTTCTTGTCGGCCTTTTTGGTGGGCTTCGACACGCTGTCGATACCGAGTGACTCAGTGCGCCTGTCGAAAGTGACTGCCTGCCTTGCCTACCTTGCCCTTGAACCTCGCGATTTTCTCCCGCGCTTTCACTGCCTATCGGCACGTGCAATTTCCCATTCACCCTTTCGCGCCTTCGCAAGGCGTCTTATTAAGACGTGTTTCTCCGGATTCGTTCCGGCGTCGCGCCTTGTTTTCTGTGCACCAGGTAGCTCAAGCTCAAGGCCAGCGGCAAACAAAGTATTCCTTCCACTCCTGTCCGTGTTCCTATCCTACGATCTGCAATGGGCCACTTCGTAGACAATAAATATTTTTAAGCTAAAATTTTAATTCGAATATTAAGAATGTAATGAACGGATTAGATACCAACCTATTTAATATTATCAGATACAGAATCTTTATATTCCAATAAATCAATAATCTCGCATTTTGTTCAATGAACGTAATACATGTGTGATTCTACAATATTAGAAGGCCAATTTTAACAGATAGTTTACCTTGATAAATACGAAAACAATCGTTTCGCCCACCTTTACAAGTGTATGATTATACATATCCTGAATAGAGTAACCTAGCTTCCCTCGTATACACTATTTAACCAAAAGACAACATAAAGTTAATTGAGCAAAATATAATTTCTTTTGGTAAAAGCTTCAGTATCACTCTAGGCATTGATAGTATTGTTTCCATTTCAGAGATAACTCTGGAGAAATAGTTTCCCGACGTCTGTCCAGTTGAGTTATGACTGATTGAATAAATGTGTTTAGAAATACCAAAGTGCTTGTCGATGGGTAATTTGTAATTCCCCGATGTTCATTTATTTTCGTATTTAAAACCCTTTTTTTTGACCAAATACACAGTTTTGCAATACTTGCATTCAATTTTGTAAACAACCAATTGAGTAACACGCCCGCGATTTTGAACTTTTGTAAATAATGCCAACGATATATTAGCGAAGCGATTTTGTTTTGTCATTATGTAAGCCATTGTAATAAGGAAAGATTATCTTGATCCGGAGGCATTGAGATCCTGATGAGTTAATAACGAATAATGTGACAATTTCTTGAGTCTAGTGTTGATATTAATTTTGATAAATGGAAGAGAAGAGTAATAGGCTAGTGACGATGTCAAGATTTTTGGAGTGAAAAATGGAATCTGAGAGAAGTGTATCCTTGTCAAGAAGTGAAATGAATAAACTAAATATTTGTAGAGGGTCAGAATAGAAAAATATTGGTCCCGGGGCTCGAACTCAGGATCGCGCTTACTGGGCTGTGGCTCTACCACTAAGCTAGTCCGAGTCAACGTTCGGAGGGCCGATCCGGCATCCCTACATTCTCGTAGTTTTTTTTTAATATTTAGTATTTGCGCGTTTCTCTCTAATACAAAAATTAACATTCACTAATAGTTGAGCTTGAAAATTTATTAATATTTTTTAATCAGTATTTCTGACGTCGTAACTATATAGTGGTGGAAACGCAAATTAGTCTGCGCTGGCACCAAGTCCTCTGGTATACACCACAGACAAAATCTGTGTCTTAAGATATAAGAACAGTCGATTATTTTCTTCAAAGGTATCTGCAGTTTATTGAAAAAAATAATTTCGTTTCGTACTTGATCACATTTTCAGCCTATTGAAACACAATTTAATCGCATATTAACACAGAGCTTTACTTTGAAAAAAGGTTTTGAGCATTTTCGGTTTGAATGTGTCGAAGCCCACAGGCATATCTGTTACGCGAGTCACAAGCGTCACACTGATCACACCACCCACTGAGCTGAAGGTCCATCCTTGCGTCAGATCTGATTTACCCGTTGGACGTAGCTCATGGCGCACCTCGTCTGCTTAGCTTTCCACCCTGTTCGAAAGTGAAGTGGCACTCTTTATGTGGCCCACTTTTAGCAGACAGCCTGGAGCTGGGATGATTTCACCGCCGTCACGTCCGCGGAACTCGTTTATGTTTACCTTGATTTATCCTTAATTTTCTTGTCGCGACTTAATAGGCGCACCTGTTACGGCTTGCCAGCTCCGCTCCTGTTCGTGTTTCCCCCGCTTTTTCATGCAAACATTGCTCTGACCTTGCTCGCTGACTCAACTCCCACCTTTGATACGCAGCTATTAACGTGTGCTGTGAGCTGGAACCGTGGCAAGTAAACAACGGCTCCAGAGTGGCTCATCAGCTTTTGTTTTTCTGCAACCGGCGTGCAATAGAAATTCAAACCTTCCTACAATTTAGAGTTACAAGATTTTAGTGTGGAGCAGGAAGGAAATAATAATTTATGTTGCCATTTTCTGCCACCGCAAATAAATTAATTAAACGAAATAGTATATTTAGAAAACCACAAAATGAAATATGAAAATTTAATACTCTTATTTGAGAGGTTAAATTTAATGACTATAATAATTTTATATGACAATTAAAAAATTAATTGAATACTCAGTAAGTCAGAGAAAACTATACAAATTATACGACGCTTCGTCCCTGCTTTAAAAAGTCATTAGGACTACAATAATAATAACAAATTTGCTATTCATAAATATCTAAATATTATAAGAAACCATTTTTATAAAAGCATGAGGATTTTGATAATCCATTAATATCGCGCCTCAACAAACTAAAATTTGAGAGAATAAAATTGAAATTTTAATTTTTCAATTTTTTTGGAGACTTGCGTGTTTATCTAAAAATTATTTAGCTCTTGCTTGATGATTTTTGTGAAACAATATTGTTATCTCTAGATGGTCGATGGCTATCTAATATTAATAAACCCTTCTATGAATGTATTTATATAATTTTTACGAATAAATAAGGGAAAAAATAGATAATACAATTTTGAAATAAAGTAAAATATCCAAGGAATTTATGTTAAATTTGTTCCACACTTATAACTTGGTACTAAAGAAAGAATCTAACAAGAAATTAAATAATAAACTAAAAACTCCACCTTATTCACTTCACTTTAGGAATTATTTATACTGTTTTTAAAGCAACTTGTTGCAGATAAATTTCCCCCCAAACGTAGGAAAACCTTACATTTTTTGTTTTATCGATGTATCGTCTATAGTTTAATCATTAATTTATTTATACTTTACAATTAAAAGTTATAATTTTTGTAACAATTTTTTTTTGAAATGTCATTAGTTTACAAAATTATTTATGAAAAATTCGTGTAATGTATAGTTGAATTGTTTTACGAATGATGAATAGATGATGGCATTGCCGAAGATTTTTCGAGAACATAAATGGTTACAAAATTGCAACTATTTCTTTCCTGAGACTAAAATAAAATTATGGGCCAATTAAATTAATAATAGAATTGTAGTCTTAAGAAATTAAGATTTTAATCGGTTCAACCGTTTATTTATAGCAAACCAAATATATATTTCTGAACATACGCTATTTTCTCTCGGTATTATAAAACGAAGGCTTGCCCGGTGTATGGGATCTCGACGTTTCGACACGTCAAGCTGATAGCAGTGACAGACGTCGAAACTTTATTATACAATATTTTCACCATTTATAATTAAGAGAATTTCTTTTCAGAATGTCAGTCGCAGATTTATAGTGCCAAAATGCTTCTTACGGGCTTGCCCGTAAGAGTGGAAACTAGTTTCGCGAAAATCGGTTTGACCGAAAAAATTAAGAGTGACAGGTTCATTGCATCCCAAGTGGTCTAATGTTCCGTATCACTTTTGTTAAAAATTTAGCATAAATGAAGATTCATGGATGTAATAAACTTCTGATGTTAAATCATATTGCTCAATGTAATAGAAACTATAGGCTTGTGTGAGTAATAGTCCCTAATATGTTTCTCGTTAAGCGACTATTCACGGGTTAAATATCAGCGCTTCCGTTACGTATTTCATCATATAGACGACTATATTAATTACCAACCATAATTTTACATAACTTAAAGGCACAGGTTTTATTTTAAATTAAATTTTATATTCGCTATGATCCAACATAGACATTTCCACCGTGCATATGAAGTAATAAATATGTAAATGAATCAAGCAATTATTAAGACACCGCAGGCTTTCACTTTCTTAGGCAAACGTGACACTGGTGAACCCTCAAGTTTTTAAAAACATGAAATGCTCAGTACGCATCCCGAACACTACCAGAGTGTGGTGGGTTGCATAACTATTGCTTTGCTACGACTTAGAACTTCTACACCGTTTTAGACTGAATTGTTTGTGCCGGGGAACTCTTAGAAGGGATTGCTCAACCACGAAGTTGTACTTCTGATGTTGACGATAACCACACGACTAATGGACCCGCCTTAAGTTAAGATCTTTCTCGTTCAATTGTACAAAACATATTTTTGTATATTCTACCTGTTATGCATTCATATGGTTAACTGAATATCTGTCAGAACAACACCGCAATTTTATAATCTGTTATTGATCAGCTTTTTCATTTCAAGCACTACGGTGAAAATTAGGGGGAATTATTTTCTTCATTATCGTATAAACATGTGGGCACTCGTGGGCCTATTTGTCTGATTCACCTTAATATATTTTTAAATTATAATACATTTTAATTTATGGTCCTCAATGCCTGTGCTACTTATAGTGAAAGAAATATAATAATCTAAGATATTTTCTTTCTCCTGACTCCTGAATTATCGTGTAGTCTTAATTTGTTCTCTGGTTTGTTATTGTTACGAAACATACGTACTAAATAAATTACAATGTCGGTATATGTTTTATTGAAAATACTTACTTCTCTAATGTAATTTTTAACCTTGTTTTCGAAAGAAACATTTTCAATGTATTAATTTTATTCATTATTGTGTTGTGGATACAAACACGATTCACTTATTCTTTCATTCAAATTTCTAAAAATTTTATATACTATATTTATTATCCTTCAGTATTATTTCCTTCAAGTACAAATGTTGGCGGTATACTTATTTTCTCATTTCAACTTCCATCAAAAACTTCTCCTATTATCTTTCTGTTCTGAAGAATTCTTCTCGTAGTTATTCTTTGTTTACGTTCCAAACATGGCCGAAAAATATTGTATCCTCGTCTTTTACTGTACAAATAGTTACGATTTCCTTTGATTTATTTTCAACGTAGCCGTTTCTAAATATTACTTTAATTATTTTGCAAGAAGCTTCTTCGTGTCACGTACAGCGAAACAATCTCAGGATATATGCTGCATTTTATAAATATTTTCAGTAAATATTCTCTGATTTCATGTCAGTATATATATATATATATATATATATTATACAATCTGCCTGAAAGACATGTATACTATGTCTTATACGTTCAGATTGCTTTCTTATTATTCAAGGATTTTACCGGAAATTTGGACAATGACTGAAGGATATCAGTTAATAGATTGGGGTTTCACAAGAGTTCAGGAATAACATTGAAGTTTTACTATAAAATTGATTTATTTTTCATTATCTTAAATACAGGCACACTACATGTGACGTTTCAACAATGGTGAATCTGCAATGAATTCTTAATAACTTCTAAAAGTCTAAAATGAGAAACATAGTCGTCGTCCGTCGTAAAGACAGCTAGTGTAAATGGAGACAGGAGTCATTCGTCATTCGCAGGCACCCACGTTCGCACAACCACTTATTAATTTATAGTAAAGTTAAAAGGGGAGCAACGCCTCCACACAAATTCTCTCTCTCTGTGTTTGGGCTCAAGTTTCACACGAATGCAAGGTGTGAGTACAGCAGAAATAATTTAGCCTGATATGTACAGAAAGTGACCGCTATTCGTGTGGAACGAGCCAAGCTGTAAAGAGCTTGCGCCCCTTAGAGGGGCCACGCTGCCGAAAAGTTATGCCACCGGTTCCGTCTTGGTCTTCTTGTCCTCCTTCTTCACATCAGTCGGCTTCTTCTCTTTCTTCTCCTCTACGGTTTCCCTCCTCTGGCGTACGGGTTCCTCTTTGGCGGGTTCTTCCACCTTGGCAGGCTCCTTCTCGGGCTCCTCCTTCTTCGGGATCTCAGCAGGGAGGGGTTTGGCGATCTCCACAGGCTTGGGCTCCTCCACCTTCACGGGCTCGTCGACCTTGGCGGGTTCTTCCTTCTTGGGGACGAGCTCAGTCTTTACGGGTTCTTCCAACTTAACTTTGGGCTCCTCAGGCTGGACTTTGGGTTCCTCAAGTTTGACTTTGGGCTCCTCCACCTTGGGTTCGTCCAGCTTTACTTTTGGTTCTTCTGGTTGTACCTTAGGCTCTTCCACTTTAACCTCATCAGCCTTGACGGATTCAGCGGTCTTCAGAGGCTCCTCGAGCTTGACAGGCTCTTCCACCTTGGCAGGCTCCTCGACTTTCTTCACCACCGTCTCCTCGGTCTTAAGAGGGACTTCCTTGACCGGGGCCTCTTCTTCCTTCTTGATTTCTACGGGCTTCTCGGGCTCGGTGGCCTTAGGTACATCTTCTGGTTTGGGTTCCTCGGCGGCTGGTTTCTCAGGCAGTTTCTCCTCTAGTTTGGGAGTATCCTCTTTCTTCTCCTCAGCCACCACACCGGGTTTAGGGTCCGACGTCGCGGCGGGAACGGGCTCTTCCACCTTTACAGGCGCTTCCTTAACTTCTGTGGTGACGGTAGGGTAATCGGCGATTACCAAAGGCACCACAGGGCGAGGCGCTTCGTCCACGGGGAACGCCAGGGCGAAGCCCAGCACCGCCATGCTCACAAGTACGACCTTCATCCTGAAACAGACAGCGTGGTGTTAGGAATGCAAGGCCGTCAGCAGAAAGCTTCATGACGCAACAGGCCGGCGGAGAAAGCACTTTCGCTATCACTCTACAAGTACATCAGATCTCAAATATTAGTTTCGAATCCCTCATTATCAGATTTCTACGCGGGTATGGATACGCACCTGCGTATTGTAATATAACACGTCTTTGTTTCAACGGCTTTCTCTGTCATCAGATAGACACTGGTTCAAATTACATACATTGCGAGAAGAAACCCGAGAATGGTTTATAAATTTACACCTATATAGCCTTTATTACATACGATCGGAAATAATCTCAAGGTAAAATATAACTTAGGGTTTCTAAAAACATTTAATACAAATGAGTGTGGTAAATACTGTATGACAAAAATGTAAAGGTTTGAAAATTCTCGAGGAAACATGGAATAACTGTCCTTAAAGCAATAAAATATTGGTATCAAAACATATTACGTGAAAGAAAAGAATATAATTTGGAATGTCAAAGTGGGTTATATGTCACGTTTTTTATTTGTATGAGAATGTAGACACTGTTAAAGAAAGTAATACTTTGATCTGAAGTTCCTGGCGCAAAATGTGTTGACTACTCACACAAAGACTACTCTGTTCTTTCGAATAACACAAATTACTTTTTAATCAGACACATTGTAAAAAATATTTTTTTTATTAATTAATTTTATAATTATTATTTAAAATATTTTTCTCACTAGTAAGTAAAATGTGGGTTCAATTTTTTTGGTGCAAAAGAAAATTAAGTATTATTCGTATTTAAATATAGACTTAGATTTAACTATTCAAATCTTATTAGTGCAACCTAATCTTATCTAAAAATTATACTGGATTACATTATCACTGATTTTTACCACTATAAGTATCAACGAGAAGTTAACTAATTGCTACGGTTTTTAGTGTCACAAATTTAAAAAAATACAACACTGTTTCCAAAGCACCAGAAGGTTTACGTTCATTTGAAAGAAATTATATCAATCGAATTTTCGCCTTGTTCTGTTAGGATTCATAGTCGCTGTTTAGGCGTGAAAAGCCTTTCTATGGATTACTTCCTACTTAACATTTTTAGCAATTTATTGTACGTGTTCTGACAAGATATGAGGATCGCTGTCAACTGAAGTCAATCTTGGAAGTAACTTAATATTAAATTATATGAAGCTGGATATAATATTGGATAACTAAAGCTGATTATTTATAAAAAATCAAAATGCCGAGAAAAACAACAAATTGATTAGTAGAGATGGAATATCATGTAGTAGAAGAAAAATAGCGAAAGAGAATGGTAAAGGGTCTTGCGAGTTCTCACTACAACGATTCGGCGTTTTTCCTGATATCTTAAGTTCAGCCTAAGCTCGTAGGATGTTCTAATAAATTTGCAGGAGTTATACAAACAATTTCTTTTTTATATTTGCTAGTCTTTCACGGAAACTAAGTTAACATTGGAAGAGCCGAGCTGAAGCCGCGGAGACTTTAACGCGTGTATAGAACACGAGCCTTACCTGACTGTAGTTTCTGCGGGATCTCGTCTGCGAAGAACCTATTGCACTCACTGGCGAATTAGCCGGCAGCGGGCCGCGCCGTCTCTTATAAGCGTCTGGGCCGTGGAGGGGAGGTCCCCCTCTGGTCAGCGACAGGTCGAGGGCCCCCACCAGCAGGAAGTTGCGGCTTCTCCACCGACTATTAGGTCAAACCCTCGCGCTCGCAGCATCCCCTAACCGAAGCTCCGTCGCCGGAGTCCCGACGGCTAATGGGGACGCTCAGTAGCAGCTTGCCAACTCAATTATTTAGGGGACATCAATGGACTCTCCCCGCCATGCTGCTAATCAATCAAATATGACGTGCTGCGGCCTCCCGTCTTTCTCCATATTAACCGTGAAATATTATAATTACATACTGCTCACTGAAATAATTCTCAAACATTTTGAGACTCGTATATCACTCCTATCCATCTTTTCTCAAAACACTGCTACATTTTTTTTGTTTTTTCTTTTAGAATTCAGGGGGCACTAATCCGATATTTTTCAACAGCAAACATACATACTTGTTTATAAAAAACAAAAAAACCGGCATTAATATCAAAATTATTTTTATTCCTTGTTTAAACAAATACAGTAATAAAAATTTTCTTACTTGTTAAACCATACGTTAAATTATCATTTCCTTGAAGGCTAAATGTTGATTTGTATTCAAGCTACTTTTCCGCTTATATCCATTCATTATTGACCCGAAAACATAATCTTTTAACATTTTCCATAGGTTATAACCCATGAAAAAAAACTCGGCAAAATATCTTGTGCACAATAAAAACATTTAATCACTACATTTTTCTGTACATATTGCTGATTTTTTTCGAGGAGACCGTGTACCTTGAATAATTATAAATTAATCTTTGTGAACTGCCGACGAGTACTTCTTAGTCTCGGGTGGATTGATAAAATTAAAATATAAGACCAAGAAAAAATAAACTAATTTAAAGAATCTGAAATTAAAAAAAACAAATAACCACAACTGAGGCAATATTTTGGAAGACAATCATATGTACAACGCATCACACAGTTCCTTACAACGTTTCGTTCACAAATTTCTGAATTATTAGACAAATTTAAGCTAATAAAAATAAAGTTCCCTGAAATTATAAATTTAAAAGTGAGAATACTTTGATAAAATAAAAATTTTCGGTTTTGAATTGGATTGTTAAAATTTAAATAATTCTGATTTACATTTTGAATGGATACTGATGCAAAACATATGCATTTGAATCCATTCAAAATGTAACTATATTATTTCAATTTTAATAATTCAATTAATAAAAGAAAAATTATATTTTAACGAAATATTGTCATTTTAAATATATAATGTGCTGAACGCGTCTGTAGTTAACTTCAGAAGAAATTTGATTGGCGAATGAAGGACCAATCTAACATGTTAAACATATAGTGGTTTTTTTTGACATATCGACTGATTAGTTTATCACCATTTACTAAATTTAAATACAGACAAGGTTTTTATTTAGTTGAAACGACGTTTCGTCTACAATTGAGGTGGAGACTGGCGAAGGCCTTTAAAATATTGTAAATTGGTGTTATGTTTTATAAATATGGAGTATCTGTAAATGAAACGATGGTGATAATGAGGATAAAACCTGAAGAAGTTACAAATAAGTACCGAAGCGTTGTTTTCAGCTTTTTAAGTTGTTTTAAGAATAAAGTCTGAAATTGGTCAAAAATTTTATTTAATACTTGGGTAATTGGTGATCGTAGGTTTTCACGGTGAATTTGTTGAATAAAAACATCTTGGGTTTCAACCCGGGTCATATTAGAATTTAAAACCGACGTTTCGATGAATATCTCGTCCATCTTTATCAAGTAAAGGCCTCCATATATACACTCTGATCTAGGTTTTTATCTTGGCCTCGCGTGTTCTTGCGTGTCGAACGCTGATTCGGGTTGAATCTCTAGAACATTTTATTCTACTTGGGTAACGTTAAATTTTGAAATTTTAATCAAAACCATATGCCAAATGTATAAGAAACCAAAATTTGACTGCCTACTAGGGCAGCTTCAGATTTTGTATATTTTCAATTGTATACTCACAATTAAGTTTGAAGTTTTGGCTTTGATGATCAATTTGAACAATGGATTTATATTTGTGAATCTGATTCATTGCAGTAGTTTACCTGTACGTTACAAGTATACAAGGTTAGCGTTTCTGTTCCAGTAAAAAATAAATTACCAATTATATTAAAATTCTAGACGCGTGGTCAACAGGAGACATCCAAGGTCGTTATCGCTGACTCGTGTACTTTATTTAACTCACGAAGGGTTTGCATTTGGCAGTTAGCGGAGTTTGAACTCGAGATCACGACGCGACGTTGGCTCGCTGTAACGTCCGGGAATCTAATCCCGGTGGGGGCAGCGATCTTGCCAAACTCGCAGTGGGCCAGCGTGCCAAGTATATGTTCATCAACTTAAGTATTCAGACAAAAATTAATTAAAAATCCGTTCGCCAAAAATGATCAAAGCTCAAGCGAGACGGTCGAAAATAAAAATTGGATAATGCATATTTTTCAGTACTACGTAAACCTCATTAACTGTACTATGATATTCTATGGAAATAAATATTAATGTATACTAGTTATAACTTCTTAGTGATTCCAAGACAGCAATATATTTCATCCCTTTGAAATTAAACAATAGTCAGATAAAATAGGAGAATTCATGCAAAATTAATTAACAAAATTAAAATATGTAATATAAAATACTTGGATGACGTGGAATGGTTATTTTGCTTTATTTTTAATGAAGTTTCGAAGTAGATGCAATTCTGCTCATATTGCCCTTAAGACTAAGGTATTTAAAAGTATCCCGTCCCTTTTTCATGTTACCGGCAGAACTAGTTTGAGTAGTATGTAGTCAGGAATGCGCGTGTCTCGTAATATGCTCTCTGTGTGAATATTTTTCGTGATGAATCATTATAACTAATCTAGTACTCTTGCATGGCTAGGCAATTAATTCTTATGGCAGCAGTTTCCCTTATAAAAATGTAAAATGTTATTCATCCAGTAGAATACCATCATACGGCAATCTCGGTAATATGCTCATACGAGAAAAGGTGGAGGTGAGATAAACTGATAAATTAAGATTATGTGGGGCCAATAGAATTAATGAATGTATTAAATAAAATTTACAATTACACTAAACAACATTCCTTTCTTTATATTTTTGGGACCGCTTAAGATGTAAAATTACTTAATATGATAATAATTTTCCTTATTTTAACAAAATTTAATAAATTCCTTGAAGAAATTACTTAATATTTAAATGAAGTGATGTTAGAGTCCGTATCAGTTTCATAATAACATTCTCAAAATTCTCAAATGTCGGGAAAAATTTAGTTCATGTTCCATCAAATCAATTGCCGAAATTGAATTCTCACTCAAGACCTGAAGAGGTCCCAAAAATATAAACGATGAAACGTAATCTATTAAATTCTCTGTAAATTTTATTCAATACTTCTTTGATATAATTGTTTTTGACTTCTTTGTCCTCGCAAGAACTTATTAATTTATTAGACAATACTTTCGTGAAATGAAGTAAATACGATTTAGAATAATTCCTGGTTGGAATTGAACTACGTACAAAGAAATTTGATGTTATCAGTACACAACCTACAAATATTAGGAAGTAGTACGGTGGTGTTATATGTTCATGTTATTTAAATTTTCTGCGCCACTTTGGGCGCTAATTCTAGTGTTTCAGAGTTATCGAACAGTAAATGTATATTTTAAATCTTTCCCTTTTTATTATTATATTTTGCAACCAAATGCTATTTTTCCATGATAGGATTAAAAATATTACATTTTCATTATCTAACTTAATTAAAACTATAAATATTATCGAAAGTTCGGAGAACCTCTTTTCAACTTATGAAACGTTACATAAAAATGAAACGTCAAACAATAACATGTAACAACGTCTTTGGGGCTGTCATTCCGGATAAATGAATAACACAGCCAGATAAGTCAAAATTAATTTTTAGTGGAAGTAAAATTTACAAAATATCATTTCTTTCATTGGAACTCTTCAGGTGCTAGGAAATATTAAAATAAATCTAAAAATCCTAAACAAATCGATTTTATATACATGATATTAATAATACAATTTTAATGAAAATATATGGGAAGCATACTTACAAATTATTTCGTGAATTTATACAGAAAATATGGGAAATGTACGAACATTGGAGCCGATACGACTGATTTTTTTTAGAATTATTTATAGGTTTTATTTGGAATAGAAATGTTTCCAAGGTCATGGTTTGCTATTTTTTAATTATTACAATTAAAATTTAATACTAACTAAATTGAGATATTCTGCACAAGGTTTTAGTTGAGTTTTATAGTTGTATGTTTTAAGGAAGTACTCGACGCAATTTAATTTTTTTCTGTAGAAAGTGCGCCTTTGACGTTAGTCGGACATAAAAACTACAGTCCCTATGAAAAACCCTCTCGATGTTCGGAGATGTGATGCAGAAAGTAGTTATTACGGCTCAAAATTGCTCCAATTAGTACACACTAGTTTAGTGGACAGTAGACCAAACGGTTACATAAGTATTAAAGAATTGTCGTATTGCAAAGACCACATACTTTTGGTTAGTAAATAGTTAGGATTTGGCCCGCGTGCCGTTTAGTACTAACTTCTGTACCAGCCTTCTGGTTAATTTCGGTGCATTATTCCCATGTCATAATTGTAGGTATGGAATATATTGCTTGTAATTTTGGTAAACGTTAAGAAGCAGTAACCTTTTGTAGCGTCATTGATGGATCTTGGATTGCATTCGCGTCGAGAGCCATCTTTGGGATGCTGAGACTGGCGAGTGGCCATGATGATGACGGCGTTCACGTGCATTGTTCTTTCCCACGGACGCCACGGCCGCCGGAAACAGTGCGTCGGAATACGCAATGACGCGCCGGAAGTGGCCAGGAGTGTGGAAGGCTGTCCGCGGTATCTCCAGGTCGAGAATGCAAGTGCAAGGGGCCACCAAGTGGAAAATAGGCCGTGATTGAGACCATTAAGCTCAAGTTCAGCTCTAACAAGTCTCAATTCACTGCGGATTGTTATGCAATTATGTCGCCTACTGCGCCAAAATACGGGAGGTCGTTGCAGCGCGGCCAACGTCGTGGGAAGTGGGGAGAGATTCTAGCACCTTCCACGTCCCAGATCCCCGGCAATACTCTTCAGGTGACGTCGGACTGTGCAACGGCACGAACAATAAATCTGGTACAGACAGTCTGTAAATTTTTATTACAGGACGAAGAACAGTCCTTCTGAATCCCAAGACTCCCAAAAACAGTAGACTGATCATCTCATTTTCCCTAGATTCTATATCTTAGATCAAAAACAAACTGAAGCTGACCTACAATTGCTAGTTTTGCTCTAAGATTAACCGAAAAATAGAAAAAATTGTCTTCATCCTTATTACATGTATAATATAGGCAGAATAGTTTCCTGCTCATGCTTACATGGAGATAAACGTCTGTCTTATCCCAAGTCATGCTTAGTTGGTCCATATTAATAGGAGAGGCTTTGTTTCTCATACTTCATGCTGCTATGAATAGAAAATTATTCCTGTTTCAAAACTTTGGCCAATTCATTTGGTCGGTTGATTGAAAAAGTCCCTTAGACAAAACTCTGAACTGGAGGAAACACTTTACGAAAATGAGAAAGCAACTTAACGAGATTTATACTGGCTAATAGGAAATCAAATTTCTTATTTACAAAACTAATAAAACACATATGGCATAGAACTACAGGGCTGTTCCACAAAATCAAATATTGAAATCATCCAGAGATTCCAATCAAATATTCTTCGGCAATACAGTTCATCAAGTTATCAGAGAAAAAACCACCAAACACCACAAAAAAATAGAAGACCAAACGAACCCACTGTTACAGGAACTGTTAAGGTCAATAAACAATACAATATTGAAGAAGGTATGGCCCAATGGACCTAGTTTGAGGTAATTAGGATGCACCACTGGATGGATACTTTTTTTGGGGGGTAACAGGCTACATGAGGGTGATCCTGAAACAGGCAACTCCCCTTTAATAGCATAGGAAGGGAATTGAAAAGGGGGGGATGTGGAAGGTAGAGCAAGGTAGCCAAGGGTTGACTAGGGCCCCCGGGCTATGGTTTAAGGATCCTAACCGGTGTTTCACCTAAAGAGATGCAGGGAAAACCCTAGAAAACCTGCATCAGGTAGGTCGGGCATTGGGTACTATTCTCACGCCCTTCCGAATGACGGGAGACGAGTTTGCTGTGGGGACGCAGCATTCCCTTCTCCGTGTCTCCACCAGTTTCAGGAGGCAGTTGGCCGACTGATCCAATGGGATCAGCGGACAGCTCTTGCCATATGCCCAAGGTCTTTGACCCCGGTACCTCATCAGGACAAATATATTCATCGAATACCAAGTACTTGCCTGCAAGTTGGCTTAAAGAATGTACTAAAAATTCTGATTGCTAATGAAGTTACATATTTTTTAAAACAAATGCTTCCCGGTGTATTACTTTCGAATTACAGAAAAAAGGGTTTAAAAAAGCTGCACTTTGGACACCTTCCACGATATATCACAGTTCAGATCTCAGGCGCCTACACGTGGGGCATGAATTATTGACGAGGAATGTGTCAAACGCAACGGTTTTGTGCGTAACACTCACTGTGTTCACAATCCGTATTCACAGCTAATCCTCCTTTTTATAACTTGCCATAAGAACTAACAATGATATTATCAGGGAACGTTTCACGGCCGCTGAATCAATATTTCCCACCATTCTAATCTGTGTACGTTATGAGTGACTATGGAAACTTAAATTATTTACGAGTATAGAACACATCAGTTGGATGGAAATAGAAAATTAATTAGATTAATTGACGAAAATCAAGTGGCCAAGAGTATTATTTCTAACCAATTCTTTCAGTTAATGATGCTAAACTTTTCACCTCTCCATGCTTGGAAGCCATAATATGAAGAATGTTAAGTGTTATAAAATTTCTAGGAAACCATCATGATTTAATTTAATTGTAATGCAGCATGCGGGTGCCTAGGTAGCCTCCGTTTGTTGGATTTGAAGCCAACCACATGCAATCGTCGTGACGGAGGCGCCTGATGATGACGCCAGCCAGCAACGGTTGTGGTTGCAGCAGTATTTACGATTCCCTTGCCCTCAGCAAACCAGACTATTGCGGTCTCTGTGAATACTTAAAACGCCATAAAGTTTTTCTTGGGTAATACAAAGACGGTACACCGCCCTTACTCGGCTTTTACTCCTTTACTCACCAAGATACAATTATGCGGAAATGGATAAACATTTTAAAAATAGATATAGGTGTTCTTACCTAGTTTTATCTAAAACTTATGATATTTAATTCGTAATTGGCAGAGTTCAACAAATTCCGAAGTCCGTGTGCATATTAACTTTTATTTTTTAAACATCAAAATTTTTATATTCCTAATTTTTTCAATATGGTATTTATATATTATAACCTACATGTTTTTAAAGAGTCTCAAAAATATAATCAAACTCCATAACTTTTCTTTTTAAAAAAAGTATTTTTATCGATCTTGTGTCAGCTAATTAAGACATATTCATCTACATTAAAAATTAATCATTTTTAAAAATCTTTTCCGATTTATAGAATCCCGACGTAGATTGGGTTCACGTAAATAATAAAGCAGGAATGTAATTCAAGATATTTTTATTACAGTACTTGAGGATACTCTACATTCATATTTCTACTCCAGATGGATTACTTTTAGCTAAAGGGGTGTGTAAACACTCGTTTTATGTTTTCCAACAGCCTAAGTCTATCTCCTAGGTTGTGTAAATGGCGAAAAAACGTTAAAATGGTAGTGTTTTATAGAGAAACAATGGATTATATTTTATAACATAGTACCTAATGTAATCCATTTTCATTATAGTATACATGAAGAAGTCTCAAATGAGAGACGATAGTTCAATATTTAATCAAATAAAATTGGCAGAAGTTGAATCTGATTATGTTTCTGAATTTTGTTTAATAGCCTTCATCAACACTAACGGGCAGCTAGTTCGGAAATAGTTTTCCTTTGAAATTATTACTAATGTTAGAAATACTAAAAGTGTATTACGAATAGAAAAGTAGGATTTCGTAGTAATACATTTTGTAATAAAAATACGTTTGCCGAAAGATTCTCATGAGGTTAAATTTATAGAAGGATTAGGTGATTTAATATACTCTATGTTTCAACAATAAAGTATACGTACATTGAATATGTTTCGTATGGCATCATAGTTTATCCGTAACGCTTTAATTGAGCAAATATGTATTGTAAGTTCGACTGTAAGGCGTCTGCGTATTTCGTGGATGTTTACAGCAAGCTTTTATTTTGGCAAGGCCGCAGCTCAAAGACGTCTAACGAGAGCTCTACAAATATTGGCTACAATTGCTTTAAGCGGAAAGCGAGTCCTATGCTCCGAGTCTTCAGTATTGCTTTCAATATACACAGAAACCGAATAGAACGCATAATAGAAAACTTCGTTGAACGTACTGAACACTCTAGTCCAGAAGCAATTCCAAATAGGTAAATATTGAAAACTAACAGTTAATATACATTTAGCGTCTCATAATAAAATTTTAAATGATATGACCATGAATGCTTACGAAACCAACTGCGAGTTATACATTTTGCCGTGAAGCGATCATAAACAAATGATACCGTACTTTTTATGTATTCCATGAATTCAAAATTCTTTATCTTTGGTTTCGTTTTTAAGGCAAAATGAAAAGAACTATTTCTGCACGAACGAAGTCGCGGGCATAGCTCGTAGATAATAATATTAGTTGAAAAATCAAGGGTGAGGACGAAATCTTTTTGAAACTGTACATAGTGAAGTAGGTAATTCCATATAGGACAGGAAACACCTAAAATTGAACCACAAGTTTCCATTTCGTTACATCCGCTCCACGCCACTTGTCCCTGTGGTGGGTCCATACCAGGTTCATGAGTTCAAATAATCAAGGGATAAAATCTTCCTACTGTCTGTGTTGCTCTGTGGCTGAACCTTTGGTTTTTATTTTTTTTACAACGTTTGCATTTCCTTTGTTTACATTACTTTAATGCTTCATTGTTTTTCTTGAAAAAAGAATTAACTAAGCCGGGGGGTTATTTAGTTTACATTTTTCTCGACAAGTTTGTATTACTTGTTCTTCATCAAGCAGCTCACAGGGAAATTGGATTGATTTTAAACCAGGAATTACAGTAGCGGTAGCAATTACATCGTTTACGTCTTAAAGTAAGTAATAGCCAAATGTACAATTTACATTACGTTCACAATAATTAATAAAAACAATAGAAACTTTCCAAATAAAAACTAATAATCTATAAATCAACCTTTAAGTAACGCTATTATAATTCAAGTAAATTTTAAATAAGGCCAAAAGTAGTCAAAAAATTAGTGAAACATTTCAAATTATAATTTGAAATCAACTTTATGTTTCGGTCCTGACCTGGACCCTCTTCAGGTTGATTTAGTTCAATGGTTGACTAGTGCCCCTCGTGATGTAATTTAAGGAACCTACCCGATGTTTCACCTAAAGGTGATGCAGCGAAAACCCTATAAAACCTGCATCAGGTACGCCGGGCTATTGGTTACTAATCCTACGCCCTTCTGATGACGGGAGACTGGATTGCTGTGGGAACGCATCAAACTCGAACCCTTGCCTCAACCAAATTTGACGGGGCAGTTGGCCGACTGATCCAGCGGGATCAGCGAACAACTCTTGCCGTATGCCAAAGGGCTTTGACCCCCACACATACACCGCTGAAACTACTCAATGTGGTATCAGCTTTAAGGAGTCTTGATTTAAATACCTCGACCTTGGGGCCAAGGGGAAGGAGAGGATAAACCCAGGAAGGAGGAACTCAGCCCTGACGGACTTCCCAGAACTCCATCTGGTTATTTTCCATTCCCTATCTCTTTTCTTATTGTAGCCTTTCGTAAGTTGTTTTAAATTAAATTATTTTCTTCGCCGATTGCAATCATAGCATGACGTGATATGTAGAACAAGAAAAACATTTTTCTCAGAGTAGTTCCTCGAACGGTATCGACGCACATCATTCTTTAACACTGTCCAACTATCGTTTTTTTTCTTTGGTCATTTGACATCAGTAACTATTTAAGTGACGTTCAGTTTTTTTACGTGAAAAGTCATATTCAATTTTAATGTTTACCTTGCTAAATTTCAATTCTTTTCCACATTAGTTATTATTTTGTTTTGAGATCTGTATGTTCGTTACATGCTACGCAGACTCCCGCTCCTTCGGGTCCTGTCTTTTGACAAAATTTTCGAGGAAGTTGTGCGTTTAGTGAGTGTGTGAGGTCGTTCACGTGTTCTGGGAGTCTGACTTAGCGAAGCACCGCTAACGCCGTCCGCACACAGAGCTGTTAGCCTTCAGGCTAATGAATATGATTATAGCGATAGTGAATACGGCTCTACAACAAAGGACTTATGTAACTTCTTCCTCCGCCGCGCGAATCTAGTCTCTTATAAGATGCCGCTTCTTTCCTGTCAAGCCGTATACAAAAAACACTAAATTAATAAAATTACCCTTCTGGTTGCAATATAGTATCCATTTAGTCGTTTTACATAGTCTTTGTCTCCAATAGAAGATATGGGCCGTACAGGCAGCGCGTATTGTGTATTTTATCAAGAATATGTTTAACTAGCTGATTGTCCGGCGATGCCCAGGAATTCATTTATATAAGCCTATTACAGTATTTAAATCTCTTTGTCAACACTGAATTCAACCATCAGCCAGACGAAAAATTTTCGAATATTTTCACGCCCCCTACTTTATTAGAGTTGAATTTTATCATAACCACCGCCATGACTCAATTGATATTTCAAATGCGGCCAGAAATATATTTCTACCTTAAACAAGCGTACATCGTTCGCGATAAAAAAGAAAACATTCGTTGTATTTAAGACTAATTATGCCAGCGACTTCGTTATCGCGAAAATAGCTCTTTCCATTTTTGCCCTAAAAACGAAACAACAGGTTTAGAATTTTGATAAAATTGAATTCGGTATCATTTATTTATAATCTCTTCAGGGCAAACCTTATAACTCGCAGTTGGTTTTGACCAGGTACCGCTTTCAATTATATTTATGACGACAACATACTTGATTTAGCATAAAATAATGTGTACAGGCATAAAAATATATCTACGAAAAATAAAATTGAGTGCCTGCGGAATCTGCACTGCGACTTGTACGACATTTTTCATATTTATTAACTAATAAAAACGTTTCATTATTTTTGATTTTATAGCGTGTAACAGTTTTTGAGTCATTATAATTTTTATTTTTCACGAATGTATCACTGAATCAGCAGCTCGACTCCGTCTCGGGTGCAAGAGTCGTATTTATTTTTCCTTTTGATTATGACTCATACAAAATTTTGATTTATTAATAACCAATTAAAAAGTATCCTGACTTAAATATGATGTTGGTTAAACTTTAGCTTAACAGAAAATTAATTATTACATTTGACAGCTACGTGATGGGATGATCTATCAATTTTTAAGTTCTGTATGTTTTTAGGGTACAACTCTTTTTGGTCTGAAAAGGGGATACTAGGATCCTAAATCTTCAAAAGATCGGCTAAAACCTTCTCTGGGCTAAGCATTCAAATTTCACGGTAGTTGGATTATGGTATAGAAACGCCTAAGGGTAAACCTTGCAACCCCCAATGTGTTAAAATAGGTCGGGTACATGAACTCAGTAGCGGGCTGCTTACTTTTCCTTTTATTTATGTAGAAGAGAACGTGAAGCCATACTAATCGTGATCCCGGCCCGTTATGCGTCACGGTTTAACTTCAGTGGTCATAGACCATCTTGTTGATACACGTTGGCTGCTCTGTGACTTGGTATAATAACGATTACTCCAATTTCTTCAAGGAATTTATTTTACTAATTATTTGTTTTAAGACTGATAGTTAAATTATCATCATTATTACACCAATTTAAACCGGATTTGGGGATAATATTATCACCAGAACCTGTATCATAAGAATATAATGCTTTTCAAATTATTGTAGCTTGGTCATATATTATTGTCATCGCAGCTGAATTAAGGACTTGTTAAAAATAGTATGTACAAGCATGCAATGTAATATAAAATGCGAATCAGGAGAAGATGAGTTTGGTTTAATGGAAGAATGTAGGGACAAGAGAAGCAGTATTGACTCTGCGTCTAATTTTAGATGACAGGATAATAAAAGATCAGGCCTACGGACGTGGCATTTGTATATTTAGAAAAAAACCTTTAATATTGTAAACTGTAACGAAATATAAAGGATTTTGAAGATGACAGGAATTCAAAAACGAGAAAGAAGAGTCATCAATAACCTGTACAGAAGGCAGTCAGCTGTAATTAAAATTGAATGGTCGAGGGGAGGGAGAGGGGAAGCAGAAGTCAAGATAGGAGTAAGACAAGGGTGAGGAAAAAAGTTAAAAATTAATGTGATAAGGAAATATCAAAAAGCAAGGAGAAGAAATAAAAAAACAAGGTTTGCTTATTATATTATGGTATTAGGAAAGTTAGAAGAAGACTGGAAAAACAATAAATGAAAGTGATCCTGGAAGAAGGGTACAAAGTAAGGATTAAAAGAGTGAAAACCAAGGTAATGTAATGTAGTATGGGAAACACTGGAATAACAAAGGGTGTTAGATTGGGAAGGGATATATTTAAGGAGGTTAAGGAATTCTGCTACTTGGGCAGCATAATAACTAGGGATGGGAGAAGCATAGTAGAAATAACGAGTAGGACAGCACAAGCAAGGAAGGCTTTCGCAAAAAAAGGGAAATTACTTATGGTTAATTTGTGTGAATATCAGGAAATAATTGCAAAAATGATCGTATGGAGTGTATGGGTACGAAACGTGGGTGGTCAGAGTTACAGAAAGGAAAAGAATACTTTGGAATGTATTGCTATAAGAGAATGCTGAAAATCTGATGGGTGAATAGAATCTCTAACGAGGAAGGTCTAAACAGAATATGGCAAGAGCGAAAAATATGGAGGACTTTGACCAAGAGAAGGAATAAATTAATAGGCCACGTTTTGAGTCATGGCTGTTATAAAATTAGCATCAGAGGGAGGTGTGATCGTGTGAGTTGGGGAATTACAGAAGTGTGGCTCATAATCCTTTGGCCATAGTCATGTAGGCTTTATTAATCTCGTGAACCCAAATCGGGATTATCAGCGTAGAATGGCGAATGAGGTTGTAGAAGCAGTACCAGGAACAGATTAGCCCAGGATAGTGCGAGTCCGTTATCCGGGACTTCCCCGAGTTGGCAAGTGGGGCGGCTGTAAAGAGCCCGGGGCCGCCATATAAACACCGGGGTTTTTGTCTGCGGATGAACTTCTCGAGGGTCGTTTACCCATCATAACGGAAGAAATATACGTCTGAACAGTAGCTACCGTTTATGGCTACAAGTTACCACCCTTTTATATCACGGCATCAGCACTGCCCATTTATTTGGAATCCGCTCCAAAAGTAAATTTCCTTCTTAATAGATCACAAAATTTGGAAGAGGAAGAACAAAATGGTGTTCCTTTCCAAATACTGCCTGGGTATTCATTCGACATCCATGAAATTACCCACATATTCACAACCAAACGTCTTCAGCAGCAAGAAAGTATGCTTTTTCGGACCCACGTTTATTGAACTTTTTACCTTTTTTGATAGTTGCTATCACCACTCATAATATTCTACACATTTATAAGTGTCTGTATTACTGAGGACGAACAACTTTATTGCGTGATCTCAGATCTAATGAAATTGAGAGAAGAACTCAACGTTGGACTTGAGTCTTTGCCATGATCTTCAGTTATCTCCACAGACAGGGTACTCTGGTCAAAAACTAAGGCTTTTGGGGATACTGCGACGATAAAACAATTCATTTATTACAAGTGCTACCGAAAATGTTATTCACATTATAGACGAAAATTATTTCTCCTTTTTCCGCGCCATTGTCAAAAGTCAGGATGATTTCAGATAGACGGTTGTTGAAAGAAACCAATAAATTTTTTAGTTTATATGAAAAGCGTAGCAATCAAAAGAGCGATTCTTTTTGATGAGTCATTCGGAGTCCAAGAACTTATTGCTAGGAGTCGTCGATTCTTCGGCTCCGAATCGCACCCCTCTCTATTCTCAAGATTGAACATTAATAACTTGAGTAAGTAAAAAAATGGGAAGGGAGTGTGCGAATAAACATAAATTTAATTATAAGGAGTTTATTGATGAAAAGAAATTCGAATATATTTATAAAATTATTTAATAAACGATGAAGAGAATACCAAGTCGAAATTATGTTTCTGTCTTGATTCCTTCAGCAATAATTAAGACTTAACTATACTCCTGCTAAAGGAGCTACGCCTATCACTTCATTATTTATTACCAGTATTTTGTTAATTAATTCTTGGTCAGTGCTGCTTATAACTTTTTCGTCTCAGAGCCAGAGTCGAAAAATCCTTCAGATTATTTTAGAGAACGGTTCTTTTATAAGAATCAACTCTTGGAACCGAATCTCGTTTTTTTTCTTATTTATAGACGCACCAATTGCTAGGTTATTAGGGACTGTGCAGAATTTAGTGTATTATATTTTGTAATAAATATAATAACAACCTATTTTGGTTTATTTTTACCACTAAAACCAATATTTTTTTAAAATTTCCGTTTATAGTCGCATCAATTGCAAAGTCCTTAGCGACTGGGCACTTATATCCATGTAGGGGTATCATAACGTGGTTTCTCAAACAACACAGACGTCTAAGCCCATTGCCAGAATTCGAACCCGGGACCTCTGTGTGCGAGGCGGCGACGCTAACCACTACACCACAGGGAAATCGGCACGGCTCTTTTTCCCACCTCTTATACTGGGAAATGCTATTTTTTGTAATGGAGCTCTGCCACAGCTTTCCGCGCAAATGGTCAAAGCACCAATCAGAAGTCGGTGTCAGTTTTGAAGTCTGCTCAACTTTTGTCACATTTTCTAAATATAAGTCAATTAAAATTATTCATAGTCATGAAAAAATTTTAATGTCATATATAGATTTGACATACCTGTTTTATTTTTTAAGTTACGTTAATTTGGTAATGGTTAAGGTGGTAGTCCACAGAATCGTATAAGCCTTTCAATTAAAATACTGTCATTACATTAATAATCTAATTGAATTTTTTAAAGCGTGAACAATTTTTACTATTGTATTTCATATGAATATAAACAAAAATAGAATCGAAAGTTTCCGTTTTTGGAAAATCTCTAGGAAATGCCGAAATAGAATTCGGCTAGGCCGGTTCATTTTCACCTTGAACAAGAGCTGATTGATAATAGATCGCCAACCCAATTTTGTGTCAGTTTTAATCTTTAAAAATGGTTAATTCGACCGTATTTATTTTAAATTCCTCTGTTTTGTTTGAGTTAGGAGACTTGACGTGTTGATCAGGAATAAGGTGGCGCCATGCCGAAGCAAGTAAGAGCTCTCATTAAGGAGAAAAACCTGTTCGAATCCCAGTTCGTCAATCCTGATTTGTATTTCTCAGAATTGTTGTCGCAATGTAAGGTCACTGTCTCTCCACTTCGCCGGCGTTTTATAATAGTAAACTTCAAATCCTTAGCACCGATTTGTGATCATTCAACGAATACCCTTATGCTGAACACTGAGAACACTTCAGGGCCATCAACTCAGTCTTCAGTAATACGATCCATATCAAATAAACCTTGATATTGATGTCTCGTCTAGTTACTAATTTGCGGTCAATTGAAAAACCTAAAATTTCGAATCCAGATCAATTCTTTAGGTGATTAGAAACATCAAGGAAAAATGTAACCTAATTTTTACGGTGTTAAAACATTAACCTCGGAAGATATCTTTCGATGGAAGAGAATGTTAGTGCAAAAGACAGGAATTATTTTCTTAATTGCGGAAAAGGTTATAAAATAAGGAATCGTAGTATCATTTGTTCCGACATGACGGAACCGACTTGAGCGGAAATATTGCTGCAAATATTCTTTTAGGATACCCTCGTAGAATTCCTTCATAAGAATAAATGACTTCCGACAGTCCCAACAGAACAGCATTCCAAAAGCTGCGCTCCAGAAGCGATTCCAACAATGATCAGATCTCTGGGAAATCAGGTTTGATTGTCAAGATCGATGTAAACTAAAAATATTTTATCAAAATATTCAATATGCGAAACTCGGAGATTCTAAGAAATTTCATTTAGGCCTCCCAGATTTGATAAGACAGTTATTGTCCGCTGATTGCGTTGCTGGTGGACTTGGCTGATGGTGGGCAAACTCCCACGTTTGGCGGAAGGCGTCTGCATCCGTTGCGATCTTTATGGCTTGTCTCCGGGTCTGGTCTTCCACATCCGGCACACAGGAAAGCTTTTAGGAATCTTCAGACAGATAGTAGAGGATTGACTTCTTCATTTTACAACGTGATCATTCTGTGCGATAAATTTTGACGCTTTCTAGGACTTATGATATTATTCGTGTTGCTTTGGAAAGAATGTCGTTTGGATGCTACTTCAAGAAAATATTGAGTTGGGAAGAGTTAACGTTTAGTCCATGGTACCCATTCCGTCTCTTAATCGCCACTGTCCCAGGCAGTTTTGGTTCAGTTATTAGTGTCATAGTTTGAGCAGAAATGCGGATTCAAGTTGTAATATATTTATTCAGATGAAAATCACAAAATTCACATTTATAGATATCACATATGGAAACTTTAACTTGCAAAATACATTTATTCGTGCAAAATACTTCTACTCTAATCTTAGTAAAATTATATCCTACTCAAATCACTAGTTCCGCTTATTGGGTTCATACAAAGGCAATATTGTATGTTATAATTACATAAGTCATTATGATGAAAGCAAATCATATAGTTACACATATTCCTAAAAACCCGAGGAAAACACTACGAGGGTGAGAAAACCCTAGCACAAACGTGGCAGGTATTAAAGGGGAGGAAAATACCCAACGTTACCGACATACGGGGAAAACCGACATATTTAATTCAGCGCAATATATCCCCTACTATCTTACAGACTACTACGCTCCCATTTGATCAATTCTATTCTCCGATACAAACAGCAGGAACACATGATGATAAAAGACTCTATGAATTATTTTGTGTAAGCAGTCTTGACTTCAAGTGGGAAAAGTGGCAGAATTCGCCATCGATACGTCGTGGCTTAATTAAACCCGAGTGGAAAAGCAACAACTGTTTATCCGGAATGTACACCGGGAAAATCTTCAATCTTTGATGAATTATTTTATTTAGAATCTCCTTTTAACTTGACATATATTCACGAGACCACGGAATATTTCAAACGCAACTTTTAGCCTGTTATATCCTGCAATACAAACTCAAGGCTGCAAAAAAGAACCATAGGATAGATTAGTTGTTAATGCAGAGACAGGGATAATAAATGAGAACTCTTGAGAATCTTCATTTTTGTGTTGTTTTTTAAATTGTGTGTATTTAATGATAGTTTACTATGAAACCGTTATTCAATAAATATAATTTAATTAGACTTAAATTGTCAATGTGTGAAGCCTCACGAAATATTTTCAAGTGAGATATTTTAAGAATTAACGACATTACAGTTAATTAATAATTTATGTATTGAAGTTTCTGCGGATTCCGTTATCATTTTAAATATATTTTATACAGTGAACTTTATACTTTAAGCTTAAAATATTCTGCGCACGCAAGAGTTTAAATTTCATGCTACGCAACGCGTTTTAAATCAATTGAAAGGACGATTTGTGATTGCCGTGGCAAGATTTGAAAGAAGTAAGAAAGGGAATTTTATTTTCCTTGAGGTACAGGGAGGATTTTTACGACGTTTATTCTTGACTCCTTTAGCATGCCGATAGATATTTTCACTCTCAGTGCACCAGGATATTTAAAAAAAATTTAAAGTATCGTGCTTATGTGCCAGCAAATTTTTGACTGTATTTAAAGTACTAGGAGCCATCATGCCGTCAAAATAGGAAGGCGTGATGAGGTAAAAATTTCCATCGATGCTGGTTAAATCACATTTTTGACGAACAGATTAGTATCGAATTAAAAACTCTGCCGGGTTAACAAAAATACTATTTTTTTATTAATTTTTTCGATTTGAGAAACATTCATCTGGTAAAATTAAAAATCTATTGATATGTAAATGCATCGAGACGAATATGTCAATAAAAATAAACTCAATTCCTTAAAAAGGGACAAATTTCTATGGGAATGAAAGGCTGTTCGATCACTGATCTCAACAAACATTTAAAATGGTTTATTATGCAAGTTAGTGCAAGGGACTTGTATGCAGTAATTTACGGAGGATGCTGACCGGTCTTCTCGTCTACGCTATTTTTAGCTTGTATGGTAATTACTCTTTACACTATTAGTCACCGACTACATTACGCAAGCAAATTTGCTGTAATTGCCGCATTTGTTTTAATATTTATTAATCCATTTGGATCGTTTGCAAACGTAGTGTTTTCAAAACTTCGTTTATTTAATTAAAAGTCGAAAGAGTAATGAAACGTGTATTTCACAGATTGTAAGGTGGTAAACCTGAATAAGGTGCCAATATGCGCCGAAACGTTGTTTGAATAAAAAATATGTCGGAAAAAGAGCGGTCGGAAATTATTTGATTTTTGACTTTTAATATCAGACGTTAATTGATTTAATATTCATAAAATTTTGGTACATAATTTTTTTCCCTGACACGATTTTTCTGTTCTGGGGTGTATATTAGCAGGGGTAAAAATATTGAAATTGTTTTAGTGTGTTTTTTTCTTTTTTTAACGACTTTGCCTGTTCATTTGTTAAATATTTCTGCTGCAGAGTGGAACCTAGAAATGTATTTTCGCTTGGTGTAATAGGTGCACCCTGCTGCTTGCAAGAGTGTTTAGGGTGGTAAGGGCGCGTGGGAGGCTGTTGACCCCGGGTCACGGCCGCGGTTACGAAATGGCAGACCGTTGAGTCCACGTGCAGAGGAATCGCAGTGCGGTGCTATTCTGGGAGCCGGAGAGACGGCATTCCTGCGCCGTTCCGTTCCGCTAGCGGTCACCTGAGTTCACGCAGCTTCCGTCTCAGTCTCACTCTTCCCTCCACTTCCATGCAGGCTCCTACCCTCACATTCTCTCCTCTCCTATTTCACCGCAACGCTTTGCAACTCAACAGTTCCGGATCTTCATAAACAGTAACTATTTTTTTTAATTCATTGAATAAAAGCTCAAAATAATCAATACAATATTAATTTCTAATTTAGAAATACACTAGTTGAAGTACCCGGCGTACATGTAAATAATCTAGAAGTTTCTTACAGTACTTGAAGGTCCACTACATTCATAGTTCTACTAGAGGGCCGCGTAAACACTCGTTTTATTTTTTTCAAGCTCCTCAATCTATTTCACCTATGTTCAATCACAGGTTGCGTAAATGGCGCAAAATGGTACGATGTTTTTCAGAAAGGTGTCATTTTACCCCATTTCTGGTGATGTGAACCAAAATGGTAAAGATTCGAATTTCCAATCAACTACGTGCCCCGAGGACTTTTATAAAATACTCAGTTTTCGAAATACAGGAAGGGTTCCAATATTGAGTTTTTATATTGTGTTGTAGCTCAAGTTTTGTTAAAAGTAACCCAGTATACGGCTAATAAAAAATTACTATAGAAAAATAAAAATCCATTAAATTTACATTTATTAATTTACAATAATTTAATCAATTTTTATTTACGAAACCTTCTTTTTTATGATTAACAACAAGTACTTTGTACAGTATTTATAAACATTATTATTCTTACCAATTAACACTTAAACGCATGGGATCTATTCTCGGGTAGACTTTTCCGTCCTCATAGAGACAGAGTTAAAGACACAAATCATACGCGGAGAATCAAATTTCCAATGGACCATGTGTCCTCAGAATGTTCTAAAATCCTCAGCTTTAGAACTAAAGGAGCCTAAAGTTGGAGGGTTTCCAAAATTGTTTTTTTATTGTATTACAGTTGGGGGAAGGGGGGGTTGGTCCACCTTGGAAATAAGGATATCTACTGATAGGTCTCCGTGAGACAAAGAGAATAAGCCCATAGTAGTTTCTTCAAGTTGAGTACGGACTTTGATAGAAGCCGAAAACCACCAAAAAACAACTACAAAACCTGGGCTTTGCTAGAGTCGGAAAACCGCCGAATAAACATATTCAGAACGGAGTTTTTTTCACATATATACAGAATGGCAATTATTAAAGTGAATTTAATTTAATATTTTTACCTATGATGAATGTCACTATCAAACACAATATTGTATGTAAACATTAAAATTTGCCGGATGCGAAAAATAATACACGTAAATATCGTTATGGACGATTCAAAGAAGTTTATTTCTCAGGGAGTTAGTTCTCTGCCAACGATAGGTTAGTTACGGCGCGGAATGTTTATAATTTAAAAAATACATTAGTATTAAAGATCAAGAATATAGACAACCCGCATGAATTTTTAGAGATCTCAATACGCAAATTGGACACGAAACCTTTTACGAATTTTTTTTCCCACTTTTACACACTTCAAAATATTAAAAAATTTAAAGATCATGGGCAGCTTGGGGTCTTTGTGGAACACGTATGCCAAATTTGGTCAAATTCTGACTAGTTGTTTGGACGCCTATAGCTGGTCCATAGTTACTGTCAAAGGGTTTTTAGATATATAGATATTTCGCAGCGTCTAGGTATGTTGTTCATCCTTTTTTGTGTCCAAAGAGGAGAAAGGAATATTGGACTGTATGAAGGAGTTTTCTATATTCCTCCAATTTTTGTTATCTATTAACAGTCAGCTTTTGGATGAGATGAAACGTGATTCTCGACCCAATGGGCACTTTCTAACTAGACCCATAATGTGAGTTTTTTCAATTTTCAGCAACTTTTAAAAATTTAAACAACATATGCATTATGTGAATTCAAGTTATTTTAGTTAATTTATATATATATATATATATATATATATGGCAATTCCATAAACGTTTGAAGTAATAAAAATGTATTTTATAATTACTTGGTCAGCATAATAACTAGGGATGCTAGGAGTATAGTATACATAAAGAGTGCCTTTGAAATATGGTGCCATAGGAGAATGCTGAAAATCAGAATGGTGGATAGAATCACTAACGAGGAAGTTATAAACAGAATAGGGGAAGAACGAACAATATGGTGGACGTTAGCTAAAAGTAGGGATAGATTAATAGGCCATGTTTTGAGGCATGAGGGTCTTGTAAAATTAGCATTACAGGGAAGTGTGTGGAGTAAGAACAGAAGAGGGAGGCCAAGGATGAAATACGGTAAGTAAATTAGAATAAGAAGAGGCTTGCGCAAGATAGGTTATCATGGAGGGTTGCATTAGACCAGTCTTAGGACTGAAGACCACAACAACAACAAATAATTGCTACTTACGCCGATAACTTTTAATATAGAAATTTATAATGCAAGTAGATTCACTAGATGTCATTAATTAGTTATTAAAATATTTGAGATTCAGTCTTTGCGAAAATGTTAAAAATTGTACCTAAACGTTTAACGTCGACTTGCAATCCTTGGTTTCTGCCTCAGATTTTCAGCATTACAGGCGGTCGTTGCAAGAACGCATACATTTTTTACGACTCGTTGAATGAGGCAGATGTGAGAAAACTGTTGAGTGAAAGATACACAGCGTGCCAATATTTATGCCCTACTGTTTGCATCCGTTTCCGCAATACACCTCGCCACTGTATAGTCTTGCATTTTGATGTTTCTTGACGTACCGGACGTAAGTGACACGTAACATCGACTGTGGCTTCAAGTCATGTAATCATTTTAAATACTAGACAGATGTATTATTCATCCTATCTAAATAACTCCCAGTGTTTTAAGTTGGACATTTTTTTCTTTCGTGGTGCACTTATATCATACTAAAGGACTGGATACAGTTATAAAAGGATTTCAATGGGAATGTTAGACTATTGCCTGGTCACGTCTCCCTGTAATTCAATAATGTTTCTATAAAATGCAAAATATAATATGAACTTAGTAATTTCTTAAACGAGTTTTCATATTGGAGGGCGTATTTCTATCCACTCTTCCCAGAAGACAAAAAGAGGCATTTTACTGCTCGAAAAATTGTGTTTTTCAACATCACCAACCCAGGATCAATGTAATATGTTTTTCATTCTCCTACTCTCTTATTTTATTTTGCTACAGGCAACAATAGAACACCGCTTAATATTTTAAATAATGACTCATTCGTATTACGCATCTTCTCCCACCATATACTCACTAACTTATATTTATTTGGGACGAAGTCATTGCAATATGTAACAAAACAAATTTTTGAGAATTTTGTAATATTTTCAACTTGTACTTTTTCATTAGTACCAAATAATTAAAATTTTGGATCTCATCATCTTCTCAATAAACGTTAAGAAAACTTAAGCCGAAACCAAAAAATTTTGAATTACAAATAATATGTAATAATATACGTACCACAATTTGTACATTACATGCTTTAATTACTTTACATATAAATTAATAACTAGTCAAACATCAATGCCGTATATGAATAATCTATTTATACATACCTTCTTTATCGTATTAAACAAGTAGTGCCACACCAACTCGATCTAAATTGTCAATAACACAGTTCCGTGTAATGGTGTTATGAATATTTGGGTACCGAGTATGGGGAAAATGCAAAAAAATCCACCGCGTAAGATTGTGGGTGAAATCCAGATTGCCTAGATCTAGGCGCACGACAATAGAATATATTGTTATCGTATTTTTTCTTCCATTACAATTTATTCCAAAACCTCGATTTATCTAAAAACTATCAAATACGACGAAATTAATTTAAGAAACTCTTAGTAACAAAATTACTCAGCGTGTGAATCATAGAACTTATAAATGGCTAGATTTTGACCTCACGGAGCCTGTCAAACGAGATAATTAAATTGTTGTTTTGCGTTAAATAATGCTAAAGTTGAACTAAATTTTTTTTAAGTAATGATAATTTTTAATAAGTTAATAATAATGCAAAACGTTCTATGAGTCGTAATGCTAATGATTGTTTAATACGACTGAGGCGGATGTTTCTTTAACTAAGTCGAGTTGCTCATTCGATGCGACATTTGCTAAATCCGAAAAGTACCATGACTCTAATAATACTATTTTTAAGCTATGCAATGAAACATTTTTATTATTTTATGAATATGAAAAGTGTTTTATAAGTCACAGTGTTGATTGATTCACACTGTCACATTTATATTTCGTAGATATGTATTTGTATCTATCCACATTATTTCATGGTAATCATACCGTAAAGATGGTTCAAGTATCTTCTCCTTATAAATAAAATTGACTGTTTTAATGTCTGTATCTGCAGCACGACAAAACTAAATAATATCGAACAAATTTTGTACACCTGTCCCTTACGACCCGGAAGCAAGCAAGGCTGTAGGGGTAATAGACTTTTTTAAATTGATAATAACTTAGTTGACCTGTTTTCTAGTTTCCATAACAGATCGTTTCTAACAATATTTTTCTATTGTTGATACATTAAAGATTTTTTTACATATATTTATACATTATAATAATAATAATAAATATATATGTATATTTACAATTGGTTTTAGCGTGAAGGGTATTTTTGTGATTTATATTCACATTGTGCCAGAGTCATCTGTTTAACTGAATTTTTTATTATTATTTCTTATTTTATTATTTTCGTGGAGAGACTGAAGGAACCATTCTTAATTTACTTGTCTCCTCATCTTTCTTACGAAGGTTGGGAGCCAAAACCGTCCTAAATACATTCCATCCTTCCTGCCTTTCCACTTTTATACATTTTGACTGTCGAAAAAACTCCGGTTTACCGGTTACGACCCATGTTTCCGGATCTCCCTGAAGCGTTGGTTGAGTAGTTGTAGGTTCAAAATTATACTGAGCTTTATACTCCAATTATTTATGACTTTATTATTATTGTCACTGTTATAAAATGTTAATTTTATTTCTGATACTATGGTTTTTGCATAATTTGTATTAGCAGAGTTATGTAATTTGTTTATGATAATTATTTGATTAATCTTACTATTGCTATAATTTATGTTCTACTTCATGTTATGATTCCTATATTTTGGTCTTTATACTCATCCGGTTCCAAGATTTGAGAGTCCGGTCCGATGATGAGTAGATTGTGTCTAATAATGTAGTAATTTATGCATAATTGTTTTTTATTATTCATATTTATTGCTTTGAAATACTGTATGTTTTTAGAGTCCTGTTTTTGTCAGTTCTGTAGCGGATATCTGATTTGTCAAATATTTTAGAGCAACCACGGTTAGGTGTGGGTTTCTTATTATTTTCCATAGTCTATCTTTTCTTAAGGTTTCTCTTATTGTCTTGTCTACCTCATAATTGGTGTATTCCAGTACGGTGTTTTCCGGACATAGATTGTCTGGTCTGCTATTTATTCTTCCCAGATATTGTCCGTATGGACCATGACCGGTAAGAAAATGTGGATGCCTTTGATTGGGTTGAGGTGTCTTAGCTGTAATCTTTCTCTTATGTTAGGTAGAATTTCGTACACCCTTCTCCCCTTATTTGATGAACTCCATCTTCCTTGTAGTAAGAGACTACTACCATTCCTAGGGTCGGTGGAAAGGACAGAAGTTTAAATAAATGGCACGTGTGTGCTAGCGAATTAATATAGATTTAGATTTATTGTTGTTTCCATTAATCCTCGATTGAGGAAATAGGATACGTCATACATTAAAAATTAAAAATGAACAAAATAAAGTAAATAATTAAAGACAAATAAACTTAAAATAAATTAGTAAAAGAAAGTGTATATAGACAAAAGTCAATATAAACACAACACGGACACACACTGGGAAACACAAACAAGCACACACTGAGGAACACGGAATGGAGTTTTAACTACTTGGAGCTCTGCGACCAGGAAACTGTCCTTCCGTCGTAGCTCCAGGCAATACATGAAACAAACAAACAAAAGAGCAGAAAAAACTGAATAGAAATTTTAAGATATGTGATGTGCTATTTTATAAGGCAGCTCATTCAACACTTGCAGCAGGAACCTTGATTTAAATATTAGAAAGATGATTAAGAAAATCCTGTACCGAGTAAAACGCGCCATTTAAAAGAATAGTTTTAGTCTGCTTCACGAAGCTTTTGTAGGTACTATTTTTAACCTCTGGAGGAAGGCTGTTGTATAAAATTATCCCGGTATTGTGAATACTTTTCTGGTGTAGAGCAAGGCGATGCTTGTCCGACCTTAGAGCTGAACGATTTCTAGTCGCGTATTCATGAAACTCGCCATTTGTTTGAAACAAATTAGTGTTTCGCTTTACAAACTTTAATATTTCATAAATATATACGCTTGGTAAAGTAAGTATTTGCAAACTTTTGAAGAAAGGTTTGCAACTCGATCTAGAATTCGTGCTAGAAAGTATTCTAATTGCACGCTTTTGCAACTTAAATGTTTCATTACTCCTGCAGCAGTTTCCCCAATTAGAGATGCCATAGCTCATAATTGAATGAAAATACGCGAAATAAACCAATTTGACGTACTTTTTGTCAACGTGTTGCATTAGTGTTCTCAGAGAATAACAAGCTGAACTTAGTTTTCCGGCAAGCAGATCAATCCGAAGGCCGAGGAAAGGTGCATTAGCTGAGAACTTGTCTATTGGTCTATTACTAGCAATATATTTAGCGGGTAGTGAGATTAATAAGGGTCCTGTCGATATTGTCGGCTAATATAAATGAATTCCTGAGCATCGAGATCAAGTTCAATATTTTATTTATAAATTGTTCAGTTATGAATTGGTCCTGACCGTTAGTTGTTCGATTTCCGAGCGAACTTAATTACGTTGTTTTAATAATTAATGAGAGCTTTCTATTACCCCCTTCCCCTGTCTACTCTATAATTTGTTCAGTGGAAGCAGACGACCCGCATTCCGAATTGAGACGGACTGTGGAACATGATTCATTACAGCTGTCTTTTCTTTGCGAAAGTCTGCCACAGTGACAAAAATAGTCTGAGGTGAATGTTAGTGTTTGGCGGATGCACCTGAGAGAGGAGTGCCGGAGCTGTCTGCCAGCAAGCAGTGCATGAAGGGCAATATCGCGCCATGCATCTTGCATGGGCCGGCCGTTGGCTCATTCACACCCACAACAAACCCTCCACTAAGGCTGTTCAGGACATCGACTCCGTTAGATGCAATTCACACGAAATCGTCGGACAAGAATCGTTTTAATGTCTCCTCGACTGCAATTAATTACAGCTATAATCGAGACAAATTATGTAGATAAGTTTAGGAGGTCCTCTTATAAGCAAACCATCTTAAGTAAGTAAGGTTAGGTTCGCTAATCTATGTGTATCCTTCAACGGTTCTCCTATATAAAAAGGGATACATGCGCTTCTCTGGCGACGTAACACCATCGGGGATTCCGTCTGATGAAAATTCGTCACAATTTTTATTTTCAAACAACACTAATTGCGGGTATGGCACATAAAAATATTTAGGAAGAGTTACTTTTTAAATTAAATTTATCTCTCTATTAATTAAATTAGTAATTTAAATATATAAAAATAGATAACACATCTTTATATCTAAAAAGAGTGTGAGAGTATGTTTGTCCCAGCTATAGGCGTCCAAACTGCAGTTCCAATTTTACCAAATTCGAAACACGTGTTCCTCAGGGTCCGAAACTGCCCATGATCTTGAATTTCTTTTAAACATACTGAAGTTATATACGGCAAAGTTAAAAACGTTGTACGTAAAAGGTTTCGTGTCCCATGTTCGCGTCAAGAGCTCGTAAAGTTAATTCTGGTTGCCTATATTCTTGATCTATAGTACTATTTTACCAAATTCGAAACACGTGTTCCTCATGGTCCGAAACTGCCCATGATCTTTAATTTCTTTTAAACATAATGAAGCTATATACGCCAAAGTTAAAAACGTTGTACGTAAAAGGTTTCGTGTCCCATGTTCGCGTCAAGAGCTCGTAAAGTTAATTCTGGTTGCCTATATTCTTGTTTTATAATACTATATATATTTTTTAATTATAAGCATTTCGCGTCGTAATTAACCTATCGTTGGCAGAGAGCTATCTCTCTGAGAAATAATAAACTTCTTTGGATCGTTCGTAGTAGATATACGGAAATTAGTTGAATTTATATAAATTGTAATATTTAGTAATTGCTTGTTTGTAAACGCAAATAAAATATTGGACAGTGACATTAATCACAGGTAAGAGTATTAAATTAAATAAACTTTAATAACAACAATACTGTATATATCTGAAAAAAGTTTAAATGTCAACAATCCTTGGCTTTTTTTTCCGCTTCTATCAAAGTCCGTACTCAACTTGAAGAAACGACTATGGGCTTATTCTCTTTGTCTCACCGAGACCTATCAGTAGATATCCTTATTTCCAAAGTGGACCAACCCTTCCCCTCCCCCCAACTGTAATACAATATAAAAAACAATTTTTGAAACCCTCCAACTTTAGGCTCCTTTAGTTGTAAAGCTGAGGATTTTAGAAAACTCTGTTGACACATGGTCGATTGGAAATTCGATTCTCCGCGTATGATTTGTATCTTTAACTCTGACTCTATGAGAAGGTCGGAAAAGGCTACTCCAGAATAGATCCCATGCGTTTAAGTGTTAATTGGTTTATAAATACTGTACAAAGTATTTGTTGTTAATCATAAAAAATGTTTCGTAAATAAAAATTGATTTAATTATTGTAATTTAATAAATGTAAATTTAATGGGTTCTTATTTTTCTATAATAATTTTTTGTTAATCGTGAACATGGTTACTTTTAACAAAACTTTGGAGGTGCCTGCCTTTGTACAATACCGTCCAGTTTCGACCATGGAGATAATAACCTGAAAGACTGGTAAATACGCATCAGTCGGAAGATCCTACAGCATTATCAAGGTTTTCATGTCTGAAGGCAGTCATCGTGAGTGGACTTATGTAAGTGATATTTTAGCACATTTGTGTTGCGTCACTGTAAGACCTCAGTTGCCTGATAAGTTTCCAACTACAGTCACTGTAGCAGATAGATCGGCCATCCAGCCTGATCGATGCATCGCACCTGAGATACCGTTGCTCCATCAGGCTTGCTGAATGGATCGAGATCTTTAAAAGATAGTGGAGTGCGTTTTGCCGTAGATAGAACTGTGCGTGGAGCAGGTTCGATGTGCGTTGACCGGGAGGCAGGAAATTCCCCAGAACTTGTTTCATATATGCCGCCGTGGCACGCAGCAAATATGAAAACGTCCTGCTCCATTCGTTTATGTTCCCTCTCGACCAGTTGCTGGATGACGCCGTTTTTCAAGTCTATTTATACGAGTCGGCGGCTAATGAGGCCATGGATCTCTGTGAATCTCTTTTACGGCAGGAAATGTTGTGGTTTTGCCACCAATAATGGTTTCGCTTTATAACCGTCTCGTAACCATAATCCCTTTTGTCGGTGCTTAACGAGGCTTCCTCATTTTATTTTCCTTGTCATTACTGCTCAATAATTTATGTAGATCAACTCGGTCCGTCCGACGAATACAATGCGAATCTAGCCATGCATATTTTAATATGTTGTGAATGATTCACAAAACAATTCATCCATTAACTCATCAGCCATGGTTTCAGTCGTGTTCAGCAGTCAATTTTCTTTTATTTTACTCAGTTTTTAAACTTTTTTCTTTTATATCACCCTGATGAATTTCTATCTTTTTTTTATTTCGCTGGTTCATATGATCAATAAAACTGGAAAATGGCTCATGGGTTACGTTTGAAATATTCTAAAAAATATAAATTTATTGTTCTGCCTACCGATAGATCAATGTGAGGAAAGTTTCTCTTTCAAGAGAAATTATTACAAGCGGTTGATCCTCGTTGCTTTCATGTGGAAAAGGGTTCGAATCCTGGCATGGGCTTGGATGTTTGTGACCGGGATTAAGGCTTCTGGGGAATTGATACACTGACCACGTATCACCCCAAATTCGGAATATTTCACGCCAGATGACAGTCCGCAGCCGCCTCGGTAGGCCTAGGCCCTCAAGAGGGCTGTTGAGCCATTGGAAGAAGAATTACAACTGGTAAAGCGTGTCCTAGAGGATGATACCATCATGTATTCCCTCCACGGAATTTATTATGTGTTACAATTGTAATGGCGAGTCTCACACCATGATGATGTATGCTAGACGCTATGGTTCAGAAAATGATACCTATCATGTATTCCCACGACGCGATTTGATCATGTGTTACAATTGGGATGGCGAGTCTCACACTTTGATGATGAATGCTGCCAGCTGTGTCCCAGATGACGATACCAATCATTATTCCCTCGACGGGCGTGATTTAATTCTGTTACAACTAGTATGATGAGTCTCACATGATGATGTATTCTACCACGCACAACTTATTTTCCCCTTACCAGAGATCGAGCCTGGGACTTCTGTGGTTTGAGGTGGTGATAATAGCCACCACACCACATGAAGTTGGTTGATTGTACCTGCCAGTAATAATTAAACGATCAAAGAAAACTCCTTAAAATTCGTAATTATTAATTTTCCCTGGATTTTTTATTATTAAATGACTAATTTTTGTTTTAATGATAATGGTAAAATCCTTAGTTTTAAATCCGTTGCAAATTTAATAAAACCAAATTAATATTTTTATTTAAAATTTATAATCAAAATTAATTTTGGTTTTTTGAAATTTGTGCCCAAGGATTTTTCATCATTATCGTAATTATTTACATATATATTCCTATTTGGTCTACCTTTTTCAGATAATGAAAAACCTTATATTTCTACCTTTTAATTACTCGTATTTTTAAGTTTTATCCCCGTATCTGATTCCAAATGGAATAGAAAATATTATTTCTGATGGATTGAAATGCTATTTGCATTATAAATTCTATAGTATATTGATGAAAGAAAGGTCAGGTATGAAATGATTAAATTTTATTGTACGGTTATGGTTCTTATGAATTCATAAGATTAAGTAGATAATTGCATCCGGTTATTTAATTATATATCTCCATTAGTCTTGGTAATTCCTGAGAAAATTACTTCAACTTGGAGAGTTTGATGACGTAATGTACGGGTATTTTTGTTACGTCTTTATAATGAAATACGACAATATTTATGGCTCTTTGAATAATCCCACTCTTTTAAAATATCACGGCAAGAAACATTGTGACTATTGGGTTACAACATCGATTTTTGTTTCTAACCTGTGTTGATATTTTCTTGGGTATGGTTGAGAGTTAGGCCTTGGTATCTGGCATTCCGGCTTTTTTTTGTCTGTTGAGGTCAGAGGATTGCGTCACCGGGGTAATTGATTTGGAATTTTCTTGTCGTTTGAACGGCGATGGGGAGGAAGTTCGCAAGGCCAGCGAGCGTCCAGTCACGGAATCTGCATTCTGACGGCCACTTCCGCCGCCGACAATTACGCCACCAAGACCCGCGGGGTTAAGGGTTAATCACAGTTAAACTAAGTGGGAGACATACGAAGCTGAGGCGCCGCAAAAATTATCTTCAGTCGAAATTTCTAAATCTGGAGATAAAGTAGCCGATACTTGCATAATTACAATCTCACGGAATCTTAAACATCTACCGGTCTTTTGAAACGTAATTCCTATTTTTCCAGCTTAATCAAACATCTACTTTCATAATTCGCCGTTCATACTTTCTTCTTTAGCTGTAATTTACATAATAAAAACGAATGTTTATTTGGTTGTATATTCTTTATAAGGATTTAAAAGCATGGACAAATTGAAACACATATTCGAGCAGGGAGGAAAAGGGCGGAGGAGAAAACTTTTGCAAATAAGTCACTTAGGGAAACGGATTTCAATGAAAATTTCAGAGATGAAACAGGAATTTTAACTTATATTTTCGTGTCTGCATCATTTTGATATTTTGCAGAGTTCAGAAGATATTAATGTAAATATTTATAAATCCATTGAATTAACGCTCGAAAGGCGACTTGAAAACCAACTGCGAGTTATAAGGCTTGCCCTGAAGCGATCATAAATTAAATGATACCGTACTCTTTATGTATTCAGTGAATTCAACTCTATCAAAATTATTTACCTGTTGTTTCGTTTTTAGGGAAAAATATAAAAAAAAGCTATTGCCACGTGAACTAAGTTGCGGCCATAGGTAGTTGTACAATATATTTATAAACATGACACAAATTTCAGAATGTTTTTAAGTTCGTCGGAACCTCCTCCACAATTGTAAAAGTTGCACCTTCGATTTTATTAATTAATTGTATCAAAATGTTAAGTCAGAAATCGGTAATATTTTTTAAATCATTAGTTAATAATTATAATTTACTAGATTAATAGTATTAAAAATATGTCTCATATTTCCTTAAGTTTTAATATTATAAGAGAATTGGGTATTTCCGTGATATATGGCATGTTACAAGGGGGTACTAAATGTACAGACTTCTCTGTTTTAAAATGTATTTTGTATTGTTTATCATGACCCTTCCGTGTGTTCGTATTTTCAGGATGTAATTGATCCCCGCACATTGTACCAAATAGACGCCATATTGCATACAATTAATTATGGCGGATGCCCATCTTTTATCTCTGCCTCAAAGCGTGAAGACTTTCAAATGGTTATATATTCACGTTCTTTTAGCTATAATTACTTCCTTGCTTTTCTACGAATTTGAGTACGAAGATCTGTTGCAATTGTTTTGCTATGTATATGACGTCAATTTTTTCCCAGTAAACCTTTTGTTACGTTTCTGTTCGCTTGGTATCGTGTTATTAGCTCCCATTTAATTTACAGTAATTATTTTGTGAAGGGCGTAGTAATGCGAAACATGTTACTTATTGGCAAGGTACTGAGAAAGAGTGATGCTTTCTCAGCGAAGCTCTTAAATAAGACGTCAAGATAGGGAACCAAGAATTAGAAGTTCCCATGAAAAGGAGATAGAAGCGTCGTCAACTTTCCCCGCGAAGTGGGAGAAGGTTGCAGTTGTGACAGTTTTAAAATGCCATTTAGAGCCCTCCAGTGGACAGAGAGGTAAAAGCCGGAACCATCCTCAAGGATGAGTTGTTTTGTTGATGGGGAAAGGCCTCCTTTGTGTCGAGTAGTTGTGTAACCTCAAAGCGTAGTCGGGAAACAATTACTTGGCCCTGTTCGCGTAATTGTACGCGTATATTCCCCGTGACTGCCTGTCTTGTGCTTCATCCAGGCTGGGCAAAGTCCAGTGCACGCTATTGCCTTTCACAAACAAAATGACACATATTTTTTTATTAAAACTCTACGTGAGTGCTATAGTTCAGGGATTCTACCCGGGGATACACGTAAAACAGATGCAGGGTAAACCCTAGCAAATCTACATCAGCTAGGTAGACCTTTTGGGTACTATTCTCTCGACCTTCCGAATGACAGGAGAGGAGTTTACTGTGGGATCGCAGCATTCCCTTCTTTCGTGTCTCCACTAGAGGCAGTTGGCCGACATCCAGTGGGATGAGTGGACAACTCTTACCCGCACCTCCTAAAGTAGATTAAGGTGCCTCGTTATGTGAGAACTTGAAAATACCTGAGAGAGTACGAGGCATCCCCAAAGGCGAGACCCGCAATCAATACCTGCGAGAAGACTTCCGGGGTAAGAGTCCCTGGCCCGGTCGAAATTTTCCATTCTTGTCATCCTTCTAAATTAGCTACACGCTACTGCTGGAGCTTCGGTTGAGGTATTTCTACTTCCTTTGACTGTAATTTCATTCTTATAATAATATTATATTATAAATCTATCTAGGGACGCGTCGTTGCCCGGGTATTTATTTATATTATTTAATTCTTGGTCAACACACAATTAAACTGACATCGAAAACGTCACAATATGAACCTCAAATATACCTCCAAAATACCCCCGGTACAATAGCATGAATAAATACATTGTCTATTCTAACAGAATAAAATTTTTCCCCCACTTAATGGCTAAATTTGTACTTAAATCACAAAGTAAACGTCATAATGTAACACAGAGACTCGCATTACACCGGTTTTGACAGTGAAACTCGATAGTTACCCATTTATTTCCATATTAGCAATTACTAAATTTTGAAATTTACTTGACGCGAGAAATAAAACCAATTTATGTATACATCGTATCGACAATCCAATTAAGTTAACTTTTTTTTCAGTCTGCTGCAACAATAGATAGAGAGTGAGACTTATAACTCGCAGTTGGTTTACACGCCGCGGCAATTCCAAGAAATAGTCCCGTAAAATTAATATTTTTATTTATATTCATATTATATTCTGAAATGTATCGAAATTAAATGTGCACGAATATTTAAATTAAATCTCCTTTTTTTAAAACCCTCAAATTTTCATTGAAATCCGTTGAGCCGTTTCGGAGACAATTCGCGACAAACATACGGGCAGTCAGGCAGACAGACACTTCAATTTTATCTCTTGGTATAGAGAATATCTCCTCCCCCTTTCCAAAATTCATTTCAGTTGGCACTACCGAGAGAGTTATAAAAGTGTGGGTGGACGAAATTAAACAAATAAAACCCTGTAATTTGGTTCTGCATTATTATTTGTAGGAACTATATCGTTCTTCAAATACAATTGTCGGGTTTCAACGTTTCGACGGCAAGACGTAGTCTACCTGACGACAACGGAGGAGCTTGTCGTCGGAACGTTGTCTAAACAAACTTTGGCCCGGGTTGAAACCCGACAATTGTATTTGAATCAAATTCACCGAGAAAGCCTATTTATGTATGTTTTTATGTAGGACAAGTTTAAATAAAAAGAACAAGGGAAGTTGTAGCAAATTATCTATTATTTATCCTTAAATACGCATTTATTATATGGTGGGGTTAGTTCTGTTAAGTGCTTCAAATTGGACTGAGAGAAATAATATATGTGATGCTTAAATGAAAAGTTCATTTGTAAAATACAACGTTTCGACAGCTAACTACGCCATCGTCTTCAGGTAACTTCGACAGTTAACAGTTGTATTTTACAAATGATATAACCCGGGTGAAATTCCGAGAACTTTTTATTGAGTCCATTCACCGGGGAAGCCTACATTCTCTATGATGCTTAAAGTTATTCAGCTCTCGTGCGAAAATCCCGCACGGAGCCTGTTATTTTGCGGGCTTAAGATTCTTCCGAAAGAAGGTAAATGACAACCGCTATTCCTTAATCTGAGCTATAAATTTGTTGTTCTTGTTTTCGCGAACGGGGTGCAGGATTCCTAACGGCTTGCAGATTTCGGAGCCGCGCTGTTATTAAGGAGTCACGAGCGGGATGACGTGGACGGAACAGGAAAAAGAAACATGCAAAGCAGAGGTTTCATTTGCATAATAGCCTGCTTGCTGCCTGCTGCCTGTTTATAAATATAATGCACGAAAGTGGCAGATGTGGGCCGATCAAGGACGATGGAGGTCGAAACAGGACAGCAACTCTGGATTAATTAAGTCACTCGCTTTTGCGTTTCACTACTTACATCATACTCTGTCAAATACATCCTACATAACATAAGCTCCCAAATATTTTCTTTTCACCTTTTTAAATTACATCAACCATATTTATGTATTTTTTGTACTTTTAAATGAGACCAGATCATGTCTATTTTTTGTTTTGTAACATTTTTTTATTTAATCAAGTAGTTTTACTACGTGGGATTCGGCACATCGGCTTCTGTTGCTTAATCGTGCCTTGGCAAGAAAGGAATTAATTTTCAAGGAAACTGGATTATATTACGTTGCTGTTGTGGTAGTAACCCTACGAACTGATGTAAGTCTTCGTACCAATCTACCCTGTAGTAATCTTTTCCTATACCCTATACAACCTACGCCACTGTTTCCTTCTACTCCTAATTAAACGAGTCCTCCGTTCATTAAAATATGGTTTATTAGTCTATCCCTTCAGTGTCTTCCATAATGTTCTTTCCTCACCAGTTCGATCCAAGACTTCCTCATGTGTCGATCTGACTTTCAGCACTCTTCTTTAGCGCCACGTTACAAAGGTTTCTATTTTTTTTCTGCACTGTTATTTTGTTTCGCTCTCATACGAATGCTTTTCATAGTGTCAGAAAACGTCTTCATTGCATTTAGAACATTTTGAGGAACTTTCGAAATTGTGTCACATTCATCTTATTTGCGGAAAACATCGTACACATAAAATAATATAGACTGTACGATGTTTTCAGCAAATAAGATGAATATGACACAATGTCGAAAGCTCCTTAAAATGTACTAAATACAATAAAGACGTTTTCCGAGACTGTTCTGGTTGTTCTTATTCTACATCATCGTACAGTTTATTAAATGAACAAAAAAAATTATTTGCTTCTGAAAATGAGCAATTACTGAATATTAAGATTAACCCGACGCAACAAATAAAACCAATTTACGTATACATCGTATGGACGATGAAAGGGAGTTAGCTATCTGCCAACGATAAGTTAATTACGGCACGAATCCTTCTGCAACAGTAGATGGAGTGAGAATGCTCGTGCCTTTCTCATGATGCCAAAATTACGCTTATAAAAACACAGCAAGTCCGTTGAATAGTATAGAATCGCCTAATATGACTTATAATTCACAGTTTGTTTTCATATCGGCTTTCGCACGGCTATTCAATGGGATTTATGAACTCTGCAAGATATCGAAATGAAAGGCGCACGAAAATTTAAGTTAAAATTACTATTACAATACCTGAAAGTTTTATTGAAATCCATTATGCGTTTCGGAACATAAACAGATCAAGAGTATAGGTAACCTGCATTCACTTTTGTAGATTCGAATAAACGTGTGTCAAGAAACCTTCCCGTAGAATCAATTCTCCAATAAATCTAAATGAAACATGAACTATTATTTAAACCTTAACATTTTCATTTAAATCCGTTGAACCGTTTTGGAGCCTATACGAGACACTTCAAATTTATTTAATTGTATATATTATATTTATTTATTTAATATGTGAACATTCTGAAATCTCTGTCTACTATCCCACATTTCTTATTATTATTTTAGATCAATTTTAAAATTAGTATAGCTTTTTGTGTACATTACCTTGTTTGCGGTAATTCAAAATAATTTAACTATTAATACCATTATCTCTTGCTGACCCAGTTTAAGAGTTTTCTGTTTAAAACAAAACGTCTGCAATTTTGAATTATCCCTCCATGTCCAACACAGTCATTTTCTTAACAATTTTTAGACTGTTGTCAGCATCAAACTTGGAACTCAATTAAAAGTCAAAAATATATTCTTTAACTAGCCACCATAAAAATATATTATTACCTCACTGTCAAAATGGAGCAGTGTTAAAAATTACTCTCTTCGCGTTAGATCAGGAAAATGATTAATTCATTGTGGAAATACAAACTAAATTAATATGTTTAGAGCAACTACAATCTTGTTTTTCACTCCCTGGAGTTTTTAATTTGCGTCGCTGTTAAATGAATAATTTTTCTATCAGTTACTTGATGGAGTGGATCCATCTAGTAATCTATCTCGTGATGATGAATCTATTCTCCATTGTATTTATGGTGGAAAATATGTTTTCCGATACTTTTATATCGTATTTTTAATTTTTGAATCTTATTGTTGGACCTGTAGGCTGTGTGAACCATAACGGCTTCCTCATGATGCATAAATCGCTACCGGTTATTGGTTTTTACTCGACTTAAAATTGAAATGTGTGTCGAGTATTTTAGTGTTTTAAGGGAACATTTTTCGTTATCGATATTCGAACTTAAATCTGTATGGGAATTTGACCTCTGATTTATATTCAAGTTAGTAAAAATAAATTATTTGGGACGGGAATTCCCTGTGACGCATCATGATCCCTTACAGTGATATAGAGCCCATAAAAGACATGTTCGTGTCATTATAATTGCATAAGAATTACGTTTACCTTGGGAAGCACATGACATCAGACTTGCTAAATGCCATAAGTAAGAGACTGGTGCCATGATACTGTCCCTCCACAATGCGGAAGAGGCCTTGATGAGCATCAGAGGCCTTCGAACTTCGTCGTTTAATAATAAATAACATCATACTGCTATCTAACGATCAACGTACGCAGAGGCGAATCATAATTAATTATGAAATGCTTATAATAGTGTAAGCACAAGCTATTGCTGAAGGAATGATTACGGAAGCTTATTTCCAATTGAGATCGGATTTTAATTATTTTTCAGCCCTATTTATATCGTAAAACTCTGTGATAGAAAGTGAACTTGTGACTTATCCTGAATAATCTTTGAATTGAAAAACCAAATGGTTACAGAATTGGATGGTATAATTCCTTAAATTTGGAAAACGTTAACTGGAACAATAATGTTAATATTTTTGCGGTCATGTCTAGATATTTTCTAAACTAATTTACGTTTTCCCACCAACTTCTGGGAATGGAAACGATAATCGTAGAATCTCTATAATAAAAAATATGTATATTTGTATGTCTTTGTGTTAGTATAATCTTAATACAAATTTAAACGCGAGGAACTCGGAAAACAGAAACTGGGCAGAAATGAGGAACCTTCTAGCTCAAACGTGGAAGTAATTATACTGTCAAAAAACTTTAAATACGCAGAAAGAGATAAATAACGGAAATCCACCATATTTAATTGTACGCAATATGGATTGACTTTTTTTTACATTCTGCTCTTCTCTAGTGTCATAAATCATATCGAGACAAACAAACACATAATTAAAACAATACGAAAGGTTTTTTAAATATGTAAGTTTTTATATGAAGAACCTCCTTTAACGTGAAAAATTTCATGGAACCGTGACCCTTTATTTTGATAGAGGTTTGTCCAACTATATCTTGCAATACAAACTTCACGAAAGATGTAAGGGCCATAAAAGACATTGGGTAAGGTTTTTAATCATAATAAATAAAAAGACAGCCCATAAGTTAGCATATAATATTATTACTATTTATTTATAGGAGAATGCTAAAAATCAGACGAGTGGATAGGCTAACTAACCAGGAATTGGTAAGCATTATAGGGGAAGAGAAAACAATTTCGATGACTTTGAGCAAAAGAAGGGATAGATTAACAGGCCACGATTTGAGACATGAAAATTTTTTAAAATTAGCATTAGAAGTAGTGGGAGGCTAAGGATGTAATTCCCTAAGCAGATTAGGGATGACTTGGGATGTGGTAGGTATGTGAAATGAAAAGGCTTGCGCAGGCTAGTTTAGCATGGAGTGTTGCATCGGACTAGTCTCAGGACTGATTACCACTACAAAACAATTGTTTAATTAATATAAATACGGCGTTTCGTCTCCCTTTTTGAGACTTCATCAGGCATAAAATTTAGCAATTCATGTACTTCACTCCTTGAATCGCTCGGTCGAAAAGAATATAAAATGTATTGAAGTACAACTAATAAACTTTTCGGTCGAGGGAGTCAAGGAGTGAAGTACATGAATTGCTACATTTTATGCCTGATGAAGTCTCTAAAGAGAGACGAAACGTCGTATTTAAATTAAATAAATAGTAATAATGACTTATTGGTCGTCTTTTTATTTGTTGTAAACTTAAAGCCAGAAAACCAGGTTTGATGTTTAATCATAAATTTAATAATTTTTTGAGTTTTCTAAATTTTGGGTATTTAATAATAGTTAAATATTAAAAATATCCAGTTTGACAAAATAATTTCAAGTGAGAATTTCAAAGAATTTTATAGAAGAGTTAAGCGGATTTCGTTATATATTTTTACAGTTGTTTTATACAGTAAACCATAATTCATATTTTCAGCTTCTAGTATTCTGCGCGCGCAGGATTTTTAAATTTCACGCTTCTCGTTTTAAATTGACGCGACTCTAAAATTCGTGTTCTTCAGAAACGCCCTTTGATTGTTTCATTTGTGGCTTCCGAGGTAAGACTGAGGTAATTAAGGGAATATTTTGCTTCCTTTAGATGCAAGGTGTATTTTTTGCCGCCTGTATTCTTGACTCCTTTAGAGTAGCGGCGTAATTTTTATTCAATTGAAGTCCCCAGGATATTTTCACTCTCTTAATTCTCCGGATCGTTTAGACTCTTTAAAGGTAACGTGATTTATTTCGTATTCCAGGAAATTTTAAAGTACTGTGAGTAATAATATGGTTATTAAGAATTGAACAATTCATAAGTGAATGGGAAATTTTTACAAAAGTAATGAACTCGATGCCGGTTAAATCCCATGATCACCAAGAGCATATATTATTGAATTAAATACTGTAGCGGTTGTTATGCAGATATCGATCTAGAATGACTCGACCCAACGTCAAAACATTTGCTTCTTGGAGAAGCATTCATGAGGAAAATCCGAAGAAATAGTGCGCAGTCAATTCAATTCGATTGTCCTTCGCGGTTTAAAGTCCCAGAACTGTACTACGTAGAATTTTGAAGTTACTCAGCCAAAGAGGTCTCTTTTGTGAAAACCGAACGCGATCATTTTTTCTCTAAAGTTTGCAAAGAACTCTAATAACCGCTGGATATTAACCAATTCATTTTAACTCTTTCCAAGTTCTTTTGAAGTAAGAAGACCGTTTGCCTGGCGATGCCCAAGAATTCATTTATCATCGAAATCGCACAAATGAACTCTGATTAATAACTTTTTATTTTTTTGGAGGTTAGATGTAATGCCGCTGAATTAACATGTGCATAAATCGTAATTCAAACAATGCATTTTCTCAAGATTTTATTTCAAATATACTTCATGTGTTCAATGTTGAATTAATCTATATATAATAAATGAGTACGACGCAATTACAATACACGGAATTTATCAGAACTCAGAAATCCTAAATCAAAACGTCAAAACAATGCCAAGCTACTACGCAATGAACTTTCGTATGTAATTAAACTGCCACAGATTACGGTAATTATCCGCCTTTATATTTCCCCAAAAAACTGTGTTTACGTTTTCTAATCCTAATATGCTGATTATTGTTGCATCATCAAGAGAAATGCTCCGCAGGCGAAACATAGTAGAAAAATGTTACTTTCTCATTTCTATGTCGGTCAGATAGTTCAAATTATGACAAGGAAGCAGTCTGTCGCCCATGCTCTTCAACGTATATATATAGAGCAGGTGATGAAGAAACTTAAAACGGAGTATGGAAAATGAATCAAACTGCAAGTGGAAGAAACAAGAACCCTAAGGTTTGCCGTTGATATTTAGTATTACGGGAGTCAGAAGAAGACTTGGAAAACATAATAAATGGCATGAGGGTGATCCTGGAAGAAGAGAACAACATGACGATTAATAGAGGGCAAACCAAGGTGAAGGAGGTGATTCGAAATAGTGGAATAACAAAAGGTGTTAGATTTGGAAGGAATAATTTGAAGGAAGCTGAGGAATACTGCTACTTGGGAAGCGCAATAATTAGGGACGATAGAAGTATAATAGTCATAAAAAGTAGGATAGCAGAGACAATGAAGGCTTTCACAAAAAAAAAAGGAATTTACTTACGGCCAAAATAAGCATGAATACTAGGAAATCATTACTAAAAATGTTTGTAAGGAGTGCAGTGTTATATGGGTGCGAAATGTGGATGATAGGTAAATAATAATGCTTTCAAAATGTGGTGGTATAGAAGAATGCTGAAAACAATGGTGGATAGAGTAACAAACCAGGAAGTTCCAAGCAGAATAAGGGAAGGGAGAGTAATTTGGAGGACTTTGACCAAGAGGAGGGATTGATTAATAGGAAACGTTTTGAGACTTGAGGGTCTTGTAAAATTAGCATTAGACGGAAGTGTGTGGGATAGGACTAGAAGAGGAAGGCCAAGGATGGAATACGCTAAACAGGGTTGTGGTAGCTATGTAGGAATGAAAAGGCTTGCGCATTATCATGGAGGGTTGCATCAGCCTATTCTTAGGACTGAATACCACAACAACAATGTTAAATTGCCAGTATCTCGGAAACCATACGTGATCCTAAATCGACATCATATTTGAATACAGGAGAAATAAAACTATTAGAATCACATATTTTTCTTTCTGAAACAATAAAGTCTCTTTTTTGTTCATAAGTGCAATGGACAAAAAAAAGGTTATTTTAAAAGATTGAATGTATAAAATCTGTCGGTGTTGAAAACGCGACAAAGAACTGCATCAATTACATGTAATGGTACTCGTCAGACATAACGTGTTATTGGGTTCCATTTCTTCAAGTATCAAAATGAAGTTGTTCACTTTTGCCTGTTTTGTGAGGATTGAAGAGGCTGCACAGAATGTGACATCCATGAAATGGTCAGATGGATGCGGGGCGCGTCTTGGAGTGTGGAGTGGTAGAAGAAGTGGCCTCGCTTAATAAGGGAAAGACTGCAGAGGAGGTTATTGACTCGCGCCGTCTGGGCTAACGGCGCCGGAAGTGCACGCGAGATTGGTGTCGACGAACCCCCCGACGCTGCTTGTGACGAAAGTGAGAACCTGTTCCCGCTATCTATAAATAGATCGGCGCCCCGTCCCATTACCGAAGAATGCTGGCGGCCCTCGGCCATCGTCCAGACAACCCACCACCACCCGTGCTCAAGATACAACAGCCATTATATTCCATGTTGGTGGCGCCCGATCTCTTACAGTCGCTGGATAATATCAAAGAAGCCTACTTAGTATCAACCCTTATTATTAATTAAAGCACTCCTCTTGGTGACCTCATCATCGCTTTTGATAATAACGTGACCATCTCTCCACATCATTCGAGTCCTGTTTCTAAGGATCCTCGGAGAACGACTAACTTGTGTCTAAATAAGAACTTAATTCACTTGAAACCATTAGGGATTCCAAAATTCACAAGAGAATATTGTTGTTTTTCTCTTCACATCTCCCAATTTTTAAAACAGTCCTATATTACTCGACCGTTATCACCAGAGAAGCAAACATTTCACTGTGTCAAATTCTACTCAAAATAGGTGACTAAAATAAATGGAATACGCCTCATAGTTCGTCATGAGAAGTAAAGCTCAGTCATCTTGCATTGCTTTGTACCAACATCTAAATAATAAGTGGCGTATTTTACGTTGGAATCATTTTGATTGCTTTGTCAGACCTGAATTTCTTCATACCCACAGCGATGATGACTCAGTATCTTAATTGATCATAAAAATTGGCTCATTTAGCATTATTATTAAATAATTGAAAAGTATAATTACTTAAATAAAATGTTAGTTAAACTTTAGCTTTATTTCACGCTAAATCGTCTCGTTTGACAGTCTATCCATTCGATTGTTCTATACGTATTTTTGATAAGACCTTTCTAGGCCCGAAAGGGAAAAGAAGGAACCGAAATCTACAAAAGAGCTACTCTGGTGGAACAATACAATACACCAAAATTTCATGGAATTCAGATGAACGGTATAGGAGTAGATAATAGGCATTTTTTGGCCTGACAAGGAGGAAGGAAGCAACCTAAATCTTCAAGACAAACGACAGAAACCTACTTGGGTTTGATCAGCCGCTTCAGACAAAATACTTCACGGAAATCGGATGAATGGTATAGGAACGCTTATAACTCGCAGCCCCCCTTACCAATTCCCTTCCTATGCTATTAAAGGGGAGTTGCATGTTTCAGGATCACACTCATGCGGCCTGTTACCCATAAAAAATCGGCCGCTGCCCCCTAAAACTGGTCGGGTTTGCTGTGTCCCCACAACAATCCGATGTCCCATCTTCCGACCAACCTTTCTCTGAAGATTTCAGTGAATCACTTTTGGGTGAATCATTGGGTAGGTCCGGAGACTCTATTCAACTCTTGGCTACCTCGCTCTACCTTTCACAGCCTCCCTTTTCCATCTTTTCGTACGTTATTATGAGGGCGAGCCACCAAAGCGGATAACCCTCAAGAAGTCTTTCTATTTTTTAAAAATGTTGACAATGCCTTTTAATTACATGGATATTTATTGGGTGCTTTCGGCAACTAACGAGCCATTATCATCCTTCTAAATACAAAGGATAACAGAAAAACAAATCAGTTAAGTATGTGATTGTTATAGGTAATTATTTCATTTACTTTTTACATTTTTACGTTCCTGTTGCATCTAAAAGTAAATATTTTGTTAAATTTTAAATGAAATAGGTAGGTATAATGTAAAAACTTAATGATATTATTAACTTAAACTATCACATACTTAATTGATTTGTTTTTCCGTTATCCTTTGTATTTAGAAGGATGATTTTTAGATATTCATTGGATTTTAACTCACGTGGAAATCCAACAAAAAATATCAGATTCTTGGTTTCGTATCCCAGAAAGTGGAAGTAGTGGAATTATAGTTTCCACATATATCGCAATATCAATTAATCCCCACCCTTCGTCCGCATATTAATACCGAAAATTTGGGGGAATGTAAATTAATTAAAGTTTCGAGCAATCTTGCAGAGGGTGGATATCGCTAGGGCGTCGGATTTAAACATGTAATATACTCGCAAATTATCAAGTTTGAGGTTTACTTAATACAACAAGCTGAGAGTAATTTGATGATGATTCTGCCCATGAGACATTTTAATGTTTTGTTTCGTAAACTGAAAATTGTTATTAAATTTAATTAATAATAATAAATTAAAATTCAACGCATAATTAATAAATTTTAATGGTGGTAATTACAATATACATATATAATTAATCATGACAGAAGATTAGGAAAGTATTCAAAACATTAAACAGTCGTCGACTGGCTCAGTAAGATTAAAAAGGCAAAATAATAATAAATTTGGTATGCAAGGAATACAGAAAAAAGCCGTCGAGGGTTTGACGTCACTCGAAATGTTTTCCTAACCTTCTGATGAAGGGGCTGGTGCCTCCGAAAATTCAAGATTCTGAAACCCTACATGGTGCCTGCCATCTGTGAACTTCAGGTAAGTCACCAGCTTTCTGTCTCTCTTTCTTGTCCTTATTATTTCCATGCATATCCATTGGAATTGCACACATTCCCAAAAAAATGGAATTTACTTACATTTCCGGATTTATTGTGCAGGTGCCCTTGTTTTAGATCACGTGACCAGAAAATATCTCTCAAAAAATTGTTAACTAATGTTACGGCATTTACGTATCACAATTGAAAGCAGTGCGGAACAGAAAAGGAAGAAATCTGTCATTATTATTTAAATATATGACATTACTCTCCTACTAACTTCTATAATTACTTTCATGTCGACTATACTTGGGGATTATTTGTGATGATAGTTTTTATTCGCACCGTGGTTCTGCTAATCTTAGCCTGATTTCACGTCATGACCGTGTGCCAGAGGCGTTATGATCCAAGTGGGGCGAGTTTCGACCTGACCCTTCAAGTGGGGCGCCGCTCTTGGCGCCAGGTAACCTCCTTCCTCATCCTCGTCATACAGCCACCTTCTGTTCGTCTCTTTGCCAATGTACTTCTCCTTACTAATTATTTTTTATTCGCCTTTCCTCATTACCTGTCACGGTAACTACTTTCGCGGGTAAGCAATCTCAGTTCCCACTTAAGAACACGCTATCGGATTAGATAAATAGTTTTCCCTGCATCTTCAGGCTTCAAGGACATGGAACGTGTAAATAAAAGAGAATGTATGTTTGTCCCGTATAAGTTCCTATACCATTCATCCAATTGCGATGAAATTTTAGTGAGCTGTAGTGCTCACCCTGGTGAAGGTTCCTGTCGATTTTGGTTCCTTCCATACGTTCAACCCAAAAGGGTACCACCCTGGAAACAGTTTCAGATACTACTCGACCAAAGCCTCACGATTCGCTAAAAGTATTCTAATATATATATTTTTCCCGCAGATACAACGAGACGAGGTATAGAGTAAAAACCTCACGTAACCTGTCAACCGTAAAGATTATGTATCTGTTAAGCGTAAAAGAATGTTTAAATTTAAATAACTTCTTATATAACTAATAATACTTTTTAATTAGTAAAAAAAATATAAGTCGCAGTACAGAAGACAGATGCATGTTATTTAAGGAACGACAGGGGCGCCAACGTTCAATTTTATTTTTCGAAGATATTTATGGAACAATACATATTATTTGACGTTAAACAGACCGAAGAAGTGGTTAGAATATTTTCTGATTTTATAAATATAATTAACTTTCTCTTTATGTTACTGCCGCTTACAAATTTAAGAGCGTGGAGTAATTTCGACTAAATTTTGAACACGAACCCTAGTGGCGGGGGCAAAGGGGACAGAAATGAAAATAAAATGCATTAACGGTTGATATTTCCGTAAGATACAAAAAATTTCGGGGTTAATTAGATTGATAGTGTTTTCGAATATGTTGTTTGGATTGTAATTTATCATCCACCATGGGATGGGAGCATTCGTAGCGGTGAGGGTGGGGATGTGTTACATTAAAAACTCTCGAAAATAACCTAGCATTGTGTCGAATCCGGGGTTGTGGAAGTCGCTGAGTTCAATTCTGACAACATGCAACATCTGTAGTATTTCATACCTAGAATGTATACGTGGTCGATAAGAAACGTTACCATAGAAATTCAGTCTGTGGCGTCTAATGTAGGAAACCAATTCCTAACACAATTGAATGTGATTGACAGTTTGTTCTAGACAGCGCCTCTTGCTATTAATTTTGATTCATGAATAACAGTTGTTCATTTAAAATTAATTAATAGTATGTTTCTTTGTAAGAACGAGCAAATAAAATTTTCTTATTACATACAGCAAACTTCTTATACATATCAGGATTGACTGTTAAACTTGCATCCTGGGTATCAATTTCAATTTTGATTATATATACTAGATTTTACCTGGTCTTCGAGTTAGAGATTTTTTTTCCTCTAGGCTCTGAATTCTTCTGTTCTTTAATTGCATTAAATATACAATTAAATAATTTGTGATCTGTTCATCGAAGTCCAGGTATTTTATTTTGGGATAGGAAAATGTCTTATACCCGCCAAGGACCTTAACAGAAGCTTCCATTTCTCGCTTAACGTTCTTTGAGGTCGAATTTTTCATCGTTGGAATTTAAAGTGTCTGTACCCTCAACGTTGCCTCGGTAAAAGCCTTAGAACAAGTGCAAGCATTTTACTGCTATTAAAAGAGCGCGATGGAATATTTTGTATTGATAGTTATCTGTACTTCATATTAACTCTGCGATAATTATGAAATTTAATGCCCCATTTTGCATTGAACGACCAGACTTAACACGAGGCTTTGCCATTACAAATTCTAAAAATACTCAACTCTCGAATGCCAATAACATTCTCTGCGTTATTTTTACCTTACTCACACTCCTTTTCCAGCAACTAATGCAAAGGCACGCAGTCAGAGGAATTTATGGAGTTACGATATCAGGGTCTCATTACTTAAGAAAGGCAATTATATTTACCTCGACGGTGTTATTAAACTCATCAACCAGATGCTTTTTGCATACCTTAATAGCTTGCTGTTTACTATGTCTCTAATGGTATGTAGTCAATTGCACCTAAGAATATAATCATCGTTAGGCAAGCCAAATTAATTTGAAATTGATCTTGGTAGCTTATATCCTCATGCATATTCAGAAACAACCTGCACTTTTTGCTATCATTGATATTATAATTTCAGTTTCAATTGGACAAGGGTATCCAACCTGACAGTCAGGTGGTCGGTTGTTGTGTTAAAACAAAAGTGCTGTTACGTTCCTCCCTGGAAGTTATCATTCCTTCCAATTGTTACATCCCTAACTAATCATGGTTTTAAGGGCAAGGGTGAGTGCTTATGGGATGAGAAGATTCAGTATCTTTTTGAGAATCAGAGATGGGTCAATTTTATTGCATAAATTGGATTTTCGGAAGAAATCAAAGCAGTTTATATGCACCGTTGTGATCGTTTTTCTCTGTTTTTTCTCACTCCTTGCATTGTATCATTAGCAATTTCTATGTAATTTATTGTTTCTTTTTGTTAATATTTTTGTAGTCGCCAAGAACGTCCACTGTTGACGCGACTATAATTTCTATTTCTTTTTTAAAAAAAGTGCTGTTAAATCACAACCGAAGCTTGAAGAAGCTACGTTGGTTAAGGTTTTTTGGCAGTAACCAAAATGAAACGTTCTTGTAAACATTGACAACCTGGTCATTGTTACGTATACATAACTTTCATTTGAAAGGCCTCCGTTTAAGCAGTATCAAGCTCTACTCTTAAAACAATAAAATATTAGGTGACTTAATTTAAGAGAGTCCACGTGAGCTGCCCCTGAACATCAAAATGGGCGACCAAATGAAGTGACCACGCCATAAATTGTGTCGGAATACCACGATGTGGTATTGGATGAACGTTGACTGAAATTTCACAACATAACAAACAAGGTAGGCATTTAAAAAAAAGCCGCATGTCGCGTATTTACTGAAAATTATGACATGAGAAAGCTGTGCGCAAGATGGGCGCTGCGTTTCCTTATAGTACAGATGGACGAAAACGTTCTTCTTAATGATCTGATCGGAACCACTCGCTCACCTCACCTGATTCTCCGAAACGTGAATTTCTAGTGAATATTTAAGCTTCTAATCTTAAGAAATATTATATTCATTTTCCTTATTAATAAATAAATAATTATTAGAATAAAGTAAACGACTCTAGGAAACTTATTCTTATAATTGACGTATTTGGATAGTGTTGAATGGATTTTCTTTTTAAAAAAGAACAAAATTACTGGCAATATTCGTACATGCGCTTACATTGTAATTGTTCTGTCACGGAATAAAAATTATCATATTAATCTGTAGCAGCCAGGCAAAGAAAACAATAGTATTTTTACATTTAAATAGATATAACGCGAAGAGGAAGGTGACAAAAAAATTCTCATTAAATTGTCAAAAATAAAGTCTTTGACGGTTCCGAGTACCTTAATATGGTAATACAAGTCTTGAAATTATTTTCCGTCGAGTTGGGAAATTGTAAATTAAAACTCTTTTCATAAAAAAACAATGTTATTTTACACAGAAACACAAAAATTTTCAATCCATAAAAATACAGAAGGGAATCATACGATTATACTCTGGACAGTCAGATAAGAAAAAATCATATTGACGTTCATATGCCACTAAATTTAATTTTCCAAAATAATCGCCTCACGATAATTTATCTAGGAAGAAAGAAATTCTGATTCACTCACTCACTAATCCATACAGCAGCGAGCACTGGGATCACCGGCCGCTGAATCTGATTCTTGAGTGAGTTATTCAAATAGCAGGTAGCTTCACATAGGAAAAACAGCTAACGGCGAGTATTATGGGAACGTTAGAGTATGAAATCTGGATAAACCTGCCGGATTTGGCGAAAAAGAAAGTGTTGTTTCACCAAGACAGTGCACATAATACTTATTTGAAATATCCAAAATCACTAAGTTAAAGTTAAAATTTATTACTAAAGCGCCCTGTTTCCCAGATTTAGCTCGCTCGGATTATTTGCTCTATCTATAGCTAAAAAATGCTTTGGTAATAAAATATGTCAAAATGGCGAATAAGTGGAGTCTACAGTTGATAGCTATTTTGAAGCACTTGTTGGTTCTCACTTTAAACAAGGGATGGAAGCTATTGAATTTCTCTAGGAAAAGTGTATTGAACTGAAAGGAGATTCTTCTTGAGATATAATATTTTTTCCCAATTTTTTTTGTTGTCGGGTACTTCTGGGACTATTCTCATATTTTCCTATGAAAACTTTTCTGTAATATTCTTTCTGACAAATTTGCCATTGTTAATTGCTACCAAATAACAGATTGAAACATCAATGTATTTGCTCTTCCACAGTACCCTGCACCCGGTGTCAGTCGGTGTGAGGATGGAGAAAGCTCTTCTAGCAGGCCACCAGGAGCTCTTCCAGAAGGAGTTGTGATACAACCTTCAGCACGATCATTGCTCATCAGACTCCTGGAGCCAGAACCCAGAGCTAGACTCAGGTCACTTATGAGCCTCCAACAGCAGGCCTTCTTCAAGGGTTTTTCATTTGAAGATGCAAGGGCGAAGAAGGTACATACTCCAAGCTTATAAAATTTACAGGTTTACTACATAGATGAAAGTTCACAAATTAATCTATAGTTAACAGTCAGACTAACTAAAGACAATATTTCAATTAATCTGACATTATAAAATTAAAAAATAAACACCAACACACCAATAACTCAGAAAACCATTATATCATGAAACATGCTCTATGGATATATTCCAATATTTATGGTTATAATTTTCAATGGTTGCAGCCTATAACACTTTTTTTTTACTTTTGGACCTCTATATTGTTTTATTTGGGATATATGTGAAGTATCCCGAAAAAATTTTATGTATCTTTTTTTCTCAAGGTATTCCACACTTGTGGATAAAACCTTGTAAAATATCTATGTAGCATGTTGAACAATATAGTGGATTTCTGATTTCTTGGTTATTTTGATGTTTATATTTTTAACTGTTACATCATTTGTGACCTTAATGTATACTTATGTAGTTCTAAAACCGTTTCCTCACAATCCCAAAAATGCATTTCATTTAATCCATAACAATTCAAGTTAATTTTAGTAAATTAGTATTTCCAAATTAATAATTGATGTCACTTATATTGGGTGTCTTCAGGTCATAATAATTCATTTTGTAAAGCAATGAAACTAAAAATCAATTGCTCCATTTTAAAAATAGTATGAATTTAACATTTTTAGTAATTCTTATTATTTTATTCTCAATAACTGTTTCACGATTGTGTTGGTTGTATGAAATGAATTTGTTTTGTAGTATTCAGTCCTAACGTTGGTCTGATGCAACTTTCCATGCTAACCTACCTTCTGCAAGCCTTTTAATTTCTACATAGTTACCACATCCTGCATCCTTGCCCTACCTCTTCTGTTCGTACCTCACATATTTTCCTCTAATGTTAATTTTGCAAGACCCTCATGACTCAAAACGTTGTCTATTAATGTATCCCTTCTCTTGGTCAAAGTCCACCAAATTGTTCTCTCTTCCCCTATTGTGCTTGGAACTTCCTGGATTGTTACTCTATCCGGAAAATCTGATTTGAAACATTCTTCTACAGCAATTCATTTCAAAAGCTTCTACTCTCTTTATTCTGAAACTCCTATCATCCACGTTTTGCACCCATATAACACAACGCTACTTACAAACATATTTAGTAATGACTTCCTAATATTCTTGCTTATATTAGATGTAAGTAAATTCATCTTTCTTGTGAAAGCCTTCATTGTCTGTGCTATCCTACTCTTTTATGTTTACTATACTTCTATCATCCCTGGTTATTATGATGCCCAAGTAACAGAATTCCTTAACTTCCTTCTAAATATACTTTCCCAATCTAACACTCATTCTTATACCACTATTTCCCATGCTACAATCCGTTACCTTGACTTTCCCTCTATTAATCCTTATGTTGTAGTCTTCTTCCAGGATAACATTAATGCCATTTATTATGTTTTCCAAGTGTTCTTCTGACTCCCCTAATACCACAATATCATCAGCAAACCTTAAGGTTTTTAGTTCTTCTTGCATTTTGATTTCCTGTCCATATTCATTTTCAACTTCTTCATCACCTGTTCTATATATAAGTTAAAGAGCATAGGTGACCAGACTGTATACTTGTCTTACTCCTTTCTTGATTTCTGATTTCTGTTCTTGTCCTACAATTCTAATTACTGCTTACTGCCTTCTGTAGATGTTATAACAACTCTTCTTTCTCAATATTTTATTACTGTCATCTTCAAAATCCTTACTAGTTTGTTCCAGTTTATGGTATCAAAGGCTTTTCTAAATCTACAAATGTGAAATGAAAACATTCCAGTAATTCAATAAGATATGGATTATCCATAATTCAGACATAGCTTTAATAACACTTTATGGAAGAGAAATTATTTATTCTTAACGCTTTATTGATTTTTAAAATAAGTTTTTGCCAAACTGAAATATTTAACCATATTTTATCAAAGTTTTAATTATTTACAAGTTCGTTGGCTCCATAACAAGACAAAAATACTTGTGCATGTAGTACAAGATTCTATGTGTTCCCATTTTAGACTGTCTTAATGAAATGTAAAACATCACAGCTAATATTAGAGTATGTTAATGATCTTAAATACCTGCATAACCAATATAATTGATGCTAAATGAATACACCAGGCACAAAGAATTGCTAATTAACACATCCTTTGAGGACAAAACCACTGAAAGAATACTGTCACACTTCTAATTTTAGACTTTGTGAGAACACATTTGTATAATTTCTAAAATACATAATCTTAAGTGAAAGAGATTGGATAATACAATAAACAAATAAAAGTGTAATTCATAATTACTCCCCAAGATGTGACATTCAGTCTTTGTAAATTACAATTGAATTTGAGAGATTTAATTTTTTATATTCACTGGTTGAATGGGACCATTTCAAATTACACTAGTCTTTGTAAATTACAATTGAATTTGAGAGATTTAATTTTTTATATTCACTGGTTTAATGGGACCATTTCAAATTACACTAGCCTTTGTAATTGGTGCTCAATGGAAGAAATGGTTGTCAAAAAAAGTTTTCTTTTTTGCTAAAGTACAAAAATGTATATTCTAACTATATAAAACACCCTTTGAAGGCCTCTAGAGGCTAGTGTCACTGTCTTGTACCACAGAGGTCCTGGGTTTGATTCCTGGCAATGGCTTGGGTGTTTGTGTCCGCCTCTGTGTTCCCAAATCAAGTAACCCTTACAGGGAAGATTAGATCCCCTAAATGGTGATGTGACTTATAATAAATACTTTTTAAAAAAGCATCTGTGAAATTAGAAATGCTGTCTTTTAGCACATTATTCTGATATATTTTTCTAGACATTCAGATATAAATATCTACCTACATCAATTCCTGAAATTTAAAATGTGTATTCAGAAATTTCTTGATTTACAACAATATTTCTTGCTTGATTCAAATTATCCAGGAACTTTTTTGATTTGTAATCTTAAGTTATATAATCTTATTTACAATTAATATAACTACTGTGCCAAAATGATACTGAGGATATTTGTGTTAATTTAAATTGTAGTTGTAACTAATATTTTAATATTTATTTTATTAAATGAGGAGACAGGTAAATTATTTTACTTTTTTTGGATGAAAAAAATTGTGAGTTTTTTATGATACAAAATATCAACAAATGTTTAAAAGCAAGCCTCTAAAATGTGTTTAAGGAAACATATTTACTAATTGACTTTATATTATTGTGTAAACTTATGTCACTGAATGTTGTCATAAATGATGTATCCTCTCTAATTTGAAATTATGCTTTATGTTGTTAAAGGAATCCAAGAGGTTTAGTCCAGTATTAAAACTTTGCTTGTAATGTATATATTAGCATTAAAGGATATTATGACCCATTGCCACAATACATTCAATATACTGTATATTGGTACTAATTATAACTGTGTGATTTGCAGTATTCTCCTAATCAGATTTTAGAAAAATATTTCCCTGCGGGTCCAACAACGCCCTCATCAGTGAATTCTGCTGAGTACTCATTTAGGGATTTCAGTTCTTGTATGATGAACAGCTGACAAGGTAAGATTTTGCAAGGCTAGCATCTACCATTGATAATTACAATATGTTGATAGGGACAAAAGATAACATGTTTCTATGTTTATAGCAGAACACATTACCCTGGTACAAAATTATTACAAACAATTTTATATTTTCTGATATTAAAAATAAATTGCAATAGCATTAGGAAACTTTGATTGTATATCAAAAATATATATGGGCAGCAAAATAACTAGGGATGATAGAAGATGGTATAGTAGGCATAAAGAGTAGGATAGCACAGGCAAAGATGAATTTACTTACAGGTAATATAAGTGTGAATATTAGGAAATCAATCCAAAAAAAAAATTGTATGTGGATGGTAGGAGTTGCAGACAGGAAAAGAATAGAAGCCTTTGAAATATGGAGCTGTAGGATAATGCTGAAAATCAGATGGGTGGGTAGGATCATTAACAAGGAAGTTCTAAGCAGAATAGGGGAAGATCAAACAATATGAAGGACTTTGACCAAGAGAAGGGGTAGACTAATTGCCCACAATTTAAGGCATGAGGGTTTTGTAAAATTAGAATTAGAGAGAAGTTTGTGGGGTAAGAACAGAAGAGGGAGGACAAGGATGGAATAAGCTCAGCAGTTTAGGGAGGATGTGGGATGTTGTAGTTATGCAGAAATGAAAAGGCTTGCAAAATATTGATTAGCATGTAGGGTTGCTTCAGAACAGTCTTAGGATTGAACATCACAACAGAAAATTGATGTGTATATAATTTTTTCCAACCTTGGCTTACATGAAACCTTTACTATCACACTGTTCAGTTCTTCTCTGGAAAGTTGTACTGAGAGTTTTGAACAGTTTTAATTTAAAATAATTTAGTTTAAACTATTATTTTTTCCATATAGCTTGGAGTTGAAAGTTTGGGGATAATGGAAGATTTAATATTTGGTTAATATTTATTGGGGTTCCATTATCTGCTTTAAAGAGGAAATTTAGAATGAAGGTAAAGAGAGGAATCAAAGAGGAAGAAGGAAAGATGGAATCACTCTAATGCAGAAAGCAATCTTACTTGGCTGAATTAATGATGTCTATTTCTTTTATGGTTGTACACTATTTTGTGTTTACTCTAAAACTGATTATGCTTTCCCCAGAGGTACATACTGTTTGAAATGTCAGATTGTCAGAAATATATATATACCCTAGAAATGTAGTAACTTTTAAATATTAGCAGTATTTCAGTATAATATCTCACATGTTTAAGTATTTATCTTCTCTGACTGTTAGAAGAAAGTAATTTAATTGGTGAAATGAATTACTATCAGAATTGTCAACTATCATATCATTTTGAAGTATGTTCTGCTGGAGCTAATTAGCTGTATAGTTATATTTTTGTATTGAGTTAATAACTTTATGTATAATGTATAATGATGTTGTTATATTTCCAGTATAGTTCATAAATTATATGTAGTGATTACCCCTGATTCATATGATACATTTTTTTTTTGTTTCAGATAGTAAGACTGACCAGCTGTGCCTGAAGAAGTCTAGTTAAATCTCAGTTTGAAGTTATTATACCTCAGTTAAGGGTTGTGACCAGTTGCATTTCTTTATACAGTATTTACCTTACTAATAAAGGATTTTGTTTTTATATATTATGAAAGGCAACATACATTCCAATAATTTATTTACCTGTAAACTATTGTTATAAAATATATCTTTGCTCTACATGTGTGATTTATTGTTCAAAAGATTAGTTCAAGAATAGTATTTTAAAGTTATATTTTTGTATTGAGTTAATAACTTTATGTATAAAATAATTTACCAACATATCATATTCAACTTTAATGAAGCAGATATTTAATAAATTCCTTAAAAGCTATGTTGCTAAGGTACAACAAAAGTGTGTATGTGTCTAAAAATAATTCTCACCAGTGGCCTCATACTTTAAAGTTGTAACAGGCAAGAGAACTAAAGTAAATAAACAACAATGTGTTAGGATAGAAGTAAATGGGAAATAGTAATTTCATGTGGTGTATACAATTGCTCAAATTATGGATGAACAAATTTAAAAACTGTTTATTTAAAAAATAATATAGAAGTAGTTTGTCAAATTATTTCAACATATTTTCCAAATCTTTATATTTCACAGAAAACATAGTTTACATCTGTATTGTCTCTGTTGTACCTTTAATGTATTGTGATTATTTATTTTATTTGTGCTTCTTCAACAAGAAAGTTAAATAATTTCAAGCTGCAATTTACTTTTAACTGTATTTTATATTCAGTAATCTTCCTTTTTGTATTTATTATTTTTAATAAATGTATTAATCTCTTTTTAGTTGGTGGGGGGCATTAAATGAGTTAGAATGAATTTACGGTCACAACATAGATTTATTTTAAACAAATGAAAAGAAAACTAAACTAAGCAAAGAGAACAAATAGAATGTAATGAAACAAAGAGACTACTTTTAGACTCCAGCCATTTCAGGGTCTGCACGAGTAATTATAGGCCCACCATCGGCAATTCCACATTAACGTCGCCTGAGTGAACCCTGGAATTTTTAGGAATTTTCAGCCTCTTTGTCATGGATTCTCCTTATTGTTACACATGCAAGACATCAGTAGGCTGGATCTTTACCAGCCAGAAAGTTAATGCAAATAAAATATATTCCCCCCAAATTTATATGAAATCATTATAATTAAATCCATTATATGATAGGTGATTCTTCTACCTCCATATTTTAACACAATTATATTCCAATTTATATTGTAAAAGTCTCTTTTCTTGTGCAATGCTTACGATCCTTATTGCTTTCATGGGTACTTCAACTTTACCTAAAGCATGATACAATACAGGAACAATAAGTTGTTTTTTATATTTACTTTATTTTCAACTTAATAACTTTATGTATTTGAACTCTTGATTAATTACATACATAAAATGAGAAAATATGGGAAATATCTTAAGTCAATCAGTTTGAGCATAGAATAAATGATATATTAGAATAAAATATTTTCCAAAAATTTGCCCAATGATCAAACAAATGTTAATTGGTTGTGATTAGCAAATATATGTTGAGTTCTAGCTATAGTAAACAAATATCCTATGTTTTCCTTTTTGTGAGTTATCCTTGGCATGGTGGCAATGCCACTGAATCTGATTCTGACATTCAATGTGGAACTTAACTTGTACTTCAGTCCCAGAGTGTTGTGATGGGGAAAGGGGGTAGAGGAAAAGGAGGTTGATGACAATAACACGGAATCATCCAAAAGAAATACCCGCACAAAGTCGAACACCCAGCTAGTTTAAAATAAAGTTTAGCAAACAATTAAAACTGTATTTTATCAAGACTTATTTTAAAATAGCAAAGTTGTATCTCTGTTTAACTATTCTATTTTTTTAACAATATGTTTTATGACACTAAAACATGGAGACCTGAGTTGTGCTGTTCTAATAAGTTCAGATAACATAAAGGAAAGTATTAATAGTTTGGCTGAAAAATAAAACTTACTTTTGGATTAATATGTATATATGTTAACAATTTTTTAACATTATTCATAAAAATTATTAAGAAAAGTTTTTTAATAGAAAGAATAATATTTTTCATTCCAGTATTACATCTTTAATATCCCTCAAATCACACATGAATTGCCATATTTGTGATTGAAATTCCATGATAGTTGACATAATGAGCCAATGGTTTAAATTAAATTGGCACACCATTTCCGGACAAGAAAAGTTAGTTATTAAAGGATTATTGTAACACTTTAATTTCTTTCTGGGAGTGTGTGTTTGAGTTGGTATTTCATGATTAATTTATATGGCCCAAAATGTCAAAAGCAGAAAGATTTCAAGGTATTAAAAACCTGAAGTTTATTATTATAGGATAATAACTATTATGTGCTTTTTCTATTGGCAAAAATCACTGCCACATTTAATAAAGATGATATAACTTAAAAGGGAGCTTTCCATCACAAGACACAGTCCCGTGCTGACTTGAGAAGTGGTGCAGGTTGAAAATGATCCATGAGAGTCTATAGGAGTTGATGTGAAGTGAAAGTGTGGCAGCTATTGAATCTGATTGGTGAAAAATGTTATGCACACAGATGCATTTGAAAATGAATGCAGATAACAGAAGGTGAGGTAGAGATAATTGATGCAACCAGAAATGTGATGGAAAACAATACCACAGGAACTCCTAACCCACTGAAAGCGGTCGTACACTGCCACAAGCAGTAAAATCGACCATAGAAACTTACAGACATCGAAATTCACCACTAGATAGGTTTTCCTTTTATTTGCAGACTAGCTGATTAGTGTTGTAATGGAGATGGAATTTTTCAACTCCTGAAAGTCCCCCAACCGACCCTCAGATCATCTGGGGTCAAGATCTCATTTGCCCAGTATTAAGTTTAAAATTTTTCTGTAGTAGATTACTGTATTTTATTATTTTGGAATGGTTGTAAAATAAAAACATCGGTAGTGTTCTAATGACCCTCACACAGCAATACTGATATACATAGCCGATTTTTAAGATATTTTTTTTAAAATAGAAGATACATAATTTGGCCTAGATGACTTTGATAAATATTACTGTCATATTCTCTGCTCCACACACAAGCATTTATTTGAAGAAAATGTTGTTCAACCTCCTTTATATCTATTCTATGGTGAAATTAATTACATTATTATTAGATTTCCTTTGAAAATTCAACAGGTAAGTGTATGAGTCCTCCGTCTGTGTGCCACAGTGTATTATAGATTATGAAGAAGGTAATGTACAAACAAAAATGTAGGTACAATACGACATTACTGCAAATCTTGCTTCTTTCATCAAGAGACTTTTTTTAACCCCTGGTATTTATTTTATCATCTATGTTTATTGGCTACTTTACTATCTACATCTGTTATTTTTTAAGGTTTAATTGAAGAAATGAAACATGGAATAAAATATATATCTGCATATTACACAAAGAAAATTATAAATGTTCAGAGAGGGGGACAGAAACTATTATATGTAAAGAGCCATTTCCGTTATTCACAGAAAAACTTATGCTACAAATACCTGATTTTAACTTTGTCAAGTGAAGTGATACACAAGTAACACAGCTAATGAAGAAAGATATACAAAATATACCTTAAAAATGATTTCTTATTTAAACCCTATAATTATAAAACAAACGGAATATATCTTAAAGAAATACAGTAGGCATATTTCACTGTTATTTGTAGAATAAATATAATGATAGATAAAAATCCATCAAAAATAAATAATATGAACTTATGGAGGAAGATCTAAATACATTTTCACTGTCTTGAAAAACAGTAAGATAAATGTTAGGAAAATTCAGTGTATAATTATCAAAACTTTTTGTAATTCTGGGAGCAAGATCAAGGTGAGGTGAACCCTGTTCATACATGTCATTTCTCTCTGTAGAGCCACAACCTGAAGTGATACTGAAACTTATTTTTTTGAAATAAATAAAGTGTTATTTGTTGGATACAAAGTTCCGGAGTTTCTCCCCAGTTTAAACAGGTAGTATAAAGCACAATGATTTGAAGGCTATCTCTGTCATTGTCCTAAGTCCACGTCTGCCCCATTTATAATATTAAAGCACAAATCAACATGAGGACCAAGCAAAGGAAGAGAGACCAATCACCTGCAGGTCTGCAGAGAAGGGGAACAAGTGTCCAAATGTAAACAAGGTGGACATGGTCTTGGCATCAGTCACCTGGGGTCGATCAATTCACCAGGAAATTATACATTCTCTGTTATTAGTTGTAAATTCACTTTGTTGTCAGAAAAAGCAGTCAGTCTCACAAGTAAAATATGATGAACATAACAGAACCGACAAATCATTCCATTTGAACAGTTACGTTGTTATATCATACACATTTGGTAACGCTGGCATGTTAGACTTTTACCAGTGATTACATTATTCCATCAAAATAGTTATATTTTACATATTATAGAGGGTGATCGCTACCTGACCAACAAACTTGCAGGGGATTCAGAGACAACTCGAAATCACATAGGAATGCAAAGTCGCAAATACTGTAGTTGTGAGCTATGGTGCAAAGAAGCAGAGAGAAAGAATAGAAACAGAAAACATTTTATTTAACAGTTGTTCCTAATTACGACGAGAAATTGTCAGCCACGCCTGATGGCGGTGCTGCATGGAATTCCTTTTGTTCTGTAGCCAGGAGGATACGTGTCATGCCAGAAATCTTCCAGAACAAAAGGAATTCCATGCAGCACCGCCGTCAGGCCTGGTTGACAATTTCTAGTCGTGATTAGGAACAACCGTTCAATAAAAATGTTATCTGTTTCTGTTCTTTCTCTCCGCTTCTTTGCACCATAGCTTGCAACTTTGGCATTTGCGACCCTGCATTCCTGTGTGACTCCGAGTCATCTCTGTACCCTCTACGCACCCTGCAAGCTTGTCAGTCAGATAGCGAAGCACCGTAGTGCTTAGCTTGGGCTTCATTGGTAGCAATGATTCTTCATCAGGGAGTTTTGTGGATGATATACAACAGGGGTGCATAAGAGTAATGGAGGTTCTACACTTTTTCAATATTTTGTAAAACCTCTTTGCCATTTCTACTATCCTATTAGATCAACGAAAAATTATTTCCTTCTCAATTTCTACTATCCTATTAGATCAACGAAAAATTATTTTCTTCTAGAGCATTTTTAAAATCGTACATCTAACAGGGGTGCATAAGTGTATTGGAGGTACCACCGTATTTTCCAGTTTACGTAAAACCTCCTTTATATTCCTATTATCCTATTGTTAAATCATGGAATCCCAAGTTCTCGACGGCTGGGGATTTTATTTCTCACCCCACCAATTTTTAAATACTGGCTGGATATGAGTGGTAAAGGGAGGGATTGCCATGTAAAAATAATAATAAACGACAGATAATAGTATATTTATTTATTAATATATCATTGACAAAGCAATACAGGCTTCCATCACTCAATTTTTAATTTTACAATGTATACAATTTTTATCATTACGTTTTCCATCATAAATAAAATGCTATGGTATGATACTACTTAACACTTCAAATAATTACGTTATTTCCTAAAATTCACTAAATTAATACAAACAACATCGAAACACAATTTATTTAAACAATTTTGGTTCACGAGGTTTGAACGATCTTTACAAATTTTAACCATCAGTTTAACATTCAAATATAAACATAAAATGATGTTATATGTGTAAATGTGTAATGTGAAATTGTAACAGTCCATAATGGGACTTTAAATAATGCAATAGATGAATAATCTGACATATTCATTCAGTTAGTAAATAAAATACGTGTTCAGCAGCTCAGAAAATTATAAAATGGTAGTTAGCAAATTCTCAGGCCAAGCCTGAAAGATCCAATTAATTGTAATTAATTTTTCAACTTGAGCTGAGAATTTACAACTTTGTTAGCATTTTATAAACTGAAAAATTGACTGGATTAATTAAATAATTTTAAAAAATGATTTAACAGTTTACCTGACAAATAAATATACAATAAATGAGTTAAATCAGCCTCTTTGTCAGTTTTTTTAATTTCTAATATTAATTTTCGACTTGCTCAAGTACTAAAAAGAATTGAACCATGTTTTGTATTTAAATATTTTTTCGTAACATATTACCCGATGTAATCCATTGCAAATTTCTTTTTAGTTCCTGGAGCATTCACAAATGAGAAACGAAACGTAGTAATGATTAATATATAATTTTTTAAAAAACTGACAAAGAGGCTGATTTAAAACATATTTTCAAAAATGATTGTATGAATTAAATTACGCAAAAATTACGTTTCGTTTCTGCTTTGACAATCTCTTCAGCTGTGCTACAATTATAAGTTAAAATATTCGCAGTAACGATGAAATTGACTTAATATAAACAAGAAATCAATAACAGAAACCTAATTTTATAAAATTGTGTCGTAATTGAATTGCTACTCGAAAACGACATTCGTACGTAAGTAACACAGTTTAGTTCTTTGAATGGTAATATTTAAAACCTTATAACAAATTAAAATACAGCCAAATTTGTCTGCAAAAAATATAATTAATATTTAAATGAGTAAAAAATTGGAAATAAAAACCGAAATTAAACATTCTTGTGTAAACTGAATTGCGACTAGAAACAACATTACTCCGGAAGTAACACAGTTCTTGGAATGGTAAGTCATTTTTTTTAAATTGTTAGCAAAAAAATATTAAGATTTAATGCGTAAAAGTTCCGACCACTTATTTTTAACAATTTCGAAAAAGAAAAAAAAAGTTACGGTATTTATTTGTACCTTTCTTAGGTCATTATCGTAATTACAAAGTGTCCATTTTAAATACACAATATTTTAAACATTTACCGAAACGATGTCTGTTTCTTCTTTGAAAATTGTTAAAAATAAAGTCGGAAATTTTACTTATATTACTGAATCAGACGTGAAAATACAACCTTCATAATCATTAATGATAATTACATTTCATCTCCATCTTTGTGAACATCAACTTGTATTGAATTGATTCTGTGTATTTATTAAAATGAGATTTTACCATGTATGCTAAGAAGCCGTCGACGCCGCCATCTTCTTTTGTGTTTGTTGGGAAACATGGCCAGAAAAGCCTGGATTTCAGTTTTAGCACTAGGATAGTAGAAGGTGCAAGGAGGTGTCGACGTTCTCCCGGCGACCGTAAGACCTGCTCCTTCTTCCTGCTGGCTGCAAGCTCCGCCCATTTCTGGGCTGGTAGGAAAGTGAGTGGGTGGCGCCTAGTTCTGCTCACCGAGCGACCTCCTTGGTTCTTATGCACCCCTGTTGCTTCAGAATTAATCGAGGCTCGTCGCGACATCGGCATGCGCTCTCCAGTGCGCATGCGCGGCCGGACACTGGGGAATTCAGTCAGAAACATTTATTAAGTTATTTTATTAACTTTTTCTATATTTTAGACAGATTATACAATACCAGCAAATATATATACTGTCCTCTACAGAATATCATTAATATTACACTTTAAAGAAGAAATTTACTCGTAATATCATCAAATAATTTCGTTTCGTACTTTTTAAACCTACCAGAATCTATCTCCCTTGAATGTCTCGAAACGGTTTCTATAAAACAAATAAGATGGCCGCCGTAACGTCTCTTGCTTAAGTCCGATTTATTAGTGAGCGACAAAACTTAACATACAAACCAAACAACAATGAATTAATTATTCTCCTCTATGTTACTGTAAATAATATAATTTTATTGTTTAGAAATAATTTGTTGTCGGCCCCCGACGTTGCTGCAGCAACATTAGTAATTTTAATGATATATTAATTAATACTGAGGACATACCCAGTGATGCCAACGAAACCTATTCAAATTACGACATAATTTTTCTGGCATCAAGTTTAATAATACATAAATAAAAATTCGGCCAAATAAGACAGTAAATTATTTAATTAGTAAATAAATAAAATAATTTCGTTCCAAGGAGTCATGGAGCGAGGTTCCATGTAAAGCTAAATTTTTACCTGAATAAGTGTCAAATGAAAGACGAAACGTTCTAATATTTAAATTTAAAAATCTGATTTAACCCATTTATTATATACTTAATTGTCAAATGAACTATTTAATTAGTATTAAAAGTATTAACTTAATTAAAATACATGCTACACTGCGGACTTCATCAGGTAACTAAAAACCGATAAAATTTAAAATGAAATTATTTTCGACTACGTTTTTCAGACAGTTTTTATGTGTAAACAAATAACGTTTCGGCGGTGGGTTTTCTCTTTACAATCTGTAGGAAACATATATTGCTTTGAAAATAGCCCAATATAGAGGGAATCGACTAACTAACAATTTGTATAATTTTAAGACGAAACGATGTAATATTTAAATTGAAAAATTAATTGAACATGGAAGGAGTGAGATTCCGCGTACATCTAAAGTTTTACATGAAGAAGTCTCCAATAAAAGTCGAAACATTGTTATATTTCAATTTAAAAAGATGCTGATTTAACTCGTTTATTACAAATTTAAATGTCATTTAAACAACTTAATTAGTATTTAATTAATGTAAATACAACTTTGTGGACTTCTTCAAGTAACTATAAATCGAAAAAATTATAAAATATAAATTAATTTTGAATACACAATAATTTTGTTAAAATACAAAATGTAATTTTCAATATAGAGTAAAAAAATGAATGGAATGAACAAATAGAAATATTTTGTGTCGCGGACAATCTATCGCGATTTTATCAATTTTTTGATAAACGTGGATGAAACGTTGTAATTTACAGTAATTTAATTAATCGCAGCCTTATTTAGCCTTATTTTAGGATTCAAACTAAATAATTTAAATCAGCCTCTTTGTCAGTCTTTTAAAATTTAAATATTAAATTGAGACTTCTTCCGGTACTAAAAAGAAGTGAGGTTCCATGTACAGAAACATTTTGTAATTTTAAACCTTGTTAGTATTTTCTTTCATAACATATTACCCGATGCAATCCATTGTAAATTCCTTTTTAGTTTCTGGAGCATTCACAAATGAGAGACGAAACGTTGTAATTATTAATATTTAAATTTAAAGAAACTGACAAAGAGGCTGATTTAAATCATATTTTCAAAAATGATTGTATGAAGTAAATTGAGAAAAAAATACGTTTCGTTTCTGCTTTGACAATTTTTTCACCTAGTGCTAGAATTATAAATTAAAATATTCCTAGTAATGGTGAAAATGACTTAATATAAACAACAAATCAATAACAGGAACTTAATTATAAATAATTGTTATGTAATTGAATTGCGACTAGAAAACAACATTCTTTCGTAAATAACAGTCTTTTGAATGATAAGTAATATTTAAAAGAAATTATAACTCGACTCCCGTCATTCGGAAGGGCGTGAGAATAGTAGCCAATGCCCGACCTACCTGATGCAGGTATTCTAGGGTTTTCCCTGCATCTCTTTAGGTGAAACCCCGGGTAGGATCCTTAAACCATAATCCGGGGACTCTAGTCAACCCTTGGCTACCTGCCGCATCCCCCCTTTTCAATTCCCTTCCTATCCTATTAAAGGGGAGTTGCGTGTTTCAGTTTCACCCTCATGTATCCTGTTAATCCCTTCCCAAAATAATGCAGCCATTTTGTCAGAAATAATTAATACGTAAAAAATAAAATAAGTTATAAACTGGAAATAAAAATCGAATTTAAAATTTTTTCCGTAATTGAATTGCGACCAGAACACAACATTTTTTTCTTAAGTCACAGGTAGTTATTTCAATGGTAAGTAATATTTAAATAAATTATCATAAATATAAAATTAGCCAAATTTGACAGGAAAAAAGAATTAATACGTAAAAAATAAAACAAGTAAAAAGTGGAAATAAACATCGAAATTAAAAATTGTTGCGTAATTGAATTGCGACTAGAAAACAACGTCCTTTCGTAACAGTCTTTTGAATGATAAGTAATATTTAAAAGAAATTGTCAGCTAAAAAAAGTTACATTTAATAAGTAAACTTTCCGACCACTAAATTTTCAACAATTTCGAAAGAGGAAATAGCGTTTCGGTACTTATTTGTACCTTCCTCAGGTCATTATCCTAATTATAAAGTGTCAATTTTAAATACACAACATTTATAAACATTTACCGAAACGTTGTATTTTTCCTCTTTGAAAATTGTTAAAAATAAAGTCTGAAATTGGTCGGAAGATTTACTGATTATTACTAAATCATATGTGAAAATACAACCCTCATTATCAATATTTAGTTAATGACAATTACATTACATTTCCATCTATGTGAACATCAACTCTAAAGTAAATGGATAAAAAATATTGTTGATTAATTAATGTTTAAGGATCGCTATATACTTGCCTCTGAAATTGCAAAGTAATTGTATTGAATTGATTCTGTGCATTGATTATAAAATGAGATTTTTACCATGTATGCTAAGCCGCCGCCGCCATCTTGTTTTCCGTGTGTTGGGAAACACTGCCAGAAAAGCATGGATTTCAGTTTTGAGCACTAGGATAGCAGAACAAGCAAGAAGGTAGCGACGTTCTCCCGGCGACCGTAAGACCTGCTCCTCCTTCCTGCTGGCTGCTAGCTCCGCCCATTTCTGGGCTGGTAGGAGAGTAAGTGGGTGGCGCCTAGTTCTGCTCACCGTGCGACCTCCTCGGTTCCTATGCACCCCTGTTGTCTCAGATTTAAGCGAGGCTCGTCGCGGCATCGGCATCCGCTCTGCATTGCGCATGCGCGGGTGGCCACTACTATGGGAGTGAGAATTAATTCATTTAATTCATTATTTAACCTTACTTAATTACTTCATTGAATAAATTTAAATTCTATTATTGAAGACAATACATTATAAGCTAAAATAATCAGTCAGAAAAATTTAATAATTCATTTTAATATTTTTTCTTTATTTTAGACGTTCGTATATATTCTGTCAAAAATACGGAAAAAGTTATTAAAATGATTTATATATATACTGTACTCTACAGAATCTCATTAATATTACACTTCAAAGAAGAAATTTACTCGTAATATCAACAAATAATTACGATCGTACCTTGAAAAAGTCTCGAAACGGTTTCTATGAAACCAATAAGATGGCCGCTGTAATTTTAGTTGCTAAGTGCTTAAGTGATTTATTAGTGTCAGGAAAAATTTAATATTACAAACCAAACAACAACGAAATAAATTTTCTCCCCTGTGTTCCTGTAAATAAAATAATTTTATCGTTTAGAAATTATTTGTTGCTGGCCCCAGACGTTGGTGAAGCAACAACAGTACTTTTAATGATATTTTAATTAATGAACTTTGTAGATACCCGGAGATGCCATCGAAACAATTTCAAAGTACATTAGAATTCTGACATTAGGTTTAATAATAAATTAATAAAAATACGGCCAAATAAGTCAGCAAACTATTTAATTAGTAAGATATGAGTTAAATCAGCCTCTTAATCAGATGTTTTTTTAATTTAAACATTAAATAAATTAAACATTTCGGTCGAAGGAGTAAGGAGTGAATTTCCATGAACAGCTGGATTTTTAATTGGAAGTCTCAAATGAGAGATGAAACGTTGTAATATTTAAATTTAAAAACCTTATTAAACTCATTTATTATAATTTAATTGTCAAATAAACTATTTAATTAGTATTTAATTAATATTAATACAACGCTGTAGACTTCGTCAGATAACGAAAAAGTAAAAATAATTTTAAACACATAATTTCCGACCGGTTTTTTCAGACAGTTTTTTTATGTTTAATCAAATAACGTTTCGAAGCTCATTCGCACCTTCTTCATGTTTTTCTCTTCACAATCTGTGGGAAACATATTTCAATTTTTTATTTAAATATACACATAGCCAAATATCGAGGGAATCGACTAAAAACTTGTTTAAGTTTAAGACGAAACGCTGCAATATTTAAATTAAAAAATTTAGCTGTACATGGAATTAGTGAGGATACGTGTACATCTACATTTTTGCCTGAAGAATTCTCCAATAAAAATCGAAACGTTGTTATATTTCAATTTAAAAACCTGTCAAAGAGGCTGACTTACCTCATTTAATTATCATTTAAACAATTTAATTAGTATTTAATTAATATAAATACAACTTTGTGGGCTTCTTAATATAAGTATAACTCGAAAAAATTATAAAATATAAATAAATTTTGAATACGTAATAATTTTGTTAAAATATTAAGTGTAATTTTCAATATAAAGTAAAATAAATGACAGCCTTATATATTTAAATGTAAAGAACCATTAGAGATAATTGGCGTCGCGGACAATATATCGCGATTTTATAAATTGTTTGTGTGCATAGTTTTCCTGGAGTTACCGAAAAGTTGGATGATATTGTAATTTACATTATTTTATTAATTAATTGGAGACTTATTTAGCCGTATTTTTAGATATTTAGCATTCAAACTAAATGAGTTATCATATTTCCAAAAAATGATTATATTACGTTTCGTTTTTGCTTTGACAATCTCTTCAGATGTACTACAATTATACGTTAAAATATTCGTAGTAATTAATAAAATGACTTAATATAAACAACTAACCAATAACATTAACTTAATTTTTTTTAATTTTCGTAGTTGAATTGCGACATGAAAACGACATTTTTTCGTAATTAACACAGTTTAGTTCTTTGAATGGTAAGTAATATTTTTAAAAAATATGTGAATAAAAAAATACAGCCAAATTAGTCAACAAAAATAGATAACTAATATTTAATAAGGACAAAACTGGACAAAACAGAATTTAAAAATTGTTGCGAAATTGAATTCGAAGTAGGAGAAACATTGTTTCGTAAGTAACACACTTCTTTGACTAGTAAGTAATATTTTTAAAACATATAATAATTTAAAAAATTGTCACCGAAATAATTAATATTAAATAAAAAAGTTCCGACCACTATATTTTCAACAATTTTGAAAGAGGAAAAAAACGTTTCGGTACTTATTTGTATCTTCTTCAAGTCGTTATTATAAAGTGTCAATTTTTAATACACAATATTCATAAACATTAACCGAAAAGTTGTTTTTTTCCTCTTTGAAAATTGTAAAAAAAATAAAGTCCGAAATTGGTCGGAAATGTTACTTATTATTACAAAATGAGACGTGAAAATACAACCTTCCTTATCAATATTTAGTTAATGATAATTAAATTGCATCTCCATCCATGTGACCCTTACTAACTGTAAAGTAAATGGATAAATAAAACATTGTGGATTAATAAGTGTTTAAGGATCACTTTATATCTGCGCAACTACTCAGATTGCAAAGCAATTGTATTGAATTGATTCTGTGTATTTATTAAAATGAGACTTTACCGTGTATGCTGTAAAGCCGCCGCCGCCATCTTGTTTTGTGTTTGTTGGGAAACATGGCCAGAAAAGCCTGGATTTCAGTTTTAGCACTAGGATAGTAGAAGATGCAAGGAGGTGTCGAAGTTCTCCCGGCGACCGTAAGACCTGCTCCTCCTTCCTGCTGACCGTAAGCTCCGCCCATTTCTGGGTGGGCAGAAAGCTTAGTGGGTGGCGCCTAGTTCTGTTCAGTGTACTACCTTCTTGATTCTTATGCACCCCTGTTGCCTCAGAATTAATCGAGGCTCGTCGCGGCATTGGCATCTGCTCTGCACTGCGCATGCGTGGCCGTGCACTGTGGGAATTCATTTACGTACGTACTTCAGTAAATAAATTTGAATTCTATTATTGATGGCAATACATTATAAGATAAAATAATGTCAGAAACATTTATTAAATTATTTTATTAACTTTTTCCGTATTTCATACAGATGATTGATATACGAACAATGTATGTACTGTACTATATAGAATCTTATTAATCTATTGCGATTTTATATTTTTTTTGCGTGCATAGTTTATCTGAAGTTACCGAATGGTTGGTTGAAAGGTTGTAATTTACATTAATTAAATTAATTGCCGACTTATTTGGCCGTATTTTTATTTATTTAGTATTCAAATAAATGAGTTATATCAGCAGCTGTCAGTTTTTAAAATTTAAATATTATAAGGTTTCGTCTATCATTTGAGATTCCTCAGGTAAACATTTAGCTGTACGTGGATCTTCACTTCGGGTAAGTCACCAACTTTGTCTCACATCCCTGTCCTCATTAATTATATATATTAAAATATATTGAATTAAATTTAACCCAGTGCTTAATTTATTTGTTTCAAAGTCATCAACAGTAGCTTTCTGCATTTATTCGATAATCATTTATTCCATAATCATCTGTAATTAATGTTAACGTTAATATGGTTACGATTATTTTGCATAACTATAAGTCAATGTTTTTTAAAAAAATATATTTATCAATTTGATAAAAAAAATTATTTAAGAACGTGGTGTTTTAATTTATCCCTTGTACTTTTATTTCATTTACTTATGGTTATGGCATAAATGTCGAATACTACCGTTATTGATGACTTTGAAGTAAATAAATCGAAGACTGAGTTTGTTTTGACAGAAGTTTTTTTTAATGAAACCTGACGAGCGCTTATAATACCTGATTATAAGTTTACAACGATATTATTATTCGACGACGGCCTCCATTCATTCCATTTGCTGGATTTGCTTTTTTTATTAATATTGTGACGTAATTAATTGTAAATGATGTTTTAAAATTTAAAAGAAAGTGGCAAATTTTTCAGAAATAACCTGATACAATTATAAAGAATAGAGTATTTAATTTTTAGGCTTTCATAAATCCCAAATAGGATGACCAACGGTTTAGTGAATTTTATGTTAAATTATCTCTGACTTATTAATATTTTTTATTTATTTCCTCCACTGTCAGGTATATATGGAATACTTTTATTGATGACATTGCCCCGCCATATTAAATTTAATATACGCGGTGGGAAAATTTTATACGTTCCACGCTTCTTAATAATATATAAATGTATATTGTAGTTACCCAAAATAATCCTGACAACCATATTAACGTTAACATTATTTACAGATGATTATGGCCGTCACTGATGAAGGGGGCGGAGTCTCCGAAAATTCAAAAACCGTCATCAGCGAACTTCAGCTAAGTCACCAACATTGTCTGTCTTCCCTGTCTTTATTGTTTTAATTAACCCGAAAATGTCATTTTCAGCGCATATATAAATATATGGCACTTCAATCATTATAAAATACAAGTAATTGCCTGTAGTCACAAACCATTGATTAACCTAGTTACTTACCAAGAGTACAAGTTAAATACGCCGAGAGATGTCGCACGCGATATTCGTTTGTTTGTTTACGAGTTAGCAGCATACTTCTTTTCCTTGGTAAACACGTCGAAGTTTGAGGTCAATAAGAAGCATTGCGGCACGTGATTCTTTTTTTTTCTGTTAATGAAAGCATCTGAAAGTCATCGAATTCTTATGGAAATTTACAGCGAACTTGCTCCAACCGTCAAGCCTTGTGCACGGTGGTTCAGACCAAGAACGCGAAAACCCACCAAAAAAGGTTTGAAGATGTCCAACTGCAAGCGTTATCGGATGCTGATGATACACAAACACAAATGACGGCAGAGCAATGAGCAATTACTGTCACTCGGCAAGCCGTTTCCGATTGCCTGAGATCAGTGGGAAAGATACAAAAGGTTGGGAGATGCGTTCCACACAAACTGATGGTTTGCGGAAAACTACTTCAACGCCACGAAGAGAAGGGACTTTTTACGTAGTGTTGGGATTGGCGATGATAAATGGATTTATTTTTAATAATCTCAAACGCCAAAAAATGATGGGTAAGGCCAAGGCAACCGTTATCATTGACCAGATGCTGTGTGTGGTGGGATCAGAAGGCTTGAGCCTGGCGGAACAGTTAATACCAACAGTTACCGGTAGCAAACGATCAATTTGAACCATTAATAGGGCACGTTTTGAGACATGAGGTCTTGTAAAATTAGCATTAGTAGGCCAAGGTTGGAATACGCTAAGCAGCAGCGGTAGTTGCGCGGAAATGAAAATGCTTGCGCAAGATAGGTTAACATAGAGGGTTGCATCAGCCAAGTCTTAAGACTGAATACCACAACAAAAAACAACAAGAATTAAAAATATAAAAAAAATGTACAGTACATAATCTCGACTGAAAATGTCTCTCAGTGTAAATCGCTACATTTTATAATAAATTCCCTTTGCTGTGAAAATCTGTGATTCACATAGCACTTCAAGAAAGGAATTATTATTTTATACATAAGTCACTTACAAATATGGTTACAACAATTTGGCATAAAACATACATTCTTAATAAGAGTGTTTTTCAAGTCAATGTTACAAAGGATGATTGAAACAATTGGCACATAAATTTATACATTCTCAATATTAATCGTAAAAATTATTATCATGTGAATCATATGGAATTGTTTTAATTTAACAACAATAAGTACCGTTCCTACAAATGCCACACTCAACAATATTAGAGAATAAAGTATTTCATTAATAATTGACCACAATTATAAGAACTAATCTTCACATCAAACATTTAACATTCGTTTAGTAATGAGTTAAACACCGATTTATTTAATAACTTTATTCTACAATTAACACAAATCATCCGTAGATGTTCTCATAAATGAAGTTTTACTTTTTAGTGACATAATTTTTAGTCAGTAAAATACGTTTAGACATAAATGGGGGTATCGGATTGGAGCTTGCAGATTATAAGGTCAATATATATAGGTCGGGACACCGCTGCTTATGGAGCTGCCATCTTGATGCTTCATCACTATTAGCAACATTCTGTGTGACAAAATCTCTGTTCAACTGTACAATCCTATATATTACAGCTTTATTCACTATAAAAGTGATCACTTCATAAACTACATACTAATATAACGCTAAGGTGCAGCAATATTGTGTGTACAAGGCACTTAAACTTTTCAGCACTACACTTTTCACATAATCAATGACATTTTCAGTCTTCAACAATATTTTACAGTTTCCGTTAAAAATAACTTCAGACTGCTTTCAAACACTGCTTCTTGTTCTGGAACTGCTTTTACAGATATGAACTGCATACACAAGGAACACACAAGCTTGTGGACGACCCATCCTTCAATAACTGCTGGAGTCTCTTTTCCATTGCATGTAGTTTATCTTCAAGTTTTTGGACCTAAAAGAAATAAAATCAACAATATTTTAACTATAGGGTGTTTACAGTACACAGACTTAATGTTTATAACTTATCTCATACTGGAGTTCCTCCAGTTCATTATTCTAATCAAGATTCTCTTCAGTTCCTAACTACTAATTTTTTAACATCATATACTTTCTTTCTGATGCGAACCTGAATTTTTTTTTCACTTACCCAAGAGAAAAATTGTGATCTAATTAAGATTTAAATAATAAAATGTTCAAACTACTTTTTTTCTTTTACAATTTATTCTTTTTTTAATTGACTGTTATTTTCTTCGTTTTCCTACAAATCATCACTGTTAATGCGTACGAAAAATGTTCAGTTTGCAATATTTTATTCACTTATTTTTTTAGTTTAGAAATAATCAAATACTATAATTTCCATGGTTATAATGAAAAATATATATGAAAACTCACGAGTACTGCTCACATAAATTAATTTTTTCACAGTTAGGGAAAGCAAAAAATAACGTTACACAATAATGTGACACAAGATCAAACATTTATTTTTTAAAAAATATGAAAACTTGTTATCCGCGACGAAGAAAATCCATGTCGAAATACATTAAAGTTTATTTTTATGTAAGTTAATTCCGGAAACCTCATAAATGGAATACATTTTGTAAATTTTTAATTGTTGTTTTAAAATTATATCATTGCCACAAAATAATTCAGTTAAGTTTGGAGGAATCACTCAAACAGTAGTGAATAGCCAACTTTTTTAGTGATCCATCTAGGATAAAAACAAATTAACCCTACAGATGTTCTAGAATAATGTAAGAGGAAAATTTGTTTTAACCACAAAGTAAAAAATAACCTAAAAGATAAAACGCGAGTAAAAATTAAATTTTATTAGATTAGTGCGAAATTACTTATGATCATGTATAACTATGACAAAAATAGTTAAAAACCAATGCTTTGAACATATACTTACGCACTGACAATGGTTTATATGTCCCAGCTATAGGTGTCCAAGCTACTAGTCTGAATTTGACCAAATTTGGCACGTGTGTTCCTCAGGGCCCGAAACTGTCCATGATATTTGATTTTTTAAAAATATACTGAAGTTATTTATGTGGAAAAAATAAATAAAATTATGGTTTCCTGCTCCATACGCGCATCGATATCTCCTAATATGAATTCGGGTTGCCGATATAGACTTTTTTTAAAAATCATTGCCTTCAGCGTCGTAATTAACATACCGTTGGCAGATGGCTAACTCCCTGATGTATGATGCACACGTAAATTCGTTTTATTTTTCTCGTCATGTAAATTTTAATATTTATTAATTGCTGAATTGTAAAATCAAATAAAATGTTTATTTGATAGAGACATTCATCTCAGGTAAAAGTATTAAATTAAAAAAAACTTTAATGACAATACTTTATTCTGTGACTTTCCGCCTCTAGTCCTTAATAAGCTTAATGAAACGAGTAATGATTGTCTCGCATACATCGCATATCAGCAGACATATTTATTTCCACAGTAGATCAGCGCCCGACTCCCCAACCCAAACGTAATTTTTGGAACCCCTCCAAATAAAGACCCATGTAGTTCGTCGAAAGCTGAGGATGTTAGAAAAATTATGATGGCACACGGTCGATTGGAAATACGATTCTGTACAATTTTGGTCATATGACCGTTTATTCTCAGACCACCGGAAATGGGTCAAAATGACACCTCTGTAAAAAAATCTACTATTTTAACGACTTCGGATTTAACATAGGGACAACAGAAATAGATTGTAGCGCAGCCTCAACTCCATGGTATCACTTGATTGATGGATGATTGGATTGGATGATGGATGCACCCGCCACGGTGAAGCTTGAACTTGTCGATTTCGCAATAGGATAGCAGAAAAGACAAGGTGCTGTTTTACTGAGCTGACAGCAACGTAGTCCGTCCTGTAACCTCCTCCTGCCTATGCTTTCCTCCAACATGATTGGCCGCGGGAAGCGTGTCAGCATGGTTTGCTAACAGGAAACCAGAACAGTGTAAAAAGTGCGATGAATCCTGGGTAATCAAGATACCGACTACACTTTTATGCAAGCCTCTTATTTCGGGATTTATTCGCAATAAGAAAGTGGTTCGCGGAAAGTTTACGACAATACTTGGAAAAAAAATTGATTGCCTTTTTCATTCACTGCAACAAGTATCTAAGATGTTTAAAAATACTATAAATAATTATAATGGCAATAAAGAAACATGATTGAATATATTCAACTAGCTGGGGACCCGGCGTTGCCCGGTTATTTATTTAGATTATCGCGGTACATTATTTAATCCTTGGTCAACACACAAAAAACAGACATCGAAAACGTCACAGCATGAACGTCAGCGGCTCGATACAATAGCAGGCATAAATATACTTTCAGTATTCGAACAAAATTAAAATTTTCCCCCATTTAATGGTTAAATTTTTTACTTGAATGATAATGTAACACAGCGACTCCCATTACACCGGTTACGATACCAAACTCGACAGTTTCCTTTTTATTTTCCTATTGCCAATAAATTTTAAAATTTACCTGACGCGAGAAATAAAACTAATTTGTCAATTTATATATATATTGTATCGCCGATCCAAAGAAGTTTTTCTCAGCCTGCTGCAACAATAGATAATAAGTGGGATGATATAGTGATATAGGAACGCGTAATAGGACTTCCAACTCGCAGTTGGTTAACACACCGCGGCAATTCCAAGAAAGAAATCTTCCCTTCGAATTAATACTTTTATTTATATTCATAATATATTAATATCTTCTGCAATATACCGAAATTGAATATGTACGAATATTTAAATTTAATCTCCTTTTTTAAACACTAAAATTTTTATTGAAATCCGTTGATCTTGTACTCAATCAACTTGAGATGATTATTTACTTTCATTATTGGCAGGTAAGTTGCCACCTTACTTATTTGGTCTTGAGTAGACACTGCCTCAGCGGTCACATTCCCGCTAAATAAAGCTTATAATGTAAGCTAATTGAAGAAAATATTATTAATACTTTTGTGGGGGCAGACCATCACCCCAAACTTTTATTAGTACTTTACCATCTGTACGCATCATGTTTGAAGAAATCTATTTCAATTCACACTGATGCAAGTACGCAATTACCTGCATTTTAACTTCGACAAAGTGTAAGTGAAGGCAGAGTGAAAAGATATGGATGGCCATAGTCTTGCACAAGTCGAAAATTACTTGCTTTCCTTCTACATATTTTATTTTTATATGAATATCTTTATTAATTTAAACACTAAAATAACTAGGCTACAACTAAATAATATTTACTTAACAATGTAATTACACGTTGATCCACATAAAAGTTACTCTTAGAAAATTTGCACCTTGCACTTTCCTTCACTGGATGCTGTAGGTGGAAGAGAACTGATTATAATTACCATATTAGATGCAAGCTAGACTTCAATAGCATCCCCCACAAGATACTCTGGAAAAGCTACATTACGTTGGCATTCGTGAAACGGCATTGTAACAATTCAAAACATGCATAGTCGAAAGGGAACAGACAGTATCGAGTGGAATAGCATTTACTATATGTTATGACATCTATTCTCAAGCTCCTCCTCTTCATATTATATGTATCAGACATCTTCTGTGTTATACTGGAGTATAACTTACAAGTAGCTCCAGGGTTATTTCCATGTGAACAGGCTTCTTCTAATATGGAGTTCTTACATTGCAGTGTTGACCATATATATTGCTAACAATACTAAGAGAAGTATTGGCTCCATATAGGCTATGAATGGCTCACTATGTTCCACAGCCACCTTACGTACAGAGTGGATCAAGGGGAAGAAAGTCAGTATTCATTGCTTAGAAGAGTGCATTCCAACAGACCCCTGTGAGTTCAGCAGACAGCTCTTCTGCACTGATCGTACCAGGTCTAACATGATATCCTGATTGTAATGTGCATTCCACTTACTGGGAACAAAACATTGCAAAGATCTGACCATACAGACTGTGAGGACCTCACAGACTGGGTATCAAATGTTATAACCAACTAATAGAATTTATATGGACCATGAAATGTCTCCTATGTAACATGTATAGTCTCAAAGAATTTTGTCAACTTGATTTTAATTAAAAATAATAATATAATTAAAGTAAAATTTAGTATGGTATTATCACACACACTTGACTATTGCATAGTTTTTGGTAATAAAAAGCTAATTTACTTTACCTTATTCTCTTTAATTTATTAGTTAAACAATTTCATTTTCATTTCTGTTTCTATATTTAAGTTGTAACAATTTACAGTCCAGTTGTTTGATACAGTCTGATATTAACAGCTATTATTTATATTCTCCACAGAAAAGCATGCAATTTCAAGAAGCATAATAAATTATGCACTTAGTAGTAGTACCAGCTCTTCACTTAAAATTAAGAACCAACACATTTTTGAAACAGTAACTCCTGATCTGTCTCTCTACTTACTTCCCAGATGTGTTAATTAGTTTTGAAATTTCACATCATCCTTAATTTCTTACATAAATATACTTGGCGGCTAATGGTTTCAATCTAAATCTTTCTCAGCTCACCGACATTGCCTAAACTAACAAACCTAAGATTCTATTTCTCAAAGCTCAGTGAATTACAAAGTTGAACACCTTGGACATTAATTCTGTACTTTTCAGCTACTCAAAGTTACAAAATGATTGAATTGAAGTGACCATAAACACCCAAAGAAAAAGATAAATCATTTAAAAAACAATTAATTCATATTACAGTATTTTGGACAATTGAGTATGGGCAGAAAAAATATCTGTGGTCTCAAGTTAGGCCACACATCTGAAACAACTCTAATTTCGCATTTTGAATTTAGTATGGAGGCTTTTGCAATATTGCCCTGGGTCCAATCTTTAATTGCTGAAGGTGGTGTTGTCATTGTATTCGGTTTTATAACTGGTCTGATGCAACCCTCCATTCTAACATATCTTGTGCAAGTCTTTACATTTCTGCATAACTAGCACATCACACATCCTCATTAATCTGCTTAGCTTATTCCATCCTTAGCCTCCATCTTCTGTTCTTACCCCACACACTTCCCTCGAATGCTAATTTTACAAGACCCTCAAATCTCAAAACATAGTCTATTAATCTATCTCTCCTCTTGGTCAACGTCCTCCATATTGTTTTCTCTTGACCCTATTCTGCTTAGTACTTCCTTGTTAGTGATTTTATAAACCCATCTGATTTTCAGCATTCTCCTATAGCATCACATTTCAAAGGCTGCTGAAGGTTTACATAGTTTAATGTATTTAATCTTCATTAACTCCCGCTTTGATTCTTTTGTTTCCATTATTAAAGAGATGTTATTCCATCCCCAATGCTGATTACTTACTTCCATTCACACAAATATAATTATGAAACTTATTTTTATTTTCATGTATTATGCTATATAAAATTGGTTTATTTCCAGGATTTTGTGGATAAATGGGTTATATTTTATAGTACTCATTTTATTTTCTGTTCTGCAAAGTGGCTGTTTATGAAAATTTTATTACTATTAACTCCGTTCAAAAACTATATATTTCAGTATTTAGAGTGCCTCTATTTTTTAATTATCTTTTTGTCAATAATATATTGTCAAATTTTCCATGAGCCTAAATTGTAGGCAAGCTTTGTTAATTTAGGAACTTCATTCACATTTTCAAATTGATTTCATTTACTCTAAGAAGTAAATTTTCTATTACCTAAATTTATCTTCAAGGTCTTCATTAATTTTTGAATGAACGATTGTGACATTTCTGTTGCTGGATATTTAACTAATCTCTGCACACTGAATGGGATGGTCGTCATCAGTGCTATAAGAACCCTAGCTTTAAAATTGCCGCTAAAGTAAGTTTTCTGGAATAAATATAATTTACCTTCAGTAAACATCTTAGCAAACTTATAAAGCTTTATCAAAACATGATAAATTGATGCATTAATTTGCTGAACTCACCTCTGGATGACAACTAAAGCATGCAGCTACAATTTCATCTGTTACTTCACTCAATTTGGTGGAGGATTTTCTAAAAATCCCAAAAAATGTAAAAATATTCTGAAAATATATTAGAGAAAATGGTTAAGGAAATGTTAGTTAAAATCAAATTGTATATTTGTTTTATTATTTATGTAAAAAAGCTCACCGTCATCTGTCTTAAGAATTCTTGACCATAAGACTTTTTTAATTCTTCTGATGATTTGTTCCAAACTTCTTCAATTTTCTTTTCCACAGTTAAAACGTTGTTTATAGGTGTTCTGAAATAAATTTTGTTACAATAATAAATAAATAAAATATTTAAATGCTTGTTAGTTTTAAAACTGATTTAGGCTGAAGGCATAATATTTCAACTTACTCATAAGAAAATGGCAATATTGTATGGACAGATACACCTACTGCCCTCAACTCATCTCGAAGTGATTCACAAAATGCAGAAACAGCAGCCTTAGTAAAACAGTAGGAAGCAGCCATTGGAGTAGGAAAGCTACCTGCATAGGTAAATAAATTATTATTAACAATGGGGTATTATTTTATCTTGACAGATTGTTCATAAATTTACTTTGCAACTGTATAGTTTCCATGCAATGAGCATTTCAAAATATTTATTGTGTTCACATTTGTTCAGTAATTTATTTACGCACAACTCAATACAATATTTTTCATATAATTTGTCTCATTAAAAAATAATATCAAAGAAGTAAAACAGGAAACAATTATTTTTCACAAACACTTTTGTTTATGGTTGAACTTAACAATCTGGAGTTGTCTTCTTATATTTAGCATCTCTGGTTCAGTGTGGAGGTCTCAGTCCTTTCACATATTGTATCAATGAATGATATTCTGGTAAACTAATTCCATCACTCCTGGTGTCACCATAATCTGTTGTGCAGTGACTAACCCTTCAGACAACTCCACAGGGAAAAATCTGATAAATTCATGATCATCATGATGATCATGGAGTCAACATAATTGGATCAAGATCTTCTAGTAAAATTATGGTCACACTTGGGTTCTCATTCAAAACATGATCTACTTATTCCTCTCTACTAATCCTAAAACTTTGTATGGGGAATTTTGGAACACCATTTATATCAAGACTAAGTGTGGGGGGGGGGGCAGTCTCCAATAGACAAAATTTTAAAATTCTGAAAGAATTTATTCCATATTATTGTATAATATGACAAAATTGATAGGATACAAGAAATTAATTGTATGTCTATATAAATTTGTCTTGCTAAATAGGTTTTGGTGTTACTTAGAAGTCAGAACTGACAATATTAGGCAATATGTAATCATAACTAAATAAATAGATCTTACCTAGAGGACTTGAAACAGCCACAACCCTTCCTTTAGAAGAACGAAGCAGTGGCAAAAATGACTTAGTTACAGCAATCACTCCTACTGTATTTACATCAACAACCTTTTTGATTTCATGCAAGGGTGACATCTCTACAAGCCCAGGCAATGCTATGCCTGCATTGTTAATTACGGCCCACAGTTCTGTAATAATGTAATATATTAAAACTAATTTAACTTACCAGTAATAAATGGAAAATAAATAAAATAATTCTTAACTGTATTACTATGAACAAGTTTAACATATAAACATGTTTATATCCTGAGATTCACTGTGGAATGAATCAAGTGTCATGAAACAGTTTGTGTCCGTATATTAAAATATTCACAATTTCAATGAAAGGGAAGTGTGAGAGTCATGACATCTCAAGATTGTCTTAGCTGGATGGATAGCTCATTGCAAGTTGCCATTAGCACACTTCGCCAAGAACATTTTATGGCTGGTCCACCCAAATAAACAGTAGAAGCAAAAGTTTTTAAAGTCATTAGCAGAATCACGACAGGGTTGACATTGCACACCAGATGTCAGCCACTGTGAATAGCTTTTTGATAGGGCTTGAGTCAGAAAATGATGAAGGGCTTCATCCACCACTAACATCCATGAACTAAATATACATATCCATTCACAGATCTGCCATTTTTTTCTAATAATTCAAAAAAATATTTATTATAATTATAATAATGGCACCCACCACAACCTTGAGAGAAAGAAATAGGTCTCCAGTCTAATTTATATAACAACTGTATTATTTTATTTCATTACTGTCACATTTCAGTTAACAGCCCCAAACCATAAGTTTAATTATTTATTACAACTGTAACTACATTTACTTTCATTAGGAAACAATGATGTAGAATAAAGAATAATTATACAACACTGCTTACTTTTTCCATTGAGTGTTTCGCTCACATACTTGGTTGCTGACAGTATATGGTCTTCATTTGTAACATCTAAGTGGAGTATATGCAGATCTGAAGAGCATTGGTCCTTGAGATTCAGTGCTCCTTGACCATCAGGGGATAGACAACCTGCATATACTGTTACACCCATCCCGTCCAGCTTTTTGGCCAGACAGTGTCCTATTCCAGTATCACAACCTAGTTATTTGAAAATATTTTAGTTTATCTTACAACAAAAACTTACATTCAGAATGTAAAATCCATGTTATTTATTGCAGCACAAACGAACTGTTAAATTTCTGTTTTATTTCGGTTATAATTGTGTTATACAGCTTTTAACAATTGTTACAGATAATTTGTAATTTTTTCTCATTTCATAAAAGTATCTTAGAGTAGTAGTATACTGTATGAGGTTTTGTTCCTTTCTAGCAATCAATATAAATACCTAACATTGAATTGTTGTCATTTAGCATATAATAAATGTTATGTACTAACATATTCTTACTCCTCATATATATATATATATATATATATATATATATATGGGATAAGTGACGAAGTCACGCATTTGATAATTGGATAGAAAAAAAGATAGAAATATTTGGGAGAAAGGCAGGAAATTCGCTCTTTAAATCATATGTACGGCATGGAATCATGCACAAGGAAATACATATGTCAAGCGTAGAAGGGAATGGAAGAAGGAAGAAAGACTGAAAAAATTCGATGTATTGTTTAATCTAGTAATAAATATGGCTATAGTCAAATAGTCAATCCCTGTGGTGTAGTGGTTAGCATTGCTGCCTTACATCACAGAGGTTCCGGGTTCAAATCCTGGCATGAGTATGGATGATGTGTGTGTGTTTCAAAGTGTGAAATTACATATCTACAGATCAGGAGTTCCCCCTACTGTAGTTGTTAATAACCATACTAGTTGATGTGACTTTAAATAATATATAGTCTGGGAAGAAGTAAGTTCGCTGGAGAGAAAATGGTCTGCAGATCTGCTGTGTGAGAGATCCGGATTAGACTCTGATCTATCTGAATCCCCAGCAGCTTCACAAACCTTTGTAACTGGTAGAATTTTGGATAAAAAATGAGCTTTTAACTTATGTACAGTCAGTTATAAAAGCAACAATACTGTGTTTCTAAATCCTTTTGAAAGGAATATTTTTTGTCTCAAAGTGGCACTAAACATTTGCATCTCCATTCATATTATACATCTATAGCCAAACTGTTGAAACATACAGATCTAATCAATACAAATAAGATTGTGAAAGAAATTAGCGATTTCTAAGAAAATGACCACACAAATGACAAGGACGTGACCCAACCCAATTCACTTATGTGGATCAGATAAAGTGAAAGTACTTGCAACCTTGCATTAAAAAACATAATTTTATTGTATTTTACAGTACATTCATTTCATTTGATCCACATCATATTATCATCCTACATGAAATAAAAATATTAGTACCATCTTCTAAGACTAATTTTATCAGTAAATGCAATTTGTGATAATTGAAGGTAATGTTTAAATGATAAAATCATATTTTACTGTTAAAAATTACCTGTCACAAGCACTGCCCTTGAAGAAAGTTTATCAAGTAGTTGTGGTTTGTTTTTTGTCTTCAAGTACATCACAATGAAGTCACTAAGGATAATGGTTACAAAAAAAGAACCCAGAATATTTACAATCCTGAAGTTCCATAAAATCATTATCAAAGGAATCCATAGTGTGTAGTGTAAAATGTTGAGTAAATATGAAAAATCCATTAGTCTGTAAAAGAAGGCGTAAATCTTCATTGGTTTAGAACTCAAGTGTACACATGGCTATTACATATATATTTAAGTAAAGCTTAATGATAAGTATCTCAGTTTAGCATGATTAACACAATTATTTTTTCTGTATAATATATAATAGTAATAAATTATAAATACAGGTAAGTGTGAAAAATTCTAATGTATCTGCATGTGGTACATCAAAACTGAAGTCACATTTTCAGGATCATAAATTAAATATTTCAATGGAATGAAGCAAGCCATTACATATAACAACCTATTTCTAAGTAATTACACTGTCCAGAGGTTGGACCTGTCATTAGTCGTTGGTAATAGAACATAAGTGTTGTAAACCAAACAGGTACAGCATATCCAGAATTTAGTAAATATATTTGATTAAATGTATTGGAAGTAAGTTCCAAGACAGAAAATTATCAAACTACTCAATCATTTTGGAACTGAACTAGTAATAAGCGATTTTAGACATTGCCCACATCCACTGCACTATTAAAAATCAGGGCAACTGTGAGTGTTCATCAATTTAAAGCAGGACACTTGTGTTTGCATTTATCTTGGGGTACCTTAATTGTGAGTGAGGAGCAATTAACATCTGTGAATAAGAAAAACATATGAATAATTAATGGCCTGTACAACAACTTATACACAAATATTTGAATTTTTTAAAGTAAATCAAACATTTTGACCTTCCATTGTGGTCCTTGTCATAAATAAATCAACATTATGTTAAAAATAATAAAAACTTTTGTGTATAAGTCTGTTATATGGGTTGTTAATTCTTCATATATGTGAGTGAGGAGGTTGACCTCAAATTCCCTTTACCAGCCTATTCTCAAGTTTTTCATTATTCAATACCACAAAAAGTATATTTATTTTAATTTTTGAAATATATGCAGGTACATAGCTTTGAGCATCATGTTTCCTAACTTGTATTTTTTTTTATCAAAGGAAGAAACTTCTTATTTTCAATCCGCAAATGTGTGCCTACACTCAATTTCTGCAGCTCAGGTGTACCTCGCATCAAATATCTCATTGGAATAATCCAAAAACTTAAACGCCTTCTGTAGGAAAATATCTCTCATGTCTGAAAAATACTAACTTATTTATTGCTAGTAAGGCCAATTTGGTACTGCTAATGTGCATAGTGCAGGTCAGACCATGCACATCAGACACATATAGGTGACTCATGACTGGAGCACAGAAATTACACTTTAAATATTGACTTGGGCATACCCATAGTGCAAACTACCATCTGATAGATTTATGATTCCTTATAGAAAAAAATGTTTGATATAATGATGAGGTTGCTGTAGCCAATCATTGAAACTCCAATCACAAAATAGAAGACTGAAGTGAAAGAGACTATTATTCAGAGTGCCAACACAGACAAATGAAAAGTTTTGAGCAGTTGGTGAACTGTACCAGATAACATGCTTCATGTTAATTAAGCCTGGTTGTTACTATAATCATTGTCTTAAGACTACACAATCGAAGGAAACGAAGTTGAATAAATTAAATAGCGTTTCAATGAAAGGATTAATTAATATGACTGCCGTCGACATGGTTAGGCACCGTTACATCTGGATATGCACCTGACAAAATAATGTTCATCAATGATCATTCGTTGCTCTTGAGAAAACAAGTTTACTTCAGACGTCTAAAGACCAGTACGCATTTCATTGTTGTCGGTAATTATTAAAGAAACTGCTATTTACGGACGAGGTTATTTCTTCGTGCACAATTTCTCTTGAATTTCCCCGAGTGCGCTCAATTGTTACAAATCTAGAAATAAACAATGAATGTTGAAAGAAGGAATCTACACACGACTTCAAAGAAAGAAACAATAACGACTTGAAATAATAATTGTGACTGTCCTGATTACTTTTAAATTAACACAGGAAAACAGTATGAAGCATTTGTCTTCTACTTGGCTAAATATTAAAATATTTAAATTGCAATAAAATATATGGGGAAGTAAGGTTAGCAAACACAGTTTTGGTGAGGAACTTCGTAAAGACAGGCAGGAGACGGCGACGAGTGAAAGCCACTGTGTCATTACGGAGACGCAAATAAATAGTAAACAACTTTGTGTCCCAGTGACACGCTCTAGGCTTACCGTTTGTTAAATGAAATACAGTTAACTTTTACGCTCGTGTTCAAGTATAAGAAACAAACGCGCCCGAAGGCAACAAGAAATATATTGAATATTGAAGAACGTGGTGCGGTAATAATGGGTTACGACAACAACTATACTAAATTATTAGGGTTTTTATAAATTTATCTTCTTAAATTTGCGAAATTGGCTTTTGGATACAAAGTCGTCCGCGTTATTTTACGAAGATTGGCTCACTGCACGTCATCACATGTTTTTGAAGTGAAACTTCAAATATGGAGGAAAAGTAAATTCGTTGGCTAAATGATAACAAAGAAAGAAGACATATTAGTGAAGGTATTTTTGGTTTAAAAAAATTGGATGAATGCATAAGTTGGTTCCGATTTATCTATGCAATCAGTTAAATGACGTTACATGTCTGTAAAGCAACAGTTTCTGACAGACAAAAGTTAACACTGTATAAGTTGTGTAACTAATCAGTTGCTGACCTAATTCAGCTCTTATTACGCGTGCAGTTTCATGGCAAGCGTCATAACACTATGCTGTGTAACAATTGATTTACGACATTTTTTTAGCTTTTACAATGAGTGGTGCCAAATAAAAGAAAGTAAAGCATCAAGGAAAAGATTTCGCTCTGACATCGGCGGTGTATTACATTGGTTAACTTCAACTATAACTCCTGCATCAAGAATTGCCCGTTTCATAGGAAATGTGATGAAATAGGAGACATCTGATTATCATTCAAAACCCGCAATAGCAATAAAGAGAAATTTAAAAATCATACTTACCGGTCATTTGGGAGTCGAATAAAAATCTGAATTATTATAATAATTTTCAAATTTTGGTCAATCGAACAGTTTTTCCCGAAAGTTAAAAACTCTACTACGAATTTTAAAAAAATGGTGCCGAAAACTTCACTTTTGTTTGATAAAGCTCTAAGCCACTCAACGCATTTGTCGGATTTCGTAACAATAATTAATTTAATGTTATACAAAATTAAACAGAAAATATTTACCTCATATCCCCGCAATGGTCATTACACCATCTAAAATTGAGTAGCAAATATCCATATGCATTTATTCATTGATCCAAAAACACAAAGTTCATCTAAATGAACCATTCATTAATTTCCAAAGTTTTAAAAAAAATCAGCACGTTTATAACAACTAAAATATAACAAAGGTTGGAAAATTAAATTTATAATAGAATTAAAGAGCACTGGAATAAAATATCGAGAAAGGAGGCCTATACAAAACCTCTACAGAAGACAGGCAGCAGTAATTATAATAGAATATCAAGAAAAGAAATCCGTAATCAAGAAAGCAGTAAGACAAGGATGCAGTCTGTCGTCAATGCTGCTTAACTTATAAATAGAACAAGCGATGAAGAAACGGAATATGGAAAAGGAATCATACTGCAAGGAGAATAAATAAAAACCTTACGCTTTCCCGACGATATTGTAGTATTAGGGGAATCAGAAGAAGACTTGGAAACCACAATAAATGGCATGAACGAAGTCCCGGAGAAAGTTCATTATGAGGATTAATAGAAGGAAAACCAAGGTAATGGAGTGTAGTTTGGGAAACAGTAGAATAACAAAGGATTTAGATTGGGAAGGGATATTTTGACGCAAGTTAAGGAATTCTGCTACTTGGGAAGCGTAATAATTAGGGATGGTAGAAGTATAGTAGACATCAAGAGTAGGATAGCACACGCAAGGAAGGTTTTCGCGAAAAAGAGGAATTTACTTACGGGAAAATCGTTGCTAAAAATGTTCGTTATATGGGTGCGAAACATGGACGATAGGAGCTGCGGAAACGAAAAGAAAATGTGGTGCTATAGGCGAATGCTGAAAATCAGATGGGTGGATAGAATCACTAACGAGGTCTTCGGACTGAATACCACAACAACAACAATAGGATTGTAATAAGTCGACTGGGAATGAGATGAATTCTCTACCCGGACACTTCAGGTACCGGAAACCAGAGGAATTGATAATCAGAATGGTAAACAATAGAAATATAAAATTCCATATCTCTTTGAAAGAAACGGTCACATAGGTTCAATTAAGGATAGTTAATTGCACTTGGCTACGGAGAAGAGACTAGTAAATAATACGATTGGAGATACGATGTAATGTATAAAATACCTTTTAGTGGAATGGAGTTGTCAAGAAACCAGCTGGTCCATGAGAGAAGTGCGAGCGAGTCTGTAGAAGCCTACCTTGTCCGGAGAAAATCTGTCCTTTAACTGAGAAGCTGTTGGAAGCCGGAGTTGGAGGGGATTGCATCAAGATATTCATTCAAAACTTTTTTTATCGCCGTGCGGCCTTTCAAGGACACGTCTCCTGTGTCACATAAATTATTCTCGTAATTCCTTCGTATAATGCGAAGAACTTTTGACTAGTTGCAACTTCGGCGAGGAGCCCCTCGGAGTTCTGTACGCCAATTTACGCGCATTCGCCCTGTAAAGCCAGCGTGGCATACACGGGGTCAGGTGCTGGTCCCATCTATTTTATCGATCTTTCTAAGATTTATGTTCCTTCCGTCTCCTTTTTAAGTCCGAAAAGGTCCTCCCTCAAAACAGTTTTGAAAACTCCTCAGCGGGAATCACGTGACTCACGAAATTTAGAATAACTTTAATAAACTTCCGCTAAGTGTCTAGAGAGCAGTTTCAACACCTTGAAACAAGAGTATAAGTATAAAATCATATTCCATAAATCCTATAGAGAAGCACAAGCTTTAAGGATGTGGAACGAGTCAGACATTTTACATAGGTTGCTTTATAAATATTAAAATATACTGTAACTATTCATTAATTTTTAACTTATAATAAGATTTTCTTAAGTTCTATACAGAAGACATACAATTTGTACCTTATATATAAAATTGATAAATATTTTTACATCCTATACTAAAAAATTAGTGTTCTAATAATGTTCTTTCATAATTATAAATATCTACCCTATGATACATTCAGCTCCATAAATTCTTCAACAGAGTAGGAGTGGCTTAGTTCATATTTGAACTCGTTTGGATTTATTTTTAATTGTTTAATGGAGGTGGGAAGTTTATTAAATATGCTAATAGCATTGTAATGTACACCCTTTTGTATTACGGTAAGGGACTTCCCTTCCTTGTGTAAATTGTTTTTACTTCTGGTATCAAAGTCATGTATATCTCAGTTTAGTGTGAAGAGGCTACTGTTATTAATAACAAATAACATGAATGATTGAATATTTCACAATATTTTGGGCTACGCACGTATGACAGAAATGAAACTAATCAAACAAATACAAAACCGTGATAATCCATTTCGTAAGTGCTGCTGGTCGTGAAATTCAAATAGATAATACACTTCACACTCAGCTTCTTTGTTTTTTCCGTGTTACTTTTCTAATATCATCACAAAGCGTCACTTTTTCTGAAGAATCATTTATGGTATCCAAAACTTCTTTGGATCATTTGTACGATGTATACGTAAATGGTTTTATTTGTCGTGTCAGGTGAATTTTAATTAATTGCTCTTTTTCATTAGCTCCGAAACGTGTGAACCTGTTCAAAACCAACTGCGAGTTATAAGGTATGCCCTGAAGCGATCATAAATAGATGATACCGTACTTTTTATATACTCAATGAATTCAAAATTCTGTACCTGTTGTTTCGTTTTTAGGGCAAAATAAGTATACTATTTCCGCGAGAACGAAGTCGCGGGAATTGCTAGTTTTTTACCAAATTTTAGATACTGCACCCTATTTTTTTTGCAGGTGAAAATCTTCTAAAGACACTATCTCAGGATCCGCACTGGATAGTAGTGTGGGATTCTACCCTTTCCAACGATGACTGTGTGTATCTTCCTGTGGGACCGTCGTTAGACATTACTTCACAGGAAGCAGTCGTAGCGTCAAGCTCTCTGTCTCCTTTAAACATTCTTATTTCTCTCTTTTTCGTAATTTCTTAATCTTTGAATTACTGCACCCTATGACTTGTCAAGTATAGGTAGGAGACGTTCCGTTTTTCTTTAATCCCCTTTAGTCAACTGCAGACCATTAACTTTTCAAAGTAATTATTCCTTATTCAGTGAATAAATTTAGTGATTGCTTTCGGTCATATTTTATACATATCATACATACTTCTACTTAGACACACACAGGATGACTGCAAACACCGCATCCACTGCAGAATGTAACGCAAAATTCCACGTTGTATTTGGCAGTTATTTTCTAACGGCTACAGGTTTTTCCTGGAATGTAAATGAGAAACAAATTAAATATCGATACCATTTTATAATAATAGGGATAAAGAATAAGGCTCAGACAGAAAGGTGCATTTATAACATTTATCTTCATTTACCTGTATGTATAAATACACTGGGAAAGCAAAAGCAAAGTACAAGAATAACTTCAATTTACTTGCTTACAAAATCACGCCAAGGAATAAGTGGAAAGGTTTTTTACTCGAGAGAAAGTTGTATAGTTTCTATTACACCATTCTGTTCATAAGGTCAATCCAGTTTTAATGAAGCGGCATTTTAGGTCGTTAACCTTGATGGAGTCAAGGTACTCCAGAACTTTATTTACAGGGCAAGGACGGAACGATCTCTTTTATATCAATAAGCTAAGTAGAACAATTCCGAATTTCCAGTTGCAGCCATCGAGTACTGATACAGAACGTTTTATAAAACAATCAGCGCCACATAAATAAATGTACCACCACTGACTTTAGTTTTTGAATTATTGTTAAATTAGTATATTTTCATTAAAGTGAAAATAATTTAGAGGTTTTCTCTACCATTTAAAATACCAAAAATTCAAATAGTAATTAGGACTCCAGTAGACTGTCACAAAATCATACGGCGTGAAGCTAGTAGAAACAGCCCGCCCTACCTAATGCAGATTTTATAGGTTTTGCTATAAATTGGGAGGGTTTCAAGATTTTAAGTGTAATTATTTATTAAAAAATACAAATTTTCTTCTAAAAAGTTATACATTTAGGATGCTATAGAAGGAGTGATAAAAAACAGGAATTTTTTGATTTGGAGTCATTTATAAATCCATTTTTAATTATTTTTTATAATTTGCTGTTTCAAAGGTTCCTGAAGTATGTTTCACTTTTAGGAGATTTTTTTTTGTAATTTTGGGCACTTTATAAATCCTATTTTAAATTATTTTTTTATAATTTCCTCGTAGAAGTATGTTTCAATCGGTAGCCATTGTGAATGTTTAGCTTTTTGTTGACAGGTGAAAAGTTAAGCGTGTTTTCGAGTGCCCGGCGATTTTTGCTTTTTAAAAAAATGAATAAAAGAATTGACATAATTATTCTTAAATAATTGAATTAAATGTAGTTTTTTGAAAAAACAGCCTAACGAGGGTATTGTAATAAGTAATTCTATTTTCACGTCCCCTACTTTATGAGAGATAAATTTAATCACAACCTTCGCGATGACTTGGTATCTTAACCGAGTCAAGAAATATACTAATACCTTAAATAAGCACAAACACACAGAAAATTTCAATTATATTTATAAGGACAAGATACTTGTACCATCTCTTCCGTCCGTTTAACGTAAAATAAGGAGAATATGTCTACGAAAAATTAAAATTAGTGCGTGCTGTCATCGTCTTTATAAGACGAGCCTCGCTCATTCGCACTGTGACTTTTTGAATATTTATAAACTAATTAAGAAGTATTATTACTTAAATGAAATGTTAGTTGACATTGGAGCATTATTTCACGCTTGACAGCTATTTAATCATCTCGTTTGGCAGGGGTTTTTTTGGAGTTAGGGGGAATGAAGGAATATAAATCTTCTGGGAAGAAAAAATACATGACAATGGCATTAATGGTACAAGAAAGCATAAAGGCAAACCTTATAAGTCGCAATGTGTATATAAATCCCAGTGCGCACAGCATACATTGCGACACCGAGGATACCTGTGGGAGCTTTCTGGACAGTGACAATGGGGCTTACTTTCGGGGATGTCTCGTTCTCATTCAAATTCCAAGGTTCTCACATGCCGAGGCACATTCGTCCATTTTAGGACGTGTATGTTTTGGGGTCGAAGACCTACGGTAAGACTTGTTCGCTGATCTCATTGGATCAGTCGCCCAACTGCCTTCTACTTTAAACTGGTAGAGACACGAAGAAGAGAATGCTGCGACCCCACAGCAAACTCATCTTCCGTCATTCGGAAGATAACATGTTTCGAAGTTTATAGCAGAACGCATTACCCTGGTACATAATTATTACAAACATCTTTTAAATTGACTGACATGAATAATAAATTGCAATAGCATTAGGAAACATTGATTGTATATCAAAATAGCATTTTATTGTTTTCATCAAATTATTGTAAATGCAATTTCACATATCTTAAAGTAGAAAATTATTAATTGTCTAAATTAAATGATGAACTTTAAAGATTAATTCAATGTTAAAATGAATCTAATATATGTTAAAAAAAGAAAATTACATAGCCGAGAAGATGGAAGGAGTATCTAGAAAAGCTGTATCATGGTGGAAATCTAAATTAGTCAGTGATAGTAGAACAAGAGGAGGAGGACGGTGAAGAGTTGGGGGACAAATTGTTAAGGTCGGAGTTTGATAGAGCGCTGACAGATCTGAGCAATTGTAAAGCTCCAGGAATTGATAACATTACAGCGGAGTTGATAAGTATATAGGAGGATGGAACGACAAATAGAATGGGAGTTAGGATAAGATCAGAGTGGTCTAAAGAATCTTGTAAAATTAGCATTAGATGGAAGTGTGTGGGGTAAGAACAGAAGTGTGGTCAAGGATGGAATACGCTAAGCATATGAGGGAGCATGTGGTGGCTATGTAAAAATTTAAAGGCTTGCGCAGGATAGGTTAGCATGGAGAGTTGCGTCAAACTGATTACCACAAGAACAACACGCGTGTTTTACTCAGTTGAAATTATTTTCCTAAATATTGGTTTGAATAAACCGTGTTGCAAAACATGCTTAATCTCTGTTTGGTTTGTACTGTTCTTTGCTTTGTTTACGTCATGTATAGAGTTACTTGGGAATGTCAGATTTCTCGTCGTTCACCCACGAGGACTGACTTATCTGTCGTGTTTCCAGTTCGTCTGTACTATCTTCTGTTTTGTGTAGTTCCGCAACGATTGCTCAGTGAGTGTTTATTTACAGGATATCTTGCTGCCCAAGTGCTTATTTGTACTTGTCCAATACAGTATTTAATTAGACACTAATCTCCGGGTCAACATGTGATTTAACCGGAATCTAGTGAACCGCTTTTTTTCAACATTAACCTTTTCATCATAACCAGCAAGACGAGTAACTACGTTAATCGAGTCGAGAAATCTACAGCTGCATGACATAAAAACGATGCATTAAAAGTATCTAAAACATCCCGACACATTGCGGGGGTGAAAATAACCCCGCTACATTAGCGAGTTCAAAATTCTCCTAGTACACTAAATATGTTAAAAATACTAGGGGTGAAAAATACTTTCTGTCATGAAGTAAAAAATCTCTCCGCTTAATTAACCCCCTTAATATTGTCACAAAAACCACAGATCTTCCAATCCAAAGGCGTTTCTGAAGAAGACGAAACTTAGCATAACGTCAATTTATTTAAAACTCGTTGCGTAACGCAAAATATAAATACCTGCGCGCCCAGAAGATTTGAAGCTTAAGGTATGAATTAAGGTTGCGTATAATATATATATATATATTGAAAACTTCCAACACTCAATGTCGGAAATTATTTTGTAATTCTCACTTGAAACTATTTGATCAGATTTTACACATCGTCAACCAAATATATTAAATTATAATGATTTAATTTTTTCGCAATAGCTATTATTAAAAACACAAAATTAAAAATTCAGACACAATTTAACACACTAGAAATTATTTCGTCAGTCTTTTCAATTATAAATACACACTTAACCTAAGATTTTTAAGAATTCTCATTCTGTCAGTCTTTACATTTGACAAAAATATATTAAATTAATTTGTTTAAAAATATTACATTTTCTTAATTTTGTATTGGAAAATATAATTAGGACAAAGTCGCGTTCGAAATCTTCCGCGGTTCCGTGAAATATGTCATGTTAAAGGCGGTTATAGATGAAACGGAAATATACACGCTTCCGTATATACAAAAATATTTCGTACTGTTTATAGTCACCCTTCAATGTGTGCGTATTTTTCAGGACATAATTCATCATTAGTGTCAGTAGCCCATTGTAAACTGATATACGCTATATTGCGTACAATTAAAGAATTTAACTACCAAGCTCTGTTGCAAATTGTCCATGCGTTTTAACCTATATAAAGAATATACATCCCTTTTATTATATAGACAGACGTATAGATAGATTTTATTAATTCCATTATTACTCGATTGAGGAAATAGGATAAATAATGAAAGACATTGCAAATAGTTACGGGAAACTATTTTAACCTATATTAAAAACTGTTTTCTGTAGAATATAACTAAAAATTCAGTATCATATCATATTTAATAGAGTTAAATACAATTAAGGAACGATAGAAATCAAAAAACGAACTTAACATTAGTAAGACTGAAGTTTAATACTTACAGAGTAAACTTACAATTCATATTAACAAATAATTATATAAAGACAAATAGGATAAACAATGAAGGAAAGAAATGTGTAACTACATGCAATATTGTTTTTAATGAATTTTAAACATACCCCGAAAATATTATATTGTAATCTCTGTAATGTTAAGTGATTTTGTTTTCCGTCCCAGTAATTCAATTGACTATTTTTAATATAATTAATTAATTTTCAATATTATATTTTATTCTTAGTTATATAGGACGGATAAATTCGCGAGTTAAAGTTTTTAGATATGTAATTGTAAACTCCTAAATGTTATTAAGTGTAGTTTCTAATAAATATTACTAATTTTATGTAATGTATATCACACTACCTTCAACTGACAACAAAGGGAATTTATAATAAATCTATACATACGTACATATTTTGTTCGAAATCTGGAAACAAACTTCGATAAGGTTTACGCATTATCAAACTGACATCCGCCATTTCCAGATAAATTAAAAATGTAAAAAAAACTATATTTAATTCTTTTACAGGGATTTCATTCGCTTTACAGAAACTGTTGAATTGGTACATAACTCTGTAGCTACCTTAAATTGTCATCTGCTATTTGAAAATGATAATAGTTAAAATTCTGCCAACCCAAGTAAATGGTGTTTGGGAGAATGGAAGGGTGTAACAGGCTAAATGAGGACTATCGTGAAACAAGCAACTCCCTTTTAATAACACAGGAAGATAATTCAGAAAGTAGAACAAGATAGACAAGGGTTTACTAAGGCTCCCGAGTTATGTTGTAGGGATCATACCCGACCGATGTTCCGCCTAAAAGAGATGCTGGGAAAACCTGCATCAGGTAGGTGGGGCTCTCGGATACTATTCTCCCTTCTCCGTGTCTGGAGGCAGATGGCCGACTGAAACTATGGAATCCTTGTATATGTATATGTTGACTATATTTGGGGAATTATGGTCCCTGAATTCAACCTCTTTGCCCACAGTTGGAATTGGCGTGAATGTATTCGTTATTGTTTCAAATTGTTACTGGACGAGGTTGAAAGGAAGCGCTACGTCGCAGTAGAGTTTATCTTCTCCAGTGGGCGGCGCGGCGTTTATCGGAGCTCCGTGGGCGGCGCGTCGCCAGGTAGTGAGTAGCATGGTGGCCTTGCTGGAGCACCTGGAGGGTCTGTCCCTGGACGCGGAGGACGGTCTGGTGTTCTGGCTGCACTATCGCCTCGGCGCCTCCGCCTTGCTCACAGCCAGTTGCCTTCTCAACGCACGTCAGTTTTTCGGAGATCCCATAGACTGCATATCCGAGGGACCAACATCTCGCATCATCGATGTTTTCTGTTGGATGCATTCAGACTTCACCGTCCAGAGACCCTTGTACCAGTGGTCCTGGCTGGTCTTCGCCATACAGGTAAACTCCCGTATAGTTCAACATCCATGCAATTTCTCAGTGTTCTTAGAACCCTCTTTTCCCGTCGGACTCTTCCTTTTTTATAAAAGTCAGCCAATCAGCCAATTTTACCTCATTCAGCATACAAAGCCATTTCCTACTCTGATACTCTTTTAATCACCACAACTCTCCCTTTGACTTTACTCCATTACTTTAGTATTCTCTCTCGGGTTTCAAGATGGCGTTCATGCCATTTTACACTCCGTCGCCCAACACGATTCGATTGAGTTTCTCGCGGAGCCCAGATCTGACTGCCAGGGCGTCAGAACGTAAACAGTTCGATAATCAAGAATGCCTATGAAGTTACTTTCCATGAATCACAAATAAATGCAATTTTCTCTTACTGATATTAAAATTGTATTCATGCAAATCTGATAATTTTGAATTGTTAGTCAGTTCTCACGTGAAACACAGGACAAGTCATTAGCAAAAACGTTTAATTGAAAGGAAACAGTAAAATTAATGTATTCGACTGTTTTTATTTGTGTTTGGTTGGTTTTCATAATTTCGTTCGCGTTTTTGAGGTATTTTCGGAACACGACAATAATTTGCAAGGGTGAAATTAGTAGGAGAGTAATGTCATATTTAAATAATATTGACAGATTTCCTCCTTTTCTGTTCCTCACGGTCTATTTTAAAATGCTTTCATTTATGGTACGTAAATGCGGTATTTCCACTATACATTTTTTGTGACGTGTTCTGCAAAATTTCTCCAAAAACGTGAATAAATTTCATCATTTTACTTTTTTTGTGTTCGGTCACATTTTCAATTGATATATATATATACTAACAAACCATGACATCACCACTTATGCAGAAATCACGTGTTAGGGTACTGGGGTAACTACGTAGGTACCATCAGTTCCCAAATTTCTTTAAAATCTAAGACAGTTAATATCCACATAAACAAGAATAAAGTAAAGCCTGATTCAATATGTCAATTACCATATGTAAATCACATAAATTAATGTAAAAACGGCATATTCAAGGTAACACCGTAGAAGAAAGCAAAGAAATATATTATTGTAATATTACATTTCAAAAACATAATAAAGATTTTTTCAATATTATGTCGTCATGTTTCATATCAGCTTTAAGAATAAACACTGGTTAAATGATTATTATCGCGTTATTAAAGAAGTAAAGTAACATTTAATTAATATAAAATTCCGAGAAAGATCCGGACAGTTGGATGTCCCGCACGAATTACAAGCAGAACGTATTGCCTATGCTGCAGGCAAAATTCTATACAAATAAATAAAGTTGAAGTTTCTGTCTGTATGTTTCGTCTCGAATAGGCTCCGAAACAGCTCAACAGATTTCAATGAAAATTTGAGGGTTTAGATTTAACTTAAATATTAGAGCATATTTCATTTCAATATATTGCAAATATTAATATAATAATATATATAATGCTTTTTTTCGTACGTGCATTCTAGTCTCACTATCACCTATGAGCTTTTTCCATCCTCTGCATAGACCTCAACACAGGCTCACCTACAATTCATTAAATCACATTCTTCACAACTTAAATTTAGGACTTCAATGAGGAATGGTTATTGTGTGTAACTTTATCGTAAGACATGGACAGAAAAAATACTTCCAGTTGAATCTCATCACTGAAGGCAGTAAAAATGTGATTTAAATCATTTAAGGTGAACCTTTTTTAAGGTTTATACACGGAGAAAGCTACGTAGCAGTAAGTCGACCTGGTAGATCATCACGCACCAGGTGGAAGTCCTGATCCCGTCGATATTTTCCCATCATGATCCTTTAATTGCTACTTATTTTTATTCATATTTAGTGTAAAAAATTTCTTCAACCATTATTTTTTGTATTACTTTTCCTCCCACCCACCAGTATTTATTGCCCAGATATATTAAAGCTTATGTTAAAGATACGTTCAAGAGTTATGAAACGTCAGATTGTAAAGAACTCTCATAATTTAGTGAGGATATGGTCTCCTTCCGTTGACTTCAGCCAAGACAGTAACCCTACATAAGTTGCATTATTCAACTATCCAGCAATAGAATGCTTTGATTGCTGTTGGATTAATGTATTAATGAAAGGGGAAGAATAACTGCATAATTTAAAATAATTAAGAACGTTTAAGTTAGCTAGTACATGTAATTATCAGCACCTGTGTTCGAGAGGGTTGCCCAAACATCTCATTCTCATCGACTGCGGCACCGTAAAAATACATTTGGCTAAAGAAAGTGATCTATATAAATTATGAATTGCTTATCACAGATTTTTACTGTTTCTTACATGTTTCCAAAGTTTAGTTAAACTTTCTGTTCATTCCCTTTGCAGAAACTATCCGAAGTTGCTGATATAATTTAATGTTAGCTGGACGATGATTGATCCCATTTTGCCCAATCTCAGATTTTCGAGTGCAGTGGACCGAAATTAATCAGTTTGTTTCTCTTTCTTTATAAATGTCGAATCGATTACCTGGCGATCATTTCTATTCCAGAGAAGTTATTTTCTCCTTATTCCAATATATCCGATATTTAATAGAAAGTTACATTTTTCGGTGGTAAAGGTCCTTATTCCAATTAAATTAATCATACGAGTTTACCACCACCCCCCCTCCACGAGTTAATAAGCTGTGTATTTTAAGAGCAGTATCATAGATATCGACGCGACAACATGGTGATCCTGCTCAATAAAGCTGACGTTATATTGGATGAAATGAAGTAACAACCACTGTGAAATAGCGAAAAAGGCTGTTTAGCTATGTAAAAGATTCAGGACAAAATGGAATCAAGCATCGTAGAACTGGAATTAAATAGTAACTTACAGGGTGTGTGTATATGTAACGAATAAAAAAACCGCGACTTTTATAAGCAATAATTTATAGAGATCATTTTTATTTTATATAGTTTTAACTTTCAGTTATTTTTTACGTTGCAGTCAATGAGATGTTTGGAGTGCTGTTAATATAACCGCCAGATGTAAAACATCCGCCGGTAAGTTCGAGGTGTAAAGAACTACATTAAAAACGTAACGATAAAATGACTTACGTTAACGTTGGTTGACTCGCTTCCCCAGGCTGCCTTGCTGTACCTCCCGCGGTTTCTGTGGAAAATCCTGCGCTTCCGAGACCCTCTGGGGCTGGCGAACAGACGCGACGGAGAGGTCGACGAGATTCTGCGTCGCGCCGCAGTTAACATTTCTTGTAGGGTTCTAACGTTACGTTGGAACGCCTCTTGGTTGGTAATTTGCGAAGCCCTTAACCTAGTATCCGTGGCAGGGCAAGTAGCGATGCTGGGCAGCTTCCTGGACGGCGATTTCTGGAGCCACGGCTGGACGAGCACCCAAACTCTGTTCCCGCACATCACCACCTGCTCAATCTCTCTGTTTGGGCCCTCGGGAACTCTGCAGACATTCGACGGTCTGTGTCTTCTGCCGCTCAACGTGGTGGCCAGACACGTGTTCCTGTTCGTTTGGTTCTGGTACTTCTTCCTGGCAGCCTGCTCCACGTGTCATCTGATCTTCCGTATGAGCACCGTCTGCAGCACACGTGCGCGGGCGATTTTGCTGGCTCAGAGCTGCAGCTACGAGACAGAACCCGCAGCGCGACTGGTGGCCACGAAAGCATCTTTCGGCCAGTGGCTGCAGGTTTACACACTGCGAACTCGCCTAGAGGTTCGGCATTTCGAAAGACTCCTCAAGACGTTGGCAGGTGCAATGACCACGTCGTCCTTTGATGATAGATGTGCCATCGTAATCGACATTTGAACCTGTCTGCAAAAAGGTGGGATTCAAAATAAGGTATAAGTTTAGAACTAAAATTACAAGGACATATGAAGCTGATCAGAAAAGATAATGAGGTCACTTGTATCAGTACCTAAAATATCTTGTTACCTTTTATAATGCACAGATCCACCATCATTCATCAAGTTTACTACAAGTCATCAAGGCAATTTAATTCAGTCAAATCCAGAGGCTGGTTTACAAATAAAATTTGTTGTGATTCTTACATTGTAAAAAGTTAAGACATTGTATAAATGAAACAGAAATATACATCAACTGAAAATTTGATGCTGTAAAATGCAGTTCAGCTGTACCCATTCACAAATCAAAACTCCTCAGCTCTAATATATACAAAAAAGAGAGTGATAAATAAATTTTGCCAAAACCCGACTCCAATCTGTAACTTGAAGAAATTAATTAAAACCATCCTCCTTAGGCTAATTAAACCACCCTCATATCAAATGCTGAATGCTATAGGGGCCACTTCATATCTTCGGTTCAATAGTTTGAACAGGTTATATATAAATAGAACTACATTTCAACATATATTGTATATAAGGTCATAAATGTAAATTCACAGCTTTTTGTTTAAGCCACTATAGCACTGACAAGCCACATGCGCAGGCAGCCCATAAATTGTCACTCCATATAATTATAAAACATCGTCTACCAAAAAATATAATTCACAGTAGACTCCAAATTACAAAAATTATTAATCTTTGATTATTATAATTAGAATTACCATTTTAAAACTGTTCAGCTTATCTTCAACATTCATTCTAAGATAAATTTCCTACAATACAACCAGTTAAATTGTTACATCTACTATTTCCTACTTGCAAGAAAAAATTATATTATATAAATATAATCTACTACAGGTTAGAGCATTTTTGAAAATTTTGAAAAAAAATAACATCAATTTTTTCCTAATTCTATTTTTACCATATTCTATTACATAAGTAAACATTCACAAAAAGTAAGTAAATGTAAATTAGTCTTCAAAGTAACCCCAGGAAGATTAAATCGGGTATAAAAATTCTTCCACACGAGACATCTGTGGGATTTCAACACCTCCTGTCAGATCTGAGCTTTCATTTCTTCAACTTCTCATGGTGGTTTATCCTGATAACCTTTACTCTTCAGGTAACCCATACATCAGACATTTTTAGGGTCAGTGAACAGGGAGGCAAAGCAATATCCCCATTTTAGAAGTCATATTAGTGCAGTCTACTGAATTTTCTTAAATGCTTGTTTTATGTAATTGCAGCCAGTGAAAATACAATTTCAAAAAAAAAATAATGGCATTTTCTTTTCAGTGTTTTCAAAATTGCTAGTTTCTCTGCCCCACCCTGAACTTCCTTGACAGGCATTACACAATGGATGAATCAAGTATGAAAGAACAAGATATAATTAGCATGAGTTAAATATAGAGAAATAAATATTGGATAAACTTTGATTGTAAAATAAACAGTGGTATACACAATGAATATACAAAACTTACAAAGTCAAACTGAAAAAAATGTATTCAACTGAAAATATTAAGACACTAATTTCAGGCCCTACAAATTTTGTTAATTACAGAACATCTTGCAAAATTATGCAAATGCAGTTGTTGAAAATACACATTGTCAATAACAGTCATTCAAAATATGCAAACTGAAATAATTTTTAGCAAAACTATAAACACAGTTATTAAATGATACTGCTTTTTCAGTGGTAATAATAGCCAAACAAACATAGCTTGTATTAATAATTATTCAATAGTATAAGTACAAAATTTGAATAAATCAAAATCACACACACCAGTGGGTTTTAGAAAACATACAATCTATATACTTTATTTTTTTCTTTCATCTTTTACATTCAAATACTTCATCATTTAACAAGGTTGAGTAATATAACATTATATAGCCTTTACACAACAAAATACATCAACAATAACTAATAATTGCACAATATAAAATACATTTTCTTGGAATGATAGTTTGTACACTCAATTAATTTTATACATAAAATCTCTTCTTAATGCTACAACTAATTTTTCTTAAATAACTCCATACACAAATTTTCATTTTGAATACATCTGATAGTTATCATTGTTAACAAACAATTCATTCGACTATGTAACTCTCAATTTCTATACTATTCAAATAGCCAAATTCTGTCTTAATTAAGGAAACTATTCAGTTATATATAAATGCTTGATTTCATGAGAGCTGAAAGCAATTCATCAATTTTATAAATTAAACTGACAATCTGCAAGTGCTTCATTTTTTCACAAGTTCTCATTAGTATTAAATATTAAAGTAACAAATATTTATATACTAAAATATATACACAAAAACTCAGTTTCAATCAAATTTCAGTAATTAAGAAAAAAGTTTAAACAAAAATTCAAATATTTACTACAGTTAAATTACTTCAATATGATAAACCATATTATCTTAGTAATTAACCATTCTGTCCAATTAATTGTATTTCTTTACTTTGTTTTCATTGTATTTTCAAAAGTTGTACTAGTCTGTGGAGAAAAAATTAAGCAAGAACTTACTAATGGAAAATATGTTTTAAAATTTTTTCAATTCTTATCACTATAATACTAATTATCATTAAATGAATTGGTTGGATACTCAAGTTGAGCTAATAAACCAAAATGTTTATCATATAGAAGGAACAGCTTTTATATTACGCTGGAGTAAATTTATTTGGTTGAGCAAAACTCATAAGCTATACATCCAAAAAACTGTGACTAATTTATAATTTGAAGACCTACAGTTTTCCCTTCCCATAATGCTCATCTAAACTTTATTTAGTTTCAAACTATCTTGCCCTACTTTTATCATTCTTAATTCTTTCATTCTTCATCAAAATCTAAAATATCTACAAAAAGTTACTAACCCATTACCATCAAATAAAAAATCAAGAACTAACAAAAATTGGCATTTCATGCTAAAGAAGAAAGTTCAGTCTAAATTAAATAACATTACTTCAGTAAACTTAAGAGATGTTGACAAGCTCTAACATTTATCAAAAATTGTACTGAAGACCAAGTATTCAAATTACAGAACCAAAATATTTCATACACATTTAATGTGAAAAAAGTAATGTAGATGTAAAAACTATAAAAAAATACAATTATGTCCATTATAAAAATCTTTTAAAACTGAAAGATGTGTTGTAATCAGTGTTATTAATCTATCATTTTTAACAAAAACTTAATACAACAGAGAGCCTGTATATTACTATTATATACAAGAGATTAAGAAATACTGAAGAATGAAAATATAATTCTCTTAAAAACTTTCCTTTAAAATGTGATGTTTTGCTTCTTATCAATACATTATAGTTGATATAAATAAATTACTTTTATTAAGCAAATTGCAAGTTCCAATTTTATTTTGTTTTATTTATTTTCCTTTTACTCATGTACACTTTTCACAAACAATACTAAATGTAGGACAAAACAAAAACACCTGCAAAACAATTGCAACAGAAATAAAACTGAATAAAAAAGTATTTCCAATATAAATTTTAAAAAAAAGGAGGTGCACTGGTGTATCTGAAATGAAGGAAATATCTCTCCCCAAAATACTATTGGAATATCAAAACTAAAATCAATTTAATAAAGGAAGGAAATCTTTATATTAGTGATTTAACAGTAATAGGCAGCAGTGGGTTCTATGGACAGACTAGAATATATTGCAAAAAATAATAATCTCACAGAAAATGAAAGAGTTGAGGAGATTCAAGTTTAATGGAAAAAACTTTTTTAAAGAAAAGAATTTCCATAAAGGTACAACAGATCATGAAGATAAGCTTATCCATTTATAATGCTATTAATGGACTACAACAATAGGACTAAGTTTATTAACTAGAACCTTACAATAAATATGAACTGGGCAAATGTTTAATGGAATGTTCAGAAATAGTAACAGGGTGAAGAAGCATATGTATCCTCTCTCCAAAAAAAATAGCACATTATAACAACAATTTCTAAATATATAATTAAATTGGAAACTCAAATGAAGTTAAACTAAAAATTACATATTTCTAATCAACTATCACAATTAAATGGAACCATAATTAGTAACTTAAAAAATACCTTGTTGTATTCATTGTAAACATTAATCTCTTTATTTAGCCTGATGAGGGTGGCAATATTCTCAAAACTTCAAATCAAAAAAGGTAAAATTGCAAACAACTACATTAAATCTGGAACTGTATTTCAAAACCTATTATAAATTACTATGAAAAATAATACGGAAAATAGGAAAATAATTACAGCAGCCTCAGTAATCGCATAGTCTCATGTATGCAGTTTTACAATTTGACAGGAATAACTTAAGCTACATATGTTTAATAACTTTCACTCAATTCAAGTTAACAAAAAGGTATTGTCATAACTCTTTTGCATTTCCATAATCACATATCATACTTAATTACATTTAAAATGTTTATATTTTTAGGTCCAGGTGGAACTTTTGGTATAAAATCACATTACCACCAACTAAGTGATAGCTCTTTAATTACCCTGTTCTCAAAAAAATATACATCATTTCCTGTATATACAGAACATGATTGAGGTAAAATAATATTGGCAGTGGAGTAAATATATACTGGGTAAATGTCAAACCCATAGAAACAATTGAAAAAATGTGGTCATAAGATGGCCAAAACAAAGTGAAGAAAAATAGGTAATGTGAAAATTATAAATATATTTGTGTGAACAAAAAAGAATGAAAATATTCATTTACCAACAGAGGAACTAGATAAATTATGATAGCATGCAAACATGTGAAAGAAATTGGTCAAAGAAAGTGTATTAATGTAATTCCATTTCTGACACATACTTCACATAATTGGCACACAATTTATTTGTTTATACTAGCAGGGTGCTAGGTATTTGTACACAAAAAAGTAGTGGAGGGAATGTATTGGATGAAATTATTTTTTGTTGTTATTATTTAAAAACTTATTTTTCATTTAGTACTTCAACTTCTGAATGGCCAATATAACAATGCTGTTTCCCAACAAAGGGCCAAACACAGTAGTGTAATTGAAACAGCTTTGATTTACTTTTTATATCCCTTTTTGTAGAGGAGAAACTGAACAAGAATATAACAATATGTACAAATATAATGTGCACATGTATGTGTAACAATGTAAACTGCACAGCAGTTGATTTAAACAGCAATTTGAACAGGAATGTACTATACTGTTTTTTAGCAGCAAGACAACATCCTCATATTGAATCCTTGATACAAGGAAGGATGTGCCATTTTCTTGTGATGTGTTACAATCCCGTGTATTGAGGAGAATTCCCAGAAGTGTTCTGGTCCACACTTCGAGACAATCGAGTGAAAGGATTGCGTGAAGTTCCACGTCTTCTTCTGCTTTTGTCTTCTGCATTGCATAAGTCACTTTAAAACAATAGAAAGTTATGTTAGTCATTTCAAAATTCAATACAATTTCAAAACTAAATAAGTCAATTAAATGTCAAGACTGTCAAAATGAATTTTAAAACGCAAACATTCGGATTATTCGCTTGTACAATTAACTATCTGTAGAACACACGACTACTTAACGGTTAGCTACTATGCATAACTGTATTAGAATCTAGCAAAAAAAATATGAAAAATTTGATCAAACTATAACAATTGTGAACTATACCAATCTTAAACAAAAATGTTTTCAATGTAAATTGCAATTATTTTGAAGACATTTTGTAGTTGATTTTCTAGGAGATACAGTAGTTTAAATAAAGTCAAAAACAATTTTTGTAAACTATACTATTTTCATGTGTATGTTTTAGATATATGAAGTCCTATGAAACGTATTACTAAACAACTGTTATATGGAGTACTAACAAAATAGAAACAACATATTTAATTTTACTACCTTCAAAGAATGTTCAAACACAATTTAAGTTTTGTACTCACCCAAAGAATGGTATTAGGCTCACTAGTAGCTCTTTATCAGGTGATGTTGCAAGTTCACTATTATTCTGAACTAAATGGTTCATGACACACCGAAGGTAATGCTGTAGTCTTCGTCTTCTCTCCTCTACGAACCTTGCATCCTGCATATTATCATAAATAGTACTAATTGAAATAAAGGAACAAAGGAAGATGGTTTCATGAATCAGAGTTACTTATAAAATTTCGTTTTACATTGCATTATATTTTAGTATAACTTAATATAGTATTAAGAAAGTCTAGGACAGATGGAAATATAGTGCATAAATTAAATATGAAGCTGAATCAGATTTTGTATTCACCTTGTTTCCCAATGTCTTCTTTGGAGGAAAATCAAAGGTGCTTACAACAGCATCTTGCTTTTTCAATTGCTTATGTAAGGAGTAAAACTGAGCATACCGACGATAGATATTCCACTCATCGTCTCTTATTCTAATGAATACCTGCAAATACAAACACATTATAAAACACAAATACTAAATTCCTTTCTTTTCATACTTATTCGATTTATGTAACACACATATTATACATTTGCATAATGAAGAAATTAAAATAGGTAAATGGAAAACAACTAAAAATAAATTTGCATTTCCAACCTGATAAACATGATGAACATCTGATGAGCCTCCAGTTAGAAAAGCAGATGGAATCCATATGTTCACTAGGGCTCGAGCAGCAGCACATAGAGAGCTATTGTCATAGTCACTAGTTATGCTCACATCATCATCAGATGTTGCAGCATCATCAGGGAGGGGACCTCTCAAGTCTATCAGTTCTTCTCGGAGCCGTCGAATTGCATTGTCTTTTGCCTGTAGCTGTCTGTGCAGCCGTTCATTGAATTCCATTAGTTCCCCATGCATCTCAGCAACCTGACAAAATGGGATATTATTACGATCATTAAGAATTTTTAAATGTTGCCAACCAAGTAATTGATTTTATGTTTTCCTACTGTATGAACTACATACACGATTCCTTTCATTTTATACTTACTTGATATATGTCTCACATCTATTGTTCACACTTATTTGCCTAATGAAGAAACGAAAGGTAAATTGATGAAAACAAAAAATAAACTTGCCATGTCTAACACGTCTGCCCTATTCATCCAACACTATTATTGTCAGACTTAAGAATAATTCTTGCCCTCATTACACCTTTCATCACAGAGTTAACTAACCCTGGATGTCTCTCTGTGTGTCCAAATAAATTGACTTACATTATTTTCAATGTGTTCAACATTTGAATATTTAATTGAGAAATGGTACATTATTTAATAGTTATAGAAATAAATTCAAGTTCAACTCTTAATTAAGCATTCTAGAAATTATATTTACAATAAAATTGAACATTGTTGCCTTGGACATGTTTAGAAGGTAAATAAACCAATAACTTAACATTGTAACAATAACTTAAACTAATGCATAATATTAAAGGGTAAAATATAATACAAATTAAGAAATCAATTTAAACAGTATATACTCACCTGAATAAGTTTTTTTTCATATTCCCGAGCCTCATTATGGTAATCAAGAGCATCTGCTGGTCTTGGCTGAGTAGCTTCCATGCTTGCCAAAGCTTCATGAGCTTGGGTACCATCACGCTTCAGCATTTGCACTGCACCAACATATTTACGTAGCTGGTGCTTTAGCAGTTCATTTTCCCTAATATAATAAAGCAAGTTTTAGTCACTAATTAAATTTGTACAAAAATTTATTTGTAACACATATAATTTTAGCGAGTTATTTTTAATACACACATTAGATTGTGCTAACACAAAATTCTAATCTCTCCCTCCTACTTCATTTGATTAATCAAATAAATATGAATTATGTGAAATAGTAAAAATAACTTGTGTGGATAGAATGATTAATAGTAGTGCTGTCAGCCAGAATATGTCATATTTTAATGAAGTGTCAGTCTACTATTACAGAAATAGATGATACATCACTTCACATTACTTTACTTCAGTAGAGAACCGAGCTTTACAATAAGCAATCCTATAACAACATCAGCCGAATCAATAAGTCTTTCAGGGTGTAGCCTCCTTTAAATTATCTTAAACACCTATGCCTTTGATTAAATTAAATCTGGGACATCTAATGCAAGGTGATGACACTAATCCCTAACCATAGCAGATTGAGAACATTGTCTGTAAATATACACACAGAAATAAACACATCTACATATATATATCCGGAAAATAACATAAAATTTCAATCAATCTAATGGTTTCAGGTTTTAAAAACTTTTACAGTTCAAATAGTAAACACAATTTTAGGGAAACTTGATAAAACAAACACTGTGTAGCATGCCATGCACATCTCTCCTGAGGAAAATTTAAGACTTGTCTTGTTTGGCACGACAATGCAGACTGTCAATTTCAGGTAAGCCAGTCCTTTGGAAAAGAAAATCTGACCTGTCACTGCTCCCTAGTTCAACGATGTCTACTATTGATTTATGATAGCTCAGCCATGGCTCTCTGTCCCACTTTCTGATCAAATTTAATTAATTCTATATATTCCCACCTTTCTCCCATATTTACTTTACTTCACGATCCAATGTGACTTCATCACTTAATAAAAACTGCCTCTGGTATTTTCACAGTATTTTCTTTATAATGATACAGCATGTAAGAAGTGTAGGCATAATAACCTGACAAGAGCTTGAATACGTGTTTCAAGTCGTTCCACTTTCTCTGCATGTTGTCGACCAGCTTCAGTCAACTCAGCTTGGAGATGAGTTCGTGCCTCCTGAGACTGTTCCAATAATTTTTTAAGAACTCTCATTTCTGCTTGTAGTTCTTCTTTGAGGGCCAAAACGGACACGAGTGCTTCTCGCACTTCACCTGAAATGATAACCCAGTAAATTATTTAAGGTCAGGAACTATTCTCCATCAGAATAACAAGTTATCAGTGAATAAAATTCAGCCATCTAACATTACTTTAGAAATTAGAAATATACTTAAATAATGTAGGTATTTATTAAATAGTTGTAGACTATAATAAAATAAAAATGATTGCTTGCTTGATTAATACAACCAACATTTCACAATTACTAAATAATTCTTTTTGAAGGTTCTGAAAGTTATGTTTTTTCTTAATCATCTTAATGGAATGTGTTATATTACCTTATTACACATTAGGATAAAATATTTAAATATATATATATATATATATATATTATATATATATAGGATAGAAAGAAAGATAGAAATATTTGGGAGAAAGGCAGGAAATTCGCTCTTTTAAATCATATGTACGGCATGGAATCATGCACAAGGAAATACATATGTCAAGCGTAGAAGGGAATGAAAGAAGCTGTGTGATCAGCGTAGAGATGCCTAATATTTTCAGTCTTCCTTTCTTCTTCTTCTATTCCTCTCTACGCTGATCACACAGCTTTCTCTGAGCCTATTTCTATGCCGAGCATGTGAATTAAAAGCGAATTTCCCAACTTTCTCCCACATGTTCTATCCTTACACCCTATCCAAATATACAATGTGCGTGACGTCGCGTTTCAATCATTAATATATATATATATATATATATATATATATATATAACAATAAAGTACTCAAATTGAAATTGTAAAGCAACAAATTATAGAAAAGTGAAATTAATACCATGTAAGAAAATAAGAGTTTGTAATGCATACATCTGTGTAAACAGTCTAGGACATGTATAATATTAATATATATATACATATTTCCTTACCATTATTTTGGGAGACAGATTCACTTGTGAATTGAGAGATTCGTGTGCTTATATCTTGGGGTGAGAAATCTACACAATTAGATTCTAAAAGCTTCTGAGTAGCTAACAAAGCAGCAGCAGCACATTCAGTATCCTGAAATATAAACAACAATATTTGGAAATATAAAATGTATTAACTTGCTAGTGCAAAATATAATGATCCAGATTTAAGACTATTCAGTCCTCAGGCAATTTGAAAAGTTAACATACATAAATTTGGCACTTGATATAAAATTTTATTTTAAAAATAAGCATGACCTAGTACATTAATTTATAATATTTTTTAAACTTAAATGTGCTAGGTTTTGACCTGCTTGTAGATCTTTGTCAAACACAAGATATATTGTAGAAGAATATCTTGGGTTTGATTAAGTCCTACAGACAAGTCAATAATTAACTATTTTCAGTAATTGTAGTTAGCAATCTATGTCAAAGATTTTTAATATTACCAAGTAACAATTTTATAATGCTATAAAGTAAATGTTTCATTTACAACATTGTAAAACAAAATACATTTCAGAATCATTCAATAGCAGAAACTAAATACAGTAATACTAAATACCTTAAAAGTGGGAACACACACACACTTGTATAGAGAAAAATGTGTTAATCTGGTACAGTAAATTGTGAAATAATAACTATTATAACCTAGTTAAGTTATACAGAGAGAAAAATTAGTGTTTGTCATGTAAGTGAGAAGTACTTTTTCATACCAATGTAATAACAAATTTCATTTTGAGTAATATTACCTCAGAATAACTAGGAACTGATAGAGAATCTTCTTCTGACTGAGCTTCATCAGTCATAGACACAGGAATCAATTCCCCAACACTCACATTGTTCACAGGTGTTAAAGTTTGTGTAGAATTTCTTGACACTTGATGAGAGTACCTGCAATAAAGACAAAAATACTGAAGAACATAGCAAAACTCTTTGAAGGGATGTCCTACATTTTGAAAGATATTGAAAGAAAAATAAAAAGTCTAAGGAAGTGAAGTTCATGAAACAAAACAGAAAAAGCAAATTATGGCTAAATCTGAAGAAAAAAAACTATAAAATATTTCTGAACACACTTTCTTGCAATAAAGATGTAATTGCAAAATTTTTCTGGACAGTGTACAAAGTTGTGGAAGTAATCAAGCATTAATAATTTCAAAGATGAAATATGTTTACAGTATATTAAATTTGAACTAAAATATCTAAGATTCTAATTGCAACTTTAAAATTTTTTTAAAGAAGTCACTAGAACAATTGAGACTCAATAGGAGCGTATAGCTAATTTGGAAGAAAGACAAGAATGGAAAATGTTAACCAAACCAGGGACTGAGCTAATCCTAGTTGATATCCAAGGACCAATTCAACATCTCTCCATTCCTGTAAATCTAAGCCAAGCCCACATACAATTTACTAATCACATTCATCAAAACCTAATTTTTATTAATTTGTTAAAAATTGACATTGTGATCAAAGGTGCATGGAATTCAAGTCAAAGGAAGTAGAAATGCTTCAATTGAAACTTGAATAGGAGCATATAGCTAATTTGGAAGAAATACCAAAGTAGAGCGCCCACCAGGAAAACGGAATTTCCGGGGTTCGAGTCCCTGGTCTGGTTGACTGTTTTCCAATCTTGTTTTTCTTCCAAATTTTAGTAAGTTAATTTATTAATTTTTAATAACAATATTGCAATGAAGTAGATTCATAATGAAATAAAGCCATATTTGGATCCATGCTAATTAATTTTTAATAAAATTACATACTTACTGAATCCTGAAAACTAGCAGTACTATGGAAGGTCAATATAAAAACAATAAAAGAATTGAATACTCAAAGGCTACCAACCTGTTGGGTACAGATGACAAAGGAAGCTCTTGTGGTCGTACATTGGGAGTGGCGCCTGGTAAGCTTTTGACTATTGGTTGTGGCAGCTCTTCCACACCATTCTCTACTGGGCCCCAATTCTGCCACAAAATGTTCAAATAAGTTGTTAAACAGATATGTCATCACAGTTAATGAAAAATAACAGGCTACAAATTAACACAAAACTGTTATTAAATAAATCCACCATTAATCAGGAGAACAGTAAAAAAATCACTATGATGTTAAATTAACCATAAATTTTAATACCAGATAAAAAATAATGTTGCTTCATTTTAAATCTTATCAACATAATTGAACTACCTCATGTGAATCTAATGTTTCAGAAAATATGGCAGTTTTCTCAGACAGTGCAGATTCTGATGTGACAGGTGAACCAGTAATTTCTTCGGATACAGACGGTTCATCATCAAAATTGATTATTTGAGCAGGAACACGTTTTCGTCGGCGTTGTTCCTGCTTTCTCTTTACATTTGGATCTGCAAAAGTTATTATTTGTAATTATTAACATAATTTTAACCTATTTTTCCAAAACTAGTTTAACATTAATAATGATAAATGATAATAACATAAGGGGGAAGGGGAAACTATTATACGATATAAACAAAAAGACAACCAGATTTTCACATGAATAACGGTCTCCTTTAGTAAGATATAGATGGCATAACTAATCATAAAGTCAAATCAAATATAAAAATCCAATTTCAATTAATTTTACAATAAATTGTTTCAGATTAAACAGGATTAGTAATTCTTTATTTGGGCATGTATAAGTTTTAATTTGTCACATCTTTTATGTTTCTTCTAATTGTTCATATTTAAAAAATTATAAAGATGAGAATTTAATTATGGTTATAATAACTAAATCATTAGTTTGTGAGACTGCTTTAAGGTTTCCATAAACTAAACCTGAAAATTTAACGTTACACAAATACTCTATTTAATTAATAATGAAATATGAATATAAGAATTCTTTTTTAATTAAAATACTGTTTTGATCATGAGTCTTATCTCACCTGACAACTTTTAAGGACAAAATTTAGAAAAAAATATTTCTTCAATAAATATTAATGCAACAATGAAGCAAAGAACAATTTTAATTATGTCAGTTAAAATAGCTTTTAATTATTGTACCAGAATTCCTCAGTTCAAAACAATATGAGGGTAACAGTCAAACAAAAATGCACAACTATTACAATGAAAAGTTTAATAATGTAATTACTTGCTGCAGATTCCAACATGAAATATGTTCGCCAATGTGTTCCAAAATTAAAAATGTAAAGTACAAACACAAATATGATAAACAATAATGTTAACAATGGAAGCATCATGAGCTCAGTAAAAGAACATAAAACAAATATCAGTACTGCTACTTGATAAGATGTGCTCACATTTCAGTTTATCAGCCACGCCATATATAAAGCCTTGAAAATTCTGTATTGCATAAGTAGGAATGCAAAATATATCTTTTACTCATTCCTTAAAACACAATATACAAGAAAAATGTCCAATTTTGTATAATTGGTATTTATGAATGTGTGTTTTGTTTCCCACTATGAATGAGAAATTGACTGATTTTGGAAAGTAAAAAGTATTTCAAATAAAAAGTCAAAACATAACTAAATTAATAGTGGCCACAATGTAATCAATTAGTTAGATAGCACTATCAACACAATGAATTTAAAAAATTGTTGAATAAAGATATTACAATACTGTAAATTGATAATGTAATTCAGACAAATATTAGTAGCAGTTCTCAAAAAAATATAATGCTTTCAGTGGCAGAATGGTGTAGATTTGTGCACTGATATTAAATACCATGTTTGATCAGTTTTTAAGAATCAATTATAAAGAAATCTTACCCCCATTCATTAAGTACAGAAATAAATAAACTACAAAAATGTGTAACAGTCACTTGATTTGTCCATTAAATATATATTCTGCAGTTGTAACCCATAGTTTTATCTGGTTGATGAAGGCTACAAGTTTGGTAGAAATATGCAAGAGTTAAATTTAATTTTATCACTCGTCTGTTTTAATTGGCCAATTCACGATATTCTAGTAAATTGATTTATTATAAAAAATTCTGGTACCTGGAGTGCTTGTAGCTGTAATTAAAGGCTCTGTGTGTGAAAAAGCTGGTCCTATAGATTCTTTGTCAGGAGATTTGCTTGGAGCATTAAATTCAGCATTGTCTATACTAATAGCAAAAAGAATTGATCCAAGACCTGCAAAATAACAATTACTCAATGAAAATTTTAATTGTAAAATTCTGTAAACAATATTTCTTCATAGACCTGCCTTACTAGTTGGTTATTAAACTTAAGGAATATATACATCTAAAAAATTCACAACATGATGAAACCTGGGATTAGGATAATAATTATTGGTTACCAAAGAACACCTTTGACAATTCAAAATTTGCTGTAATTAAATCTTAATAATTTTCTGAATTGATTAATTTAGTGACAAATAAGTTCTAGTAAAGTTAAAATTTAGTTGACAAATATAAACACTAACATTTAAAATGCTAGTTATGGAGAAAAAAAAATTACATAATTACCAGCAGCCATTGTTGGCAGCATGCTGCTCCTTTCTTGATCCTGCATAAGAGACCAATCTTCATAGAAAGCTGCCAATAGTGCAGGGCTACCCAGCAAAATGTGTAGATACCGTTCAAGTGAGCTCTCATTTAAGGCTGATCGAAGCCAAGCCCTGCCACGTCCAATATCAGTTGACACTTGACGCAAAAGCATGTATCGTTCATACTCGTGGCGTGTTAGGTGTTCTCGGACGTAGTGCCACAAAACTAATGGGAAAGGATACATTTAACACTACCACTGGTATTTATACAATAAATATTTTAACATATTAAAATATAAAAACTTAAGATTCATATTTGTAATTTCAAAAATAGATTGAATGAAACTATTTGTGGCTGGAATGGTTCTCTGGTTTCCAACAGGATGGCATTTAATAAAAATGATATTTCACTGCCTACTAGCACTGTCAACATTTTCTAGGTAAAGAAGTTGAGGTTGCTAGTAGACAACAAAATGGTGTGTTTAGTAAGTGCCACCTGTTAGAAACATGACAAAATTTCCAGCAGTCTAGTAACCAGGAAAACCTATTGACATTAAATTAATCTGTGTTATCTATTCCTCTTCTTTGACTCTACGTCCCATGGAGGACCTGGGCCTACCAGGTCTGTGTAATATATATAAGTACAGCAAAATCAGGATATGAAGATACAAGACTGAGCAAAACATATTTTATGTAAAATTAAAAATCTTCAGGATCCTCATTGTTATAAGTTACTCAATAAAATTGTGAAATTTTACTCCACATTACATCACTTTGATATAACACTAACATTTCATGTGATATTGAGGTGAGGGATTTGTTTTCATGTATTAATCAAATTAAGTTTACTTAATTGTGAAAGTCGTTACACTTAAGGCACTCAATTATATTTACATGTTTTGCACGGAAATTTCAATTTAGATATAACCTTACAAATTGTCATTAATAATTATAACCAAATTCAACTGAATTATCACTAAAACCAACCTAAATGATCCTGAGCTGTTGCACGATTCAAATGGAAACTGCTAGACACAATCTCCGTCATTTGTCTGAAAACATTCAACCAGTGTTCACTAATATAAGAGGAATAAAATATAATTATAATATACATGCTAGCTGAAGTGCCGGGCATTGCTTGAGTTCATGTAAATAATAAAGCAGAAATGTAATAGGAGTTTATTACAGTACTTTTGGTTCACTACATTCATAATTCTACTCTAGACAGGTCACTTTTAATAGGGGGGCATGTAAACACTCATTTTATGTTTTGCAGCAGCCTAAATCTATTTTAGTTGTCAAATCCAACCTATTTTCAATCCTATGTTGCGACATTGGTGCAAAATTGTCAAAATGGTAGTTTGTTTAGAGGAAGGTGTCATTTTGACCAATTTCCAGCAGCCTGAGAAGAAAAATTTATATGACCAAAATTGTGGAGAATCAAATTTCAAATCAACTGTGTCCTCAGAATTTTTATAAAATCCCCAGTTTTTGAACTGAAGGGGTATAAAGTTGGAGGGGTTCCAAGATTGAGTTTTTTAATGTGTTGTAGCTCAGGGGAGAACGGGTTTGGTCCACCTTGGAAATAACAATATCTACTGATATGTCTCAGTGAGACAAAGAGAAAAAAACCCTTACTCATTTCTTCAACTTGTGTACAGACTTTGCTAGAAGCAGAAAACAACTGAAAAAAGAGGAAAGAACACAGATTTGTCGACATTTCCAATTTTTTCACATATATCACTTCAGTATATTGAAAAACATTGAAGATCATAGGTAGCTTTGGGCCCTCAAGAACACATGTGCCAAAGTTGGTCAAATTGGGACCAGTAGTCCAGAGGCCTATAGCTGGAACATACATAAGGATGGATGCACTTACAAACTGTGCACTTCAGGGAAGCCACCAATTTAATACACCTTTCCTGCCCTTATTGTTTTAATTAGCCTGACAATGTAATTTTCTGATTTGTATGTGTATGTATGTATATATATATATATATATATAGTGATAAAAAACGCGGATTTTGTGGTATTGTGGCGTTATGAGGCGCAGTTCGGCCAACAACAATGTCTAGTCGGCTGAAAGATGGTGATTCCCCGCGGGAGACTCCTGCCAAGCGTGTGTAAAAAATGATGGTGAATCCCCGAGGGAGACTCCCGCCGAGCGTATGTAAAAAATGAGGGCGGGGAACCCCCGAAATTTTGTGAAATGAACTGGCGGGGAACCCTGGAATTTTGTAAGGGACCTTAGGCAGGGAGCCCCGGAGTTTTATGAAATAGACCTACGGCGGGGAATTCCCGTCAGAGGATTTAAAAAGGGGAGCCGATGGGTGGCTCGGGATCAGAAGTGAGACGAATTGAGGAGAGGATGGACGAAATCATAATTGAGATGAGATGAGGACGGACGTGATTAGAAGTCAGATGAGTGGAGGAGAGGATGGACGTGGTCCGAGCAGATGATGAGAAATGAGACGAGTTGAGGAGAGGGCATAGGCTGTGAGAGGTGGGCAGAGACGTTAGATGTTTCGAGGAAGCAGATGAGTTGCGGATCTGGTTCCTACTGCCTTCATCGATAATAATCCTGCAAGACACCAGAGAGACGTGGAAACATTCGTGAGGTGGATGTTTGTAGGCCCAGTAATTGTGGGTAAGTTATTAAAAAAGCTGTGAAACTTGCTCATTGCTCTGGTTAAATAATATTTAATGAGTGTTTTTTCTATTTTCAGTTACTGCATACTCCATCTCTCGAGAGACCCAAAATCCCCCGAGATTAAGCCCATGTAATCACTTGAAATTAATAAATGAAAAATTTTAGAATTGATTATAATTTGTTCTACTGATTAATTAATGTTTTATACCCTAAAAAAGTATATTACTATATATATACATACATAGAAATGCATTTGGAAGTTTAAGGACCGTTTATTTTCAAACCAGTCATTATTTCATTAAATGATGTGTAATCAGGTGTAAAAGTTATGGTAATATGATTAACTTTTGTAATTATAATCAGAATAAATAAGTACATTATTTATATATACTGTTATTAATTACAAAATAGCTATGCAACAATGGTGAATAAGCTATATAAAGAAATCTCAGACTGAGTATAATAATAACAAGAACTAACAGTTTTCATTTTTAGAATCGATAAGGAATTAAATGTGTACTGTTACAAAACATGAAGAAAGTATTTGATACATTTAATTTAGCGACATCAGTTGCCCAAAATACTTCACAGTTATTAAAATTGCTAGTTATTATAACAGCAATGGTGTAAAAACACAAGTCAGTAATACTTTAGTGTGTGTAAATGTAAAGGGTGCACGGTTTACAAGATTCATTGAATACTGCTTATCTACCACAAAAAATTCACAGCATTCTTATATAACCTTTTACCAGTTTAAATTGCTACTAACAGATTAATAAATGTGTATACATATAGTACCAATAAAAACTATTCAACCCCAATTAAACTATTCACCTGAAAGTAGAGTTTGCCTTAGTGACTGGCTTTAGCCGCAGACCATGAGACAAGGCTGCTTCTAAGGTACTACAAAGGACAGCGACACGGCTATCAGATTCTGTAGCCAGCTCTGCACGACCTCCAAACCGAATCTGGCATTGTTTCACAGCATTCAGCAGTTCTGACAAGACTGCTTCTTTCTCAGCTGATTTTGGACTGCTGGCTGTTGAATCTTGTTGTACTAGTCCACTCATCATACTGGATACCTGTAATTGTAAGACAAACATCGTTACAACCCTGTACACAATATATTAATAGGTAGATTCTTTCTATCCTTTTTGTTAAATAAAAATGTTAAAAATGCGAGTTTAATTTCTACGAAATGATGGGCAGAAGAAACACATACAATAAAAAACAAAAATATATTACTATTCTAATGACAATAAATTAAAATTTTGCGTCCAACGTTACCAGTTTCGATTTGTTAATGTGTTCCGTTAACTGTCATACTTGTCGCGTACAAGCATTACATAAATGAAAAGTTTTCAATGAACTAACACAGTCGTGCATAAATCCTATAATAATATTTCCTTGGAACTTTCCCTCAAAGACATTACCTATAATGCAAACATCATTTATATTAGTCTGGCTGAAACTGTCTGTGTGTGTCACAAGATACACAAAAGCAGACAAAGTTTTGGTGCTTTAGTACCAAAGCTGGCGTCCAGGTGGCTCTTGTTCCAATAGGGTCACGGCCTTCCTCTAAATGAATAACAAAAGCATCTCCCATACATTTAAAGCTCGTGCCGCGAATCGGCATTATAATTTTAGAGCCGACATCGATACGTCTCAAAAAAAAAACGATCAAATCGTAATATTATTGTTTTTATGCTACACTGTACACTCCATTGAACTAAAAAGACCCGGGGAAGGGCAAGGTTCTGACGACAGTCAGCAAAGTGTTAATTTTTTTTTGTAATTTATCGGTTATTAGATGGAGTTGCGTTAATGAGCTTAATATTATAGGAGGTGGTTTACAGACAAATAATTAAACAACAAAACGATAATTAATAGTATGGGACGCTCGCCTGCATGATATGGTCATTAAAATCCTGAAGTTTAAATGGAAAACACCTCCTGTTCTGTAACCAGAAACATTTGAAATCAGAGGAAAGAAATGTATTAAAAATACCGTCGAAACTCAATATTCGTTTAAAGTCAGCGAAAATCAAGCAATTATTAGAAACAACATTTTTGCATCTCAGAACATGGGGTAGTGTATTTCTGTGAGGAATGCCAGTAACGTTTCTAAAAATTCTTTGACGATACTACAAATCCGTCTTATCGGCCCCATAACAATTTCGCTAACTGCGACCCTTATTACTTAGTCGTGTTATCTATTTTGCACTAGCTCGTAAAGACCGGCATTCCGTGGCCTCCGTACCAGGTACGACTTCGTCGACATCATTCATGTAAGGATTCACTCTACATAACATCACGTTTGCTGATGATGAAACACGCAAAGGTGCAAGGACATACTACTAATACGTGTAAATGTATTTTGAGGAGAAAATATTGGATGAATGCATTAGTTCGTTGCCGATTCGTAAATAAAATCATAAACTAAAATAATTTTGAATAATCAGAAATAAAAAGAACAAAATACAAAGATATCACACAACTACACTATTAAAAGGGCGATGGAATACAAACGTTACGTACAGCAAAAATAAAAACTTGTCGACTCGTGCTTTGATTTTTATATGTGAAAAATGGAAGCTTTCACACTTATGACTATTTAGAACTTCTTCATTGCACTCAAATAAGCGATGGAACGACAACGGCACACTTTTACTTCATGCGATCACTCTGGTTCGTGAAATTCAAACACGCGCCATTTTGGGAACTTGCGCTTTGACGTCACATGGACCAGAATGACTCGGGTTACGATCATCCAAAGACATTGTCTTTGCGATCATCCACCCACTTCACTTCCTTTGCACTCCTCCCGTTCCGAGAAGTCACTTTCGTTATTTTCCAACACAACTTACGACAAGACGATTTCCACTTACAAACGTTAAACGAGTTTAGTAGCACCAGAGTCGAATATACCCCTACATTTTTTTAAAAATTTACTAATTCCAATATTTATAACTTAGGATTGTATTTTCCTTCATTTCAGCCACACATTCAAAGATGAATGAGAACAAAGCAATACATATTTTCATATATACTGAAAATATTTCCTTCATTGGATCGTACGGGATAATACGCCAGTGATGCAAATAAACTCATCTGGTTCCAAATTTAGATGTAGTTTATTCTCGGTTTCCGCCCGGGCTATGGAAAGATAAAGTGACATATCAATGTATTCCAAGAAGATAACGGTATCAGCCATCGAAACGTCACTCATAGCCGGGGCGAATCACCTGGAACATAACAATAATAAAAATTTAATGCTCCGTACATTCTGTACAGAAGCCAAGCTTCGAGAATATGTACAGTGTTCGGGTGTAGATATTTTCTATAATTTCATACCATATTGTACATAATCATTGATGTTTGTTTGCTATTAATAGTACCGCCAACTATTTACAATCATTTCATTTGGAACAAATAATATGCTATATGATAAACTTTGTTAAATCAATAAACTAGCCAGATTTGTCAAAAATGTATTTTCATAAAACAAAAAAAAATGGCACGACGCGACGTATCGATCCTTTTTGGAACCTCTTCAGGTCTAAATTTAATTTATTTCGGCTGCACATATTTTTATGAATTTAATTGTATTAGTATTTCAAGAAATAAATTACATTCTGACTTCAAAAATTTTTATATTTGTAACTAAAGAGGTCGTGTTAATTTTTAGTTCTAATATTTTATTTCATAAAAATACAATAGACAAATTTTGCTATCTTATTCATTTATCATTCAGTGAAGTAAGAAAACTAATAAGCTTAGATGGCTTATTTCAGATTCTTCCATAAATTCTTTTCTGATTACGAGTGGCAAAGGAGAAATGAAGATGACTCACTTTTAATTTGACTTCTGTCTTTTGATAACAGTTTAATTCTTTGCGGTAGCTTGTTAAAGATAGATATGCTTGGATAAAGTGGCAAAGGAGAAATGAAGATGACTCACCTTTAAATTGACTTCTGTCTTTTGATAACAGTTTAATTCTTTGCGGTAGCTTGTTAAAGATAGATATGCTTGGATAATGGACACAATTCTGTGCAGTTGATAATGATTGACACATTTTTTGGGTAAATTATGGTTAACTATTAACAACAGAGTTCTTACGTGATATTCATCTTGCTCTTTAATGTAGATGGTTAATACTAATGAAGTTGTACCATGCTTGTCTTCAATATTGAAGATCACGATAGGGATATTCCAAGGAATAGAGGAAGGAATATTTGAGACTGAACGCAGAGGGACGCTGACGACGAGAATCATGGCGATTTCATTTTATTCGCAATAAACTATGGGAGTATTTCAAGGATTTACAGAGTTGAGGTGGAACTCTGAAAACAGCGTGAAGTCTTGATTGCACGAGGGACAGGCACAACAGTGAATCAAACTTGCTTTCTGCAACCAAGGTCGACCCTTTGAACTCTGACGTAATTGAAGCAGGGAACAGGTTCCACGTTGAGCTGGTCTTCTCAGCATCATTCAATTAACGATCTGAGATTCTGGTGGGTCTTTCGCTTTTTGGATTTTTCTTATGGCGACGTGAAAGAGAGTGAGAGAGATGCTCTTTTGAAGTTGTCACAAAATATTTTCACTAGTTGCATTGAGAGGAATGGACGACGCGAATAATGCAGTTATTTAGAAATTATCTAAACAAAAAAATACCATTCCGTAAGCTCTCTAGGACACGAGGAGTGAAAGGGTAAATTTAAAATAATGTGAACCTTTCGCTGATCGTTGAAGCACGTGTTGACAAAGAAATTACTGTCGAACTGAAAACTGTAATGAATTCTAATATATATTTGTAATATTCTAATATATATATTTTTGGATATCTTCCGCATCCCCCCTTTCCAATTCCCTTCCTATGCTATTAAAGGGGAGTTGCCTGTTTCAGAATCACCCTCATGTAGCCTGTTAAACCAAACAAAAAACCTAAGTAAGAATTAACGCTTACAAATAAACGGTTGAATGGCGTGATAATACTGCTTTATCATTCACAGTTAAGGGAAATCACATTTAGTTGAATGAAAACCCATGTTTTTGCTCAAAATTGGTTTCAAATGTTGAATTGGGGCTACAGAAGAAGTATCTCAAGCAGTATTACGGGTCACATGTTTTACGCACTATTTGCAAAGAAAATAAAGTTGTGCAGGAAAACGTCGAAATTTGGAGAGTTTCAAAAGTAACCGCAAATGGAAACCTGTTTGTTAAAAAGTAAGCAGATAGGGAGAAATGTATGCAACCTAAACTATTCGTGTACGGACAATTAACTCTCCTTATTGCTTTTATCGCTTCGTTTAAAACGCCGAAAGTATTTTTGAAAAAGTGTTTTCAAAGTCAGAAACATGGATAGCAGGATCGTATTTACGCGAAACGTGAACGAAGAAAAACTTTATAAATACGAGTAAGGTCTTCGGATGTTTTTAGATAAATCTGACCTTTCCGAAATAAACAGCTTGAAGGGCAACGACTTCAACAACTGATAAATTAAATTTCCCTCAAAAGATATAAGGTAATAACAATAATATAAATTATGTGATCCCATTAAAAAAATTAAATTCCGTCTCACCTACACTCTGCCTTAATCAACAAATATATCATACATCACTTATGATTGCCAAAAGAATGATATAAAATTAAACGCAACGTCCACTTCACAGACAAACCTATAACGTTTTGTCCTCTAATTTGGGGCTTCTTCAGGTAAATTTATTCAAGTATGTAGTTCTTAGTAGCTGTCCTTAGATGTAGTAATTGAGCCTACTTTTATTGTCTAAATTAAGAAACTAAATACTTTAAAATTTAAAATCCTGAAGAAATTTCCCAGATGAAGTCTCAAATGTGAGGACGAAACGTTGATGGAACTGAATGAAAACTTTGTATGTGATTTTGTCGCTTAATTTTATATCAACGAATCAACATTTAAATCCTGGGCGTCTAAAAGCTAAACTGCAGCTAATAACACTTTTCTTGGCAATTTTAATATTTATTAACACGTTTCATTCCAGTGGTTTTGCCGATCCCCCAAAACAACTTCATAAAAATTCCATTAAATATTTTATCTTAATAGCTTATGTAATTTGTTCATGTTCCCAAAATATACCCAATGATTAATTGGCTACTCTCATTACACTGAGTCACAAAAAAATAATTATTTTTGTCTCAGACAGTACATTTTCTTATAAATTCAAATATGAAATCTGTTTTCTCCTATCATGCAAGTTTTCCGAGAGTAAGGCATTTAAATTATCTAACATTTCTAAATACACAATAAAACATTTGGAATCACATAGAAAGCAAGAAATGACGATTCCCTACTCTATTTCGTCTCTGGAACTTCCCTCTTGATGGCAGTGGTAGCCAAAACTGTGGCCCTTTTGACTATTAAATGTGGCGCGTTACATCTTGAGCTGTTTGTATTTTGGACGAAAAGTCCCGTTACATTGTTAAAAAGCATTGTACAGTTAGACATGTATTATAAATAACTTCAATGAATTACCAAAAGTCAGAAATAAAAAAAATGAATAAGTTATTCAGACAAACACAAAAAACAGACAATTCCAAGATGACCCTGAAAATTCGTTTCTAATGTAAACCATATGCGTAGATTACGAAAATAATAACGACCAGCATGGCCTCCCAAAGTTTCAAGAAAAAATTTTGACTTATGTTTTTCCCGTATTTTCAAAGAAGCCTGTTGGGATAAATAAAGTAAGCACAGCATTTACATTTTTTAGTTTGCACGTCTACAGAACTGTCTACAAGGTACAGGATTTACAGCTTTGCAGTTTGGTGATTTTGGAGCAGAAAACCTAGCGCCAAAGTGAAAAACGCTAAAAATGAGCATTTTTACAGGGATAAACCGTTCAGAACGTTTTCTAGTTGAAACCATTTTCAGTAATAGAAAACTTACGTTTAGTTATGGTGTCTCGACGAATTGATTTTGACCCCAAATTTTAGACCTTTCCGAACTGAAATTTTGCATATGTCCATCTGAGGCATTATCAAAATTGGAAATGGTCGCGCGTTGACCCCTAGGCCACTTGACATGGATTGACCCAATAATAAAATCATAATCATTCTGGCCAATTAATGTTGGACCATCAAGAGAGATACTCCACATACTTAATACAGGAGAAAATGATTTCTTCCTTGCACACCAGACAATATTTGGATACTGTGTAGAAAATATTACAATGTTTAAAAATACAGTGCATATATGCAGCTATTTTTTAATAGAATAAAATCCCCTTGACCCACCACATTTGCAAGATGGAAGAAGGTAGAAGAAAAGAAGCAGCAGCAGCGGTACAAAACAGGAATGAATGAATGTGTGAAATGATTTCAATTGTTAGGTAGCCCTTACGACATGCTTTAAATGCTTTGTATAAATGTGACATTTAATAATATTAGTATGTTATTTCCGTGTCATCGCCAGTATATCGAAAATCTTGGGTGATGGGGGGAAAAACCAACATCGTATTACAATTCAGGAGAAATAATACTATCAGAATCACATTTTTCTTTCTGAGACGAAAACAAAATTATTTTTTAAAAAAACACAAGAAAGAACTGCATCAAGTACATCTATTGGTAAAACTAATAACCATGTTGATCAGAGTTATTTTGAGGAGTGGCCACGATGTGATTTCAGTAGAAATTCTCTCTTCAGAAAACTTCAGTGTTTTTCCAAATTCAGAAACATCTCGATTTTCTATTCGCTGTGCAATATGCTAATTTTCTTTGCAAGACTGCGTCGTTTCAATTCTGTTCATTGCCAAGGTATGATTTTAATTCGGTTCATCTCGGATGTGGGTGCTGAGAGATGGATTTGTGGTAATTCGCGTATCCAATTAAGCGTCGAACGGTGATCAGAGGAGACAGATACATTAAGAAGTGTTTATAAAGAAGCCGGCAAACTGCAATCTTACAGACGAGTGAGAATACTAATGACAACTACAAGCTAAGATGCGTACCTATTAAGAGGACAGCAGCGCGACTCTGTCTGAGAGCAAACTGCACGTGCATGTGTGATGGGAGCTGCTGCCGACCTTGAAAGACAGTCAGCTGACCAGCTCAATGTTGAAGCGCTTTATCAACAGCAACCTCTTTCCTTCCTAAGGCTATCTGTTTTCACGACTCCTCCTCCCCCGCCCATATCTCAACAATTACCGTTTTTTTTATCCGGCGATCAGTAAAAGTGACGTTTACTGCCTTCCTGTGGTTTACTTGCAGTCACTGTACCACGTGTAACCAGACTCTGTTCCACAGAAAACTGAGTAATTCGAATTGGACGCACAAAAGAAAACAACAGAAAATTAAAGGAAGACAAGTACATAGAACCCACCAACTTTTTTTAAATTCCACATCCTGAAAGGAAAACTCAAAAAGTAGCAAACTGTTACTTGGAACAAAAAATGGTTATTATAAATAAAAAATCAGCCCAATTTGTCAGAAAACAATATTAATATTTATTTTAGACATCTATAACGTTTATATAGATGTATATTTTATATAAATTTATTATAATTTATAATTGGTTAACAGGCTGTTTGAAGGTGATCCTGAAACAGGCAAGTTCTCTTTAACAGCACAGAAAGGAATTAAAAGGGGGTGGGATGTGGAAGGTAGACAAGGGTTCACTTGGGCCCTCAGGCTATAGTTTAATGATCCTACTCGGTGTTTCACCTAGGGAAAACCCTAGAAAACCACCATCAGGAAGGCTATTGGGTACTATTCTCACGGCCTTCCGAATGAGGGGAGAAAAGTTTGCTGTGCGGTAGCAGCATTCCCTTCTCCGTGTCTCCACCAGTTTCATGAAGCAGGTGGCCGATTGATCCAATGGAATCAGCTGACAACTTTTACCGTATACCCAAGCTCTGCGACCCCAGTAGATACAGCTCTTAAAAGAGATCAAGGTACGAGGCATCCCCAAAGGTGAGCATCTTCCTCTTTCAATGTAGAAATACCTGCAGGAGTAAGCTCGCACAGGTACAATCCCTCGATTACAATCCAGGCTACAAGAGAGTGATCCTGAAACAGGCAACTCCACTTGAATAGCATAGGGTCCCCGGGTAATAGCTTAAGGATCCTCCCCAGTGTTTCGCGTAAAAGAGATCTAGGAAAACCTGCATTAGGTAGGCTCCTCATGCGTTTCAGCTTTATTGAATTAAATACTATTACTCAGCTATGATTCTAACATTAAACTATAAGGAACAAAAATCAATACCACATTTTGTTGATATTTTAATTTACTCAAATCTCTATCATAAATTCAATCAGAATTTTTTTTGTTTTGGATGAAGTCGTGCAGTAAAGATGTTGGTCCATTGCAAAATGCGTGCCCGAATGCTATTGCCGACACAGGGCAATACATCTTTAATTATTAAACTTGTGATTCTTAAAATATAACTTTTTGGAACCTGCGGCATCGTCTAATATTAATTGATAGATACTTACATCGTCCATGAACGACGACACGAAGCAGTTGTAAGCGGCTACCCTGGTTCGGCTTGTCCAAGATGGAGTTGCGATTAACTTCATTGTGCACACTACAATTATTTACTTGAAGCAGTCGAGTTCATTTGTGGAATATATATGTCCTGTCCGTCGGCCCACCACGGCCTAAGATAATGCAATCGGAGTTTCGCACTCTATCAAGCGAAGGTCGGATTTAAATCCAGAGGTCACAGACAAAAGACACATTCACAATCCCAACAAGCACTAAGACAGGGAACATATTTGCGAGGGAAATAACAGATCATTATCAGTGCAAACTGTTAGAAGTTCCGCGTTCAGAGGCAGCTTCAGCCTTTAAACTCGGAAATGACTGTACTTAACATTTACCACAGCTCTCCCACTTCCTTGGAAGGGCGATGTAAGAATTGGTCTAACATGCACACAAAATTCCCGTCAACACTATAGCTTCACGATTCGCAGGTTCTATCCAATTCTGACGAGCTGATAATATACAGCTAAATTTACAAAACTGAATCAAAGAAACAGTTTCTTGCACTGCGATGTAGTCCGTTGATCCCTCGAATGTGACCTGAGTATTTGTATTTTATCAACTAGTTCACTCCAAATATTAGTGACCGAGGGATTTCACACTTAATGAAACCGAGATTCAGGTGGCTGAAAACTTCTATTTGCAGAAGTGACGAAATGCGGTTGATTCAACTGGTATGTCGGGAACGTCGTTATTCATACAAAATGAACGTACACACTATAATAGATTACTGTATTCACAATACGAGCGACTTTAGGCAAAGGCTTTTAAAAATGATACTTTATGTCCTCAAGAGAAAAAAATGCGCCATATCTAGTTATCTTTTTCAAGCATAAGGAGACGAGACATAATGGGGAACACTTTCGTCCGCAATACAAAAACGATAACGATTGTTAGATATGAAATCTTCAACTTCAAATATTCTGAAGCTCTAAACATATTCTTCTCTAAATTTCCAATTTATAAAAAGGTCATATCCATTTATGCACATGGCTCATGTGCGTCCTAAAAATTTCTAAATTATATTTTTAAACAGACAATGCGTTTCTAAATTTCAGTAAAACTAAAAACATTTTAACCGGCCTGTGCAAAGTAACTAAATCTCGTATAATTCTGTCAGTGAAGACGATGTGATGGGTCTCCTTAATTCTTCGTTTCACTCAAACGCCTCAATGCTAAAATAGTTTGCAATTGATCAAAAATTATTTAGAAATTACAATGATTTTATATGTACATATAACACTTTCGGGAATGGGAGGAGGTTAATGGACGAATACTACCCTAGGGCGCCGGTGGAAGTTTTAAAAACGACTGATACTGCATCAAATAAATAAAATTCAATGATATTAATACTGTTTCTCTTGATGTATATGCATGACTTCAATCCATTTCGACTTAGAACACAGAGGGGCGTGGCGTAAAAATAATGCGTAAACAACCGAATCTGGAGATAAGTCGCCGAAATTTGGTGAGAAAGTCCTGGTATACTACCTGAAACAGTGCCTACCAAACATTACACTGGATGGGTAATATACCCCTAGGACTTGCCACACGCATGTGAGAATTTTTGTTTCTTTTAAGGCACTGGAAGCAAGTTTGACTAGATTATCTTCGATCTTTTCAAGATTACCAGGTGTACTCTTGACTCTCAAAATCCCAGGAGTATGTTTCACTCCCCTCTTTAGAGATTCAGGATCTCTCTTAAGGCAGTAGGATAACTTTTAACTCAATTAAAGTACCAGAATTGATAAGACACTCTGAATATACTGTACTTACTTAATCTTACAGGACTTGGTTAAGGTACCATTAATCATCCCTGTTAATTTGAAGTGAACTTCCTATCAACAGGTTAGGGTGTCCCCATCAAAGGGTTAATGGTCCAAAAAATTGATGGATTCTATACTACATAAATCACATTCACCAAGATATTACTTTTTTATTAATTAATTTTCTGGGCTAATATAAATAAATACCAGGGCAACACAGAGCACCTAATTGGTATAAAGTATAACCCGAGATATAGAAAGTAGGTGACTTACCCGAGGTTCATAGATGGTACACACATTGTGATGTTTCGAGTACTTGAATTTTTGGCTAGGCGAAGACTCAGTCATCGGCTAGCCGATCACTGGAAATGTCTTCCTAACTTTCTGATTAAGGGGACGGTGCCTCTGAAAATTTAAGTACTCTTAAACATCACAAGGTGTCTATGAACCTCAGGTAAGTCACCTACTTTCTATATCTCTGTCCTTTCCCTATTAATTATTTTAATTAACATGACAATGTCATTTCCTGACATATATAAAATTAAGTATGAAGATGTTAAATAATTACATATCAATATCAAATATTTTTATTTGCATGTAGCTAATAAAGTTGTAAATATTACAAACAATTATTGGATGCACATTAAGGTCATTAATGTGTCTTAAGTTGAATCCATCACTTCAGTTATTTGTTTTAACTCGTAGATCTGCAAACAATAAGGAACAGATTAATTTTACACACTGTGGAAATATATTTGCAGTTTAGACCAAGACCAAGAAAATTGCCAAATGAAGGAGTTCACACATTTTGGTATTATGGATATTTACAGCTAGTTTTATGAATTACTGTAATTTAATCCCATAGTAATAAAGTTTATTTATGCCCTTTATCTGCTTTAATCACTCTGGTTTTTAAGATTATAAAATTGCTGGCACAGAATTTCTAATCCAGCTTAAAGCAATATGAATTGAATTAAATTATAATTTTATAAACTAGGACATTAGAGTATACAAGAGAAGGCCTTACCTGGATATATGCCTCTGTGAGTGTTATCATCTGAGGTAAAATATCAGTAACATGAAGGTCTTGCATTTCATACCATTTACCACTGCCCTACATGCACAAAACAAATGGATTTTGAATGTTAAAATAATAGTTACTGAATTGATGTATTAGCTATACCAGACATTCTACAAAATGATACTTCAATACTGAAATAGATTTTCATTCTTAATTACCTTATGCAATACATGTACTCTATATGTTCCTTTCCCTGGCTCTCCATCATGTACTATGTTTGCCACCAAATCATATGTTGTATTAGAGTACTTCTCCTTGATTTCGGGAGTAAGAATATCACCAAAGTCAACATTCCTGAAAAGAGTGCTCACTTATATCAATACAATATTATATGAGTTAATTTTTTTTCTCAACAATGAAACAATAAAATTCATGCTAGTGTGGTCAGTCAGCACACACTATACATTCCTCTTGTGGAAGAAGGATGTGTTTGCTCTGAAAGTTGAAGAACTTGGGTCATAATTGTGAATAATTTACATATATATTTATTTCAGGGCTTGGACAAAATATGAACACCATGCAATAGGGTAAGGCATGTTGCCTTACATGTAAATTATGTGACGAGGCTGCAGTGCCTAGTGTATATATATGTCTTTCCCTGAGCATAATTCTGTGCCAAACATATGTTTCAAAGCGTATTTCCTATCTTTCTCCCTCATTTACTATCCTTACTTACTATCCTAATATCCAATAAACCTGTGACTTCGTCACGTTACAAACGTTTCATTAATTTGTAATTTATCCTTAATGGATGCTCCTAATAATCTCTTCTATCCCACTTCTCTCTATCCATCCCAACTAAATACATCGTTTATATATCATGACTGACTATCTTCGACGCACCGGCGACGTAGCCTAATGGTCAAGGCGCTCCGCGGCCACAGCGGAGGCTCTGTGACGATCCGGGTTAGAGTCCGGCGGCGCCGAATATTTTCAGTCTTTCTTCCTTTCTTCTCTACGCTTGACATGTCTTTCCCTGAGCATAATTCTGTGCCAAACATATGTTTCAAAGCGTATTTCCTATCTTTCTCCCTCATTTACTATCCTTACTTACTATCCTAATATCATATATATAATTAATGGGGAAAGGACAGAGAGATAGAAAGAAGATGACTTACCTGAGGTTCATAGATGGTAGACACCTTGTGAGGTTTAGAGTACTTGAATTTTCGGAGGCAGCGATCGGCTAGCCGATCACTGGAAATGTCTTCCTAACTTTCTGATGAAGGGGGCGGTGCCTCCGAAAATTCAAGTACAGCCTCTTTTTCAGGAGTAAGGACATGCACTCCAAGCAATGGGCAGCCATTGACTTATCAATTGTGTTAATCATCTTGACAATGTCATATCATTACTTGTGTATATATACATATAAATTCATTAAAGGTAATAGAGCAAGGTCAAAATATTTCGAATATCTTTTCTTGTATCAATGTATTAATACTTACTTTACAGGGAAATTTACAATTGTGGGATTTTTTTCTATGAAGAATGTGTTCTTTGTGAATCTCTGCAAACAGAAAGAATTAAATATAAAAATGCATGGTCTCATAAATGAATTATGTTGACTTAAAACAAAACACACAAAATTCAATAGCTGTAGAATAATACTAAAATCATTGCAAAGTTAATATTGCACATACACCTAAAAGTTTATTCAGGAACATAGTTTTTTGAAATGACATCTATCTGAACCATCAAATATATGAACTCATATTTTCTCTACTTTAATTTTAAGGGCATTACAGTTTTAATCCTTTGTTCTGCACAAACTTTTCTTTTTGCAATTCAAGAAATTAAGAGGACTGCCAAAGTTTGAATACAGTACTTCATGCCTATGGGTTTTCCTAAACTCCAACTGCAAGGAAAGCTATTTGTTACTGTACTGTTAAACCTAAAAGTTGTCTTCAATAAGTCTGCTCACCTTCATCTAATAACTTAACTAAAGACGGCTCCAATTAGTTTTCATAACCAACATTCTGCTGTATTTATTAATAATTACGGCTATCATTTATAAAAATAACATTTATAGTCAGAAAATGCGGTACACACTAGATACTAAATAATATATTTTTTCCAAGGACATTGCATGTGACTTACAAATCTCATTATAGTCCAAAACAACACACACAAAAGTTAATTCAGAAATTAAAAAACAATTCTCTCTGGAGAAAACTACAAATAAGATACAATATTAAGAAAACTTATATAAATACTTATTGTTAACAAAAACAAGAAGCAACGTTTCAATTGGTAAAATAATTAGATGCCAGGATCACTTTGAGAAATCTATACACATAATGAAGAATTTTGTGAAAATGTAATTTATCTTGAGATGAAAATACCAATAATAGGTTTTTATCAATAAAACAACAGTAAGAACAATTCTTTCACATCAAAGTAATAAAAATAGTAGTATTAATAATCAAACTAACCTTAATGTATAAAATTAGATATGGAGGAAGCTGAGTAATTTCAAATCGCTTCATGAAATTTTCTTTGTAAGTCTTGTACTCCTTCTCTGCTTGTGCATTGAACTTCTGAAGTAATGTGTACAAATTTACCTGAAACATGAATATATATTCTGATGAATCTTAAATAATAATAAATTTAAAGTAGTAAAATTCAATAAATATTAATTTTCAAAACATAAAAATGAAAACAGCAATAAAAGTCACCTGAGGTATGATATTCTCTCGAAATTCATCTTTGAACAATGGAGGGGGAGGTAGATCACATGTCAAGTACAAGAAAGGTGAATCCGTAGATTTCTCTTGATATTCATCCATTTGCAAAAGAGCTGCTTTCTGTTCTTCTTCCAATTCAATAGGAGGAATTTTTCTAGTATAAATTCTCATCGACCCAAGAAATGACCGATAAACTATGGAAGAATCTGGTTTCTTTGTACCATTTAGAGCCAAATGAAGTGCATTTAAAAACCAAGACAAGAAATCGATTGGATCACCTACAAGAATTAAAATGGCATCAGATAGAGGAGCCACAAATACTTGAGATACAAGACGAAATATAGAACTATAGATTTCTTTATTACTTATAGACATGATGAAATCTTATATAAACATGCATTATATTCAGCAATCACAATTTATATGTTATTAAAATACAGCAATGAATTATTGTATTGTATAAAATGAAGAAAAGAAGCAAGATTGTTTTAGTTAATATATCAGCTTGAATAGAAGTGTGTACAAATGTTGCAAGAGCATTTCCTCTTACAGATATCTTATAAATGACTAGTATTTTCATATTTAAATTAATAAAACTTTGGTCACCTTGTTCAATAAACTGAAATTTTTTTCTACTCCAAAGAACTACAGCTTGTAACATCTCATGAGGAGAAACGTGAGCTTTGAAGTTACGCGGGTTCCATAATTTTCTCATTAACTCTCCAAACCTTTGTACTAGAAGGAAAGAACTATCTCCAGGAGGCCTCTTTATTCGAGCATAGTTTATTTCTCTTAAGAAATAATTTCTTAAAGGTGTTACATGTGATAGTGCCTGAAATGTATATATTCTAAAATTATTAAAAGAATCTACATAAATTTAAAGAAGTATTAAGCTGATGTTTTTACTTTATTTAAGGGGAGTTGGAAGACCATGTCTTGCCCATGTTAAAACAGGAATTTCCTGTTACAGATACAGCACTGAAATTTTATCAGCTTATATTTAACCCGATGGAATGTTTGCGGAAGCAGAATAAATGATCAGTTATTCGATAAAATCAGTTTTTTGATAAAACAATTAAATTACAATAAATCATTTATTCTGCTTCCACATACATACCAAAAGATTAAAAATAAGCTGCAAAAATTTTAGTACAGTGCTTGTATGGTTTCTGAGAAAATTGTAGCTAAATAATCATAATTTTTACTTTGGTAAGATAGGCTTTTCTGACTCCCCTTAAGCAATGATAATAAGTGTACACATTAAGTGAATTTAAGTATGATATAATTTGATAATGTCTGTTATAATCAAAATTTATATATTGTCCACTGTACCTGCAAGATAACATTGCAGTAATCGTTAGCTTTTATGTTATTCAATCCAACAATTCCTGGAAGGTACATAGTACCATCAATAGCTCTGGATAATTTATCACTTCCATCCATGGTTGCTATGTGTTCTGATGTAAATGTAGGATTAAGAACATATTTGATGTCGTCCAACGAAGAATCTAATGGAACCAACAATTCCTGGATTTATTATTCTAGAAGATAAAAATAGCGGTGATAATTGAATTGTATGTGGCTATATAGTATAAGAATTTAAATAGAATACCAGATATCTTACCTATTATTTCATAGTTATCAGGCAAGCAATAGAATTTTAGGGTATGCAGATTAAGGAAAACATGATGGCTTTCTGACACACTGTGTGTATATGCATGGGTGTTGTTTCCCCTACCTGAAATGAAAATAACAGATAATGCGTGCACTTTCTATTAAGCATTGCAGTACACTATTCCCATAAATCTGGCACAATATAGAAAACAGCATATACGAATTTACTTCACTTATTGGATCTTTAAACCTCACCTTGAAAGTATTTCCCACAAACAAGACAAGCATAAACATTTATTCTAGATAGAGAAACAGAGCACAATTTCTCAAAATCAAAATCTAGGACTTGTCTGTTTATAGTATCCAGATAAGGGCATAAACGATTCACTCGAACGCTATCCTTGTTTGGCCCTGAAACGGCAAATATGATTTAATGCTTCGCTAAATTGTGGAAATTATTTAAATATCACATTATTCTAAATACAGGTAAAGGAAACATACTCGGTGCTGATTCTTCGTCATCTTCAATGGGATCTATATCTCCAATATCCAACTTCCTTTTCTTAGGAATACTCTCACGCATTTGTTTCACAATTTTTATAGTATCTGCAATAATTTTTGGCTCCGAAAGTGCCATTTCCCGGCCTTCCTACTAATCAGGCTTTTCAAAACAGATTTACTTTGATTGCTTTGGATGAAAGATGATCAGTAGTAAAGATGTCTACTATATAATGTATGAAAAAAGAATCAAAATACAACTATCTTTCCATTAATACGTTAACGGGAAATAACCCTTTAGCACAGTTTCAATCCAAAGTTTGTTAACAATAGTCCATTTTTAACAATTTTATGCCCAACATTGATCAAATATGCAAACTAATTTTGCATATTTTTTATAGTGTTCAGCATGTGAGAAGACAGTTTACATTTGTTTGGTTCTCTAAATAATTATAAACCGTCAGTTAGTAATTTATAATTCTACATACTAGTAAATACCAAAAATGTTCGAAATTCCAGAACAATCTCTTCAGTACAATAAAACTATAGTACCTCGAATTCTAAGCTCATTATTATTAGCGAAAGATAAATATTTTAAGTAGATGGAAGCAGAGTCTAAAGTTATTTTTCTCTCAATATTAAAAAGTGTCGCTTGTTTTACAAAAAAAATTGTTAGTTGGCTAATAAATACGTTGGAGATAAAGATAATAATAATAATTTAATAATAAATAGTAGTCTTTGACATTTATTCCCCCCTTACACATATCCTCCTTTTAATTTGAGGTTAGGGATGACGTATTTTAGGATATCGCGAGACCAAACCACTTTCGGCAAGAATTAAATATTACATATTTAAGCAAAATTTGTGCATTGCAAACATGTTAAAAAATGGCACCAATAGCAAGGGCAGTTCATCAGGAACGCCCATACGAGGCTCTTTCGAGGTCAGGAAAGCCAGTAATTTGACTAGCAATTTAAGACTCAAGCGAAAGGTACGGGACAAGAGTATAAAGATCATTATCGATGGAGTAGACTTCACCCCACGCACTTTACGACAGAGTATTTACGCAATTAGTGACGACAGTGCTGTGGAATCCGTTTCCACTTCGGCTACGACCAGTTTCTCAAAGACCACTTATTTTGATACTCAAGAACAGGATGGACTGATGTCTTTCTATCATGGCTTCTCTACGTCAAACTTGGACACTACAATGACGGAACAGAGTGACATGCAGGTGAACGAAAACGAGTCGGGTGGTTTAGGCTGCGCATTCTTAATGAATCAGAATATGGATGAACATGTAGAAACCCCACCAGCAGCAGCCCGCTGTTTCGTTGCCTGCGAAACCGAAACGTTCTTCATTATGGGCCTACCCAGCTACACGTGCCCAGCCGAATCGAACGTGGGGAAACGCGTCAAAAGAGACAACGAAATATATCAGCAGACGCTTGAGCGGAAGAGTAAAATTACTTCATCCGAGATGCAGACGAACTTTCTGATATCAAAAACTTGCGGAACTCTAATAGAGACTCACGGAATGAAAACTAGTTCAGCTTTCGTCTCATGGTGGGATATTTACGACACTTTCTGCTCGAATAAACCTCGCCCTCGTGGTCCGAAGAAGCCTATCCAGGACGAAGTATATCTATCGAGGGGAGGTGGAAACATGTTGTCTTTTAGCCCCGCGCTGCCGGCAGAATCTGAAGTAATTAGTCCAGAGGATCAGTTGCGGACGCTAGGCGAAACCTATAATTTCTCGGTGGCCATCGAGAACGTCGAGAAGTTGTTGGCCAGTAATGTTCACGTGCAGAATCAGTTAGTATTCGAATGCGAGGAAAGGGAAGATCCTTTGGCGGAGCGGTGGGAAATCAAATACACCATGACTCCTTTATGGATCCTCGTCAACAAGGAGGTTGAAGGCAAAAGCGTTGTCGACTTCAGTTTAAGCTCAATCAAGGATAATCTACTTGCCGTCGGCTATGGCAAGTTTCATCATACTGACACCAGCCAGGGTATTGTCTGCATATGGAATATAAAAAATCCCGACAATCAGGAAAGGATCTATCGTTTCATGTCTCCAGTTAGTGCTATAGAATTCTCGTCCATGTCTCCGAACCTCTTGGCTGTAGGCTTTTATGAGGGACGTGTGATACTTGTGGATGTATCCTCCAAAACATTGAGACAGGTAGCAGCAGCCGATTCACCATACATGGCGGCTTTGTGGCAACTGCGTTGGTTTCCTAAGAACTCGTCAGAAGAAGAATTGTTTTCAGTTTGCGAAGATGGCCGTGTTCTTAGATTATCTAGGAGTAAGGACTTCAAGTGTGTCAAGGTTAGTTTTTCCGTTAACAATTCTTGAAATTAAACAAGTGCTCTGTCAGCATAAACAAGAAAATTGTACTAGTAAAGGGCTAAAGGGGAATACTAATCCCCAAACGTATACGTCACGAACTGACCCCTCCCCGTCCCGAACAAGCCACGCCCATTACTAACGGTAACGACGAAAATATTAATAGCGTCATTTGCCGCAAATATTTTATCATTCAAATATTTATCATTTGGTAAAAGATTTTTCTTAATTCTATACAGCTTTTAAATCAATATAAAGACTTAATCATTCAAATATTTGTAATTTAGTAAAAATATTTCTTTCATTCCACATACAGCTTTGAAATATATATATCAGGAAATGATATTGTCAAACTAATTGAAACGATTAATAAGGGATGGAAGGAGAGATAGAAACTTGGTGGCTTACCTGAAGTATAAAGTTGGCAGGCCCATGCTGAATGCAGAGTTTGAATTTTCGAAGGCAGCTCCCCCTTCACCATTCCGAGATATGGCTGGCCGTCTCTCAGAATGCTTTTCCTAATCTCATTGGCCATGCCAGGCAAAGAAATTACTGAAAAGATATAATGACTTAATGCATCAAAGTTACAGAATAATGAAAGTATGATTATAATTTCTCACTTAATAACAACTGGCATATGACCTCAAAATTCCCTCCCTAAGCTATTCACAGTTATTGCCTGAAACTATATGCAATGCTATCAGTGTTAATATATGTTTAATTCCACTGTATTTATTGTGCAGGTGATTCGTGCACAAGAAGAACAGGGTATGGCAAGAGGAATCCAGCACCACAAACTGGATTGTCTTGTTGCTCCTACTCCTGTAAATTGTTACCCTGCTGTATTAGTGCTAGAAAGGCATCCTGTGGATGAGACAGTGTACTTTTTGGGTACAGCTGAAGGGTGTGTGAACCGCTGTTGTACCATGTATTCTGACCGTCCATTAGAAACAATGCGTGCTCATGAGGGCCCAGTGTATGCTGTAGCATTCTCTCCTTTCTGTGTTAAGGTTTTTCTGACATGTGGTGCTGACTGGTGTGTACGCATTTGGGTTGAGAACATTATGGAGCCACTGGTAACTTTACCAGTTTCTGCTATGAACGCTGTAAATAATGCTGTTTGGAGCCCAATGCATTCCACAATTATCGTGGGTGTGAGTGGTTCGGCAATCTACTTGTGGGACTTGCGGTGTAAGACGACTGATCCTGCTGCAGTTATCGAAGACCCAGATGGTGAATTATTAACAGTAGTCAAGTTCACAGCAGATGGCCGAAATTTAATGGTGGGTGATATACGAGGTCATGTCCAAATTTATGCTTTACATGACTTTCCTCTAGCTCCATTATTAAAAGAACGTGCACTTGCAGATGCGCTTGAGAAGACTCTAATTTCACAACCCAAACTACTGGAAAGGGTACGAGCTATAGGTTTCCCATTTTAAAACTGGGATTTTAGTCGTTGAATCGTCAAAATTGATATATTCTGGTGACTTGGTACCAGAAATAATAGTTTAATAATTTACTCTATTTTTTTAAAAGCATTTAAGAGTAATTTTGCAGTACTACTAAACACAGAATTGTAAAGCTCTTTATATAGTACTAAAACTTTCTCAACTTCTTTTGTAAACATTATAGCAGTATTCTGCAACAGAATGATGTAGACAATTCACAGTGAACAAAACTAATAAATAATTACTTATTTTTTACTTATGTTTTACTTATTGGTAGTTTAATTATCAGGAGATTTTATGTTATGTTGGATAATTTACTAAATTCCATATTCAGATCATATACAAAAGACAAAATACTAAAAAATTGAAATGAATGAGTTTAGAATCTTAATTCCCTGCAGTTGAATGAAGCTCCGAGTTGTTTCCACCAAGGACCTCTAACTTTCTCATCCATAGTTTTCTCTAAACTATCTTCACAATTCATAAAATATGGTTATTTTCAACTCTCGATATAATATTATAATTATGAAATTGTTTACTTCAAATGAAAAACAGACATTTTATATGCTGAGATATACTGTATATTCAGTTAAGTTTTTTTACATGAATATTAACAAATGTTAATTGAGTATTCATTTAAAATTATGTATATGAAATATATTTTGATGTTAGGTACATTTTTTTAGGATCATAGTATGTTAGTAGTTTGATGAATCTTATACAAAGCAATTTCATAAATTTTATCACACTTATCAACACTTTTATAAATGAAATTACATGTAACATTATTTGACTGTACTAAAGATCCCAACTGATTTCTGTGAAATATGTTTTAAATAATGGTGATTAATTCCTGTTCTATTCTACGGTTCAGCTGTTTGGATTTACAGTACAGTTTATCAAATTATTAAATACATTAGTGATGGTAGGTGAATAAAATATAGATCACTTGCAATTTTATAGGAATGTGTTGCTACAATTGTGCCAAATTGCAACATAATACTGTTCTTATTGCTGCAATTTGGTTTGAATATAATAGGCATGCACTGAGGTATGCATCAATACTAATTCTACAGGTGTCTTAAGAATAACATACCATTGAGTAAAACACTAAGGAACAGAAGTGTCTTCAAATAAATATATGTACTGTATATGTGGACAAAGTTGTGTTATTAGTCCAATGAAACTGGAAAACATAATGGGAATGAACATGCCTAGGATACAAGAATAAATACTAATTTCCTCTGGGACCAAAATAGTAGTGTCCGACTGTCTGTCGGGAAGTTTGTCTTAAATGGGCTTTGAAATGACAATGAAAATTTGAGAGATTAAAACAGGAGTTTTAACTTAAATTTTCATGTATGTTTCATTTCGATATCTTGGAGGGTTCATAAGATATTACTTTATATAAATCCATTGAATTGCCACCTAAAATACTTTTCAACATGCAATAAACAAGTTTGTAAAAATTATTCCAAGTATGAAGTTGCTATTAATTTCAAAGCACAAGATACATAATTAAAAGTGATCTATTATTTTTACATGTATTCTAAAATTCTGAATAACATATCACACTCTTTTTACGCTACAACTAAGATTTTAAATTCATTCTATTCCTTATAATTATCAGGCTAATAGTAAATATTTATACATTATAACTAAAAATATGTAAGAATCTAATCGATTTTAACTCTTCAAAGGAGTACATGGAATAGCTTGAAACATATCTATCAGGGTGTTCACAACGGCAGCATCATGTTGATTCAGAAAGTCTGAAGATTCTTGAAATTCTGACCTGCACGACAATTGTACCCAGAGTCTGTCAGGTGACAATCCTAATTTTGTCTTCAGTAAACTGCTCCAATTAAGTTCCCAAGTCCCAGAGAGTAGCTAGAGGAAGAGCTTATTATTTAATAAAACTAAAATAAACAAATTTATATTAAATCTATAGCAGATTTAGTCATTTAAAGTTGTAGCAGACATCAACTTTCCCAAATTAAATATAAATAATTCATGTTATTTACTGTACTTGATCAAAAGGTCTATTTCCAATGTAGAACATTGTGTGCAGTAAACTTATAGGAGCAGGTCTGGATGCAGTAGCAGGTATCAAAGGAAGCCTAAGAGGAGATTTCTCCCCAATTTCCAGAGCTTCCAACTGTCCCAATATCCAACTGGAACTGTGCTGTAAGAACTGCCACATAACCTGTAATTAGAAAATGAACTATCAAACAGTATGTGAGACTTTTCCATGAGAAGGATCATCATATGGCTGATCTTTGTTTGAAAGCATTTCTTTCTGTTTTTGAATCACAATTATTTCCCTACTGTGAATGAAGTACTTTCAATGTTTAATTCAGAAAATAAAATTTAATTTCCGTGAATTTTTGATTCAAATCAGTGACTGATTTAATACACTGCACATCTGAATAGCTTATGTCAAGGCTCTCCTTTGAAATTAGCATACACAGTGCAACAAAAATAATTGTAAGAGAATAGATGATTTTGTAAAGCAGTGAGGGCTATTTAATTGAAATGCTTAATTTACTATTATTTATATTTGGAAATACATGGTATAAAACAAAAAATAACAAACTTTAAGTGCTCTTCTGCCTGGAGCTGACTGTAGTAGGTCACTGACAGCTACATCTTCCATGTGTGGAATGTCTTCAATTATTGAGAAATCTTCTTTAGTAAATAGAAAGCTGAAATTAAAAAACATTTTTAAATTTTGTTATGAAAACTGTTAAATTATAAAGACTTTAATAATGATATTTTATGAATTCCACAGCTAAATATTATTGTTTCTCAGTTATGTCAGAATAATTAAAACCAGTAGTATTATTTTTGGCTTGATTTTGTGTAGTAAAGAAACATTATGTTCAAATCTTAGAAAATAATGGTTAGTAGGAAGAGATTTTTAAAAATATGGATTGCATATAGTTCATATCAAACTTCATGATGTGAATGACAATTATTTTATTTCTATTTTATCTAGGAGTTATCCGCTTTACTTTTCATATACATGTGAATGGCTTGTGATTTTCCTCCATAATATTTATTTAATAGTAAATCAATTAATATCCATATTTCACAATAATTAAATCATATAAATTTACAATCAATTACAGACAAAGTTCTTATTTAATTTAACTGACCTTTCATCACCATATTGGGATTTACTCAGGTGATTTCTTAAAATATTAAATTTTTACTTAGAAAAATGTAAATTATTTTAATGTGCTAAATATATAAGGATATTACTTTTCAACATGAAAATGGTGCAAAATTAAAATGTATTCATACCATTCTTGGGAATTCATTATAAATGTCTGTATTTTGTCTGCATGTTTGCTGACTCGATCTAAACTGCACAGAGCTTCACATAAGGCAGTTGTGTTGGCATTTGTTTCAAGTTGAGAATACAGAGCAGATAACAATAATTGTAGCAGTACTGAATCAGCCATTGGTTTCACATTTGCTGGCACAAGGTCTTCCAGTAAGTTGACACATTGTAAGAAAGATAAAGGTAGGCAGTCCATTAGTTGTCCAAGGCAATCAAGGGCTAACACTGAAGCCTGGTCCACACTAGCACCATCCTAAGGGCAGTAACTTATTTAATTGTTTTGTAGTGAACTATTCTTAATATAAATAAATATTTGATTCTTATAATTGGATAATGTGTCAGGAAATGACATTGTCAGGTTAATTAAAACAAGTAAGAAGGGCAGGAAATAGAGATAGAAAGAAGGTGACTTACCTAAGGTTCACAAATGGCAGGCATCATGTAGGGTTTGATGTTCTTTAAAAGTTTTGGAGGCACCACTCCCTTCATCAGAATGTTACGAAGACATTTACAGTTATTGGCTGGCTGATTCTGATGAAGGGATATTATTGTTCTGAAGCAGCTGTGTTATAATGAGACAGCTACTACTACCCTGACCTTACCTCATCTGCTCATTGTCGAGTATGTATCATAGATGCCATGTTTTGTAGTACTTAACATATAAGGTCAAATTGTATATATTTCTGTATAATACACATTGTTTCTATTATTTTATGGCAGGTTACTGGACAATGATTATGTTGGAGTTGAGTAAAGTACATCCTTAATTTTGTCAAAAAAAATTTCTTATGGTTAATTTGTGATGGTTTAAGTCCTATTACAGATCAGAGGATTAACCAATGCAAATTAGAAAGCTCTTAATAAATCCATTTCACAATTTTTCTGATAAGCCAGAAAACACAACTAATGTTGTCAAGTTTCTTGAGAATGTACATCACATTTTAGATGCCAAAAAATTTAATTGCCACAGGTATATCTATGAACCACAATATCTTCAGTATTTCACATATATTATTTTTTGGTGTACTGGTTCATTACATAAAATATAAGTGTTATGAATTCACCTGCAATGCTGTTAATAAAGTCTGACAAACTGGTACCATTATTTGCTCTAGTGGTTTGAGAATAGCTTTTAACCACGGTGGTCTGCTCTGATTCCAAATCTGTTAGATGAAAAGAATAAAAAATATGAATATTTACAAGTAAATAATTTACAATATTTACATAGTTTTGTATATTGACAATCAGTGGCATCTGGTAAATATGTGCTCATGTGCTACAGCACATGAATTACTTCAGGAGGAATTAATTGTTTCGTAATTTTCCAGCATGCACCCTTCTGCATATATCTGGGCTGCATTCTTTACAGTATGAGAATTCTGCCTGGAATGAGAAATGTGCATGCCCACAAACAAAGAATTCTATGAGCTAAAAAGTACAGAGTGCCGAGCTGGGCCGTACAAGCTGTCACAGCTGTTTGCGGTCTCATCAGGCTACAGTTTTTAATGTTTTTGATGAATTAATACAAATATTACTGTGTGTGGTTAATTTGACTAATCAAAGAAAAAACATTTAATAGATGACATTTTTAAAAACATCCATAATTATGTATGTGACTTCTTCCTAAAATTGACTTTCTTTATTTTAAATATGTAAGTCGTAAAAAAATTTTTGTGTTAGGAATTTGCGCCAATTTGATTTTAAATATTCACAATTTTGAAAAATTGTTTCTATTACACGTTATATAGACTCAATTAGATATGTATCATATTACGGGTCATAGAGCAACCTGTAGAAGTTGCAGTATTATTAATATCTTACACAAGGGGAATTATCCTCATAAAAATTGTCCCTTGGGATGATGTGGCACATTACTTTAAATACTAATGAGACGCCACTGTTGACAATATAATTTAACTAAAAACTGAAAATTATGTCTACTTACTTGTTGCCTGTCGAGACACCCTCCCCAGTTGTCCGCTGTCTTTTCAAGCATTGGACCAATGGTGATGCTCAAATCTGTTGAGCCTCCAATTGTTGTAATAATAAATACTAGAGATTCCATAATTACTGATATGGGTAAATATTTAACATTTTCCTCTTCCAGTAAACATTCTTTAGCACCAGAACACAGAAAGCGCCCACAATATTTTGAATCTTCTTCTGTGACTAAAAAATTTCATATCAGAATGGTTTAACTGTCAAGAAATATATTTTAAATTAAGAAGGTTTTTAATAAATCAAAATATGTTTAAAGCGTGAAACAAATATTTAGCATTTGTCCATTATCCCTTTACAAATATAAATGTAGTATAAATATATAATGCAACAAAATTTCGTTACCTGTACTAGAGCTTTTATTTCCTTAAGGCCTTGATAAGTAAGAACCAAAATTTAAAATTGAAGTGTAAAGCAAATTTATAAAAGTAGTTGACATGTTCAATGCATTTAAATGTTTATCTAATGGGGTTTATATATAATTTTCAAGTATTTTCATAATTTTAAATGTAAAAATATTTCAGACCTTCTTCTTTTTTAACTTGGGTATTCCTAGTCTCCTTCCTTGTCTGAAATTTATGTGAAGTGTTTGCACCTTCATGAAGCTCTGAGCAAAGATGCTTCATAATAATGTTAGACACCTTGCAAGAATTCATCATCAACACCTTGTGAACATAAAAAAGTATATAAACAGTTTCTCATAACAACAATGTAATCACTATTCAAAATATATCAGCATGTAAACATAGTAATAATATTTTGGGAGATTATATATGGTTGAATGGCTTGCTCCTCCAAAAATTTTATATACAGTATATTAAAGTGTATGTGAAAATGAACTGTTGTTATAGCACTTTTTTCATGTATGAAACTATGAATAATTGAAACTTTGTAACAACATACCTTGAGCAGCACGGGCCATGAAGCTTGAGGCTGAGCAACTAGGACAGATAAATCCAAAGCAATAGCAGTATCTTCAGATACATGGTGAATGGTAAAATTATTATTGGGAAATAAATGGGGAGATGTTAACATTAACCATGGTGCTGGAGAAAATGGATCTCGAGGTAAAAATATTGGTACATCAGCAATTCCTTTACGAAATACCTACATAAAAAAATCTTGTATAGTGATAACTACGCAACACTGTGTCATCTACATAATCAAATATCATAAAGTTAATCAGTTATCAATGACAATATTTAAAATAATTACACAAATATAAATAGTGAAAATAATAATGAAAATTGTTTCATTTTCAACATATTACTATAGTATACCTTGATATAACATCAACGAAACTGACAGTCTTTTCTTCATTTGATTTAAATGATAGGTTTTTCAAATTGTAATTGAAAGATTAATAATTTCCTTGTAGTCAGTCTTTGTTCAAGCCTTGCATTGTTATTGATACACTGCACTTAAAATGTCTTACAATGATGAACTAGAATTTTGAATAATAATTTGTTGTTTATAGAAGGAAATGTGCATATTTTTAGAACAGTACTTGCATAGAAGAAATGGATCAACTAGACTCCAGTGGTACATATGGAAATTTGTGTGTATATAAACTGTTAAGTACTAAAAATTAATTGGAAGGAAATTACCTTATAAAGTGTTGCCAATGGACACCCTCTTATTAGGAGACATGTAAGCAGCTCATGACACTTTGCATGTAAATCATTTAGAATTTTGTTGTTTGGGCTGTGTCCAAGCAGATCCTGTGCATTGCTGCATATAGATGGCAAAAGTTGACGCACACAAAGGAGTAAGTTGCCAATATCAGTGACCAGTAATGAACTTCGCCCAGAACTGGGCATTGCCTGTGTAATTAATTTATTATTACTTCAATATAAAATAGTGTATTTTTGTTCAGGAGTAAAATTTCCACACAAATCTACAATTCCTTAAATGAGAAATTTTGATCCAAATACGTGATTGTTTAACACAAAATTTATGAGTAAACAATTCTTGGATATCCACCCAGGTTAAATGGAGTTTAAGCCGTGACGTTTTGAATGCAGAGTATGCCATCGAAATGCCGGGGCTTAAACTCCATTTAACCTGGCTGGAAACCCAAGAATTGTTTATTCCGAATATACACCAGGAAAAACTTTGATCTACAAAATTTATTTATACTATTTATAAATTATTAAAATGAATGAATATATTATTTGTACCTATCACTTAATTTTTGGCTTAAAACTTGATTAAATAGAAGCACGGTTGGCTCACCAATGCAAAATAATACACTCTTAGAAGTAGACATTAAAACTGTGAATAGTTATATTAATGAACAAAGTAAGTCTGGAAATTACCTGTGTGTAACGGACAGTAAGAATTGTCAGCGACTCATTTAACATTCCTGATAGAACTCTTTGCGCAGTCTTGGGTGGAACTGTGTTCCAGAGATTCTCTCGTGTTCCTCAATAGTAAAATTACAGAATCATAAATTAGCTTAAAAATTAGTATATTAATAAGAAAGGGAAACCATATCTATTATATTACATTTATTGTAATAATATGTATGTCAGAAGGGTGTCTCTGCTTAATATATTACCTTTGTTTATGAATAAGAGACATGAATATAAGGTATATTGTGTGCCTTTCTCTTTTAATGCAAAAAATAATGATAATAAAAAAAGGAAAAAATTTACAGAGTCAATAAAGTTTCATTTTATGTAATATTAATGTTCATTTAATTGTGATACATTGTTATTTGTATTTTCACATTTACTAATTTACCTTGCATATACAACCACCACATTTGGATTACAAATGATCCTCTTTCCCCTTCAAAGAATGGATGTGGGTCTTCCCAATTTAGGCAGTCAGCATCTTGCAAAACATACAGAGAGAGTAAGCGACAATGAAGATCTAGAAGACGTTCAGCTAATGCTTCTGACATCTCATGGAACTTTTTGTAGCTGTTATGCAAGCTGAAACTATAGTAAAACATATTTTGCAGATAATACTAATGTAATGAAATTTTGAGAGAGATTTATTTATTTAGTGTGTGTAATAAAGTTGGTTTTAAATGAGCACAAGCTATTATATTCAGTCAATAATTCTAACTATGAAAACAATATTTATCACTTCACTTGAGAAAGATGGCAGAGTCTACTGTTGAATCATCATGGCTTTAAGCATACCACTAGAGGAATACCAAGAACTACTTTTCTATTATATACACCATGAAAACGTTTGCTCATTGACAATATTTATCAGATAATTTACCTTCAGAATAAGTAACTTAATTTTATGTGAATAAATTAGCATTATTATTAGATTGGTGGCTGAAAATCAGAATAATCATGTTACAAGTGCTAGACTGACTTAGAATGAAATGGATTACAAGTTTTGTAGACTCATTTACATGAGAAACTTAAAATGCAAAGGTGATTTAGATGTTAATGGTGGAAGGGCAGGGTGGGGGGTGTATGAAAGCTGCAGTAATGAATTCTTTGTTTATAGTCACACCAACTGCAAGGTTATCAGCAACTGTGCATTATTAGGGGAACTTATATTCACATAGGGATATCATAATATGGTTTCTCAGAAGTCAGAAAAGTCCAAGCCCATGCCAGGATTTGAACCCAGAACCTGTGTGGTGCGAGGCAGCGATGCTTACCACTAGACCACAGTGAAATATTGGCGCCTCAACTTTTTATGTCTCAAGTTTTTCTTTCTCTGTAGCCTAAAAAATTACAATATACTTGTATCTAAGCATACTTCCTTTCACTTTATAAATGAATAGCTTTTATTCAATAATTCCAAAGTTCTCAGTAATAAAACTTTGATAACAATTATAATCTAGTAATTCAGCAATGAAGATCTGATGAAATTTAATCCCAATAAAATATTTCCAAATCAAACAACACTATTTTAATTTGTATGTTATTACTTCTATTGCTGTGAAATTAAAACAAAAACTGAAATGAGTATTTTAACACCTTTTCAATTAATCCAGATATTTTTTCTCTCTAAAGAACATATATTACCTACCTTGTATCAGATCTTCCAGCTGCAGCAGTAGCCGAGTCTTCTGCTCTCTTCTTAAGCTGCTCGTTATAGCACCACAAGCAGTTCTTGATGAGGGCTGCTGCGCCTAGTGTTCCTGTTAATACAGTTAGGTCAGCATGGTCAAGAGCCTCTTGACTGAGAGTATGAAGATGCTCGAGGAGCTGGGAAGCAGAAGTGGTTACAATTGATAAAAATTCTTGTGGTGTGGATGTAGTGGCAACACCGCCACATCCTCTATCATCTTCTGTTTCTTCGTCTGTAAAACTTTCCCCATTTTCCAACAGGCCTGACGAACGGCGATAGGCTGCTATGTATGCCTCCTCCCACCAAAGTACTAACTTAACAGCAGCAAAAGATGCATAATGAGGAAAATCTAGAAGCCCACCTACTACTCCAGGGCATAAATTTTCTTGGAGAACTGTTTGATGCTGCTGATAATAGGCCAGGTCTCTCTGCAATAAGATTCTGACCCTGTCCATAAGATTCCCTTCTTCCATAATCTCCATGATTGATAGTTTTTTTATAAACAAATTTTTATTTGGTACCACCAGCAATAAGAATTGTTATTTTATTTATGGTTGTTTAAACTGCAAAGAAATGGACATATGACAATTGTGATTGATTTAATTGAAAAATTACTTTATGTATCATAGTACAAGAAAATACTAGTCCTAGATAGTTTTCATCACCAAAGAATCATATTAGAATATTACAATTTGTTAACTTGATGCTTATATTTGTTCATATTAATTAAATAACTATAAACTTGTCCTAAGTCAGAAATTTCTTACAAATTCAAATTATCATCAAACAAAATGTTTTATCTTTAAGTTTAGGAACCTCTTCACTTATTCATAATTTTAAAAATGTGAAAGGAATTGCATGCTTTTCAACAGAAAAAATTTAAGACTGCTTACTGTATAAAGATCTTTTAATAAATAAATTGGGGCCAGTATATTTTAATTTGTTTAATATTAGTCCTATTTTATTTATAATTTGTTCATATTGTTACACATTTTGTGTGTATGTAATAATATGATTAAAATTGACTGATTTTTCATATAGAGTATATTTAATTTTTAGCTATGGATTATGCGTAATATGAATATTGAAAATGGGTTTTGAGGAAAACACTAAACACATTTTGGAATAAGCCAGCTTGTAGTATACCTAAAGAAGATGGAAAGGACCCCTACAATTTCTCTGGATACTGTGCTTAGTAGAATCAGTTTAAACATGCACATAATCAACAATGCTTATCTCTCTTTTCAATACACATAATAGTTGACTGCATTTTATCCATATTATAAAAAATTCTTTCAACAGTTTTTACACTACAGACAGATTTGCTCAGAATTAACAAACACCCTTTTTTGTGATTAGAAAAAAATTGAGATGTTACTGCCATAGGTGCAATGATGAATGCTAGCGTTTGCATTTTAAATTCATGCATATCAGTTTAATTCAAGTTCCGTATATTATAAACTCTAGGAAAGGTGCTATGAGAGAAATTACTTACAGTAAAATAATATTTCAAGAAACCAGATGTTCTCTTTAAATTATTTACAATTTATTAAGCAACCAGAATAGGCATGTTCAAATAATACAAAGCTTGTGCAACATAGAAGAAACTATATAACTACATGCAGTACAATATTTTATTTACAGTTTTTGTTATTACTGTGGCCACTATAAGAACATTTTGTGAAATCTACATCACATTTAACAATAATAGGTATTTCTTCATTTAGTAACTTATGTAATGAGACACCATCATGATGATATATCCACTTTCCATCAATAAAATCATAGCGTTTGGGTCCACTTGTAGGTGATGAGAGCCAGATTTGCTGATTTGGTGTCTGCCTGTTAATAACATATGTACCATAGGGATTGCCAAAGTGAACAGTTAAAACTCCATCCTACAAAAACGTAAGCTATATATGAGGGTGGTTCAATAAAACTATACTACATACTAATGGTTCAATAACAGTAAGTGATTGAAATACTACTAAATCCGATTCCTTACCGAGAAGCCAACGTCTGCTGAATCTAAATGTTCACAGTTTTCAACAATTTGTTCAAAATACTCAGACAAAGAATCCAAAGTTTCGTCACATACTTCTTCAAAGTTGTAGGAGTTAAGATTACTGTGAGCAGAAAAATATTGATTTGCTTAATTACTAAATGATCAAAATGAATAATCATCAATGTGTACCGTTGGGACTTACTGTAATGAATTGTAAGTATATTCGCAAAGTCGTCTTCCCAAATATTCACTATTTAAAAAGTGTTTGTTGTTATAAAGCAGACTACATTGAGGAATGTTCACTCGCTGCTTCGGGACAATTGACGGGATATTACAAAGAGCTCTGGTAATTATTCTGATATTGAACAATGATCGCCGCATAATTAACTAACGTTAATCCATGACTAAGAACACAATAACTTTAAAGTTTAAAAATACTTGACGAATGTCACTTTAAATCACCGCCATGTTGTTGTTTGAATAATCTTTGACTGGCCCAGCGATGTATTATCCTTTCTTTTTTTAAAAAAAATCATCAAACGGTAAAGATGTTCTATTAAATTTTTATGGAATTGCAGTTTTAAAATGTACTTTAGATATATTTATAAATAACCTCAACTTAATATCATACTATAATATTTTCACTAAAAATAGGTTTACACGGGCAGTGATGTTCGTCGAAGTTGGGTTGACCGTGCACTGCCTACCGCTTACATCGTGGGCACTGACAACTCTGTGGAAGTGCTGCCCTCACTACAGAACGACCAGTAAAGTCTGATACATGTTTATACTTCTCTGTTATTTCTTGGCAACTACGACTGATTGGAACAATGAGAGGCAATACCAGGACTTGCCTACAGGCGGCAGAGTGACGACCATCCCCAGTCCTGTAGGTGTAACTCGCTCGTAGGCCCATAAGAGCCCATGTAAAAACAACGCTTTTTGAGATCCCAATGGATCAGTCGGCCAACTGATTCCTAAAACTAGTGCAGACACGGAGAAGGGAATGCTGCGACCCCACAGCAGACTCGTCTCCCGTCATTCGGAAGGGCTTGAGAATAGTACCCAAAGCTCGACCTACCCTGTTGCAGGTTTTCCAGGGTTTTCCCTGCATATCTTTAGGTGAAACACCGGGTAGGATCCTTAAACCGGGGGCTTTGGTCAGCCCTTGGCTACCTTGCTCTACCTTCAGCATCCCCCTTTCTATTCCCTTCCTATGCTATTAAGGACGAGTTGCCTGTATCAGGATCACCCTCATGTAGCCTGTTAAAAAAAGCGCTTTTTGAGTCCGCTAAAATCTTTCTTAAAGCAGCAAAAGACAAATTAAAGTGGATTATTTAATTACACCATATCTTAGTATTTTAAAATATATATACGGTACAAATATTAATTCAAATTGGAATATTTAAAAAAGTGAGCATGTTTCGAATGTTGCGAGTTGGATGCGAAGTTATATCAGCATAAAATGTTAAAAATATATAATTTGCTATTCCCAATTGTTGGCGGAGAATGATTTATAATTTAAGGGATTGACGTATTTACTAGAGAATATGTTGAAAATAATTTGTTTAAATTCTTCTCACTCAATACCGGTATTGCGCTTTAAACATTTTATAATACTCCTATTATTGATGATTATTTAAATTATACCTGATTAACCGTGCAACGTACAAGAGAAGAAAACTATGCTGTTCCTTTGTACAAATATGATACTATCACGATAGAACACTCGTAATAAAATGTCAAGAAAATAGAATGCACTGAGCTCATGGTTGTGCTATTACCTATATTCAGGTAAGTAGTATTTATTTGATTGTTAGAATTTCGTTGATCTTCAAAATTTGAATGCAGAAAAAGTTAGTTTATCATGTTCAGTAATGTAACAAATATTAACCATATTAATTTTATTATTCAAATAAATACTTCCGCCGGTACACCTTAAACTTTCTAGATTTTATTAACAATTACAGATTTAAATTTATTTTCATTAGTCACACTTCAGGGATAAAATTATCCAGTCTATTGATAACAATTGAACTTTTATCCACTAAAATACATTTGGTTGCTTTTTCAGATTACATTTATTAGCTTGTAAAATAATTATGTTAACCTAAATTTGTTTATATATTAGTTTTTTAAATAATTTGTTTAAAATAGAAGAATAGCTTATATATAAATTATGTTTACTAAGCTTCTTTTACATATAATAACATGTTTCACTTTTAAACATTTTACGTCAATTAGCAATATTAATTCGGTCATTTTTCTCTTGCTTGCTTAATCACCTGAGTCTTAGTATTAAAATACATTATTAAAACTTTCTGTTCGTGGCAAATAATATAGGATTTCAGTTCTCTCAAATAGAAAGCAGATGAATTTAATAATATAATATTAAAATATTTGAAATAGAAATAAAGAAAAAATCAAGTATTTGGGTAAGGGAATGGATCGAAAGAAAAAATAAATTTGGTGTGGTTCAAGGGCGAAGGCAAACCTTTTTGGGTGAAGGATTATAGGATTTATGAAGGATATCGGTAAGTATAAAAACATCAGCTCGAATACGATTACAGGGCTGTTAATAGCTTAAAATAGGCATTAGAAGAGAAACACTTAAAAATATATTGTCTCCAGTTTTCCGTTTTTTTTGGTAGAATGATAAGACTGAGACGACGATGCTTATGTTGTTCTTAATAATCGTGTTCGGAAGCAAACGAATCTAATTTAGTCATGTCAGAATCTATTTAATTATGTAAAAATTGGTTTAACAAAATAAACAAGTTTTTACCCTAATTTAGGGGGTTTTCAAACAATGTTGGGATATATCGCAAAAATAAAGCGTTAGTTTCAGAATGTGTTAATAGATGGCACAACACGTAAGTAGAATGGTGTGCTCAAAGATGTTAGTGATATTATCCGGGCCAAGTTCACACTATATATATATGTTTGATCGGGATGTTGACAGACAAGTGTGATACTCATAACGAGTGCCAGGATTCAGTATTAAAAAATCGTAGACGTAATCAGACATGTGTAAGCGAAAAAATAAACTACAGCTTTAGTACAGTATGTGGAGAAAAAGGCAACTGAATGATGGAATGTAAATTTTATTGTACGCCATTTAATTAATAACAGTTATTGTAATTGTGTATGTACGCGCTAATACTGATAGTGATTTATTGAAAAAATATTTTGTTCTGTATCAGTAAAAATTAAACAGAAAGTAACAAAAAAAGAGATTATTATGAGGTATGAAAATTAAATTCTACACTTCTTTGATACAATCGATTTTTGCATAATTAGTAGAAAAGTTAGAAAAACACGCAGCACATTACAAGTAACGTAAATAAATATTTAATTATCAATTATTCTCTCTCTCGGCTAGTAATTTTTTTTATTCTATTCCATTTGTTTTATAGGAATACATGACGAAACTTTCTTTTCTTGTTGATAGTCGGGTTGAGTTCTGCTCGTAAAAACCGAAATAAATGCAGGTTACAGCTCATCCATTTCAGGCATTTATTTTTAATACTAATTTCACCATTGACAATGGGATCTTTCAGTGGTTTGCATGATAGGCAATTAGATATAACTGGAAAATTAGACTGGCGAAAGAATTTAATCACAAATATTATTTGTTTTCATGTCACATCAGTTCAGTGAAAAAAAAATCAGTATTAAGATAAATACTGGTGAAGTGCTAACATCTGAAAAAAAAGACCTAAGGATTTAAACAATATTGTAGCTTATCGAGAACACTTTTCAAACATCTATATTGATAGGAGAATAGAAAACAGACATAACACAACTGGGAATAAAATGGCATTTTATATTATCTAAATAACAAAACAATGTATTTTCGTATATTCTTAATATAAATATAAACGCGCGGAAAAATTGCAAAAAAAAATTGGTACACACACATTCTTAAAAATCCGGAGAAAAACACGGGTAGATAGGTGCGAGAAACCTCTCTTATAAACGTAGAAGGAATTTTGGTTAAAAAATATGCGAATGTGTCAGCACAATAAAGCCTGTGACGTCAGAGATATATTATATAGAGAAATGCGCCATATTTAATTGCCGGCAATATGTTGGCTGTTTGATTACATTCTGCTACTCTAACATTTGATCAACTACACCCCACAATGCAAACACCAATAAATATGACAGGATGATACAAAATTTGTTAAGTACAGAAGTTTGCATATTTCCGTTTTATTTCAAACCACCTGACATATTTTACGGAACCACGGCAGGGCTTTCAAACTCGACTTTTATATTCTTTTATATTTTTAAATTATTCAATACGAACTTCAGGAAATATCAAAGGGTTATAAAAACAATAGGTAATAAATTTTAATCAATATAATTTCATACATTTTTTGTCCGTTACCAATATTGACGGAATTTTAAGAGAGTTTTCTTGAGAATATTTTTGGAATATTGTTTCTTTAATAATAGTTAAATACAAAAATATAATCATTATAATTTAATAGATCTGAAGATTTATTAGGACTGATGAAGTAATTTCAAATTAGAATAACAAATTGACGACATTACACACAGTTTATATTTTTCACATTGAAGATTTCGCTTCTTTTACACTTTTTATACATTTAACAAAATAATTTGCCACGCCGCTAAATTTCGTGCTCTTAAGAATTGGGCTATTAAAAATAAGTACCCGGGCAGCGCCGGGAACCAAGTAAATTTTTACTGAAACAACTCCATAATCACTATATAACTTTGAGATGAATTACTGTGAAAACATCAGCTAATGTTACATACTCTAAGATTCTCGAGAATTTACTCAGTGTTTGCAAACCACAAAAATTCTATTACACTGTAATGGCTAAGAAATATTACTTATTTTTTTATCGCTCTTCGATATTTGTTGAAGTTTTTATAGCAGAGTATAATTTGGGAAACGTGAGACTAGCAGAACAGAAAAAATAATAGTCGCCATATTGACCACTATTAAATATGGTGGATTTCCTTGCATTCTGTCTCTATCAATATTCTGTGACGTCACAAACTTACGCGTGCTCACATATTCACATATTTTGGAACCATAATTATGTCCACCATATTTTTTAACTATAACTATTTCCCATCTTACCCTGTGTTTTTCTCCCTGCTTTTAATAATTTGTGTACTACGTTTTGTTGCAATTTGCACATTCGTTTAAATTTCCATAAATTTTTATTTATCAGATATTAATTTTCACGTTTATGTCATAGAAATATGCGAGGAAACTTATTTTCCAACATTTTATCGTATATCATATTGTAAATGATTTTTTGTCCCATCGTATGTTTTTAATATAATTTAATAGAATAATATTTTTTTCTAAGAATTCATGGCCGGTTAATAAGTACTATATAATGCTGATTAGTTAGTCACTTTGTTCTTGAATTGCAGATCTGTAAAATATGAAATTTGACAATTATTTTCGTTGGATCATAGAATAGATATTTTTGGTAAAACGATTGAATAATTTTTGTAAGCGTTTTATTCTGAATTATAAATTTACCGGATCATTAGTGACAAAGTTACACTCCTACTATTTATTATCTCCCCTACAACTGCCTGCTTTTAGTGTGCGACATCTTTATGATCCTAACATAAATTCCGTGTTGCGACTGAGGTTTAGAGTCTGGCTTCCTCCAACCCTCTATTCCTTTACAAAATCGTTCTCTCTTTCCACGTGCTACCCACAAAGGCGACGGGGGAAAAATTCAGGGGAGAGAGGAATGACGTGGTTACATAAATCCAGACCGTCTCTGCCTTTTTTTAAAATTTGCGTTAGCCCGGGTCTGGCGATACAGAAGTCGAGGGTAAGAATTGCCGCTGCTGAAGGGTTGGCAAAAAGAAAATATACGAATCAAATTTCACAACAGAACACCATAATCAGATTAAGGAACCTGTTTCTTGACTTAAAAAATTAAAACAAAGAATAACTTTCCTCCGTCACTACATATACTCTTAATAGTTATTTGTAAAATACACAACTTATAAGAGGTTAAAAATTGTAACGAATACTATTGATTTGAAAAATTATTTAATATTATTTTTAAAAATCTGAATTAAATGCTAAATGAATATACAATGTAATTATATTAACAAAACCATCAATATACATTATTTATACATCACGTGATCAGCTGTTATTCACAAAAAGTATATAAGTGCATTTACGGCTTAGTAAAATATTGCGACTTTTAGGATATGTTGAGGCATATCAAAAAGCAGAACTTTAAAATTTGCACAAGTAAAAATAATTGATTAAGATAATACAAGATCTGGCAGTTATAGTGAAACTTTCCAAATATTTTTAAGAAAATTAAAGTTTCTCGAAGTCCAAAACCAACGCCAATGATGCCTTCCGGATGACCAGATCGGCGCCACAAATTAGAGGGTAGGTTTATATATTAGAAACAGAGAAAATCCACTCACACTTTTAATATAGCACTACCTTGGATTGACATAGAAAACAGCCGGGTAGCCTCAAACGTGCTACAACCACATTCACACCTAATTACTCACTAACACTCGGAGACTACAAACAATTTCCACTTCGTTTTTTCTTTTGCATTTATTTATTTTTCCCCAGTTACGTGACTGCTGGATGTGTAGCGGTTTAATGAAAAGTTAGATCATATAAATAAACAATATTTAATGAGAAACATTAAAAAGAAATGCTATTTCATGTAGAATAAGGTGAAATACAAGAAACGAAAAAAGCCATTACACAATTTTTCAAAAACGCGACATTGACGGTCACACCCCTTAAAACTTTACAGAATAAAATGTTACTAAACCATAGTGAAGTCCCCTGATAATCTATATATCTAAAAACCTTTGTCAGTGCGTATGTATGTCCAAACTACAGTTCCGAACTGGACCAAATTTAGCACACAAGTTCCTTAGCTGATAATGATTTTTATTTTTTTTAAGTATACTGAAGTTTTATACGTCAGAAAAGGTGAAAAACATTTTACGTAAAGTTCTAGTGCACCATACCAGCATCGAGATCTCCTAAGTGAATGCGGGTTGCCCTGTATTATTGATCTATAATACTATATATTTCTCCAATTATAAATATTTCGCGTCGTAACTCACCTATAGTTAACAGAGAGCCAACTCCATGAGAAATAATATCAAGGGTGGCTCTCAATTTGATGTCTCCCCAGAGGCTCTCAGTTTTTTCTTCTTCCACCTCAAAATCTGTTTCCACGTAACCGTAGTAGGTTTCCAAAATCCTCCTACTTAATTTCAGCAGCCAATCGGCTGTAATTTCCAATAACACCCATTGGTTTGAATTTGAACCATTGGAACCAATAGAAAAAATTCAGTAGTAGGACGTCAAAAACTGCCATCGTACATGTTTCCTATTAGTTCCATACCCAGAAGCTATTCCTAATTTTTCACGCCGATCTTCCGTCCTGACGGAGGCAAATCTTTTCCGAATTAGATACGACTGACATCATTGTCCGTAAAAAGTCTCCTTCCCTAAATCTGAAGAAAGGATCATATCCATTGTCCGAGAGGGAGTAAAAGCGCTGCCATGCACACACACACACAAATGCGCCGCAGACTTAACGCGAATACATTACAGAACTTTTCTTTATTTAAATTCCTGCTTTATCATTTATGTGAACCCGAGAAACGCCAGTTATTTCAGCTAGTATATCCGAAAAACCGAAATCGATAGAAATCTCCGGAACCCAAAAAATTAAGTCTTAAAGAGCTAATATTAATTACAGGTATCCGATTCTATTTTTAATAAAAAATATTTTACTACCTTTCTAAATTAACGTTAACGTCATTAAATTAATCTGTTTCTTTAATTTCTCTTCACGGGAAATGTGTTTTTCTTCTTTCCTGGCAAAAGTTATGGTGTATTTGTTGGCTGTAGAAGGACGTGAGGAAATGGGGGGGATGGGAACATGTCTAGACGAATTCCCCTCCTGTTTCAGACAAACTGTTTTACGACCCTTATTCAAGTTGCGTCATTCATTGTTCCGACAAATTGACCGAGATTTGCAGATACTGGCCCGACTTTTTGAAGCTCTTTCTCAAGTTGAGGTCGCCCCAGTACAACCAAAGTTGGAGAACTCGTAAAATTTCGACGTCTCTTAGATTTAGAAAGGCTTGTTTTCTTCCTTAAATTATTTTTTATATTACTTACTTTTCCTTAAAAAACACAGAATGTTTGAAATATAACCTATTTAATCAGCCTTAAAATCACGGAAAATAGTTTTAGGTTACCGGAATGTCGTTAATAGGTGTAATAATAAAATGTCCGAACTTTTACACGCAACCAATCTTTAATGAGACACTAATTAAATTGAAAATTTTTGCTAACAATTACTTATACCATTACATTAAATACGTATATAAGAGATAATAACTACACTACCGCTATAATTTGTGTATTATGCCAATTTTATAAGATATGAAAATTCTCCTTAAACTATTATGTAGCAAAGGATAAAAATGAAAGGATAATAAGGAACATAGTGTTATAATTTATTTCAGTAGATGTTTTGGAATAAAAATAGAGTTAAAAGTATTTATGGATGTTACGGGTAACAGGATCATTCAATTCGAATGACTGAAAGAAATATTTAAACAATAAAGTAGTTTTATCCATCAGATTAAATACCATAGTTGTTTGGTGGTTGATATAAGCAGTTAAGTACTTTACCAGAGAATGTTTTCTACACCGGTTGTGAATTAAAGACGAATTTCTAATAGTGATTGTTACGTTCATAAAATTTAAAGAATTATTAATATCAATCTCATATGTACAGTGCAGAAACGTATTGTCAGATTGATAAATTTTATCCTTTGATCTGTTTTAGGGGATTGTGCAATACAGTAAATATCATCAACGTACCTGTAGCACCACAGATAATAAATAATTGCGTAAATAATGCGTCTAGAAAAATAATAATTTTAAGTGTACTTCTTTCTGAAAATCACTTTTCATCATTTGAGCCGTAGCAACGCGTCACGCTGTTAGAATTGGAATTTCCAACAGGCGAGTCTGTCCATTTAATTTTTTTCTGTTTTATTTTTTGGCTTTCATAAACGTAGCCCAATGACTAATGCATGTCAATCACGACGCTGTCACGCCTAATAATAAAGTGTCATTCGCTCATGTACAAACAAGCACTTACTTTTCGTGCTGTTAAATTCACTTTCACCCTTCGTCAACAAACATATCAAAGGTATTGAGCTTCGAGGTCGCCGAGGCTTTCAGGCAGCGGGAATTTAGCAACGAAATTTTATCTACAGTAACATTGTGAAATGTTCCTGGCAAAAAACTTGAACAAAAAACAAAATAAGATGGTTGTTGAAATTTGAGTTATTAGCCAAGGACAGGAATTGATCAGATTGAAAGGGAGTTGGACTTAAGAAAATATATATCGCCGTCTCTTCTTCAGCAATCGAAGAAAGGAAACAGGAAACTAAACTGTCTAAACCTGAACGGAATCAAAGATGCTAGAATGATTTTGAAGATAAAATTTAATAAGTAATAAACAGATTGCTGAGGCTGAAGAGAGGCCAGGAGCCTAGTCATGTTTCCAGAAGTAAGTCCGAACATAGTCTGACTTCTTTAGAGCTTCACCCCTCTCCGTTCTGTTAATGTAATAAAGTGGGAGAGTAACTAATCACGATCTAAAATTTAGTCACGTGTGGACCTGAGGGGCCCTTACTTTACTGGTTAAATCCGATTTTGTGCAAGTGTATCTTTGTAACCGAACGCGACCTTAATTCTACAAACGTCATCTTGAAACAATACGCCTTTGTTGTTTATTATCCAGACAACCACATCTTGCCATGTGTTTAGAGGAAATTAATTTTTTTGGATACGCTAAATTAAGAAATAAAAATATATTGGTCACAATATGACAATTGTTAAACTTATCAAGAAAATGTGTATGCAACACAGTGAAACTAATTTTAATCAATTCCATTACTTTCACAACCAAATGATTCCTAATTGAAGAGTATCTCAGTGATAAATGGTCTTAGTTACAGAATAGGACCTTCGTAAGGAAAAAGTTTGCTGGATCTTGCTGCTCATTAATTCGGTTATACTAATCAGCCCGCATTGTTTGGAATAGCTTCCATCAGGCAAGCGCCACCTTGTATCAAAATCTATTAAAAGGAATGAGATTAAGATACTTCACTAAAAAAAACGATCCGCCAAAATAGTAATTATTTTATAACGCTATTATGATCGTAGTATTTCACGAGATAAGAGTCAGTTGTTTATCAAGCAGTTGCGGTAATCGGGCGAGTTTTAAGTCACAGTGTGATAGCATAACCAACACCAAAAGCAAACGTGCACCGAGGCCAACGACCGCAAAAGATATAGTCAAAAAATTCTCTCGCAACTATCATGAATCTGATTAACTTCACAAGTTTCAGCGGTTTCTGATTTCATTTATTAAATATTTAAGAAAACCCTGCAATTTAATCTCAATAAACAGTACAATCCAACACTAAATCAATTTGAAGTTTACGTCTCTGGCGGTCAGTTATGATTACGGAGTAATTCCCAGAAACGACGGAGCGCAACATGTATGGTATGAAAAGCCACGAGCCCCACGTTTTAAAACCATTAATAAACCGTTCTAACCGAAGGCGCCAATACGTAAATTCCCTCTCGAATAGACTCTTGGTAAGATATTATGTTCATAAAAGTAACGTTTTATTAACATATCACTATTTTATTATATGCTCAAGCGGGAAACAGATTGGTCTTTGTTTTCCTTTTTGAATACATCCCATCTAGCTTTCCTTTCGGACGTTGCCTTGCATGGAGACTTCAGCTGCCCTGGAGGCTATAACTTCTTCACATCTCATCCCAGCACAACTTCCCCCTCCACACTGCACCTATTTTAAAATTCATTGCTCTCATTATTAATTCGAGTTCCCTTTTCATAGTCATTCCAATTTAGTGCGTGGCAACGACAGCAATTTCCTTGGCCTTGTAGGAAAAGGAAAAGCTATTAATTACGTATGCTAAAATATGTCTTATTAAACGTTTCCAGTCAATTGATATAGAGAATTTTTCAACATCATTAGCTTATATTTATTTTCTGGCAATTATAAGATGTGGAAATATGTACTAACACACAACAATAATACGGAATTATGGTAAAATACACTCATTAAATTTTAAAATAAATAAATGATTTTAAAATAAATAAAATTTAATAAATAAATGATTTTAAAATAAATAAAATTTAATAAATAAATGATTATTTATTATGGAACTGAGGCAACCCAAACTAAAAAAAACCAGACAGTACTGTAAGTTGAAATCGATAATATATAAACTCCTATCCCTAAACACACAGGTTCATTATCCCCACTCTTCTCATAGTTTGAGCCAATTGTAAGGCGCGCTTTCGCAAAAGTATTCCTGTTTACTGTTGCAACAAAGTTCCTGGAAGACGCAACGCCAGCTTTCTGTTTTTCCCCGGGACTACAAAATTTATTCACGCAGGTCGTCAATGATTCACATCTCTTAGGCTGGAATTTATAATAAAAAAACAGGAAAGAGCAAGATTATTTAAAGCTATTACGTGCAATCCAAGTAGCTTCAAAATAAAAAAATCAATTTATAAAATTTATAAAATCGTAATTTCAAAATAAAATGTTGATTTCTGATTGATTCCCCGGGACTACAAAATTTATTCAAGCAGGTCGTCAATGATTCACATCTCTTAGGCTGGAATTTATAATAAAAAAAACAGGAAAGAGCAAGATTATTTAAAGCTATTACGTGCAATCCAAGTAGCTTCAAAATAAAAAAATCAAGTTATAAAATTTCTAAAATCGTAATTTCAAAATAAAATGTTGATTTCTGATTGAGTTCAAGTTGGAGGAAAAAACGTAAAAACCACGAGAAGTCTACTACGTGGAACTTGGTGAGTCGGTACGTTGGAATGGAACGGGTTATGAATGATTTAAAAACTTTCGCAGCTGTTTCACGATCCACACTGGTTTTTAATTTGTACGTATCTCACGCCTTCTGTTTACACAATTTATTCCTTATCAGATTTTCTTTTCAAAGTCCAATCGTTATCAATGGTGTTTATCTTCACTTCTTTCTCAGAAGCAAAACCAAACAATAATTCGAAGCCTGTTCTACAAAATTTGTATCTCCTTAATTTATTATACTTTTAAGTAAGTGTAAGTCCTCTAGCAGTCCTAACAGAATTCATGAACGTTTCTTTCTTTCCCTTTATGACGCAAGTGAGAATATTTCATTTGAGTTCCGTATGAGAACAAATATCGCAAACCACAACAGTGCATATACTTTGTGGGGACTCCAGTGATAATCCTGTTATCGGCAAGGGACAGACAGTTGCTCATTGGTTCTTGTTGTTATCTCCAGACTTGCCAAATAAGCAAGTAGATAGTTGCCGCTTCCATGTAACTTAACGAGGTTTCTTAAAAAAAAATATATAGAATGTGTAGTTCCTATTCAGATGCTATATTAACAACCAAACAGCCAAAAACGGACAATTATTAAGTGGGAATTTCTATGATCCACGCTAAGTTCCTGAAATTGCTACTTTCCTCGTGTAGATGTAGAACTTTTAAAGAAACATTTTGCACAATAATAAGAAATAATTATAGAATGATATCTAAGCATTGGAATTCATGGTGCTAATATGTTTTGAGACAATATTGCTTATCCGTGTGGAGTTTCATATATTGGAGGCGAGGTCGTCGCTCTGTCTCCACTTCAAGCGGGGTATTCTTTTATGCAATGTGAACCGCACTCCAAGGGGTGAGTCGCAGACGCTTGCTGATGACTCTGATCTACTAGCGTTGCCGTTCGCCGCTGTATGTAGAAGCCAGCTTCTAAAGACAACGAGAGTGGAGTCTGAAGGCGTCCAGTTTCCGATTGCCGTTATATGGTGAAGCAGAGCAGTCGTACATTTATTTTCTATATTTCTTTAAATAATCAATTGTTTGGACTACGAATAATCTGTTTTCTTAAATCAAGACTTAAATTCTTTACTATAAGAAACTGTTTAACGTATGTACCTTTGTTATATTTATGAAGAACCACGGTAAGAAATACGAGTTTCTTCCCAAGAAATATCAAACGCGGAAACATCCCGGCCTGCCACGTTCTGAAAAATGCCCAGCACAATTACTTCGTATCTGTGTGACTTATATCCTTAAAATATATAATCATACTAATGGTGTAAGAGTTTGGAGCCAGAGGAACAATAAAAGTTTTGAGATGAGAAGTTTAGGAATGAAATGTGTGTTATTTAATTTAACGTAAAGCATATAAATAAAATGCAATGTATTTGACGAGCTTTATATACCCGTATCTGTTCAAACACCCCTATTTCAAGCCGGTAATTTGGAACAGAATAGTACAGTATGCCCTCACTTAGCCTGCCAAACACGAAACAATGCTTAAATATAGCTACAATTAGTCAGAAACACCTCGCTAGAGCACAAAATCAGTAAATTAGATTATTTGAGTAATACTGGAATTTCTTGATAAATATATTATTAGTAATTAAGCAGCCGGCTATTAAAAGTAAATTACACTATTTGAAAGATTGTCGCAGTTTATTAGAAAAAAAAGTGTTTATAGATTTCGTTGCTTCCTTTCCTATGCTATTAAAGGGGAGTTGCCTGTTTCATGATCACCCTCATGTAGCCTGTTAACCAAAAAAAAAATATCGTCATTAAAATTTCTAAAACAGATCTTAATAATCGGTAATTTAATAGAAGAATGCGAATTTCTTTACCTGGTATATAATTATTGTAATTTCAGCAGAAACTTTTTATGTGTAGTTTTTTGGCTTAGTGGCTCTAATTTTTTCGTAGTTCTAATAAATATTATGTAATCCATAATTGTTAAGTACCGTACATAATTGTACCGGGAATAATAGTCAGTATTTAACAAACTACGTTATAGTAATTGTATGAAATGGAATTGACTTAAAAAGCCAGGCGATAAAATTCGTCCAAATTACAAAATTTTATATAACTAAACCGACGTTTTGTCACCATATTTGGGAAGTTCACAGGTAACTTCTTTAAATGTTGATACGTAAAACTGCACAAAAAATTTAGAAAATGATTCATTAAAAATTATTAAAAATTCAGAATCTTAATGACGCTGGTAATAAAACCATAAAAATGCACATAATTTTGATGAATGTATAAAAATCTAAACTGGACTTCCTGGAAGGGCAGCTTCAACCGAAATGTGATCAAAAAATACAGGGCAACAATGTAATATAGACTGTTGAAGGTAACAATATTTAAAAGTGGGAATAAAATGAAACATTAAGCAATTGATATAAATAAGAAAATTATAATATATCATTTAATAAACTCTCAATTTAACAATAAATGTAACCAATGATAAATTAAATTTCTAAAATTAATACTTTTAAAAAAGAACTATTATTGTTATTAAGAATCTCAAATTAGAATAATTTTTAATTTAACATTTTATAAACTTTTTTGTTAAATTTTTGTAGCTTCATTTGCAGAAATTACCCGAGGAAGGCCCAAAAGGGGTGACAAAATGTCGGTTTAATTAAATGAAAACTTTGTCTTTAATTTGGTACTAAATTTATTCGATTTAATTATTGTGAAAAACAGACGATAATTGATTTAAAATTTTTTAATGTTGTACGAGGTTACTACTTTGAAACAGACCACATCCGTGTGATGATAATCGTTGAAACAATTGTTCACTTCCTGCATCGATGTGACATTATAATAGTCCTTCCTGGATTATAATATATATGTTAAAAAAGCCTTTGACTAAAATAAGTATCTTTATAATTAAGTATTGCTTCATTCGTGGGAGTCGAGTGCAAGTGCACTGTTACCCACTACGCACCAGCCAGTGAGGACATTTTTTCACTCTTCTATAACTCCGTGTCCTTCTAACAAAATTGCAGTGCAAGCGTGACTAGGCATGTCCTAAACCACGGCTTTCCTTATACGTGCCACTTGCTAGAGGAAAATAGTTGAAACGGTTGGTAATATTTCACGCAGATCAGTTGTCGAAGGAACGAGAATGGGGGGAAGTGATGAAGGAGATTAAAGTTAGTTGTTTCTAAATTTAATAAAGATTGTTATGTTGTTGAGGAGACGAGAAACTTCTGGTGGTGGTAGAGACGTACTGTTCAGCCAAATTTCAAAGGCGGCTGTGTCGGCCTTCCAGGTCCAGAAGCTACTGGTCCGAATTTGACCAAATTTGGCACACGTGTTCCTCAGGGATCGAAGCTGTCCATGGTCATTAAATATACTGAAGCTATGTAATAAAGGTGGAAAACGTTTGAAGTAAAAGTTTTCGTGTCCCATACAAGCATCAAGATCGCCAAAAGTGGACGCGTGTCGCCTATATTACTAATCTATAATACTATATACTTTTTAAATGATAAAACATTTCGTGTAGTATTTAATCTAACGTTGGCAGAGAGGTGGCCCCATGAGGAATAATAAACTTCTTTGTACCGTGGATGCGATGCATACGTAAATTAGTCTCGTATCGTCAGGTTAATTTTTATATATAGTAATTGCTCATTTGTAAAAGCAAATAATATATCATGCATTTGATAGTGACATCACGAGTAACAGTATTAAATTAAATAAACTTTAATAACAATAATACTGTATATATCTGAAAAAAATTGAAATGTCAACAAAACCTCCGTTTTTTACAACTTTAGAAAGTTTTTTTTCGATTTTTTCCGCGTCTCGCAAGTCCGTACTTAAATTGAAGAAACGAGTAAGGGCTTATTTTCTTTGTCTCACCGAGTCCTATCAGAAGATATCTTTATTTCCAACGTGGACGAACTCCCCCCATTCCCTGTGCTCCAACACAATAAAAAACTCAATTTTAGACCCATCCAACTTTAGGCCCCTGTAGTTCAAAACTCAGGATTTTAGAAAAATTCTGAGGACACATTTGATTTGAAATCCGGCTCTTTACAATTTTGGTCATATGATCAGTTCTTCTCAGACCACACGAAATGGTTCTAAATGACTCCTCACCGTAACATTTCGAAAATTTTTCGCCATTTACACAACCTAAGAGCAGAACTATGAATGTAGTGTACCTTCAAGTACTGTAATAAACTTATCTTTAATTACATTCCGGCTTAATTAGTTACGTGAACCGGAGCTACGACAGGTACTCCAGTTAGTATGGATCTAAAAATAATTACCTTACATTAACTACGTCATCAGGGAAAAAAGTATCGTCCACCGCGGTAAGTTATAGAGACACACACATCCTGCACTTCATCTTCTATTAGAACCTCAGCTGAATAGAAGACTTAGAAAACCATGGCCCATCGACCTCTCTCTGGAGAGACTACTCCCAACTCCAGAAAGGAGCACCACGAGTGAACTCATTTCCCATAGAATGTTGAATGCTGATCGTCAATAAATAACAATTTTTTTAAATTTAGCGTGGTTCGTGAACTCATTTTCAAGTCCCGCCATCATTCCAGGGACTCAAAAGGCGTGTTGCACCTGCGTGACGTCATCAGCCGGCTTTGCTAACACAAGTAAGAAATATTTAGTGAGGTAAACGTTGGGTTAGTAACTACTCTGATGACCTCGTCGGCTATCGCCTGAGCAGGACCTTTTTTCGTGATGAGGTTGTCAAGAGGGCAGCACTTTCTGCCTATTATCAACGGGCGAGGCATTCGTCCAAGGCCACGCACGTCTCATCACTACGCGCCGCATCGCAGTTGAGGCCAACGCGTCGTCGTGCGGACATCGGCAGCAGGTAAAGACCGTCTCAACACACCTCCCGCGGCTATCTATACGTGAAAAATACTGCGTAATGCCCTTGCGTGACCCTGACAACGTCTCGTTCCTCTTTCTTCACTTCACAACACTCTTCTTATTCACTAAAACTTCCATTAACTTCAAACTGATAACTTGTAATACCATTCGGAAGAAATTAAACATTCTCCATCCGGGTTGGAATTTGCAGCCCTTCCATTAATCATCCTGTGGTGACTTTCAAAGACGACTAAAGACAAGTAAGTACAAGTGCCGTGTTTTGCTTTTATTGATACGCCAGAACCAGAAACGGTGTAGCAACGGTGTATATTGATTCAAGCAGGTCTACAACACTCTGAAATTGATTTTATTAACTCACGCCATACCTACCCAGCACAATGCAAAGAGAAAAGGAAATGTAGAAGAATTCACGTCATAGTTGCCATGAACAGCTAAATAGAACAACACTTCAAGAAAAAATAAATCGACTAATTTACAGACGAAACAGAGGACTTCATCAGCTACAAATAAATTTCTTCGGGCATCAAATAGTTCGAAATTTTAAATTAACAAAAGAAAAATTACAATATCCAGTTTCGTAATTAATTTCATTAAAATAAATAACAGAACTTCATTATTTGTTACAAGATCTGATTGTATGGAAACATATAAATAATACAAATGTCTAAAGGAACAATTAAGGTCTGTGAATAAATACATATGACCCGTATAACAGACTTAAATCTTTTGGCTATCCTCTTTGTGTTTATATCTTATGTTTATTGACAAGGACCACAATGGATGGTCGAAACGTCAACTTTATGTTCGAAATTTTTTCAAAATTTATCGTGTAAGTCAGTTATACGGGTCGTTAATTATTCATATATAAATAAAACGGTCTATTAGTCAGAAAGGAATAGAATACAAACTTTTATTAAACAATAGTATTCGACGTATTGTTCCATAAATTTTGAACCTTAATTTATGTGATTTAAACTGGTACCAAAAATTGAAAACGAAGAAAATTTAGACTCGCATGTCACACAAGCATATATTTTCATCCTTTTTAATATTAAAAACTTTGCATTATATATTTTTTCTGATGAATAGACTGCTGTATTATTTATTTATTGTTACTTCATTTTAGAGAATGTAATTAAATTTGTACCTGTATATTTGAATAACTTTTCAACGTAATAGCCACTTTAAATTTTAAAACTTTTTGTACTCGAAATCCTGAAAATATTTATCTGTACTTGAATCTTTGAGAGGACAAAACGTAGCAGTATTTGAATAAAGCCTCCATTTTGTCTGTAACTTTGTCGTTTTAATTTTATTTTAGAATAACAGACGTCAAGCGCGATATTATCCTTACCAGTTAATGCAGCGCTAAGCTGTAGAAGTTATTTTGTTCGACGTGGAATGTGATTCACAAATCAGTTAGGATTTTACTATTTGTGTTTTACTGTTTTCTTCGTTCTGTAAATTCAATGAAAGTTGGTTTTGTTAGTCGTAATGAAAGAAATCCAATAAATGATACATTTAAGGAACAAAAGAAACCTATTTACCATCATGCAGAATTTTATTTACAATTTATGCCACTTTTTTTTTGGTAGAATGATGATGAAGTTCAGTCGATATTAAATTTCCTCGTTTTAAAATATTAGACTGTAGTATGTGAGTTGTATGAAGTATTGTTTCTCTCTGCGTGAAATCCTTGGGTTCTTCCGACCTTGGCCTAGGATTCTCGGGAAATATCAGCCTTGGCCGTGAGTTCTCGACTACATTCGTTCTGAATCGTGAGTTCCCGACTAAATTCGCCCACGACTGCGAGAGCTCAGGCAATTCGTTACGTACCTCACGAACGTTCGACAAAAAAATCGAGTGCAAGTTCTCGGCGACAGACAAAGCCTGTGAATACGTGTCAAAAAATTGACCTTTGACTGCAGAGTCAATTTTCATCAACGGCAGTGATTCGTCAGTTTACTTTCGATGTAATTCGACCTCGGACGAGGCGTTTCGTGAAACTTTCGTCCACGAATTTATAATTTCCTCTATACAGCGAGAATTTATTTTCAATAAACATTTTTAAATATTTTCTAAACATTCTCAGAGATTTTAAGCCAAAACAAATTTTTAAACATTACCCACGATTAATGAGTCCCTGCTTTAATTTCTTGTTAAATAACCAATAATTGGTTGTGAATAGAGGTTTCTTAAAACTACCATCGATAACGTATTGTTTGTGTCTGTGTGTAAATAAGGTTCTTTATAATAGTATTCTCGGAAAATTCGGGATGTAATTAACTCAAATTTTTCACAGCAAGACTGTGCCCATGTAACTAACACAATTTATGTTAGAGATTAATCCAAAATATCAGTGACATAAGCCAAAAAATTTAATAAAATAAAAATCATCACTTCTTTATTACCTCTTCAGGTGCACATATATAAAATACAATAACTTTTTATTTATAAAGTTTGAGTATCTAAAAAATATTTTGCAAACATGATATTTATAATACAATTCTGTGGGCATTTCCTTAAAAATTATTTACAATTTTTTTTGTTATGTAATAAATAATAAACTTACCAAATTTATCAATTTATGAATGAAAATTTTTGTTAATTTAGTGAATAGATTTATTTTGGGTCACATTTAATTATTTCATACTTTATGATGTCAGATCTTGTTACAAATTAATCGTTTGGCCGCAAGTTTAATTAATATAAATGCATTATTTTTCAAAGTTCATATGTGGATTCGGTCTTCCTGTGCTACCAACATTGCAAAATAAAACAATGTTTTCTCGTCACGCTTGTCGTTTTGGGCTGCACCGGAAGCGATCCACCTACTTCCGCCGCAGAGTGGAGGCTCCTCTGCGGTCTTGTAATATTAACGCTAGTTTATCGTTCATAGACGCCACTTACGTAGAATTTACTATGAGCTGGGTGAATATCCAGACGATGATAAAGCTGTGTATACAAAACTGGCTACTGGCAGGTGATCTATCACATCCCCATTATCGATATTTTATACGACGAACGTTTGATTATAATGGTAAATTTCATGCAGCGACGTGCAGTTTAATTAATCCGTCTTCAAACCAAGTTTCAGTCGAGATTAATTTGGAAAGTAATTAAAACAGAGACCTGTTAATCCTTACACATTAATTTTACATTAAATCCTATTTAAATATTTGTTATAGAAAAGACAAACATTCAGAAATTTTTATTAAATATTAATAATCCAACTATAATAACATATCACCACTTTTAGTCTCTAATTTGGAACTTCATCAGGTGAAATGAGATCTTAAGTAATATTAAAATAGAAAATTTCCGCGATGAACTTGAATATTTTGATAAAAAAAATAGATTCTGTACACATTATTTATGATCATATAACAATCGCAAAAAAATTACTAAGTAATAAATGAAGTTATGGGACAGGGTGATATATAATACTCATCTCCCATGTCTTTCTGCCTAACCTCCACCATTGAACAACTACCAATCACCGAACTTCTCTCCTTCCCTCCACTATCGAACAAATTGCTTTCTACACTAATCTCCAACTATATCACTCTGCAGCTACATCACTACGAAACTTCTCTTTCTGTCCAGATACATCATTACTGAGCTTCTTTCTTCAGATCATCCGGACATCTTGGTGAACCAGTGTTCCACCCACCAGATTTTGAACTCTAGATTGTACTGGTCAATGAGAATCGAAGCAGCGCTCACACAGGTTTCAATATTATGTTCGAAAATTCCAAATACGAGGTAAAATAGCAGATTCCACGACCATGGGAACTGACGTTCTTCTTTGAAACTTTCGCTTTCGTGAACAGCAATTTATTTTGGAAGAAATTTATGTCTCAAGCGCCTTTTTGACTATCGTTAATCCTCTTAAAGATTTTGTCATACAATGACCTAGCCAGTCCAGACATGAGTATTTTTCTTGCACATAATTGTTACAGAAAATAAATAACTACCGATTAACTGGTTTCACTCATGTATACTACAATTTATTTGTTTTCAGTCATGAGTTTTTGTGGGAAAATTGGCGTCCTTTTTTCGGCCTCCATCGTCCTTCTGATAGCGTTAACATGGTACCAGATGACCAAAGTCCCACCAACACCCGTACTGATGAACGAGTGGTGGGGTATCGGACAACCGCAGAGGGTAGATGAGTCCATCAGACCTTTCAAAGTTGACGTCCCCAAAGAGGTAAGTCTTTACACGAGTTATCATGCGTACGGTATTTGCTTTAAGATTTGGAGTTTCTATCGTTGACATAATCCTTCTGCATACAACTGCGATTCGGAAGCAAACTAATTTAAGAGTTAATAATTTGGTCTTGTTATATGGACTTCATCAAAGATGATAGCTCGGGGTAACAACTTTGTGAACGTCCAACTATTTGCAGTAATGAGATTAAAGTAATTTTTGACATAATACCGTCGTTTGTATTTCAGATGATTGATGACTTGAAACTCCGGCTGAATAAAATTCCGAAGCTCGTGTCGCCATTGGAAGGTATAGGGTTCCAGTACGGCTTCAACTCAAAGTACCTTCAGGAGGTGCTGGAGTTCTGGAAGACCAAGTATGATTGGAAGGAGCGTCAGGCGTTCCTGAACTCTCTCCCGCAGTTCAAGACCCGCGTGAACGGGATGGACCTGCACTTCATCCACGCCAAGCCGAGTGGCGCGCCTCGCTCCGTACAGGTGGTACCCCTGCTGCTGATGCACGGATGGCCGGGCTCCGTGCGGGAGTTCTACGAGCTGATCCCGCAGCTGACGACGCCTCGTGGCGAGACGGACTTCGTCTTTGAGGTGGTGGCACCGTCGCTTCCTGGATACGGCTTCTCGGAGGGGGCGTCGAGGCCAGGGCTGGGGGTGGCGCAAATGGCCGTGGTCATGAAGAACCTCATGGAGAGGCTGGGCTACCAACAGTATTACGTCCAGGGAGGTGACTGGGGCGGCGCCATCGCTACCGTAATGGCCATTCTCTTCCCGGACAAGTAGGTTATTTAACGTATCAACTAGATTTGTTCATGTAAAATTTATAAAGTAATAATATAATGGCCTACGTTCATGGCATTTGTAGATTAAGAAAAACCGTTTGATAATGTGAATTGATACACACTATTAAGGATATTTAAGAACACAGGAATAAAATATGGAGAAAGAAGGCAGTCAGCTGTAATTAGAATTGAAGATCAAGAAAAGACAACAGAAATCAAGAAAATAGCAAGACAAGGATGCTGTTAAACTTAAATATAGAACAAGCGACGAAGAAATTTAAAATGGAAGTATGGTAAACGAACCATACTGCAATACGATATTAGTATTAGGGTAGTCAGAAGACGACACGGACACCATAGTAAATGGCATGAGAGTTCGCTGAAAACCACAACAGCAATACATTGAAAATACTACCAATTAAATGGCATGAATTAAATCAATGATTTTTCAGTGTATGAAGTATTCCTTACACATTTATATGAATAGTAGCCGAGTACCCGGCGTCGCCGGGTATTTTTTATTAGCCCGGTAAATAATTTAATTCGCCGGTTCTCTCATGGTCAAACGTGCTTTAATCGGCATCGAGACTGTTGCTTTTTTAACAGTTATCTTCTCATTTCTAGCATGATAAAGATTTGGTTACTTTATAGATGTATCAATGTTAGGTGACTTAAATAACTTAATGAAAATATATATTATTTGTAATAAAAGATCTATAAATTCGATTAGAAACAGTAAGTCTGATGGGAAGGTTATTTTGAGGTTTAATTTTTTGTAATCTTATGCTGATGTATTTGTTGAAGAAACTACTGGATTAAAACTATTCATAAAAATGTCTGAAACTATTTTTAAGCTATTATTATGGAACCACGGGAAAGGCGAATCGCTTTGTCAGCAAAATTGAAGACCATAGCACGTTATTATAATAAATAAATAGTTGGAATGAAAATCGAGAATCCTTACAGAAAACGTTAATTTGAGAAACCAATTACTCAGTAATTTATTGCCCGATTAATTATTAAATTAAATGAATAGTTGATAAATGTTAAAATTTGATTTTATATATTGTAACTGAAAATAGAAAAAAAAGCCGCCGATATGATTCATTTTGTCACGCCTTACAAGTTGAAATAAATTAGACCAAACAAAAATCAAGTTTTTCTAAACTTAACTTTTTCTAATTTTTCCCAAAAAAATAACTTCTTGGTCGGCGCTACAGTCTAAGTAGAACTCAGGTCTTCTTTATCATCAGCCTACATTAATTTATGTCCATAGCCTTCCTTATTCCCATTGTTTTCAGATCCTCCTCCATATCGTCAAGCCACCTTTCATAGGTCTTTCTCTTTTCCTTCTCCCATCAATATTTCTTAACACTCTGTACATGACCGGCCCAGCTTATCCTTCCTTATTTCAATATTCATCTGTCCGCAAAGTATCTGCAGTTATGCGTTTGATCCTCTCTTTCGGATCCAAAAATCTTTCTCAATACTTTTCTTTCCCATCTCAATAGTCAATCTTCCTTCTTTGTTGTTATCACCGAAATTTGAGATCTTAATATTATCATATATATATTTTTTGTATATCTACTAACATTTCTAGACATAAATATACTCTGCAAGGCATAGTACCATCGGTTTCCGTTTTCTATTAATTCTTGTATTTCCATTACTATCTTATTATCTTCTATTATTACCGAGCCAAAATATTAAAATGTTTCCTTGATATTTCTATTTATTATAAGTTAGCAATATTTCAAATTGTTTAGAAGTTCATGATTCGTACATTAGGGCTTCACAAACCATTTTTTGGTTCTATATAATAACATGTAACGCTCAGAATTGTTTTCTGAGGCATCGAATTATTTAGAAGTAAGCTGTAAAAAAAGTCTGATTGAACTTGCTATCAGACCACTAATATATTAAAAATCAGAATGTTTGCACATTAAATGTTATTTCCAGATATTTAATTCAGAACTGATAAGATTTTATAAATAATGCATAGATAATTGGTGCTAAATATTTTCTTAGATTCAAAAGGAATATCGTAATTGATTTTGTTTCTGCTTGTAATAATAGATTGTTACTTTCCAACAGGGTTCTCGGCTTACACTCAAACTTCTGTTTGTCGAATACTGGTCTGTCGAACTTGAAGAGGATGGTGGGATCAGTCATTCCGTCGGTAGCAGTCGACAGCAACTACGCTGACAAAATGTACCCTTACTTGGATAATCTTCTCCACCTGATAGAGGAGAGTGGATACATGCACATCCAGGGAACGAAGCCAGACACAGTTGGTAAGCAATTCTCTGTCCTCTGACATAGACAGGAATATGCATTTTATACTGTTTGACGATCGTCTATTAATTCTATAAAAACGACTTTCTGGATCACAAAACAGATAAACGTATTTGAAAACCAAAATCAATCGATTAATACAACCGTTTAATTTCCAGTCTTAATATAACTGGTTTACATTAAACACGAAAAAGAAGCTCAGCACGTACCTTACGTCATATTTATATGCAGTAAAATATATCCTACTGTATTGTATAGCAGACCGAAAAAAACAACTTTAAAATTTACGTCATCACACGAAAAAATTTCACAGGTCAATAATAAAATTATATCCATAAGCTTTCATTCCGAGAGAATCCGTTAAATCACACATATAATTTTATTATTGAAATGTGAAATTCTTTTAGTGTATGACAAAATTTAATATATATCCATTAGCGTAGAATTTACATCGTTAACGAAAAAAATTATTTCTTTAAAAATATATTTAGATGAACTGTGGTTGTTCAAAAAAAAATAGCATCGCAAAATTTTAATTAGCTATTTTCGTCATAATAAATAGTAATAGTCGTGGGAAAAAGATTTCTTTTATGCCGATTTGACTGATAATTTTTCAGTGATTTCCTTAGCTACTCTTTTCCTTAACACTGTTCCCTAAAAATAATAAACATCGGTTAACGATAAAAAAATTAGCAGACTATAGGAGAAATCTCGGGTGGCTTAATTTTGGTACATTTTTGGGACACGCCAATTATATGCCGTACAAATAAAAGTCTAATGTTTTAACGTGGTAAATTATTTGTTGGTTTCTAAAGAGTTAGGAATTGGAGTAAGAAAATGACTGACGTTAATGTTCCAAAAAATACTCAATGGGAAAATCATTTCTTTTAATATATAGTTTCAAGATGTTTTGTAATTTTTCACGTATTCTACCATCGATTCTTTTAAAGGTTTATTTTTATTCAGATTTGATGAATGGCCTGTAAGGCTCATCCGCTCTCTCAAATCATATTATTTACGAATGCCGGCCCCTGGTGCCACTGCAAATGCATAATTAATTTCGTTATCTTTATAAATCGTGTAAAAATTAAAAATGTAAAATACAGTTTAATTGAAGGAAAAATAGGATATTCACAATTAACGGCCACTATCTCAGCCACAAGAGCCATTGTTGCTATTATATTCATCCCCTCATACATTGTGATTTAATTCTTTATTATATATGAGCTCCATAATTTTTATTTACATATTTTTCCAAATTATATTAAGTCTCAAATGCGCGTCACGAACTTATCACACAGCAGTAACGGGGAAGGGGAAGTCATACTCTTTGAAAGTTTCAACGCAGAGTCTCGTTGTAACAGATTGCTCAGGTTCAAGCCCCTGACACGTCAACAGTTTTCAAATTCTGGACCTTCACGGTTGCACACCAGAGGCGCGTCAGTCTGCAACTCCTCAGAAAACTTAACTGTCCGAAAAATCGCGTACGTTTTCCGCACTTTGCGGCTGTCCAAAACTGTCTCCACTTTGACAGTGTTTAGAAAATACGTGATAAAACTAGTACCGTTCCAATCGTGGCTATCGAACGGTCACCGTTTTTCCTTGGCGATGATAACCTCCATGCATGACACAAATTTTCCCTGCGACGGTCTTATAGAAGCAACCTTAGGCACTACGACTTCCCACCTCAATTTGGAATTTCTGTTCCAATGACCGGCGTGCTGATAGCTACTGTAATAAAATATTTATAAAGTAACTGTAAAATATCAACGTAAAGCTCTATAAGCTGTCATCGATTTCTTGCAATGTATGACTACTGTATATAAAATGATTACAGATGAATATGGATGAATAGAGCCGAAAGCTCCTGATTAACAATATGACAGAAATGTGATGTAATGAAAAGTGTCAATTAAAGAAGACTATATAGGCTATCCAATCCTTAATAACCATCTAAAAACAGTCATCCAGCGTCATTACTGAGTAAAAAAATACCCTCAGGGCGTTTTCACATATTACAGTGCATCAATTTCGTTGTCTGATGTCAACGACCCAGTAACTGAAATTTTCAACTTACAGGATTTGTGGATTGCAGAGTTTTCGCACGGTCCACATAATCTGATAAATAAATCCCCAGGAACTATGTATTCTGTATAATTAATATAATAATTTGTTTCCAGGTGTCGCTCTGGCAGACTCCCCAGCAGGACTGGCAGCTTACTTGCTGGAGAAATTCTCCACGTGGACGGATAAATCGTGGAAGTCTCTGTCCGATGGAGGTCTGACGAAGAAATTCACACTGACGAGTTTGTTGGATAATGTTATGATCTACTGGGTGACTGGATCCATCACCACTTCGATGAGACTCTACAGCGAAAGTTTCAGCCATGCTCAGAGAGACCTGCAACTGGATCTGTGAGTTCTGTCATCATTATTTACTGTTATCTCGGTGCCTACTCCAAATAACAACTCAAAGTTATCATAGCTCTTGAAAATAAGTTTTATGAATATCTCGAGGGGTTTCTGTGTGATTGAGATTTAATAATTCCTAAACGATTTTTATCAAACACAAATTTATGGAGACTTTTGGAATAACTCCACCCTTACCAAAACCTACAAAAACAACAACTTTCCTTATCAAAGAGTCTTACAGGTGTACAAGGTTTTTTTGAAGACCAACAGTGTTTTTATTCTTATCTCCTACTTCCTGACCGATTTTGCTCACTTCTGCTTTTTAGGTAACTTAATTTGAGATATTACAATATCTATTTCATTTTTTGCCCTTATTAAGTTTGTTACAAGATTTATTTCTGATTGTCGCTTCTCTTGTGTGTACCTTACTCTTCTAAACATCAGATATAAAAAACTGTCTTTTAATTATACTCTTAGTTCTAGCCTAATCAGTTTTATTGAGACAAGAAAATTGCAAGATTTTTTGGTTCCATTCCTCATTAATAATTATTAATTTTTTGTATATCGCGTCGAGATTCTTCTCAAACGGTGATTGAATAATTAGTTCATTTTACTTTCACTGATTTGGTAAAGATATTACCAAGATTTAATTTTCTCGTAATGGAGGAAAATTATGAAAAAACAGACTGAAGGAAGAATCTAACGTCTTGAACATAAGATTCTGTTCATCTTCAGGAAAAACGGGTTAGAATAGCGGGTTAAAAGGCCGATCACTAGTTACAGGAAGAATACTACTAAATTCATCTCACTCCTGGTTGTCTTATTCAGGAAAATTGGGTTAGGATATCAGATCTCGGGCTAAGAGCCCGAACACTCCTGATAGAAGGGAACCTACAAAATTAATCTAGTTGGGTGTCTGATAATTTTCTCTTCTGAAACCGAAGAGATTTTGGTATAATGTCCAACACCATTGTCACAAACTTTTAATAAGATAATTGAATTCTTCTCTTCCAGAATCCCAGTGACCGTGCCAACTGTTTGCATTCAGTTCCCCAATGAACTCATGTTCTATTCGAAGGAACTGCTTGCAGACAAGTACCTCAACTTGGTGAGATATTCCGTGGCGCCGAGGGGAGGACATTTTGCAGCTTTCGAGGAGCCAAAGCTTTTGGCAAATGACATCTGGCTAGCTGTTAAGCTCTTCAGGCATCTACCAGATAAAAGCAGTAATACGTCTTGAGAGCTTAGGCGTGCAACTGTGAACAGTGGAGGGATAGCAAAATGTCCCTCAAAGATTTCCATTCAATTGTAACAACACCAGTTGAAGAAAGAACCTTTGGCTCACTTATTCACCTAAAGATTAAATATTTTAAAAACTGATTATTTATGAGGCTATTTGATATGAACGGACTGATCATTCAGTAAGTAAACGTATTAGTCAAAACGTAAACGCATCCAATTTTTCTAAAAATGCCATATTTTTCAACATAGTCGTCCTGCTTGTCAAACTTGGTCCACACGCTTTTATCACCCGGAGAGAATTTACTTTTGTTGAACACAACGGATCAGTGACGAATCCAACTTTAAGTGGATCGAATTTTACCTTTTACAGATAATTTTGTAGAATAAGGCATTGAAAATTCTAAAATACTCTTACCATTTAATGATGATTTGCGCTTGAATTTATTTTTCTGAGGGCTTCGATTCCATGTTCTACCATTTACTCTCTGGGTCCAAGTGATGGATCCAAACTATGGTTCTAAACCACAAAAACGAACAGTGGAGCATCCATGTACCAACACAAAGCGAACTGAAGTGATAACGGTGTAACCTGTTAGAAGCGAAGACAATGGTGCTATGTGATTTCAGAATAATGTGCATCTACTGTTTAGGCAGTAGTTTGTGACACAATAATTATTTACAATACCTATAACCAACTCAAATATAGTTCATCTGAATAACAGCCTTGTAATGTATTTGTTTTTATTTCTCTTCAACTACACAAGGAAGACTGAATAACTTTTGTAAAAATAATTCTTAAATAAATATTGTTTTTGGAAATTTATTTTATGATCATCAGTTTATTGATTTTTTTGTTTTTACCAAAAATAAATAATTATCAGAAATGCTGCCTCTATTTTCCTCTATAACATCTGAAAAGTGAAGGGAAATAATTGTTCAATATTATTTATGGCGGCGTCTAGATGTAAAGTTCTGTATATGCTTCATTTTTGTCTTAAAATTTTTCTTTTTTGGCAATTACAAAGCTTGAAAGATCCGGTGCTGAACGGTTGAACTATTTCCGCAAAACCACTTGAAGTACAAAGCATTTAGAGGTGAGATTTAATTGAAAACATTTCTGTGATAGTGACTTAGGATTTATCAATTTATATTATCTACAAAAATGATATTCCTTAAAAATGTAAAACTATTGCGTTAATAACTTGAAACGAGAGTAATTTTGCTCTATTAACATGTATATTTTCTTCGGTTAAACTGCAATTCGATTCAGCAGATTAGCTTTGTGACAACAATGGGTGCACACACATGAGCAGATTGCATCGGCAGATACCTGACGTGCAACATATCCTATACTGAACACAATTCGTTTCCTTGCGTCTTTGTTTTCAGCATAGCTTTTACACTACCAAGTTTCCATAATAAGAGTTTATGTTAAAGTGAGCTGCGACCTACTTCCACTACAAGGATACCACTAGGTAATGTATATTGACAGGACTGTCTATTTCTCTCCAGTTATACGGTTCTAAAGTTCAACTACGTGATAGATGTGAAAGTCCACTTCTACTTTCGGAGAAAATTCCCGGTAGTTCCATATCCTGTTACAAGAACGTACCAGAGGCGAGGTAGAAAACTTTCGATACAAATTCCCAAAAAAGGAGGTACTCTGAAATACATACAAAAATACCCTGAAAATTTATTTCAGAGACGCACGCCGAGTTTTTACTTTTTATACAAATAATAGTGTATCAAATGAATTTATTTAAATTACATTATATTGAAATAATTTTGTATTATATTACAGCGCGGAGTGGTATGGCCGTCACTGGTATGATCAAAAAATGTTGTTTATTATGAAATAAAAATAACTAAAAGGAAAACAAGCAAAGTCTGTAAAAAAATATTCTTGTCCTTGATTTCCATTTTTCGAGGTTAGAAATGAACTTATGTCCACGGGAATAAGAAATTTCTTTGTTTTGTAGTTAGGAGTACTTCCGTGTTTCTGTATCTGAGATCGAGAATTGCGCTTCGAGTTTCCAGATCCCAGTCGACCAGGTGTTACACTCTGAGCTACAGTTCCCTGACACGATTCGCTACTCAGGACGTATACAGGCGAAACCAGAGGCGGCTTGTTAATCCTTAACCAGTGCTACGATTAAACAACGTATTTATTACTCAAAGATTGCAAGAGAATCAATAGAAGAAAATACAGATGAAAATTCTAATTTAAATACATTAGTGATAACGTGAAGCTTGTCCACTAATAATAAATTAACCATTAACGCAACAACTTGTAGCGCAGTAGAACCCACCCCAATTTTATTCGAACTTATGGAATTTTGAATGATATAAAATTTCAGCAAGAACATGCTAGCTGGATGAGAAGGATTTTTCCCGGCGCCAGGCTGGCAGTACGCAGACATGCATGTATGCGTATTTATAATGTAAAGATTGTTTTTGGCTGAAGGAGCATTCACCTTTCAGAATTTCAGAAGGACACTGTTCCCTGTGTCATGGAAAATTTCCCGCGCCGGACAGAGGACTCACGAGGATTGGCGGAACAAACGTCACGTGAGATAGCGTTTTTCCTTGGAGAAGGGACATACGGAGTTGAGCTAGGAGGAGAAAAGCGAAAAATATTCAGTATGGTGCATGGCGTTGAGAAGTCGAGGAAGCAGAGAAGCAGTATGGGGTAAGACGTTGAGAAGGCGAGATGGCAGATGAAAATGCGTTAACAACAAGGAAGGCTAGAGGAAAGAAGAAGGAAATATGATTTTTCCTCAATCACCGGCAGTACGAGTTCGTACCACTTTCCAGCACCAGGGTCAACCCGACGGACGAAGTAACTTTCGGTCGCCTAGTAACCTGTACCAGCGAATGAAAACAAAACAAGTTCGTCAAGTGAACGAAATCTCTGCTGCACGTGGTCATCACAATGAATAATTAACCCTGATTTCAAAATCGTCCCCTTAAATTTATATATTTGTAATAGCGCGCAGGACCCCTTTTAAAATAATCGTGTTAATATATATATAAAATTATTATATCACACCCTTAAAGTTATTTAATTAAATAATTAAAATAAAAACTAATTTACAAACTAGATGAGCATATTATTCTAAACCTGATTCAGTTTTTTGAATATAAATTGTAAATGGGATTATGATTTAAAGTATTCGTTCTTCTTTCTGTGTCGTTAATGTTTTACTTGTTGGTACTTATTGAACTCGCCTATTACATCCTACACCATCAAATTTATTCTGAGAAACTGGGTAATCACTTGAGCTAACATTTGTTCGGTAGACTATCCTTCCCTCTGTTTGGCCAGATGTGGTGCAGCCAACTTTCCAGACAATCTTGTTCGTCAATTTCAACACCCGGATTTAAAGTGCTTAAGGAGCAGCCTTATGTTGTAATATAACTGATGATATATAATAAATTGAACTTCTATATGTCTCTGTCTGATTGTCTGTCTCGAATAGGCTCCGAAACGGCTGAACGGATTTCAATGAAAATTTGAGGATTTAAAAAAAGGAGATTTAACTTAAATTTTCGTGTACGGTTCATTTCGATATCTTGCAGAGTTCAGAAGATATGAATGTAAATATATATAAATCCATTGAATTGCCGCGCGAAAGTAGGCGTGAAAATCAACTACGAGTTATAAGTCCTATTAGGGATTCCTATACCATTCATTCCACTTACTGTGCTATTAAAAGCGTAATTTTGGCAGCATAAAAGAGAGAAGGCAGCGAAGGGGGTTGAGTGTTCTCACTACAGCTATTGTTGCAGTAGGATTCACGCCGTAATTAACCTTGGAAGAGAGAAATAATAAACTTTTTTGGATCGTATACGTCAATTGGTTTTATTTGTCACGCCAGGGAAATTTTAATATTTAGTAATCGCTCATTTTTATTGGTTCCGATACGTGTGAAAGCGGGACCTGTTCAAAACCAACTGCGGATTATAAGGTTTGCCCTGAAGCGATCATAAATAAATGACACCGTACTTTTTATATATTCAATGAATTCAACTTTATCAAAATTATTTACCTGTGGTTTCTATTTTAGGACAAAATAAAACGAACTATTTCGGTGCGAATGAAGTCGTAGTATTTAAAAATTAGTAATATTCTAAATTATAACGTCAAATTAAGAAATGATAATTAATCTTGGACTTAATGTTTTATATCCATCAGAGGCAACTTCCAAAGGTGTCCCGTAGAGGAGTTTAAACGAGAAAATAAAGTATTCCAAGCTATAGACTACTTCCCCATCCTGTGTTCGGTAAACGAGAAGCTGTTTATTCTTCTCGGAGGGTAAATTTAAATTGGAAGAATAGTGTTCTCCGCTTCGTAACAAAATAGAAGAAGAAGAAGACACAGGCCGTATAAATGCGGACCACGCGCCGCCCCGGAAAGTTAACTCTTGGAAGGGAAGCCGCTAATCCGTTTTATTCCCCGTCGTGTTGTGGACGCTAGCTTCTGCAGATCACGCCGTCTCCTTCTTCTCGTCCTTCTTCTTCACTTCGTTCCTCCCTTCCATCTCTATCACGTCTCACTGTAGCCTTCGGACCTAAGTTATAACCAACGGGAAAGAAATGTCCCAGTCTTGGAAAAGAAAAGAAATTGCTGAGAAAGTAAACGATGAACCATTTCAAGAAAAAAGGAGTATTTTATATTTTTCCGAGCACTATTTGAAATGGTTAGTGTTGTATACAGTTTGCATATACTGCTACAAAATAGAAATAAACAACTCCTAAAAATTATTCAGATGTAACGCTTTAGACCAGAGTTGGGGAACCTTTCTACCATTAGAGGCCATATTTAAATTAGGCCACTTTCAAGAAATTATTATAGTTTTTACATTATATAGACACGACGCAAAAGTACATTAAATGTTTTATTCATTATTCAATATAGAATATTTTTGTATTCACATTTAATTAATTTATTTTTAGTAAACAACTACATATTTAAATAACACTTCAAATAATAAAATAAATGCATTTTCATGTAACGTAATGACATTATAAAGTAGAATAGAAAAATAATAATATTAAGTAAAAGTAGTAGTAAAATTAGAATTAGTTTTTAAATAAATTATTAAATAAAATATCAATATAACAATATTAAATAATAAGTATAATTTTTGAGCTCTTTTAGACTTTATTTTTAACAATTTCCGAACAGGAAAAAAAACGTTTCGGTACCTTCAAGTTATTATCCTGTGGAGAAACATCGATAAACCACGAGTTAACATGAAACCTCAAACATTTTACATATTTTGTAGTTGTAATATATAATTAAACAAAAAGAGGTACACAAATGAGAACACTCACTCATCAGTGAATTGAATAAAACATTGTGACATACTTAAAAAATAATGCCAATTAATGACTAGCTGACACAGAATAAAAAGCTTCACTAAAAAGTTCTAGATAAAAAATTTGTTAATCTTTTTATACCAATATTTGGTTGTAAGAATTTGGATACTTTTATCCGCGACCTTCCGAAAACGATATACCCAACTAGTTAATTTCTTCTAATTTTTCTTCTTTGTATCACCTCTCGTGATTCACAATTTGCTTGAATGAAGAAGTTCATTTTGACAAAGAAAGAACACAAGACATTTTAACTCCCTCTCTGTTTTGTCTCGCTATAATACGCCAATTAACGAGTACACAGATTTGTCATATTTTTAAATAAATTTTTACCTGTTTGAGAGTTATCTGCTGATCCTATTGGATCAGTCGGTCAACTGCCTCCTGAAAATAGGTGAAGACACGGAGATGGGAATGCTGCGGCTCTACATCAAACTCCCGTCCCGTCATTCTGAAGGGCGCTGTAATGGTACCCAAAAGCTCGACCTACCTTATGCAGGTTTTCTAGTGGTTTCCCTGCATCTTATAGGTAAATTATCGGGTAGGATCCTTAAACTATAGCCCCGGGGTCCTAGTCAACCCTTGGCTACTTTAATCTACCTTCCACATTCCGCCTTTTCAATTCTCTTCTTATGATATTATAGATGACTTGTCTGTTTCCGTATCATACTGATGTAATCTGTTAAAGAATAACGTAGCCATGCGTCTTTTTTAATATGTTATGCTTATAGAAGTATTAAGTGACACTAACATTTAACCTCCTTAAAGAAAGCAATTAATATTAAGTTTTTATGTTATTATAATTTATGGAACTCTATAACATACCATATGAAAATGAAGTACTTCGAAGTAATTCAATCATCTTAAACTAAATAATAAACAATAAGGAATATAACGTTATTGTTATTATGGAAAACTGGTTTGTAGTGTACTCTCTGCAACGTGTTTTTTTTTGACGAAGCTAAAGCCGAGCGTTTCCGAGTTACCCGAGCGTTTCACGAGGAGCGTTACTCAGGGTTTTTATATATAGTGATTAACTTAATAAGAACCTTTGTTCTAACGGCTTTTCTCAACTATTTGCATTCGCTCCACTACTGTATCTTTCAGGCATTTTATGTGACACGGCCTCTGAGTGGCGTAAGGTTGGCGATATTCTAGATAATACGATGGCGGACGGACAATGCGGCCCGAGGTCGTTGTCACAAATGAAGCAACTCTGGAAAATAGGCCATTGGGGAATATGGAGGCAGGATATTGGCTGCCCTCGCGTATTATACTGCACCTCCTTCAACACGCGACTCCTCCGCATATTATCTTGTGGTCTATTAACCTGAAAATTTTCCGATGCTTCCGAATAGAATTATGGAATTGGAATTTAGTCTCCATCGCAATTGAGTTACTTTTAATCTGTGTTACATATATAATTAAAACTAGATAATTCAAAACATCCGTTATGTATACTCAAAAGATTTGGGTTTGTCTTAAGAGTAACATTACTTGGAAAATATTAACAAAACGCTTCATCATATAATTGAAGTTGCAAGTGTTTTATTGTCAATATATTACTCAAATTTTATCTGTGCCAAAGTCTTCAATGATATTAAAGAAAGCCAAATTTTAATACCTGAAGTACAAAAAAATTCCAAAACAAAATCAAAAGTGTCTTAGTTTAACCAGAAAGAGTTCAAGCCAAACATCAATAGAAATAGTCCAAATTCAGACAACATTAGTGATAAAGTAAATACCACACAACGTTTCTGCTAACCTTGTAGCATTCGTCACGTAATGAAAAAGCGAGAGACACGCAGATTACAATCAAGTGACGAACTCAATAACAAACTTTACACTAGGGGTGGGCAACCTTTTTTTAGTTTGTTTAAACGTTCCACTAACAGAGTCATTAGGGACTTCCATACATTCACGTTGCACTCAGAGACAATTAAAAAGAGTCGTTAATAGACTATATTGTAGTTCAAGAGAAGATGAACCATTTAAATATTATATAATAGGCTGTAATGAGCCAGGAACGTGAACAGAAACCTAACGTCTCTTACTGAGTGGGCAAGTTCCGCCTCTCTGATCTGTTGAGCACCTGGGGGTGTATTATTCAAGTCAGGGTGACAGGTATATATTTTTTTGCAGGGTCCAAAACAAATTCTATTGACAGTAGTAGTATTTATTTAAAAAACAGAAGGTACAAGCTTTTTTATACATTTTTATACTTTATCTATCATTTAATAATACGCAATGAAAGACAGTATAAATTAGAACGTATATAAAGAATCATCTTCAGAACATATCTATAAATTATAATAATATTTAGGTGTTTATTTATCAAGATGTCAACAAGGTCAGTTCAATTAAGTCTATAACTGAAATGTTATTTATATGTCTTTCTTAAACATCATTTTGGTACTCTGATACACAGTAAAATGAAATATTTGTGAAATTTGACAAATACTCAATTACATTATAATAGAATAGTTGATAGATATTAATTTGTAAAGCTCCTTACGTGTATAAACATTATCAATTTTGCCAAATACTTCTTGCAAAAGAAAGATTTCCCCTAGATTTTCATTAGTTAGAGTTGTAACATTTATTACTTTATTAATGGCTTGTACGTTCTCTTTTTAAAAATGAATACTAATACCGTCAATTAATTTTGTTTTGGCCCCCTGACTTGAATAATAAAACGCCAGGTGCTCGCCAGATCAGAGAGGGGGAACTCACCTACTCGGAACATTACAAACAATTATATGAGATATAAATGGTTCATCTTCGCTTATAACTATAATATATTAGCTACTCTTTTTAATCGACTCTGAGTGCAACGTGATTGTATCGAAGTCCCTTATGACTAACTGTTGATGGGACGTGAAAACAAACTAAAAAATGGCTGTCCAGATCGGGTGCAAACTTTGTTATTGAGTTCGTCACTTCATTGTAATCTGTGTGTCTCTCGCTTTTTCATCACCTGACGAAAGCTACAAGGTTAGCAGAAACGTTGTGTCACTAATCTGTTGTCTGAATTTTGACTACTTCTACATTTTAAACACAGACGTTTATTTAGTTATATAGCATCTGTATTTGGTTGATATTAATATATTTTGGAAATTCATTAAAATTATTTATAATATACCGAATCCATTGATGTAGAGGTCGTTTGAATTTTCATGTTCTCAAATTAATTTGACACATTTGTATTTTATTATTAATTAATAATTAATTCAAAACAGAGCAATAAAACTGTTTATTTAGAGAAAAGCGTAAATAATAGGGAAATTGATAAAAATTGGCAAATTATGAGGCCCTTTTCATTGCATATCCGAGCTGTAGAATCGGTTCACCTCTTTAATGATAACCTTTTCGTGAACATTGTCGACTGCATAACATTATCTAGACATTTGCGACGGTAGTTATTGGGGGGAAAAAAACTGACGCGTCTGCCGACGTAATTAACGCTATTCCCGATACTGGAGATCGTAACGTGAAAATCTGATAATACAAGCGCGGAATTTTTATGCGGTTATCAGATCATTATCGGATCGTCCCCGCGATGTGAATTTATTTATAAAATGTGCACGGCAGGCTAATTTTTTACTCCACGACCGCAGCGTACGTGACTGAAAGACCCGAAAATAATACCAATAATTTCGGTACACATTACGAGCTCGGTGCGAATAAATGCGAAAAAAAGTCCTGTATGGACGGCGAAAAAAAAAGTAAACAACGCTCAGCTAGGCACCACAGAATCGATCAACTTCGCACTGCTAGCTCGTGATTAACGCGTGTCATTGGCAATTACCCGTGCTATGCAATTGCAAACATCGGACTCTCGCTAACGTTATTGAGCAAATACACTGACTCGCGTGAAACGCCGGGAACAATTGTATGGATATAAACTCCGTGTTCCGCTCTAACACACTCGGCCTACCAATGATAAAGGTCGCCGTTTTTAATTAACTAAAAGTTCCTGCCGTTACGTTGCGCCGGGCATTATTATCCTTCATTGTAGTAAGATGATATTTTTTTGCAAAGCTTTCACTGATTTGCGCTGTTTCTCATTTCCCCTTTTACTAATAAACTTCTAATCAGCGGGACTTGAATTCTGTAGGTTTACTGGACGCAAGAAATAACAAGCCGTAGGAAGTAAAGGGGAATATTACCTTCAGGGTGGGGGAAACCACTTAGAGAGCTAGCTAGTGTAACCATTTTTAAAAAACATTCATGAACCTTCTACTTACCGTCATTAAACTTTAACGGAAGTGATTTTTTGAGGTACACAACATTCTGAACTGAACACAATATATTTCCTTCGGTGAGTGTCTAAAGAATACGTTTTACTAAGACAAGTTGCCCTAACAAACGTTCTTGTGAGCTCCGGTCTCGTTTCAATACAACCCGGGGCCAATGGCCAACTGCGCGTCGTATTTTGAGGCGTCTGGCTGATTAGAACCATGAGTTAGTGTGTTCATCCCAAGAAAATTTCTGTTTATCTATCGATAATTTAGGTTCCTTCCTCACTTTCAGGACTTTTTTATTATTTATTATTTTTTTTATTGATAATAATGTACTTGACCAGTTTTCTAGATCCAATAACAGGTCTGTTTAACAATATTTTTCTTTTGTTGGTACATTTTTTTACATAGATATAAATATGTATGAATACAATAATAAAGTATATGCGTATATTTAAATTTGTTTTAGCATGTAAGATCATCATCTGTCACACTAATTTTATTATTATATTATTTTCGTGGAGAGAATGAAGGAGGGAATTCTTAATTTCTTTGTCTCCTCATCCTTTCCACCTTTATACAGTTACGACCCACGTTTCCGGATCTCCATGACGCGTTGGTCGAGTAGTTGTGAGTTCAAACTTTTTTACTAATTTTATACTCTAATTATTTATGACTGTATTTTTATTAGCAGAGTTATGTAATTTGTTTAAGATAATTACTTGAATAATCTTACTATTACTATAATTTATATTCTATTTTATGTTATGATGTCCATATTTTGGTCTTTATACTCATCAGGACTAAAAAGATTCACCGCTCAATAAAGTTCCAAACAGTTCTCAACAGATATCACACGATTCGCACGAATTTTTTGAATAACTTGTTTCGCCTTCCACTGGGTGTCTCTCGCCAGTATATTCAACTATACGAGGTATCTAGACCTCGCAACAGGATAGTGTAACCCTGGCAAGTAATATGATGATATATCTGTTAAGCTTAAAATTATATTACATTTAACTAACACGTTATTTAAGTCATGATAATTTTTAATTGATTAAAATAGATCTATAAAGGTTAATAAGCTGCAGGGCAGATTATTGATGATGAACTAGGACAGAGCACATTAAATTTTATTATATAATAATAATAATAATGTATATAATGTATTGTTTTCCACTATTCAGACGAAGAGATGAAGTAATTTTATTTCCAAATAAAATTCTTCTATACTTTTGTGGAGTTATTAAATTATAATGCAATCACTAATTTATAGTCTTTTCGGTTCGCAAAATTACGCCCTTAATACAAAATTAATAATTTTAGTAATTTATGCCCAAACATAATTTTTTTGACATTAAGATTAATAATAGATAAATAAAAAAACTGCCAAATCAGTCAGAAAATACATTTAATTAATATAAATATAACGTTTCAGCCAACTTGCTGGACTTCTTCAGGTAAATTTTTAAATGGATCATTTTTCTGACATTAAGTAATCGTTGCCGGAGATAGTCCTCGACACCAAATTACGCATGATGTAATTTAGTTCTTCGATTTAAAAATTTACCTGAAGAAGTTCACAAAGTTGGATGAAACATTGTATTAATATTAATGAAATAATAATTTATTTATTTTTCTGATTTATTTAACCATATTTTTATTTATTAAGTAATTTATGTCATTTTAATGCGTATCACTTGAGGAAGTACAAAAATCAGGAATGAAAGATTGTAATTTATTTTTCTAGCGTGAAAAAATAAAATGTAACCAATTAAATATATGTTGTTTGGTTAACTGAGTATTTTCATTTTTTTTCTATTCATTACAATGCCTTGAAATTTGACCTTATTTCTAAAAAGTTACCTAAGAAAAGGCAACGAAAATTTCTATTATTTATTTTGGAGATGGAAAATGAAGCACTTTACTTAGGGAATATTTTATGTAATTCTTAAACTTTCTTGCTACTGAAAGCTTCTCCTTGAACTAGTAAATTATTCCAATCGCTTATCTATCTGTTGCAGCAAGTTAATTTCCCAACAACTGTTATTCTCTGTATCGTTTCCACTTTAAATTCGTAATCATCTTTCTCAGTTTAAGTTGGATTTTCACTCTCATCACGTATTTTTTTCCCCACTCGTTTATCACACGTGTAAGATTTGAATGGAGCCTTTATGTTATAACGATTCCAAGCCTAATGCCTCCACTTTATCTCACACGTGACCAGATATCCGTATTACAAAATTTGCTTCTTTCCTGTGAAGGTTTTTGAACCATTCTATGGGCTGTTTTCTATAGAAGTATATATATAAAATCTTTCACAATGCTCAGGGGTGTGAAAAACAAGAGCTATTAAATCTGTTATAGTTATTGCATATTATCTGCATGAAAATAATTAAAATTTTCTGACAACTGTTAAACCCATAAATAAATTAAACGGTCCTCAGCTTAAAAGCAAATTAATAACAATTAACAATTTTAGATATTTACCTGGACAAAACGTATTATGATATAACTGCAGAATTCAGAAGTATATTAGTTTATACAGGTGAAGAAGTTTTAAAATAGGTAACGAAACGTTAAGCTTTTATTTATTAAAGTAATAAGTCCAATTCACAGAAATGCCGTATTTTTACTAAGCGGTTCATACCCATGTTTGGGACATCGTCAGGTAAGTTTAGTCAGGATAACAAATTTTGAGTATGTAGTTAAACAATAATGTTGAAAAAATATAGAGGTCCATATATATATAATATATATAAATATGAGTCAGGAAATGACATTGTCATGTTTATTAAAACAATTAATGGGGAAAGGACAGAGAGATAGAAAGAAGATGACTTACCTGAGGTTCATAGATGGTAGACACCTTGTGAGGTTTAGAGAACTTGAATTTTTGGAGGCACCGCCCCCTTCATCAGAAAGTTAGGAAGACATTTCCAGTGATCGGCTAGCCCACGACTCGTCAGCTAGCCGATCACTGGAAATGTCTTCCTAACTTTCTGATGAAGGGGGCGGTGCCTCCGAAAATTCAAGTTCTCTAAACCTCACAAGGTGTCTACCATCTATGAACCTCAGGTAAGTCATCTTCTTTCTATCTCTCTGTCCTTTCCCCATTAATTATATATATATATATATATATATATATATATGAACTACATTGCATCAAAGGATAGTTGCAACCCATTAAATTGTGTTTGACTCGTTCACCGTTTCATTTATTGATTGGTACAACACAAAGCTAATAACTAGAATTTTATCCGAATTTAAAGTTGAATTATTTAAAAAACCACTTAGTTTAATTATGCATTAAACATCATAATATTTTCCTTACGTTTTCTTTTACGTTTACAAAAAATATATATATATTTCCTCGATAACCTTTCACTTGTAGGCCATAGATATTTTAAACTGGTTAAATTAAATTAGAAAACTTATAAACCTCAATAGACCAATAATTACACTGTTTTATAATAAAAAATTTATTTAGTGTCTAATACATGAAAACGGTGACTGTGACCTGCAACGCGTTACGATAGTACATTTTCGCGAGCTTCCCCGACAATATAGACGACGATACCATTTTTATAAATATAATAATATGAATTTGATATATATTGTACTAAATACGTGTTTGAGTGACTGTAAATAAATTTTTATATGAGCTAGAAATTCGTCTGAATAAATTGGATTCACTCTTTGTTTAGGGAGAAAGAAACATCGCCTTATAAGCTAGCTTTTTCTCCAGTTAAATTCGTACCTCGCAACTTGTAAACATAAAGCAACGAACATTGCTCTGATATACGACCTACTGCACAAATCTCGCCGGGAATATAAAAAATAAGCGGCGAAGAGCGTGTTTGCAGCAAGCAGCGACTAAACTACAGAAGCTACAGTCACAAATTGAAATTTACGCCGGACTCCTTTTATGACCGCCATTATATGATCCCGTAAAATGGAAAGAAACCCGAATCAATCAGAAGAAATAGGATGGCTTTGCTGGCAGAGTGGTAGAAATAAATTCGGCAATAATCGAAACGTGTCGAAAATAGTGGCAGCTTAAATACGATCTCGTACGATTTACAGAAATTCAATCCGAAGGGTAAACAAATAAAAGGTTTTTCAATAAGGGCAGGTTGATGTTGAAATGTTGGAATGGAATAAAAAAAGCTATTTGTGAGGTATTAATAAAATGAATGCCCTTTCAAATAGAGAAATAATTTCGTTGATGCCTCACACGCACCTTGTTTCAACATCGACCCGCCCTTATTGAATAACCCTATATAAGTGTTATTTTTATAAATGAATGACACATACAAAAAGACAGAAAAAAATTATTCAGGTACCAGGGGTACATTTTACCCTATGATTCAGCTTATTACTGCAGGAGCGTAAAGTTTATTGCATGGAAATTATGAACACTTAATAGAAATTCCTTCTTTGCAAAGCGCTGAAATTAATTAAAACCAAAGTTAAAGGTAGTTAACAGATAATGCTGTCTTTTGGAAACAACAAATTAATTACATAATATGTACTTTATACGTTTAATAAATGATTATTTGGGAAGCAATGATACTATATAATACCCAAGTTATGCATTACATTCACGTCTCTTGCTCAAAATAATTCTTTATAACAATTTATGAAAGATGGTACGCATAATTTATCAGTAATAGGCTGTGCAGTACTAATAGAAATTAAACTAAATTGTTTCTAGGCCATTATTCTACGTGCAATCACATTTGTTTGGATATTGCCAAGCAGATCACATTTTACAATCCAAAACGATTTTTTACTCTAACCCTGAGTGATTTTTGAGAATTATATAAAAAACTATTTGGCAAACGTTTTCCTTATTTGATTAAAGGAAGCGCCTTTTTATTGACAATCACTCACCAGTGATTTTACATTTTCTGGCTGTGTATGGCAACAATGGCGTCGGTGTTAATTATATGTTTGCTCGCCGCTGGCCAGTTTCTCGTCAAGGTCTTTGTCGCAATGCTGACAAAAGTGGCGTCATCGATCCCCACATGACCGTCACCACTGCAGCTGTCTTTTGTGAAGGAAGTTAACGTCGGGACAGGAATATGCGAACTGTTGAAAGAAAATATCTCCGATTTGCCGACGGTGAAAATGGAAGACGATATTCTTGTACGAACAGTTTTTCTGGCGCCGTGGTAGAAATTACATGCACAGAGGCACATGTAAAAATACAGTTTATTGATTTCATTAGCGTATCAAGGCTTTCCGGCTGAATAAATTTGATACGAATCTCAGATTCTCACCAACAGTGGTTGAAAATCTGTTCCGAAGTTTGTGGCTGGTTTTCAACAGCGACATTTTCAGATATGCGACGCCCTGTTTGTGAATGACGTAAAATATTGATCACGAGACGAACGAGGAGGATACGTGCCGAAAAATGATTAAAAACATTAACATAATTGATTTTGAAACAAACGTATAGCCACGCGCCTGAAACGATCATTTCGGAAAAGCTGGTCGGTTGTTTGCGTGCTACTGTCGAGAGGAACTATGGAAGTCATTGAAGGCTGGTTGTTGGATTTCTACAGCTGACCAAAGATGGTAGAATAACCGCTCTGTCATCACGGTAGGCTGCGATCGGAGGCACATATAACAAAAGAGTATAATGTTGGTGCGGGCACAAATATTTTAAGTTTAAAGATCAAGCATAATTTTCTGTTTCACAAGTCAAGAATAGTAATAGTAATTTGAGGAGGAATATAGTGAATTTACGTTTATGTCTTCATACCTGATGAAACACATCTGGGACGCCAATTACGTGTACGTGAGAAATTTAATGATATATATATATATATATATTCTCCTCTGAGATATACAGAAATATTACGAAAGTCCGAGTGACGTCCTAATACGTCATAGTACGATGGTGGCTAATCGTAATAAAATAGTGACCGTTGGCGCCCCTGGGAAGATTCTAGCCTTTCAGCTGGATGTTTGCTTTAGGAATTTGATCAGTAATAAGCAAACAAAGGATTGACGTCCAAATAAGGGACGAAAAGTAATTTATTACAAATTAATGACCAACAGTGGGACCTAGTAAAAGTAATTTTATTACAAACCGTTATTTTCTTATATTTTGTTAATATTTTGACATAAGATTTCAGTTATTATTACTGTACAACTTATGGAGTGTTCTAAGCTATTATATATTAAACTAATAATCAATTTTATATAGTTTAAATAAATGTAGTAAAATCATTTCTTGCAAGCATAATTTGAGTGCGCCAAATCCGACACATTGAGAAGTGCCCGATCAAGGAATTCCACCGACACTGCAGTCTGAGACTGAAGGATTTAATTTTAGAAGGACGACGAAAATCCCCAATCGACTTCTCGCTTCATTGAGTACGTATTCGTGTAATGGTGGGAAGGAAGCTCTGACGAGACACAAAGCTCTGTAGGAAATAGCTCATTTGTCCTCTCTTACACTTCAAAGAGGGCAATCACGTCTGTCTGGAAATATATAATTTGCTAGAAATATTTCCGCATGTCCTAATGAGTATCCAGTCGGTGTATGGTTTAATGATTGTGATATGAGGAAGCCTATTTAATTACCTTCTATTTGACTGTTACGCTGTTTTGCGTTCATTTTTCACATTATACTAACACATTTGAATGAACATTTTTTTAGGTTATAAATACCATTTTAACGCCTCTAAGTGCCGCAGGACCACGATCCACTAACTAGAGACACAATCGTGGACGTACCAACATTTTACTTTTGTTGGATTATCACAAAAAAATTCTATTAAAATTTTTTCTGTTGTTGTATAATGCTAAGAAAGCTCGTTTGAAATATAAAACAATTTAATTAAATGTTAAAAAATACTTCCTAACATTTTCAGGTGTCAACATAAATTATTTATATACATACATGTTATATTAAATATGTTCTATTTTATTTGATTAAAACCTACTTTTAATTCAATTCAATGAATTTTGGTAAATATAACAATCAGCTGTATAGGCAAATATTTGTTATTTAACGTTAATAACTATGCTGTATGATTTTATCCACTTACGAATGACGGCTAATCAGCAAGGAAAGCATTACTACTTCCTAAGACGAGAATTCAATGCACCTGTGATCAATTTACGCAATTCCCATTCTTCATGCATTTCCTAGAATTCGGGTGTGATGAATGTGATTAGTGAATTGATAGGTGAGCCTAACTTAGGTTTACGGGAATTAAGGGATGTTGAATCGGTTCTTGGACGTCGACTCGGATTAGCACAGTGGTTAGTGAACCCGACCGGAAATGGGAGGTCCGGGATTCCAGTCCCTAGTCCGGTAGACATTTTCCATACTGTCTTTCTTCATATTTGCCCTTCCCATGTCCCTCAACATGAATTAATAATACTCAAAAAATTTAGAATTCTCAAAATACATGATAATTTAAAAAAATTATAAAATCTCCGAACAATTTAAAATAAGTAAATATTAAAAATTCAAAAAAATGAAAAATTATGAAAAAAATAAAAAATTACATAATATTGAAAAAACACAGAAATTGAAAAACCTTTAAATAATTGATAATTTTTAGAAAAATTGTAGTTCTCAGAAGTCTTACAAACATAACAATTCTGGAATAAAATTAAGAATTAGCAAATGTAAATAAATTATATGATATAAAATATCAAATAAATGAAAATTTATCGTAAACATTAAATATTCTCGAAAAACGTTACGAAAAATTAAATTTTTTAGAAGAAATGGAAAATTTACCGTAAGTAATTTTAAATAAATGAAAGAATTTGAAAATTCGCAAGGAATTATGAAAAATTTGGAAACTCTAGAAAAATTTGAAAATTATCGAAAAACATGGACAGTTGTCAAATATAAATTAATAAAAATTAACGGCCCTAATTACAGAAAATATCAAATAAATGGAGAATTCTTGAAAACGTGTACCGGGAGAATTCTCGAGAAACAAATTTCAAGAAGGATTAATATTTTCGAGTGTACTCAAATTTTTAGAGGCAAGCAAATAACGGAGTCACCTCGCTATGTCACACGCGCCAATTACTAAATCATAATTAAGATCTTATAAGAAGTAAGCAATTTTTTAATAGGGAAAATAATATATGTTTCATAGTAACATTTTTAAGTAATAAATAATACAACCAAATATAAATGAAATATTACACTTTACCATGGAAGGAAACAATAAATAATTAAATTGTTGGTATCAGTCTTCACGTTAATAGCCGAATTATTAGATCTCATTTGCAACATTTCGCTTATCATTATTGAATAATACTTAAATTTTTAAATTGTTGATTATAGTTAGTGTAAACTGTCTGGTCTGTCTCTCTCTCTCTCTACGATTGTCATGTAATTGCCAAGCACCGGATAAACGCAGTGGCTTGGCGGTGAATACATAGTACTAACTCTAATCTCAAACAATCCAGCCGCTAATCACACATATATTCCCTTCACTAATATTGTTCTCGAGAATTATCTCAGCGCACGCGTCATTCCCTGCAGCTGTACAACTGAACTTCATTAGCAAAATAAAATCACTTATAAAGGAAGAAATATTAATATTAGAGGACGAATAAACTCGATATTAGCTTCTTTTTTACTACATATAAAAGCATTTAAAACGAACAGTATTATTACGATTACTGGGCTCGGTCAATAGGAGTGAATTTTATAAAACTGACTTAGAAAAGTTTGCCATTTTTAGTTGAAAAGAAGGAAGGGTTGGAACCCGTTTGTCTATTACTCCAGTCTGATCACACTCTGAGAATGTGCCGAGATACTGGAACAAATAATTTTTACTTACATCTGCTCTTTAATAATTCACGACTGTTTTATATAAAAAAACATTGTTACGTAATAATGAACCTGGTCAAAGAAATATCAGAATAATAGCAATTAGGAAACTATTTATGAGATAAAACACAAAGGAACTCTTTTGTGGTATTCGTCTTCTTTTACTATCATTTTCTTAATCCTCTTTCCATAATTCTCAATTCCTCTATTACATAGTCCGTCCACCTTAATTTCAGTTTTCCCAATCACTTATAGTCTAGCTTTGAACATTTTTAAAACTATTCTAGCATCCTGAATCCTTTCTGTGCTTTTGGGATATTACTATCGTCACTATATCTTTTTATTTAGTTATTTAAATATTTTCATGATTATTCCTGATTATTCTCACTACATGTTTAATTATCCGCTATAACGTTTCGTTCCGATTCCTCACACTGGGAATGGGATACGGATGGTGGACGATATAATAACAGAATAATGAAAAGTGTAACTGGAGAGACATAACAAGTCGTATCCAAACGAATAGCCAAGTCAGTTTAACTGGAGGCTTTATTACAACTTAATAGTGTAAAAACATAGACGCAAGGAAATGTGTTATGTGCAACTCAGGATGTAGTATAAATTAAGAGAAGGAAAGTACAGGAACTGTATATCCCTTAATTAATAATATAATTATTCTTCAATAATTATACACTTAATATGACTCATTTTAAAATTTGATATTTATATTACATCCCTACGGGTTTTCAATCAGTCTCAATAATATATATTAAGCTTCATTAATAAATAGTGCTATTAATTTTCTTAAAGAATTCGCCAATAATTTCGCCATAATCATCTCAACAAGTAGAATATTTTTATACCAAAATATTACTAGAGAACAGATACACTGAAATGAAATCGATATTATGGTATGAAAATTAAAATAGAGTTTACTTATTTATTAAAGGAAAAAAAATCATAAAAGGTATTTAATACTTGAAAATTTGTAAGACTGCTTGACACCAACGGGGATGTATAAAAAATATAATTCATGTTTTTAATAATGACAATAGCGTTAAGCCAGCTTCCCTCCAAGAAATAAGTCTGGAAAATATATTTGAAAATAAATATTAGAATTGTGGAAAATTTTCGGAAGTTAGCATGCGATATTTAATTTTCAAGCTATGTTAATATTTGATGTTCTTCTACGGTGTTGTTTGCGGATATCGAGAATTATACTTCGCATCGTATTTCTCGCCCTTTTCTACCAGGAGGTGGAGCCGCAAGGTGAACAGCGTCCGTTAATTAGTGAGAGATATTGCAACACCGCGGCTGAGGTGGAAGCCAATTACCAACTGGGATTTGCTGTCCGAAATTCTAATTACTGTGGGGGAAATCAACAGAACACTCGTAAAAATGCCAGTTGAAGACTTTATAATCACGAACAAACGTATATTAGTAGATGATAATTTAGCTGTGATGATTTTAAACTGGATTAACGTTAAAAGAATCAACGTTTACCAAGCATGGGAGACAACAACATGAAGGATGATCATGAAAATATTTGTCTCCTACCGAATTTTTAAAAAAGTAAGAGTAACTATATTATTAATTTTAATTCAATTTTTAAACTCATTTTCATGAATACGGCAAACAATTAAAAAATATACACATATATAATTTTATACATAAAATTGAAGCTATAAAATGTATTCACCATTTATAACATATTTATTTAGTAATTACACAAGTAATTTTTCGACCTTTCAAGGATTATAAAATTTTGTGAATACCAAAATAAGCCATACTTGACGCTATATTTCTCAAACTACTATATTATACGGAAATTATTTTTTATTCCCCCAACTTTCCTACTTGATTATATTTTTTACTTACAACGTGTGTGCAGTGGTGGGAACCTCAAATGGAATACAAAAGAAAAATATGCTGTTACAAGTCTGCCGCGGAAAAAAGTGAGAAATTTTCTGTCACCAAAATCTGAGAGTTAATCCAAGCAAGGATGACGTTCAACCGACCTTTCTAAGACATTTCAGAATGATAATATAGAATAGTCACCGGAGGTAAAACATAGACCTAGTGAACTTAATGGATTAAATTGCAGTTAACACAACGAAGAATAGAAATGGATGTAGTATATGAAGAGAGGGAGTAATATAGTAATAGTTGAGGAGAGGGAGTAGGTTTGTAGTTGAGGAGAGGGAGTATGTTTGTAGTTGAGGAGAGGGAGTAAGTTTGTAGTTGAGGAGAGGGAGTAAGTTTGTAGTTGAGGAGAGGGAGTAAGTTTGTAGTTGAGGAGAGGGAGTAAGTTTGTAGTAGTTGATGAAACGGTGTAAGTTTGTAGTGTCTGAGAAGAGGGAGTAGTTTTGCAGTAGTTGAGGAGAGGTACTAATTTTTTAGTAGTTGAGGATTGGAGAAATCTATTACAAAAGAAACGACGGCATTTGCACTATGGGCCCTGGTTCTCTTTTCAACAAGGACTAGATGGGTGCCCGGCGATGGCCAGGAATCCATTTATATTCGCCGGCTAAATTAATTAAAACATCAGCTTTCCACGCCTCCTACTTTAAGAGACAAATATAATCAAAACCGCCGCGATGACTCAGTTTATTGAAACAAATACTTCTATATACCATACTTTCATGACAATACGATGACTGGTATGGAAATCATAAGGGACAAACATGATGTCACAGACCCTTAAAGGGGGTGGGCAAGGAACCTATGAGCATATATGTTCAAAAGATCGACAGAAACCATTTTCGGTCTATCAGCGCTAAACAAAAAAAAACGCCTATTGGATTACTTATATAGAAACGCCTAGGGGCAGTGTGTTTGAACATTTCGTGTATATAAACTGAATACCGGGCTGATTACAATGCTATTTATTTATAAGATAAGATACAGCTTGGTGCGGTTCGACGTTGAAAAAGGGGTCCGTGCTGACAATTGTCTATGCTGAACAATATATTTAATAATAAATTCATAAAAATTGTGGACAAAATAATATCAATAGTATATATAATAATTCTGAAAAATAAGAGAAAACAATCATGGTGACTCAGTTATTTCATGTGCGTATAGCGGAGTAGTTGGTTACATTAAACAAAGTTTTATGATGACACCTCATAATTAGCTCAAATTATTAACCGCACTATGTGGCAACGACATTGTCTCCATATTAATATATACAGTAGATCTCAGTTGCCAAAATGTAGCACAGCAGATGCACACAATGGCCAAGTCATTAACGTCCTGTCTCTCTCACACCTTTTATTAATTGGCACAGGATCCATCTACCCACTAAACCGCAACAGTTATGACGATGGGAACATCACCCTTAAATCTGTTTTAATATTCATGTTTTTTGTTAGTAGGTAATTATATGAAATAGTAATATTTATTATTTTACTTACTCACTTGAATTGGAGACTATGAAAGTTTTCTTGAATCATAATCATTCCATCGAATTGCAATTTTCGACCTGAAACAATTAAATGTTATTAACTTATGCTACAATTTATAAAAATATATCACTGCTGTGGTGTTTGGTTTCTGGAACTCGGGTGACGAACGATATAATTGTAATAAAAATCGCGAATCAACGAGAATGGTTTAAGTGGAAAGCCGGGTAAAAATGCCGTTACCAGATGTTCTGCGTGGTGACGTCGTTCTTTGTTAGCCGTTGCCGGAGGTTCCTTTGCTGGACACGTCTCCTCTAGCGCCTCTTCTTCAGGTTAAATCCCCCTCAAATGTTATCTTTTTGTTTTCCGTACTCCCATCAAATGAATCTTCATTCTCATAACATGCCGAATTTAACTTTTACGCATGTTGTTTCTTCAGCCACTGCTCTCTCGTCCCGTCTTTCTCAGGGCAGCTCCCCGGACCAACTGTCCAAATACAATGCACTCCAAGCAATAAATAATGTTGTAAAACGGCGACGTTTCCCGCCTACTCGGCCTCACCAAACCACCGTCGTCTTTCGTCCTGCTGTACGGGAATACCAAAAACTCAATTATTTTTGCTTTACCGCTTAAATGTAGGGGTCAGGAGTCACCACACCGCAGAAAGGAAAAGAATAGAAGATACATTAATAGTCCACGTTTTGAGACATGAGATTCATGTAAAATTATCTTAAGAAGTAAGTGTGTGCGATAATAACTGACTAGTGAGGCCAAAGATGGAATTCGCTGAGCAGAATAAGTAGAACGTGGGATGTGGTAGCTACGCCGAAGTGAAAAGTCTTGCATCAGAACAATCTAAGGACTCAATATAACAACCGTGAAGTATTGATGGCATGATGGTACGTATTTATGAATTTATAAATAAATAAATATAATAAAAGTAATAAAAAAGTAGGCTTTTAATATTTTTTTTGCATTAAACGACAAAGTAACAGAATATGATGAGACAATTAAATCATTATAAATATTACTCCTGATAACATTTTCTGGTTGAGTCTGGAATAAACCACGGTTAATGTAATTTATATGGTTCATATATTCAGAAATAAATTCAAAAGGTTAGAGGTTGGGCAGAAAAATATTTGCTATAATTAATATTGTCAAAGCTCATGACATGATAAAACAACAAGACAGCTTTATCGACCACGTTCGCTTGTGTGTAACAGGATGATGACACAAAAACACAGAATACGACATTTTTATGTCGGTTTATGGAACCAATTAAATTTTAACAGACGTTAATTTAAAATTTTCAACTATTTTAAAGTGCTGCGTTTCTAAAGCGCTCTTATGATGCTACTAAACAAGTTGATTTTAGTTTACATCGCTGGCGTACCTTCATAGTTCTACTTTACATGCACCTGACACAGAATATCTTTTATTGCTGTTTTGAGCCGTGGGAAACGAATTAATTATGTGCTTGTAGGATTCCCGTCCTAACTCCTGTGGTTCATCTGCGTGTGGGCCTCATTCTCTCTAATAAAGCGCGGATATTTAATATTATAACAAGCCGCCCATAATTTCTCTCCCCATAATTTCACACAGGCGGGATCGAGTTATTTTATATTCAGTCTTGATTTTGATTAGAGAATTATTTAAATTTCTGTAAAAGTAAACATGGCTATCAAGGAATGAAGCTGGTTAATTATTCAAACTGATGTTAATGACATCTATGGTTCCACTGTGGAAATTTGTTTCACTGCTGGAGATAAATATTGAACGGAATTAAATGACTTTAACGGTCAATGTTGACCTATTATACGATGTGGACACAGTTCAGTCAACATAACAAAGCATTACTTGAATTTAAACAGAAAACATGAATGTCAACTACAGTTACAGTGACATCTACTTAAATATTTAGTCATTAAAATGTAAATTAGCTTTCATGTAATTCTGGAAAATCTGAAGTTGATGCATAGTGATACTGTTATCTTTATTCATATTCAGAGAATAAAATAGTGTTGTATGCATTATAAGTTTTGATTCGGACACTTGGAAAGTAAAACTTTAAGTACTTTATCATGACGGAAGGGATTATTGTGCATTCATTCACAATCAGGTCTTTAGTGGTTAATTATTCACAATTAAAGACTCAACATATTTTTCTATTTGTAAAAAAAGAAGTACCGCCTGGAATGACGTCAATTTACTAACTGGGAACATCTTTCATCTAGCAGTCTGATACGAAACAAGTTCTGCAAACTAAATAACGGTTTAAAAAAAGAAGTTATTTTAATAGCGTGTTAAAATAATAGGACGATAACCTGCAAGTTAGACTTTCATTTGTGCATCAGAAGCAACGTTTCAGCCTACCTCCTACATGACTCGTGATTGATCAAAAAAACAAACAAGGACTACATATAGATTTTAAAATAGCGGAAAATACTTCCCCTTCTGCTCAAAAAAACTATTTCTTAAAACTTGTTCTGCTGTACAGTATAAATTGAAAGGAAAAAGAAAAATAGATTTAAAAAACCTATATGTTCAACAGGCCACCAACAAAATATACGTTTAAAATAGAGCTACATGTCGTGAAACCTGAAAAAATTAATGCATTATAAAATTTGTTACTGTGTTTCGAATCTACCAATTGAATAAATATGTTTGATTTTATTATAATTAATTCATTTAAACATTTCTGATTTGCTCAATTATTTTCAATATATAATTAAATTTACTGATTCAATTCTGTTTATAGTACAATTCAACAAGGCATTATTTCGTTTTATTCCACAGGTTTAATATAGATCTCCTTTTTATTTATTATCTGATAACTCACAAATTTCGGGTTGAAAATTATATATCTTATTTCGTATACATCTCAGTGTAATTTAACTGTATTACTGGCTGATTTATTTATGCTGAAGACCCCACAAATCGTTTAAAACATATCCCAGTTTTATTGCTCACTCAACAATGACATCACCTTTTCTTTTAAATAAATAAATTTAGGAGCCATTGAGTAAGAACAGGTTGCCAAATTAAGAATCTGATTTTCCCATGCCTTAAAATTATTTTTTCAGAACATAAGCACTGAAAGCTTTAGAAACTTATGCAAACAAGTTTAGCAGAATATTAAATATCACTCAAGAAATTTTATTGCTTACCTGAAGAAGTACTAAATAAGTGACGGAACGTAGTACAATATCGTATTTATCACTTTGTTAACAAATAAAAAATTTCTGTTTGTTAATTATATTTATTTTATCTTATTATAATTAATTTATTTCGGTAATTAAATCCTTCCCAACGCCAATGATTAAAGCTATTAGTTCCTAATTGTTATTGATTTTTAAGGTACCCTTGTTGGACGGGTGGTACGGATATTTTGTCTGGTTTGTAATGAAGACGAGGTTATTATGTAGTGTTTAATAAATAACACAATAGCGAATTATCAGAAAAATTGTAATAATTAACTGTTAATACATAGAAGAATCACTACGTTACGTTCATTAAATTTGGAACATTATCAGGTGTGACTTTAAATGAAAATTTCCATTCACATCAATTTCTTTTTAACTTAAAATCACATTTGGTGAGGTTCGGAATATTAAAAGATTATTATTAAAAATATTTTTTATATAGGCTCATGTCTTATTTATTTCCAAACAGTCAGGAAGTACATTATGAATACAAATTGTAATCTAATGTTGGTATCACGGAAGTAGCGCTTATGGGGTTGAATGGAAGGATGAATGGGGTCGACACAAACTGATGCTTTCAACAGACACGAATCCTTGAAGACAGCAGTTTGTGATACGTCCACTCATTACTCGGCGAAGAACGCCTAATTAGGCCATTCGACATCATCCGTCTCCGTGCGGATGGTTGGCAACAATGGGGAATGCCCTCACAAACAATGGGCTAATGCGGTATTGTGATCCTCCGATAGAGCCGCAGATGGTGATAATGGCAGTGTTCGTGAGAGCTCGTACGTAATTATTACGTCACACGAGATACGACCTGCTGTATTGTTACGTTGATTCATTACGTCCACGCTGTATATCTACACTTTCCACTTCAACACTCAAATTTAATGAAATAATTTCAATCTTTAAAACATTTGCTGCAGTATGAAACCGTTTCTGGACTATACAGAAGGTAAATTGAACATTTCAAAGATATAATACGTTCGGCCCTTAGAAATGAAATTTCAACAAAATATTAGATTTTACGTTTTGCAATTGACTTGAATTACAACTTGATCCATGTTAAAATTATTTTTCATTTAAAAAACCAATAAGTCCAGCATTAAAAATTATTGGCAGTATCTTTGGACATCCTCATTCGCAATTATTTATTTTACAATCAGTCATACACATAAAATTATACAATAACAATATTTAAACGTAATATAATTAGCATACCTGAACATTATCGTTATATTCTAAAACTTAACACACATCATTATAATACAATTTCACACAATTTTATGCTCATCGAGTACACATCACCAACTAATCGTTCGTACTGAACTACAAAATCAAAGAACCTACAATTATACTCTACTACATCAAAGGACTTAAATAACTACTCAATCATCGACATCCATGACTATTACTTAAGATCGATATATTTACAATTACCTTACATTTTATCCTTATTATTAATCATATTTAAAACATTAGCATAATGAATTCCCACATTATCAATTTCATTTCTTTTGTTTAATACTTCATTTTGATTTTCATATATGTAAATTCCAAAACATTAAACTAATAAAATATATTATCAGGAAACTTAAAAAAAATTTGTTTGCATAGCATTAGTTTGTGGAAGATATTGATGGTACAATGTATAATTATTGAGAATTTAAATGACATTTACAACAATGTAATTTAATCCTGGAAGTGTATAAAAATTTATCTCAAATTATTTTTAACATAATTTCACACAACAAAATTTGTTAACACATTTATAAATTTACTGTCTTTAAATTTGAAATTAATTCCCCTTCACTTATTTGAATTTTTAAAATTAATAAATAAGGTTACATACTCCTTTCCTTAATGATTAGTATAAATTTTATGAAGTCCTAAATTAAGGACGAGACATTTATTATATTTTTTTCAATATATTAATTGTTTTATCAATTTTTAATTTGTTTTTGCCGAATGGCATATCCATGAATATATTGATTTATATTTTGGGGGAAAAGTTTGGAATTGTTTAGAAATTCAGAGGAAATAACTTTCGAATTTATAATATATAATTGAACTAATCCCGTATTTTCCCATAGCTGTCTGGTTTCATAATTTACAAGTTAACTAGTGACGGATCCATTTTTTTTACAATTCTCGACGCTTCAGTTATATGATCAAATTACGTCAACGGTTTTTATTTAGAGTATTTTAGGTTTTATTTTTTACTGCGTTGACGAAAAATCTAAACAAAACGTTTCTGATGCATATTTTAATAATAACATTTCCCTTCACACTCATTGCAAAGCGATTGTGTGCATTTTATCCGAAGTTGTTTGGCACAGATTCACGAAACGAATCCCCTAAATATTCTCTCTTACAGAGATAAACTCAACACAATTTACGCCGCGTGAACACGTTTCGATTTGTTTTAAATTAAGCTTTAATTCTTGATTACATCCTGTTTAATTACTCACCCAGCCTGATATATTTTATTCACGATGTAATTACAAAAAAGCAATTACTTCGGAACGTAGCTCTTTGTAGGGAAAATATATAAGTAATAACTAGCTTTTTTAATGAAATTCACATCGCCGACGTTATTGTGCTTTACGGAATTTTTAAATTTAATTTGAAACGATATTTAATCTATTGCAGCAGAAATTGAGCCTTAAAATGTACTATTATTAGTTTTTATCAGATTTAATTTAATCTAAATTGAATATAATTCATATTTCAGTTGGTTTTCAATTGCATTGGTTTGATAATTTATGAAAACTACGTAAGAAAATATTAATTTTCGAGCTTCGACTGCAAAGATTTATAACAGCAAATTTACCAATCAATGAAGTAGTGTTAAAAGCTATTAAATAATTAACAGTTAATTTACGTTAAAGTTACCGTCTCAAACGATAAATATTCAGTGTTCAAATAGATTTCCTGGTATTTAAAATATTAAAGGAGACTTGCTGATTTAAATTGCACTCTTATTTGAATAATAGACAAATAACTAGCTGAAGTGCCCGGCGTAAATAATAAAGCAGGAATGTAATTAAGATAAGTTTATTACAGAACTTTAGGGTACACTACATTCGTAGGGATTACGTATAGTTAAAGGGACGTGGAAACAATTGTTTTATTCGTTTTCCAACAGCCTTGATCTATTTCTGTGTTTAAATCCAACCTGTTTTCAATCTTAAGTTGTATAAATGACGAAAAATCATCAATTAATAGTTTTTTTTACAGAGGAGTTGTTTGGCCCATTTCCGTTGGTCAGAGAAGAAAAGGTCATATGACCAAAATGGTAGAGAATTGAATTTACAATTTACTGTACCCTCAGAATTTTTATAAAATCCTCAGGGGCCTTTAGATGAAGGATTCCAAATTTGAGTTTTTTATTGTGTTGTAGCTTGGTGGTGGGGAGAGGTAAGGTTGGTCAACCTTGGATATAAAAATATCTACTGATAGGTTTATATGAGCAAAGAGAATAATCCCTTACTCGTTACTTCAAGTTAATAACGGACTTTGATAGAGGCGAAAAAACACATTAAAAAAATCGAATTCAATAGAGTTTTGTTGATATTTTCACCTTTTTTACAAATGTGCAGTATTTAATACTTTTACCAGTCATGACTGTCACTATCAAATGCATACTATTTTACTTGCTTCTACAAATGAACAATTACTAAAAACTGAAATTTATTTGACGCGATAATGAAATTTATTTACGTATACATCATATCAACAATCGAAAGAACTTTATTATTTCTTAGGGAATAAAATCACTGCCGACGATAGGTTAATTACGGCGCGAAATGTCTATCGTTTAAAAAATATACAGCATTATAGATTAATAATATAGACAACCCGCATCCCCGGTGGGATATTTTGATGCTTGTATGGGACACGAGACCTTTTACGTAACATGTCCCCATACATGACTTCAGTATATACCACGGACGCTTCGGGCTCTGAGAAACACGTGTGCCAAATTTGGTCAAATTCGGACCAGTAGTTTGAACGCATATAGCTGGGAAATACATTGTAACAAACTGACAAAGGTTTTTAGATATATCATTATAAATACAGAAAAAGCATATTTAATTTGATATATTTAAAAAGATGTAATATTTATCATTTTGTTGTATATCGGGTTTTATCTGAGAAATTAATTTATGCTATCATTTTAATCAGAAAAATAATGAAATATGAGAAGGTTCTTCAATTAGGTTGGGATATGTTAGAAAAACGACGACAAAATTTACGTCTCAGGGTTCTTTTTAAAGCGTGTATGGGCCAACAATTCTGGGAGGTTATTGCAAGTGTTTAGAAACATTTAATATAGTAGAGGGGATCATAATTGTAAAATTGGCCAGAGCAGGTTTAAAACTAATGTTGGGAAATGCTAGTTTTTTAACAGGACAATTAACCTGCAGAAGTTTTTGAAACATTTCCTGGAAATAGGAAAGTTAAACTGGGAAGAGCAAGTTATAGTGGAGTGAAGTAGGAAGAAATACCAACCAAACAATGGATACTTTAATTTTATCTTTAAGGATGTAATTTACTATGTTTATTTGTACGATCATTATTGTTGCTATTCAGATTTCTTATTTTAAGTTTATTTTTCGTAACTGCCACCGAGTGTCACTCAATTGCAGGTTCAATAAATTCATTAATTCATTATGTGGGAGTATCATTATCATAATTAATAATTTTAAAAAATTGCCGTAGATTGCAGACTATAATAATTAAAAATTTTTTTTAAAGTGTTATAATTTCAACCTGCTTTTAGGACTTTTTCAAACACGAGACCAAAATATTTTCAGTATTTCTTGACTGTAATATAGAATATTTTAAAAAAATAATATTTTATAGATGTTAATTATAATAGTCAAGTAAATGGATGTTCTCATTAATTTATATGAAATGAAATAGAAGTTTTAAATGCAAAGTAAATTGTCTCAGGACGCTGTTTTGAAGAATTTGCGAATTGAATTGTACTTAATACTCCGCAGTACAGACGTTTGTTAATTCTGCATGTAGCCCCGCATAATGAAGTTTTGTCCCCTTACAGCGACGTTAATGGGACCATAATCTTTGACAAACCGCGTTCACAAGTACATTAAGAACGTGAAGTTTCTGCGCCGACAAAATTTGCATTCCAGCGTGAATGCTTCATTGAGTTCTTTTTTAGAAATGCGGTCCATTAATTCGTATGGTAATAACAACATTACACAACGCCTCGAACGGAAATACAAAAAAAAATTACAAACAGAATTCATGAATTGTATTGTAGAATTTTTTTCACTTTCAGATTAGGGAAAAATTATAATAAAGTAATTTATAACAGAGTGGTAAAACGCAAGGCGGAGTAAAACATACTAAAAGAAGTGAAAGGAAAATTAATTATTTTAATTTGTACAAAGCTTAAAAACTTAGACTGTTTCCCGCTGTTTGAAAACTATGGGAAAGATTGGATCAAAAGATAATCAACAGGATATATTAAAATTTAATGAGTTATTTTATAATTTTTATACCATTTTTAAAATATTCATGTAAATTTCCCATATTTTCCAGCTCAAGCAAGCTACATGAATTTACACGTTCGCTTAGAATTTTTAAGTGTTTAGATAAATTTAGTGAGTATAGTGGATAGTAACGATGAAACTTGGATTATTGTTGTTTTACATGAAATAAAAGAGGTTAGGCGAGGACATGAAATGAAGTGAGGTGTAAAGTAATAAACATCAGGATAATTACACATTAAGATAGGAGGATGTTGCATGGTGACTACGACCATATAGATGACTAAAGGAGTGTGGAGAAGAGATAGAAAAATGGCAAACGAATATGTGAACAACAGTACTGATGGTGGAAGGAAATTAAGACAACGAACAAACCCATAAATCCTTATAGGAATATTCAAAAAATTAATAAAACGTCAGTGACAATTTAATAAAAAATAATATTATTTAGAACTTCTTCAGGTGTTTAAATAACCTATTAACTAATCAATACTTATTATCATATACTAAATCTCACACAATAATGCTAAATGGGATATAGATTAAATATATTAAATAAATATTTGAATATAAATAAAATTCCAATTTTGTAATACATAATTAATACACATATATCTAATAATTATCTTTTTACGTAAAGAAATAATTATATTATTAGTATAAGGACTTATATTAAATAAAATAAACTATTAATTAATAAATACTTATATACTAAAACTCACACAATAATGCTATATGGGATATTGATGAAATATATTACATAAATATTTAAATACAAAATAAATTCCAGTTTTATAATATATAATAAGAAAATTCAATTAAATATAAATTAAATTATATATACATACTATTTAAAAAATAATTATTGAAACTATTGATAATAACTGGACATTCATTAAATTACACACAAAAAAAACTTATATGTACCAGATAAATTAAGTCCAAGCCCATTATATAATTGTAAAATAACAAATTTTTGATTACCAAAAATAAGTATCCCGAAAAAACTAAATTTATAAAAATTACAGCACAGCAATTTTTTAATAAATTTAAGATTGACCTACTTAAATAAATTAAAATTTCCTATTTATTGCCCAGTAGTAGGGATTTAATTCAGCTTAAATTTAAAGGATACTAAGTAATTATATAGATTTAAATCTACAATTTTTTTAAAAAAAACGTTTTTATGTAAAGATACCAAAACTATGGGAAAATAAATTTAAAAAGATAACATTTTTTTGAAGTGTCTTACTTGTACAACTAGGAAACGAAACGCTGCATTAGTTTTTAATGAACTTTTTCTGCCGTGATCGTCGTTTTATTTATTTAATGACTCGAGACATGTCAGATAATTAAAACAAGAGTATAGAATCAATACAATGACATTTGTTTATATTTAATTCATTATTTTTTATTGTTATTTAAACTCATTTTTTCAAACTTATTTTACCAGAAAGCTTTTCAATTAATATGATGGAAGTATCCCGGATAAGATAATCGTGTATATCCGCTTTGCCTATCTCTAACTGCTTTAGATAAAATCTCACCGTCGTTTTATTTTCAAATCAATTCTAGATTGAAGTTGTAGCCAAGAATCTTAGTGCACAGTTCTCCACACGCGCGTAGAACCTCGTCGTAAACACTTGAGAAGCGACTCTAACGACGAAAGATGCTTTTCTGTGGAAAGTGCTTCCAGCTTGTCCCCGCCAGCGTTCCCCAACGGACCTGCTGTAAATAAAATTATAGCACCGCCTCCCCGGGCAGTCACTGCGGGGGTGGACTGTATGAGGGATGAGCGATGAGAGGGAGACAAAATTTTATTATGCTGTTTGAGAGTCCTGGGAAGTAACGCGTCTGCCAGCCTTCTGGAACTGACTTAAAACAAACCCAATATTACTGCAACAGATGCCCACCCGCAGCTCCACATCCCCATAAAGTATAAAGTGGGGGTTGGGAACTCTGGTTCAACAAAGAAACGAATATAATTCATTTTTATATTTATGACACAAAAAGGGTATTACTTAAAAGAAAATTAATCAATGTAATAGTTTTAACGGATAAATTGCATCATTAGCAGGTTTTTATTGCTTAACAGGCTACATGAGTCTGATCCTGAAACAGGCAACTCCCCTTTAATACCATAGGAAGGGAATTGAAAAGGGGTGATGCGGAAGGTAGAGCAATTCATCCTATTGATGTGAATTTTCTTTTTGATTTTATCGCTGTTCGCCCCAAGAAAGGAACTTGTTGGTCTTTTGAAATTTTAGATTCCTTCCTTCCCCCTTTTCAGGCCAAAAAACGTCCAACGTCAATGATCTTTTCTTTGTGACTTCGTGTTTGTCATTTATAGGTTCCTATAAGATCATCCCGATTGCCATTAAATTTTGGTGTATTGTAAGGGCGATGCCCATAGAAGGTTTATGTCTATATTTTGAACATTTAGGACCTTTTCTTCCTCCCTTTCAGGCAAATTTTTACTCTAAGACATTGTTTGTCCTTCATGATTTCATATACCATTCATCCGAGTACCATGAAATTTTAGAATAATTTAATACTACATCCAAAAAAGGTTTATGTCGATATTTTAAACATTTATGTTTTTTCTTTCCCACGTTTCAGGCTAAAAAATCTCCGACTTTAATTTTTGCGCAAAAACTTTATTTGTACTATTCAAAGGTTCTACCCTTAAAAACATATAAAACGTACAGCAGGATGTATTATGCCCTCACGAAGTCTGCCAAGCGAGATGTTTGTCCACTGCGTGTGTGGGTCGGTGGCTATTCGATTACGATACTGAGTCATCGATTGTTATGACGTCATAAAGTGATAGGTAAATTTATTAAAAAAACATGACGCTCCTGCTGATGGTTTCATCACGTGTTGACAAACACATTACAGTCGAATTAAATACTGTAGCGGGCTAATGGAAATTAATAACGTTAGCCGTCAGTTTATTTTATTTTTTAAATATTGTGAGGTGCATATTTCAATGTTATTCAAAAATTATTTATGTATATTCATATTGGCCAAATTGCTCCAGTCAGGGAATCTGATAAACGGGTGCGGTTCATTGAGTCACAATACTCCTTTGAATTATGATATAAAAGCTAAAATAGGAAATATTTTTTTATATCCTTGTCAACTAATTTTAAAACTGTCAAGACTCTGTAGTTTGTGATTTTTTGAAAGCGGATTAATAAGAATAACTTATAAATAAAACAACTAGCAAATTATCTCAGGAACAGACTTAAGATAAATTTTCTGAACTTATGTCATAAATCATAAGTCCTGACTTTGAAAAAAAATTTTGATAATGTTGACACAAGATATAATTTCATCAATTCAAAATTTATATTAAAATTAAGATTATTTTGTACTTTTAATCGGTATCACCCGAAGTCCAAGAATATGGGATAAAACGTAGTGAAAAAAAATTTCCAAAGCTGTGAGACTTACAGGGTGTCTAAAAAAATGTACCCACTCTTCGAATGACGAAAAAAACATTATTTATGAACATAGAGTGAAATGGAATGGCTTTGAATATAGAAGACAAATGTAAATGAAGAATCATGTTCACAAATGTTCAATGATTTCCTGCCATGCTGTGATTAATTAATAACACTAGCAATTCAAAAAGGGAAGCATGTTAGTGACAGAGTGAGTACATTTTTTGAGACACCCGGTATTTTATATAAATGAAGTACAATGATCAACGACCAACGAGCGTGGAGAAATGTAAAACGGTTCTTGAGTGCGCCGAGATTCGCACACTCACAAGCGACTAAAGTATTTAGTTATTAAAAATATTATTGCTCAGAGTTTTAGCAGGGGAAAGTTTTAAAGCAATACGGCCGCATTAGAGAGTTTTGCATTTTGCAGCGAGCCAAGTCTCGGCGAAAACTTTGCTTGCAACCTCGACGGTCTGCAGACAAAGTTGCTTCATTAGGCCTGCTCCTGTGAATGTCCAAAGGCGAGCAAACTTCCCTCTCTTCCTTTCCGCCAGAATCCTCGTAAAACTACCTTCTGTGTATAGTAAGAGAAATTACGTGTCTAAATTAAATAGACCACGTGTTCCATGAAGTCACGTAAGAAATGACAGAAGGAATGGTACCGGGGAAAAAATATTAATGCAACTGCAGCGAAGTCCACTTTCAATGATTAATTAAAATCTTTATAATTGTCGAGTGCTAAATGAAAATAATTGGGATTGTTTAGGAGAGAATTATTAGAGGTAAGGAGAGTCACAAAAATTAATTGGCAGACGACACACACAAAAGAAAGTACGTCTGGTTATTTTTAAAAGTTAAATAAATTTTTCTCAAGGTTTAACTTCTGATGAAATTTTTGTTATGTTTTGACATTTTTGTGGTAAGTTTTTGTTTCCATATTTCTTTTTACAAAAATCTGTCTAAATTTCATCGCCCTAGGGTTAATTTTGTGTACATTTTCCTCTACAGTGCTGAAAACCCCTGAAGAAATGCATAAAAATATGCCGAAACGTTGTTACGAGTAAATTTATATAATAAAATCTGTACAAGGACATAAATTTGTTTAATTTAAATACAGATTTTTTTCTGTCACGTGCGCAAGGCATATGTTCTGTGTCAACATATCACTCAAATTAACTCCATAATTTGTGTAACATCCAACTGAATTTGTCGACAATGTCGTATGTCAGGGGTGTCAAACTGGCGGCCCGTGAAGAGATTTTTTGTCCCCTGATTACCTATGCCAATAAATAAAACTGAAGTGTCTGTATATCTATAAGATATGAATTATAAATATTTATAAATACATTGAATTGCCACACGAAAGGCGGCGTTAAAACCAACTGCGAGTTACAAGTCCTATTAGACGTTCATATACCATCCTAACCCACTTACTGTGTTATTATGACATATTATAAATGAAGATTACTGAAGAATTATTGGAAATGATTCCTCTTTACAGAACCACATCGGGTAAAAACGCCATATGTTATATTTTAGGAAATTATAATATTTATCTTGATTGGCTTGTTTCTGTAACAACTGACGGCGCTAAATCGTTGACGAGTGAAAGTAAAGGCTGACCGAAAAATTAGATGACATATATCAAAATAAAGATTTTCCATAGCCTTGTTCCCCAACACGTTGCCTGTTTAAAAATATTAAAAATGCATGTAGTACTAAAAACAGTAACAAAGATATTATTCGATCGAGAACTCTCAATCATCGACAATTTACTTCGTTCCTTCAAGCTTTAGAATCTGAATTCAAAGACTTTCTTTAATACACAGCTGTTCGTTGGCTGTCATGTCACAAAGCTCCGAAGACTTTTTATTAGCTTTTAGAAGACATAATTTAATTTTTTGAGATAAAAGATTAATAAAGCAAAAATATATCGATTATAAAATACCTAAATATCAGGAATTAATGATATTTTCATGCAAGTAAAAACCCAGGCGATTATTATTAATTTAGTAAAATTAGACCCAATATCGGCTGAATTACCAGCTCCAGAAACTATTTTAAATGTTTTATTTAAACTTCGGGGACAACTGTCTTAACGCACGATGCCATTGGGAAAGAATTCATGCATCCTGGAAAGGGGACGAATATGATTGGTTGTAGGAGCAGATTTATGAGGACACGAAGAGGCGGAGGAGCAACAGTTGACCACCGAATGAGATACGACGCGCATTGCTGACTTTCGGAAATCTCAATATTCAAAACCGTATTTAAAACAGCTATTCTGAGTTAAAATTATGACATTGGAACGTTTTTGGAGTATCAAATCCGTGAGCGTATGGACGCCATTGTTTCAGTGACGATTCTCCTCCCGTTTGGAGGCGGATGAGTTCCACAGCCGGAGACATCAGGGACCAGTCATATTAGCGAACCTACGTGACATCGGCCGAGTTCGGGACGAGAACTACCGTCAGTAGCCACCGTCCAATTATACTAATTATCTCATTGGTTATCTGAACTATTTGCTCCCGGAGCTTAGCAACAACGACAAATGCTATGTTGTCTGTGAAGCCAATAATTTTGCTCTCCGGGGGAATCACAAGTCTTAATGTCCAACAGCAGGGTTCTCAGTACCGAACCTTATGGGACGCCGCCGGTGATTTCTTACTTTTCCACTCCTGTGTCCGTACCGTAGATAAGAGTTGTGTGGGAGAGGTAATTAGCCACTATCCTTCTGATGTATGTCGGAACCTGTAACCTGCGCAATGTCTCTAGGATACAACTTCATCTTGTCGAGGTGAAAGCCTTTCTGATGTCCAGGGTGATTATGGTGTAGTATTTTTAGGGCCTCCATCTCATCCCCCGAAGAGTTTGTGTGTGTGCTGGGCATTTTACATGCTGTTATATTAAAACTAAAGTCAATGTTCAGTTTGGCTTCATTGATTAAAATGAAATTTTTATTACGCTAGCATATCTTTTACAAATTCTTCAGAGAAATTTACCAACAACTTCACAATCGAAACAGCTGACTGCTGAACTTTTTCAAATATCTTTCATTGTTATAGCACGTTTCAAAATGTGTTAATTATTCAAAACTAGCTGGGGACCTGGAGTTGTCCGTGTATTTATTTATATAAACACGGTACATTTACTGAACCTACATCGAAAACGTGGCAATATGAAACTCAAATATACCTACAAATTAACAGGAATAAAAATATTTTCATTATTCTAACAATAAAAGTTTTCCCCCACGTAATGGTTAAACGTTTACTTAAATTGAATATTAAATGTCATAATGTAACAGCGGCTCGCTTTTCACCATCCCGGTGGTTTCCTTTTTATTTTCGTATAAGCAATTACTAAATTTTAATATTACCCTGACGCGAGAAACAAAACCAATTTATGTACACATCATATCGACGATCCAAAGAAGTTCAATTTTGCTCAGCCTGCTGCAACAATGGATAGTAAGTGGGATGAATGATATAGGAACGCGTAATAGAAATTATAACTCGCAGTTGGTTTATATATACAGACAGTCAAACACACAGTCAGTAAGACAGACAGACAGTAAGACAGTCAGTCAGACAGGTAATTCCAAGAAATATTTCCGTAGAATTAATATTTTTATTTATATTCATATTATATGAATATATTTTGAAATATATCGAAATATATGCACGAATATTTTAATTATCTCATTTTTTAACCCTCAATTTTTCATTGAAATCCGTTGAGTGTATTCGAGGCAGGCACAGTCAGTTAGTCGGTCGGACAGTCAGACAGACATTCAGATAGTCAGACAGACAGACAGAAAGAGACAGACACTTCAGTTTTATTTATTAGTATAGATTGAGACTGTGCATCTTATTTCGAGACGACTCTTTCTTTCCAGTTATCCATGCAGGCCCGTGGAAAGAGACATTCTTGCGTTAAAAATTAGCCCCTTAAAATGCAGTAAATATTAACCAATAATCATGGTAAGTACAGTCGTATTGAGAACGATATAGCAAAAATTTTCAGTAGTCTATTTTAGAAACGATAATGAAAATTAGGAACGTGTTCTTCCTTGTTCTGAACAGACGGAGCTCGTTGTGAACTGTAACAGGGGTGGAAACGGTTCACACAGGTAGTGGCTGAGGGTAGAGCTAAAACCTAATTACGACGTTTTAATTAAACAAGGTGCAGTGGACGTCGAGTAAACCACTGCGACTAAAATTCAATTACCTGTATAAATGGAGTCAAATTAACTCCCTGAGGTAATAACAATATAACGTGAGACGTGTGACTGCTTCAATATTCTAGTCCCTGCGCTTCCTTAGCATCAGGTAGACATCTGCGAGTGCGACGGAGCAATTAGAAGCAATTACAACCACTAATCCTTCATGTAGTATATCACTCACAACTGACAGGGTAGACGTATATACATATCCCTTTACACGTTCCTACAATACGTAGATCGTCAGCTACTAATGGTACTAATTATTAAGCTTAGCATTGTGTGAATTTCACTTCGTAATACAAACTAAATAAAAATTTGATAGAAAGAAAAATGTTAGGGAAATATAGAGGTAATAATAAGACATATTAGGAGGACCGATTACGTAATGAAGAAAATGTTATAAATAAATTGCAATGCTTCAGTGTCTTAAACAAAGAATGTCTTTCTTAAAATATTCCCTGTGAGTGATTGCAAGGTTTATAAGGTTCACAAATGCTAGGATAAAACTAATCTTTGTTATTTAAAAATAATTATTATATAGGTAAAACGATTATCTAACCTTTTTTATGGGTTTTTTAAATGCTTAGTACCAACTTTATTTTCACAAAAAACACTGTCTCTGAACTATTATAGTCAGTAATGCAAACAATTATTTTTTAGTATAAATAAATTTATTTTACACCGTCCATATTATATCATTCTGTTTGTATCTGGGACTAGTTTGGAAAGTCTTTAATTATAATGTACGTAATTCTAATTAAATTGTAATATTTTTAATTTTTTTGGGATATATAGCCATTGAATAGATTCCAAATATCTGGATGAAACGTCGTGGGATTTATCTGTACTTAAAACTCATTGCAAACTTAATTTCATACTGTCTGGGTACTCGGCGTTGCCCGGATAATTATTTGCGTAGCTCGTTTCTGTAAATTGCTGTTATTCAACTTATTTAATGGCTTAATTGGCCGTAAATAATTGTATAAATCAAAAAGTGGTTAATTTAAAAATACATTTAAAACTGCCTGATTTTTACAGGACATTAAATTTATTTCAAAAAAGTTCATATATTTTTTAATGGAGATTAATATTTAAATTGAAAAAATTTACGACCAAATTACAGGTAAAGATTTTATTTAATTAATCCGACGGTTTTTCTTCGTGTTTGAGACTTTTCAAGGTAATGCCTTTAAATTTTGATGCACGAATAGAAACCGAAATGTGATTCAAGAGAAGCGTGGGTTTAATTAGGTAAAAATATAATATAAGTTAGTCATAAGTGTATTACCATTAATTATTGTAAAAATAAATTTATTACATATTGATACTGTTGCCTGTATCGATTTAAAACTAATTTTCTTCTATGCATCAAGACTTCTAGGTTTATTATTTTATTGGTATACCAATATAGAGTATACAATATTTATTTTATATCATTTCTTCGTTGTCTGTCACAGTAGCTTTCAGACGAATAAGACAATAAGGAATATTAAGAATAAGGTAGCTATATAAATAATAGTATAGATATAAAAGTTTAGAAAGTAAGTTTGGAAAATATAAATTGTAATAATAAATTGAAGTAAATGATAAGTAAAAATAAAACCAATAATATAAAAAACGTATCAAACTATAAAATATATGTATTATTGTACATAAATAGTGTTAAGATAATCTTATAAAAATAATAGTCTGTAAAAAAATGCATGAAGTGTGATATATTTGTAAATATGTTGTTACACTTGCATGAAGTGTGATATATTTGTATATAGGTTGTTACACTTTGCGATGTTTATATTGAGGCGTGCACCACAAAGAGTAAAAATTATTTTTAAAGATTTCAAAATTTTTAAAAAAATTGTATATATATTTTATAATATAATTATATTAATTATTTATAGGTTAAATATGGACCGTACGACGTAAGTCCCGTGTATCTGCCACCGGGCATCTGCCCATTTGTAGATTAAATACATACATAATTTAATGACTAAATGTATAACGTACAAAAAGGTAAGCATATAAGGTGTAAAGAAATCTACACTAATATAATGTTAAATCTTATAGAATTTTGTAGAAACAAATAAATATGGCCCAAGAGGCCGAAAGCCACTGTCACTGTCAATGATTTAATTCTCAAGTGAAAGCGGCATTTCTGTTGGTACCAATGTTTGAAGATACCTCGATCTTTTTCACGGATTCAGCCAAGCCTGCGAAGATCAGGAATAGAGAATTTCTTACAAAATTCTCGGAAACAGCTTGCAGGATCCGTTATAGATTTGTCCTGTATTCAGACGTCGTGCATTTCTCACATATTCCCAGAAAATTATAATTAGTAGAAATATTAATTGCCCAGTTGGTGCTGAGTAAGTTATTGGTTGAGTTTCCTTGAATAAACGGTTACATAATCAATATTCTGGGGCATGACATCCTCCTACAAGATCATTTATCTTGTCCTGAGTGTCCCCGCCTAGTTGTCCTTACTTCCTCCCCTCTTGCAAAGGGAGGAATTTCAAATAAGGGCTTCATATAGAGTGCGTCGCCTTCATATAGCGCAGATTAGGGGGGTGTTGGGGGGTGCGTGGGGTGAAGGCTTTTCTCGCCATATTGACTGTGGTGCAATCACACGCTTCTTTTCCACGTCGTCGACCTAAGCCCTGTGGCGTGATGCAAACACTACACTATCCACAGAGAAGAGAGGGATTTACACACACAACCATTCACCAAAATATATGTTCTTTTCAAAATTGAAAACAAAAAATCGTTATTCACGGAAAGAAATTTAGATACGTTTCTATTACACCAGTGGAAGTCAGACGGTGATATTAAAGAACAACATATACCAACGAGGTAAGCCTTTAAAAAAAGGTATTTTCTGCTAAAGGATAATTTCCTCACAAAATAGGCAAAACTGTGGATGGGTAATCACTTATATTACAATACAAAAATGTAAGTAAAAAGCTTAATAATTTATTCTAATTGTATTGTAATGAACGGACAGTACTGGCGGTGTAATTGTGAAAGTAATAAGGCCAACACCACTATTGTTGGCGTGATGGAGGATTGTCAGAGGTCGGGAACCTTTTTACTGTTAAAGGCTACATTTAAATTGGTCAATAATAAAGGAGGCAGCATAAGTTGATATACCTACAAACGCGACTTTAAATGAAATTAATATAAATTTTGCTTTGTTCGAGGAACAGTCAATAAAGAGACGAGTTGACGTGGACGGTTTTTGGTACTTTCACGATTTTAGGTTGGTATCACTGGGGTGCACCGAGAACTTCTGAAGAACGGTTTTGATTGTAACGAAAACATTGCATTGAAGTTTGCACATTAGTTGAACAACGTTCTGTGATCCGGTTTTTCATTATGATGGCGAAAAACCAGCTAAAAAATCTTTTCCCGATTGATTTTACAGTATGGTGAAAGTAGTATGAACCACTGATATTTATATAACTGGGTATAATATTTAAAAAACAATCTAAAGTCGATGACTGATGCGCAACGTTCTGGCCGGCAAGTTGCAATATCAGCACTTTCGCTTGAAACGCTTATGAAGGACTTTTTTCGCAAAAACAAGTTCCATTACATGTTAGCATAATTAATGACGTTATCACTACCAAGTAAAACTAGTACAGAGCAAATGACACTCTTTTCTATGTGCCGCAATATGTGATTCACCATTTTGAAGCAGACCGCCAAAAAAATTCAGCAACCAGGAGGACGTCAAGGGATGTGTGGGAAACTGGCTAAAACAGCAAGGCAATGATTGATATGAATCAGGTATATAAAAAAACTATTTCACAGTTGAGATAATGCTCTAATATTCGTGCGGATTATGTTAATATTTTCAAGGATGAAAATATAAATAAGTAACTAAATAATAAATAAGCCACGACGGACATAAAATCTGCAATTAGATATTTCAGTCGATAATTGATTGTGGCATCCATCATAGAAATAATTGAGTAATTGTCGTGACTTAATTATGATTTATTGTTAATAATTATAATTCATTAAACTATTTTAAATTTAGGATACATAAATAAACACATCATGTGTCGGTAAAATTTAATAATTGAGAAAGATGTTTAAAAAATAATTTCACAACGTTTCGTCATTAATTCGGGACTTCCTCAAATGTAAATCGGAGTAATTCAGGAGTCTTAGAATCAAAAATTATTTTAATACAATTCAGACATTAATATCAAAGATATTATTGATATTATATCAATAAATTTTGAGTAATATTTCGAAAACATGGTCAGATGTGTTGTAAACAGCATTACCAATTCTGATGATATTAACGGAAGAACATGGCATTCTATACCTTTGTATGCCTGAAGAAGTCGTAAATTAAGGGCGAAACGTGATTTTTTAAAATAAATTGCATTGTCAATCTTTTATGTGAATATGATTATATGATGATATATTTGTTATTGTTTCCATTAATGCCATTTTCACGCTTTAAATTTTTGCTAATTTTTGCACACTTATGTTCTTGCGATTACTTTGGTTTATATTTATGTATTTCCACGTACAGTATTTCATTACTGTGTCTGTTATCTGTGTACATAATAAATATTTAACTTGTCCTTATTTCTCAGACAAATGACTACTGGAATCAGTATATAAATTTCAATAATTCTGTTAGATCAAAAACATTTTTACCCAACCATTTTGATCATTTTAATGTCTTTACTGATTTACGGAAGTATGGTTGAGCTATGTAACTTTAAATAAGAATATTTTTTATGAAGGAGCAAAGAGATTTGCAAACAGTAAAACTTCTTTTACGAATTGTCTATGTAAATTTATTTAGTTTTCGTTGTGCACCACGTGAAACGCCCCGAGGGAGTGATCACAAATGGACTTTGTAGAAGAGACTCCGGCAAAGGACTTCAGCCGCAAGCAGTTAGATATCTTTCCGCACTGCGAACAATCACAAAGAAAAGGATATTTGCAGCTGTACCTTTTTTTTACCTCTGATATCTGAGCGCAACCTGAGTCGGAACTCGAGCTCTTGCCTTATCTACGACCACCACAGAACCGAAAAAGAAAATATGGCATGCCGTTAAATCGGGGACCAACGTTGGTCGAATCTTTATTCTCCGGTCTTATCTCAACAAGTGCTTGTGTATTTATTTTTGTAACAGCACTGCTCCGTTTAGCATTTTACTTCTTAGCATATATCTATTCCCAAGGGGTAAATGTTTAATAACGGTTGTCAATTATCATAATGCAGTTAGAAACGCGTGTGCCCTGGGAACGGGAGGCGTTTTATTTCATTTTAAGTTCTTTGTAGGAAAATAAAAGCATCTCCAGGGACAGAGCGTTGATTCACGAACACTGAATTTATTTCGTTCCTCAAAAGCAATGTAATTTTACAACCTGACTCTTGGATGAAGATAAATCCTAACGTCGTTCTCCAAATTCCAGCCTGATTTACTTTTTAGTTATTTGTAAAAAAAAATACACCGACCAACACATTAGAAATAATTTAATAGCGTGTCATGGGACCCGCTCAGGTGCACAAGTATTAAATAAAAAAATTGGGCTTAGATTACTTCTACAATTACAGCGTTTAATTCTACAGTAATCTTCTTTCGTCAACAGGTGATTAATCCATCAGGGAGACCGTCACATAATTGAAAAACGTTTTTAAATTATAATTTGTAATATACCGACTTCCATATAAACCCATAACAACAACCGTCATTCATATATTTAATTTTAAATATTAAATTACATATTTATTATAATTTTTATTATAAATTACGCTGATATAAGTAATTAATATATAAATTACGCTGATATAAGTAATTTAATTAAAAAACTCTGTATTTCGCCCGTAAGTTATGAAACCCGTCTATCACTTTAACTTCCATTCCAAATTTGCTGAAGAAGTAAACTATTGATGGTATTGACCCAATTTTATTCCAAATAAAACCATGAAAGTATTTACAACTAAAATCCACCGCTGAAATTAGTTCAGTACAAGGAGACAAGACCGAAACTATTTTGAAAAAAGATTAATTAGAAAGTAATTGGTAAAAAAATCGATAAATCACTGAACCGAAAAATACTAAATATGGATTGAATTTTTAATTTGATTTATATTGAATTAAATTTGTCATTCATTTTTTTTAAATTTGGAAATATAGTGACTATACTTTTGAGAATAAGGACGGAATGCAATATTTATTATTAATTCAACGCGTTTACTGTGAACTTTCTCGGTTTTTCATAGAAGGCGGTAAACGCTAGAGAGCTTTTAAGCGTACAATATTTCTCTCCCATTTTTTGCAGTCTCCCTCTTTATCCGACTGTCCGATGAAAATGAATAACAGTCCCCGGAAGTTCCATAATAACCGCGGGGTGTTCCGTGATGGAAGACTATTACGACGAGACAAACTTCTGCTGCCGTCGGCTTTACACTGCGAGCTGACAACGTGCTCTTGTTGGCAAGATTTCTGCACGATCCTGAATTCGCCGAAACCACACACAGTTTATTTCATTTCCAGCATATTCAGCCATCGTGATCCCACTTTGCTCGCAAAGTCATTCTCTAAAACTGCCGTCAACTTTCGTCGGACAATAAGTTAATAAATTTAGTTCTGAGAAATGGAATGAATCAATATGAATTATTATTATTAATAGTGATATTGTGAAGGAAGGCAACAATGTTTCAATTAAGCGCGACACAAAGGAATACAGGCAATTTACTCGGAAGGTCTAATAAAGCACATCAGTAGAGACGAACCACTCAGTTCATGACTGATATCGACTTGAACAGGATGTGGTTCATTCTTTCTTCGTTATGTGTAACAGAAGTTGAGTTCTTTTGCTTATTAACAATTTTTATATTGATATTTCTGTAAACACAATTCTTTAATAATTTAAAATATTATCATTTGTCAGGAGCGTTATGAAGTGCATTTCCATACTCTTCCGTAAATAATAAGAGAAAGTGACCAGCGTCGGGAGAAAGCTTTGCCCCTACCTTCTAGATTGATGAGGCCAGGGAAGGAACGCAAGGGCGAAGGGTTCTTGTGCTACCCCTTGTCATAACCACTCAAGCTCTGGGATTTGGCGAACAGCCAGCCCCAATTTGCACTACTAGCCAGAGAATCCCATTGTGCTAAAACAATGGTCATAAATCACGGGGATCCTGTCTGACTCGATGCAGTAGCCAGGTCAGGCCTTGTCGGATTACTTTGGAGAAACCTCACTCCAGGTTACTCTGTATGGCTTCATCGTTGGGGGATGTTGCTGGGAAAATTAAAAACCAACTACTTATCCAAATTTTATTTACTTTAAAACGTATCGACGCGTTAATCGGCAACGTCTACAAGACATAAATCACGAGCTAAAAATATATTTCCTACCATTTAATTAATTTTTAACTTTGGCCTGTAACAAGATTATTGATGGTCCTCAGTGCATACAACATAGGTTTTCTTAAAATAGTTTCAAATTCAAACTTTAGATACTTGATTCAGCCACTTTCACTGCTACAAACCTATAAATTGATATAAAATACCGAATAGATTACTTGTTATAAGCTATTAATCAAACTTAGAGGGCAATAAAAACTCGTAAATTAACCAGAAAAATAAGTAATACACCACAACAACCATAATTTTAATTGATTAACCTTAAAATTTTATAAGAGGAGAATATATATTTTTTTCAAGATCATTGAATTAAATGCTGCATATTAAAAATTAATGTAAAAATTGTAATACATTGTATAAGAAATTATTATTGTAACTAAAAAATCTAAAAATATATTCCATTATGAACAGTTACAAAATTTTTTAACTTTAGGATTTTTATAATTTTAAACATTAAAATTGTAACTGTATCCTTAAAATTGATATCGATTTCAACTGAAATTGACCATATGTTTAAATAGAAAAAAATATTTTACAACATATCAACTATTTTTGGAACGGTTGAATTAATGAATTGGAAATTTTAAATTTTTTATATATATAATTTAATATAACAAAAGTTGAAGTAATCAATACTTATTCATTCTGTTAATATATGTATTTCTAAATACATCCGATTGTTTCTAAATAAACCAATAATTAATACTTTTTATAATTTGTTGTAATAGGCAAATTAAACAACCCAAATAAACACACATCAAAAGGGAATCATAATGAGCGCTTTGAATGATCTTGAAATGTCAGCAAAATTGCTCGGTTGAAAATATTTTGGTGAATATTCATCCTTACATGACACGTTCGGCATTTATAGTATGATGAATGAATTACGAAAATTTAAACTGATGAATGAAGAGCGTGGATCAATTGAAGACGGAAATCTCATAAGAAATTGAAATATTCTAACAAAAATTTTAAAAAATTGGATTATTAGCTTTTATGAGTTTATATTCAATAGAATGTAGGTAAAAAATAAGTCATTCTAGAACAAACGAACTGACAAACATGAGACGATAACATTATTAGTAAAACACACCTAAAAGGATGAATTAGACTTTTTGTCATTGAGATAATGAAAGTAAATTAGCACTAAGCCTACTTAGGAAATATTTTCTTATTTCATTGTTTTCTTATTGGAGAAATAATAATAATATATGTACATGATTTAGAAAAGTTATTTTATCGCTCTCAAAAGGGGATTTTATTTAGACGTTCTGCATCTTATTCATGTATTGGTGGGGGAAACAATCTATATTTCTGCTTTTGCTAATTTTAATTCCTTATTTATTATTATTCAGCTACCCCAGAGGCCTGTGGTCTAGTGGCTAGCGTCGCTGCCTCACAACACACAGGTCCTGGGTTCTAATCCTGGCATGGGATTGGATGTTTTGTGTCATCATGGTCACGGAGACTGAAATTGAGACTGTTGGAGGATCGATACACTTACCACGTATAACTCCACATTAGGAATGCAAGGTGACAGTCCGCAGTCTACCCGGTAGACCAAAACCATCATTGGGCTGCAGAGCCAATGAAGACGTTACCGCAGAGAAAAAAAACATTCATTTGGTGTAAACAGCAAAGGCCAAAGGCTCAGTTGACAACTATTGAGTTAATGATTTCGGATCTCGTCGCACGGAAGCTCCAACGTCACTAAATGCTTCCTATGCCGATTTTCACATTTTTTGTTCCTTACGTTTTTGATTGAGTGCTGATGATGTAGCCTCGATTTTTTTTAAATCTACTACTCAAACTCAAATTCGGCAAGGCAGTGATTTAGGTTGTGGAAGTCGAACTCCGCGCGATGAAACGCTGAACAACAGTGCACGGATCGCCATTTTTAAAATATGTTTAAGCCCGAACGTCCGTTGTGCTATCGTGAATCGATCCAACCTGGCGGCATTTCCACTGACCTATCTTCACCATGCGCCAACTGCTCTGCTCTTATACACATTTAGAAGTAATTGTGGTTTTAAAACCGATTCTATTTATAACTTATTGACTTATTATTAAAAACATCGAGGTCTTAATTTTCACATGGTTTGATGGCTTCCTCACCTACAGAGTGGCGACATAAATCGCCGAGTCTCGGCTATGTGTTTACAGAGAGAGTGCATACGACCCTGGAGATTTGCAGCTGCGTATTGAAACGTCACGAATGCTAAATGTCGCCCACCCGGACAGAGCTAGCTGGCTGCCTGGCCCTCAGGAAATTACCTGGAGTGCATCTAACTGCTTTGCACAAGCGAGACTCGTTAAATATGTAACAAATTCAACAGTGCTTGACATGTAAACCGAAAATGACTGCAACGAACTGAGGATGCATTTTAACTAAAGTTGGGGATGGGGTTTATCACTACCTCCCGCTCTAACTTTCCTCTGCAAGGTTCCTTTTTTAATAGCAGGACTAACAAATTGATAGAACATTCAAACACTTCTTCTGTGACGATATAGTTTGATATATTTCCTTCGCCCTTTGATTCCCTTCTACCAACTCATCATTTTTTCTGATCAACTTTATAGTTTCATTACAATTAGATTTTATCTACAACTCCGGTGTTTATAAAAATGTTTCATCACTCCAACTGCTGCCCTATAACTCTCTCCGTGTTTATTCACTCTCGCCGCTCAACTTTGACTGTTTTTATATACCACCTCAAATTTACCAACTAGATTCAATGAGCTTTAAAAGTCAGTTCCACCAAACTCCATTATGTCCTTCCCCACTACCACATATAATCTATTCCTTGGCTTTCCCACAATTCTTTTGTCACAAGTTTCATTACAATGTATTCAAAATTCTGTTTGATTATTTCCCCTCAGTCCTACTATTTTAATTTTAGTATTGTTGAAATCTTTGGCTTTTTGAACAGTTCATATATTTCTTTGTTTTACTGTGGATTTCCACATACCTATCATTCAGCGGTTCCCATATTCCTTGTAAGATCTTTCTTTCAAAAGAGTGAAGAAAATATTCTACTCTTTTTCTATTGAGAGTCCAGCTCTCATATCAGTAACAGAGTGTTGACCTGAAGCGTTTGCATGTAATATTCTTTTGACATCAAGAACAAAGAGCTCGTTAGAACAAACATTCAAGAAACTAAAAGAAATGTCTTTCTCCTATGGGCTTGTAATCAACCAAGATAAGACAAAATACATGAGGTGCAGAACGAGGGTTGGTCTGGTAACAGATGCTACGATACCTATGAACAATTCTTAACGGGAATAACTCCATAGAAGAAGAGGTTAAAGAGAAAATAGCTGCAGGAAATAAGTGTTATTTTGCTTACAGAGACCAACTTAAAAGCAGGCTACTATCCAAAAAGGCAAAATTGAACTTGTATACGTCGATAATAAGACCAGTAGTCACCAATGCAGCCGGGAATTGGTCATCGAAATAGGACATCAAAAGACTGCAAGGTCTTGCGAACGATTAATGTTCCAGTTAAACTCTCATGTGGAAACTGAGGGATACGAACAAACGATGAATTAGGTAAAATAATTCAATACAGAAATATAGTGAATCACGTGAAGTCCCTCAGATTAAGTTGGTTTGGACATCTACATAGAACGAGCGATGAAAGAAATGCAAAAAAGGTTTATAACTGGATACCCCTTTCACCTAAAATACGAGGTAGACCAAACACGAGATGGAGAGACGAAGTAATAAGTGATGTCCACAAAAGACATGAGTGGAGACACGCTGTGGATCAGGTCATGACATCACAGAAGTTGTCGTAGCGCCTCAAAAGAAGAAGAAGTATTGATCTGATAATTGTTTCGTTTTTATTCATTTTGGTAATTCGTTGTACTTATTTTTGTATGAATGCCGGTATCAGAGCTGATCCAAATGTATCCTACAATTCATTTAATAGTATTTTGAATCCTACATATAAAAATGTTGTATTAATTAATTCATGACTTCATTTATTCTATTTTTCTGACAGTTATGTTAACGAGACTGCTACTTTTGCAGAATTTAGTATCTAGGAGAAATCGGAGCTGATTTATAAAAACAGTTTCAGTTGAGCGCTGAGAGTGAATAAACATGTAGAGAGTTAGAGTTTAGAGCTAGGAAATATTATTAAACAATGAGTGATTCCCGGAGAGGTTGGTAAAATCCTTTTGAAGACAAACAAAGTGGTGAAACTAGAAATGTCAGCTGATAAGTTGTTTTTTAATTGGTGTTTCTTTTTGTCTTTGTCGGGTGTGGTACAGTATCAAAAATAAACAGAAATTTATTGTTAGTTAATAAAGAAGATATAAGAGAATCAGTCGACATTTTGTGGTGTAATGGCTAGTGCCGCTGCATCCCAACTGAGAGGGTCGGCTTCGAACCGTGGCTAAGACACCGATGTTTGTGTTTGTATAATGTATTTTAAAAATGGTCAAACCCATTCAAGAACTTCCGCTGCCACGTTCGCACGGCAGAGTACTGCAAAAGTCCATCATTAACCGGCGGAAGGTAACGGGAAACCACCACTGTGAATAATTTCCCTTGAAAGAGGATTGATATGGTGATAGGTACTTAACTAATGATTGTTAAGTAAGTAATAAATTATTATTGCAAATTGTTTCAAATTACACCTAGAGTGAGAAGTATTTGTACATCTCAGACGACCCCAGCACAAATTTGGAAGAACCGGAAGATCTTTAAAGTAGCCAGCCGAATCACCACGAAAAAAAGTAAATAATGTAAATTGTAATCAACAATAACAAAAGTAGCTGACCCAGAATACCACGAGCAAGAAAGTTTTTTTAAAGAAATATTGATGCTTAAAAATAGAGTTACAAATGTTAAATATAAATTGTTACTTTTATTAATATAATAATTAATTATAATGAGTAACTGAATATTTCACTTAATAATTTTAAATCTTTTATTCATAATGCCTTATTTTCTTCGACGAGATTAAAACTCTTTTAATTCTATTGTTATAACATAGTTGAATAGACTATTAAGCTGTAAAATATGAAAATGTCTATTACTTATTTTTAAGTTTAAACAAAAATTACAGCTCATTTGATTTCGAATTAAAGTGGAATTGATGGAATAATCGACATGTATTTCATGTTTAGCTCCTATGAAGTTTCTCTGTCAGATTGGCGAGTTGTATTTCAGAATTCACGTTGGTCAATGAACAATCAGCGTCCGTCATTTCTCCAGACCATTGGGGAATTTAAGGAAATGGGGAGGTGTTCGAAATACCCCCCATTCCCGTCTGGTTTCCATCCAGTACCATTCCCACTATTGACGAACGCATAGAACTGCCGCGATAGGAATTTATCGGAAGCAATTAGTCCTGCAGTATCTCACTGGAAACTGCCAGACTCCAGTGTCTGGAACCCAGAACTGTCACATAATTAAAACGGCTGAGGAAAACCAATCCTAAAGAGTCGTGGTAGGGAGAAAACGATAGTAAGATCAATGCATTCGTTTCAGAGTTGGCGTTATAATACGCCAGTGCGTTGAATGAGTAAATTCATTGTAAAATCACCTGGTGTATGGCCAGGTTTATTATTATTATTATTCTATATGTTTAATTAAAAATGGATGAATGTCTTTATCTATATGAATGTATATTATTAAAATGAATTTAATTTAAATCAACAAAGCAAGGTACACATATTCTTAAAAAAAGTAAAACACTAGGGGTAAGGTAAAAAAACACATAGTACAAACGTGTAACGGATTATAGATAAAAATATATGCTTATAACAGTATGCGTAAGTCTATGACGTCAGTGATACCTTACAAGCGAATCCGCCATAAATTGCGAGCAATATTACGGACATTTACTTACATTTTGCTTTTCTCACAATTGATTAATTATATTCCGCAATACGAACACCAGGGAGACCAAAATAATACAGAAGATTATTTTATATACGTTGTATATTTCCTTTTTATTTCCAACCACATTTTAACAATACATTTCTTACGGAACCACGATCAATATTTATCCTTTCAAAATCGCCTTTTACCCAATTATATACTGAAATACGATCTGTAGGAAATATGAAAAGTTGATAAAAGTAATACGTACGATTTTAAAGTTATTTAAATTTCAAAGATGTGTTTTCAACGAATTGTAAGGCAGTGAGTTCGAAATAACAATTAAAAGGTTATTAAAAAACCAGTAGCGGTACTTATTTACAGAAACATTAACTACGAAAAATACTTACAAAGTTACCGAAATTTTTGGAAATTCGGTAAAATCTTGAGAGCGTACCTTGATTAATTCGTAGCGTTGTATCAGTGGATAACGAAAGTAGAAATGATGTCTGTTTCCCCCGTCAAAACACACCAGAATGATTTCCACACCTACGCATCAGAATGATCTCCGTCTCCTTCAACGGGTGAGACCAGAATGACTTTTCTTCACAGCATCATCGCTGTGAGAAATAACGAAATATATAACTTTTTGGACGATCTTTTCTAGACCATAACCAGGACCAGGACCATTGGTTGAGGCAACCACGTAATTTTCAAACATTTCCCAGGTTTATAATTTTCCATACGTACTAGCCAAAATTACCACCCCTGGGGATTAGACGAGGCATCGGGTCTCGACATATTGGCGCATGATCTCTAGCTCTCAATCTTATCTAACTTTTGTACTAAAGATGAAGAAAAACTTATATTGAAAAATAACGCTACTTAATAACAGTAGAGAAATAATTTCAAGCAAGAATTATTAAGAGTCTTAGGTTGTGCGTGCAGGTTTGAATTTTGTGAATTTAATAACAGTTTTGGCCATAAAAACTGCATTTATTTTAATTTTATAGTTTTAAAGAACGATGAAATAATTTAAAGTGAGAATTGCAAACAATTATCGACATTACATAAAATTACTTTTTTCTAATACAGGATTATAAGTGTCAAATCTTCTGCGGAAACATTATTTTTAAATTCGCGTTACGCAATGTGTTTTCAATAAATTGACGCGTTGCTAAGTAGAAACTGGCTATTACAAATAAGTACCTAGGTAAGGCTGAGCAACCAGCTAGTACAGTAACGAAAAGCTGATAATTAAATCCCGTTATACAAAAAATTAAATAATTTTATTTAGGTAACAGAAAGATTGAATAAATTAATTTATTGCCAAAAGATTTATTTGCAAGGATCATACAAATTATAACTAATTACTGTTTCTTATTTGTACAATATTAGCTTTTCAGTGATAAATTTCATAAATAAATAATTAAACTAGCTCTTCTACCATTTTCTGACGATTCACGCAGTCTAATAATTTTCCAGAGATATTACGTTACGCTGTCTCTGGAGTTATCTCTGGCAGAAGAAACAGTAAAGCGAATATTGCTCCTCTACCCTTTATTAGGAGAATATATTATTTATCTTACGACCGTAGCGAGGGCCCGCTTATCCATAAAAGTAGAGGAAAACGAACAACAGATTGAAGACTCCTTCGATATAATTTTTTCGGTGGGTAAACTTCCGTCGTTCGTCGGCGAAGTGGCTTATCAGTACTCATACTTTCTTTCCTTTCGAAAGGGGAAAAAAGTGATAAATATTATGATGCCTTCGTAGGTTTCACCGATACGTCAAACAACTTATTTTAAAAACGCAGTATCGCACTCATCCTTGCGTGATAATCGTAGAGGTGGAGTTACAGCCCACGGCACTTTACGAAATTACTTCCCAAGTTTACAAAGTTTCAGAATTTTCCAACGTAAAACGCGTTTTTTATGGGAGTTTTTATCTTCAGTTATTTTTAACTAGCTTTAATAGCAGTTAATTTCGCTACTATAAAATTTCATAAATAAATAAATTAATAAAGAATGATTAAAGATATCATTAATTTCTTCGCTTTTTTTGTGAGAAAAGAGTTAGAACTCTTCGGGAATAAATTGACTTTTGATATCAATTTGGTAACTTTCTAATTTTTCGAAAGTAGGAAAAATCAGAAAATTAAGATCCTATTCATTTTCAAAAGTGGAGTTTAATTTCGATTAGTAAGTATTATAAATAATTATGCCATTAAGTGACTTTTGAGTATGATAGATAATATTCAATCCACATGTCTGCTTATAATATGGCAAATTATCTAATCTTGACAAAACTGTTAATATCCTTCTACGAAATTCTTACCGTTTACATTTTATTAATATTTATTTGTTGAAAACTTAATAACAAATTGATATATAAAGTTATACCTATTTGAAAAAACACGAGATAAACTTTGGTTTGATAATAATGGGTATTCGTGTTATTCTTAAGTCTTACAATAATTTAAGTTGTCAAAAAAATTAAAGATAATATTAACATTTTTGCAAGCATAATGTTGTGTAAAATATTAATTATTTATGCGTGTTACGTGTAGTGTACACCTACATCATAAATTATTGAAAGGGTTATTTTTCATTTTATTGAATTTTTAAATATTGCCACACGATGAAACAATTTGACGCTAACGCTGATGAATTTTTTAATATATATTTTTGAATTGTAATAAAATGTCTCTTAAGATTGGTTGAATATATATTTACATTAAATCAGGTTTAAAAAATTAATACTTAGAAATATAACTTCCCCTATCCTTAATTACCGTTATACTCCTCCTCCATGCATAATTTTTCTATTTATACACATTTCTTCAATTTTTAAGGATTTCGCCTTTACTGATTTTCCTTATAAAATAATTTTTAAGTTGCTATTTTATTCGCCCAGAATTAGACTCAAATTTAAAAGTGACCTTTTTACATAATGGAAATGAATAAATTTAACGTTCACCAAAGTAAAAGTTGTAATATTTACTTAATTTTGTGAACCGTTTACTTCTAAGTATTTAAAGTTGTCCGCCTCCAATGTGGTTTATTTGATCAATATTGTATACAGGCACAGAGTAATTTCACGGCCCGGCAAGAATCGTTACAAACCGCATAATACTCTAAGCAACGGATAAAGTTCTTATATGATTCCAGAGACTGAAAATTTCCCGACATAATTGACTAAATTTGAAAATTAACGCGAATAGAAACTCCATTAAGTATTAAAATCAAATTGTGAGGCGAAAAGTTAATAACGTTACAACATTACTAGCTGAGAAATAGATTCAAACAGTTGTGTAATCACAATTTCGTAATATAACACTGAATTCATTTCGAAAATTAAACTCTATAGTGTCATTTATATTTATTTATACAACAATTATTATAAGAAATATTCGTTATGTATTTGTAGTATGTACATATTCATATGGAAAATATTTAATATAAAATAAAAACGCTATCTTCTGTAATATGCAAATAAAATTTTATTTAAGTTATTTTTTAATTCCAAAAAAACTTATGATTCACCAGGTTTGTATTCGACACTAAGATAAACTTCTCTGTCGGAGCACAGTCTGAATAACGTAAAAATATGTACAGAGAACATAATTTGCTAAATAATTTCTTTTGATTTGCAGAAAAGTTGTATCATAAAAACTGTTGATTATAGCTAAAGTACTATATTAATATTGGACGTTAAATAAAATATTGTTTAATATTCACAAGTTTAAAAATATAATTTAAAATATCTTCTAAAATACTGTCTAAAAATATTCATTTTACGCTAATTAAAATATTCAAACCTATCATCGTGTTTGATATCCCAGTTTTAAGAATTATTTAACGCACTGATAGGTATAAGAATATTTTCGAAAATTCGGGTCTGCCATTTATAACACACGAGGTATTTTTTAACCTCTAGACGGTAGCCTGTAAACAGTATAAGAAAATTGGGTTTGAATTAATTCACTACAGCACTGTTAAAAATATAGACCCTCAAATATAGCCACTTATTAATTAATTTATTAACATATATTTTTTCAGGTCTTTCATTGTGCCGCAGCAAATTAAATCACATTCGAGACTTCGTTTTCAGTCCTAATAAATTCTAGTAATTTATTCGTCGATTTAAAACTAGTTTATGTAGACACATCAAGTGTCAGACGCGATTCAAATTTCTGTTTCGTGCCGTAGTTAATTGCCTTAAATTAATCCATCTAGGAAGATTCAAGATTGTTTCCCGAAAAAATTAATCCGGTATAATGTATTAACTTTATTCTTAGAATTTTGAAAGGAATGATTTAATTTAATTAACTTAAAGAATTCATTATCCCTTTTTTTATGGAGCCGAGGCTTTATAAGGGATCAACCTTTTCCTTCTCCTCTCCCTTTTATCCGAGCTACAGCGTCCTGCTCTTGTTTATTATTTCTTTTTGCCACCGCTTATTAATTTCCTACGTACACTCGGCTTAATAACACTGCACGTTTAAATGGTTTCCTCCCTTCTTTATTGTATTTTTCACCTCCGAAGGTAGAGAACAAATTTGTAAGATGCACAGACCAAGAAGGGCGTCTTGTGAAACCAGGAACTTTTCTGGCTAAGAGAAGGAAATATGAACGCCTTCGGAACAAGTAAATCCACAGTTAATTGCAATAATCACGAATTTTTAGCTGAAGTTAATGACCAACTAAAGTACTCAGGAAAATCATACCGCTATAGGGCGACAGTGTAATTACCATTTAATATATACCTGTTTCTTGAATTTCATTAGAAATTTTTGTTAATATTTATAAATTGACTAGGTGTCGGTCTGTCGTCGCATTTCATCCATAACGACTGCTCTTGGGTTCAAACGAGACACACCTGGATCACACTCCGCTATGTCTGGGAAATTATTAAATATTTGGAAACCACGTTGTTACCTCGACCAATGGTCTAGGAAAATCGACTTCGATCAAACCAATATTTCTCACAGCGATGATGGTGTGAGGAAAATCCACTCTAGTTCTTGGTTCGTCGAGAGTGACGGATATCATTCCTTCAGACATGTTCCAGAGAAGCGGGAAGGCGAAGCTACAATTGCACTCAACGAATACTGTTGAATAATTTAATCTTAGTCCACGTATCAGTTTGAGCTAATCGGAGATCATATTGCGCCGCCGACTGCCAAAATTATCCTTTTGTAACTATTTTCCTCCATAGATATATGTAAGTACATTGTCAAACCATGATCCTTTAATTACCATTACATAATAGACCTATTCCAATTATTTTACCGCCACTCCATTTACACAAACGCAAATAAAAGTAAGGAAAGGATCTGATTATTGTCATAACGAGGAACTTAAAAAAGGGAAGTTCAAAATCAAAAGAGGTGGTATATTTATCCTTAGACCAATTTTATAATACTGGGCGGCTTGTTGAGATCTCCATAGAAGAAATCAAATAAAATCATTAGAGAAAGTTCACAAAATGGCTGCTAATTTTGTGCGAGTAGGACCGGGTCATAGGAATGACAAAGTAAAACAACTAGGTTGTGAGATACAGTCACAAAGGAGGGAGAAAACAAGGCTGCATTTGCAATTCAAAGCTTATACGGGGCAAAAACCGTGGATTGGAATTAGCCACAGAAGTCCAGTTATATAGGCAGATGGGATAATCAATTCAAAGTAAAATGTAGAAAGCAAAAAAAAGGGCAAATTCTCATTCCTAAATAGGACCATAAACTGCTGGAATAATTTACCTGTGGGAGTGTTTGGAGGAAAGCCTCTTCAGGAAAATAAATTCAGGACAAATCTCAAAAAACATGTGAAGTGATTATTTTCAATCATATAAATGCATAATCGAATTTAAATGATAAAGTCAAAGCGAAGCGAAGTGTTAAGTTAATATAATTCTTTCAGTGCTTCTCTTTTTTCTTTCAGTGGTATAAAAAATTTAAAGGACTATGATTATTTTTTAGATTAAGAGTATTTATGCTTAAGTAATTTTATTTTGTATCTGCCACTGGGCTTGTAGACCAACAATAAATACAATATAATAATTATCTGAGCAAAAACATTTCCAAAATTAACACAATAAAAATATTTAATTATTAATGAGACCACTTAATGTTTATAAAATTAGCATGTACCTGATGCAATTTAGAGATAAATAAACAGACTGATAAAGTTATAAATATTTAAATTTAGTGCAATAAAATAAAATAATTAAATCTCGTGAAAATACAAAAAGAACGAGTACGTTTCGAGCATATTTTGAGACTTATACTCGTACTTTATTATTGAGAAAAATTGGCTCATTTAAGGTAACGTGAGTATTTTTATCACTTGAGATGCTGGTTTACGGGACTAATGACTCCTTTAAGGTATCGTTATTAACTTTATATCCTAGAAGTACCAATATTGTTTGGACTCCTGGGGCAATTTTATCTCCCTTAAAGCTCCAGGAGTATTTTTGATGTCATTAAGGTATCCGAGTATATTTCACTTTCTTCAATAATGGGAGTTTTTTCCTCATTAAGAGTAAAGATCTATTTTGAATTCCTTAAGGAAATAATAATAATAATAAATATTTTATTTAGCAAAATTAGCTGTTTTTTCTAACCCAATATAATATGGAAACGTTGCAACTTGTTTTTACATTTTCATGATATGTAGTTCCTTAATATAATTGTATTAAATTAGTATAATTCTCATTTAATTGGTTAATTTACTTATTTGATTAACTTTGTATGTCTGTACTTGCTTTTTAACATGACTCAATTGTTTAGTTCTAGAATGTAATGTAAAATGTTTTTCTGCTGATTAAATTACGAGTATATCTGCAAATTTTATTAATAGAATTAAAGATAATTACAATTAATTTTGGGTTTAAAGATTAATAAATCCGATCGGAGAGTCAAGGTTTCTGGTAAATTGAAACTGATTCCTCCACAGGACCTAAAATATTCCTTGCTTCTGTGAATAATTTTCCGATACGCGGGAAGTGGGAGAGATGAGGAGATAAAGCAATATGAGCAAATCAACAATAGTGCCGAAACGAGATGGAAGGAACAGGCTCATCAATCATCCGTACCGTCCTTCTGGGGCAAAAAAGTATGTACATAAGGGACTTGAATATACCGAAAACTGGAATTTATTTCCTAGGTAGGCGATTTATCACTCGTAATCGAATTCGCTGAACATTACGGGGGAAGAAACAACAACAAGATTTTTGAGCAAGCACAATCGATTCGAACAATAGATATTTAGCCATTAGATCCCTTTGAGACTCAATTCTCAAACGGATATACAAGAAAGAAATATCATAGTTTCAATAATATTATCTGAATAATTTAACTTGTTTCTGCCTCGTTATATGAAGTCACTAAATAAAATTAGCCTAATCGTTCATAAGCATTTCTACTCTTGGCCAAAGAGTTTAGTTGAATACCGATCGTTGTGAAATTAGTGTCCAAAGACATTCGTACATTTATCATAGCACACTAAATGAACGATATTAAACGACTTTGTCTCAAACGTTGTCCCATGAAATAAGAAGAAAGTTTTAAAATATTTTAAAACAATTAAATTATTCTGAATAGATTAATATCTATACAGAATAATAAAGTTATTGGTAACATTTTTCTTTCAATATTGCATATTTTTCATATATATATATTTGTGTGTATTTAATATTTTTATATAAAATGACAAACACAACAAATGGAAGTGTAACGAACATAAGTCTTTTTCAAATTGGAACCGATCTGACATTCAGAAATTGACAAACGTTGCCACATCGAGTGACTTTCGCCTCAATAAACCCTTACTTTACTTACGTTGGCAATAATATGTGGGACTGCCGCAAGAATTTTATAGAAAAAATAATAATTAAGCAAGCCTCAGGAATTATTCGATACCTACAATAGGGCAGGCGCTGCTACCTGCTATTTGAACGCATATCAAACTAGTCATCGGAAGACACCTGACAGCCGTGTATAGTTTTTAGTGGAAAATGAACACCTTCTCCCACGAAACTCCACAACATCCCGCCACTAGCACAATTTTTTTCGCAGACGACATAGCCATATCCTATGAAGCCTCCTCTCTCAACTCCAGTTTCCAACCACTCCAATCAGCGCTTAACAATCTAGAGCAATTCTCTAAACAATGGCGAATCAGCATCAACCTCATCAAATCAATAACCGTCCCATTCATACTAACCAAAAACCCTCCTCCCCAAATTCACCTCTATCTAAACAATTCACTAATCCCTACAAAAACAGAAACAACGTATCTATGAATCATGTTCGATTCAAAACTCTCATGGAAGCCTCATATATTCCTCTCCAAAACCTTAAATTCAGAATCCTATATCCCCATCAGCACAAAACGCCTCTTATACCTCTCCATAATACAACCAACATGGTCCTAAGCCTCGTTCATATGGCCAAAATTCATTCAGCTAAAATTGGAACAAAACATAATCCTGCGCACTATTACAAACTATCTCTGGTACCTTAGGAATTCCGTCATCCATCATAACATAAAAATTCCCAAAGTAAACTCCGTAATCACCAAATCCATAACCTCCCTTATTAAAAGCGCCCTCAAACACCCGAACCCCGCGATCCAACAACGCCAAGACAATCCTCACCAATCTATACGCTTCCGTCGGCTCAAAATGAAAACCAATCGACATGATCATTCAGGTCCACCTGACCATCATATATTCTCCAATAATCAATACACCGTCTGTCAAACCTCAACCACACACATCATATGCCTCTCAGATACACAGGGGAAAAATAAAACAAACTAACACATCTGTTAACGTAGGCTAATCAATGAACTAACCAACCATCACGTGAATTGTATCGATTATTATAATTTCATAAATCTTGTATATAATGGAACAATTATTGTACCAAATTAATAAACGTCAGATAAAGGATTTTATATGAAATAATTGAAAAATCACACTGTTTTTATTTGTTTTGAATTACTTATTAAATTCAGCACTTAGAGTTGCTAGCTTATTTTCTGTCCGTAAGGGCTTCAATTTCATTCGAGAGTGAGTGGCCTCAATATGCATTAAACTTTGTGAATATATTTAGTTACGGTTGTCTTATTATTAGTAATATTTTAAATATAATACAGAAAACGAAATTCCTGTGTTGCGCTATCCAAACGATGTGAAAGTGTTGACATATGTTTCTAATTGCCACTCCAGCCAGTCCTGTCTTACTCTGGGCAGACGTTTCTCTTCCTCTCGGCTTTTCATTGCTTGAGAGGTTTTCCTTTCCATTTCTCGTCTTCCGCAGTCTGCGAGGACTCGACAGGTCCTTCATATGAAAGAGTCCTTGACTCGAGTGTACAGGGGTGAGTTCTCGTATTGCGAGGGACGAGTAAAAAAATATATACGGCGTCTTTCAGATTCACATCAAAGAATTAACGTCTACAGATTCTCCCGCAGATTTCTCAAAAAGACATTTAAACGTCTCATTTTTTAAGAAGCAAAACGCTATGGCAATAAATCACCGGTAAAGTCAGCTTTGATGAATTTAATAAAAATTAAAGTGATTTTCTATTGCTCCAGTGAACTACAATAAGAAATTATTAATCTCCGTTCCGCTTCTATGACCGCATGAAAAACTCTTTTTAAATTCTCTTGTATTTTAATTACGTGAATAAGTTAGATCAATATTTCAATTAGCAACGTCGTCGAAGTTTAACATTTACAAATACAGAAGTTCAAAACTACGTTCCCATTGTATTTATTATACTTACATTTCCGTTATGATTTCGTGAAATTCTACAGAAAATTATATACATATTATAGAACTTTTGGCAGGGAAAGCATAGAAAAACTTCACTAATTAGGTTAAGAAACTTTCGAAAACGATGGCGAAAATTTCAGAGCGAAATAATGCTCCAAAGAAAATTAAATTAATATTGAGTAAAAGCAACATGTTTCTTAAAAAGTGTACAGTAAATTGTTCAAAAAAGGGTCGTAAAAAAGTTTGTGAAATATCAAATCGTATTAGTTTATCCGAGAAAGCTCTGAAACATTTATTTCATCAAAAAATAAAATAAGTACAAAACAGAAAGTTAATTATGACATCTATATAATTTAAATATAATTTAATTGTCAATGCAGCCTTTATAGCAGTTGTTTAGTTTCATATATATACGCTTAATTTTTAACTAATAATTAGGTAATTATTAATTTTATACTGAGTATTGTAACATTTACATTTAATTGAAAGATAAATCAAGTTTTACTTAAATACAGACTACAAGGAGTCATAAAAATATTATTAGATGCGAAACTAATCTTTTATAAATTCAATATAAATTATAATGGTCAAGTAAGGCAGAATAAAATGTTTAGTAAGTTCTTAATATGAATATTTTGGGTATACTCAACTTTTCGTCCTTATATTAATTAGTACCTTCTTCAGGAAGTAATTAATAAGGTTATATCTCTAGTATGCCCATCAATTTTATTATATATATTGTATTATTTTATATATATTATAATGAGAGAGTTTTCATTGGCATGCAGATCAGAGATATTTCCTAATTAATTAATAAATACCTGAAGAAGTCTTATTGTAAGGACGAAACGTATGACAATATTGTCGAAAACTCCTAGAAAAATTATAAATTAATCATTTGATAAATTGTTAATCATTAAATATTAGGGATCAACACAGACACATTCTTATAAATTTTTGAGTACTATAAAATAAATTATCACATGAAAAATGAACATGGCCATTGTCCTTGTAGCTTAATAAAATGAACACGATTTTTTTAATATGTTAAACTCTTTCTTTGTTAAAATATTTGCTTCAGTTTATCAGATTTTCTTTGATTAATTAATGTTAGCAAATAAGCAATAAAATAGCCTACAAATCAGATTTTTTATATTATTCAACGCAATTGGAACATTTTGTCTAAATTTTTGGATTTTTCTGGCAAAAATATACACAATGAAATTTCTACTGGTGTTAAATTTATTTTTAATGGTTGTAAATACCTCTATTTTAATTAAAAATAAAGTTTTAATCTGCGACCATTGACGGTTGTAACAAAAAAAAGTTTTTGTAATTTTTAATGAAAGGTTTCCGACTTTTCAGGTCTTTTAGTGTTCATTTGTTAATATTCTAATTGTCAGATTATTTAAATATTCAATTAATGTGAGAACCCCGAGCTGTTCTAATTTAAGAGGAATCAGTTTCAGGGTAATACTTAAACATTACTTTACTGAAATGACGGATTCTATATGAATAGCACCGAGTTAGGAAATCTCTCTGGGATGCGTCTGAAAGTTTGTTGTGATCCTTCCTGCAAGAGGACGTCCTAAAAGCGGCAAACTTGGGAAACTACACGGTGTGATAGCATTCCAAAATGTAGAGACAGACTTCTAGGAGTCGCTTTGCCTGTGCACGCCAATAAATGTCTCGTAAAACTTGGCGCCATTTTGTATGTGGGCGAGTGTGAGCCGTTCTGCAGTAAATAGTAGTAGCTTTTAGATTTGAAATAAAATAAACAAAACTGCTGTTACAATAATTTTAGCTACGAGTATAAAATAGGAGGGCAAAGAGTTCGATACAATTATAAGATCTGCGGTAATAAATTAAAGCGAAATACAAAAAAAAGAACTCCATGACCTTGTTGTTTCAAAGAGATGTAAAAATTCTATTCGTCTGTTCCAAACTTATTAACAAATTTTGCAATTCTCTTTATGCAGGTTTTGTTTAAAAAGTTTGTGGTTCTATTAAATATAATTCTTTACTTTAAATTATTTTAAGTATTTTAACTTCAATAACTGATTTATTTAGTTGATATATATTTAAATAAATTTCAAAATTTAGATTTTTGATCCCATAAAGAGGAATAAGAAAGTTGCGATACTACTGATAAATCAAATTATTCTGAATTTCAGTCTGGAATAAGTTACAATCAGAATTTAAAATTTATTTCTAGTTCAATGGAGAAGACATCAGAAGGAGAAACTTGTGTTCGGGAATATCTAGCGTAACGTGCACCTTCGTAAATCCACATATATGAAGTGGAAACTGTGCTGGACGGTTTCCAGGGAATGCAGAAGATGGAGGATAACATAAACCTCGTGAGAATTATCATGTATGGAAACAGTCGAGTGGGGGAATGTGGGAAGCTACTATCTTTCTTAAAAACATTCATTACATTCTTACGACGAACGACATATATAGAGACATGGTCTTTTCGCTACACTGTATGTACCAAACCGTTTTTGAGGGACTAAAAGTGTAAAGAATTTTTTGAAAGAAGGTGGAAGCAGGGAACAACTGATACATAAAATTAAATATTAATTACTTATACCATTAATTATTACTCCAGAATAAGTCCCAGAAAGAGTTCAAATGGATTAATATAAGCTAACGACGTTAGCTTTACAACAGACCGTAATAATATAATCTGCACCCTTCGGAAACCGTAGTAAAAGATTTCTAGGGAATGTTATATAGACAGCTGCCAGATTATACATATTATTTCGTAACTGTTACGGATGAGTTTATATCTTGAACTGAACATTATATCTTAGAGAGAGTTTTTACACCACAATATTCACGTCAAACTGAATTCCTGACATCTCTTTCTACAACCTAAGATTAGTAGACGGTTGTGCGTTTTATTTTGAAACCGCTAGTTATTTTTAGAGAAGTTGTGGTTGATGTAAAATAATTTAAAGACTGTTCCGGTATTCAGCTGAGAGACCTATCCGGAACATTTTTCCCTCCGGTCCTCCTCACCTCTTAATACGAAATTCGACGTGTCTAGCTATCCACTTGGAGTGCTCCGAGTCTTGTGTTGGGCTTGGTAGTAGGCGGAACTCGTTTTTGGTAATCTATTTGCCTAATTAGTTTTTTTCTTTATATCCTACATACTAATCTGGTTCATTGGGATCTCCGCCCTCGTGTCACCGTTCTGATCCTTTAATGTATGCGTTCGTATGGAACAATGATCGGGATTTTCGGACTTCTAAAGTGTGCTTAAGCGTTTCGAGGGAATGCAGGTGAATTAGTCGGACAAGAACACACCATATACAGCAAGTTATGCAGACAGCGGCAAGGACTTTTTAACTTATGCTATACAATGTTTATTTGAAAATTTAAGAAAAATAATAAATGTGTTTTTGGAAAGGGCTAGTTAGTTTTTCTAGCGATTTGGGACTGCGAAAAGTTTATAAGGTAACAGAGGCTGGCAGTTAACGAGGCCAGATACGAGAAATTGTGTTCTGTTACTGTTAGCAAAAGCTGATGAATCTATTCATCAATCCCGACGTCGAAGACAGCAGACAAGAAAAAGAACAGAGGGATCATCTTGCAAGAATTACGTAGAGGATTTACGTATCACGTTTGGAATTTCCAATTATAAATTACCTGTTTGTTAATTTAATGGTCCCAAAAATGTTCCGATCCAGTAACCTGAGATATGCACTGATGGTCATCTCTTTTTCATTCTTGTAATTATGATAAGCATTGTTGAGATTGATATGACTTTGATTGCTATAAGGCTTACGATTTTTATACATATGCTTTAGTACTGAAATGGAAGTAGTGATATTTACTTTTTAACAAAATAGTTTGCGACACTTGTGCCTGGTTTTCCAAATGCTGTTGACCTTCGACCCCTTCCAGGGTGATTAGAGTTATTTAATAAATTTTTTCATAAGCTTTGTTACCCCGGAGCAAGCGACCGGAAATGCTCTGCGGCAGCTGATAAACGTGATCGGAGGTCACGCGGAGTCTATTTCCGGCCGTGAAAGGAACTCCGCGGAATTCAATGAGCGAGAAAATTGGTTCGGCGAAGAATTTGTAACGACGGCAGCGCCACAGACAGATTGGGCGAACAACGAACGACGGCGGACGTCGGTTTTTATAACCACAGGAAGACTTATGGACTCGCTGTAATTCTCCCAGGATATCTTCCTGACCAAGTGCCTGCGCCTTCTTGGAACGTGGCGCTGCAATGGATAACGGTGGCAGGCCTGCCTGGTAACATTACCGTGCGATAAATTACACATTAACGTCAATATCACTTAATAATGGTCGGTAATTGCTTTGAAATTTATAGTTGAAATTATTAACATCCAAATTTTACCTGAATGAAAGTAATCAAGAAGACGTGGAAAATAATTCACTTAATTACTAATAATGTTCAGGTTAATATTGTCAAAAATAAAATCCACATAAGTCATCAATGACTTTATTTTCACGTACAGAAACATTCGGCCCTAGTTGTTGCGTATTAAAATAAATTATTCTCCACAACTAGTAAAACATTAAACTCACTCACTTATTTAATCAACTATACCTTAATTTTGTAATCGTCTCAAAATCATGTTTATATCATAGTGATTTAGAACATCCCCTTGCCTCTTGGAACAACCCTCCGACATCTTATATCCTGCGTCTCCGTTAATATATCCAAAATTATCAGTACAAAAACATTAATATTAATTATCTTTTATACCACTGGCAGTGGTTATATTTCCCGACTTCCATATAACAGCGCGAGGAAGTACCCAATGCCCGAACTTTCTCTGGGTACTTTTTATCAAAGTTCTCATATGCCAAGACACCTTCACCTATTTTAGGAGGTATATGTACCGGGGTCAAAGACCTTGGGCATATGGCAAGAGCTGTCCGCTGATCCCATTGGATCAGTCGGCCAACTGCCTCCTGAAATTGGCGGAGACACGGAGAAGGGAATGCTGCGTCCCCACAGCAAACTCGTCTCCCGTCATTCGGAAGGGCGTGAGAATAGTACCCAATGCCCGACCTACCTGATGCAGGTTTTCTAGGGTTTTCCCTGCATCTCTTTAGGTGAAACACCGGGTAGGATCCTTAAACCATAGCCCGGGGGCCCTAGTCAACCCTTGGCTACCTTGCTCTACCATCCGCATCCCCCCTTTTCAATTCCCTTCCTATGCTATTAAAGGGGAGTTGCCTGTTTCAGGATCACCCTCATGTAGCCTGTTAACCAAAAAAAATTGTTAATTTATTTCGCTATGACGAGTTTAATACCGAAGATGACGTCACACGTTTCAGAAACTTCAGACGCTGCTACCAACTTGCATCTCGAACAGAAACCACAATACATCTTATTACTTTGCTTCAATTTTAGTTATTATGATAATTTTTGAATTCAATTTCTGAGTGACATTCAATAGATAGCATTTATTCAGACAATTGGTAAACCTGGAAATCAGCTGATAGAGCGAGTATCTAATTAACTTCGGCAATGCTAATATTACTTAATCATTACTCATCTAATACTCTAAATTCAAAAGCTTATTGATATTCAGTTAACTTGTAAACACACAACTACAAGATACGTATAAAGGATCATTCATTATTACATGCATTCATTTCTTCTTTTGGAATAACAGAAACTTCTCACCCTATTTATAATTTATTAATTGACTTCACATATCAATATCATACAAATTTATTTCAACGATTACAATTATTTAAATTCGGTAAAACCAATAACAGGCTCATTGCCCTGGTAACCTCTCCAACTCTACTCACTCTCCCCTACTTATTATTATTTCTCTCTCACAATAAAACAAATGTAAACATTTCAAACGAACCCTAAAGTGGCCGATACACTTAGAATGATCTCTGGAGCTTTATAAATCTTATTGCTTCCACTCACTAATCATTCATTTCTTGGGAATAATGGTACGTAAATTCTGCACCTATAAATCATTTACAATTTTACAAAATATATCCCGAAGATGGTAATATATTGCGAAGAAGCCTTCCTAAATTCCTAGTGATGTTATGTGAACGTCAGAATAATTCGCCGGAGTCCCATCAAGCAATTAGAAGTGCAAAATCACTTCGTTTAACGTAGAAGGGTGCAAAATTTACAATACGTGAATACAAAGAATTCCTAGCTCGCGGCTGTGAAATGTGCTGAACCGATTTTAGCCATCAGTTATTTATGTTTCCCATCGAGTATTTCACGAATTTTTCATCCGACACTGCTTGCATTTGAAGCCGATTGTATTTCCAGGTTAGATTCTGGGGAAAATCAGTGTTCTGAATGCCAACGGCCCACCCCCGCCCCTCCCCTCGGTGACTGGAATTCCTTTGTACTTGCTGCTCCCGCGGATGGAATGAGCGAGGCAAAAAGGCACCTCACGCGAACAGGCATTGTTCGCAAACACAAACGGCGCCGGCGAGGAAGCGTACGTAGTCTAGGACAAAGTGAAGGGAAGGCACCAGGAAAAGGGAGAAGTGACAAAGTGAGGGAAGCGCCTCTGTAGGGCGCAAAACTAGGTCGTAATATTACACCTATTGTTCAACTTTACTACTTTAAATTAGTCGGCGTGTTTTAAATTTCTCACTGGTGAAAATTAGAGAAAATTTCACACCTTCAACAGATTCCTCTGGTTTAAAAATGTACTCAATTGAACAAACCCCTCTCTCCTCCATATTCTCTCTAAAACCTACTGATGCAGCAGCAGCGACCGCCTGTCGCTCTGCGTCGGACTATAACACATAACAACCGTTCAACATTTAAGACACGTATATCTCTTGCTCTATAATGGGAACAATTTATTCGTAAAGAAAGGATTAAATTGTAGTCCTTTTATAAGGCCATAGTTTAACTTCTCCTGTGATGCTCAGGGAGGAATAAAATGCTCACACAAATTATAAATATGCCCATTCGCCATGACGTAGCGGTCAGAGGTCCTTGACTCGGATCATGATATCAATATGGATGTTTGTAATCATCAATGATAGGAAAAGTGATGTTAAGGCAGAAGGAGAATCGTTACACTGACCTCGTGCCACTCCAAATAATCCCGAATGTGGAATGGAAGATGACAGTTTGGCAGCCGTCCTGGTACAGCTGTTGAAAGAAAGAAAAAATATTATTACAGATATTGAGTTTACGTAACAGAATCCATCCTATAAATAATATTTATATATCGGCATAAGGGTTTTAAAAAGTTAAAAAGTCTGATTGACCACCAATTCAATAGAGATGCTGTTTGTTATTTTAATATTAGTTCAGCGGAAATGTCTGATAATGACCAATCAATATATTTCTCATGTGTTATTCGTGTAAGTAATGAACATCATAGCGACGCTAGAGGGCAAACTCTGACGTTCGAAATGTAATCCGGCGAACCAAATTATACTCATTCACTAACAGATTGTCAATAAAAAGAAAGGTAAATTATTGTAGAAGTTCCAATTAATTACACCAATGACCATTAAAATTCCTCAACCAGGAAGGAATACAAATGAGGGAATGGTATTTATCGACACTCAACTTATATTGGGTCAAGCAACGAATCAACTTTTCAGGAAAATTAGAGCTCTGGATTCTGAGAAATCAGTACCACGACTATTCAACTCTGGCTGCAATTACAGAACCCATCCACTGATTATGAAATTGAAATGGGCTACCATTGACCAAACGTTTTAAATTTCTGAGAGAACATTATAACGTGGAGGCCTTGACAAAAGTAATACACGTTATATAGGTAGGAAGGTCACGACAGTACGGGCAACATACGGTCGCGAATTTTCCTGCTGAAACGTAAAGTTACGGTTACCACAGGCGTTAAAGCATCAGAAATGTTACGACTGCTATTTATAGTTACAGTATTGCGAAATAGAAGCGACGTGTATCCAATGGCACCATTACTCCAGTATGATGGATGTCGAATGAACGTTGGCAAGGTGCGTTCTCCAAAATGGCGATAAACGGGGATGCGACCGTCTTGATTAGAATACAGTGACGCAATCTGCGATTAGTATAACTTGAGCAGAAATTATTAGAAAATTCTAGTAGCTTGTCGGCTTCAATGCGCGGAATATTGTGCATATAACTCCCCATTCCGTTGAATTTCGTAATGTCTGCAGAGGTATTAGGATATTTACTGAATAAATTTCAGAAGATTTGTGCAATTTTGAAATGAGGAGGGTGCCAAGCACCATTGTTAAAATTGCAGAACATACAAACACATACCCTTATCTTCTCCCTCCGTGTCGCCTAATATTCAATTATGTTCAAAATACTAGTGTTATTGTTGTTATTATTACGTTTAACACTTTTTTCCTTAATATGCAAGCCAAAAATTCGGTGCTTAAATCACACGAAAGTCATTATTATAAAGAGATAGGGAACATTTCACGTATGTAACTAAGGTTAGGGATTCTCTTAATAATTCAGTTTAGAATTATAAACACGGCCAAATTAAGACATTGTGTTTGTGGAATGTGTAAAAAAAACAGAGTTTAAAGAAAAGAAGAATTTACGACGATAAGAATAAAAACAACGGAAATTAGGTTTAATGCGATACGTCAAAAGACTAGTTTATTAAATACAGTTTTCTGATTTTGACTACGAACTATTGTAAGGATAAAAACGGTTAGGGTAACAAGCACATGAAGCAGAAAAATATTATAAATTGGATCCAACAAAAGCTGACGAAATAGTATTTCTGTCTTCGAATTCAAATGGTATTTTTGAATAAGACAGGAAATTGAAATAAAGTCAGAATATTTGTTGTCGGTGGCTTTTGACCAAATATGAGCAACTGAAGTTTATCTTATATCTGTTCCAACACACTACTAGTTATAAAGTTTGCCCTTTTAGGCGTTCCTATATCATTCATCCGATTAACATGAAATTTTGGTGTACTGTCGTGCTGTAGTGCAAGCCAAGAAAGGTTACTCTAAAGATACACAGAAATTGCAAATGGATAAATTATGCCCTGACGTTGCCTTACAACCCTGTTAATTAAGCGTTAAATAATTATAAAGTTAACTAGAATTTTATTTAATAATGATAATTTTTAACTACATATTAATTACACAAAAACATTTTGAGTCGCAGTGGAAATGATTGAGAAACGACTCAGGCGCTAGAAACGGATTTTTATGTAACTAAAAGTAGCGTCACTTATCCGATGCGATATTCATGGACAAACAACTGAGTAATCTTTGGGAAAGAATTGAAAAGGGATAGATGTTGGTAAAGGTCTTCGTAAACCTTCAAAACACTTTGAAATGCCAGTTAAAACTGACGTAAACAAGATTGGATGATACCTTGCAGTTTGATGGATATTAATTGTCCGTCTAATAAGGTCTTACGAGAGCTTATTAAAACTTTGAAAGCCAACAGCAGCAGCAGCAGCGAGGCGGCGGCTGTAATATCACTGCCCCAATTTAGCAATTAAGCACGGAGAAATTTGCTTTAAAGGAGATACTCTGCGAGGGAAGGTCTCATGGCAATTAGTGTGTCTTGTAAATTACGGCGCAGGGCTTCATTTGCACCCTGGCTAACTATGTTCCCCCCTGGGGCGCCGCAGGGTCAACCCCCTCTAAACACAACAATGACGTCACACAGACTCGGAGCTCCCACACAGGAACAGAAAACATCACAAAATTCATCTCCGAAACCAACAAAGTTGCCAATTAGAATCGCTATAACTCAAAACGGACTATTATTATGTGTATAAAAATAAATTAATTCTCTGAATCTGTCGTTCTTAAGAATATTTGATCTACAATTTTTTTTAGGTTGACCCAAAACATAATTTTCACCCTTTGGTATTAACATACGCTTTATTTAATAAAAAAGGTGGCATGTTCCTAAAAAGTTTGAAAAATTTGAATTTTTTGAGTAATGAGAAATTCCTACAGTTTGTATTCATATATCGTTTGCATGTGATTTGAGCTTAAAAATTATCTGGAATACTAAAAATGTCTGTTGTTGGGCCACGCCAACTTTCAATTTTCATATTTTCGTATTTATTTCTTTCGTGCTTACATTATACTATTTCATTTTCAATCAATATTTTAATGTTTTTTTAGGAGGCTGAGCAAAAAAGTGCTGTATCTATTTATTTACTGGTTTTTTAGGTAAATCACTGGGTAGGAAACATAAACTACAGCCCAGGGGCCTTAGTCAACTCTCGTCTTACCTTCCACATCCCCCCCACCCCCTTCCTATGCTGTTATAGGGGAGAGCCACCAAAGCGAATAACTCTCACTTAGCTTTTCTAAAAAAAGCATACAGTGCCTTTTATTTATATAGATTAATATAGAGGTATAATTTGCAGTTTAGATACGAAGAATTCTGTCTACACTGTGAGATTTCTCTGTCCTTCGAAACCAAGACATTCTCACAGATAATGACAGTGTCATGAGGTCCACAGTCGCTCAACCCAGCATTTAGCATGTCGTATGAATACAGAATTACATAATGTAACTGCTGTTACAGCATAAAGTTAAGAAGAAGGTTATTTCACATAAACGGACCACGTGATATTTCGAGGCAGGTTCGCAATGCACTACAGCAGCGTTGAACAAGAATACGCCATACAACATAATTACTCCCGAGGGATTGTGTTTAATTTTCAACTGTCAACACAGGATAATTGACTTAGCGTCTGTCACACAAGTATTCGTATCGCTAAACGAGCAATTAATATTTCGTACTAATCTTCATTCCATTGTTCCACTTCGCTTTTCATTATTCAGACAGCGCGCCCCGTATTACGGGTAACACGGATGCCGAAAAAAAAACGGGGTCCATTTAGAAGTTTTGGCAAAGCTTCCCAAATAAAAAAAAAGAGAGGAACACGGGCAGTGGAGTCGTAAATTTGATTAAACGAGGACCAGTGCTCCCATCGCGTACACAGATTATATCGGCGAACCTTAAAATTAGACCCCGGAGTTTCAGTGACGAGCCACAGTAAAAAAAAAATTCCAAAACGGCTGAGTGTAAGTTTTTATGTTTGTGGACCGTGTTGGCAATAATATACTATCGCTAATTTGAAGTACGATTTGGTTGTAATCTAGAGGATAATATCTGGGAAAATATGTCAAAGGATAACGACAAAAATTCACGTTTTTCATACTATAAAACGTAGTAACGTTGGACTGGATTCGTGAGCACTAATTGCGAATTCAAGAATGTAATGGACACTTCAGTATTGTAAAGATAAAAAATGCAGGAAGTTCTAAATTTTATTTGTATTCAGTCTCGACCACCGTTGTCCCTTGACAGCGAGCCTTGTTTACCACCTCAACTGAAACAAATAATTAAAGTAATTGTGGTTTGGAGAGGAACGAAACAACTTTTTTTGACTGAGGTTGCCGTTTATATATTTTAATGAATTTTTTTGCTGTTTTGAGAGCAAGGAAACAACATTATTTGACTGAGGAAGCCGCGTATGAGCTGGAGTGAATGTAATTCTCTACTGCAAAAACGTTCGAAAGTTATATGATCAATGAAGTAGAAATTACAATATTCCTAGGCATTTCACTTGATAACAAACGTATCTAGAAAGAACGTAGAAAATAAGCTCAACTCAGCAACATATACAGTCAGAGTGAAGTTAAATTATAATATAGTTTTCTGACTTTAAAAATTTGCAATACAACGGCCAAAAAATCAGCATATAATTTATTCATAAAAGCGACGTTTCGTCACCATTTTAAGACTTCCTCAGGCGTAAGCTAAATTATATTCATTCAAAAAATGCATTTCCATTCCGTAATAAAAAATGGAATTATATTTTGGTGTTACGCCACAGATTAAACTGTTCTACCCCAAAGACTGTAATTATTATAATCAGACAGCTAAATTACTGGACTTAATTGAGATATTTAAGAAATTCAGTATACTTACTGTCCCTGGATAATTCATTTACACATTGATGGTGTTTGTAATTAGTACTAATGATAAATTTAGTTCCAACGAATAAAAATAAATATAATCTGTCGGTTGCACAAAAAGGGGTGGAATATAACGGAATATAATTTTTTTAAAAACTCTGATAAAATCAAAGAATTAAGACGCCACCTAGTTGCATTCAAAAGTGAGCTTAAAAGTCATTCTTGATAACTCCTAATTTAAACGAGTTTTTCTAAAATTGCAATTATTAAATCTTTAATGAAAAGTTTAAACAGTTAATATTCACTACTGGCAGCCATTCACATTTAAAATATTCATAATTTTGATTTTATAATTTAAAATTTAATTTTAACCTATGAATAAATAGAATGTTGCACTGTTACAAATTAATATGTGAATTAGGCTCATGATTAGATTTAGGAATAAAACAAAGTAAGTTGTGTCAAGAAGATCACCGGAAAATGAATTTCTTCTATTTTCTTCTGATTTATTTTGATTGAGGATGTACACTGCTGCCTATTAAAACTGCTACACTCGAAAAGGAATGCAAATAACCGAGACATGTTCATTCAACCTACCGTATATTGGAAAGAACAAGTAATTAACTTTTCCTGAGAAAAAAGTAGACTGAGCAGTCACTTCTGGCTGTAGGAACTGCCATTACCCGAATGTCCATGGAGTCTAGCAGAAATCGGAAGGCATGTACGGGTATGCCACAGTTATCAATCGCTGTGACTGATGCCATATACCATATGCTTTCAGTACGTAAGATGACGCAAACGTGTTGGCCAGGCCAATAGACGAACATGCAAGGAAGGTCACGATAGTTCGGGCAACATACGACCGTGCTGCTGAAACGTAGCGTTACCAAGACCTCGAAGATGCAGCATTGAAAAATTCAGTCATGTTAAAAAAACTCGCGTGGTAATTGTTTACCATTATGAAATTTGTCTGAATACTTTGGTGGTATAAATTATTATTAATCAAATCAGACATAACGTGTATGTGTGCTATTATAAGAATTTCAACATTTTAATTATAAAAGTTTTCAGTTATTTTATATATTTTGGAAGCACTCCTTTCTTGAACTCCCAAGTAATATTATTAAACTTATTGAGTGTTCTTCTCGTTTTCGGAAATCTCACCACAAATTCGAGTCAGTGTTTAATCACAATACAGCCTGATTTATGAACACAATCTTGCCTATATTCACGGGAATCCCGAGGCGCGTAATCTTAGGAGGCGCGTCGTGTTCGACGATAACAAGTGTCGTCGTAACTAGCTCCGTCTCGACGCTCTGCGGGAGACGCAGAACGTAAACCGAGCCAGATAGACGACGGCGAGGCGCTGCGGTGCGTCGTTAGCTGAAAGCGCCGGGGGAAAATACGATACGCCACTTTGAAAGTCCCTGTCGCTCCCTCCTCTTCCCACGGCACGGAAAGGACCTTCACGCAGGCATTAAGGCAACAAGTTGCTTAGTTAGATCTATTTGCAGCTTCTCCTTACAAAACCTCAACGTAATCCTCTCTGGCTGTAGTCGTTAACTTAGGATATTCTCGCAAATCCTCAAAGGAAATTTTGCTACAAGAAACAGGGACAAATGTACTCTATCAGACTAAAGTTTATCACTATAATGCATTTTGAACAAAAAATTGTGAGCAAAATTTGTCACCACGTGTTACAAAATCCATCCTATTCAGTCCATTCTGCCCTCGAGACTCAGCCTAAACAAATCAGAGTTGACTGGATTTTTCTTTCCTAACTCTAACAAAATCGACCCACCAAATGAATTTTCGCAATACTATCTCTCTCATTTCTCAAATAATATTAACTGGAGAGGAACAGCTGACATCTCAAAAATATGATGCGGATTGGAATCCTGGGAATAATCACGGCATTTGTAGATTTAGAAAATGCGTTTGTTAATGTTAACTGGAACAAAGTATTAAGGATTTTGAGGATGACAGGAATAAAACATCGAGAAAGAAGAGTTATCCATAACCTCAACAGACGGAATTCAGCAGTAATCAAATTGAAGGGCAAGAAAATAAATCAGAAATCAAGAAAGAAGTAAAACAATGATGCAGATGTCGCCCACGCTCTTTAACTCATATATATATATATATATATAATAGGCGATGAAGAGAAGGAAAAGGAATCATAATGCAAGGAGAAGAAATAAAAACCCTACGGTTTGCTGATGATATTGTGGTATTAGTGAAGTCATAAGAAGACTTGAAAAAATAGATAATATAATTTAAAGTAATATTTTAGAATCTATAAACATTTTAATCATTTGTTTTTGAACAATTTGAACATCCTCGTTACATCACATGATTTTAATTTTTTTCTTCAGATAAAATTCATGGTGGAAAAAAGTCATCGACGATGATGATCTCAAAGAGGAATTGCAGACCGTGCAGTCATCATTCAAAAACTAGTTTTCCATTACGACAAGTGCCTGAATAACGTCGGTGGCTAAGTGTAGAAGTAGAGTAACATGTAAAATAATGATTGATCATAAAATTTCTCGAAAATGCTCGTCTGCTGTTTTTTGAATGAATATGGCTACTTACTTATAAATAGCCCATGCAATTTGTTTTTCCCAACAGTAATTTATTTTAATTCATATATATTTTATTGAGTTTGAATTATTGTCACCATTTATAACAAAATAATTAATTCATAAGTATCTAAAAAATTTTAATGTTGCAATTATTTTACAAGATCATTGGAAATGGGGTACGATAAAATATTTTTAGAATATAATATAAACATAGTAATTTGTTAGCGGCATTTATTTGAAGTTTGTCAGACTTGTGAAAGTATCTGCATATTCAACTTCCATATATGAGAGTAGCAGAGAAATAAATTTTAATGTAGATACAAAAAAAATATTTTTTTTTCTATGCGATAAGTAGGAGTTATCATAATGCAGTGAAAAAAATGTATGGAATGAAAACTGTGAGGGGATATCAGTTAAATTTACATCATCAGCTAAAAAGTTCAGCAAACCGAAGTGAATTACGCCGCACTCGGAATTAATCAAATTGGAAGCCTTACGCCGGTGTCAAAATGGTTGCATATCCAAGGTCTACGGTTACACATTTAATCTAATACTAGGTGGGGGCCCGGCGTTGCCCGTCTATTTATTTATATTATCCAGGTACATTATTTAATTCTTGGTCAACACATAACTAAACCGACATCAAAATTTCACAATAAGAACCTCAGTTAAACTCGCAGTATCTCGATAGAGTCCAAAGTACGCACGGTTTAAGCAGCAATAAATATATTTTCAGTATCCTAACAATAAAAATTATTGGTTAAATTTGTACTTAAATCACATATTAAAGACAATAATGTAACACAGCGACTTGCATTACAGCGGTTTCGACGTCAAACTCGATAATTTCCTTTTTATTTTCGTATTAACAATTACTAAATTTTAAATTTTAAAAACCAATTCATCAATTTATGTATACATCGTATCGACGATCCAAAGAAATTTTTCTCAGCCCGCTGCAATAATAGATAATTGGACGGATAACTCGCAGTTGGTTTACACGCCTCGGCAAGTCCAAGAAATCTCGTAGAATTAATATTTTTATTCATATTATATATATATATATATATTGAAATTAAATATGCACGAATATTTAAATCAAATGTCATTTTTTTAAAACCCTCAAATTCATATCTAATCCGTTGAGCTGTTTCGGAGTCTATTCGAGACCAACATAGAATGTTTTTTTTTAATTCTGTGGTCATGGTTGTAAAACCAGTGTTCGGATTTTACTCCTACATGGATCAGTCGGGAGAGCGTTAACTTTATTTATTTTTTAACTGTACGATTTGTATGCTTTCTAAATGCACTTATTGCTAATTAATGATATGTGCGATCACAGACTAATGTATTATTGTCTCGAAGGTTCAAGCTTGATATTATCTGTTTCACTTCTAGCACATTTTTCTTCTGAGTAACAAACTCGTTATTTTTCTTGATCGTATTTTTTTAATCTTTAACATTCCGTAATGTCGTTCACGTGTTGGTAATTCTGGAGGCACAACTCACTCCACCAGCATAAAGTTCAGGCCCGCTACGTGCTTCCCTTAAACTCATGGACGATTAGAAGGCACGTTTGCTCTTTACGGGATAAGAGTCGAAGGGCTGGATATTGTGGAACTCTACTAGGCTTTCTGGGCCAATTAGAATCGAGGAGAGCCATTTCAGTAAACATTTTAGGGCGGAGATACTGCTGGGAAAGTAAAATGGTTCGTTACAATTCGGGTCGTAATAGGATTGCATTTAGAGCTACGGAAAGGATCAGCCGAGAATCAAGAATCGTTGGTCAGCCAATTCCGAGTGGTGATTACCTTGTCAGATAGAGATTCTGATAGAAGCCAAAAACAAGTGACTAATGAAGGCATGATAAGTTAAAGTTCATCACAATTAATTTATGAATTACGATAAGAAAAAAATACATGTTCTGGTGGTTCCCTGTGGTATAAATAAGGCGGCTGGAAACCAACACTGCTTTCATTTTAATAATTCAACTTTTGAATGGAAAATTATATAAACTAAAAACGTAATGTAGATTAATTTAAGAGAAACATTCCATCATCATTAATTAGTCTAGTTTCAAAGATGGAACATTCTCATTTTTCATTTACAATACAGCTCCTTAACAAAACTCGAAAATTGAGACAAAAAATTATTCATTTGAAAGGTTTATATTTTACGTCAGTTATGATTTCATAAATAAATTTGTGACCTTTTACAGGCAGTTACTTAAATTTAGAAGTAACGACGTTTCGGTACATAATCGTACCTTCCTCAGGTTTTATTACTGTAGAGGTGATATTTACAGATTCTCAAATTTGGATATTAAATGTGCAAAGTAGAGCAATGAAAAAGAAAGTAAACAAAAACCTCAAACAATTTCCAAAATTGTAACATATTTAATAAATTCATTGAATTTATAAATAGAGTCAGAAGCAACAATTACTCTTAAACATGAAGTTTTTGATTGCATTCTTTTGCCTTAGATTACTCAATCAATTAATCTTCAAATTTAACTACCTGAAAATATCTCCTGTACAGAAAAAAATGAGAAAAATATATACCTAAACGTTGTTACTTTCTGTAAAAGGTCATAAATTACTCTATTAGTCAATTTTAATAATCTTGTAAACAAGTAACTTTTATTAGTACTTAGACAACATTAATAATTTGGTGTTACAGAATTCTGTCAGAGCTCTGTTTATTAAATACTAAATAAAAATGAAAGGTAGTCGTTTATAAACTAATTATTTATTTTAAAGCGTACCTTAAAGAGGGTAGCACAGAATACTCTTTATGAGTGCTAATGAATTAGAGCAGTTTTCATAATTAAAATTCTTGAGTCTTCAATTAAACGTCAGTCTTATATTTTCAGGAGCATATTCGAGACAAATATAGGGACAGACAGATAGTCGGACAGATTGACACTTCAATTTTATTTATTGGTATAAATTACCTTTCTTTGCGATACTAGTTCTTTACATTATATATAGTACTCAGTGAAGCGAAACGGAGGAAAATATATTCATGTTTAGGTATTTCTTTTGCAATTCATTTTTAATAAAGTATACGTATCACTCGACTGTATTTCTTTCCAATATACGGCGTGTCAAAAATGGCTTAACAACTTTGAAAATTCATATTAATTTATTCTTTTAATTTACAGACATGGTGAAGTAAAAACTTGATATATGTTGTTGTAAAATGACACTAAGACCGTGTCTATAAGTTAAAAGAATAAATTGTATGAATTTTCAAAAGTGTAAAGTCCTTTTTGAAACACCCGGTACATTGTTGATGGCTGGAATCTACATTTTAATGAAATAATATTGAATTAAAATGACTTGTTATTCCTTCTACGCCGGTGACTTTACGAGGCGAAACATGTGTTTAGTCAAAGCAGAACTCGGACTTTCCATATCTACGGAGGCGAAAGGCAGCAGTTAACTAGCCAGAATTTCCATACTTTCATAGCTGTATCGTGTATGCGAGAATTTGCATTCGCGATCAAGCTGTGGGATCGTCTGTCTCCTGTTTGCCATCGCAATCAACAGTGGCAATATTGGTAGATCGTCCCGTAGCTGTCTTTACAACCTGCAAGGCGGCAGGAGGGATGAATCAGGACAGAGACAAGTCGTCCACGCTGCGTTTTGCACTGCAAACAGCTTGTGTAATGTCGCCTAATAGTGTGTAAGCAGCGGCCGAGTAGAAACACAGCCCTATAAGCACACACGCACAAACACTTAATTCACTATGTGTGTGTAGCCCTCAAAGACCTAACCCGAGTGAAAATTGAAATTCCCATTTATAAAGATTAAATTATAATTTAGTGCAAAATGGATAGGAATCCCTAAACATGATTTGCAATATTACATTGTTTGTTATTGTTGATATGGTATTCAGTCCTAAGACTGGTCTGATGCAACTCTGCATGCCAACCCGTCCTGCGCAAGCCTTTTCAATCCCTCATAACTATATCATCCCACATCCTCCCTAAACTGCTTACCGTATTCCATCCTTGTCCTCCCTCTTCTGTTCTAACCCCACACACTTCCCTCTAATGCTAATTTTACAAGACCCTCATGTCTCAAAACGTATACTATTAATCTATCCCTTCTCTTGGTCAACGTTCTCCATATTGTTCGCTCTTCCCCTATTCTGTTTAGAACTTCCTCGTTAGTGATTCTATCCACCCATCTAATTTTTAGCATTCTCCTATAGCACCACATTTCAAAGGCTTCTATTCTTTTCCTTTTCGCAACTCCTACCGTCCACGTTTCGAACCCATATAACGTCACACTCCATACGAACATTTTTACCAACGATTTCCTAATATTCACACTTATATTAGTCTTCCTTCCTGTGCTATCCTACTCTTTATGTCTACCATCCCTAGTTATTATGACGCCCAAGTAGCAGAATTCCTTAACTTCCGTCAAAATATCCCATCCCAATCTAACACCCTTTGTTATTCCACTGTTTCCCATACTACACTCCATTACCTTGGTTTTCTCTCTATTAATCCTCATAGCGAACTCTTTCTCCATGACCACGTTCATGCCATTTATTATGGCTTCCAAGTCGTATTCTGACTCCCCAGATACTGTAATATCGTCGGCAAAGCGTAGGATTTTTATTTCTTCTCCTATCAGGATGATTCCTTTACCATATTCCGTTTTAACTTTCTTCATCGACTGTTCTATATATAAGTTAAATAGTATGGGCGACAGACTGCATCCTTGTCTTACTCCTTTTTTATATTTCTACTTTCTTTCCGACTGCCTCTTGTAGAGGTTATGGATAAGCCTTCTTTCTCGACAATATATTCCTGTGTTCTTCAAAATCCTTAATAATGTGTTCCAATTCGCATTATCAAACATTAATTATCCTAGGACAAAATGAGAGATTTAGTAGTTTCTCGCATATTTGATATGGGAAATCATGTATTCACAGCTTGAACCACATAATCTGTGATCACAGACGGTCGACCACACCGCAGCTCTTCGTGCACAATTTCACGACCTTCTTAAATTGTCTGTCAATTCTAACGCTCATTATAGATTTCCCTCACACCTCGCTCAATCGACTATGATTGACATTCCTTGCATACGAATCTGTTACCTGACTACACAGTAGGCGGGTCGTTTAATTGCTTTGAACATTTTCTAACGCAGCTACGTCTGATTTTATAAAGAAAGGAAGATTTGATCACGTAACTGCAGCTCTGCAACTGCGCTGTACTTACTTTGAAAACAGCCGTTGCAATATTTTTTTCAAACCATAATTAACGAATTTTAATAGTCAAGTATTATTCGTTTGAATTTAGGTGTATTTAAATATAAAAAACTCTGTTACCGTTTTAAAGTATTTAAATTAAAATGTTTCTACTCCTCTGACATTCGAGAAAAGTCATCACGGTTTCACGTCACATGAAAGAGTTACAATCCAATAAGTTGATCAATAATTTTATTTAAAATTACAGCTGTAATTCCTTCTACTGTTATTTGAATTGCAAGAGCAATTTTTGGGCTTAGCTAACATCCAGACAAATTTTTCACGTGAAGCCTGTCACATTTCTAATGTGAAGTACCACGTTAATTGGCCATGTATGTCTATGGCTGCTTTACTAATTGAACCAACCTGCAAGTACTCTGTTTCCCGCTAAACATTCCCATCTGTGTTTGTGGACGTGGCTCAGTAAGAGACATTTGTACGTGTTGACGAGACTACGGGGTGATGAATGTCGGTAATAGATATGGCTAGCTTTGAAACAGACTTGTCTCCCGTTACAAATAACTGCAATTTACCTGCATCAGGCCACTAAGACAAACTAAATTCGTATTGCCCATGTGAAACGTGCAACTGAATTCGTTGGAATAAAACTAATAATACTGATGAAACAAGACCTATGAGAAAAATACAAGCATATTATGAAACAAAGTTTGCATGAATCAGTAAGTAACAGAAATGAATGAAGAATTAGGACAAGATGAAATTAAAACTTCATTGAAATAAATTAATAAAACAACCATAGTAGTGAGAAATTTTAATAAATAAGATAGAACAAATAAATTGAAACAGTACTTACAATGAGCACAGTATTAAATTAATTATAATAAATTTTCGGTAAATTATAGACAAAGGTTTTGGTTAATTAAACCACTGTTTTCGTCACCATTTTTGGACCTAAAATTTGGTAGAAGCTGGCCTTGTAGGTAGCAGAGTTTTATATTTTTATACTTTTGACTTCATTCCCGAGGAAGTCCGAAATATGGTAGCGAAACGTTGGTTCGATTAATTAAAACTTTGTAATTGGTCGTAAATCTATTCAATTTAAATTTTTTGAAAAACTGTCGTTAATTAATTTATAACACTTTAAAATTTTTCTCGATTTAATTTCATGGGATAAATTGTAAGTGATAATACAATTGTATTATTAATGTTATTTTTTAAGTATTTTTTTTCTAGGATTTTTTACATTTATATAATCTTTATTAACACCTGAAGAAGTTACAAAGAAAGGATAGATGCGTCGTGTTATTGTTATTAAAATTCTATACTATCTGGGTGCCCGGCCATACCCAGGCACTTATTACCCCGGTACAGTATTTAATTCGACACTAATGTAAATTTAATGTGAATTAAGCGACATAGAGCGCGTTGTCCGCTGATGCTAAGAACGATTTTAGAAAATCTCACACACAGAGGGAGATATATGTAATGGAACTGTGTAAAATTATTCTTATTTGTCGTTAGTACATACTCATCATGATTCAAAAACCCGTCACGTTTTTTCAATTCCTACTCGTAATTATAAAGATATTCCACTTTGATGTCACCACTCACGTGATGCGCAATCAACCCAAAATTGTGTTTTAAACAACTTTGATATTTTATTATGTCAAAAGCATGCAATTAAAAAAAACATTAAATTTATAACCAAGTTTATCGAAAATTCTAACTTCTACAATAGACAAAAATTCTATTTAATTATAATGATTAATTTTTTTATCTCTATAAGCTGTATAAGTTTGCCATGGGCATTTATTTTAAATCTGCCGTGACTACTTGAAATGGGCGAATAATGTCAGGATTTAAGAAAATATTCCGTATGTATTATCATAATCCTTCCATGTGTTCGTATTTTGGTTTGAAATATTAAGTTCCAGGTCATAAAATTTGTTAATTAATATAATTAATAAAAGTAGAAGTTACAATAAGTATCTTTTCTGAAGCCAAACGTACGCTCTGTACCATGGTTTCACTAACCGATTTTGCCCCAATGTTGAACACAGAGCATTACTCAGGGATATACAGATAATATTTAGTTTATTTCTGATCAATTCAGATTTTGTATCCACGGGATGAGATTCTTTGTAAGATAAACTACGCTTTACAAATAACAATAAACGTGACAAGTACCACATCAACTGTTAACTTTTGAATAATTAGCAACACAATTAAGCTACGAAAACAAGATCAAGAAAATAAAGGTTACCTTAAAAGTAAAGCATCTTAACTATTTTTGAGTTTCAATGCGTCGATTTGTTCACTAACTGTATTGCTGTTAAATTTAATACAAATTATTTCTGATACAATTCTACCATTTCAATTGATAATAAACGTACAACTGCATTTCAAAACACAATTCCACATAAAAATTCTGGAAACAATGCAATCAATGTCAGTAAGTTGTTGGTTTAAATTATCAATTAAGGATGTTCTAGTGTGGATTAAGAATGAATTTTTGCTTTTACTACCAAGCTTTAAGTTTAAAAACATTCTTAGAAAGCGGTAGCGGGTAGTTTTAAACAAGGTCTTCATTAAGTCATTTTTCTGGTTAAAAATTGGTCATTAATTGTGTACTCCTTATATCCTCCAATTGCAATTCACTTTCGGGCTGCAATCTGCCATTCTCCTTCTAACATAGCCAACCAGTCTTTGTCACCTAATGGACCAGTTAAGTGTGCTTTGATCGTGATCGGCGTCAGCCATTTTTACAGATGGCAACTGGGAGTTTGGATTTTAATTTCTCCATCAACTATCTTTGAGTACCGTTCAACTAGCGTTCAGTCATATGTCTAACTGCAATTTGAACGAAAATAGACACCAAGAAATATGCACTTCATTTTTACAATTTAATCTCAAGAGAAAAAGAATTAGTGAGTTAAAGCCAAAATTTGTCTATCATTTATTCAAATTACAGAAAATACTGATGCGGATTTTATTATATCATGTTATATGATATAGGAAAACACATTCGTTCCAAAATTATTAGAAGGTTTGACTTAGTTAATTTTAATTGAACTAATAATAACCCTTGCATAACAGTCAAGTGCCTTCTGCATTTATAATTACAAAATTTTATTTAGGAAAGAAACCTGCCCGGTGCTCAATAAATCTCACAAAAAGAGAATTAAAATTTCCTTCAATGTAGAATGTTTCAAAAGGTAGGGCGGACGGAAACTTCCTTCCGGCTTTGCAATTTAATTCCCCCCTCGGTTCTCAGGACCTTCAATTCCGTCGCTTTCTTGCAGCATTGTCGTCAGACAATAATTACCGAGACAATAGCTCAAAGAGCGGAAAGAACCCACTCGCCTAACTCCAGGGCGAGAAGAGGTCAGCTGCTCTTCATTAAAAAATAATGAGGCAATCAGCAAAGTATTTTAATTACCGCTGAGTGAAACGCCGTTGGAGCAAACTTGACAATTATTTTCAAGCACCCGGGAGGATGACGCGAAGGTAGAAGGCGTTACTAGACACTACGCACAATGAGAGCAACACTGACAAAGAAAACTCGTTAAAATTACGAAATGAGAAATTAAATAACTCAAACAGAACATTATATAGGAGGCTTAATAGAAGTGTTAAGAATAACTCCTTTGTAATATTTGTAAGAACATCATTGCTCACTAGGCTTATTTGTCAAATACGTCCGCCTCTAATTAACGACGATTTACGACCCTATAATACAATTCAAGATTGAAGACAATTTTGAATAAATTAACTTGCGAGTTGGGTGAAGATAAGTTAGGTTTCAGAAGACTGTAGGGGGAAAAAGGAACAGTATTGACGGTAGCTGTAATTGAGATTAAAGATCAAGAAAAGAAAACAGAAAATCAAGAAAAGAGTAAGACAAGGATGCAGTCGGTCACCCATGCTGTTTACCTTATATATAGAACAGGCGTTGAAGAAAATAAAAACGAAATATGGAAAAGGAATCATACAGCAAGGAGAAGAAATAAAATCCTACGCTTTGCCGACGATATTGTAGTATTTTGAGTCAGAAGAAGACTTGGAAACTATAATAAATGGCATGAACGTGATCCTGGAGAAAGTGTTCAATATGAGGATTAATAGAGGGAAAACCAAAGTAATGGTGTGTAGTTTGGGAAAAAGTGTAATAACAAAGAGTGTTATATTGAGAAGGGATATTTTGACGGAAGTTAAGGAATTCTGCTACTTGGGCGTCATAATAACTACGGGTGGTAGAAGTATAGTAGACATAAAGAGCAGGATAGCACAGGAAGGAAGACTTTCGTGAAAAATAGGATTTACTTACGGCTAATATAAGTGTGAATATTAGGAAATCGTTGGTAAAAATATTCGTAAGGAGGGCGTTATATGGGTGCGAAAAGGAAAAAATAAAAGCCTTTGAAATGTGGCGCTATAGGATAATGCTGAAAATCAGAAGGGTGAATATAGTTACTAACGAGGAAGTTATAGGCAGAATAGGTAAAGAGAGAACAATATGGAGGACGTTGACCTAGAGAAGGGTTTTGAGAATGAGGGTCTTGTTAAATTATCATTGGAAGGAAGTGTGTGGAGTAAGAACTGAAGAGGGACGCAAGGATGGAAACCGCTAATCAGTTTATTTGATTGATTCATTGATTTTCATTGCATTCAGCATAGCCCGGTGGTCATGCTTAAGATACATAAAATTAATAGTAACGAAGTATAAAAGTTATATATAAGAAAATAAAGGAAAAGGAAAATAAAATAAGATGAACATAAATAATAAATATTCCGTTTCATTACCCCAATGAAGTTGTATAATTTTAAAACTATCTCAGACGCTTGAAGTGCAAAGCAGTCAAGGAGGGTTGGCTCCAAGAGAAATGCAAAGCGGTTGAAGATCTCATTGTGGAGGGGAAAATAGACGCAGCTTGTAAAAAAAAACAAAGAAACATTCGGAGAGAGGAAAAATATTGGCAAGAGAGCGGATGGGAAGCCAATTCAGGATAAAGAAAAAGAAAGTTGGAAGGAATATCTAGAAGAGCTGTATCACGGCGGAAATCTAGAACAGACAGTAATAGAAGAATAAGAAGAGGTGTATGATGAAGAGGTGGGGGACAAAATTTTAAGATCGGATTTCGAAAGGGCGTTGACAGATCTGAGCAATTAAAAATGCCAGGAATTGATAACATTCCAGCGGAGTTGATAAGATCATCGTGGCTGTTCAGGATAGTCTGCGAAAATACGAAACAGGACGAATACCAAAAGTAAAAAAATAATTTCATCCATACCAACTGCGGTTGATAGATACGAACAGTATAGGGCAATTAGTTTAGTATCTCATGCGTGCAAAATAATAACGAAAATAGTGTATAGGAGGATGGAACTTCAAATAAAATGGGAGTTAGGAGATCAGTTTTCTTTTTGGAAGAATGTAGGGAAAAGACAAGCAATATTGACTTTGCGCCAATTTTAGAAGACAGAATAAGAAAAAACAGGCCTGCGTTCATGACATTCGTAGATAAAAAAATCATTTGACAATGTGAAGTGAAGCAGACAACAATTTTGTAGGGCACAAGAATAAAATATCGAGAAAGAAGGACTATACATAACCTCTACAGAAGGCAGTCAGCTTTTATCTGTACTTCCTTAATTCAAGTTAATTAAAAAGAAAGTTTAAAAAAATTAAATAACATAACTCATTTTACATGCTGTCTCATAAAAATATTAAAAAATTATCTCATTTTGTAAGTAATCTTTCTTTAACACTTCATCAAAAATTATTTTATTCGCAGATTTAATTTTTTAAATATATTTAGACCCAATTGATTGAACTCACTAACGATGGCTGAGTGTAATTATCAATCGTCGTAATTGGCGGGATAGGCTGACGGAGGGAGTTTTGTGAAGGCGAAGGCAATACTTATAGTTATACCTATTTTAACGTATTAATTAATATTTAAAAACATTTTTCACTTCTGACGGATTAACTCCGAACATTAAATGGATGAAATTAATTAATCAAGTTGAATAACTGCAAAAAATTAATAAAAATTCAGAAAAATGTAGTTAAATATATTTATTAATATTTAAAAATAAAATTTTGTCATTAAGTAAAATAAATAAATAAAAATACGGGAAAAGATGTCCAAAAACAAATTAATTTATTAATTAATTATTATAAATATAACGTTTCATCTATCTTTGTAGACAGGCTAATTTTGTAAATGGAAAAATTAAATATTTTAATTTGGTGTCACGGAATATATCCAGCGACGGTTACGGCCTAAATTAATAACTAATTGTTAATTAAAAATTTGTTTGTGAACATATTCGGCCGTATTTTTATTTATTTAATAGATATTTAATTTAAGCGGTTTCCTTTTTAAATTATTTCTTTCATACTCCATATTTATTTGTGGCGATATATATATATATATATATATATATATATATATATAACGTATCTGAAACAAAAAAACATTCGTATTTGCGGCATAATTTCATTAAATCGGTCGTACAGTCATGGTGAATATACTGAAACATTTTGTAAAATTCTACTAAGCTTAAGGAATAAAAGTAGCACAGTTCGGAAAATCGCAACTGGAGCGCTCATTTCAATTTGACTGCGGTAAATTGGCACATTGATCTCGTTTAAATAGCAATGATTATATGTCTTTATTTAAATTTTATTATATATTAAGAACCACATTTAATGAATTCCAATTATTTTCAACTATTCTACATCAACTATGAGTTTTGTCAAATAGTAATTATACCTTTACTGAAATCTTAAAAACCTGAAATAGAACTCAGTTTATGCTATGTTAAATTAATTTATGGCTTCCGGTTTTTTATCGTAAGCATGAGTTCAATTCTTGAAGCTATATCAGCAAAACAAAAAAAAGATAGGGGGAAGAGGGGGGAGAGAGGGAGAGACCGAGGTCTAGTTGATTAAGTACGAAATGCTCTTAATTCTCGCGCCATGCAAATGTCGGAGATTCTGGTACAATAGGGTCATATTAAATTCCAACCGAGCATTCGTCGCAGAACGAAAGGGACGAGGTTCGGGCTGTGCGTGGGAGGGGACGTTGATCTTTTCCTTTTTGGAAGAATTTCGGATGAGACGTATTTTAATGACTTTATTTGACGTCGTCGGAAGCTAAAACATTTTTCACTTCTGACGGTTTAATCTCGAACGTTAAATGGATTTTAAGCGGGCTAAATGAGATTACGCGGAAGTGAAAATTGAGATGCATAAAGAAAATCTCGGGAGGAGAAAATGGCGTTATTAATATCATCTTTGATAAACGTCTTTTGTTAAATCAATAATCGGAAGCTGCTTTAAAATATTTGACCATAAAAGAATTACAGATAAATATTATTATTGCCAATATATTTACAAAATATTTAATTGAAATGTTATAAATAATATTATTGAAAGATACCCTTATTTTTGTCTTTAATTAAAAAAATCAACAATTTTCCCAAATTAACGTCGGATAAACTGAAGCATATAATCTATGCTTTACAATATTTGTTTGTATGACGTCGGTAGTAATTTTAAGTAATAATGATATTCTAAATCATTAGGGGTGCCTTAAAGTTATTTAATAAAATTTGTGCTAAAGAATGTAATATAATAATATTATTTATAAAAAACAATCAATTGAAGGGGTCATGCGCGCTAATACAAACAAAATAATTAATTAAAGCGGACGGTTTTTAAATGTCAGAGGATTAATTACTTACTGGGGTAACCACGTAAATCAGATACGAACCCATGATACTTGGGAAAATGAGGGATGAGAGTAATTCACAGGAAGATCATTGACTAGTAATCCAAGAATTTTTCGTAAAGTATAATTTACGTATTAAAAAACAAGGTGTTCCATAAGCATAATTGTAATTGCAGAAAAGAAACTCTAAAACGAGTTTTTTCAAGGGAAAAATGCACAAGAAAATTTAATAAAGTTGTTAATAAAAACGGATTTGTACCATAAATTGTAAACCATTATTGTATATATATATATATATTGTGTCGGACCAGTGATCGCCTCTGCGTCACATGTTTTTTTTGAGCAATTCTTCCTATCCTTTTTGGACCCAGGAGAAGAATTTCTTCACCAGGAATCTGTTTAAATATTTCGTTTCCAAATTATTTTCTATAGACAGAAAAATTCTCCTAATTCTTTTATGTTTATCGTATTTTTTTATCCCTAATCTCGTACTTTTCATTGCATCTATTTCAGTACATCCAATTGCCGCGATAAAAAGATGGCAAGAGTTACAGACAACTTGATCAATGACTTCTTTACAATTTTCACATTCCCGATTTCTCTTACTGAAGACTGATTTTAATTATTTTTCTACGCAGTTGATCTGTAATTATTGAATCGTCCACCATAGGCTCCACCAAATCTCGATTGCAGCGCCCTCAATTTATTATTTTCTTGACCTTATTTTAATTATTTAACCATATTTTTATACCAATTGACGTAGAAAACTATTTAATAATTTATTGTCTAATTTACTTTCTTTGAATTCGTTCTATTCTATTAGACATTGCATATTTAGAAATTTAATCATCGCCACCACCTTTTATCCCCCACTATTTTTCATCCGAGATCACTTTTCTGTTTTGAGAAACAACTCTTCGTCTCGAAGCACCGGAGGGGAAAGACGCGTTTCAGAAACTCACTAGTGAGGACACAACACCCTAGTCAACCCTTGGCTACCTCGCTTTACCTTCCACATCCCCCCTTTTCAATTCCCTTCCTATGCTATTAAATATGAGTTGCCTGTTTCAGGATCACCCTCATGTAACCCGTTTACCCCCAAAAAATTTCTTGAATCCTGAGGTTGGTTTTTGCGGTTTATGATCGGCATGAAATACCCGTCGACCCAGAGGTTAAGGGTCGCTCCTACCTGCCCTAAAAAAAGAACTTTAACCTCATTTAATTATGTTAAAGTATACTTAAATTTCTTCAATGGAAACATAAATATTAAGTTAAGTTGTATAAAATTCTTATATTAAATATAAAAATGTATTGTAATTCTAATATTGTTTAAGTCACTAATGGCTACTTAGTTGATGCGACTATAAATAAAATGAAAAAAAGAAAAATGTTATTACACCTGGTAAAACATTTATGCTCGTCGCAGTTACCCTTCATCGCTATCATACCAAACATGAATAATTTTTGCTTTTTAAGATTTATTTCACTATTCAGTGTAAGACTGTATTTTACAGATTGATATCAGGTCAAATATATATTCATGTCATTTATTGTTTGTTGAATTCTATAATGAATTTTAATGACAGATTTTTGAAAACACTAATGATTGGTTTATCAACTATATTTTTATGTCCTAAATAAATCTGGTCGAGTTTTTTCTTTACAAGTGTCTGATCTGACCAGACTTTATTTCATCTTTCAGTTGGAAAGTTAATGACTTACTGGCGTGCCTTTGTCCAGCGAAATTAAGCAGTGTATGTTTCAGTAAAATCGTAATTTTCATGCCAAACAGTGGCCAATCTCATCACGCCGTTCGTCATTTATACTCAACACAAGGCTCCAGGTTTAAATACTCATCTGGAGGTATTTATATGTAAATCGAGAAGCCTTATATCACGCTTTATTAAATTCGACTGACGCCATGCCGTATTTTACATATTTTCCCGAGTTGGTAACGCTTAGCCAACGATCATTATGAAGACATACGACGCAAGGTAACGACTTCCGGAAGGTTGAGTAAGAGCAGTGCTTGAGGAGACGGACTATTCATGAGTCTTAAAGCTGACAGGTGGTCGACTTTCCTCTCTCTGGATGGGATATCAGCTTAACGGCCTCTGCGGACCGCCGTTACCCTCATCTTCACAAAGGGAGGCATTTACTTTTAATCAACGTTTCACAGCAATTTGACGCGACCGACTCAGGTTCTTTCAGAGGAAAATCCAATTATGCAGGGCGAGACGCCACAAAGAGCGTCGGGACGCCGCCCCCTGGCAAACACGTTGGACTCCAATGTGAGTATTAACGAGGCGCGTCCGCCTCAAAGAGACGCCGCTAATAGCCGACGTGCCTAAGCGTGGTCATTCACAAATCACATGATAAAGTAACGAGGCTTTAGAAAACTTAAATTGAGCTTTCGAACGCGGATTAAATGGAAATCACTGCAATTTCTACGCGATTCCTTTCTATTTGCTAATAAGATATCAAGTTTTCCAAATATAAAAGTTGTTTTATTATCGATTAATCCTATAACATCGTTTCCCAATGCAGATCCTGTGCCCCACTGGGGTTTGGGGGTGGGTGGGCATGGAAAGAAAAAGGTTGGGAAACACTGCTCCAGAAACATTAATGTATCATAGGGAACAAATCCGTCACATCGAACTGGGTTGTAATAAATGTTGTATATTCGATTAACAATGCTACTATCTACGTAAATAAAACTCAAATAAAGTTATTTTAATTTATCTTTACATTTTATGTATCAGGGGAATCGGAAAGAATATCATAATACACATAACATATATTTCAACCAAGTACGATGTGATGGATTCTTTAAAAAATGTTCCCTTAACCCTTTTTAGTATAGTATATACAATATCGAAAAAATATACTTTTCGTTTTCAGAAAATGACCTAAACAACAGATTCGGTGTTCTTTGATGGACAGATGTTACCCAAAATTCCATTTTTCCTTATATGCTTTTCCCTCACTTTCAAATAAAATGACATCTAAACCTGATTGTAACACATGTATGTATAAGCTATGCAATAAAATAATTTTTTCCCTATATTCGACAAAAAAAGCTGTTCTTTAAAGCGTTAATAAATTTTGAGCATGAATAAATTAATCAAAACAACTTTCCAATTCAGTCAACGGTTGTTTAACCGACACTCTGGAATTCACTGCTTTTTTTTCTTCTGCTTAATTATTCACAAGGAAAAATACCTAAACCACAACACCAAATTTTGAAAAATCGACGTATCGTTATTTTTGTTGAATTAATAATTATAATTCTTCCATTTTTAACCAATAAACATACGGGACCGGCAATAAATATTAATTTAACAATTTCTAATGGTAGAACACAACCAACTTGCGGAATTTAGCAGTACGAAATCGAAGGCAAGCGGCGTAAGAGAAGTTGAAGTAGGTTACATACAGGGTAATGAAACGCCGACTAGTAGGCACGGCCTGGTTTTTTTCTTAAGTCTTTGAGATTCGGTGGCTGTGAGCAAACATGGTGTTTTCCTAAAACCATCGGTGGAATGGGGTGAACGACTTACTCCCAGAGACGACAAATAATTTTTATTGGACAGGATCGGGCCTCGTCACCGACGAAAATAAAATAATGAAGTGGGGACAAGATATTAAAGCCAAGAAAATTGATTTTGGCGAGATTAAGATAACGCGATTGAGCATTAGAAGTTTAATGATTGAGGTAATTGAAAACTAGCAAGCTACTCATTTGTTCAACGGTTTGGCCGAGCGGCGGAAAAGAACGTCGTCTCTGATTCCAACGGCCATTTTCTGGCTATTTCCTTGTACTGCCTTGTTCTGCTCCAAGGGAAGGTCCACCAATACGACCCTTAGAATAGATCTCTAATTATTAGGAAATGAATATTTGTAGATACTGTACAAATCATAAAAATATTAAAATTTATTCAATCATAGAATACTTTAAATTGATAAATGTTGAGTAAATGGATTTCTCACATATGCATGATAATTTTTATTTTAAATATTAAAACAAGTGAAATTCCCCTTATATTCACTTCAAGTTACATAATCAAACACACGCACGATATCTCCATGATTTACAAACCAACCAGTGTGGGCATCAGAGATAAATGCCTAATATCGGTATTTGTTAATTAGTAGTGTATCATGTAGCAAATACGGTATTCAAACAAACCTCTAATGACCAAATATTTACCGTGATTAGTTGTTTCTATAGTTTCAAGACTGTCCTTCCCTGCCCAGATGATTACCTTCCATGGTAGACAGAACTGATGGTAGTTATTCGGAATGAAATATGACTCAATTACATTGGTGACATTAACGATGTAGGATTTCGAGTTAAACTCGTTTCCACAGAATATTTGATCATACTTCACCCCAAATTCGTGAAGAAATGGATCAAGGCATTATATGTTTTTTAATCGAAGTCTAGAGGCAACATGACCTCATATTTTTGGACCACAGATACAATTAAATTTCAGACTTTTCAGTCCACTGGCAGTCAAATTGAAAAATTTTCGTAAATTAAATTCTATATTAATATTCTGCAAGTTTCGATGAATCATGGAAGCTATTAATGGTCCGAGGTGTAATAATTTGATCAGATTAACAGGTTTGCTCGCAATTGACGCCGTAATTAGTCTTGGGAAATCCCCCGAGAACTACTGGCGCCCGCTTTCCTGGAACTAATGGAACACGGAGCGAGTCTGGAGTGCACCCTCTTTCTAATTTAACTCGATCCCCCGATCCACGAATGCGTCTGAGACGGGCTGCTCTTCAATCCACTTTGAAAGTGGAGTGGCAGTCTTCCGCCAATAATACGTTCCAGACGGGGGCGGCGGCGGCGGCGGCGGCGGGCTTAGAAAACAATCCACCCCTTCTCTGCCCGGAGCCTCGTGCAGTATTTAAAAACTGGAAGAAAATTGCCTTAAAGCAGAAATGAGGATTTACTTAGGCCCCTTTACGGTTTAAATAATAGATAGACCACGATTCCAAAGCTTTTAATTGGATTTAACGGTCAATGACAAAAAGAGAGTTAAATACTGCGCAACTAAATAATTACCTGTTACTGCTTCATTACATTTATCTCATTATCAAGGGAATTCTCACGCCACTCTCATTAAATGCACGATGAGATCACCAAGCATTGTTTTGGCAATTAATCAGTTGTTTAATTACAAACAATTAGTATTAGTATTGTTTTTCATCGCAATAATATCGCATCTATGGTCTTGAATTAATTGATTGAGGGCGGAATGCTTGCTTTTGATCGCGGTTGTATATATGAAGAATAAATGAGCAAAGTGGTCATTTTAGAACAAGGAAGTCGCGAAAGGACCGGTATGAGATCTGAGGACGAGCGGCGAGTTCAAGACCAAGGAGAAGACGGTAATTACTCTGTTTGTTACCTTTATTCTCATTTCTTAGTACTGTCAATTCAGAGTAGGGGTTTTATTTTTAAATCTTAAATACATGTTTCTAAATGTTAGTATATTAGTAACTGTAATTATCAAATCTTTAATTATTTTTATGTTATTCCTAATACTTTTGAACATATATGTATTTTTTAAATTTTATCTTAATAATTGTTCATATTGTTATATTGCTCAACTATCTCTGTCAATCAGAATTAAGGAATATAAAACAAATTTAAATTTTCCAGTTTATAAACAAACATTCTCCCATCAAAAAACAGTCTGGAACTAAATCGGACTTTTAATTGGATATAGCTGATACTTGAGTTCAGAAAGAAATATTTTAAAAGAAGGTTAATTTATGAAATGCATTTTATTAAGCCAATAAATGTATTGTAAATTTTAAAGATGACACTTCTAAGTTAGATTCAGGGTATGATGGTCTTTGTTAGTCATATTTTGGGTTATTCTATGTTTTGTACTATCTTTGTTCAGCGTGTCTTAAATATTGACAAGGACCACAAGAATTGGTCGAAAGGCTACTAATTATAAGATTTTATTTTATTCTTATGTTATATAATTTAAGATGACAGAACATAGCGATGAACGCATGTTTTGAGGAAATCAATTCACGTCCGTGAATTGAGGCATTTTATTTTCATTATTATTACGGTTTTTTATTCAGTAGACGCAATTCAATCAGCACAGCCAATTAAAGAGGATATGGTTTAATGATTGCGATACAGCAATATTCGATATGGACCTTTGTTTACGAACCCGCAAACCAGCGGGCCCAAAATTGAAATAGAATTCAATTACAATCGCGGCAATTCCGTTGATTAATTCATAACACACGGTGCCTTGGGAATACTGAGCGGAAGAAGGGAGGAGGGCTTGAAAAAATAACCAATCGGTCAATTAAAGGACAACTGGGATTCAGGAGTCTGCGAGAGCCGCTGTTTGTGGAACTACGTCTGGAATAATTTTGGTGCAGTAATGTTTCTCTTTTCCTCGATCTGACACTCGAAAAAGGAATTCAAGAACAAATTGTGGGAAATGTTTTGCTCGGTGTTGCATTTCAACGACAATTCATTGCTGAGTCCGAAGACGCGTAGAACAACCACGTATAAAAATTAATTTAATGAGGTATTCGAGTATGGGTGTTTGTAAGTCTTTTCAGTATCTAAAGAAATGGAAATAATTCAAATGATGCTCAGGAAAGCATAATTTTAGAAGAAAGGCAAGATGGAAAAATACCAATCGGACTAGGGACTCGAACCCAGGACCTCCCGATATCCAGCTTAGGTTTACGGGAATGGAGAGATGTTGAATCGGTCCTTGGACGTCGACTCGGATTAGCTCAGTTGGTAGAGCACCCAACTGGATATCGGAAAGTCCTGGGTTCCAGTCCCTAGTCCGATTGGCAAATTGCCATTCTTGTCTTTCTTCTAAAATTAGCTACGTCTTTTCAGTATAGAATATTACTTTCGTATACTTAACACATGTAATATGAGTACTGTGAGTAGTTATTTATAAATTATAACCCACCTTACACTCCATTTTTCATACTACATATATATCTAAAACTCTTTGTCAGTATGTTTATCACATTATAGGCGTCTAAAATACTGGTCAGAATTTTACCAAATTTTGCACGCGTGTTCCTCAGGTCCCGAAGCTGCCCATGACCTTCATTTTATTTAAATATACTAAAAGGATGGAATACGCTAATCAGATTAGGGAGGACGTGGGTTGTGTTAGTTATAAGGATATGAAACGGCTTGCGCAAGATGGTTAGCATGGAGGTTTGCATCAGACCAGCCTTAGGACTGAATACCACAACAACAACAACTAAAATTATATATGTCAAAATGTGAAAAGAATTTTCGTAAAAGCTTTCGAGTCCCATACACGCATTGAGATTTACATAAGTGAATGCGGGTGTTCTATATTCTTGTTCTATAATACCATATATTTTTAAAATTATAACACATTCACGTCGTAATGAACCTATCGTTGGCACAGAGGTAACTCCCTGAGTAATAACAAACTTCTTTGATCATTGATACGGTGTATACATAAATAATAAATTAAATTGGACTGATCAGATTAATCAATTACTTAAGAAACTCAGCTCAGCTACATATGCTGTCAGAGCAATGTCCACCTTCAGTGATTTAAAAACAAGAAAATTAGTATACTTTGCATATTTCCATTCTGTTTTATCATATGGTATTATATTTTGGGGCAACTCAGTAGGCATAGATAAGATTTTTATTAGTCAAAAACGTGTTATTAGAGCAATATGTCAGGTTTCCTCACGAACTTCTTGCAGAACTCTGTTCAAAAAGTTAGGCATTTTCACTTTGACGTGCCAATACATTTATTCATTGATGTTATTTGTAATCACAAATAGGCACTTATTTTTTAATAATACTGATATTCATCCCTTCAATACAAGGAACAAAAATAATCTGTATAAAAAATGTAAAACATTGTCAATTGCACAGAAAGGTGTGCATTATTCAGGGATATCCATCTTCAACAGACTGCCGCACAGAATTAAACAGTTGTCCGATAATCAAGGTAAATTTAACACTGAATTATGCTCATTTTTGCTTAGCCACTCCTTCTATTCAATAAAGGAATTTATAGAAGAATCGGAGAAGAGTAATTTATTAATTAGTTTATAATACAAAAATTTGTTATAAGTATATTTATCTTTTATACAATAAAATAATGTAATAAATGTACACCCTGACCCATTCCACATCCTTGAAGCTTAGCTTCTTTACAGGATCTACGGAATATGATTATTATTATTATTAAGTTTTATTTTTCGCCTCAGGCAAATTTTAATATTTAGTTACTGTAAAAGCAAATAAATATTATGCATTTGATAGTGACATTAAATAAACTTTTATAACAACAATAGTTTATATATGTGAAAAAAATGAAATGTCAAGAATCCTCTTTTTTTCCACTTTTTGTTTTATCGGAGGTATTCCGCCTCTACCAAAGTACCTACTCAACTTGAAGAAACGGGTAAGGGCTTATTCTCTTTGCCTCACCGAGACCTATATATCTTTATTTCCAAGATGGTTGAACATCCCTTTCTCTCACCGAGTGGAAACATTAAAAAACTCTCTTTCGGAGCCTTCAGACATTAGGCCCCTGTTGTTTAAAAACTGAGAATTTTAGAAACTTTCAGAGGATAATTGGTCGATTGAAAATTCGATTTTCTAAAATTTTGGGCAAATGACCTTTTCATCTCAGACCCCAGGAAATGGGCCAAAACGACACCTCTCCTCAAAAAGCTGCCATTTTAACGATTTTTAGTCATTTTCACAACCTAGGACTGAACAGAAATAGATTTAGGTTCTTGTAAAACATAAAATATGTGTTTACACGCCCCTCTATCTGAAAGTGATCCTTCATGCAATTTACAGCTCGCCGTCTTTCATCCCCCCCTTCCCCCTCTTCTTGACAACAACATTTTTTGTCCAACTTATTTCTTAGAATACACTTCTCGAATCAAGCCATTTTTTTACAGCGTTTTACTGTTCCCATCATCCAATTTGCGAGTCCAAGCAATTCATTACAGTCAAGTAAGAAGGCGTTGCTTTTCCGTAAAAGAACTATTATTTCGGGAATCTGTGCGTAAACGAACCCTCTCAGAGTAATACGCTATGGAATACGTAACGGTAACGCCGTGCTTTGTCTCTGCGTTTCAATAGACATCCCTCTTAACTGAAATTAAAGCTATTCCCCCATGCACAACCATTTGAAAACAAAAACTTCCTAGAAATAATTTTCAAGCCCCTAATACGAAGAAAAAAAATTACTTTAAACTTTTTGTGATTAGATTCATTACACACTGGCTTTCAAATGAATATTTAACCTGGGATTATCTACTCTGACTATATTTAATAGGTATGAAGGGGTAATTTCCCTGAAATATTTTATACACTATTGCTGCATAGTTATAAAACGTTTTCCGGGTCTAAAATTAGTATATAATCGAGTAAAAAGATTCTGCAAAACAAATGTAATACTCGCCCTTTGAAACAGCAATCTAATTACACCCTTATTCAGAAATTTACACTGACTTCAAATTACGATTCCGACCTTCGCCGTACTTTCATTAATCCAAAATGCTTAATGAGTTAAGTTCCGTCCGCAGAAATAAAACCCAGAATGTTATAGCTACCTGTAATGTGGCGTTACTGTAATCAGCTCAAAAATATGTTCACGTGAAAAATAATTACAATAGAAACGTTTTAGTCACTCAGGTTTATTAGTTCTAAGAGAACAAGTAAAGGAAATTCACTCCATAAACGACAGATCCAAAATATACTTCATTTCGGTTTGTAGAGAATATTTTTATTTATAGAAATACCGTATTAAATTAATTACATTAATCAAAACGTTTTTTTCTGTTATACTTAGATATCATAAAAATTGTTATTTTTATAAATGCACCTATGAATACCCAAGGAGGAATTTAACAGTTTGCTATGTTTTACAATTTTTCTTCTCAAAGTTAAAAAATCCGCTTCAAAACGAAATGATGTAACTGAAAACTATATCTTCTGTCTATACATCTAAAAACCCTTGTCAGTGCGTATGTAGATCAGAACTATAAGCGTCCAAAGAACTTGTTGACCAAATTTGGCACACAGGTTCCTCGGGGCCCGAATTATTTATATTTTTATTATATGGAAGTTATAAATGTGTAAAAAATTTACATATAAGTTTTAGAATACCATAGACGCAAAGTGCATGTGGGTTGCCTATATTCTTTATAAATAATAATATATATTTAAAATTTTAAACATTTCGCGTCATAATAAGCCTATCGCTGGTAGAGAAATAATAAACTTCTTTGGATCGTCGATGCAATGCATATGTAAATTAGTCTCATTTTTCTCGTCACAAGTTAATTTTTAATTTAGTAATGCTCATTTGTAAAAGTAAATAAAACATTATACATTTGATAGTGTAATTCATCACAGGTGAAAGTATTAAATTAAATAAACTTAAGTATAAAAAATATGTATGTATATAAAAAATGAAAACGTCAACAAACCTCCGATTTTTTCCTCTTTTTAAAGGTATTTTTCTGTGGTATTCCGTCTCTTGTCAAGTCCGTACTCAAAGTGAAGAAACGAGTAAAGGATTATTCTCTTTGTCTCACCGAGACCTATCAATAGATATCTTTATTTCCGAGTTGTACGAACACAATAAAAAATAAAAATGGAAACCTTCCAACGTAAGGCCTCTTGGTTCTAAAACTGGGGATTTTGGAAAATTTTGGATAGATAGTCGACTGGAAATTCGATTCTCTACAATTTTGATCATATGACCTTTTTTTTCTCAGACCACCAGAAGTGGTCACTATTCAGTAAAAAACTGACATTTCGACGATTTTTCACTATTTACACAATCTAGGATTGAAAATAGGTTGGATTTGACAACAGAAGTAGATTGTGATGTACCCTGAAGTATTGCAGTATCCTGCTTTATTGTTTACGTGAACTCGAGTATTGCCGGGTACTTCATCTAGTATATAATAAAAGTTTAAGTACGCGCATTTAAATTTATGTTAATGTATAACCTGAAAATATCGTATAATTAATGAACTTTTATAAAGGTATATAAGTTAAATGCAATGAAAACGTGTAGTCGCTGAAGACATAGACGCTAATTCGACTCAAATTAAATTTAAATAAAAACAGAGTATAATACTAAAAATAATCGCAAAAGAAAAGAATAAACAAAGAAATACACAAATCTAATAAAACAACATGTAAGTGTGCTCCAAGGACTTTATATACCATGCCTCGATAAATTGCTCTGCTACTTCTAAAGTTTGTCCCTCATGCGTTCCTATACCATTCATCAGATTTCCTTTAAATTTTAGTTTATCGTAGTGCTCTACCCAGAGAAGGTTTCTGTTGATTTTCTGAAAATTTAAATTCTTTCCTAGCCCTGACCAGAAAGGACACACAGAACTTTCAACACGGTAGATAGTGACCTCACGTAGCCTATCAAACGAGATGTTTATGTTGTTGAAGTACTAAGTCCTTAGACTGGTCTGAAGCAACCAACTACGGTAACCTATTCTATTCATAATTTTTTCTACTTATAGTCTACTTAGCGTATTGCATCCCTAACCTCCCTCTTATGTTCTTACCCCATACACTTCCATTATAGCTAATTTATCGAGACCCTAATGTCTCGAAACGTGGCCAAATAATCTACTCCTTCTCTTGAGATGATTATATATAATCTAAAATATAGATAACAGTTTATTTAAGTAAAGATACTCTTTAATTGCTTATCTAGAACGTCGTCCTCGCCGCCGCACGCACGCAGATAAGCGACCCTTAGCAACTATTAATAGTGGTTCGGAATTGAAAGTGGTGTGCCAGAGACTGGTTTAATGACGTATCGGCAAAGAGATTATTGTGGGTGGGTATAAATACGCTGTGACCAATATATTTTGTAGTCTTCAATATCGTGTTGAGCTAAAACAAATGAATACCAGGGAAACGTCGGGCACCCAATAATATATAAAAAAGAATATTTGAAAACTAAGAAAGATGAAATAGGAAAATACCTATTTGAAAATATATTACAAATTATCATTTAAAATCCGACATTAAGTGGAAACTCCGTCTTTAACGTGTTATTAATTGCATTTTTCTGTTACATACGGAAAGAACAACCTAAGTTGTTTGTTAAATTTTAAGTTAGTTAAAATTTCTGAAATAAACTACCAATTGTCTGTTTTTTATCGCTCGGCGTTGACGAGCAAAGAGGGAAAATATATGGGAGGGGGTTAAAGATATTATTTTTGTGTGTGTAGGGCGGGCTTTGGAAATGAAAAATGATGCTGTGGGAGCTACTATTATTCTTTGGATACGCAATACTTACAACTGCATCTCCACAAAAGAAGGCTAAGAATGAAATGACGAGAGAGAGAGAGAGTGTGAGAGGGGAGTGGGGAGACTCTGAGGAAATATATTATTAGAAAAACAGCCAAGAAGTGGAGATCGTAGACTATTGTCTCGTTGTATTGTCCCCTTGAATTATTTTATATTCTAACATCTCACTCTCTTATTAATGTCGTCCACTATCATTATGGTTATTAAACGTTTGTGGTGTGAGATAATATAAGTTACGTCTGTACATTAATATTTATGAATGATATAAAATTGCCTTAATCTTAACAGACAACTAACAATACTTATCTGACCTTCCCAAGTGAATAACAAGAAAGAAATTGATAAGGTTACCTCAAAACGTATAGAACACCAAAGACGTAACAAAAAGATATCACTTGAGTAACAAAAGGTCATACGTCTTACTTAAAGAGTCACAACCGTTTAGAACATTAATAGAAAAGTTGTGAAATAATCTAATGTTAATCATTTATGAAATAAATCTACATTTATAGTTATTATCAACGTCAAGGATTTTTACACCTGTCCATTTAAAGTTATGATATTTAGTCTAGCTGCCAACGCCCTATTGCTCTGTCCTATGTAAAGTTTATTACAATCATTGCAATAAGTTCTGTATACAACGAAGTAGGAAGATACTCATCTTCCATTCTTAACAAAACAACACAGGGAATTGATAGAATTGTAGACAATGCCAATGTTGTATTGGCGAAATAATTTAGATATGTCATGATGTAGACCTTTAAAGAAAGGAAAAATAATTAAACAATTGTTGACCTTGTACAGACTTTATTCTATAAATTTATTCGTAACAACTTTTCGGCATGTTTTTATGCCATCTTCAAAAAATCACATTGTAAACAATGGTGGTAGAGATACGAGGCAACACTTCTACTCCTTTTCCACAGGTAGTTATCGCCAGAATAAAGTCTGTACAAGGCCAATTATATATAACAGACGTTAAATTTAAACCTTTCGAAAGGAAAAATAATTTTGATAATCTGGATATTCTGTTTGGGAATGTTGATTGATGGATGTGATAATGTCTTGAGCATATTACGAATATTTGAGTTGGTAAAGCAGATCGGATAAGAATTCGATAAGAGAATATCAGTTATAATGGTTAAATTCATAGAATGGTGAGTCTGATCAGAAAGTAAAATGGCCCTGTCAACTAAATTAAAAATCATAGCCCTTTTTTTGACTGAGGGGGTGATTGGAGAAAAAAATGGACACGTCCTGAATAAGTGGGTTCTCCGAACCAATTGGTATAATTTCAGTTATTTAAAACAGTAATGGAAACGTCAAAACAGTTAAGACTGTTAATACCAACCTCATCACTGAATTGGAGGCTGGGGTCATAATCATTAAAAGTTTGGACCAAGATATCTAATTTTGAAGAAGGAATTATGCAGAGCATGTCAGAAACATAACGGAAGTAATATATAGGATTAAAATTAAAAGCGGCAAGACAAGAGTTCTCCAAATCACGCATATCTATTAAACCATCTATGGTGATCCTTCTACTTGATGGTAAATGGAACCACCAAAACAACATCAAGTTCAATTAAGGATAACATTAAGGGCAATTAATAATTAATTCAAGGGGATAGAAGTGTGCTGATTGAATAATACTGGAGATGTTGGGGTTGGACGTAATAAGGGAGACGAAATCCAAATAGATTATTGAATGGTTATCAGGAGTCGTTAGATCTTTAATGGACTTCGGTAATTTGAAAGAGTTTTTTACAGAGTGATGTAATTCATCTTTGATACCCTGAGAAAAAATTCGGCTAAGTTATGTAGAGGGCTGTGTAGAAGATACTACGAGCTTTAAAGGAATATCAGGTTTATGAACCTTAGGAAGGCCATAAGCGCGGGATAAATTAGCTGAAGTTAAGAAAAGCGAAAACGTGGCATATTACTCAATCCCTTTTCTGATTTTCAAAAGCAGGAAATTTTTAACAAATTGGACAGACATTTATAAAGCCAAAGCAGAAACGTGTGGTAATTTTCGCAGTGTGATGATGACTCTTAATAAAATTACCAGCTATAATACTGTTTAGACGTTGTATACTTATGTCCTACTCGATGTTATTCTAAAACAGTCGTTACTGTCGTCACGCGTACCAAACCAAATTTATTCTCTGTTTTTCAGATTTTCAAAACAGTGACTTACAATCAAATAATTTGATAAGTATTCCAATGAATAAAGTTCACATACCATTAACACAATATATTGAGGAGAATAAATTTAAACTTTTTACATCATAACACACAACTGCACGGATCTAAACTCTTTGCCAGTATATGAAAACAATAGTATCCCCTTTTACATCAGAATCATCACCATTCAGATTAATTCATCCTATAGATCTTTCCTTGTAAATCCCTTCCAATTAAATTTTAACAAATAAGTATCTTTTCAAACTTCAAACAAATAGTACAGCGATGATAACTTTCCTTTCTGCCGCCAAAGATAGTAATCCTTGTCCGTCGTACTAGGAAAATATGTGATTCATTGTTGACATACTACAGTCTTCTGTCTTTAAAATAACCTTCTACTGTGATTTAATTTAAATACTACGTAAAGTGCACGAATATAAACTATTTTAAAATAAGATTTATAATTTCTAAATGGTTTGAATTTAATTTGATTTCAGTCTGTATACTGCCCCCTTACAGTGGCGACTCATACGAGGTATTGTAGCTCCAAGAAGGACCAGGTTTTTGGCGTTACTGGTACTGTAGGGCGACTGAAGCGGTTAGTGTAAAAATTCATTTTATGTGAATGTATAGCGTGTAATTATCCTATAGTTTATCAACTTTTATAAAAGTATGGAAGTGAAATACAATTTAAACACGTAGTCGCTGAGGACACGCGGGAATCTGGTGCTATAATGAATATAGCACAGGCGTATTTCTTCACAGAAAGGGGGCACGCTGGAAGGCAGGCAGTTTAAAGTCTTAGAAATAAAAGAATAAATTCACGCCCTAAAAATGATATTATAATATAGATTCGTAAAACTATAAAACAAATCATTCTAACTAAATTAATCCGTGCGCTGTAGCACATGAGCCGCCACTGGCGTCTAGTTTGATTAGCATTGTTTTCCCCAATTTCGGCCCTGGATGTTGTGTAATAAGCCTAAATTTTACTTTCAAAAGGTTATATTTAAATATTTTCACCTTTATAATTATGAAAGTAAACAATTTATAAGTCAAATATTGCCTGTTATTACTATAACTAGAAATAAACTAATTAAGTTAATCAGACTAATATTATTAATAAAATACAATGAATGAACAAAAATAAAAAATAAAATAATTTAAATTTAAATTAAGACGTTTCATCCCAAACTTTCAATTCCTAAATTAAAATCTTACTGAGATTTCGTGTTACTACTGAAACATCATTAAAGAACGTAAAACAGCAAACATCAAGTAAAAAGGTTAGTTCAAATATACAAATATAAAAGAAATTTGAGCTTAGGCTAGCATAAGATAATTAAGGGCAAATAGAAATTCCAATAAGGTTTTAATTTATGAACTGACGATGAAACGTCTGTTTTTTAAATTAAATCTCTTCTATTTCTGACTGTTTGCCATCCATTGTATTCTATTTAATTATTTATTCTTAAATACAACAGAAGAGGACGAAACATTTTGGTTAATGTTAATTAAAGTTTTTAATAAATTTATGTATTTTGGTCTGTTTACTGTAAATTATTAAATTTTACTCAGATTTTTCCAAAAGTTGGCTTCACACGGTAAAACTCATGCATGAGCTAAGGTAGAATTATATTTTCTTAATACGGCGATAAACTGTTTCATTTTACATTCTGTTGCAAAGCTATCTCCTGCTTGCGAAATGAAGGAAACGGCGTCTACGGAATTAGAAGGACCGTGCAGCAAGTCTCAGAGGAGGTAATTCACTGTCTGTTGCAGTAGGTGTAGACTGAAACAACCTATTCCAGAGGAGTGCAACGGGAGGAAGACTAAGATAAGCTGCAAATGGCACTCGGCAACTCCGAGTAATAGGACGGAAGACAAGGAAAAATAATTACCGCGTTTAAAAAAAAGGAGCTGGAGGACTGTCCTCGGTTGATAAAACTCCACGACAAGGCCGGAAAAATACGTCACAGAGCTCTTATTTCCATAAATGATACACTCACTATTAGAACGCAGGAATTAGAAATCTCCTTAAAGATCTTGAAAAACCATACAAAATGTTAAATGAAATCAGAAACCCCTAAGAAATTTGAGCTCAGGAAATTAAGGCAAATAATAAATCACAACCAAACTTGTAAACAAAAGACAGTTATATGAACCGAGTGTTTAATGAAATAGGCAAAGGTCAGAAAGAGAAGAATTTAAATTATGACGTGACGTCTCCAGTTCATAACGCAAATGTATTTAATATAATTGCATATGCAGATTGAATATGAATAAGTAAACTTTTTACGATGTAATTTTGTTTTCTCACCGCAACATCCAGGGCTGAAATAGAGGAAATGATGCAAAAGAAACAAGTTCGCAAAACTTTTATTTGCTGTCACCGAACTTTTTGAAGCTACAATTTCAATATTTTTAAAATGCACAATTAAAAAATAATTCAGGGTCATATATTGAATTTAAATTTTGGGTACATGTTTTTACACTTACGGAATTTAAATTTGATCCTAAGTGAATCATTTCACTTAAGCAATTTAGAATAATTGCTTTCTAGGTTTAATTTTTTTACGTTACTCCAATCAATTCTGAGATTTTATAAATCTCCTTGTTTAATTAGATCAGATGGGTTTTTAAAAGGTTGTCTTAAATTCACCAAATGTTCCTTAATTTTAGTTTAAAGCCTCCGTTTATTCTTTACAGTCCAAAACACTACAAGTTTATAAACAACAGTGATTACAAAAATTATTTATAAAATCTTTAGAATTTTTAACAAAATTTAAATTATTAAATGATTTAAATATTACCCTAATACCATAATTGTCAAACAAGTTTATTAATTTATTATGTTTTTTTCCTAAATAAAGTAAAACAATAAGGCCCACAGATTTTTTTACTATGATTGGTTTTGGGTGCACTATTTTTATAAATCATCAGGGGACGGAACGTCTCAATTTAAATTTAAATTCTTTTGATTCTGACTTTTGATCATTAACTCTATTTCATTTATAATACTGAAACATATTAATTTAATTATTTTATTTGCAAATACATTTATTCGAACAACGTCGAAGGGTATTTATGTTGCTACCTTATTTAATATTTAAATATAAGAAACACCACGTAACCCTTTAAGAAAAAAGACGGATAACTAATAAGAAAAAATGATTGTATAAAAACATTAATACCATGAAAAGGATTAAAGTCTAAAGAATTGAACACTTAAGAAATGGATTGAATTATCGATGGGGAACGACATCAATAGGATTTATTAGCTGAAAATATAACCCGTTACTTGACCATTTTCGAAACAAATAAGAGTTAAATTGATTGCTATATGTTACTAAGTCATAGTGTTATAAAGTATTAATTTTGGTATTTTACGGTTCGAGAATGTAGACAGTTAAAGGAATGTAATTTTTCATTCGTCGAGGTAAAGGGGAAGGCCCTTTTCTGCCAGAAGCGGAGCCGCAGCCACGACGCTGTGGTTTCAGCTCCGCTGTAATCCTACATGAATTTCGTTTGTCACTCTTCAACTTTTTTCCCTCTTACTGAGGAATTCCTTTTGACTCTGATTGGCATGATAAAGCAAACGGCCTACTGGATCAATTTCTCCCTTCTGTAGAACCTCATTTCGTCAGCCAAGACTGATATTTGTTCGAGAAGCGACGGAAAGGATCCATAATGCATGTAAAAATAACTTCATCCTGCTTAAATTGTCAGTTTTGCAGCTGTAATACCTAAAAGGTACACATGTTACGATTCGAAACCGGAATTTATATGAGGAATTACCATTCAATCAATGATGAACAATTAATTATTCAATATCAATAATTAAATAATTAATGTTACAATAAACACAATTCTGTTTTGGGTTACTAATTAAATAATGTAGTGACAATTGCGTAACACCATTAACGATTAATATTGAATATGGTTAGATATAATTAACTAACAAGTGTTTTTAAAAAATTGGCATGCCTAATATGATTATAAATAACGTATTTCAGCAGATTACGTCAATTAAAGCCGAAAGCTTCTGTAGTAGTAGATCGGAATAAAGGAGAGAGCTTAATAGAACTTATCTTGATGTTTCAAGTATTATTTAACCAGTGAAAGTTCTGCTATTTTTAAAAATGACATATAAACAGTTAACAAAAAAATTATATTAAAAATGAAGATATATATAAGGGTTTGAAGATTTAAAACATATTAATAAAATTTACTTTTATAATTTAAATTTTGCTTTTGTAAAATTTCAATTATATTTTATTTTTATTTGTTGATGACCATGGCATATGCCGAAAGATACTCAACAAATTATTAATAAATTATGTTATAATTTTGACTGTTTTAACTGTTGTGACTCATTACAAACCTAGTGATTTTTGCAATTGTACGTAAAAATTGTTCTGTATTATAAAATAATGTTTATTAGACATATTCAAACACTATTCACTATGGAAAATATACCGGACTTCTTAATTAGTATCTGCGGTAAATTTTTCATCCAATAGTCTCTTTTGTTCAGTTTAAATAATACGTATGTTTGTAACTATTACTACAATATGGACGTAATTATTTAATGTCATCTGATGCAATTATATGTCTGGGTTACTACTGAATATTGAAATTTTTATATTTTGTTTTTGATTGATATTAATTTTTTATAAACTTTTGTTTACTGTTTTATTATGAATAAGAATTACTGTAAATGAATTGTACTATATAATATGAATGTTTAAATTTTTACAGTAAAAACATGAATGTAAAGTTAAACTATATAAAAATTGTTAATTTAAGGATGAAAATGTATTAGTAATTGTAATTATAATATTGTATAAGTCGCTAATGACTGCGTCGTTGATGAGACTGGAAACAATAAAAAAATAAATGCCGTAGTTAATTTTTCTGACCGTAGAGTTTTCAATAAATAAAGTAGCCGAGTGTTTAGAAATATTGTAGTGAAATGAAAATTGAGAAGTTAAATAATTTCACTACGTGTCGCTCCTATGTTTTGAAACCTCTTCACGTGTTAGTAAGTTGGCAAGTTTACACGAAATATATTACAATCAGGCTTGTTAATTTAAACTCACCAATTTATTTATTTGAAGAAGTTCCAAAACATAGTAATAATTTTTATTTTATTAAAATGTTTCTGAGAAGTATTTATTCATTTAAAAATATATAGGCATACATATTACAAAGAAATTAAACTTCAGTCTCCCGTTTTATGTTTCGTACTGTCTACGAGCGAGTTTGTGAACGTATTTTTCAATGATATTTTATAAATTTAAAATATATGTTGAGATACAGATTTTCTATTCATCATTGTTATAAAAAGATTCATTAATAATATTTTTATATACATAGAAAAGGGCGAAGATTGAACAATGAAAATTTTTTATCTAAGTTTCTCATTTATCAAAATTTATCCAAAAAAGTGTACAAAAATAAAATATACTGTCCGTAATAACGTTTCTTGTTCAAAAGTAAAACTTATGCATTGTACGTGTCGGACAACCCGTTCGATAAATTTTAATATTTCATCAGTGCATGCAAAGTTTTAATCGACCTGGTTTTTGCTTTGATGTAAACGGCGTTGTTGTGTTTTTTTCCCCCTGGCTAGCCCTGGGCGTATCTCGCAGCTTCGACTATTCTCGTTCCAACACTTTCACTGGCGATGAATACATGTTTGAATCTGTCACACCTCTGCGGCTCTTAGGGCTGAATGCGACCCTCCCTAAATAGCCCTTTTCTCTCTGCAACGTTTTCTTGGCTGGCAACTATTTCATCCGAATGTCGGTGAGTGTTCTTACCACCTCGGCTGGCGGCCATGAAAGCAATTTAGGAGGACATTTCCTGGGCTCGGCTTTTCGTAAACACGTTTCTTATTCAAATAGTCGCATTCACCGTCGCATATTCGCAGGTCCCGGGAGCTCTTTCAGGGCTTCCACGTCTCCCCTGAATTATGCAACCCGGAGTGACCTAACTATGGAAGGATCGAAAGCAACGCATTATACGGTACACTCAAATACGGCTCTTTCCACATTCCTCACTCCCTAAGAAAGCTACTAACGTAAAAAGATCAACACCCACCTCAAATCTTTAAAATTAAATGCAGAAGCTATACACACTCCGCCAGTGTCAATACACTTTAATTACTTCGATTATTTCCACCCAACGAGGCCTTCATTTCATTAAATTTAATAATAATAATGAAAACGGTAAAAATAAATCGCAAAAATATATATAATCCACATTATCATTGACGGATTTACAAGAAATATTAAACTCGGAAACAAAAATTAGTTTGATTTTGTCTGAGAAAGTTAAATAGCTGATTTAGATAGTACATTATATCAGTAACTAACTGAGGACCCGGGTATTTATTTATATTATACTGGTATATTATTTAATTCTTGGACAACAGACTCGAAAACGTCACAATATGTATCTCAAATATACTCCCAGTATTTGTAGACAGTCAAGAATATAAAAGCAGGGATAAAAATATTTTTTAATACTCTAACAGAAAAAATATTCTCCCCCACTTAAAAAATTAATTTTTTCTTAAATCGCACATTAAAGCTCATAATGTAACACGGAGAAACGCGTTACATCGGTTTCGACACCAAACTGGAAGCAGTGTCAGTTATTGACCTCAAGAATGTTTTTCGACCAACATGAGTCTTCATTACATACAGAAATTCCACTAATTCCACCCCTTTCTCCTCGGGGTGGAAGCCAAAGTGTTTGGTTTTGGATAGCAAGGAATATGGAAACAAGTATTTTTATCATAATTGTTTTGTCCTTCAAAGGTGTTACGCAGAAATGTGTCCTAGCCCCACTTAGGGGATGAACTGCAAATTAATTCGCATTCTAAATGTCAAAATCAAACTGAAAGACTCCCATAGCACTGATATTAGATACCAAACTTGAATGTTTTATATTTATTGGGAAGCCTAATAGTTAGGGATGGTAGAAGTATAGTAGGCATAAAGAGTAGGATAGTATAGGACGAAAGGTTTTCGCGAAAAAGAGGAACTTACTTACGGGTAATATTAGTGTGAATATTAGAAAACCATTGCTAAAAATGTCCGTATGGAGGATGGCGTTATATGGGTACGAAACGTGGACAATAGGAGTTCTGGAAAGGAAAAGAGTAGAAGTCTTTGAAATGTGGTGCTATAGGAGAATGCTGAAAAACAGATGGGTGGATAAAAACACTAGCGAGGAAGTTACAAACAGAATAGGGGAAGAGCGAACAATATGAAGAACGCTGACCAAGAGAAGAGGTAGATTAATAGGCCACGTTTTGAGACATGAGGATCTTGTAAGAAAAGGCATTAGAGAGAAGTGTGCGGGGTTAAAACAGAAGAGGGACGCGAAGGATGGAATACGCTAAGCGGATTAGGGAGGACGTGGGATGTGGCAACTATGTAAAAGTTAAAAGGCTTGCGCAGGATATGTCAGAATGGAGGGTTGATTAACACAACAACAAAACGACAACTTTTTTTTATGATTTTTGAAGGTATATTATTTTACGATTGGTTACATTTATTGTTAAATTTTTGTGGCTGTTACGTGATAGATTAAAATATTTCAAAATTATTAATATTTACTTTGTTTAATTTAAATGTTTTGTGATTCAAATTTTAAACTTATCACTTTTACACGTTCCAAAGTTTCTAATTTTTTGATACAATTTTTGAGGTAACATTTGAGGATATTACATGAGGAATTCCCATAGCCGGTTTAATTAAATACCAACTTTTAAGTCTGTAATTTTGTCGTTAGTTTATTTGAGCTAATTATTGAACTTATTATTAATAATTTTAAATTTATTGGCAAATACCTTAACCATGTTAGGCAGGTCAGTAATAGAAGACAATTATAACTTGAATTTAAATAATATAGAGTGCACTATGAGGTTTACTATAAGAAAGAAAAAATATTCTATAATAGTTTTTGGTTTTAGGTCTCCAAAACGTTTTAATGAGGCACAATTAAATAATTCTAAACTGCTTAGTGTTTTTAAAACAATTATGAGAGGTTCAAAACCAATAAACGTAATTAAATATACACATATTCTATTATGGTGTAGTCGCCTGTATATGACATAAAAGAAGAAATTTTTATTATCTTGAGCATAGCTACTTGTCCCTACAACACGTAACAAAAATAAAATTATTATACGTGGACATTGTCCAGTCTGCCAAAAATTTTAATTTCAAATCAGGAACTTTCGGCCATATATTGACGTCAAGTTTCCCGAATTGTGTTCCGCGAGCCCTGAATAGGTGTTCCGAAAAAAATACGTTGATTCTATCTATACTATGGATTATAATATCCTGTTATAATACTCAATCAGTTCGTAACACTAAAAATCCGTTTACATCTAACACCTTTCTTTGTTTCTAGCTTGTTTCGGAAACCTTTTCAATAACGCGAAACAAAGAAACCCTGTACCTTGTTTCCCGCTACAATAGGAAAAATGGGTAACACCGAACAATATCGGCGTTTTCTGTAAACCATAGCCCACAGTTATACAGATAATATTTATTTTAAAGTTAAAGTCAGAAAATTACAATTAAATATTTTATTTAACATGACAATGAGCAAATATGGCCAACAAATAAACCAAACTTATAAATTATTTAATTAAATTTTGCTGGTAAAACAAAGCAAGTGGAGCGAATGGGGATCTGAAATTGTATTAGAAAAAATACTGGTGATAAAATATTTTAAATATGTTATGAATGAAGCCGCGAAAGTGATAAACTATATAAAAACAATACCATTCCAATACAAATTAAATAAAATTATGCTCGCTGAAACGAGCAGTGAACACAAAGCACTAATAAGACTTTTTAAACTTTGAAATGAGTTGTCGGTCTTCTTGAAGGCACAAAATTATAAGAATCAATGTTTTGTTTAAGTTTTAACAAATCATTCATGGTTTATAAATCTTGCATACATGGCAGAAAATTTTACAAAGTGCAATTAACTTATCATTACCAGTAACAAGCAAGTATTACAATTTTCAATAGAAGAGATAAAATTACGTCTTTTGTTAAAAAATACAATTTCGGATGTCATCAGTTGAATCTAATGATTTTAATTGTTTTCCAGCCTTACAGGAATGCTTGAATAAATGAAATTTTCAAGCAGATGAAGTTTCCAGAATGTTTTCAGAACACGTACATAACTGTTTTGCAATATTTTCTGAAAAATAATAATGACGATTCCTGGGTTCAGAATCCATTTTCCGAGACAGCTGAACCAGGAGCCTCAATGCAAGTGACTGTGAAAAACTAATTGGTTTAATCAGTGAGTCTCATTTGAAAGAAATATTTTTGAACGAGTTTGTCAGAAGAGTAGAGTACCCCGATATTTCAAAACAGGCTATTATTGTTTTACTTCAGCTTCCTATAACCTATTTATGCGAAATGTGATTTTCTAATTATTCTGAAATGAAGTCCAAGTGCAGAATCAGGCTCGACGCCACATCAGATGTTGGAATTCAACATACAAATATTTTGCTTGATATCAACAAGATATGCAATACAAGGGGAAAAACATCAAAGCCATTAATGCTTTATTTATTAATATTTTATGTTTATATTTTATTACAGCTTTATACCTAAAATATTTACTAAATAATATTTTTTAACAAATAGGAATTACCCAACCAAAAAATAAGCCAAGAGTTCCGTTAAAATGCATGATTTTTTAGAAATGTTCCATTGCAGAAAAAGTTTGGGAAACCCTGCTCTAATTTATTTTAGTTCTCAGTTTTGATTTAGGGAAAATAACTATTTAAGTCCTGTCGCGGTAATGAGTCTATTTTAGAAAAGTGTAGAGTATCGTTGCAAAATTGACGCAATATCTGGCAAATATGGAAAACAGTTTGCATGAGACGAGGCGTTGTTGCTGTTAGTTGAATCTAAGGCATGCAACGTTGCGGCGCCCCGGAACATGGACGAACTGCGACGAGTCTGGAATATTAAGTGCGGGGGCGGGGGCGGGGGCGGGGGCGAGGGGGCTTGCGAATGCATGCATTCCAAATACGGAAGGAAGGGGGCAACACAGATAGCCACCGGCAAGGCTGACAGCAAGAGGCAGGAATTCCGACAATTAACTGCGCCGCTCTTCTCCCAACAGCTCCATTATCAAGCCAGACGAAAAACCATGCGCAAACTTCGTAAACAGCAGCAATCTCACAGTCGAATTCATATACAACCATATCATATCTTCTGCCCTTTCATTACCAACTCATGGTGGGCGCTGCGGGAGTTTTCTCGCAGGCGCTTCAGCCCAGAGTGACTGCGGGGCTCACCTGATCATGTCGGGAATGCCTCGCATCTCTCTCTGGGTATTTTTTATCAAAGTTCTCATATGCCGAGACACCTTCACCTATTTTAGGAGGTATATGTACTGGGGTCAAAGACCTTGGGCATATGGCAAGAGTTGTCCGCTGATCCCATTGGATCAGTCGGCCAATTGCCTCCTGAAATTGGTGGAGACACGGAGAAGGGAATGCTGCGTCCCCACAGCAAACTCGTCTGCCGTCATTCGGAAGGGCGTGAGAATAGTACCCAATGCCCGACCTACCTGATGCAGGTTTTCCCTGCATCTCTTTAGGTGAAACAGCGGGTAGGATCCTTAAACCATAGCCCGGGGGCCCTAGTTAACCCTGGGCTACCTTGCTCTACCTTCCGCATCCCCCCCTTTTCAATTCCCTTCCTATGCTATTAAAGGGGAGTTGCCTGTTTCAGGATCACCCTCATGTAGCCTGTTACCCCCCCAAAAAAATTACCAGCTCACATAATAATTTTATATGTTGTAACTAGATTGTATCTCTTTCATAAAGGAGAAATATTTCTATATATCTTTCACTTCGCAGACTAGGCTGACACAACTACACAAAATTTCGGAAAACACTGTCCAGGTGAAGTTATATACTTTCTTTTTCCCACAAACAGTAAAGTCTAGTTAAAGTTAGGAAACTCGTCTCCCGTCATTTGGAAGGGCGTCAGAATAGTACCCAATGCTTGATACAGTTTTTCTAGGGATTTCCCTGCATCTCTTTAGGTGAAACACCGGGTAGGATCCTTAAACCATAGCCCGGGGGCCCTAGTCAACCCTTGGCTACCTTGCTCTACCTTCCGCATCCCCCCTTTTCAATTCCCTTCCTATGTTATTAAAGGGGAGTTGCCTGTTTCAGGATCACCCTCATGTAGTCTGTTAACTCCCCTTCTATCGCAAACATGAACACGCTGTAACATCCAACTGGCCGTGGCCGTAACTGCAGATTTGTGACATTAGATTTAAAACGCTAATCTACGTAAGAATGGCAGAAAGTTTACAACTCTTCCATTATAAACATTTATTAATTTATTCTAGAAAAATTATTCAAATGCCGAGCAAAATTTAGTAAAAACCAAAATCATATTTAAATTTGATCACAAAATTTATTGAAATTTTGTAGAGAAGTTTTCGGCACATGCCATAGTTATCTACAACTAAGAAGAAAAATTAACTGAAACATTACGAAAACAAAATATATGAAATTGTATGTATAATGCAATATCATATTATGCGTTCATTCGTACTTGTCACTTATGTATTCCCCCTCACTTAATTTACATTTAGTTGCATAAATTTCATGTTGAATTTTTACATATTTAATATATGAGATGAATATGGCCAGAAAAGCCGAAGCTCATAATATTGTTTTTTAAAATTCTTGTCTTTGGTAGCATTGATTTTATTTGCAAATCCCACTCTTACAAGTATTCACCATACCGGAATGGTTTTATATAACCAGAGGTTAAGAGTAATCATAATTACAAACGTTTCGTGAATCAATGTAAAATCATTCTATTCAATAGCGCGTTTAACTTTGCACAGGGGTTTCTTGATCTTTCACCTAATAGTTAAAATTAATGTTCCTGCAAAAGGTTTGCTTTGAAAATTTTCCCACTACATTAATTTAAAACTTTCTCCATATATTTATGCTCTTTTGTTTGTTTGTTACATGTATTGCCTGCTACTACGGAAGGTCAGATTCCTCGTCATGCAGCTCCAGAAAGTGTAACTTCCACTATTTCTGCGTCTGAGTGTGTGTTTGTGCTCTCTAATTAAAATTATTTTATAGATAAGAGTGTTATTTTGTTACATGAAGTTATGTAAGACGTATCCTATTTCCTCAACCGAGGACAGTTTGCTGGTGTCCTATCAAATTCTCCTATTATTTTAGAACTATACTCTACTAGAATTTAACTGCTGACTTATTTTCTTTTTCATGTTCGACGGGAACCTACGCACGATCTTCTGCTGCTTTCTCCGTCGACTGAAAATTGAAGATTGAATTTTATCTTTCCTCTTTTGTCATTCAATTCTTAGTTGTAAAATTTTGTATATTTCTTGTAATAATGGATTGAATAATAATAAATCTAAATGCTATGGAAAATAATAAATATAATTCTTCATTTTGTTTAAATTTGATTGAAGAGCGCTGTTAATGCTGTAAGTTTGCGAAGAATCACACATTGGTTTGGATACCGACTGGAAAAATCGTTTACATATGCTTATATATTAAAGGGTCTATAGCGCTTCCCTGTGGCACGCCAAGAACTGTAGTTGACATTTGCAGCTGGTTGATTTACGGCTAATTGCAAATCAAGAACTTGTGCATCCGTGCCTAAGTGAAACGCTGCAGAAGATCACTTTGCCCCGGGTTGTTGATTTATGCTGCACCGTAATGACTGGACACTCCTCCTGCACGAGCCTTCATCAATCTTGCACAGCAGGCTGCTTGCTCTACACGGGCCTCGGGGATTTCAGGCTGAGACCATTCTCTCGACGTTTCCCGTCCCGTCTGGTCTGGTCTCGGTTCGTCTGCTGCACTAGTATAAATGACACGTCCTGATATTGGCAACTGCAAAGCCGTCCGTTTCTGGTCCGCCATATTGGCCGTGTCTCTCTCAAAGATGGACCACAATAGACAGCATTAAATTTTATGTTAACTGTGCCATGCACAACGACATTGCATTTCAAGTGCGTAATACATTTAAACCGGCGTCTCTTAATTAATAATAATTTCGCAAGGCCAATACCGATTAATAAACAAGGAACTCATACAAAAACTTAAATATGAAAGCGACTGTCATTCAATAATAAAGAAGACAATTTAATCTAGAACTGCTTATTTGTAAAAAAATTAGACATTACTACTTCTCTCCTTAATCCCCACAAACATTAATACAGTCGTGACAACGATAAATAAGGTTTTTTATACCTGATGCAAAGATGTTCGCAAAAATTATTTGACCTCCTCATTTGTACTGAAATTTATGTGGACCTTGGCTCAAAATTGTGATCCCAAGTTTCATCACAAGCTAAAACCTTGTTTCGATAAAGTTCACATCCCCTTTAATAACGTTCTTTCAAATCTGTAGACAATTTGAGTTTCTATCCTTATATTGTTGCGGGACCCACTTGCATTTGTTTTTCTGTACTCGATCTTGTTACTTTATGAACTGTTCCAACACTTGCTACGACTTTTCTTGCTATATCGTCATCATTACTACATCACGAAAAATGACTTCAATGCTGGTTTCAAGCGAAGGATTTGACACTTCCAACTGGCCGACCAGGACGTTGCATGTCACCGAGGATAGACCGTTCATAAACTGTCATACTCAGTTATAATAATTACCGCGGTTCATACAACTTTCACCATACGAAAAGATTTTAGGCCGTATTTCACACTCAACTAATTTGCGAACTTCAAATGGACACTTTATCATTAACTTGGAGGTTTTTAAAAAAACAATTTTTATGTGTCAGGTGTTCTGAGCTTGTCCAAGGCCATGAAAGTGTCAAACACCTACTACAAAACGTTTTTCTTCCACAGTTGGCCAATGGCATAAAATAAATAACAGAATAATCGTTACGTGTCTCCTATTAAACTTGCTATTACTCATGAAGTTTAATTACCACTATAAGTCTCGCCCTTAAGTTCCCTGAACTACTTCACACTCCACTTCAATTTAATTAAATGCCTTAAAATTTAAGTTATTATAAAATATGATATAATTCTTAATTGATTCTTTTTATTTCCTGATGATCTTTGAGAAATTAAAATTATTCCCGATACTGTGAAATGTTTTTGATATATATTACAGTCGGAATCATAGACGAGTGAAAGTAGAAAGAAAATACTGTAAGCATAAAAAAATCTAGCCAGAGGATAGTACAAGCGATTAAGAGGAAATGGAATATAACTAACGTTCATTACCAATAAAATTTTAGATAAGAGAATAATTTTCAAAGAGACACGGAGAACAAACAAACTATGATATAGACATTTTTCAGTATAATTTCACAGATATTTTCCATGTCAATTTTATCTCATTTCGTTTGATTGCAACATTTCAGAAATTATTATTTGTATACAGATTATTGAAAAGCTAAAATACATGTTTTAAAAACTCAAACATACGGTATAATTATAAATAATGTTAAGAAATGTGGTTAGGCTTGTAATTTGGAGATATAAAACTGTTTTGTATCAATAATTAAAAACCTTTTGGTCTGGTCGATATAACATAAGCCACAATTTTAATTTTATAACCAACATTATAATGATCAATTGTGTTGAACGCAGGAGTTTTAAAAATTTGGATAAAATATTATCAAATGCGTAAATAATAGAAGTATTACTTAAATAAATTGAGAGACTTGGAATTGGCGTACCCAAAACGAGGAAGTATAATAAAATTTTTGGGTCTGTTCTTGTGTAAGTGTATGAAAACAATTACTTGATTTTATACAACCCAGACTTATGAACATTTTTAAGAAGACTCCAAATAGATTAAATACAGGAGAATTACATATTTTAGATTATTATACTAATGAATTCCATTAAATAAATTTATTATCAAAATTGAGAATCACAGCCGTTTTTGGAAAGAAGGATTGTCCAACACCGTAATACCAGACTTGCTAAATTTATGAAATCAATTAATTGATAGGTACTGTTGACTTACGATAACAGATAGTGCAATAAATTTAAGTTTATATTTTGGTCTAATTCACACTTGATGTGAATTAGTACAGTTACTGTATTCATTGAAATTATTATGAAGCTCTCAGGAATAGAAATTATAAGGGCTATAAGTTACAATAAAAGGACAGAAAAAAATTGTGAAAAATAATGGAAGTATATATTTACCTACTTTTAAAAATAAAATGGAAATATCTATATTTATAACTAATGGCAACTCGGTAAATCAAATTTGCAGTTAACTATTGCCTGGAGAAGTTTGGTTCGACAAACCCGCACAATAGTTGTGTAGCAAGAGTTGCCGAAGGTTCTACTAACTTCTGATAGAATTTTTAATTGTGCTATAGACTTTTGTACATTACATATACACAGCGGAAACCCTAAAAGTTTCAATTGTTTTCCATTCAAGTTCCGAACGCAATTTTCTGATGAATATGGCAGAAGTTCCCGCCACGTCAGTATTTTAAATTTCCTTGATTTCCGTAAATAATTTGTGGTTGCTAATTATACAAATATCTCTGTAATATATTTTTAAATAAAACTCTGTTTTTCTTCTGTACTATCCCATATATTATAATATACTCGAGAGAAGACTAAATTCCCTATGTTTGAAGCCGAAAAGACTGTACATCTTATTATAACGTATCATTTTGTTAATTTTTTTTTCAAACTGAGGATATATATTCCCTTCGGATAAAAAATTAATAAATTTGGGTATAATTATTTTGTCTCTAGGAAGCTATAGAGGTATTGTGTATTCGCAGTTCAGTTTCATTGAATTACATTTAAATGATCCTATATTTACTTTTATAATTCTTTATAGTTTAATTAGTGTTAGTTGCTTAGAGTGTGTAAGAATGAACTAAGTGGACTTAAAAATATTCGAGTTCCAAATAAATTTTGTTCATATTTAAATAATAAATTCCCTTTACAGGTTTAGAAATGATGTTCATAATTTATTAATATAACATTGCTATTCGTCTGATATTTAATAGAAAAATTGGTAAATGTAAAGAAATTTGAAGTTCTAAAAAACCATTGTACACCCTATGTATTTTTAGACTGAGAACGAAACGTCGGTAAACCCTGCGTTATTTATGAAGTATTATTTATTTTAATTCGTTATCAATGTCCTATTGTTTTTCAAAGTTATTTTATTCTTAGCATTTGAATTATTATACCTTCATTAGTTGTTCGTAAGTAACTATAAAAGAGAAGAATAAACAAAGTTAAGATATATAGAACCCCAGGAGTTTAGATATGGGCTTGAGTACGATTTATGTCGCTAACTCATTACTTTTATTACTTAAACATTATTTCAGCCTATTAGTGCCATCTTCATTACTATATAAAATATTTTTATGAACCCAATAAACGAGCTCAATAAATTTTAATGAAAGAACTTCAATTATTTATATTAATGAAAAATATTTTTTGTTTACCGAGTTGCTGATTGTATAAATATCATTTCTGAAGAGATAATATTAATATTTTTAAGTTCAAGTGTCAAATTAGACACACATGCATATCCATAAAAATAATGTATATTATTGGAGATAGTTGCACTCTCTTGAGTGTGCATATATAAGCATATACACATAATTGTTGAAAATGTTACCCATGGAAATTGGTCTAATTTTCAGATCTATGTGCAAAGTTGAATTGGAAATTGAGATACGGTCTGCAGGGGGTGTGAGATACATGGACCTGGTAATCGGCTACCCGGACCATCCCATCCAACCAGAAAATGTTCCCACCCCGTTAATTAGACGACAAGGCCTTGGTCCGCCGCTAATTACCTGGACAGGAAGCGCTCCCGATTAAAAGTTGTCGCTAGATACCTACAACTTCTCAAGTCAAGATATATATAATTCAACTACGGAAATAGTAAATGTGAAGTACTCACCACTCTTGCAGACTGCAACTAGTAACAGTGAATTTTCATTTGATCAACATTTAGATGTCCTGAAAAATCACAACAGAAAATGATACTTTGTGATAAACTGCGAATTATCGTAAATAAGCAATTTTTTCAAATATAATAAATTTTTATAATTTCACTTAACGACGATATTAATAATATGAATCAAGAAAATATAACTATAATATATATAAAACAAGTATAATTAAAGTTTAGGAGGTTAACAACATTTTTACATTCATTCTAGAAGAAATACACGTTTTAATTTTTAAAATTCACCAAAATTTTGTGCTTTAAATTATTCAGATGTCCTTATTTACTCTTTGACAGTATTACATATTTTAATATTCTACCATTACCCGTATCAAATTTAATTTTATTGTCACATCTCGGGACCTGAAGCCATAGTACATGGGCTGAGAGCTGGACTGCAGAAATGTGGACTCGGACTCGAGTCACACTCAGCTCAGCGCATCCATTTTTAATTTTTTTACATTATTTGCTTTTATTTTTTAGTATTTTCTGTTTCAAGAATGTTTCATTCCTGGAACATTCCACGAATGTATAAATTCTACTGGACCTCGAAGCGGAGGCAGTCTTTCACAGTACGAGATTTTGTACAGCATTTAGTTTTAAATAAACGTCTATAACCTCCACCATTGTGTGCTACTGTATCTCACGATCCTTCACAAACATGACAATATACTTAGGTTGCCTACTGTAGAGTTACCGTTAGATATATAAAGTTACTAACAAATTAAATTATATTATAAATTTTCTTGAAAAATTACTACATTTTTATGCAAAATGCGAGCTATAGTTTAACTGAAAACTAAAAAAAAAAGATTTACAGATAAATGACGACTGACGATGGTGGAGTTAGCTGTCTAAACGTTGTACTTTACAAATGATTTAAACCGGGTGAAATATTCAGAACTTTTTATTTAATTGTCCTGTTGTAAACACCGTGAAAACTAATTAATTCTGTCTTTGGCCGTCAATTCAATTTAGATCTTATAAACAGACAAAACTAACTTGGCCTTAGAAAGTCCAAAAGTGTTGGAGGAAACGTTTCGAATTTTTTAAAACTGTTAATTTAATTTCAAATAACAGCCTGAATTCGGTCATCAATACAATTTGGATTTCTTTCAATCAATTTCAGTCGATTGATATAAATTAAAATTTGGTGGTACCTGATTGGTTGTGTGGTCACGAGGCATGTACAATGCAATTGTGTGGTTAGGTGTATAAGTCATTGCAGTATTGCTGGTTGAATACTAGAGAAAGATAATTAAACTATAGTATTTCAAGCGACGTTTCGTCTCCTTTTTCAGACTTCCACATGGGTAATACAAAAATAATATTACAAGGAATTAAATATATATTCCATGTTAAAAATTTTTAATATAAAAACATGGTTAAGAACTTACAAATTCAGCAATTCATCAATTAAAAAATTGTATCATAGAGCCCATATTTAATGTCTTGTAATATTATTTTTGAAGTACGTCAAAAATGAGACGAGACGTCGCTTTTGAATAAATAGTGATAAATTTATATGTTGACCTATTGGCTGTCTTTTTACTTCTTGTAAATTTTAAAAACAGGAAACCATGTTGTATGCTATTTCAGGTAATGAGTTATTAAATTTTTTTAATTTGTCCTATTATTAACGATATGTAAAATATAGACGTGTTAATGCGACTTTAAATAAAGTGATAAAACTTTTTAGACGTTTTATGATTTATTCTCTCTTCGTTTACTTCAGATGAATATGATTGAGACATCGAAGCTATCGGTTTTAAATATTGACCTGAGATTAATAGAGAATCATTTGGTAATTGCGAGTCCTGTTACATGTCTTTTGAATAATAGTGCTGAGGGTTGCGGACATTTGAAAGAAAAACTATTCAAATGCAGTGTACCGGTAATTCCACTCTAATTTATTACGAGACACGAGAATTATCACAGATTAAATTTGGACGGTGTTGTGAATCCGTATCTCGTGGCTGTGTGAGGTGCTGGATTCCTGGCAGCCCAGCGAGATGTGGCCCTAATCCTAAGTAATGATTCCCGAACGCTTCGACCTGCGCCCCTTTGGCCTGCAAATCAAATTAATTTCCCAGGGAGAGAGCCATCCATATATTAGCTCGCTTCCTTCACAAAACTCTATCCCTAACCACAATTCCTGCTTTATTGAGCTTCAAGGAGAACGTCAGGGAAAAAAAAGTAATTTTACAATTCTGAAGGAAGAAAATTGCACCGAAGTATCGCGTTAACTCTTTAAAAGGGGAGTTAATCATTAGAAATTTTAAAGATAGCCTCTGTATCAAACAGCCACTACATTTTAATACATATTATAATTTTTTTCTATATATCTCCATAATAAAATAGGTAAACGTTTCCAATTCTCCATACAGACTTAAACGCGTGGATAAAACTTAGTACTCATATCCTTCAAAACTAGAGGAAAGATATTTAAGGAAGAGTTACGTTTTGAACAATATTAACCGACTTAAAATGCCAGGAATATCCACTCCCAAATTGTATCGGGAGTATTATTCTTTAAGGACTACCTTAAGCTGCCGGGACAATTTTTCACTGTCATTAAACTACCAAGGCTGTTATTCACTCAGTTAAATCCTCGGACTTATTTGGCATACTTTTAATGCACTATTTTTTCATTTTCAATTACAGTTTTATTTTAGTTTCTCTAAGGTACCCTGGTTATTTAATGCTCCAGCAGAATTTTTTGACTCGGAACGTCCGCCATGATCTCCATTAATTTAAAGACAATCTCCCTTCCCCAATTGGTGTGTGAGACCTCCAATAGGGTAATAGCCCAAAAAGAGTGTAGGTGTCGATGCTACTTGTCATGTATTGACCAAAGGATCAGCATCGATTCCACATAAATAAATACGCCGGGCAGCCAGCTTGTTTTATTAAAACATAAATTATGCAATTTGATAATTACCTTTCAGGCATTGATGTATAATGTTGAATTAAATTATAAACATGTAATATGCGGATGTTGAAAAAGTAATTGCAGTTGTGAGGGATAATCGTTGGCGCCCAACGTGTGGCATGACTTGTAACAGGTAGTTTTTACTGATAACTGTCACCAAAAATCCTATTGTTTATATTTCTACATATAACAAGAAACAACCCGTTGAAATTCTTATTATCTTGGTCTCCTAATATTTCTTAAACATGTATATATTATATGTATATAATGTGATAATTTCCCAGCCCAGAAAAATCTTCTCAGTTACCAGTGGAAAATTTTATTTAATATATCGAAAGACCATTGTTCCACTTATGAACATTTCTTACGACAAATAGCATATTTTATATGTAGTCTAAATAACTACCTCAGTGCATTTCGGCTTTACTTAAATACTTTATTAATGTATACAAGAAGTGTACCATAATTATAAGCCATAGTTCGGACTTACATCGACCTAATTCTTTATTATTTTAACTGAAAGTGAGGACTGCTGAAGTACCTCATAAATATTCATCGAATGTTTTATGAGCTTGTAATAAACACGTCATGTAAACGGATACAATGAGCTGAAGAGTTAAGAGAATCTGATAGAACCTCAGGTGATCGGGCCATCCAAAGAGATTTATAGCTGCTCCACGGTGATCGTGTTTCCTAACTCCATTAAGTGCTTTATGAGCTGTGGCGTATTACTCAGCAGAGAAAGCCTAGCCACTCGATGTCTACTTCACGTTGCCAGCTCCACCACTCGTCTATGGTTCTCAAATACACTCACACTGGTCGATAAACCACTCGTCCGTGCTTCGAACCATATCTGCGGCTGAGCACCTCTCATTCTCTTTGCCTGGCATGGAGGAAAGGGGTGGGGACTTCAGTATTTCTCTTCTTGCTCAGTAGAATATACAGAGTCGGCATTCATTATGTTCTATTAACTAAAGAGACAACTATTAGGTAAATCTCACGTTCTTTTCATGAAATGAGCTCTAAGTGCAGAATATAATTTGATGGTCTTCACTCATTATTCATTCAAATCTTGGAAGAATTTTCTAATTCCTAAAGACTGCAACCGAATTTCATGTTAAATTTATGACATTTTAACCGTTAAATTAAGGTTAAGAATGACACTTATAACTCAGTGCAAAGATCACCTTAAATATGTAATACATAAGTCAATTAGACGAAATTATAATAGTGACTTAGCTTACTTAAATAATAAATTGTTTCTGCTCATCGACAGATATCTTCAGTAATTTTAACAGAAATAAATTACTTAGTTACATATATATCAAGGTATGAAAAAATCAGACACATTTAAAAGATAAAACTGCGTCATAGATATGACTGAGTGAATTAGTATCACTTTGAATTCTAACCTAACATTAATTTCTCCCCTAGTTAGCTGGCAAATCATTCTCCGACTCTAAAAAAACCTCTTCCTCTACATCAGTTATCTGGTACGCCTACTACCCCAAATTATGATAAATTCTGATATTCATCGCCCATAATAAGCTAAACAAATATTAATAACCGCTGTGTGGTTCTCCGAACATTCCTCTCTCTTCACTTTTTTTTGCAGATATTAGTTTTAGGCTCTCAATTCTCTTTTTAAATTCTGTTATTAGATTTGCGATCTGTGGTTTAAAGAAAAGTTTATTGTCCCATATCATTCGTATAATTTTTATTTTATTGACGTATTCCAGTTTTTTTCCATAGACATTTAAAGGTATTATTTTACTTTATATTTCCTCGAGACGAAAATCACCACAACTGGATCCTTGCTGTTTCTGATATTAAATAAAATACAAATAATGGCCAAATGTCAGAAATGGAATAATTTAATGTTTATTCGTTTCGTCTCTCACGTTTAGGGACCTCGACAGTACTTTCTACTAAAAATTAGTTAATTAAATATATATAGTTAAATACAAATAAATATACTTGGTATGTCGAAGGTACTTACATTTAAAACATTACAAAACTTCATGTTGCTCCTGCAACGTCCGGGGCCGAAATAAGTGAGAACAACGACAAAGAAAATGATCGCACAGCTTACATTGTTGTAAACGATCGCAAATAATATTTTTAAACGGCATGATTAACATTTTAAAGTTTCCAGAACGCACATGTAAATTTACATTTTGGGTATCTGTTTTTACATTTATAAAAACCCACGTTTGATTTTTTTGGAGCGTTTTTCTCGTCACTCTAAAATAACCATTACTTTCTACGTCTACAATTTTAATATTATTCCGATCAATCCTGTGATTTTTTAAATATGAATATTTTAATTAGTGCGGATTGTTTATCTATTTGTAGTTATAGGTTTGTGATAAAGTAAGATAAGTCAAATAAGTTAATTACTTTATCTATGTTGCTAATAATGTTGGGCAAGGACTTCGTGGCTTGATAAATTACAGAAATGTTTAATTTATTCATATTAGGATATAGAGATTCAATAAAAGGCATAGTTATGGAAATTTTAATAACTTTCTTAAATCTGGTTTTTGGGATAAAACACCAGTCTTTTCCTAATATTACAATATGGAGAGCACAATTTTGCTGTCGATATTTTAAAATTTTAAAGTTATCCACGTGGAAATTAGGGTTGGACTAAAGAAGCACGTTGAAACAAGTTAAAAGAATGATTGGAAAAAGAATAGAAAATTCTCCCTGAAAAAAAAGTAATTTTCCTATTCCAATTGAAATTTAGACCTGAACTTTCAACAAGGAAGATGACATCAGAAAGCTAAGGGAACGATTAGGTTCAAAAGTAAACAATAATTTTGAATGATAGTTATTGAAAGTATTTCCTAATCAGATATATGCAGGGTTTGAAATGTGGGACTAGTCTAAAAAAAAACTCTTGGATTTTTGAGACAGAAGCCACATGAAAAATTCGTCCGAAAACCCCACTGGGTTTTTTCTTTCAATTCTCAGCAAAATTTAAAACACAATTTGATGAAATTGAGTCAGTTCAGTTAATATTGAAAAAATTTATACTTAGAAGGCAATTACAATAAGACCTGAAGTAAATAAAATGTATTTTAAAATTTTTAAATATTTTTATAACACTGTAATAGGTACATACATAGTACACAGTTCACTCCAAATTCGGAATGTGTCGTGCAAGATGACAGTCCGCAGTCGAATCGGTAGGCCCAGGCCCTCAATGGACTGTAGAGCCAAGTGATACGAATGTTATTATTGACACTGATAAGTCTTTAAATTACGATGTAATGTATATCGGTTAATAATAATATGGGGAAAAAAAGGTAGCAAAGAAAACATACTTCATATATGCACTCCTAGATTCTTACTTTTTTCGCATGCTATTTTTAAAATTAAGAATTCCATTTTACCACAGATGAAATGAGCTCTCTTGAGAACACATATATATAGTATGAAAAATTGTATAAATATAGCTTTTATCAAAGAAACGGTCGAGTGTATCCATTAAACGAGGGTTTCTACCTGGGAGTTCTTTTCGTCTTCAGGGTGTTAACGATCGGTTTACGCAGCATAACTTCTGAAATATCCGCTGTCACGTGCAGGTGAGCAAAATTTGCACGTGGCTACGCAAAGAAGCTCGTTAGCACCAGCCACTTCCCGATATGCAAAGCAGAGGAACAGAATCTGTCAAGAAAAGCTTGTCAGCAAGACCAAATGTTGCTTCACAAGCCCTCGCAGACCAAACAAACGGCCGATAATTAGGTAATTATTAAGGAAGTAAAACTGACCAGATTACAATAATAATTAACCACGTATTGGTTGTCATAGTTCTATTACTTCATTTAATAGCAATGAATACACTATAAAATTTTGTCAGAAAAACTTGCTTCACATCTAATATTTTGGTGACTAATGTTAATAATGCTGCATGAAATTTAATCAAAAATTCAGATCAACTGCAATTATAAACCTGCTGTTTCAATCACTGTTAAATATTTCCATTGTTATTCTCAATAATAACAAAACAAATAAATTCATCTGACTCAATATGTTCCACTAGTAACAGAAATAATATTTAAGCTTATGAACTGAAGAGGACTCGAAAGCTGGGAATGAAACGTATTAATTTAAATTAAGCTCTCCTATTTCCGACATGCAGCCATTTTATTTACTAACATACTTTTAACAGTTATCGTTTCTAACTTCCAATTCCCTTGTGCCACATCCACATAAATATTTTCCTACTTAATTTCTTGTTTCGGTAAGATAATTAAATGTTACAGATTATATTGTAAATATTTTTTTTTGTATTTTTAGCTTACACAAGATGAGGTACCAAATCAGGAACGGAACGCCGTGATATAACTACTCTTGATAAAATGCATATAATCTTTTTCTTGACTTTAAATAATTGTTGATGTTGTACTAATACCTTTAAGAACCATGAAATAAAATTACTTTTATATTACACACTACATAAATTTTACTCTTCCTTACTAATAAACGATTTTGGTCAATAAGCGTCAATAAAATTAAAAATACCGACTGAAACTGAAGAAATAATACTTAAACCACCAACCAAAATTAAAATTTAAAATTTTAGAGGAATAATTAACGTGAAAAATGTTCAGAATGATAATATGAATTCACCTAATGTTCAAGACAGTTCTGTAAGTCAAGTGGATTCCGTTACTGAAGAAGTTGAACATATTGATATTACGTTCAAGATGGTTCTAAATTTACATTCAAACAACAGAACCAGTTACAGAATATTTTCAAAAAATTTAAAGATAAAATTAACCTTAATAATGGAAACTTGGTTTACAAAATTTCCAGTTTTAACTGTTATCGTTTCAACAACTTCCGACTGAAAACAATTTGTGAGCCAAATTAAAAAAAAAATTCCGCGTTTGTAACAATTGTTAAACCTTTAAATCATGAAATGGATGATAACAATACATCCATTTTAAAGTATACTAATCATAAATATCGTGAAATTATGGAATACAATCAGTATTTACCAACCTACATTGAAATAAAATTAGTAACAAAAGAAATTAAAGGTGCAGAAATTGAAACACACTACGCCGAGATTATAAGGTTATTGGTAGAAAATTCGAATTAAAATATAAAACAATTATTATTCGTTATTAATCTATTAAATAAAATAATAATATCGATAATGAATTTAAGTAGATTCTTCTTGAATGCTGACGAATCGACAGCGCTGACAGTTCTTATTAGCACTGGTCCCATACTCAAAAACATTTAAAATAATTTACACTGATTGGCCAAATGATTATGACCACTACCTCAATACAATGTTTGGTCACTTTTTACTCTATACTCCTTAAAGTCTACTTTTCATGCATTCTATGAGATTTTGGTAGGTGGAAGGCAGAATTTGAGACCATATCTGATGAACTGCACTTTCCAATTCTTTAATATTTGATGGTACTGAGTCCAGCTGCCTGATGGTCCGTTCAATCTCAGCCCACAAATTCTCAATTGAATTGAGATCTGTGATTGTGCAGGTCAACGAAGCACGGTAAAGTCTCCGTCATGCTCTTCCAACCATCTGAGGGAAATGCCAGTTTAATCACAAGGAGCACTGTCCAGATAGAGTAGACAATCAACATAACAAGATATAATTAATGAACGTAGACTTTCCCGGTGAATAATTCGTATGAAATCTTCACGGTTAACCAACCGGGTCAGGTATTTAAAAGAACACAACGTTTCTGCGGCCATCTTCTGCCGCCGTCTTCAGGCTATATGTCGTCATGCGTTGAATGCGCCGTATTTTTTACCTTCGGAATCACCTGATCCATGCGGCGATCTGATTGGTCCTTGTGCATCACCTGTGGAAGGCCTGTCTGTCAACTGAGCTTGCATATCATGCATATAATGCATGGGATCCCATTATCACGACAATACGTGATATGCAAGCTCAGTTGACAGACAGGCCTTCCACAGGTGACGCACAAGGACCAATCAGATCGCCGCATGGATCAGGTGATTCCGAAGGTATGAATACGGCGCATTCGACGCATGACGACATATAGCCTGAAGACGGCGGCAGAAGATGGCTGCAGAAACGTTGTGTTCTTTTAAATACCTGACCCGGTTGGTTAACCGTGAAGATTTCATCCATAACAAGATATACTTGATCTGCGATAATACTTACATACCCTTGGACATTCAGACGTTTTTTCACAGGAATCAAAGAACCAATACATTGCCAATAAAACATCTCCGAAACCATCAATTTCCGTCACCAGCTTGAAGTCTTGTGGAAATGAAGTTGATGTCCTTGCTTTCGTGTTTTTTTTCTCCACATTGGTACCCTGCCATCTGCATGATGTAGGCGTCCGATCACATGACCATTTTCCAGTCATCTATTGTCCCATTCCTCTGATCTTTTGCGAAGTGAAGACGTCTTCAGTTGAGGCCCTCGTCGGCTTCCATAGCCCATACAGTTCCTTCAGAGTCGTACACAGTTAGTCCTTGATTAAGATTATGCGCTCTTCTGGACAACTCTGGCAAGTCTCTTTTCAGCTTGAACATTGAGTCACCTGTCATGACCACAAGCCTGATGAGACCCGTTTTCTTTGTTTGATAATCCACTCTGTGTAAATATTAATAACTGCTTCTCTCGAACACTTCACAAGTTCAGCCGTTCTGCTGATATTGGTTCCGATGCTTCACGCTCCTACGATCATCCCGCGTTCAAACTCAGATAAATCACGTCTTTGGCCCACATCACTCAGCACAACTGATGATTCACTTGTGACGAATTATCTCTCCAACAGAACTCTTCTCTACGATACGGAAACCGGCGTGGAAAAGTACGTCATCACAGGAGGCGTCCCACAAGGATCGGTGCTAGGACCCCTGTTGTGGAACATTATGTATGATGATGTATTAAGACTTGAGATTCCCACGGAAAGCAAAATTATTGGCTTCGCAGACGACATAGCACTTGTCGTCGTCGCTAAGCACCGGGAACAAATAGTTCAGATAGCCAATGAGGCTATTTATGTGATTGGGCAATGGCTACGGACAATGGGACTGCAACTGGCGGAAGAAAAAACAGAGGCAGTTCTTGTCACTGGGAGAAAATCTAGAGAATCCATCACCCTTACGGTCGGAAACTGCGAAATCTATTCGAAATCGTCTATCAGATATCTTGGTATAATGATAGATGATAGGATGTCTTTTAAACACCACCTTGATTATGTCAGACGTAAAGTATCCGGGACAGTATCTGCACTGTCACGAATTATGCCAAATGTTGCAGGTCCAAGACAATGCCGGCGACTTCTTTTCGCGAATGCTGTGCGATCAGTGATCTTGTATGGTGCTTCGATATGGTGTACTGCTTTGACAGTAAAATCAAACAGGAGAAAGGTTAGTTCCGTCCACAGGCTATGTGCACTACGCGTTACCTGTGCCTACAGGACAGTATCGGACGATGCAGTCTGTGTGGTGGCAGGAATGCCTCCGGTAGACATTCTGGCCGATGAGTGCCGCAGACTCCACACAAACAGAGGTCTGGAAGGCAAGAGAGTTGAGAGGCACAAAACATATGAAGAATGGCAACGCCGTTGGGATGAGTCCAATAAAGGCCGATGGACCCATAGGTTAATAAGATCCATTAAAGACTGGATTGATCGGAAACACGGAGAAGTGAATTATTATCTTACTCAACTCTTGACCGGTCACGGCTGCTTCAGGGCATACTTCTACAGGTTTGCCATAGATAATTCACCTGCATGCCCTGAATGTGGAGTTAATGAGACACCAGAACACGTGTTTTTCAGTTGCACGAGATTTTCGTATGGGAGACGAGCATTAGAAAGTGATATTGGAACCTCAATAACACCGGATAATTTGGTACCCAATATGCTGCTCTCACCTAATACCTGGAATAAAGTAAGTGCATATGCCTCTACAGTACTTCAAAGATTAAGGCATTACGACAAAGAGAGAAATAATAGTGTTTAAATAAGACAGAGTGAGCTTGACGCTGCGACTGCTTCCTGTGAAGTAATGTCTAACGACGGTCCCACAGGAAGATACACAGTCATCGTTGGAAAGGGAGGTGTTTTTAGTGGGTAGAATCCCACACTACTATCCAGTGCGGACCCTGAGATAGTGTCTTTAGAAGATTTTCACCTGCCCTCGCAAAAAAAAAAACAACTGATGATTCACTTCTCCTGCATTCCCATTCTACGGCAATCTCGCCCTCTATCTGCAACACTGTGACGCTGTCAGATGGTCATAATAATTTGGCCACTCAGTGCACCTATTAACAAGTGTTAATAAAAATACGTGGCTCTTTCGAAATACAAGGGTATTAACACTTTTCACTTATCTTTGTAAATTAACAAAATGTAATTCATTGAAAATTAACTGGATAATTCTTTTTAATATATAGACGATTATGGGCCTGTGATGTTAGTGTGCGGATTAACTGATTGAGACTGTAATTGTGTTTTTCTTTTCTCATACATAAATGAAAATACACAAAATAATAAGGGCAAATTGAATAAATAGTTTTCAAAATCTTACCTTAACCCCAGCTGTGTGAAGCTCCTACGTCTGCTAAATAAGAACTGTTTCCACGAGGAAATTCCCTTCACGTTGTGCGACGTCACAGGCGCATTTGGAGAAACAGCAGTTATTTTGCGAGAGGGGAATTTCTCGGTAGTTTCCTTCACTTACCCGGAAAGATAATAAAAATAACATGTAGCGTGGTGGCTGCTCCTCTGAGCGTAATTTCACACCCATTTTATCTTTATATTTAAATAAACTAAAATCGCGAATAAAGGACACTCAATAATTACTCTCGTGATAATAAAACAAACACTATAAAAATATAGTGAAGATGCGGGTCCCTTTTCCTTCTTCCAAACAGCTGAAATTAGGAAATAGAAAGTGAAGGAAAAATGAATATTTAATAAAAAAATTTATTTCAAATATATACAGTATTATTACTACAATTAAGAAACAAAAATATTAAATGTTTTATTTTAATAAACAGATTTATACAGCGTAGTTATTACAATACTTTTCATAAGTAAGACGTAAAAAATTTGTCATACTCAAATTTGAAACTTTTATATACAAGGGAGAATTCACAATGAATACGGAAAGAAGTGACGGCCACAGAAACAATGTCAACGTTAGAAATGGACCTCAAATTATTTTTGGGGAATTTTTGACGGCGAGGATTCATAAAATGAGTTCTAGCCTACACAGCGGAATAATGAGTAGTTCATTTCCATTTAAGTTAACGTTTCCTTAGCCGTCACCGTGAAACTATAAAACATTTTGTTTACACTACTACACAACTCATCTCAGTATAATAAAAATTGACACAACATTGTAATAAAATGTATGAGACAGTCGATAATGAAATACATTTGGCACGCCATTTATAAGGTAAGACATTTTTGCTATTTACTTTTATAAAAATGTTAAAACGGTTCATTTTTATTGCATCCCTAAAAATTTGATTTTACAAAGCCGTAAAAAAGAACTTCAAACCTTTTTTGTATGTATCTTGCCATTCTAACATCTTTAGTCTCATTTAAATGATAAAATTTGATATTAATTTTTCATATTCTTCGTTACAGACACAAATATTCTTTCTTCAAATGCTCTAGTGGAATCTGGCTGCACGAGTCACGACTCGTAGTGCGTAATTATATTACACACCCGGCTGACAATTCTAAACTGCGAGGCACTTACTTGTGTTCAGTCGCCATTTTTCTTTTGACCCTCTAATCAGACCCAACCCCAGCTAAGGCTCGCACAAACCATATTTACATCGATTTGTTGTGAAATTACGATTTAAACAAAATCAAACCACGATTTTACAGCAGTCTTCTTTTCTTCCCAGACGTTTTATATTCTTTTTTCAGAACCATTTGTCGAGCGAACATTACATTTAGAGAAATTTCATAATTTTCTCTCTTCTAAAATATCATTAAAAATGATAACGCGGGCACGAAATAAATTAAAACGTAACTTCAATCCATATTGTAAGTCCTGTTATGATCGTAAAGGTAACTCGAAACCGAGTACGAAATACTATTATCGAAAAATAATAATCAATTTCACGTGCACTGTTATCTATTGCTCTTCATAATTATTTTCTGCGATATTATAGAGCTATGAGGCGTAGACTTGTTTGTTGGATGACGTCCACCATTTTATTTCTCAAATGAGTCTGTCATTTAAGTTAGCCTCTCCTTACTCTTTTATTTTTCTAAAATATCTCGTCACAGAAAAAAATAGACGTCTTACAGTCAAGTTACTTTTTCTTCTCGAAGATGTAACCACCATAATGGTAAAAAAACTCCCAGAAATTTGAAATATTTCTCATTTTCTAAAATATATCTGGTCACAGATATAAAGTCGAGTTATTTTTATTCATGTCATAAAAATTCTATGTATCTCAAAAATTTCAAAAAATCATGGAAAAAAATTTAAAATATTTAAAATATTTTTTATCATTTTCTAAAATATCTGCTTAAAGAAAAAAAATATTAAGGTCCTTCAAATGTCCAGTTTGGTAGTTTATAACATGTAACCACTGATTATAAAAATTAATAATCATAAATATGAAGAAATGTAATTATTATTATCACGGGAATTTAAAAGTCGGGTTATTATTTTCCGTTGCAGAAAATAACTGTCTGGATTTAGACAGGAATGGAAACACCTTTTTTTTTAAATTCTCATAAACGCGAAAGTTGTTTTAGTTTTAATAGAGCTTAGTAAAATATGAAATTACGGTAAATAAAATAAAATGTTTTCAGAAACAACCTTAAGCATTAATTCAAATTTCCCATCTACACAGGTACAAAATTATTTTATGTGAATAATTGGTTTTCAAATAATATACCGGAAACTAAAATATTTTAAATACATTTGTAAAAATTGTTTAATTATATGATCCTTAAATTATTTCTGTTTACCGAACGAAATATTTTTTGTGCATTTAATTCTAATATATTTTATTCGGACAAGTCAAAATTCTATGCCTTGTGAATTAACAAGGTTTCAATTACTCTAAGAATGTCTATAAGTAATTTGTAAAATAAAATAATAACCTTTAGTTTCATGATTTAGCTGCTTTTCTGTAAGATCATCTTCGTCTCAGTGAATGTAAGTTCTGCAATAGCCACAAGCGCGCTCAGGATGATAATCATCTCACGTTGGTCAAGTTCCGCGACGCATCTGTGAAATGTTTCGATGTTTTAGAAATTTCGCGACAGCTGTTTCGTTTAATTTAGAATAGTTTTTCGTTGCTAAATAGAAAATGACACCATAAAGAGGTGAAAGCGAGACTGATAGAACGCGACTCGACTCGACGCGACTCACATGTGAGGGTGTTTCCGTTAATAGTCGGGTAAGGGGAGTTTGTTGCCAGTGCTGGACGTGACGACATCACAGGACTCGGCGTCACTGTCTATGGGGTCGATGGGACAATCACCTTCAACTGCTTCTGCTGCTGTTGCTGTTGGAACTGCTGGCAGTGTCCGGAGGCTCGCTCCAGTGGCCGGAGTCCAGCAAGAGTGGGGGTCACATCTCCAGCATCACGTCCTGCTCCACCAGGCTGTCGGACAAGGAGTCGTGCATCGGGCCAGGCAACGTGTCGTCCATCACCTCTGGCACGTCGTCGAACCTGCAACAACGTACCACGTCATCATACCCACAAAAGCAAAAAAGTATAAATTGATAGATCTGTGTTATAAGTATGACCCTATAATCATATTTAGATCATTTAACGATCTAAAATTAGTAATTACTAATGTCATAACGACTGTTTAAAGAGTGGATACCCAATTTACACTCTTCGTTTATTGACATGATATGCATTTCATTGTCAGTCATTTATTTTACTCAGGAGCTTTCGGCTCAATGAGCCATATTCATATACAATTTTATATATAAAATAGGATTTATATTCGTATACAATCAACAGTTTCTAAGATTTAGATTATTAGATTGATATCTATATATGTCATACTTGACGTTTAATTCTCATACGTTATTGCAGTTGAAACATGTTAACTAAATTCGTCTATATTTAGGCTTCCGATCTGTCACGTTGATCTGTTTACGCTGTACTGATTCCGTTACCTGCGTCACAAAAACGACCCTTTTTCCCCCTATCGTTCACTCCACGTACTACTATCGTAAATGATAAATTAAAAATATATTTTAATTTCTCATCCGTACCCACACACACATACCATGTTGTTTGTTATTGTGGTGGTCAGTCCTAAGACTGGTCTGATGCTACCCTCCATGCTAACCTATCTTGCGCAAGCCTTTTCATTTCCTCATAAATAGCACAACATTGGCCTCCCTCTTCTGTTCTTACCCCCCACACACTTCCCTCTAATGCTAATTTTACAAGACCCTCGTGCCTTGAAACGTGGCCTATTAATCTATCCCTTCTCTTGGTCAACGTCCTCCATATTGTTCGCTTTTTCCTTATTCTTTTTATAAATTCGTCTTTAGTGATTCTATCCACCCATCTGTAATCAGCATTCGCTTATAGCACCACATTTCAAAGGCTTCTATTCTTTTCCTTTCCCCAACTCTTACCGTCCACGTTTGGCACCCATATAATGCCACGCTCCATACCAACAATTTTAGCAACGATTTCCTAATATTCACATTTATATTACCCGCAAGTCAATTCCTCTTTTTCGCGAAAGCCATCCTACTCTTTATGTCTACTATACTTCTACCATCCCTAGTTATTACGCTTCCCAAGTAGCAGAATTCCTTAACTTCCGTCAAAATATCCCTTCCCAATATAACACCCTTTGTTATTACATTGTTTCCCAAACTACACACCATTATCTTGGCTTTCCCTCTATTAATTCACATGTTAAACTCTTTCTCCATGTCATTTATTATGGTTTCCAAGTCCTCTTCTGTCTCCCCTAATACTACAATATCGTCGGCAAAGCGTAAGGTTTTTATTTCTTCTCCTTGAAGTATGATTCCTTTTCCATAATCAGTTTTAACTTTCTTCATCGCACTTTTCTATATATAAGTTAAACCGCATGGGTGACAGACTGCATCCTTGTCTTACTCCTTTCTTGAGTACAGCTTTCTTTTCTTGATCTTCTATTCTAATTACTACTGTCTGTCTTCTGTAGAGGTTATGTGTAAGCCTCCTTTCTAGATATTTTATTCCAGTGCTCTTCAAAATCCTTAATAGTTTGTTCCAGTTTACATTATCAAACGCTTTTTCTTAATCTAGAAATGCCATGAAAGTAGGCAGGTTTTCTCTTATCCTGTATTCTAAAATTAGTCGCAACCATATATAGTACATAATTGTTTTGTCTTATGTACAGTAATAATAAAATCTTGATTGTGGTAATTGTCATCTATCTTTTCCCCCATAGGTTATAATCGATTTTTCCTCTTTCTTCTCGTCCGAACTTCTGCCCTATTTTCTTTCTCCCTCTTTGAATTGTCCTGGGTGTCTACTGTTGACACTTATTTCTTTGTACTTTTATTTATTACTTTGTCATATAGAATGTTAATCATTCCTACTTCATTTCTTTCATTAATTATGTTGCTCATATTCTCGTGTATGTATATTGGGTACTATTCTCACGCCCTTAGGAATGAAGGGAGATACGTTTTCTGTGGAGATTGAATACCGGGTAAAATCTTTAAACTATAGCAAGGGGATTATTCACCTGAAAGAGATGCTGGACAAACCCTAGAATATCTGCATCAGTTAGGTTGGACTGTTGTGTTCTTGTCAACTGACAGAAGCGTCTCATGTCATGCACTATCGTTAAAATTGATCGGTAGTTTATGATAACATAAAAAATTAATAAAAATAAAATACACGGCAATTCATTAATTTAGGATATAATTTTGATTTAAATTTTTACGATTATAATTTCGAAAGACGGCGTGTTACAAAACACACGAATATTTTCAATTACTACGGATTAAGTTAACTTATTATTAATTTGTCAACTTTTCAATAAAATAGGTATGTAAATAAATTATATTATTTACTGTAATGATCACATAATTAAATGATTGTTTCTTCTGTTACGGTTTGTATTTAGAAATATGATTTAGAAATATGTTTCCGGTAATAAAATTAGTGACCGGCTAAAAGCTTTCTCTCAGTGTTTATGTTCAATTCGTAAATTTACCCTCTAGTATAAATCACTGTAAATAAAACATTTTTATATAAATAAAAGGTTTAAAATAATTTTAATTGAGTTGATTAGACGGAAAAACAGGTCAAACGTGGACTGCATAACAAAATATGGCAAGCTAAACTCTAATGTGATAAATAACGATAAAATTTTGTGTCAGAATAAATATTTGAAGCCATTTTCATTAGCGAGATGAATGTCATAGTGTGTGGGAACACTAATCTGATATAACAGTAAAGTTTGAGCGTAAAGTTTGAATTGGGTCAGACAGGTTAACCAATTGAGTTAGAACCTGTAAACTAACTCCGCTAACGATGCAATCATACAACGCAGGGGAGCAAATCCAATTAGGATAAATTGTATGATGTCAATATATCCCATGTCGCATGATCTAAATATAATTTTATCACTGCTTCTTTTACATGACAGACCAAAGTGACGGGATAAGTTCTTTGTTATTTTAATGAATGTAGGCGGAGAAAAAATTAGATGAAAGTATTAAATTCGTCGTTTCAAATGATCCTTGTTGTACTTTCAGTGATATAACGTGAAATTCATTTCCCAATCCAAAGCTTCCATCTCAGAATTTTTTTGGAAAAATCCTTATTTCATGAAAGGATCGAAACATGTAAATCAATCTAGCGAATAAAATATCGACATAATAAAAGTTTCTGGCACAATATTTTGACTTGTAGGTAAGCCTGTCGGAATGTTAGAATTTTTTTTGCAAAACTTTCATATCTTTGGTTGCCTATCTTCCTATTTAACAAGATCGTATCCTTGATTTATACAAATAAATTGATAGATATATTTTAGTGGAAACAAATAACTTAATCTCCTCAATAAAATTACAGTATTTTTTATTAATGATTTAGTGTTCTGTAGAATTCATTCGCTTACGTTGATTTTTAGTTGTTTTCTACGTAAACAGGCGTAAATAATATGGATCGATCTTAAAACATACCAGCTAATTAAAATATAAATCAGCGAAAAAAAGAGATCATAAATAAACGAAGTTATGTTCAATGAATGATAAATGTTGTGTTTCGAAATATCATTTTGTTTGAGAATCCTCATTCATATAATAATATTTATCAGTATTCGTGGTCACTTGTTGTGATTAGATATAAATGTCATCAATTGAATATAATAAAATTGCCTCTATGTGTGTGTCTCTCTGTATGTATGTTCCGCATAAACATCTAAAGGAATGGGCGAATGTCGACCAAATTTGGAACACGTGTTTTTAGTTAAATAAGTAATGTTGTCCGTAGGGGCGGTGTTGAAGGGGATTGAAAATATTAAATTAGCAAAAAGGGCCAATATTTTGATCATATAAGTACATTCTTGGATCAATAATTTGATAGTGTATCCTCCAATACTGCTAGCGTGTAATTTCGACCCATTCCATAATCGAAAGTGGACGGACAAAGCAACCAGAGAACGCCTAAACCGATGTAATGTGAGCCGCTAAGTTTAATTCTGACACAAAAAAATGCAATTTAAATTACAGTTCATTCCCTAAACGAGGTCGAAAGGAGTAAAACAGATTTCCGCGTACTATCTTTAACGGATGGAACAATTTCGACCAAATTCTGAACAGGTGTTGTTGGTGAATGAACACAACACAATTACGGTAATACACGGGCGGCTACCACCTCTTGGGGCGGGGGTGGAAAGGCGGCTATTTTTAAACATCCATAAACTACCGTTATTTCCTTCTAATATATATTTTCTTTGTAAGTTACTTTGATAGCGTTTTCTCTTAATTGTTGATAAAATTAAAGTACAAAGAAAAATTGTTGATAAACTAAAAGAAAAAAGATAAATTACAGATAAAAAATTAAAAATTCAATTTAAAAACATGGCACGTCTTTTTCTTTACATAATAAGCACCTAACTTTTCAGTGTTTCTAACTTCTTTTTGTATTCTTAGAGAAAGCCTCTAATACCCTTGCAGGCAAAGCATTCCAGTGCCTTAGCACCCTGTTTACGAAGGAATATTTTCCCACATACGTTTTTTGTTCCTTTCCTTTATTTTGCAGTTATGGTCGTTTTTAGAGAAAAATTTAGGTTTACTATTGCTCCCTTATTTCTGACCAGGCCGGTACGTCCGTGTAGGCTTTGTAGAGTGCCCTAAGTCTAGCCTTTGTCCTCCTATCACCGAATGGTTCTCATTTAATTTCGCCCACCACACAAAACCCCAGCCCGTTTCTGAATTTTATTCAGGACATTGATGTGCCCTGTAATCTATCATAGGTTTAACTGGAGAAGTGTAAGCAGCTGCCTTGGCCTGTCTTTTACTTTTCTTCAATATTCTATTTATAAAGTGTAACGACCTCCATTCCTTTACGTGTTCGCCCCAGTTTAATTTCTTATTAAAAGTTACACCTAGATATTTACACGTTTCAACAAGCGGCAACATTTTATATTTCCCGGGGTTAACCATTTTATTTTTTAGTAAAAATTATTGTTTTACTCATAGATGGATTTATTCTCATCTTATTAATTTCTGTTCATTAATATATCTTATCTAAATCTGCTTAAAGAGTGATTTCATAATCTATATTCTCTAGAATTTTTTAAATTATGCAGTCGTCCGTTAATAATTTTAGAATCTATTCCCGTCGACAGGTCATTCACAAAAGCAAGAACTTTATTGGCCCGAATACATTTCCCTGTGGTACACCAGATGTAATTTCCCCACACCCCTTTTCAGAAATATTCTGCCGTACCGTTTCAGATGGGACACTCCATATATATATATAAATTTAAAATAGCACCTGAAGAGGTTCAAAAATAATATTTTATTAAAATATTACTTTCAAATTTGGCAACTTTAATTTCCATATTTCAATAAAATCACCTATATATAATTACCAGTCTTGTGAAAATTGCACTATTAATATAGTTTAGTCATTTTATGTTTGTCAATTATTCAGTAATCCAATAACATTGTCGTTTTAAGATTTAATAACAAATAGTTTCCATAATTATGTACACTAAAATATTATATATATTAATTACTGATGTATCTCCATTAAATTTAATAGAATTTTAAACACTGAATTTGTTAACCTTTCTGATTTTATTTATTTCAGTGAAGCAGACAAGAACGTACATTCAGTACTTAAACGAAATCAATTTCAAGGAAAATAAGCAGCCTAAATTAAATATTTATGCTAACGAGAACGTAAAATGTTATGAAGTTAATAAAGAACTTTATTTGACTTTAGAGGGAAGGAATTTTCGAAATATGAACAGTCTGTATGGAGCTCCCACTGCGTTCAATCTCGTCATTATAAAGCGCTACCAACGTAATGTAAAGACCGAGCACAGGAAGAGGTTTGGCATCATTGTGTCAAACCCATATGCAGCTGATTGAAGTCGACATTTTGTTTCCACAGAATATTGTTCGCTGCGCAATGTCAACTTGTTCCCCGCCTACAACTAGGATCGAATAGTAAACACAGCTGGCCAATTACATACCCTCAAACTAATTTACATTCCAACCGCAAAAAAGAATTTGAATATGGAATATCATCAGCGGAGGGAATGACAGTTATCTGCGGAACGAAACACGAACGTGTCAGGGAAATTAAATTTAGATTAAAATGTTTGCGTGAGAGATATTTTGTTACCAGTTGCGTTATACTGTAAAATATATTTCAAAACTGATATCTAATCAACATTATTGTGTAATAATTACTGGAGACTTATTAATATAAAATATTGAATATATTAGCGGGATTAGAAGTATAAATTTGATTCAGAGAGAAACTTTTGTAGTTGTTTATAAAATATATTATAACGAGCTGAAGCATGGTAACATATTATGAATTGACTGTTTATATGGCTGTGTTATTCTTATCTAATATTAAAATTGAGGATAAGCTGCTTTGCAAATTAATAATAAAATGTTGAATATTTTGAGAGGTAGTAGTAAAAAGCAAAACAAGAAATAAAAGTCCAAAAACTTGTGTCCGGATAGGCTTACTTTGTGAGATCTGTGCTCTTGTCAATAGAGAATGAAGAATAGTGGATGGCCTCGTATGGAGCAGCGTGTGCTACGAAGACCTGGAACCAGTGTGCGGCGATTAGAATCAGAAGGCGACGTGAGTCACACTCGTGTCTCAGTTGTACTACGTGACAATTGCTATATTCATACCATATTCATCACGTCCAAGAAATAAGGCCAGAAGACCATCGTAGCAGATAAAAGTTCTGTCAATGACCCTTGCAGAAGTGTGCTTCTTTCGTCAAAGATTTTATTTACCAAAGATACAGGGTCCACAAGATTGGCAATGTGAAGCATGTGTGGGATGATGAAAATCCCTATGCAGTTGAATAAAAAGGACATCAACATCATTTATCCATCAATTTATGGACAGGTGTACTTGGTAATAAATTATTAGGCCTCAATAGCGCCAATTTATTGTTAACGTGTTATGAATGGGAAAAGTGTTCGTATCTCAGAAGGTATACGTTTCCGGATCCATATTTATTCGAATTTTTACCTTGGTGACATTCGACACTTTTTAACACGCTACATATGGAACTTCGAGAGATGTCGATTTAAGGTATAAAATCCCTTTGCTCCTTTATTATTCCTACTTAAATAAATTTTTAGTCAAATTTAAAAATTATTTCATAGCGACATAAAACTATAGTTGTAAAGTAAACAACACGATTAAAAAATCAATTAAAGTATTATCATTTATGTATCTATGCTGCAATAGACAATTTATCGGGGTAGACTATATGTGCTTTCTGGGAATGTTTTGGATATTTAGGTTATTGAGGATATTAACAAATTCCTATTTTCCTCTTCGGATTGAATAAACACAGGTCGCAAGTTATTTAAGTGTCAAAAATTCCGGTGTTTTATAGATAAATATATAATTGTCTTACCTGTCATAGCTTTCGTCTCTATTGTGGAGTAGCGTCTCTTTGGTTCCAGGTCTGGTTCCACAGGACAACAACAGGTACAGTACGGCCAGCAGGACCAACATCACTCCTGTGAAAATAATCAGGACACGTCAGCGATTAACAACGTCAGACACTGTGAATATTCTGTAAAGATGTTTAAATAGCCGTGACAATAATGCAAAACACTCTGTATTATAGATTTTTGATAATACTTAATTTTTGATAATATTTTTAATTAATAGTTAAGAATTTTGACGAATACCTGTATCGGTACCATTACCAAGTTGACAAAGTTTTCTAAATGTTCAACGTTTTATTATATTTCACAAGCGCTTAATTCATTTTTAAATTTTCCGATTAAACGTTTTAAACATTGTTAAAAACCTGAAAGTAAGTATAAAATGAAATTTCGGTTTAAGGATAATCGATTTATATTTTGAAGATGACAGGAATAAAATATCGAGAAACAATGTCTACTTATGGCAAGCAGCTGTAATCAGAATTGAAGATCAAGAAAAGAAATATGAAATCAAGACAGGAGTAAGACAAGGATCCAGTCTATCGCCCATGATGTTTAACTTATATATCGAACAGCGATGAAGAATGTTAAAAATGAATATGAAAAGGGAATCAAACTGTAAGGAGAAGAAATAAAAACCTTAAGGTTCTTAGGGGAGTCAGAAGAAGACTTAGGAAGCAATAATTGACATTAACGTTATCCTGAAGGAAGAGTACAACATGAGTATTAATAGAGGAAAAATCATGGTGATGGAGTGTAGTGTGGGAAATAGTGGAAGAACAAAGGGTGTGCAACAAAAAAGTCAAAAGAAGAGATCAAATGATCCTATCGAGAGTAAGAACCGGACACACAAAGTTTACACGTCTCTACATCAAACAAAAGATCCCCCACCGATTTGTGATCAGTGCAATATACAGATCACAGTTGAACACCTGTTGAAATACTGTGCAAAATTTGAAGAAGAGAGGAAAGAAATTTTAAAAGTAAATGATCTTAACCAGCTTACAAAAAGAAAAAAGGCACAGGAAAACATAACAAAATTCTTAAAAAAACAATTTATACTATCAAATGTAAACTTTTAGTTAAAATTTTAAGTAAAAATGTACAAAATTGTTAAATTAAAGTCCAAAAATGTAACGGATATTGTAATTTCGCATAAGTCGCTTTTTTGTTTATGCGACTATAAATAAATTAATAAAAAAACAAAGGGTGTTAGATGGGGAAGGGATATTTTGAAGAAAGTTCTTGTCCTTGAGAAAAAGAATAACTAGGGATCGTAGAAGTATAGTTGACACAAAGAGTAGGATAGTAGAGGAAATGAAAGGTGTCGTAATAAAGAGGAATTCATTTACGGCTAATATAAGTATGAATATTATGAAATCATTTTAAAATGTTCGTATTTGTGAGGTGTTATATGCGAAACGTGGACGGTAGGAGTCGCAGAAAGGAAAAGAATAGCAACCTTTGAAATGTGGTGCTATAGGAGACTACTGAAAATCAGATGGGTGGATAGGGGAACTTATCAAGACGTTCTAAGGAGAGGGAGAAAGAGAGAACAATATGGAGGACGACCAAGAGAAGAGATAGATTAATAAGACAGGTTTTGAGCCAAGATGGACTCGTATAATTAGCCCTTAAGAGGAATGTGTAAGAACAGAAGAGGGAATACGCTACTCAGATTAGGGAGATGTGGGATGTGGTAGTAATGTGAAAATGAAAAGGCTTGCTCAGTACACGTCAGATCAGTCTAAGAACTGAAAACTACAACAGTTTCATATTACACTCCAAAATTTACTGCTTACATTAAATGTACGATCATAGAGAGAGATTTCTAGTTTCTGTAGAAGCATATCTCATGTTAAAAAAACCTGATAGACTATAAAACCTAATATTCCTGCAACTGTGTATTATAAGCAAATTATAAGCAAATTTTTTCCGCAATTTGAAACCATAATAATTTAATTGTTCAAGTTAATAATTCTCATCCTATACTGCAGGGTTTCATTACAGCTAGGATTAACACTGCGTATGAAGTATAAATCAGCCTCGATTAAATTCCATATTCGTCGACAGAACGGGAAACCAATTTGAGAGCCTCTAATTGAAAAGCTAAGGTTCGTGCGTAGGAAGTGCGATTACCGTAACACGCAATTAACATCTCTGGTCTCTCTGCTTCAAATTAGAGTTCACGCAAATTGGTCGACTGTCGTTAAAATTTTCATATCGTTAATCACATGGAAAATGTTACAATCTTTTTCCTGAATTAAGGGAAATTATGATAAATCAATTGCAGACGAATCTCTCCATAATTTCCTTCATCGGGCAATTAAATTGAAGAATGGATAATCATTCGTGCTCACAGGAAGACAGTAAACAAATTTTTAATAGTTTGGAACAATAATTTATGAATAATGTGCGTAACAAAATTTTACCTGCGACGGAAGAAAGCCAAAGTCTGTGTGGCTTGACGAAGAGGACGGTGGCAAAGGCTATGTACAGGAGAGATTTCTTCCAGCGGTCCAGCCACAGCACAGCATCCCAACAACGGAACACTGGGTTGTACTCGTTTCTGAAAATAATAACAGCCATTAATTAACAAACGCATTTAAATTCTATATTAATTTTTAATTTGGAATAACATATTATCTATAAATCTAAAAACCTTCGTTAGTGCGTCAGTATGTATTCTATAGGCGTCCAAACTCATGGTCCGAATTTCACCAAATTTGATACACGTGTTTATCAGTGTCAAAAGCTGGCCATGTTTTTTCAAATTTTTTACATATACTGAAGTTATATATGTGACAAAAGGGAAAAACATTTATTTGACAGGTTTCTTGTCCCACATGCGCATCGAGGTCTCTTAAATTGAATGTGGGTTGCCTATATTCTTAATATACAATACTATTCATTTTTAAATTAAAAAAATTTCGCGTCGTAAATAACGTATCGTAGGCAGGCAGCTAATTCCGTGAGAGATAATAAACTTCTTTGGAACGCCGATATACGTAAATTACTTTAAGTTATCGTGTCAGTTAAATTTTAATATTTTGTAATTGCTCATGTGTAAAAGAAAAGAAAATATTTTGCATTTTATATAGGGATAAGGGTTCAATTAAATAAACTTTAATTATAACTATACTTTATAATTGTGAAAAAAGTGAAAATGTCAACAAACCTCCGTATTTTCACTTTATGAAGAAGTTATTTCTGTGCTTTTTCGCCTCTAGTTAAGTCCTTACTCAACTTGAAGAACCGAATAAGAGCTTATTTTTTTGTCTCGCCTGACTTATCAGTAAATATGTATTTCCACGAGCTAAAACAATAAAAAAGTTTCTAACCCCTTTAACTTTAAATCCCTGTAGTTCTAAAACTGGCGACTTTGGAAAAAAAATTGTCATGTGACCGTTTCTTCTCAGACTACCGGAAATGGGTCAAAATGATACTCGGTAAAAAAATATATACTACCATTTTGACGATTTCTCGCCGTATACACAACGTAGGATTGAACATAGGTTGGATTTAACACCAGAAATAAATAGTAGTATACCTTGAAGTACTGTAATAAATTTATCTTTATTTACATTCCTGCATTATTATTTAAGTGAACCCAAGAAACGCCGGATAATTCGGCCAGTAAATATATAAAAAATAAAAGGATGCAACTAACTCCGTATATTACGAGCAAAATTGGACTTTCCCAATCGCTCTCTCTTTACTACTGCGTCAGCATTTTAATTTAATATAAATTAATTATATTTTATGAAGTCGAGAGTGTTCTGACAGTTGTAAAACTGAAAGACTATTAATTAAATAAATAGATGGTTTCCACTCGGTTCCTTCACTATTTCTACCACTTGAGAAGTACTGAACGGACCTCGACATAGTGTTTTATATGTAACCCTTACTTTAGTTCCTAGTCAGTAATATCCAACGAAAAATTCTTACTATTCGTTTCCAATCCATTGCTTGATTTTCATTCGTCTGCCTTTGCCTCACGTGACTCTAATTCATGTGTGAATTAATTAAGTCAATATGCGTTAAATTTCCACTTTCCCCCTCTTGGAGAATATTTTGCTCACCCGTACATATTACTGTTTGCCTCAAAGTTTCGTTTCCATCTCGACGAACCACGGCCGCCACTAAGTTGCCCAACTTGGTGTTCAGCAGCAAAAATGAAATGAAAAGTTTACCATATTTCAATATTCAGAGAGATTCGGTGGGAAGTTGCCCTCGGTCTCGAATCTCGCTCAAACTTTTAATTACTTCGTCCTTAACGGGTTTCTGTTTGATTAACATGTCAGGGGTATGCGGAATTAAGTGTCAACAATATTTGGTAATCACCCAAGCTCGTTATATTCTCCCAAAAGCAATAAGTATTTTATGCCCATTACTCTTCGAGTACAATTACGTTGATCAACTCCGTGTAAAATGAACCGCGCAATTGAGGAAAATGAAATATGTCGTCCCGCTGACAAATGAGAGACGTTTAACAGAACGGAAATAAAAGTACAGTCTCTTAGGAGCTTGTGAGAAACAGTTTTTCTTGTACCACAAAAACTATCAAAAATTACTTTCACGAATCACAGACACAGAAAAATATTTACATTCTTGGAACACGAAATGACGCTTCCATAAAAATAGTAGAATACTCCCAGAAGAAATATTAAATGACGATTTAAACGCACTGAATAACTTCCCTATCAGTCTCATTATTAACCAAAACTATACATTAATTTTGATTTCAAATTTATTCAGAAGGAGTTTTCGGCATGGCAATAGTCATTACGATTTTTATAGAATTTGTTTAAAATTATAACAATATAAAAACAATTTTTTTAATGAATTAATGTTAAAAATGTCTTCATGGATTGCATATGATTGCAGACTGCTGGCCTACACTGAGCATTTATCGAACTTCTGAGTTCCAGAAGTTCAATAATTATTTGCTCACGTGCTAACAAAGCACAATAGGCAACATGCAACCACGAGTTGTTGAAAATTTACATTGAAAATATTTTTTCAGTGAGTCCCGATCTTGTAAATTTAAAACGTCAAAATTTAAAATAAATTCCTTGAAGAAATTAAGTGAATTAAAATTAAATGGCAGTAATATATTGAATTAATTCAATAGAACGGTGTTATGTTATTATTTATAATGTTGTCAATCAGGAAAATAAAACCTCACGTTAAACAAAACTGACCTCTCGAATCTGTGGAAAAAATCAGGGTAAATGTTCCCTACAATAGATGAGTGAAATGAGATAAATTGCATAAAGACGGCATATATCTATTCATAATTATGATGTAAGATTACACAATGAAGATTCATAGAAGAAGCACATAACTACTTGCAGCTTCACAACACGATATAAATCACGATTCAAACTTAATTAAAAATTCAGTTAGATACTCAAAATCCTTCCAAATATTTCCGTAACACTCTACAACAGAGTTAATTACAACAAGAAATTTAAGTCAATTTAAAATTATGATTGAAATAAGAATCTGCAATACAGAGTAGACATCAAGGTAAATCGATATTTATCAATTATTAATGCATTTTCGTAAGTTATAAACTGTAGCATAAATCTTTAACGGGTGGAACAATTACGACCAAATTTTGTACCGCTGTTCTTGACGAATCAGATTCAACACCATTACGGTAATACGGCTACCAACACTTGGGGCAGAGGAGGAGGAACGATTATTTTCAAAAGTCCAAAAACTGCCGTTATTTACTTCTGAGATATATTTTGGAGTATATTAAATGGGCAGCATCTTTTATTCGGGTATTTTCATCCTCATTCATCGTCTAAGGGGTGGGAATGTACGAAGCGTCATATGAAAATAAAAATGAAACAGTTGAAATCGGTGCTATGGGAGTCTTTTACATTGAAAATGCAAATTAAATTGCAGTTCATCCCCTAACATGGGGATGGGACGGGGCAAAACACACTTCTGCGTAATACATTTAAAGGACAGATAAATTTTGATAAAATTTTGTTTCCATATTCCTCGCGATCCAAAACAAAACACTTTCGAGATAAGACACGACTATCGCCCCTAGGGGCAGGGAATGGATTTAGCGGAATTTTTATGTGTGTTAAAGGTTCATATGTAGCTCCGAAAAAAATCTTTCGGTCAATAATTTTTATACTGTTTCTTGGACAATGCTTTTATATAATTTCAACCTCTTCCAGCTTATGATTGGTGGGGGTGGAAATGAGCCCTATGAAATGAACAGGGAAACTATCGAGTATGCTATCGAAACCGGTGTAATTTCCACATTACCTGATAATCAGTCCCCGTCTGTGCTTATATACAGATTATGGACAGTTCATATGATAAGTAATGAAATTTTGAGATTAGCATTTACAAATCCTACGAATTTAATAATACGTTTTTTCAAATATCTGACCCAAAACGAGGTTATTTTTAGGCCGTGATCTATCGAATACGCCGCCTTCTTTGAACCATTTTCGATATTATGAAATGACATTGTCAATAGTTAATGAAGAGTAATGTCTATTATCTTGAGCCCTAAAATATAAAGCACCCGTTTTATCCTTAATTTTTTATTCCAGAACGTTATATAATTATAGGTTACCTTTCTTATCCTAAGCAGTACCGAATAATTTAAACTAGCCTGCATTTGGTATAGCCTTCTTTTGTTCTGCATCAACGTATTTTGAAGGCCATCGTTAGTACTCTTTGATGTGTTGTTTGAGATTATAATCGCTGGGAAAATTAGGAATATTAACTATCCAAATTTATTTTGTGTTATGAAGAAAGTTGGAAAAAAATTATTATTGTCCTTTTAGAATCTTCACAAGGACAAATTTGCGTACCTTTGTTTTCCCAGAGTACACGGGAAATTGTTTAGGAAAACATTTTCAATTTGATGTCCCAGTTTAACGTAGTTTAGGGTTTTTGTCCTGTTTCGCGGATGGTCTTTTATTAATTTGATGGGAACCTTCACTGGCCGCACTTTGCTGACATCACAGAGAGGCTCGCGTTCCCCTTTTCCGTCCCTTTATGAGTCGACGTGTCTCTCAACTCATTACTTAAATACGTAATTTATAAAAGTATGTCAAAGACACTGTAACGTCGGTAGTTTCAAAAAGGGAATGTGTGATGTGTTGGCTGCATTATGTAACTTCAATTTGGTAGGTGGACGTCGACAGCTAATTATGAGCTCCTGGCTGAACAAAAACGACTGCAGGCTCGGCACCTGCGGACGACAGGGGTTTTTTTGGTCAACGAGCAGACGCATAAAATGCACGTTGATTGACGAAAACGCTCACGTTGCCCGCTTTGTTCACTACAGCCAATAACAGCAGTATAACAGGGAGACATGCCGTAAATTACTTGCTACAAGAGATGGGATGAAATACATCATTTTTGGGTTCGGATTTGAACCGTTTATTCACTGGAATTACACAGATCCTCTTTCAATGACTCTCTGCTTACCAGACACAGAAATTAATATTGCCGTACTTAATTATTTTAAAACATTTTTCACTTTATTTTGCATCCAATTCTGTAATGGAAAATAAATTAAATTTTACATAAATTTAATAAATTACATATTAAATCAATTAACGTCTGATATTAAAAATCAAAAATAAAATAATTTCCAACCGCTTTCTTCAGACAGTTTTTATTTTTTATTCAAACAACGTTTCGGAGCATATTCGCACCTTCTTAAGGTTTACCTTCTTACAATCTGTGAAATACATATTTCAATTCGAATATACACTTACATGCAGCAGGTTATATATGTAGGTCTCTGCCACTAATTGTAATTCGTGAAACATAGGACAAACAGAAAGGCCACTTATTATCCGTTTCAAAGAAAACATTTCCAATATCAATCCGTTTACAAAATTCTTCATATAAAAACATTAATTTTATTGGCAAACTCGATAACAGATACTATTTTAAAATTATATCCGAAACTCTACAAGTAACTCAGAACTACTAATTGTTAGACCAACTTCTTTGCGTTTAAGTTCGTTTTAGGTTTGCTAAACTTGTTATTGCAGTATTTAGTTCTTGCGTTTATTAATCACCTGACGAAAACAACAAGAGTTGCATAAACATAGTGTGATATTTATTTTATCGCCTAATTTTAACTGTAAATTAGCTACTATTTCGACCTAATTAACATAAAAAAATATTTAGTCATTTATTCTTATCACAATGGACCATCATTTGACAGCTAAATGGAAAGACATTAAAGCTATATTCGTTAAACTATTTTAATTTTAGTTTGGAGAATCGAAAATATTACATTGTAAAAATATATACAGAAATAAAATTCAACAAATTATTACTATAGTCATACAGCTATAAGCTAAATAAAACAGTCACATTGGAAAGAAGTCAAAAGTGGGAGTGGAGTTTTAGGGAGACAGTTAAACACATAATCCTCTTTCCATGCAGTTGTGAAACAATTTAATAGACGAAATAATTATTAAATAAAGTCCATAAAAATAGGGTTACCTTTTTAAAAATATATTAAAAAATTTAATTTAAAATTAAAAAATTTCGATATAGCCTTGAATTGAAATAAAGTATACTATATCATAGTATTAAACGTAGCCATTCAGAGAATTTCCCCATCATTTAATGTTGTCGTTTATTTTTAATAACGACAGTCACTGAGATTTGCATCAAAACGGTGCGTAAACCTTAGTTTAGGAATAAATTACAATATTTAATTATTCGTAAATGTTTCAGCGTTTTTATGACAAAGAAGGTTCTTAAAGTTGTTAATTATATTCATAAATTCATACTTAATTACAAAAAAATTAATCTTTTTTAACCTTTTCGAGATCACTTGATATTTAGTGTTTAAGAGAGGGATTTCGTTTAAGAAGCAAGTTGTATTATTACGTCAGAGGGATTTGAGTCGAGTGGCGCCCCTAAAAGCGTTTAGAAAGTCGACGAGGCATCTCCAATGACACGGGTAAATTTATTTGCAGCCCGTTTCAACTTCCATAAATAGGAATCTGAGGAGGGATCAAAGAGATGCCTCTCGAATATTGACAAACAGATTACGGCTTGCATCAACTCCCACCACTCCAAATCTCATCCTCCTTTTACAGACTTTGATCACTGCCACAATATTTTACACTTCCTCAATAAATTAATTATAATCAGTAATGTATACCAGACGTATTAAAACGATAAACGTTATCAATACTTTTCATCGCGTTTAATACCGAGAATAACGTAACAACATATTTTATTATTTTAGCTTTAATATTAAAGCCGATTTTCTAGAAACGTAGTGAAACGGCGGGTCAGTATCTTTAAGATGACTTGAAATTTAGAATGAAAAAAATCAATAAAATTGACAGGAGGGTAGGAATTAAGTTCTCCGTGAGTCTGGAAGAAGGCATGAAACATAATTATAAAACCATTTAAATTGATTCCGAATATAAAATTTTATGGAGACGCTGAGTTGAAATTCAAAACCCAAGTTTACTGCAGAGAAGGGGAAGGGTAGGTGCAAAAATGTCCCACATTGGTGCCGAATCCAACATTTTCGGGGTCGTTCAGATGGACAGTGACGTTCCCCACACCGCGTTTAGTCCTTATCGGTATACGGTGGTATAGTAGTAATTTTTTTTAAATCAACAGGATAATTTATTATAATTAGTTCCCTTTACTGTCTGATATAAGACTGTGATAAATAAATACCAAGGAAATTTCGGACAATTAGCTAATGTTCTAACAAAATATTAATTGAACTTTATGAAAACGTCAGTATAAAATAATTATTATAAGAACCATTACCGTCTGTAAATAATAAATATAAAGAATTGACGACTAAAACACAAAATTATGAAAAAATTTTAAATTAAGTAGACGTTTCGACCTTCAATCGTGGTACTTGTCATTAAACTAAATTATTAACAAGTAACACAATGGATAGTTTAAACGACTACTTTATGTTTAAATATGTGCAAAATTTTATGTATTCATCCGTTGTACGGGTTGTTAATTCTTTATAAATGAGTTAGATCAGCCTCTTTATCCGGTTTTTAAAAATTTAAATAATACAACGTTTCGTCTCCCATTTGAGACTTATTTAAGTAAAAATATAGTTGTGAATGGATTCTTACTCCATGAATCATTCGGCCGAAATGATAAATATTTTATATGGCAATTAAATATACAATAAATGAGTTAAATCAGCGTCTTGGTCAGTTTTTTAATTTTAATTTAAATATTACAACGTTTTGTCTCCCATTTGAAACTTCTTCAGGTACAAATTTAGCTGTACATTAAACTTATTTATTGTATATTTAATTGTCAGGTAAACTATTTAGTTAATTATTTATTTCATATCATTTCAAATTAGAAATTATTTTTAAACTTCTAAATTCTAAAGATAATTAGAAAATAACCACGATAAAGATACAAAATAAATTTAGTCAATTAATCAACGTACATTTTTTGAAGTCAAGAATAATTTGTTCCAATTTACTTATCATTTTCTATTATATCTTTTGATTTGAGGTTTTTTCCAATATTAAATTTTTCACCTAAAGAAAACATTTCTTTAACACATTGTAATTTTATATTATCAGTGGCATTAACAAATTTCATTATTAATTTCAATTATTTAGTTTTTACAGACTGAATTATGCAATGAAGTTTGTTTCTTATACATTTTGTCTTGTTCAAAATTTTCTTTTGTGAATCGTAAAATTTTTAAAAATATTATTTGGTAAAATTTTATTTATACTGGTTCTTTAGAAATGGCTGTAAGAATGCAAATCTTTTATTTAAATATTCAAATTTAATAATTTAAATTAATTAAATTCTCCAAGAATATAAAAAAATTATATGTTAATATTATTAAGAGGGGAAGATAAAAATTCAAATCTTCTGCATTTCAATAGGAAATAGAATAAATTTGTAAACTTTCCTAATCAATTAATCTCAACTCATAATTTATTACAAATTGCTGCTCCGCATATGTTCTTAACTCGAAAGAAGAATCCTCCAAAAGGAATGGATTCAGACAATTGTCGCTCGTGAGCCCATTATAAAAATGAATATAAATAGATTTAAATAAACATATCTAAGTTCTTCACACAGAAAATTAATTATAATTATTCAGGCCATATTATTAAAAATAGAACGACGCATATTTAGTTACTAATAATGGTACTATAGTATAAATACAATTTTGACCCGTTTCAATTTTAAATTGTTTTAACCGTGTAGTGCAAAAGGAATTTACACTTTTAATTCTAATTACCCATACATAAGTCATTTCTGGTAATGCATGGGAAATGATTAAATTTGTCCATTAAATTTAGGGAACTAATTCTAAGCCACGTTCAAATAATTTTGGAACAACTAAATTATAAATATTATATTTGAAAAGTTTCGTTTATTTGTCTTTAAATAAGTTCCAAAGAATCGAATGATATGTAGTAGTAATAGTTTATTAATATGTTATAATTTATTTTATTTTGCTAAATTTACTACTGATGAATTTGACTGTTTCACTAATTTATTTTCAGGAAGTCAAATAAATATAACTCTCGAAAGATTGTAGCAATAAAATATAATTTATGATTTAATGAACGTGTAATTGTTATTATATCAACATAAAATATTTAAACGAATGCGATATGAAATAATTATTGCAATATTTTATGCGCCTTCATGGAAGTTGGAGTGCGTTGTTGGAAACCGACTTAGAGTTAAACCAATAATACTAGAGGTTGGTAGTACCGTAAAATCCAGCGACATCCTTGTAATCGCGTCAATTCCACCTCGGTAGAACCACCCGTTAGAATTTAATAAAGGCATTTCGGTATTTTTTTCTCTCGCACTTCGAATAACTAGGCTGAAAATCCGTTTCGAATCATACTGGCAGATAATTTACTTATTTCTCATGCAGTTAGAGAAGCAGTGCCGATGAAGTGTGTGTTATTTTCCGGTCCCCACGATTTTCTTCACTAGAGCGTGAATCAAAATCCAGTATGACATTTTAGTTCTACGTAAGGGAAAAAATTTAATGGCAATCCGACAAAAATTATCACAAAAAATTAATTATTTATAATTATAATAAGAATAACGAATATTTTCTTACCTACAGTAATAATTGAATAAGTATTGAAAATATAGTTGTAAATTTAAAAATCTTTATCCATGACACATCCGTTTAAATTTTAGATGCCTGTGTATCAGAGGACGAGGAATATATATAAATCCATGAAGAGCCATCACAATAGTTTTAATTATAAATTTACTTAAATATATATATATATAAATTTTGTTTCTTTAAAATTGATGACGTTATTCTATTTTAGAAATCAACTATACGAGGTACCCGGCGTTGCTTCGTTTTGCGTAAATAATAAAGCAGGAATGTAATTAAAGATACGTTTGAGGTTCCACTGCATTCATAGCTACAGGGGCATGTAAACACTCGTTAAATATGTTTTTCAACGCACTGTACCTATTTAGGATGTAAAATTCAAACTATTTTTAATCCAAGGCTGTGTAAAAGCCGAAATATCCTCAAAATGATAGTATTTTTTTGTACAGAGATGTGTCATTTTGACCCATTTCCGGTGGTCTGACCAAAAAAACCAAAGGACGTTAAAATTTAAGAAAACAAAGAAAATCAGTATGTTTTAAAATATTAGATTTCATTAAATAAACATTATATATACTACTGAGCTAATCCCTGTCCGTTCAGTGTACTTGTGTTGCTTTTAATATGAAGCATTTCAGACTAAATTGGATTTGTAATTACTGACTTTGTCCAAAATTTGGATATTATCCTAGTCATGGTTAGATTCTAATATATGTTTTGAAATGGATAATTCATTTTGTGGAAGCTTGTTATTCCCTCTGTGTTCCCTAATTCTTGTGCTGTTGGCTCGTTTAGTTTGGTCTATGTATACACACAGACAGTCATTACATTTTAATTGATAAACTACATTGAGAATTATGTTCTTATCCACTGGACCTTTCAAATGATTCTATAATAGTCCATAAATAATTGGATGTTTTAGTTATTAGCAGGATTCTATAAGTATGGAATAACTTTATCAAATAATTATGTAACGTTTCGTGGAATGGCTTTTGTAAAAGGGTTACGTGCGAAAGGAGATGGGCATGTGTTTGATTAATCTTTTCTGAATAAATTTATTTATAAAATTTTGTGGATAATAATTAGCTGTTAATATATATTTGACTTTTTTCAATATTATTATGGTGAAATTTATGAAGAGACAGCAATATGGCTTTATCAGTCATGACGGAAATTTTTTTTGTAGGATAATAGTTTAAAAACCTCCAGAATAAGTTGGCTTACGATACAAGTTTGTGTAAATTATTTAGCATAAGGAACAAACATATCTAAAAATTGAAGAGAATTTTTTTATATAAGTTTAATAGAAGGATGTTATTTGTTAAAAGTAAGATAGAAGCAATTTTTTAATAGGAATGATCAACATAACGAAAATAATAAATAGGTTTTAAATTAAGTTCGGAAAAACAATAGTATTCTAAATCGCGTAAAACAATTAGAGAAAAAAAGAGACTAGGAGGTCCTCCCATAGGTCAATCGAAAATTCGCTAATAAATGGAATTGTTGAAAGAAAAATAAGTATAATTTAGAATTAAATTGATAAAACAGGAAATTTCATTAAAATTTTAAAAAGTTTAATGTTGAAGATAGACCCAGGGGTTTTTGATACTTTGAATAATGAGATTATGTTGGATTGACGTTAATAAAGAGACATCTAAAGAAACGAGGGTAAATAATTATTAGGAACGATGTCTTCTTTAATATCTTGAATAAACCTAAATACGAATACTTCGATACTCCTGAAAAATTAAAAACTGTGTCAAACATGTCAGGCAGCGGCCCTGACATCTAGTAGAAAAGAATTAAACTATTTCAAATGTCCCGTCTAATATTGAATTTAGTTTTTATTTTAATTTGAAAAGAGAACATTGGGTTAGTTTATAATATTATTATTTTATATTGACTATGATTAAATAGTGGATAAATAAATTGAAAAATTTTACGTGTAGTATATGTGGGGTATTGAGATCGAGACTCGTCAGCTAGGAGTGTTGGCGTGCTCCTGTAATCCAGCTACCTGGAGGCTGAGTTTTGAGGACATTGTGAGGCTCGGAGGTCTGGAGCAGAGTGGACCACGTTGACCGAGCGTCCGTAATAAGCCTGCCAACAATATGGACTCCGTGGAAGAGTACGAAGAGTGCATGTTGGCTAAGGAAAGACGTCGACCGAGCGTCCGCACTAAGCTTGCCACCGATAACGACTCCTTAGAAGAATCCGAGTCTAAGGAGGGGCGTCGACCGCGCGTCCGCCACCGATAAGGAGGAGCTGGAGGACTTTTGATCCCTATAGGATACAGGCGTGGTCATTGGCGCCATTAAGTGGAGAAAGGAGGACGGAAAAGAAGGAATAGTCCTTCTAAAGCAGGATAAACGCCATTGGAAGAGAAAATTTTTATGTGTCGGTACAAAATAAAAAAAAGAAACGTAGAAATACTTGAAGTTTCTAAATCAGGCGAACATAAAATCATCTAGCATGCGGGAAAATCAGTTTTCAAGAAAATATATTTTAGTTAAATTTCAGCAAAAGGCGGAAACAAAAATGTAATGAACATTTGATATATCAATTAGTAAAAAAGCGGTATGGAATAATTTACGATTAATTATTACATAAATCCTTACATTGAGTTTCTTTTTAAGTATGTATCAACTATATAATGAAAAATTTATTAATTTATTGTTATTGTAGGGAAATTACTGTATTAAGTATTTTTACTATATTTTAATTCCATGTATCAAGTATAATCACACAATTTAGGTATATTATGAAAGTTGATGTATTTAAAAGCCGAAATTATCCGTATACAGATAATAAACACGTGTATACATATTCAAACAGATAGCGAGCATGAATCGACTAACTGTCATTATAATTACATACCTCAAACAAACTTGGAGAAACAGTGTGATCGCCCACGTTATCTCTAAGAAGAATACCAGGAGGGCACCAATCCTGCAACAACAGCAAAAATGGTGATTAAACCAATGTAAATCTAAAGGAAATTTTATTTATAAGTCTAAAATATTATGGCATACGAAGGTATAAGCGTTAAATAGAAATTTATTCAAATGTACCACATTGATGATTTATAGAAATCTATAACATTTTATATACAGTACTCCTGCAGACTTTACCCCCAAGTGCTGAAAGATTAAAAATAAACTAAAGGAATGTCCACCTTCCAATGAAGGAAATTTTTAAATGTAGTTGTAATCAAAATTTATTAGTAAGCAGCTCAATTTTAGAAAAAAAACGAACATTTGTTAATTTTCTGCACCAATGATTATATCAATTCTTAAATAAATAAATAAAATGTCAAATATCTCATAAACATTACGTATAATCTATATTATAAGAACCGACGTTTCATCTCGCATTAGTGACTCTGTAAGTTTAAAATTACATAATTTCTTCTGGATTTCAAATACTTATTTTTTTAACAATTTCAAAATTATTTAAATTATTTTAAATATATTTTTAAAATGTAAAATCAATATTTAATACCAATCAGATATATCATTTTCACCGGACGATTTCTTAAAGACGGATTGAAACGTAGTGCATTCATTATGTTATTGTTACAAAATATACTCAATTTCTCTCACATACTGGCAATTATATTTATTTAGTTATAGTCAGATAAATATCTGATTTCGATTTGATGCTTCCCATAAAATATTTGTATTTCACTCTTGACGTTTAAAAGTATATATATATATATATATATATGAATTGTAATTGAAGTTTTCATTTATATTAAACAAAGGTTTAGTATTTTATTATTATTGATATATTTTAAATTATCAACCCATTGAGGAGGATGAACGGCTGGGTTTTGATTTTTTATATATATTTTAATTCATATCATATATTACTACATATCAGATAAGTACCTAAAAACGATGATTATTAATGATAGTAAAATTTCATAACTTAGGCTTACATTATGATAATTATGGAAGGTCTATAGTCGATGTTCTATAAAAATATCCAAAGTGTAGTAAATTGCTATGCGATAGTCACAATGATGTTTAACTATTTTGTAGATTATTCGGATGTATTGATCAGTATTTTTGTTAGCTATTTATTATACCGAATATATTGTACTGGTTTTGTGTCTTTCGTCGCGCGGAACAAAGAAGGGAGCAACTTCAATCCCCGCATTTATCAGGGGTAAATCTAAACTTTATGCATTGAATTCCTCGCTTCAAAGCCAATGGAAACTGCAAAAATTAATGGATTACTTTCTACACGTTATTTACGTATGCATTCACCGTACCCCGGATTATTGAACATGGGCTGTTTGTTTTACAACTGTAAATAGAATATTTTTCACTATGACCATATGAAATTAAAAATTACTGAATCAACGTCTCTGGCAGATCAAACATCAAAAACTACGAAATAATAATATGCCTATATAAAAATACATAAGATGCGTTGGTTTTATACACTTACCCAAAAGTTAACCAGAAACCTACAGACGTTAAACGTTATTCAATTCCGAGTATGATATATAACGTCAATTTATTGAGCAAATTAACTACATATTCTGTCCATTCTGACTTAGCATTGATGTCCTGGTAAATTATGATAATAATAAACTGATTAATATCCTTTATCTTATTATTTAATGAATACATAAGGAAACTTAAGTATTGCGGGTTGAGTAATTTTGAACACATCTTTAGCTATTTGATTTAATTTAACGGTCGCCTTGTGACAGTGAGCATTAATTTGAGAGAAAATTCGAGAGCGTTCAGATTTTCCCGTCACGTCTGCCAGATGTGGTACACAAAAAAATCGTTAATCTACCGCGTTTATCTGGATTTGTAAAAAGCACGGTGAGCAGCAGGTGGTTTTAATCCCACGATAAAATAATCTGTGTCATCCCGGGACACAGGATCTTAATACGGCTTACACGTTTAACACGAAACACGAGACCTTCCCTGAAAACAGATCTTCATAAAACTCGCCATTATCCGAAAATGCTCCAGTTCCTTCCCAAATAATACGAATTCCATGTGAAAAGGAGCTGCCGTTTCTCATATCACAATGCTATTCCATTTATCTTTGAATTGTCACTGTCACCTGTAAAATCGCAATATTATAACTGGCGACGATTTTCACTTTTCAACCTGTACGGATAAATAAATTTAGTGAAACAATTTCGCCCAATGACATATAGAGAACTAAGGTGTGTGTCACTAAATGATGATGTACAAAAATAATTTAGAAGCTTCCCGTTACTATGGTATCATAGTATCTATAACTATCACAGACAATTCTATTATATTGATTGATATAGATAATTAAGTGAAATTCAGATAAATAGAACTATGAACAAACTCTATGGAACATCATTTGATAATTGGAGCCTGAATATTGCCAATCAAAATAGAATATAATTTTCACCTAATTATTCATAAAATTAGCATATTAACATGTTTTTATTGGATGAATACAACCTGTAACATTAATTTATGATAAACGCAGCCACCGGAGAACAATTAAAGTACGGTTCTTAAATAAAATAAATTGTTGAAAAATAATCGAACCCATTCAATCAAAAATGATTTAGGCAGCAGAACTATTTTAGTTATTTTAATTTATTGCAGCATAGTTTTTTGAGTTAAATATTTGTCATATATTTTATGATTTACTTATTGTAAATAGTTTAATTTATATAGGAATAGTAAAGCTGATGAAGTAGGTTTAATAACATTTTCAGTAGGTCATAAAAGCCATTTGGATTATACGTTTTATTTTAATTAATTTTAATTTGATTGAGAAATGATTATTTTTTAACATGCAACATTGCAATATCATCTGCAAACCGTAGTTTTTATTTATTCTCCTTGCAGTATGATTACTTTTCCATATTCCATTTTAACTTTATTTATCGCCTGTTCTATACATATTCTTCAGCATCCACCTTCTCTTCTTGTTCTATTACTGACATCAAAACTGTTCTTCTAGATATTCTTTCCATCTTTCTGCATTTTGTTCTTTATCCAGAATTTACCGCTCTCCTGATGTTCTTCAGAATATTTTTCTTCTCTTCGAATGTTTCTTTGATTTTCCTATAAGCTGCATTTATTTTCCCTTTAAACGCTTTGCATTTCACTTTTAGCGAAACCTATTTGGCTTCTTTGCACATCCTATCTATTTCATCCTTCATCCGTCTGAACCGCTCTATAATTTTCATCTCTGGCGTTTTTATATTTATAGTTTTAATCAATTATTTTTATTATTTCTTGTGTTATCCATTTTTTCCTATTGGTTAGAGGTATTCTTCCTATTTTTTCGTCATAGCTTTAATCAATTATTTTTATTATTTCTTGTGTTATCCATTTTTTTCCTATTAGTTAGAGGTATTCTTCCTATTTTGTCGTCTTCTTCTCAAGTCATTTCTTTCTTTTCCTTTCTTTATTAACCTACAGTTGATATTTTCTTTGAAACTCTGTTATTTCAATTTTTCTAATTTTCATCTTTTTGTTTTAATTCCTTTCTTGAGATTCTTCATTTTTAGCCTGCATTTCAATATAATAAAAGTTAATAACACATACTGAAATAACTCCTTAGTTATTATATGTTAATCATGTTTAAAGGCGGTAACAATATTGAAAGGAAAATAAATAATTAATCCTAAAATATAAGCATTAAAATATTATGCATTGCTATTTAAACATAGAAGTCAATCTTTGCAGTCGAATTACTCATCAAACCGTTAGCAACCACGGATTCCTGACCGCATCAAATTTTCAAATCGAAATTTGGCACTGTTCGCCGCAATCGTGTATTATAATTAGAAGCGAATGGACAATACTGGATTAGCATGACAATAGCAGAGCAATCAACATAATTAACACGTGCTCGTTAATTTTCTCATTCCAGTCGTCAAAAGCTGATTTCGTAATCTATTTGACTGTTTCGAGCGTTTATCTCGCGGGGCAAAATTGGAGACCGGATTGAATAAAATACCACGGGATATGGTGTCGTACATTACTGAAATTCTTTCTAACTTTGTACATCAGAAAACACTGCCATTGATCCGACTCAATAACTTGTTTATGGCTCGACACAGAGAGCAGAGTAAAACTGATAGAACCTCATGCATAGTGGCTCCCATAGCAGGTTTCTAACAGGCCTTATTATTTTCGATGAAAAAATTATAATACTTATGATGAGTACCGTTAAATGACCTAATACGGGTGACATGAATATTATAAACGCAGAACAAAATAGTCAACTATTATTTTGAAAACCTTCATAGAGGAATACACATCGCAAAGCAAATATGTTTTGCGGTTCGCGTTCAGAGAAACTCAGTTTTTATGATGAGCGCGAATTTTTGTCCTGGTAAATACAACATGGCGCCATGTGCTGTAACTATGATACTTAAGTACATTAACTTAGAAAAAAATTAATAAAAAATAGTATTACTTTTTAATTTCAAATAAACAACCTTCTTGTTATTGAGATCCGGTAAAACAGTAAATACTGTGGCTAAATACCTGCATTGATATTAAACATAAATAGTGAAAAAAATGCAGCCATCATTACTTTACATTAGCTGAACTAATAAAGGAATAATGAAACGACAAACATGTCACACACAATTTAATACAACATCACAAAACAAATACGATCCTGTTTTAGAACTTTCTCAAATATACGATCATAAGATAACAATTTTGGTATCAGCGCGAATGAGAAAAATTTTCTATTCATAAATATATAATAATTTATAAATAATAGATTATAAATTTAAAAGTGATACAAATAACTTAAATAAAATTTATGATGTATTGTTACTGGAAATTAATTTAATTTAACGTTGTCCAACAAGTGCTTTGATTGCTAATATTAATTGTAAAAGATACCAAAAGTTAGGTTCAATAGGATTTTATTTCATTTCGGTTATATTATGAGTGAAAGACTCACCCATTTTCTACATTTTACTGAAACCAACTGGGTGCCCGGCTGTTCCCTATTTATTTATATCAGTCCGATAAAGTATTTAATTTGACCGTAAAATCTCTGTAAACACATCGAGAGCGTCATAAGTCTTTTCCAGATTCTGCCCTATCTATGGCAACGACAATAAATACATCATAGCTGACTAGATGACTTACAGTACCTTAGTCGAGTCAGGAAACAGAGACCAGTAACTTTAAAACACTAGAAATCTGGGTACATTTAATACTCCAAAATAAAATACCCCCGATATTCTTAAAGAGACAAATATACTCCTGCTACGGTAAAAGGAGAAAAACTACTCTCAAAAGGTTAAGAGAAACAAAAATAATTCCGGTACTTGACGGGTATCATAAAGGGATTGTAATTGATTCCAGTACCTAAAGTATGTAAAAAATATCCCGGTACTCGAAAGAGAGTGATCAATAATCACGAGTCCTACCCTTAAGGGTTTGAGGAATGTTTTACACATATAGTGATTCTGCTGTATCGTACATAACATGAGAACATAGTTTGGTAGCTTTATTACAGGAAATTAAATGTAGGTTATTTTTACTTATAAATACTTAATTATATTATAAACATGTCATATCACGGTTACATGAATTTTTTGTTTAAATTTTTAGACATTCATTTATATTGTATACCAATTTTTTTCTTCTCCTTGTCGAATTAGTCAATATAAAATTTGTTATCATATACGTTCATTGCTAAATATGTCAAAAATATAAATTAATTTAATTTGATTTTCAATTTTTTCTGGTGTTTTATTTTTTATTTATTGAAAAAATATACATGAACAGCTTTGCCGTCAAATAGATAAAATATTAATCGTTAAAAACGAGTTATTTTAGAGAATTTACAAATAATTATACTCTGTAAAGTCATGAAAATGAATTGATAAAACATTCAAATTTAAATTTTATTGATATTTTCTGTGAAAAACAACCGCATGACAGGCCAATATTGGCTGGCTTGTCCTTTTACCAGACAAGAAAGGGGTTGTTTGCTCTGCTAAAGGGAGGGAGGAGAAATACCGACCATCTCTAGAGGATTAGATTTCTTCCGCCGACATGAGAGATAAAGGAGAAGTGATTTTGTCTATGTCGCTTCGTAAAAGACGTCTCTGCTGTCTTGCAAATCTGGTCTTGGACAAGACACGGGAAGTATTGTCCCCGGTCAAGGAATTTCATAACGGAAGAAAACGTAACTAAAGACGCAGAAAATATCACGGTCCGCTAAGGGCAAAAGTAATTTCTTTTCCGTGCTTAAGAATTATCGTCACGTGATCATTTCATTTCACCGTGTGGTGTTGGTTTGCACCCACATCAAAAGAAATACAATTATCCCAATTATAATTGTTTATTGTGCTTTTATAATTTTTGTGTAAATAAAAAATGGTACCCCTTGCGACAATAAACAGAAAAAGGCAGTACATGGAAAGGGTCCGTGTCAAATCGCCGGAGTCTTAGCATTTGACGTTCGGAGGAAATGAAAACAAAGATCCAGCTAGCCACCCTTTTAACGCCCGAAGATTCCGGGGCACTTTTTGTCTGAGAACGCTGCAGCCTGGAAAGTTTACCTGCACGATGGGTTAAGGGATTCAATTAACAAGGTCCCCCAAAAAATTGTAAAAGGATTACTCCCACCTTTCTGGGAAGGATCCACCTTCAGCTCCCGCCAGACAGACGAAGGCCGAGAAAAGTTGATAAAATAAGGAACTGCAGAGAGGAAGAAGAGATTTCTTTTCATGGCACACGAACAGTTATACTTTCATAATTTCTTGAACATACATTCAATTCGTGCTTATCATAACTAATCAGCAACGTTGCCTTCGATTTGTCTACAAATGGTCGAATGTGGGCATTCGAGACAACGAGTATCTGTTTCCGGCGACCACAGCTGATGAGGATCCATGATATGGACCAACATCCAGAGCCAACTGATTCCCAGCAGAGCGGTGATATACAAATTCACGTTTTTCATCTCAGGTTATTTTGAGTGTTTGTCAAAATTCAATGCCATTTGGGTTTTGTGCCCACTGGATCCCTATAGGATATTATTGCTCTCCGTTGAGTTAATTATTTTTTGTAACAAAAAATTGTTCAATTTAATTGATTTTCTTTTAAAATTTTCAATTCTTTTATAATTAATTATTAATATTAGTCATATCAACCCCCACGCCACAACCGTGTTCATTGTGAGAATGTATTCATGCGAATACAGGAGCCTAAAACTTCCTCCTAATTTCATGTTATTGGAGGAATGTTTTTGGTTCAGGGAAGAATACTAGAGCTCCTGTTATCCCATTTTTTTTGTCTCGTTTTCACAGAAATATTTTTTATCGATTTCAGTAAACTAGATTTATAGAATGAGAGGATGCAAGCAGCTTATGAAACAATTCATGCCGTTTTGAAGAGAATAAAATGGCCACTTTACGCCACAAGGCGCGCCCTGCGGTGCCTCGGCAAATGTTTCGCTTTTTAATACCAAGGGGGAGAACGTGTAGTCACACTTCCTATAAATATCTTATGCCAGTTCGCTTAGAGCAGCTGATACCTCGACGCTCAAGCCTCCCTACTTAAGTAAAAGGTTATGAATACAGAGAAAGCTTCCGACATACAGACCTGCTTTCGTTTAGAAATGTATACGTCTTTACGGGAAATGCACTCTAAGTACCACGTAAATTATAAACACTTAAGCGTTGTCTTCTGATTTCAGTCAAGACATAAACGCAGCTTCCTTTAAAATATAGGGGATATATACTACCGAAATTAACTATTCTCCCCATAAATATTAATTCTATACTTCTATACATAACGCTCCATAAACAAACCTGCTGCAATATTTAATATATCCGAATATTAAATTACATCATAAATCAATTTATATTTATATTATTTTGCATATTTAAGTATGTAACTCCAAATTTTTCATTTCATAATCCACGATATACATATATTTATATTCACTGGGACTAATATAAGATAGTTTTCACTGTAATGACTTTTCATAAACTGATTTTACGTTCTATGATTTAACTGTTAATAAAATAATGAAATAAGCAAGTTTAGTTTTGAATTCAAATAAACCTACAACTACATATGGTCCATATTACGAATAAAATATTCCCAATGGCACTGTAAATGTTGTATAGTGTACCAGAAATTTGCAAAAAAGAATTATCTGAGACTGTTTAGGAACCCTCGTTTTACATCACCCGTCTGGAGATTTGTTAGGATAAAAAGAGTCGTGCAACTGAAGTAATTGCATAGAGTACAATGTGAGCAGTTTAAGGGTAATTAACCGTGGCTTTTCGTATGCAGATTCCGACCGCAGTGCAATCCCCTGCAACTGACAACGTAATTTTCATGTCCCGAGGGGAACAATAACCGTACAAAAATTAAATCCCTCTCTATTATCTCAAATTGATCAGAAGGAAATGTGAAATTCAAATATCTCATTATACTTGCGCGAATATAATATTGTCACGTCAAATGGTGCTGTGTTTATTAAATGCGTTTGTGTCATTGAATTATTTTCAGGTATTTCGTTATGAGCAGGACTTCAGTACAAATTTATTGTTATTAGTACAAAAATATTTTTCAGCGATATACCGTTACATCTGTTTGATCAGTAATTTTATATATCGGAAGTGAATTTTGCAGCTATAAGTGGGTATTAAGAAATATAAACTGAGAGGAAATATGATTGTTATATTCACAAGTCGTTATAGGAGTTTTTGTCTAAGTTGGATGATTTGAGTAAGCAACTGTGCGCCCTTAACGTGCTGTTGAGGTATTTCCTCACGTACCCTTGAGCCTGAGGAGAAAGTTATACACAACTCCTTACACCTTCGTGCGGTGAAAGCTAACACAAAGTATGATGTTACTGCTGCAGACGTTTTACTCTATTTGCCAAAAACAAATGTAATTCCAAGAGAGACAGGACTTGCAACGGTGCAATAACACGAAGTATAATGAATTTCCATATTCCAAATTACGTATCTGTAATTATTAGAGACGTCTAATAAAAATATATGTAATTATAGGCTTGCAGAAAAATGGTACGGTTAAAATCAGTGTAATTGACTTCAAGTAATTTAGTACAACTCAAAGAGTACATTGGTCAAGCAATTTGCGATTGCGAGCTAGAAACCTAAATATATTTTTAATGTTTCAGCTTTATTTAGGGTAACGAATAAATATGTAGTCGTAATTCAATAAAGGAAATTGATAACGTAAACGACAGAGTAACAAATATGTACAACGCGTGTTACATTCTTTAAAACAGTCTACTCGTACAATGGTTTTCAAATTCTTTCAGCTAATTAGAGCAGAACAGTAGACAACATTACCTTATCGTCTCTCTTCCGATAACAAATTCTTACTGCAGCACAGCTGCGTGGGCAATAATACGACAACGTTACACAGATTTTATTCGACAGGACAAAGAAGATCGGTTCGGAAACTCACTTTCGTTCATTATCCCGATTGGCGTTTGCTATAGAGGTCAATATCCGATAGGTGGCATTGAACGCCGACGTAAGATTTTTATTCTATGCTTTGGTATATTGGATTTAATAAATTAAGGTGACGATTGCTATTTTATTGAATCACTGGCAATACTCTGATTGAGAAATTGCATATTGGCGGCAAAACAACCAAGTCAGTGTGTAATACCTTCCAGAAAGGCCAGGCCAAATATCAGCGAGCCAGGGGAGTCTAATGCTCAGTTTAGCGGATTTAGGGACGTTTAACTGTCGGGAATTTCGAAGGCTGCTTTTCCCTCCACGAGAGATGAAGAAAACCGTGGGCCAAGCTGGATATTTGATTGGGGCTGGGGGTTACGTGATCCGCCATCCACCATCATGGCCGAGGTACGTAGATAGGGGACCAAAGGGGAGACGTGATGTATAATCGGTCAGTGGGGAAAGAATATTTGAATAATTAGGAAGTCAGGTAAGTGTAGTAGTTGTGTCACAGCAGGAGAGAAGATGCAATCGGGAAAGAAAGTTTTATGTAGGAAGGTGTAGAGGAGATGAGAGAAAACTAAGGCAATGGGAAAAGAATTTTGTATGAAGGAGGAAGACAAAGGGGATGAGAGAGTTAATCGGTGTCGGAAATGGAAGTTTGACGTAGGAAGATGGAAAGGAGACGAGGTATCGGGTATTAGTCTGTCTGGAGTGACATTTTGAATACAGAGGAAGTCAGAGGTACATCGTCTCCCACTCCAGCGGCAAGTTCCACGCTAAACTGTACTTATACTACCAAGTTTGAGTAGATTTTGTGTATGTCTTCTGCTCCATGAAAGGGCGGCTAATACGACCCTTAGAATATAACTCATGTCTTTAGTTTATAAAATCTGTCTAAATAGTATATATATATTTCATCGTTAAAGAAAAAGGCTGGCTTTGAGAATTAAAAATTACTCATCATTGTATATTTTAAATTAATAAATGTTGAGGTAACGCCTATTTTATTTATACAATAATTCTTAATTTTAAAATATTAAATACCCTCATATTAATTTCAAACAAACACTTTTAACATTTATTAATATTTTTTCGTGAATTACATTCTTTTAATCTTCTGAGATCATTAATAGACGAATATCGAAGAACTGCGATATTGAAAAGTTTTATTATATAAAAATAATATACTATTGGATGCTGTATTCCATATTACTAACGGGAAAACTATTTCTTTGTACGCGGTGCAACGTTGAATCTATACATTCATTTCGTAGAATTGGATTCAGTACATTTGGCAGTGAATCCATTGGCACTGTTTCAGACATTTGCTCCGCGGATATTACACTGTTTGTAATGCGCTCCATATTTCCGTGCCATTTATATTACTCGGAATTGCAATTTCGAGAATGCTTGGTACAAACATCTGCTAAAAAGGGGATTACAGATTATTTCTGGGAAACTAATTCGTCTTTTCAAAAAATCTGGTGTTTAATGTCGAATTTCATTGTTTCGTTGAACATTTTTTATGATACTTACATATATATATATATATATATATATAGTTCCTGATACATAAGAAATATTACGGTTATATGCAAGTATAATAAATCTATTTTAGGTAAAAAAATTATAACCGCTAAATAAAATGTTTATAAATACTTATCTTTAGTAGAAAAGGCTAACACATTTCGGTAGAAAATTAATTTGCCCAATAAAAAATATATGATTAGAGGGGGTCAGTTATTTTATATTAATTAGACAAAATTTACTTGCGCTTTATATAATTAATAATAATTTTGTTTATATTTCAAAGCCATTTCTTATATTGTCCTGTGCACTATTACAATTATACATATTTAAATATCAAGGGGTTCCCACGGTTAATTACTGGGGAAAAACGTGTAGCAGAGACTTTACTTTCGTTGCGCTGACGAAGGGAATGCGTCCTTGGGGCTTTTCGGGGTTATTTTCCCTCCTTCGAAAACATACATTCGTAATCCCTTGGACATGCAGACAGACACGACTTCTACGCGACACATTGGCGCCTGGGATTCCAACTTCTTGCCTGCCTGTATTTGAATATTATCAGTGATTTTCAATCGTTAAAAGCCAAATAGTGTGAATTAAAATTAGGGAAGGGTCCTATTGCGCTACAACAGTTATTTTCTTTCTATTTTTATCCGTTTAAGTATGTCATCTGGATATGATTAACACAATTTTGGTGTAACTGTAATAAATACACACAGGAAAAAATTAAAATAATTTAACGAATTTCTAAAGATTGCACGACATACCATACTACCCGATGCAGTATTGAAGAATTTCAAATATAAACAGGTTGCAACAAGATTGTTTGGGCATGAGAAATCTCATAACTTTTGTTCAGAAAGGAAGTGGAAGAAATACTTTTCAACGGTAATATTTCATTTCCCGTTTTTTTGTCATATTAACGGATCATCAACCTATTGATATGTTTGTTTAAAATTATTGTATATAATTCGAATTTATATTAAAATTTGATAAATTAGATAACTAAAAAGTGTAAAAAAGTAATGGGAGAGGAATTTTAAATAAATTTATATAATTTTTCTGAAAGAAATCCTCATTACAGCTGTATTTCTGATATGGAGCAGCGTAAAAAAATATTTCAATAAAAAGTTAATACAATTTTTTTATAAAACGTTATAACAAAAATAAATTACTCCCTATATCCGACGAATCATCAGTAATACAATATTTGAAACAAAATAAATTAAATATTAAATCAAAATAATAAGTAAAAATGTTTTTAAAAGAGAAATTGTTCTTAAGTTAAAAAGTATGAATTATAAATATTGCTTTAATCTCAGATACTACACAATTTATTCACACAAGAATATTATACAGCAATATTGGAGGAATCAAAGCTTGCCATTGAAACAAATTAAATTAAGAAATTAAGCTCTTGCACATGCTGAATTTTTTTCCGATAAACTGCACTAATTGTCTCCAAATTATTTTCGGAATTTGATAAATCTTTTTATTTTTAATATATAGAGAAATTGGAAGATAAATGGACTAGCGTAATAAATAAAAACAAGGGGAAGTTGAAAGTGAATTTTTACTTTTATTACACTTCTGAAAGGCTATGGAGAAAGCCACTTACATTGGCAGTTTAGAAATATTAAAAAGTAAATTAACACCAGTATCACGCTTGCTTGACGTCAATTAGGAACAGAGAAAAAAGTCAGAACAACAGAAAAATGCACGTTTTACTTTAAATATACATGAAATCGTGATGGAAACAGCGTTGCGTATGTAACAGTTGGCTTCCGTGACGTAATATTTTAGTACGAATACCCTCTGGATTTCAGTTGCCATGTAAACGAAAGCGAGGGGATTGCTCGCATTAAAAATTGACAAAGCGTGAAACCCTTCCCTCAGACTCCCCCGCATTCCAACATAAAGCTGCCTAGCCAAAAACAACAAATGTACCGCCTCTGCGAACTCTGCTGTTGGAAAAGTGGAAAGGGCTCTTGCCTTCCATGGTCCAAATATTACAATTACTAATCAGTTAACTCGGGTTCTTCTCAACAAGCGATACAAAAACCTTGCTGTTAACAAATCAGAAGACAATACAAAGAACAGGGTTAATTATTTTCTAATAAAACTGTTTTGCGATTTAATAATAATATTTCACTCATCTACCTCAGCCTCTTGTTGATAAATACAGATTAATAAAAGGACTAATAAAAACCCATGAATTGAAAAAATATGCCACACTCAGATCTTCGTTTTAAATGTATTTATATTAAGATGAAATAGTACTTTGTGACCAACATTAAAATATATAACTCGTTATAAATAGCTATTTGTGTAAAAGTGCAATGACCGCCGACTAGGCCGGAGCTCACTTACATACGAATCTTTATTACGGCAACTTGAGCGAAGGAAAGATATTCTCATCAGTTGAGGATATGTTGTTCGTCAAGAAACTCGTCCGTATAATTTAAGGGATACTATGAACATGATGTGATAAAATTAACTAGAATATATTGGCTGCTTTTAAGAATGACAGTAGCGTTTCACCAGCTTCCCTCTAACCAAAGTTCGTGTCCAACAATTCCCTTCTCTTACTCCGTATCTCATAAGACTTTCTCTTTCTCAGAAAAACAGATCGGTTTTCAATTCATCTCGGTTATAAAGCCATGAAAGATAATTAAGAGACTATGCTGGAAAAATCTGTTAATTCACTTGTAGTTTGTATAAGACAAGTTCAGGAACGTAGGAAACGTGACAAAGATATCGTCCACAATCGATACTAGCAGTATCTTTTTGACAAGTTAGTGCATAATTCTCTGAGCACAGTTTTATCTGTATGCAGTTGGATGCCAATTAAAAAAATATTTTTTTAGTAAGCGAACGGCTGTGTACTAGAAGTATTTTCAGATTTTAAACCGCTCTTTATAACTCGTTCTTGAGAATATAATTAATCTTTTTAAGAAAGACAGTAGTTGCACGCCATCTTCCTTCTAACCACTTTTCCTCCTGTCGTCCATACTCCATCTTTTTCCTTCTACTAACACAAAGCCGGTCAGTTCTCAGGATCTGTACGATAATTTCGCCATGTACTACACTTTTTAAAAATTATTTTTGAGGTTTTAAAAAATATTGTCACATGCAAAAGAATGGAAATATTTTTCTTATAGTCTCTGAGATAAAAATGTGCTTATTCTCCTTTAAAAAAATTTCTTTTATAATTCGATTGGATATAGCAAGTGAAATTAAACGATCGTCATCCAGGTTACAAACGCAGGAAGCTAACCTAGCTTAAAAATTATAAAGTAAACACGAGGCTTATATTTTTACGGTTCAGTGTTTTAGATTTTTCACAAACAAAACTGTCAAATTTACTTTTAGCAAAAAGTAAAATGAAAAAACGTGTACTTACGTGACGTATATACCCAAGACGTGATGGTGATACGTGACATCTGCTCCAACTCCACACAGAACTAAAACAGAAATAAGGAAAAAGGTAAGAATGAAAAAATCCAAAAAAACATATTTTATAGTAGTAGTGCACCCACTTAGATATTTAACACCAATAATGAAAGTTCTTACTTCAAAGTGGCTAAAGTCACTATAAATTAGAATTTTTAATAGCTAAGAAACTCACAAGACCTTTTCTTATAGTAATAAAAATTATTCAATGTATACAAATCGTGTATACATATATACTCTGACCGAACAAGCCAAGCTTAGGCAAAACTAATTAAAAAGTATTCGCTCTGTATTTAGTTGGCCCTCATCCACTTGAGCAACATTTTCGAGGTTTGGGGTGGGGATAGTCTCCAGCCGACCATATTTCACTTCCGCCTCATCCTGCAACAAATATTAATCTATTTCCCTGGCGAGGTCCCCTGTCGGCAGCACTTAGTTGCTTATATTTCCTTATGAAAGCCTCGTCAGGGCGAATGGATGCTTCCTGAGGGATAGACGTAAGCCTCGTCAGAGGGTGACTCAATGATCCCTTTTCCCGTGACTTCGATCGCAGTCTGCTCCTCCCAGCTTACCATTAGCAACGAGAAGGGACTCAACACAAACAAGATAGAAGTCCTTCCTTTTGAAATATTAAAAAAGTACAAACGAGACGTTTTATTAAGTTTTCACGCGGCGAGGTTGTTTTTCGGGAAGACAAAAACCATTTACGACGACGGCTTCTGGCGCCAGAGACATTATTTTTCGGTTTAAAGTTGACAGCGACGGAATTCAACGTAAAAATAACGGCATATTATAAAATTTCCTAAAAGAGGCAGAAAGACAATTCTCCACTTTGTCTCTTTTTTCTCTCGAGAAGCACATTGCTGTATTCTTTTGTTTATTTTACCCCGAGTTATTTTTTATAGAACAGTGTTTGTGAATAAAAAGGAAATTATTTTAGAAGAAACTACTGGAAATTTTTAAGACCTGGTTGAACCTAACGAGTTCCTTTCAAACTTAAAATATATAATTTAACAAATTAATTTTCGGGTTTTGGAATACCGCAATAAAGATTTAGCTTTTCTATTTACCGTCAAGTTACATATCAGAATCAATATTGTTGTCATAAGTAAAATTGAAATACGATTTATGAAAGTACCTATTCCATCATTAATTACATTTGGAAGTTGTTGCCAAAATTGACGTACATAAAGCAGCGAGGGAGTGGAATGATTTACGTGCAGTTTATTCATGGTTGTCCAAAGAATGGGAAAACGTTTAGAAATATATTAATAAAAATTTTCTACCGAAGATTAAAATGTTATGTATAGTATAATGTAGTGAGTGAGTAAAGTGTAGAGTATAGCATTTAAGGTGAAACAAGAAAGCTTCTATTCCCTTAATTCACAAAGTAATTAAATAATAATTATTTAAATAATATTTTATTTCTACGTTTTCTGAATATAACATAAATGTATCAATATTTTAACAGACTTTGCTATGTTAAAAATTATTTAATTATTCAGTAATCAACGTTACACTACATTGTTGTACCCTCATCGGGTTGATGGCTTTTAATCTGACTGAAGTTACGGCGCCGTCCTTAATGGCAATCAAGCCGCTCGAGTCTCGTTTGTTGGTGGCTTCTTTGAGAGAAGCTGATATTGTTGATATGGCGCGAAAAAGAGCGGAGGGGGAAAAAAATATCGAATTAGCCCACGGCAAATAACGGTGTAGAGAGAAGGTTGGAATAATTTGTTGACCATATCCTGAAGATTGTTTTCTACTCATCGCTCCAAAATAAAAATATTAAAGAAATCTTCGGTAATTTTCTTGTTAAAATTACCTGGCGCCCAACTAATCGGTATAAATCAGAATCGACTTCCGAGCACAGCTGAGGATAACCCAGTATTGTAGTATTCGCTACAATATATCAGGATGGGTATTATTATTATAATGTTTATAACATTAGAAAATATGAGTAACCAACCTGATGAGAGTAATAAGTAAATAAAAGCATTCTCGACTATTTTTGTATAATAAAACTAATATACGAATAGGTATGTTTGCACGAGTGTATATATGTTTGTAAGCTTGTATGTTTTATTGAACAGATTTTCTACAAAATTAAAACGCATGGGCAAATTTCCACAAACCTCGGTACACAAATTCTAAAAACTCTGAGAAAAACACTGCAGAGGTGAGAATGTAATTATAGTTAAAAATATGAAAATTCTTCAGCAATCATAAGTCTGTGACGTCAGAGAGACAGAATAAAGGGGAATAAGCTATATTTAATTGTGCCCAATATAGTGTTACTATTTGATTACATTAAGTTGCTATACTAGCACCAGGAACACATGAAAGGAAGATTTTTCACATGCATGTTTGTATATTTCCCTTAAATTAGAAAAGCCTTTTAATATGATATATTTCATGAAATCATTCTAACCCAATTTCTTCTCAATTATATTCTCCAACACAACCTTATGTCTTTTTAAAAAGGTCATAAAATAAATAGGAATTATGTTTAAATAATTATAATTTTAAAAAATTATTCTCAATTACAAAGATAGTCAAAATAAATTTAATTTAAATTCTTGAGAATCTCGAATATTTGCATTTTGACTGTATCTCTAATCCGATCAGGGAATAAATTCTTTAAGAACCACAATGTGAATAATGTCCAACTAAAGAGAAAAACTATTACTTGCCTGTGTCTATGATTTCAAAATCTAATTCCAATCGCAGTAATTCCAAATTCATAAGATGTAGAGTATCTTACGAAATTAAAAAAATATATTTTTTTTACACACGACTAAATTTAAACGGCTATATATAACAAGAGCACTTTGCGGAGACAGCGAAAGGAAAAGTTATGGTTAATTATTCCTCGCGAACTGTTCGCGGGACAAGGAAAACTAATGAAGCCATGGTTCCGATTTAATGCAGAGTGGAAAGCTGCCAACGAATACTTAGGCCGCTTATCACAATGAAATTGCTGCAGCTACTTTAATTTAGGAGTGGAGAGAGAACCACACAAGTTAAAGCACAAAGAGTTTTAAAAAAAATAGTGAACAAAGACGTTTCTAGAACATGATTGTGTATAAATAATATATCCTTGATACACAAAAGAAACACTTAAAAGTTTAAATAAAAATGGTTAAGGTAATCATGAATGATTTGAGAATAATAGAAGTGAATACTGCAGTGAATGCCACAACAACAAATAATTTAAAACACATAATTATACTATACTTTAGAGACATTTATATCATAATTTGTAATACCTTTTATAATAATAATTTAAAGTAACCCATTATTGTGTCCGATGCGAAATAGAAACATACATTTGGTAGGATAAACAAATTCGGCAATGTAAAAGAGTCCGCCGATAATATTTTATGTATTTATACGTGCGGAAAATATATCAGTTACACACGACATAATTTACGGTTAATGATTTCGCATACATAATGTCAGTATTTCTGGTCATTTCAATATTAATAGAATTTACTATTCTCGGGGTTTTGTGTCATTATTTACATTTGGGAATTGCAACGGAAATGTTTTGCGCAATCATGCTGATAGTATGAAATGTAAATTTATACTGCTATAACTTATTTATAATTTCATAAATATTCGTTAAAGCAGCCTCATTATTAAACTTTTTTAAAAAATGAGCCTACTTCCGTATACAACGCATATTGCTTTGATTAAAATGGCTGCATAATGTGTAACAATTTATACGCAATCATTAACTCGCCAATTTATGTTTTCAAAATAATATAAATTACATAAAATAGCAATAACAATAAATATTATACTTTTGTATTGTTACTACCAACTTTTTACATTTTCTGCGATGTTTAATTCAATTTTTAATGACATAAACAAATATATATATCTCCTTGTTAAACAATTAATTACTTCCATTTTTATAAATAATAATTTTATATATTCCATATTAACTTTACATGATATATTGATCCTTGAAGCTACTTAATAGTTAAATATATAAATTTCTTACTGAGATTTATAGATGTATTATTGCGTCGAGAAATGCAACTACAGGGTTTTTTTCAACTGATATTGGCAAAGGTCGAACGATCCTGAGTAACGAAATTCACTAATATTGAGTTATTTTTTAAACAAAAACAGTACAGAGACAGTTTGGTATTTTTAATTGAATACAACTACAGTGTATTTTCAATCAACAAAGGATTTTCTATGCTAGAATTTTGTTGTTTTAAAACAGGAAAATATGTTATGTCCATATTTATTAGTGACTTCAGTCATATATAGTGAGATGTACTGAGTGTGAATAGAAAATTGCAAGTCTGGTATGTGTTATTAACAATTAATTTATTACCCGTAAACAGGAACAGAGTTAATTGTAATTTTGGGAGCCTTATGCCATCTCCATAAATTAAATTGCTTGAACCCCCCTTCCTCCCACGCCACCAACTCAACCCAACACGGTCCTTTTAACCTGCAAATTGTACGTCCGTGCGGTGACAGGGACTATTTAATTACGGAGCTTACCTGTGATTAAGTTCTGTGTTAACGGTCAGCGAAACAAATGGGTTTAATCCGATTGTTCGAGTCGTTGTAAGACACAGTCACGGCCATAAATTAAAATGAAAAGAGAAATTTAATAAACCATAGCTTTACAGTCAAACATATTGCTACAGTTCATTGTTTTCCACTGATGGAATTTTCAATGCCACCAAAACACTGAGATAGTAATTTCAATAGTAGCGTTTGGACAAGGAACCATCATCAGTCATTGGGTGGAAAACACTTAGAAGTGGCGCCAGTATTAATCTCCGTTTAACAATCAACTACTTGACGAAAATCGTTGATACAAGAATCAGAAAGAAACTACTGTTTTTCGAGAGAAAAATCAGATACTGAAATCTCATTTGTTGTTACAGGATAGCATCCTTCCAGACTGATCGATAAAGAATTCTATTGTCACTCCCTTTCATGTTATATTCTCTTTTTTTTGCACTCTCCTTTGTTGACACCATTAAGGATTTTTCCCCTCAGGCAACTCTTCAGAGTCGGATATTGCCCAGCCTCCTTGCCTTTTCCTCGGACCAATATGAATCTCAGACAAACGCACTAGCAAAGGGGATGGATCACAATAGAAGTAGCAAAGTGAGTGACAACATGAAACTTTAAGACAGAGGAAGGTATTCTTATCAAAACTGACTGTATGTTTTCGCTGACGCCTGACTGACTGCAAATTCCTCGAGTAGAATGTAAATCGTTAGCCCAACCCCTAAATTTATAAATTTTCTCATTCCTACAGAATAATACATAAAACAGGTTTCGCGTGGAAAAGTCTTCATTATTTGAATAAACCCTCCCATTTACAGTCTTCATTGTAAAACCGATTTGGTTTACACTAAAATTTAATGTTCAAAGAACTTCCGGAAGTTTAAAGTCATATTTATCTGCTTTTAATATATCTATTATTATACCAACGACATTTAATATTTCATTAAAATAATTAAACAGGCTTATATATAGAACAGGCGACGAAGAAAGTTAAAATTAATATAGAAAGAGTATCAAAATGCAAGGAGGAGAAATAAAAACCCTAAGGTTTGCTGATGACATTGTGGTATTAAGGGAGTCTGAAGAATACTTGTAACCCATAATAAATGTCATGAGCGTAATCCTGGAGAAAGAGTACAATATGAGGATTAATAAAGCGAAAACCAAGGTGATGGGGTGTAGTATGGGAAATAGTGGAATAACGGATGCTAGATTGGGAATGGATAGTTTGAAGGAAGTTAAGGAATTCTGCTACTTGATCAGGATAATAAATAGGGATGGTAGAAGTATAGTAGACATAAAGAGTAGGATAGCGCAGGTAAGGAAGGTTTTCGTGAAAAAGAGGAATTTACTTCCGCTAGTAAGTGTGAATATTATGAAATCATTACCAAAAATGTTCGTATAGATTGTGCTATTATATGGTTGCGAAACGCGGACTGTAGGAGTTGCAGAAAGGAAAAGAATACACGACTTTGAAATATGCTATAGAAGATTGAGATGGGTGGATATAATCACTAACGAGGAAGTTATAAGCATAATAGGGGAAGAGAGAACAAAATGGACGACTTTGATCAAGAGAAGGGATAGTTTAATAGGCCACGTTTTGAGACATGAGGGTCTTGTAAATTTAGGATTAGAGGGAAGTCTGTGGGGTGAGAACAGAAGATGGAGGCCTAGGATCTAATACGTTAAGCAGATTAGGGAGGATGTGGGACGCAGTAGCTATGTATAAATTAAAAGGCTTGCGCAAGATACGATAGCATGGAGGGTTGCATCAGACCAGTCCTTGGACTGAATACCACAACAACCCTACATTACTTTTAGGTGAAACACCGGGTAGGTAGTCAATCCTTGATAATTGCTCCATCTTTCACACACCCGCCTTTCAATTCCCTTCCTATGCTATTAAAAGGTACCCCTATGTAGCCTGTTACCCCCCAAAAATGTAGCCACAGCAAACTCATCTCTCCTTCGGAAGGGCGGTAGAATAGTACCAAATAGTCCGATCTACCTGATGCAGATTTTCTAGGGTTTTCCCTGCGTCTCTTTTAGGTGAAACGCCGGGTAGGATCTGGGGAGCCCTAGTGAACCTACGACTACCTTGTTCTACCCTCCACACTCCCTCTTTTCAATTGCCTTCCTATTCTTTTAAAGCGGAGTTGCACCCTCACGAAGCCTGTTACCCCCTTCCTCCCCCAAATTGTTTTATATAAACTGCACTTAACGACCTATGACCAGACATTTCTTATAATTCAAAATTCTTTTATTAAACATGGAATATTTTCCCCCAAACCACTTTGAAATTTTACATTTTTAGTTACCTTATCTATTAAGAAAATTCGCATTCTGTATGAAAAGCAGGAGCACATAAACCATTTACTTGGATGATCCGTTGCTGTAGAAACCGAAAAAGTTATATTCAAAATATTAAAAACTATTGTAAGATGAAGACAAAAAGTTCAGTTGGACCACAACCCAACGAGGGTAAAAATAAGTCCCATTATGAAATAGCCTATTATAAGAAATCATTTTTTTGTAATTATTAATACTGTTTGTTAACGTGTCGTCAGGTATATCGTCTGAAATATAACAATCCTCTTACATTAATTTCCCGTATTGACATTATCCCGTTCAAAGGGAACCTGCAACCACAAATTATATTTTAATTATTCATTTAATGCTTCTTTACAATTAGTGATATTTGCCAATGAACCACTTCAAGAGAAGACTAAATAATTGTACCGCTAGTATTCGTCTCTATACGGTAACACTGGCATTGTTTTTACAGTTTTTTATTGTTTGGAGAATGGATACACTCATAACTAGCGTCCCCAATTGCAGACAAACAAGTCGATTGTCGTCTTTGTTTTTATTGGACTTCCTTGGCGTGAGAAAATTGTTTTGTGAAAAAATAAAAACGCCCACTTGAAACTTCTACAAATGTATTTACCGCTTGTCTAAGAATTTATGTATCACGAATTATAATTATTTTACCTTAAATTAAATTCTTTGCATAAATAATTTTGATTTCCTTCAATTTCTTTCAAACTTGATTCTTTGGTGTCATGATTCTGAGACGTAAGGAGAAGGATTCTCCTTTTGGACTGTTTTGTATTTGACTCTGAGTCTTATTTAAATAATTTTTCATAGTGTTACCTTTTCTTAAAATGTAATTGTAACCTCATTTTTTAAACGTTAAGTTTTAATTATTAAGCTAAAAATATCAGCGTGTCACACGAAGAAGTTACCACTAAATTGATCCGTAAATTCTAATTTTATTACAGCCTCTATTGATCGTAATTCACTAACATTTTGTCCCAATGGACAATAAATCGGTGTTACGGGTTGCGTTTAACTAGTTTAAAACAACGATGAAGGAGTAATGAATATACTATGGTATTTTGAATAATATATATGTATATTCGAATTTTAAAATTAAATTGAAGTTTTAGATAAAATTCTTTTAGTGTCTCCCTTTTTTCTTTCAGGGCTATAGAAAGTTTAAAACACTGAGATTATTTTTCTTTAGATTGGGAGTATTTATGTTTAAGAAATTTCATTTTGTTTCTGCCACCGGGCTTGCGCCCAACTGTAGACTAACAATAAATACAAATTTGTTACGGAGCACTGTCTTTTAGGTCATGTTATTTCACGTAATGCAGCTTTTTTGTTTTACCCTTTTATGTTTCCTTTAGTACAGACTGGATCGAAGTGGTGTTACAGATACGCAAGTCTATCGAGTTACTACACTCTGCTCCTAGGATCCAGAATATCAGTCCAGAAGCAACGAGCACATTGTCGAGGTAATAACAATTCAGGAAAAGCTCGGAGAGTACGATTGGCAGTTAAGATTCAGGGTAAGTTTTAGATAGCGAGCACGAAGATCACTTCCATCCAGACGACAATCAGACTAAGAGCTACAAGTTACTGCCGCTGCTTTCGGCAGCCAGGGAAGTCGACATTGTGGCGACGTCACTTAGTCCATTGTTATGCGACTCTAAAGTTTGAATATTTACGTCACCTGCCTTGCAGCTAATGTATGCGGCCTCACGCGCTCGCTGCCCCGGAAATCTTGCAAAACTAACACGATCCAGTACGAGTACACGCTAACAACGCACTTCCACTGACAATTTATTACACGGAAAATTACGCACACCACGATTCAGATGGCGACATCAGCACTAACAAATAATAGATAATTAAAATAAATATTTATATAGTCACAATAAATACAACCTAATTTATCAGTAATAAACCAGATGAAATAGCCAGGCACTGCTTCTTGCGTGTTTTGTGTGTGTGTGGAGGGGGGAGGAGGGGTTAACAGGCTACATGAGGGTGACCCTAAAACAGGAAACTCCCCTTTAATAGCATAGGAAGGGAATTGAAAAGCGGGGGTGCGGAAGGTAGAGCAAGGTAGCCAAGGGTTAACTAAGGCCCCCGAGCTATGATTTAAGAATCCTACTCGGTGTTTTACCTAAAGAGATGCAGGGAAAACCCTAGAAAACCTGCATCAGGTAGGTCGGGCACTGAGTAATATTCTCACGCCCTTCCGAATGACGGGAGATGAGTGTGCTGTGGGGTCGCAGCATTCCCTTCCCCATGTCTCCACCAGTTTCAGAAGGCAGTTGGCCGACTGATCTAATGGGATCAGCGGACAACTCTTGCCATATGCCCAATGTCTTCGACCCCAGTACATATCCCTCCTAAAATAGGTGAGAGTGTCTGGGCATGTGAGAACTTTGATAAAAAAACAGAGAGAATGCGAGGCAAATTATTATTTATTTTAACTATTTTACTTTACGTCATCAGGCTGAGTGTGCAAAATGTAACTAAAAGTCTTTGAAAAAAAACCTAAATATATTTCATGATATTTAATATCCGTTATAATTGATGTTAAACCAATTTTTCAATTCTTTTAACTTAAAATCACGGATTTTTATATCAATTTTATAATAAATAGAATTATGATTATTAAAGTTTACGTCTGTTTAGATGATTATGAAATTTATCTGATACAAAGGGTATGAAAATACTGACAATGGAGGAATAAATATTTTTAGTTTAATATTTTGTTAAGTTTTTTGGTAAAATTTTTCATATATAAATGTTTTATGAATTGCACTTCAGGATGTTCTTACATTACATATTTACTCTTCTTCTATAATTTCAGATACGTCTAAAATAAATTAAATTCAAACAGAAAGTAAAAGTTTCATACATTATTTGCTTTTCATCCATAAAAACAAAAATAATTAAATTTATCAGACGAATATAGTAATTTCCTTCTCCATTAGCCATGTTTTTATTAATATACACACGGTCATTTTTATGCAGCGGTTCTGTTTCCTTTTACTAAAAATTCATCCTTTCACCTCTACACCCACACAAAGATGTCTAATTCATCTAGCTAGCCCTCGTCCTTACCTACAAGAAGATCTAATTACACGCTCTGAGGCACATAGATCCCACGCCAACTAACTTGAACAAAATATTTCCTGAAAGAGTAACATACCTTGTCAGACAAGATAATTATTTCACTCTCCTCCGGTCCTGAGCCGACTATGATAAACGAATGAGCGAAGAGGAGGGATGAGATAATGAAAATACAGAAGCCCCCCTATAAGGAGAATGAATCCCTCCCAAGTGGCACCTCGAGAATTAATTTCACGTCAGATGTATTTCAACATGCTCAATTACTGAAACTATTTGTTTCGTTTTTCACGCGAATACTCGTTCGAGATCACAGACTTAACAAGGGTGAATGTTAAAGCAATAATAATAATTAGCTGTTTTTAATATATATATATATATCTTCAAAAAATAATAATATAATCAGCTGGAGATGCTCGGGTTCACGTACATAATTAAGGAAGAATGTAATTAAATATACGTTTATTACTTGAGGGTACACTACAATCTATTTCTGTTGTCAAATCCAACCTGTTTTCAATTTTAGGTAGTGGAGATGGCGAAAAATTCTTTTTTACAGTGACGTGTCATTTTGACCCATTTCCGGTGGTCTTAGAAAGAAAGCTCGTTGTTTTTTTGTTGTGGTATTCACAATTTTCCTTAGCTACCATTTCCCACATCCTCCATAATCTGCTTACCGTATTCCATCCTTACCTCCCTCTTCTGCTCTTACCCACCCACTTCCCCCTTATGCTAATTTTACAAGAACCTTTTTTCAAAACGTGGCCTATTAATCTATCAATTCTCTTGGTCAAAGTCATTCTTATTGTTCTCACTTCCTCTATTCTGCTTATAACGTCCTCGTTAGTTACTCTAACTACCCATCTGAATTTTAGGATTCTTCTGTAGCACCTATAGTTCTTACTCGTTTCCTCAAGTTGCGTACAGACTTTACTAGAGGCGGAGAAACACCTTCTACAAGTGGAACAAACTGAAGTTTGTTGCATTTTTCACTTTTTCACATATATACAATATTGTTCTTATTAATTTGTATTTAATTCAATACTTTTATCTGTGATTAATGTCTCTATCAAATGCATAAATTTTATTTGCACTTACGAATGTGCAGTTACTAAACATTAAAATTTATCTGACGCGAAAAATAAAACTAATTTACGTATACAACATATAAACTATCCAAAGAAGTTTATTATTTCTCAAGACGTTAGCTCTCTACTAACGACTCAAATTAGTCAGTAATATGATTCCTTGTTAATGGATTTTTTTAGGATTTAACATAATAATTTCTATTGTTAATTTTAAATATCAACAATTCGAAAAAAATGTAATAGCTGTCACTTCGACTGCATTGTGTGTGTGTTAAAATCACATTTAAATACCTTCTTTATTCAAATTAATTAATTTTATTGTATTTATTGTTCAAAAATATAACAGAAAGAAGGGAGTGATAAGACGTGCTATTTTTATTAGTACGTCCTAAAAATGTATTTTGTAAAAATTTATTTCTGACTAATTTGGCTTGTCTATTCATATATAATTCAGTTTAATTTCAGATAGATTATAGCATTACACGAAAACTGAATTCGTCATTAGCTTGACTCAAGAAAATAAATAAATTTAAAGATTGGCAAATAAAAAATATAACAATAAAATTAAACTTTCACAAGAAAACTTATTTTGTGAATTCTACACCAACACATTAACAATTAAAAACATTTCATTATAATTCGAGTCTTGTAGGTTGTTTCTTTTTCCTTACGGTTATGGTTGTGTATCCAATTAATTTTGTAAATATAATTTTACTATGACTATGCATTTTATTCAAATCAGGCAAATAACATTATATTCTTCGCTAATTAGATAAGAAAATTCTATTTTTCTAACAAAATTGAAATGTTATCCGCAGTTTCTGAAATTAATCTTCGAAATTTTTTACATCGAAAGACATCCAAAGCTGAATCACAGAAGAAGGTGACGTTTTTATAATCAATAAATTCGCACTCGAATGTTGTTATAATTAATGTTACTTTTCTGTCTCTGTGACATTTTAAAGGGTATGCCCTTAATTATTTCGTCAGTTAACTGAAATTAAATTCTAAAACGTAAAATGCTCGAGAGAACAAGCTGTGAAGGGGCTAGAAAGTTAACTGGGAATTACTTCTAATTGCTAGTGGCGAAGGCAGATGGAAGGAAAGGTTGTTAGGTGTGTGTAGGGCTGAGACCTTTTAATTAAGACGTACGCCGAGGAAAGGGAACAGCTGTAACAACCACTTAACAGCACAGCGAAGGAAATGTAAACGTAAAAGAAAACTCCTTTCATACGAAAACTCACTAATTATGAGCTGAAAGCGAAAATTTGTTATTTACGTATAAAGATTCGCTTCTAATTTTTCTAATAGTTCATTTCTTTGATAGAATTTATTCTAAGTTTTTTCAGTTTATCTGTAAGAGGAATTGGTATTTATAAAATATAACAATATAGCTATAGCATGATAGATTTCAAATCTCATTTCACAAACAATTGTTATTAATGGAGGGTGTTTGCTTCTTAACATAAATAAAATAAATATACACAGAAATTTAATAATCTAATGTATAATAGCCCTGAGTGACGCTCTTCGGTAAAACCACTGAAACGCTTGGCTTGGCCTTCATCAAAGAAACCACGTTGCGGGGAGTACAACAGAGAGTACACTTGAGGTCAAAGTACTTCTATTAAAGAAACCACGTTTCAGAGAATACAGCAGTGTACACTTGAGTTCAAAGTAGTTAGTTAGTGTTACTTTTATACACATGTTAAATTTAAATTGAGAATCCGGTAGAAAGAAGAAGACACATGGCTAATCAGCGACAGGTTGGATACAGGGCTAGACAATCCGTGAATAGTATTACGAATAATCAAGCACTTTGTTTGGCTGAAGAAAGAGTTGCTACTCTGAATGAACGTTATATTACTTATTGTACACATTCCAACAATAAGGTCTCTGTTGAGTCTCGTTTCTCACTACAAAATTATAAATTAGGATACTCCGCAACACAGTTCTCAGTAAGGCGCCCCTCATCTGTTTTAGTAAACAAGCATTACCACACACAGCTATGAGTTACGGTCAAATGCAAGTTGGAATACTTAGTTTTTGAACGCGCCAATCAAATCTTTGGGTGCTGTAAATCAAGACTATTTGTTTCTTGTAATATTACTGTAATATTTTTCATACTAAAACTCACTCGCAGAGATCTATCATGTTATAGTCAGCGTTTCAGTCAAAGGGGAGATAGCGAGTTCCACAACTGAGAGATGGGCTGTTAAATAATTAGCTAAATTGATGACGGGCCTTCTGTTTTAATTCCCTGAGTTATTGAGGTTTATGCTTTTAAATTGATGTAATTCTATTAAATTGGTTGTCAGGTTTAAAGCGGGTAACGGTCCACTTATTTACGGCATTAAAACAATAATATGTTACCCGCCTCAAATGAATGCTTCAATAAGGGCTGCCCCATTGAGTTTACAACTCAGATTGTAACTGAAATAAATGTCAATTCAAGGTTTTCGAGACCGCAGCTTATTCTGAATGATTTTTAATTGAAGGGATAATCATTTAAACGACATATATCACACCATACGAAAAGAAATGACACCTGAATCTGTTATAATTTCTGCAAAAGGAAACGTGTTTAAATATTCGCACAATATGTCGTCAATAAAATGCATTTCTGAAATAAATATAATTTAAATCCAAAATTATTTACAACGGTCTTCTCTCCTGTTTTTTATAATGTAATAATGGACAATCTTATTGTCTCATCTCAGAACCTGCAGTGATAACTGAGCGGTGTAGAGCTGGATTGCAGAAATGTGGACTGACGCAACCATTTATTTACTTCGTTTACCATTCATTTCTAGTATTTTCTGTTTCGAGAATGTTCTGTTTCTGGAATATTCCATGAATGTATAAATTGTGCTGGATGTCAGTCTTACGCAATACGAGCTTTTGTACAGCACTTCGTTGTTAAATAAACATCTATAACCTGTATCTTACCTGTTACTGTATCTCACGATCCTACAGAGTGACAATATAAATAATTAAAAAATTATGCTTTTATTTATATAGTCTTTGAGCCTTGTTTGCTTGTGTACAGAAAAATTATTCTTGTTTTATTGCAATATTTTAGTTTATAACGTATATAGAAATGTCTCTCCGAGAGTGATTAAGTATAAGTTCGGAAATAATATTGACGAAATTAGTATAGAATCTATATGTGCAATTAATTGATATTAAAACTTCTGTTTTTTCGATGAAGAAGGATTAGACTCTGGTATTGTTATGATCATAAAGTCTTCTAGAATTATATATTGATATCGAAGTAGTTATTTCTTGAATTCTTCCTTTTTAGTGCATCAATATTCGTATATAGATACATACAAGTGCAAAGTATTAATAAGATTGATGAAACGCCCATTTATAACAGACATTTTAAAAATGTTCTATTCTAGGTTTCTGTAAAATTTCGTACTTACATCTGGTTCTTTATGTTGTTTCCTCCTTCACATATCACATTTTAATTTATTCAAAATAAAATCAAAAAGTTTTAAATTATACGCTGTGCAAAGAAAAAACAGTGTGATATTTCAAATCTGAAATTATATAACATTTTTTATAAATTTTGCTAATAGTAAAAATGACCATTTCTTCTATATTAAACGTTATAAGTAGCAATAATAAGAAAACCAATATCCTATAATATTAAAAATCAAAACAAATTTTTCTCATTCTTTCGCAAATAAAATGATTCAATTAATCTGACCTCATGCTAAAAATATATAAGGAAGGCTGAATGTCAGAAATAAAAGAATTTGATTCCCCAACTTTCGGGAACTTTTCAGTTCATTTCTGACTTTTGTTTCAAATTTTTTTAAATTATACAAAAGTTATAATAATAATAATGGATATATATTTTTTTAAGGTTTAGTGTTTTATAATGGATTAACAATATTATTTAATTTTAAGGCATCATTATCTGAATTTAGTGTGTTTATTGTTGAAAAGAAAGTTAAAGGGCTCATATTAATTAGTTTTATACAGGATATATTTGAAATAGGCTTAATTCTGTTATCACAGCTACAAAACATAAAGAACCTGATAAAAGTACGAAAATGCACAGAAATACCGTTTAATATAATATTTTAAAATGTCTGTTTAATTTATTTTATTAATTATATATCTAATATAAAATATATTCCAGTTAATAATAAATTACAAACGTTAAGCAATAAAGAGCAATTTCAATTTTCGGACCGATCAAGAATTTTTAATCCTGATCAGCATTTCTTCTGTTTTAAAATAATAGTTTTTCAGCATTTTTACGTGTTATTATAATTTCTGATTTAGAATATTAAATCCAGGGAAAATGTAGCGATTGACGTAAGTTGCAACGGTTATAACTCGTGGAAGAAATTTGAACCACTTACGGTAATTCTTTTGACAGTTATTGATCTCGCGACATGATTTTGTTTGCCTTTATTTCGCCGGATCGGGGAAAAGCTTAGCTTGTGTTCGGTCCTAACGAAGCCTATTCTGGGCCTCGGTGGCAGGAATTGCCTTCATTACGAGTCACTCGTAAATCGGGAATACGATGTAGACGGAAGCTCTTCAGCCGAAACGTAAATATAATGGACGGACCTTAATTAGGTATTCCATTTTGAGAGGCGTAGGACTGACGTGAATTACACCCTGGTTAGAGTGGCTAACCCACCAACCTTCCAGCGATTTGATAGGTGAAAGCACTCTATCTGAGAGCCCATTGACATGTGGATGCCGGCATCTCACATCTGGGGCTCCAGAGGACTTTCGCCTCCTCCAAGCTACAGTCCACAATATTACAAAAATTTTAAATCATAATATCATATAACTGACTTTTTTCCCTCTCTTATTTGTTACATTTTATAAAACATGGTAGAAGAATCAAGAAGGCTTGGAGGAAACTGAGACGTGGCAGCATATTCTACAATCGAAATTGAATAGAAAGTATGACCACCCATTATTACATCCAAGACGATGCCCACCTTTCTGACGAATTCTAGAATTTAACAAAAATTCGCTTAGTTTCCAAATGTCAACTAAGAGTCACATTATAATATTATTTTCGTATCATTTCATTCCAACTTCCTCAAATTAGTGTTAATAGACTGTATAATATTAATTTTATTACATATAGTCTGACTCGGTGTTGTCGAGAAAGAGAAAAGTTTTACTTTGTCAATATAAATAATTGTTTTTCGTGTTTAAATTGAGTTGCTGCGGCCACACAAAGCGTGAACAATACACCAGCTGTTTCCATACCTGCATACCATTTTATGCGGGAAATTCCAGAACACACCTTTTGAATTATAAATGGCTGGAAACCAAATCAATAAGAAAATTGTGTTGTGGAATTTTAAAGTCTCTCATTTCGTCATACTTTTAAAATTATATAGACCTGGAGTCAAGAAAACGTGTCTTCCGCTCAGTGAAAAAGATGAAATATTAAGAGAATCCATTGTAGAGTTAAAAATATTTATTGAAATAACATGTTATTGTCATCAACAATACTTTCAACGTTACTGAAGAAAATAAAAACGGATTGCATGCGAATATAGGAAACAATAGCACAGCAGTGGTAAAAAGAATTACTGAAATAATCGCTTAGATTATCAGACATTCACATGAATCAATGGTGCGGTAATCTCTTTCCGGTTGACGGGAAATTTGTTCTCCTGTAGTATCTCCTGTAATAAATTAATGACAAGAGAGCTTGGTTTTCCGAGCGTGTGCACTTGGCGCAGTCCAAATCGCGATGTTTATTACAACGAGAGCACTACAACTCATGATAATGAATGTCACGTTGACTATATCCAAGCATTCATCCTAAAATCTCTGTTTCCTCTGAGAGCGTGCGTCGTTTATCTTTCACGAGCGATGGAACGCACAATAATGATCCCAGCCAGCTACGTGCATTGCTCCACGGGGAAATGTTACTACTTACTTGTGCTTTGCACAGTCGGCTCCGAAAGCAATAACATTCCAAGGGTTGCTAATCTTCGAGAGGTCGAGGTAGTTATTAATCTGTGGGATGACTCCCTCAGAAGTTGTGCCTCCATCCAGAGACGGTTTTAGACGGTATTTGCCAAGCGGATTGCTGACTTTCTGAGGCATTTCCATCTCCTGCGCCCCAATTAAGGATTTTTCACTTCCAGAATCAAGTAGGATAATTGTGATGACGTGGCTTAAGCTATTATATGTTTTTGGAAGAGAGAGGAGGATTCCCGGGAACTTACCTCCACTCACTGGGTTGAAATTAGATAGGAAGGTTATCCACCCACGTAATTGTTACGAATATATTCGATGTCTAAAGGAATATATACTAATCACTGGCCATGGATCAGATTACTTGAAAATATTTTAAATCCCGGTAAAATCATACCCGTGTGTTAACAAAACAAAGACATAGATTTTTAATTGAAGGCGACGAAGATACGCAATAAACAATGCGTACAAATTCTTCTATAATAAACGTTAAAATCACACTTCCTTACATTTATAAACGGTCATTACTGATACTCAACATCACATCATTTCACATATTTCTTAATTTCTACTAACAGATTTTCCTCGTTACTGATGTTAAAAGCCCGTGTAGCTCAGTAACACCCTCTCTAATTTCATTCGCATTTTAGGACGAATTAAATTCAGAAAATTAAATACGAATATTTGGAGAAAGGTAGAGACGATGAGGAAAATCCAGGATCAGAAAGGGGTCAGACTGTCACGAAGAAACGTGCTTCCTAGCTACGGAAGTTTCCCAACATTTACCCCTTCCGGATCCGGCGTTTGGTGAAAAATTAATGTTAATTGGCGAAGACACGTCACGCGGGGCGACTTTTCTACATAGAGAATAGGAAATGTGAAATTGACTGGGAGGTGACAAGGCAGTGAAATTGTCAGTGTTTGTTTGAAGTTAAAAGGAAAAGAACGTTGGAGAGGAGAGAAAGAACTGGAGGTCAGGAGAGGAGGGAGCCAAGTACCTCGGAAGAAGTATTTAAGAAGAGAGAAGACGACGCTTTCAATAATTTGTAGACAGCAAACACAAAAGTTGCATAACGAAATTACGATGTCCAAGCATCCACGAGAAATTCCCGGAAAGAAGGAATCGCCTTGCATGTCCACGAGAGTCCTAATAGCAAAAAGGAGAATAAAAACAGGTTCCTTGTAATAAGCGAAATATCTGCTACACAGTACCCTGATAAATCTCGTATATAAATAATACCCTGACCTAAGTCATTGTTATTTCAATATTTAATTTCCCCTTAAACCCCACATTTGTTGGTAATATAGATTGTTCACGACCCTACTAGGAATTTGATTTAAAAGACATAATTAAGTAAATGATTTTGAAAATTTAATTTAATCTTGTTAATATTTATATAATTAAATCCCCCCATATTTTCATTTACAGACTCCATAATGGTTTTCAATGGGAGCGGTTTGTGCTTAAAATTAAGGAGAGAAGAGAAATAGCAAAACGTCGCCGCAAGTGATAATTCAATAATGAATGACAACAAAGACGACGCGGGAGCAATAATGTGTGACAACGTCGCAACGAAGATCTTCAAGATCAAATCGGCTCCTATACGAAAGGAGCCGGATTTATACTGTGTTTCCTTTATTAATTGGTAATTAGAACTAAAATGAGTCAAAACATAGATTAGTTCAACTATAGCTAAACGGCAAATCAATTAACACTTTCTGAGTGTAACAATAATTACATGATTGCATGTGACATTATCTCATTCTGGTTCGGAATTATTCTCTAACTCCAATCTTAAGCCATAGACTTTTAAGGTTTGATATAAAATATTAAATTTTGGTAAATAAATACATTTAAAAAATACAAACAGAAATTGCGATGTATTTCATCAAGAAAAAGTTAACAAAATACTAACGTTAGCAAGTTTGTGTTTACTCTAGTGACCTTTACTTTCAGCTTAATAATATATTGCGTTTAAATTTGATGGATAGAAGATTCGGAAAGGCGGCAGGCCTAGCACCCAAAAGAAAAAAGCTCAGGGGAAAAAATTCTTTTACGAGGCTCCTCACTTCCTTTCGATGCTCCTCAAAGAAAAAATAAGAGTAGTTGCCATAGCACTGACGTCCTCGGGTGATGAAAGTGGCTTCACACAACAGTTTCCCAGTTGACTGATATAATTCCTAACGGATTTACTCCCAGATGAAAGGTTTATTCTCGCTGACTTGTTGAATACATTTTCCGCATTTGTGATTCATCACCGATCAGAAATATCATTTCAATACAAAAAAACGAGAAGGCTGAGAGGTTTTATAATAAAACCTAATTTTGCATACCAGTATATGAATTACATGAAATTATATCAAGTAGTTTCAATTATACTCTTAAAGAGAGTGTCACTGATCCAGCTATCTTTGATAATCATTTAAATGACATCTTAATTTCATCTATCTACCCTTGTTTTAAAAATAAAGTCTTGAGAAAGTAAACGAACAAATAATGAAAAATCTGTTCTACTCGTTTTCATTTTATACCTACAGTCAGGTTGATGATTATAAATGTAAATCGCCGACATCAAATGACCCTTTCAAATTTTTTATCAAGTTGGGATAATTCATCGAAATATGTACAGATATACCCGTCAAACAAAACACTTGAGATGCAAATAAGTTGGCGTAGATTCATATTTTATCTGGAGAAATATATCAGCAATCAAAGAACACTTGACAACATTTTTTTCTTTTTTAATACTTTTAAAGTAGTTACTTGTATTGATTAAATTATATTTATATGTCATGTAATATTTAAAATTTTCATACTTAGTTGTTTTTAAAAAATTGAAAAAGTTCCAACATAACGTATATTCAAAACATAGGCGCCTATCTTTAGCGTACATTGTTTCATAGAATTACCGAAAAACAGATATTATAGCTCGTCCGAAATGAAAAGTCATATAAGTTAAACCTTTTGAACTGAATACAATTTACTTCCTTGCATCAATGCTTCTGGAATATTTTTAGGCTATCAAGTTGCCGTAACAAAAATTCGTGTTAAACTGAGTTTTCTGCCTATCCCCACAAAAATCAAAGGCCTTAGGACGACTGCATCTTTCATTTTGAGACAAATAACTGTTTCTATCCAATTATATCACTATAAAAAGACATAGTTTCAATAGTGGAATATTAAAAACATGAATGCACAAAAATTATGTCAAATATGCAGGAAGCTAAAACCAAATTCAAAATTAAACATTTTTATGGATATTAGATTAATCAAATACTTCGTAAGATCACAAAATTTACAATTTATTTTAAATTAATATGCTAATAATAAGTGGATAATATTATACCAGACGATTAGCTAACAGTCTTATATTTACTTACTAGGCTATAGAATTAATGTATTCTTAATTCTTAGACACAATCTTTGTTATTTTATTAAATAAATTTCACATGAAAAATTACCATGAAGGCCGAAAGCTTGCAATTTAAAATAAATTATGTATTTTGAGAACTTGAGTTATTTTTACATTATTCGTAGAAAAGTTTTGTATAAATAGATAAATTGGCTTAGTTATGTTTGTGTTTTCAATCAGTCTCATTAACATTAAAAACTCCATTCATAAATAGCTATTTTTTAATTTTGATAAAAACTTAAAAAGGGATCTTTCGGCTAATAATTTTTACATAATTGCGAATATTTTTATAAAAATATTTTCAATTAAAAATCCTATATATATATATTATTTGTCAAAATTAAAACTCAATAAAATTAAAATAAAGATAACCGACTGTTAAATTATTTCAATAAATTTTAAGACTGTTTACGAATTTTCATACCTGAAATCTGTATTTTCATATACGTACCATTTTAATTTATTTAAATTTTATTCAGTTTAATTTGATAAAAAGAGAATAATAAGGTTGCAAAATTATATATGTAGGATTTTTATTTAAAGAATAAACTTTTCTAGTAATAATTATGGCCAAATGTTCCTGTTTTGAAAATATTTCACAAAATTAATAAATATATATTTATAAATGGAGTTTTACGAATTGAAAACCCATCAAGGTATAATACATATTGAATCAAATTTAAAAATCAGTCGCACTGAATTTACAATCCTTGAATAATACAATACTTTTTATCTGTGGCTCATCTACTTTCTGTATATGCAAAGTAATGTGGGAAGTTGAATGACGCAAACAACTCGCCTAATGTGAATATGAGATGTTTATAATAAAAAAGTTGAGATGCAAGTTTGAAATAATAGACTGAATATGATAATACAAAGATTCGAGAGTCGATAATTATATGGAACGAATTCCTTTTGTAGTAAAATACAATAGGACAAAAAACTAATTCAGCAAGTTTCACCTCTTGAAGTTAACAAGAGATTTTACATTGTACTCGTGCGTCGCCTACAGCAGTTTGTTATTGATTCCACACTAATGAACTCGTTTTGTAGGAAACAAGTTAAATAATTTTTCGAGAATGAGTTTCTTCTATAGACTGGGAAGGTGAATATTTTTAAGCAGGCGTGTAACGATTAGTTTCCTTTTCCACTGATTTATAATTAGAGATTATAAGTTTCTGGTTGTAGCGGCCACAATCTCCAACTCAATTTCAGAAATAATCACCGAGTTATTTTAATGATTTATTTATTAAACAAATTACAGTTAATTACAACGTACAACAGGCGATTCTGTACCTTACCCGAGGGATGAGAGTGAATTATATTTTCCCACAGCACTTGAAGAAGAATTGCGAATTTCCTCCTTTGGAGATCGTAACACATGAGTGTAATTTACAGTGAAATATGTGCATGGGTTCTGTGTCGACTAGAGGTGTTAAATTTCGTTCCAGAAGTATCCTTACAAATGTCTGGAGAAATCAGAAAGCTGTGAGGACGGCTACACAATTATTCATACATATCTCTCAGGACTCTGCAAATGTTCCGCATTATGCATACCGATCACGGGCGTCGGACACTGAAAAATATATCTCTTACTCACTACGGAAAACATCTCTAGACAGATACGTTCCTTTCAAGAACATTTTTCCGACGGACGCCACTTCTTCTGTAGCATTTCCCCCAATTATCATTGTAACAAAAACTAATTGAAAAAAAATACGTAACTAATCTAAAGAAATTTTCACAATGTCATAATATACGAGACTGAGCTATTTATAAGTACGTAATAATCATATAAGATAATTTTAATTGTTAGGATATTTCTTTGCTATAATGATTTAAACGACTGGTATCCTGGATTTGGCGGCCTCAAATTCTCTATTGCAAAAAATATATAAATTGAGAGTCATTAGTAACAACAAAATAATTATTAATAAACACAGCACCCCTTTGTTAGTTGTCGCTTTATTTAAAAATTCTAAACAGGAGAATTAGACTATTGTCACCGCCTGTGGACAAATATATAATTATAGTTTCTATAAATACATGCTAATGCATAGTATACATGATATGTACAATTTGAACAGTATTAATTTACCTTCTTAAATTGTCTAAACACTTTTTAAAAAAACTTATATCAATTTCAGTTTTATTGGCCTCAACTGAGAACACGTCCGATTTGTACTTCGTAACGTTCAACACTTAATACACATTAAAATCTATACCAACTTAACATAACTAACACAAACTATACATGTTTATAATTTTTAAATAAAGTGACAACTAACAAAGTGGTGCTATGTTTATTAATGTGAACCTATAAAAGTTGTTCATTAATAATAAATATTTAAATACTTCGGAACTATATTTAATAGTGATAACTCACCTGAAGAAGAGATTAAACATAGAATCATGTTAGGAACTAAGCTTATCATGCTAATATAAAACTCTTCAAAAAGTAAGCTAATGTCAACTACAATAAGACCAATTGTCACGTATGCAAGCAAAACATGGCTGGTCAAAGTATCAGATATTCAAAAACTGCTGGTTTTTGAAAGGAAAATTTTAATGCAAATCTATGGACCAATAAAAGGCACAGATGGTGGATAAGGAGAAATGACGAATTGAATAATCTCATAAGCAAATACAATGTAATAAATTATATCAAATCTAACGTCTTAGGTGTATATAAGATGCCAGAGGAAATATTTTTAAAGCGGATACAGAAGTGGACACCAACTGGATTAAGAAGTAGAGGACGTCCCAAAAACAGATGGGAAGATAACATAAAGAAAGACTTAGATAAGATGAAAATACTCAACTGGAAAAAGAAAATAGAAGAGCGAACTGAATTGAAGAAAACTGTTGTATGAAGATGTATAGCTTTTATAATAATAATATCAAATTAATTATTTTCGTAAAACGTTTCGTTCTGAACGGTGAAAAATATAGACGGTGGTTCCTCAAGGTTCAATATTGGACCCATTTCCCTTTTTTATTTACTTACAAAAATTATTTTCCGTATTTATACTGTTTTCTGATGGTTAAAAAGAATAAATATGTCTTGGAAGAAGCCAAAGCCTTGTCTGCAATGGGTCCATCTTTTAATCCCTTCATTAATTGTAAAAAAAACACATTTTATGTCAATTAAAACAAAAATGGGCACTTGTTTATCTGTTGACAGTAAAGAGACGTGGTCTAATACATTGGAAAAACGTTTAGTGCCATCTGCCTCTGCTGTTAGAATAATTTCAGAGTATACGGTTCCAAAGATTATCAAACAATTCCAGGATTTTTACTGCGTCAAGGACCAACGTCGAATAGTTTGATAGAATTGAGAGCCCCAGAACTCTTGAATTCACGCTCCTATTGGGTGCGGGTGGTTCAGAAAAATTGTTTTCCTGATGTACTCCGTGAAATTCATGAAGGTAATTCACTTACGTGCAAATCGAAAATTGCACGTTTTAATCCATTCCTCGATAACGACATTATTCACCTTGGAGACCGTCGACACTTTTTAGATGTTCCAAAAGATAAACAATCTTTGATATTAGACGGAAATCATCACTTTCTTTGCTGAACTAATACGGATCTGTATCACTTAGAGGTAAGCACCGTTCTGTCGGAACTTCACACTCAGTTTTGGATCCTTAAAGCTAGACTATAGTCGAGAAAGTATTGCATACTTGTCTTCCCTGCAAAACGGCGAACAATCACTTTGCTTAAGCGAAGACACCAATGGAAAATCGTCCGAATAGAAGATCTCCGAGTAGGTAGAGATGGACTCTGCAATGTCCGGACTGGAAGATGATTACACGTCCACTTCAGCTGGTCTTGCCGTTGGAGATTGACCAGGATAGGGAGGATGTAGGGAATTGTTAATTTATTTGTACTTGTGTACAGTAGAACGTCTTTGGCTCGTTGCCAAATGAAGGTTTTGGTAACGAAATACCACCACATTGGGAATCAGTGCATACAATTACTAAAGCTATTTCTGTTTAGTTATTTTAAAAAATTGTTTAATCAACAGCCAGAAAATTCCATTTATATGAGCTAATGTGTTAACTTAGGAATTGATCAATAAATTCCATTATATATCAGGATTGAGGAACATTTCAGGGAGATCACCCAATTTACATTCAAGCAATAACAAGAAATCTCACAATATTGATAAATCACTGTCAGTTACACAGGAAAGAGTCCACCATGAAATTATTAAAAGACTTAGCATATTTATATGCATTTAAAATGGACTTCAAATATTTATAATAACGTTTTCGCGTAGTCAATCCTATTCGATTAACGAATTGACAGAATCTGGTTTATATTAAAAGATAAGAATTTTATTTACTAGATTTTAGGTGAGGATAAGTGGAGGTCCCTTGTTCGATTCCCGTTCAGTCGAAATTTCTCCATCCTGATCCTTTCATTAATAAACAAATGCTATTTAATTGATAGTGTATAATTGTTCAGTTTAATTATAGCAAATGTATATTGGGTTATAGATTTAACGGAATTTAGTCTGAAACTACAGAAAATACCCTGTAGCAGTTCATTACCCGAAAAAAAACACGAAATATATATATATGACTACAAATATAATAACAATTTTATTAAATGAGAAGTAAAACACAGCAATACTATTTAATTATCATAATTACAAGGTCAACGTCCGCCGTAATAATTTATTGTAGGTATACAATCATTGACGCCGTCATTAAGAGTGCAAATTGGATGTTGATTACTACCTAATAAAACTCGATAACGTCTAATAAATGAGAAATACAATTATGGAGTTAAATAGAATTCCTAATTAGCTGTCACACGGGCTTATTACATTGTCCAATAAAAATATCTGTGATATATTGCAAAATTATCATTGCTGCTGAAATTTAACCCAATAAAGAAGTTATTACTTTTCGAATAACTTTATGGACAATTGTTCGTTATAGCTGTTACAAGTCAACTTGCAAATTCATTTGTATTAAAATCTGTATTCCAATCAATCAAACTGTTTTAACAATCATACCAACTTCTAAAGAAGCAAATTCACTATAAATACTCAAAATTACAGCCCTCTATGTGGAATAATTCCTGAAATATTCCGCAGTAGACATTTCAACAAAAATATGACACTAAGTTATATACTTTTAAAATATTTCCACTTTTAATCACAGCTAAATTTTAACAAATTCGCAGAATTTATGAATAATTTTAGTATCAAAACAAATATCTTATATTATTTCATATTTGGCCTACCGTCTGGCCTTAATTATTGGGAAGGTCAGTGGTATGCACATTTATTTCTATTATTGGCATGATTCCTCTTCTTGTAAAACATTTTGCCTTGATCACATCAACTCGTTTTCGTTTTATTCTCCACCATTTAACAAAGGAATATTACTAAATAAATTTATTAAAATTACGCTAATTAAATGTCGTCATTATTTTCACGTTGTTACTCTAATTTGGAAATTCTGGCAGCGTTCATTTTAAATCAAAGACTTAATTAAGAGGACATTCTCATTGGGATCATTCGTGCTCAACGCTGAAACGAATAACAGTGAAGATTACCAATTTACAGTATATACGGATACGATAAATTAAGGATAATAAGATAATTGGAGATGAATGAGCAGGGTCATGAATATATTTCACGTTATGAGTCTGATGCTTTCGGGGGAGGGGGGGAGGAGGGGTGGGTGGAAGATGGTAACGACGTTTCTTGTTGCTCCGTGCCTCGCGCGGGCTTTCTCGTCCTAACGAGTCCTTGATACTGCAAAGCGCGTCCAAATGGCGTTGTCGTTTTGTCCCTAAAGGAAGCCAATGACGACGATTACCTCCTCCCTTTCCGACGCACAACGTGGAAGAAATTTGTGGCATTTAGCTCCTCGTGTTGGGGAGGAGATCTCTTGAAATACACGACTGGGTTTCCAACCGCAACTTTTCTAGCTTCCAAACTCCGTACTGAGATCAAATACAATCCTCTGCGTTACGAACTTCTTGATTTTGTCCTTATAGAAATTAGTGTCACGACCATAATTTATTTTACAACAGTGTGAAACTATAGTAGAGCGATAAGTGGATGGAACACTCCCCCACCCCTTCCCCTCATAGAACGAGATTATAATTGAAATCTGTTTTATATGGTTGATTTTATTTTATGCTTTATAATAGATATTATTGGCGGACTTCAATATAATTATAAATTAATGAAAACAACCAAATTTGTCATAAGTAATTTAATATCATAAAAATTAAAACGGCACTTCATCCTCATTTATATCAGAAGTAGAATGATTTTGGAGTCTTATAAAACTAAAAATCAAATTAATACTATATTCTTTCAAGAATTATATAAGTTTTTTTTGTACACATAGGTTTTTCTATCAGTCTGAATTTAAATAGTAAAACAACTTCATAGTTTTATAAAAAAAATAAGAATCTTACGTCTTGCCTATTATTGTCATATTTAGTTGTATAATATATATATACTATTTAGAAAAACGCAATGCAAAAAAGGTAAGAACCATATGCATACCAATATTTAACAACATTAATATACTATTTTCAAAATGTCCCATTTTAATCATTATCTGTACGAACCTACACTCTTCCAATTTATTATTTCTGGCTGAAAGTCCAGGTTTTAGAAATATTTTTTATAATTAATAAGTAGTTTCAGGATATAACGTGCGGCTGATAAATTCTTTTGGGCATAAAATAAAAAAAATATTTAAATGACTATTGACTACAATTGGGAGTGAAACGTGGACAATAAGAGTTGCAGGCAGAAAAAAATAGAAGATTTCTAAATGAGTGCTATAGGAGAATGCTAAAATTCAGATAGGTGGATAGGGTAACTAATCTGGAAGTTCTAAGCAGAATAGGGGAGGATTTGGAGATACTTTGGCCAAGAGAAGAGATATATTAATAGGTCACGTTTTGAGGCATGAGGGTTTTGTAAAATTAGCATTAGATGGAAGTTTGTGGAGTAAGAACAGAAAAGGGAGGATAAGGATGGAATCCGCTAAGCAGATTAGGGAGGATTAAGATCCGGGAGCTATGCAGAAATGAAAATGCTTTTGCATGATATATTAGAATTGAAGGTTGCATCAGACCAGTCTAAGGATTGATTTCCACAACAACAATGACTAAATATATTTAATAAAAAAGTATTCAAAATAGGTTTATTGTTCAATATGTATCTATTCTCACATTCTTCTTTTAATATCAGCCAAATATAGATGTTATGTATATACAAATTTTGTGTATGTCCAAGGCTTATTTTATCAGACTGTTGTATCCGAAAACAATATAACAACGTGTTTTAAGAAATACGTACGTATTGATTAAGGTTTATACAGTATTATTATTTAGAGTAAAAATTTTAATTTAATTAAAGTAAATAATCATTTATACTGCACAGCAATTTTGATATTTAAAACTAACTTAAGAATATTATTTGTTAATGTTACAATGGATACAATATTATTAAATTTTTTATGACAAATTTGAATGTTGTCCATAATTTTTTTCTATTATTGTTGTTCAAATTCCTCAACAGCGAGTAGCTATCAGCTTAGTTTATAAATATTTTGAGTTGCTATATAAATTTTATTTTCGTACTTCCACTACTACTTTCGTGTTCAGCTATTAAAAGTTAAAATTAATGAAGCAAAGGTTTTTTTGGCACAATATAATATAAAATTTTAGTAATAATTTATTTAAAATTCTGTTATTAATAATAAATGTTTAACGACATTATTCTTTAATTCACAAAAAATGAAGAATACTTTTTAATTAGCATTGCTATGTTTCCGTATTATTTACTACCTCTTTAGGTTGTCATCCAAATCAAAAGTTTGGATTCATGTTATAAATTGCCAAAAACGTTTAAAATATCAAGACATGCCTTTCAGTTGAACTACAAACTCAAGACGGTACAAATATCGTAACGTTTTAAAAATATTATCATTATGAAAAGGATGACACACCAGCCTAATTTCTGAATATATTTTAATAAAATGTAAGACCTATAACCTATTACTTAAACTATCACGACGTATCGTGCCTTTCTTTGAAACTTCTGTATGTGTAAATTTATATTTTTATCAGCATGTATGCAATTAAATTAGGATATGTATATTTACAATTACGTAAAAAATTAACTGAATATTATTTCCAACTAATTTCAAAAAAGTTTTCTGAAAATAAAATACTAAGACACACACAATGTAGCTGAATTGAGATGAACATAAATGTTAAGTTCAATAAATTTTAGATATTCATGCTTACAAATAATATTTTCATTAGAAGATACTGCAAAGAAATTGTTATCATTTTCTTATTTTACAAAAATATATTACTGAGAAATTTGGCTGGTGTATTCATTTATTAGAATGAGTTTGAGAAGTATAACTACCAAGAAAAAATTGAATTGCAAACTCTTTCTGTTAAAATGTGTCGCTGTTTATATTTGATAATTAAAATAAATATTTAGTTTACAAAATGAATTGTTGTGAAAATTTTCTTTAGTAATGATTACTAGTAACATTAAACTTACGTAAAAAAACGATGTTTCGGCTGTTAAAATAAGCACCGTAGTTACTCCAGCAAGAATGAACACTTACCTGTAACAAAAACAAAAAATTAATGTTATTTTTTATTGTTTATATTAAACTAACATATTTAAGTATAGAAAAACAAATGAGTAATGGATATATCTTAACTGAGTATTGTCAAAAATTGGTATATTTAAATAATCTTTTTATCAATTCTATTTTACCTAAGCATTATTTCTTAGGTGACTTTATTATACTGATACTTATATATTATTTCTTAATAAGAATCTTGAAAGAAAAATTCTGTAATATTTTTCATTGTAAAACTTCCTATTCTATCTTCCTGTTTACGAGTAATATATTGACTGTGCGTTTGTTGCTTTTCGGTCTGACTTTTAGACTGAAGCAGTCTTTGGTATCATAAATGTTTCACTTCCTTTAAAAAAAATTAACGTGCTTTAATGTTTCCTATTCCTTTGCAGCATGTTGGATTTTGAAATATAATAATTTTGTACCACTAACTGCGTGATAATAGTAGAAGCTTGAGCTTGAATGAGTAGCTCCCCTTTAGTACGTCGTCTGCCAAGACTCGAAGCTATTCTTCGGGTCCTGTTGCTACGCCATGGCCATTCACAAAGCTGCGAGTTTTTCCCCCGGGGACAAGGTCTGTGTCGTGTTCTCCCTTGGTGACAAGAATACTACACAGACGTGCCCAAAACAAATCGTAAGAAAATACAAGCCCTTCCCACAAGGCGGCATTATTCACCAAGAACAGAAATAGCATATGAGTTACGATACGAAAATATACACTTCGTGAAGGAACCCGTGTGTATGTTAGTCATGAAGAAAAGACGGATGATATTGCTTTTCAATTTGTCATATTTTGACATCAATGTTCTTGATATCGACCAGATCATTTTTGGAAAATTCATTGGTATCAGAAACGTTTAAAATAGCGATCAGTTAATGACGTAACAAGAAATGAATACGCTTTTTCAAAAAATAAAAAATATGATTTTATTCTCGAAATGTCACACTTACGTTCATAATAAACTAATACATAGCAATAGTCATCATTGACATAAGATAAAATAACGGTGTCGTCTCAAATACCGTCAGTCTTATTTCCGGTAGAGGAAAATAATTAATTAATAAATAGCCACTGCCTGATTAAAAGCTAATCGAAATACACTCAACGTACTCGCAATGTAAGCTACGTAAAAGTTATTACTAAACTTAATGATAATAAAATAAACAATAAATATTTGACAAAATATAGGATAATTGCGTTTAAAAGTTTTTACAAGTAATTTATATCAGTATATATGTCACAGATAAAGGCGTCCAAACTACTAATCATAATTTGACAATTCCTCAAGGCCCCATGGCCTTTATAATTTTTTAGTCTACTGAAGTTATATATGTGGAAAATGTGAAAAACATTCTATGTAAGAGGTTTCGTGTCTCAAATACGCATCGAGATCTCCAAAATGAATGCGGACTGCCTATATTTCGGAACTCTATAACTTATATTTTTTAAATTATAAACATTTCGCGTCTTAATTAACTTATCGTGTACAGAGAAATAATAAACTTCTTTGGATCATCAATACGATCTATGTGTAAATTATTTTAAATGTTCGCGTCAGGTGAGTATTTTTAAGTAAAATATTATACATTTGATAGTGACATTCATCACAGGTAAATAAACTTTAATAACAGCAATACTGTATATATGCGAAATTGTCAACAAACGTCCGTTTTTTCCGCTGTTTGAAGATTCTTTTTCGGAAATTTTCCGCCTCTTACAAAGACCGTACAAAACTTGAAGAAACGAGTGAGGACTTATTCTCTTTGTCTCACCTAAACGTATCACAAGTATCTTTATTTCTAAGGTGGGCTAACCCCGTCGCCTCCCTTCGCTCCAACACAATAAAAAATAACTCAATTTTGTAACTCCTTCAAATTTAGGCCCCTGTAGTTCAAAAACTCAGGATTTTAGAAAAATTCTGAGGAGACAGTTTATTGGAAATTTGATTCTCTATAATTTTGGTCATATCATATTTTCTTCTCAGACCACCGGAAATCTGTCACTAAAAAAACAATATTTCGACTATTTTTTACCATTTTCTCAACCTTGGGTTAAAAATAGGTTGTATTTGAAAAAAATAATAAATTTAGACTGTACGCGTGATCCCTCTGATCAGAACTATGAACGTAGTGTACCCTCAAGTACAAACCATTTGTGTTTCTTAATGGAGTAAGAAAAATAATCATAAATAATTTTTTAAATATTAATTAACATAAATTATAAAAATAAAAGTGAAACATACGTCAAATACATTTAGGCTTGAGCATTTCATAATTTAATTTCAAATATAGACCCAGTTAATTACATTTTCATCTTGATGTCGCTAAAATGGTTATATCATATCCAATAAAGTTAATTGGTTTTTACATGATTGGATGTTATACTGACATTTCATCTTTGACCCCTCAAATAAATCACCTTTGGAAAACTCGCAATTTTATTTAGTAAATATTCCCAGGCGACACCATTGCAAGAAGGTGAAAAAAGTATTGAATTTTGCTAGTGAAAGGTCAAATAGTGAAAGAGCAAAAAGGTAGCATACAGGTCGTCGAATTTTAGAACTGACAAAATGAAAACATATATGGTAAACATATTTGATAAAATCAGCCTATTTAATGTATATTATACTAACAACTACAACAATAGAATACAAAATTAGTTGAATTTTTAATAATAATATGACCCCATAATAAAAAATAATAGTTTTAGACAGCTGAAACAATTATTTTGTAGAATACTAGCTGGAGGCCTGGCGTTGCCCGGTTATTTATTTACATTATCCCGGTAAATTATTTAATTCTTGGTCAACACATGATAAAACCGGCATCTAAAAGTCACAATATACTCCCAGTATCTCGAGAGACTCAAAAATACTCTCAGTACAATATCAGGGCTACAGAATAAAATTCTCCGCCAGTTAAAGGATGAATTTTTACTTAAATCGCATATTAAAGTCATAATGTAGAACAGCTTGATAGATTCCTTGCTACTTTCATATGACTCATTTCCACGCCCACCCCTCATGTGGTCAAAGGGGTTAAAATAATGCAAATATATTGTCAGGAAAACACTATAGAAGAAATTGACCTCAATAATTGTTATCAAGTCACATAGCTAATTCCACCCTCTCCCCCTAGGGGTGACAACCGTGTATTATCTCCAAAGATTTTGCTTTTGAGTCTGGAGGAAGATGGAAACAAAATTTAATCAAAATAGTTCTGTCCTTTTAATATATTACGCAGAAGTGTTTTACCCTGTCCCAACCCCCTGTTAGGGAATGAACTGTAATTTAATCCACATTCGAAGTGTCAGAATCAAACTCAAAGACGCTCATAGCACCGATTTCTGTACCAAACTTGACTCTTTTATTTTAAAATGACGTCCCCTACACCACCACGATGAATGGGGTTGAAATTATACTTAAATAAATTCACCAAAAACGCTATCACATGAATTGACCCAAAACATATATATTAGATGTGAATACGGCAATTAATGGACTTGTAAAAATTATCGCTCCTCCACTCCCTATTACCAGAAAAATTGCGAGAAAATTCAAATTATACATAAAACGAAATGATTAGAAATGATTATTTAATTTGGAACTGTTTATTCTTCAACCTTAATATAATTTATAAGTCCATATTTTCCATCTAGACCTTGGAAATACTTACGTATTATCCAATTAATTTACTTCGTTGCGTTACGTAATATTATAAATCATTAATTATTTTATCCCCATAAATTAATATAATTGTACCCCAAAATATGGCTCATATTTTAAATTATAGTGGCCACATAGAATATTATACGCTGCAACAAAAAATTATTGTATCTTAATGAAAAGTACGACGAAACTAATACGAATTAAATGTGAAACAATGTATGTTAAAAAATTATTTTAGTGTTGCAATATTGGTTTTGTCATCCGTGCATTTCATGCATTTTAATTAGTGATTTTATTTTCCCTTCGAATACGTTAAAATAGTGGAAGGTTGAATTTTAACTAGCCCGTATACAATGGCGGCTCTGAATGAGAATACAAATTCGCAATCTATCAGTGGACGCAAACAATGCGGTCTGGTATTATTGTGGCTGCTGGTGAATCGTATATATTATATGCACATATTGGCAAAAAACAAAACAGAAAGCTCCTCGTGCCTCGGCAATGACAGCGCAATTATTTAACTGCATCACCCGATGATTAATGTTTAGCGCGCGGTCAGTTAGAAACCATACATTAAATTTTTTATATTTTAAAGCTTAGTTATTACGAGTGGACAAACGTTAATTTAATAATTAATTACACGTAATAACGTATGCTCCCTAAAGAGCTTTTATGACACAAAAAATAATGGTAATAAACTACCTGGCAATATTTTTTTAGGACCTGAAAGTTTATAACGAAAGCTCAGTTCTCGAAAATGCAAACTGTTCTGCTTTATAAATCATACTACTTAACCATTTTTCTAAACAATTTGAATAGAAACCAAAAATAAATTGTTATAAGTCGTGTGAACAAAAAACAAAATACTATTTTAAATCAAAAACTAGTAAAACATGTTTTCAATTTTATAAATTAATCTAATAGGAAAAACAACAATATCCTTCTTTGTAAGATATGGAAAAGGAAGAATAAAGAAAAAACCAATATAATATTTAAAATCAAAAAAGAATCATAATATTATCATATGGATGAGAGTAAAATAATATACTGAAACGTTTATGAAGAATATATTTTTATAAATATCTGTTATAAATGGTTCGTATAAATTTATACTGTTAAAATTTATACATCTGCATATATATCGTTTTAAATGGCTCCAATATAATTTAACAAGTATTACCATAAATCCATTTTTTTCTTTTTTAGCATAGAAATGAACTTTAAAAATTCACTGTTCATAATATCGATAATATTCGTAAATGTTAAATATTTATTATTTACTTTCCACTACAAGAGATATGGTTGGCTCTTTATATTTTCTGAAGTAAGCTAAATTAAGAGATCAAGAAAATCATTTTAATTGGATCAATCAAGTATTGTTCAGGAGATTTAGCTTGTCGACTGTCAACGCAATGGGCAGTACTCAGTTGTTTGTTGAGACAAAATGGTAGTGTAAAAACAATTTAAAACTTTGGCGCTAGGAAATATATTGCTGTCAGTTCAGGATATGTTGTACCTCAAGAAACGCATCAGTAAAATATAATAGATAATAAGTATAGAGTGTGTTAAAGAGAGGTCTCTTTATCCAGTTGAAGAGAATGTTTTTAATAATTACAGTAGAGTTTCGATAGGACGCTTGGAGGGGAAGTTCCTCCTCAAACGACAATACTCCCCTTCTTTCCCGACTGCGCATCTAAACATGCCAGATAGAAACTTACGAACAGTACACTCTTTTGAAATGACATATGTAAACTCTATTCATATCAGGAAAAGAGACGTCACTGATGTGTCGGATTTTTGAAGGAACCTCGCTACTAATGTCTGATACGGTTCGTGCCTCAGCAATTAGAGTTTCGATGGCCTTTGATGGCCCTGCTAAGAATTCACGAACAGCTGGTCTTTGCAAGGTCCTGCAAGGAGGAGACAATCTACCTGCTCCCCCTTGCTATTCTCCCCTCGCCACGTTCCCTTAATTATCCAAGTTTCTACCGCTCCGGCTAATAAATCGCTTTCTCGCTTTATCTACCTCTCGGAGTCTGTTTCGTGTTTCTCAGAAGCTAAAGCGTGGCAATTTAGGGGCGTCACTTTCGTGCGACGATCAACACCATGCGTCATATTCTTAATTCCGTCGGAGCTGTACATTAACGTTCAATCATATTCACGTTTGGCATAGCTTAAATTTGGGAAAGAAAAAAAAGATTGAAATGAAAACCTAAATTGAGCATAAATAAAATACTAGAATTACAAATTAAAATTTAGAATACAATCAATATAATAATTCACTTCCTATGCTATTAAGGGGATTTGCAGGATCACCCTCACGTAGCCTTTAACCAAAAAAATATTAATTGCCGAATTCATCCAAAAATCTGAGACAGTTAATATAAATTACACTTATTATTAAATTAATTACACGACTTAAGTCTGTACACGAACTATAAAAGCAGAACAATTACGCAGATATTTTAATATAGTTGAACGATTTGTGTCTTTCCGTAACAGTATTTCACCAGAAGGACAAGTTCAACAAAGACCTAAAATCAAGGTTAAATAAAGAAGTACCAAAGAATGAAAAAATAACATATTGTGTAAATTGCAATAACCTGGTCAAAAGTAATATACTAAATACAAATTTATAATATACGAAGAGAGATGATTAATAAATATAATATAATAGGTATAATTATACATGTAAATTGGTTGTGAAGCATATAACAATGAATAATGGGTAAATATCACTTCATCATGAGTAATACAGCAGCGACATACAAATTACATTTACAGTATTACGCGTTATTTATTTATAATAATTTGATTTTGAAATAAATTTGTGACTTTAAGACAGTTTTATGTAATTTATTTAATATTATTGAGATTAAGATCATTATATGACTTATCATAAAATTTGTTGAGATATTTTTAATAAATAATGTTTGATAAAGCTGTTGTATTATCTAAAACCGTTTGCGTGTAGAAAATCTTAATTTTGTTAACAATATTGAACTAAACAATAATTTGAATTCTGATAATTGACTTCGCCTTTAAGCTATGTAACCATCTCAGTGTATTTTAAGTTAAGTTGCCTAATGCAACAGGGAAAATGACGTTTCCTATCTTCTAAGTTATGATATTGTTAATAATTGATTATAAGACCTTAACTTCTTCTAAGTTATGATCTTGTTAATAATTTATTATAAGACCTTAACTTCTTCTAAGTTATGATATTGTTAATAATAGATTATAAGACCTTAACTTTTAATTTTAAGATGAATAAGTATTTGACAGAAGATAAAATAAAGCTGGATTTTTTGATACTGCTTTGTATTTAGCTGTGTTAATAATTGTACTTATTTTAAATTATGTCAGGAAACTAAGATTTTTAAATTAATTATTAATTTTAATCAAACGTTAAATATACATGTACTAAATTAATTTCATTTAGGATACAAACACATGACAAAAAGTATGATCTTTCACAAATTTGGAAACTTATCAATGTAACATAAGCATTCAGTAACAAAAATTAGATACTTATCACCACTCAATTACGAAATTTGACAGGGTTTTTCATGTTTTTAATTAATATATTACTTAAAAAGATTTATATAAAATTAAATTTATGACAACATTTTTTTATTCAGTTCCTATAAAGTTTCGTACTAACATTTGGGACATCGGGTAAATTTCTTCAAGATATTAAATTTTTAATATATGAACATCTATTTCTTAAGTAAATTAATGTTCAATGAAATACATAAAATTCTCATTAAACTTACCTGATACAGTCACAGAAGTGAGGACGAAAAATTTTAAGAAGTCAATAAAACTTTGTTTGCTGTAAATCGTTAAGTTTGTTTTTACGTTTTACTTTAATATATACTTCGATACATAAAAAGAATTAACGACCCGTATAGGAGACTTACACACAAAAATTTTGAAATATTTTTAACAAATTTAAGTTTCGACCATTCATTATGGTCTTTATCAATAAACTAAATCAACTAAAGATATAAACACAAAGAGCATTGCCAAAAGATAAGTGAATTTAATAAACCATAATATAATTTATTTAGTTGCAAAGTGTCATGTTCTGTATTGACAGTAAATTTTTTCAAATATTTTTGTCTTTAAGTCTGGTATACGGATCGTTAATTTTTTTGTGTGTTATTCACAGACGTTATTTGTTCCTATATACTTAGATGTTCCATATTTTATCGACGTGTTTTGTTCACATTTTAAGCTCCCGACTGGCTTAATGTGAGTCGACAGGTTTTGTGGTTTATTTTGCTAAGCGTAATTAAATGTCAATTTAACTCGTTAAATATTAAATTAAACAAATTTTTTTACTAAATCAGACGCGTATTATTATTAATTCCCATCTGAATGTAAAAATAGGCAGATTTTACTAAAAGAAAGGAAATATATTAAAATAAAAAAATTACATGAGTGACGAATTTATATCTAGGCGCTATTCGCTTTAAATATTTCCCGCTTTATCTTCTAGAAATTAAATTTATTATCATCGTTTATATGTTATATGATGATGTAGTTGCAACTTAGGTTATATAGTTTTGGAATTTAAAATAAAGAAAGGGGGTTCAGTAAAAAGTTAAATCACTCTGAAAATATTTGTTACGGATAACTGACTGTGTTTATGTTTTGCGCTGATCTCTGCCACGAAATAGGGACGAGTTTTGAGACCGAAGCTAACTGTAAATAAGGAAGAGTTGGCGACAGAACGTAAATTCCGGCCATGTCAACACTTGTTAGGGGCGACGTATCGCAGTGTTTCGTAGCTGTGACCCATCTCCGGGGAATACCCGGCTGTCACCCTCATATGTCAAGGCTCCCTCTGTGCCGTGCGCATCAATGTAAATTGAGCTGGTCGGTAGCTGAAGTGAAACCAAACTGTGTCTGCGCCGCCGACAGCATTTGATCAGGTTTATGTATAGCTCTTCGTCAATGCCTCTCTCCCCGTTTCATCTGCCATACTTCAATAGGAAATGCTTGAAAATAAGTCAAAACAAAGAGTAGGCCGTGCTATGAATAAGTGCATTGCTACAGTAATAAAAAAAACATCTCTGGAATATGAACGTTGCCATAAATCCGGGTTCCCAAACTGTGTTCCACTGGCCATTAATAGTTGTTCCGTAAAAAGTTTAGAATTATTCTATCTATACTACGGATTATAATATCCTGTTATAATATCACTTCAGTTCGTAAGACGAAAACTCAGTTTGCATCTAACGAGAGAGAGTGGAATCGTTTCTCACACCTTTATTTGTTTCTAGCTTGTTTCGGAACTGATTCAATAACGCTGCGAAAGAAAGAAACACTGTTCCTTGTTTCCTGATACAATAGGAAACATGGGTAGCAAGAACAAGTGTAAACTAGAATCACAGAGATTGCCATAGCCCGGAGTTACACAGATAATATTTTATTTTAAAGTTAAAGTCAGAAAATTATATTTGAATATTTTATTTAACTTGACAGTGAGCAGCTATGGTCAACAAATAAACCAACCATATACATCTTTGTTTGTGGAATGTAAAGCAACAGCGCATTATTGCAGTCTCTCAGCGGTACTCATCTGGAGATCTGCAGAAAAATTTTAGTAGTCCACTAAAGATCATTTATAATTATTTTTGCTAAGAAGAATCATTTGGTCACAAAAGTAGCTATTAATTACGTACTTTGGAAGCTTTTGGAATATTGTCATAATCATCCATTTAAAAATGGTCTCATTTAAGGTATTAAATTTCGATGTTTTTTAAAAACATATTAATTATATCTTGTTAGGTAAGCTCACAAAGCAGATAAAGAAAGCAAGTGGAGCGAATGAGGATCTCAGATCGTTTTTAGAAAAAAAATGCTTGTGATAAAATATTTCTACAAATTTGAAAAATGTTATGAATGAAGTCGTGGAAGTGATAAATTATGTAAACTCAAAACCACTTCAATCCAGATTAAATCAAAGTTTGTACGGTAAAACGGTGAACACAAAGCACGTTTGTTACATATTGACGTGCGATGACTATCCAGATAAAAAGCACAATTAAGACTTTTTTAACTTAGATATGAGTTGTTAGTCTTCCTGAAGGCACAAAATAATTCAGGACAATATTTGGTTAAATTTTTAACACATCCTTCATGGTTGATAAAACTTGCACATCTGGCAGATATTTTTAAAAAGTACAATTAATTACAATCATTACAAGGAACAGGTATTACAATTTTTAGTACAATTCTTTTTATTATTGCCTATATCAAATATTTCCTACCGATTTGACAACATTGGTAAAATAACTTATTTGTTTCATTCTACTTGAATCTGTAACGTGAAGGATGAGATGACTCGAGGGATATATAATTTACCTGATGCGCGTAAAAGATGTGTTTATAAAACATCCAAAAGTTCCAAAGATCAAGCGACAAAAGAAATATCCACCCACTTCTTTATTGATGGAAATAATTCTAATTGGGGAAAGATGTCGTTAGTTCCATTCATGATTTCTATTTATATCTCTCACAGTCTTTTTCTACCATTGCTCTACTTTCTAATCTAAAAGGAGACTTGTTTTGAAGATCTTCTCCGAAACTCTGTTTGGACGATGTTTTGCTGTTTTCTCGAGCAAATAAACATATCGTTTCACCTCCTAACGAAGAACACATTTTCATTTTTAATGTTATTTTTGAAAAACTCGTACCCTTCCATCCCCTTTGTCGTCAGATTACTGAGCTTCGCCTGGAATGGAAAGTAAATATTGTGGCCGTAATCGTGCCCACGCAACTCTTTGACAACGTAAAAATACATACAGATTAATATTCTTTCTTATAGCATGTCAATACCTTATGTCAGGCAGTTTTGCGTATTTTAAGCTCAATCTTAGTAGAAAATAAGAAAGCTCAGGACCAAATCCTAATTTAGATGATAAACATACGAATTTTCGCTCTTTGGAGTATTCTAAAATAGTCAAAGAAAATTGGAAATACGTTCTCACTACCTGATCACAGTTACAATTTACAATTTTCATCAAGTTCAATTTTTAATTATTTTCAATGTAATGATCTTATTATAGTCTAGGCTAAATTGGATAGTGTATATTTTGGCTATATTATTGGACATTTTCCTTAATTTGTTATCCTCTCGCCTACTCTTGACAAATCGGACAATAAATGCCAATTAAAAATTGACGTAATATTTAACGTCTACATTTACTAATAAGACATTTAACGACCTTAAAAGACATGTTTTTACAATTCAAAAAATTATCATAAAAATTAAATATGACAAAACAAAATTTTGATTTGTTTTGTTTTGTATCTTAACAACCAGTGGTCCCGCAACGTTTTTTCATGATATTTCAAATATTTCATCAGAATAGCCATGAATATTACTTGTTAGGTTTACAGTGCAATTTGTCGCTTGATTCAATTATTATTTCAATTTACATTTAACGTAAATTACCGCGTTAAATGCACGTCTGTTAAAAGCTTCGCACGGCACAGGTAAGGAATCACTGAAGGAACTTCCAGCCAAGAATAGAACACCAAACCTAATAATTCAGATTACTAAAAATATGTAAAATTCTAAATCGTAAATTCAATATTTGCAAATTTACCTAAAAATAACTAAACTAAAACGTATCAAAAGAGAAAAGTATTGTCTTAAGTGGAATAAGAAAGAAACACTTTTATAGTTAAATAATAAATTTTAATATTCATAAAAATAGAGTTATACGGGAAGCAAAAATTGTTTTAAATGTCCGGTATCATAAAGCAAAGTAAAGTGCATAGATTACATTTAAATTTTTAACTTATAAAAATTACATCAAGGCGAGCAATTAATATCAGACTTTCTAAAGCTCAAAATTTAGTTTCAAGAATATGGAAGATATTTTGATATTGTTAATGGCCATTACTTGGCTTATTATTAGAAGCTAAATTAAATATAAAGTAATACGATTACCCTTTAAATAATTCTGTAAAACTATTGAACAGTTATTAGTCAATGTAAATAAAATCGTCGTAAAGATTTATGAAAATCACTGGGTTCTAAACAATGAGAAGGGAGCAGAATTATTTCATTCATTTGTTTGTATTCAACAAGCCGAAATTACTAAGACAGAAGAACAATAGCCCACTAATCCATACTTTTTATTCATGCGGAGAAGCATCGAAAAATCTTTGACCAAAAAACAGCAAACTATTTCATACTAATATTACGTACTTTATAACGCAAGCTGTGATATATGTAATATATACATACGACTAGCGTGTGAACAACTAGTTGACATTATCTCTTTATTGCAACTTTACTGCAGAGTAAGTTGTTTATCTCCGGCAGTTTCTTAGGCGATGCACCCGATAAATACGGTCATCTGTCAAGACGACAGCTTCCCTCCAGGGCCTTGCTCTTCGCTCTCATCTCCAAGATCGATGATCTTTACGCAATCTGCCTCTACCAGCAGCATAATACCAGTGGCTTACACCATCGCATACAAAAGAACACTCAAGTCACACAATCCGTCACTAAACACATTGTAATATGCTTGAAAGATGATCCTACTAACAAAAATTTTAAACGTCTATCGCTAATATTACGTATCATTCCGCGTTAATTTTTCAAGACACATAATAATTGTAACATATAAGTGCCAACCGGATAGTTAAGAATTAATTATAGAAAATCCTTTCACATAGATATATTAATAAAATTTTCCAAAAAACTACGGTCTCCACGGCCCGTGGACCTCATTTTAATAATTAAACAATTTGATTCAAAGCGTAAGAATTATGACATTAATTTCGTTTAATATGTTGTTGCACAGTCGGACCTCTCCCCACTTTAATTAATATTTTAAGACGAATTAAATACAGAGAAATAAATAGCAATATTGGGAGACACAGAGAAAATGTGGAAAATCCAGTATTAAAAAAGCGCCAAACTGTCGCAGATGATTCAAGATGATTGTTCACGAGCGGACGATGACCCGTAGAAGATTCCCAAAATTTACACTTTCATTCGTAAATGCAGTTCCTGCGCTTGGCGAAAAGTTAATGACGATTGGGGGGAAAGGTCTTGACAGTCTGCTGTCTATCTGCATTCCAGAGGAATTCTATTCGTACCTACACGAGAGTAGCCGAAAGAAGATTAAAACAGATTTGGCATGGTAAACATAATCTCTGTTATCCATTGTTACCCACAGTTATTAACACTGAGCTTGGCCGTTGCTCATTATATATGTCATTACCCTTAAGTTGTTGTTAAAAGGATCCAACAATAAAATTTTCTTTTAATAGATAAATAAATAATATTAAATCACAAGTCAATTTTGTTAATAATTAAATCCTCCCTTATATATCTTTCTCAATTTCCTATTATTAAACGAAGTAAAATATAATTTGAATACAGTTGAAAGATTAGGAATACTGATAGATAAAAATCAAACTATAAGTAAGCAGATGAGGCAATATCTGTTAGGTTATTTTTAGAAAAAAGTACAGGTAACAATAGATCACTCGCAAGGTTGCTGCGCCGACAGAGATGGAATGATAAATAGTGACATTGCTGTACACCCGCATAACGTATTTACATTTTTATGGCAATAGGTAAGTGTCGAGATAAATTGTAATATTTTGCTTGTTATCCGACGCCGCTTCTTGAGCTCGCGTGTAGGAATATTGCAACATCACGCTTTTTATATTTTTTGGCGATTTTTAAAGTTAAATAATTATGATTTAAGAACTATACTATTATCAAATATTGCCACCTCTGTATTCTGCAATAACCAATTTTCTGTATGCAAAGTCTACAATATTACATATACTTATGTTTTAATTATGACAATAAGCGCTATTTTTTCAGACATAAATTTTATTTTGAAAATTTCATAAAATTAATCAAGACAAGCTATACAGTAACACTAAACTGAAGAGGGTACAAATATGTACAGAAACGTTGCACTTTCAAGTAAAAATAATATTTACTAGTAAATTCTGGAGTATAAAAATGTTTGTCCTCAATCATCAAAAATATCTCATTTAAAGCATATTTTCAAATCAAGGACGAAGTTAGTCAACGCCATTACAAATATAATATAGAAAATACACCTTATTTGTAGTTAAAGGTACTGCAACGGTTTGTAAATATCTTCAACATTTAACAGGACTATGGCGCATTTTGAAAGGACTCGTCTTTATCGCAGCACAAATGCGATCCAATTAGTGGGTGGCTAAAAAGTTAACAAAGAAACTTGAACTTTGGAAGCATTCCCTGCGCCTCTTGTTCGTTCGGTGACAACTGCAACGGACAAATAAATCTCCAGGGAAGTGTCTGGCACACTTCCAGGAACGTAAAATATGAAATACTCCTTACGAAGAAGCTCAGTTTAATTCTGTCTCGGTAGTTAAGTCCAAACGGAACATTTGGCAAGCGCGGAAGTGCTCCAGCAATTATAATTATGAACGTCAGTTTCGAGGAAAGAGTAAAACACCTAGAGTATTATGCAAAAGATTCCACGTTTCATCGTACACTTATTAAATAACATTACACTGGATGTTTCTTGAATATAACTTAGTCAAAAAAAGACTATAAATTTCAAACAGGATTGACATTTTTTTCTATACACCTGGATATTATGAGATGCAACTTAATTAAATTTAATATAAAACGTTAACAAACGCAATATTTTCTAAAGCAATTACAATTTACATCGATATTTTTACGTGAATATTTTAACATTTGTGATATTTAACACAGTATTTACCAATTTCATATAATTTTTTTCACCAAATTGTTGTCATGATATTTCCTCGAGTAGTTACTGAATATAGCGAGATTTTATCTTGACATTGTTGTGTTATTTAAAATTTCTATTATTTAATTCTCTTTAAAAGAAACAACAAGTGTCCATTACTATTTAATCTAATTTGTTACCGGCATCTTAATTCAATTTGGAATAAATTAATTGGTATTGCGGCTGTACTACAGGCAATTGCATTATGTCAAATTAATTGATACAAATATTTGCTTAATTATTTGAGTGATAATTACTGGACGCCTACTAATTAGTCAAAGCATTACAAAATGAACTACTAATCACTTGTAAATCTCTGATATAAAACAAATCAAATTACTACAATTACATTATTACTTAATAAAAATACTTTTAAAAGTCAGAATGGTTAAGAATAAAATTTCCATCTCTGCATGGATCTTTTAATATTTTCAGACCAAAAGCTATTATTGATAATGGCTCAGAAAGTTACAACACTTTTAGAATTTTTATATAAAAATTTATACCACGGGGCAGAGCAAATTAAGTGTTCTTAAGTAAAATATACGTGTGTAATTAATTAATTAATGTCGTATAAAATTATTAATACTACACAAAATAATTAATATCTGATGAGGTACAATCGCCTATGTGCTAAAAGCTGTGTCTGAAAAAAGGAACAAAGTCGTTGGTTGGTATCGTGAGAAGTTGCAATTCCGACGGGTGCCTCAAGATCTCCTATTCACCGTCTGCGTATCGTAAAAGTATGAGGCAGCGAGAATGCGATTTCCGAAGACTGTTTCATCGATTTACTGATAGTTGCGTGTACGATACCCAGAGATTCCTTTACTGATAGTGAAGTTGTTGAGACAGCTATAGGGGCACGAATTGCAGAATAATAAAAAAACGTTCCCGATTAAAAGAGGAACAATAGATAACACAGAAGAAGCTGTTCTATGATTCTGACCCCGTTTTAGTTCCTTTTCAAAATATTAAAAATGTCTACTTAAAATATTTCACATTTAACAGCAAAACTAAACGAATATTCTACCTTTGTGTCATCATAGATACAGGGTTACATTTTCAGACTGTTTTTATTAATAAGATAAATTTAATTACCACCTGACAAACTTTTTAAAAATCAAAAATAATTCATTAATCAATAATCGGAAACATTTCGGCACATTTTTCTACTCTCACCGGATTGGATATAGATATTATCTATTGGCAGATGAAAGTCGTAGACAACGTGTTCATAGTAGAATATGTACAGAAACATTTTTGATTATTGGTCACTAAAATATAATAACAGCAGCCAATACGTCGTTTGTATTTGTGTTATTTTAATATGCAAAATTCCTGGAATGCGGACTGGTTAAAGACGTACACATTCTTTCCAATTTTAAATAAATTAAAGCTTAATATCTGAGCTCACGTTCTGTTGCTTTTGACTTGAATTCACTTCTTTTGATTAATTTGCAACAAAGAAATGTTTATCGTTTCTGCCGCACGTCTAACTTGATATTCTGCAAAGATTCTCCATAGGAATGGGGTTCATAGGTTTCCCTCCACACATTTCTTTCTTCACTCACACCTGAAAACGACGTAGTCAGCAGGAAACTTGGAAATATCCGAGAAATGAACCTGCAGCAATGCCCCCGGAGAAGAAGGAACGGATAGGAGTCCTGGATGCCTAGAATACCAATGAGATAGACTGGCTTTGTCACAATCAATACGAACAGCTCCTAAACTACATCCCGCTTTCTAACTCGGTAAATGTTCCGTCGACGATTCCGACGTACAATGGAGAATTAATAAAAATTACCGCCTACAGACGAATCAGGATTCCCGTAACTTGGAAACGAAAACCTCGATTCAGGGCAAGCAGACGAGGATGACTCTTTTCTGTTTATAACGTTTAAATTAATATCAAATTTCTTCGTTATTATGATTGTAATTCTTAATCTCTGATGAATCTTTCAAATATAAAAGACATAAAATTAAATTTATAAAAATATCACATAAATAAGCAAATGTACGTCATTACTTATAATTATTGTAAAAACCTGAAACTGACCAAAACCAATATTGTTTGATTAATAATAATTTATTATATATAGCAAAGTTAATAAAAAAGTGGATGTCTAATATTTTTAATTTTATTTTAATCAAAGGAATTGAAATGCTTCAATTGAAGCTCAAGTAAAGAGCGTATAGATAAATTTAGAAGAAAGACAAGAATTAGACCGGACCCATGAATCAACTAAAACTTAGGATTTCCCGCTATCCGGGGATGTGACCCTACCACTGAACTAGTCCGAGTCGACGTTCCGAGGACCGATTAAACATCCCTCCACTCCTGTAAAACTAATCTCGGCTCACCTACAATTCACTAATCACAACCTAATTTCTAGGAATTCAGGGAAGAATGGATATTGTGTAAATTCATAAATGGAGCGTGTAATTCAAGTCAAAGGGAATAGAAATACTTTAATTAAGAGTAAAGAGTCAAAATAAGAATAAAATGTCTTCAAGGAATTCATTAAAATTTTTATTAAAGTCTGATAATTAATTTATTATGATAATAATTTTTTCCCTTATTTTTATCAGCCACTTCAATAAACCAAAACTATATTTCAATTTTGATTTCCAAACTTTATTCGGAAAAAGCTTTAGGCAATTTCCATATTCATCTACCAAATAAAATACAATTTTTTTAAATATAAATATGGAAATTTTTTAAAACATTTATCGATTATTGTCTTTCTTCCGAACTTAAAATAAATTAAATTGGCAACTCCATAAGTTTAATAATATAGAATAATAATAGTAATACAGTATAATACTATATGACTTCAAAAACGTAGCAAGATCGTAGAAAGATGAATATAGAATTGCTTTGTTTATTTTTTCTCCCGAGTAGGAAACGCAGCCGAATGACTTAGCCGTTAAATTATGTGATTAAAGTCACTGTAGTGATAGCTTGATTGCCTATACATGTAGGGGAAATAATATTTTCTTTTCAACCTTGTAGGTTTCTTATCTGATTGACTTAATAATTGTGTTTACGACCTTAGTTTTCATGCGAATTTTAATGTGAGAAAAAAACTACGCTACTTTTCGTCCAGCTATATTTTAAAAGATAATCTGAGTAATTGTTTGTCATATTAAATTATGTATGTAAATTCGGGTTGTATAGTTAATTATTGTCATTTTCCACTCTTTATCGCCTACAGATCAACCTTAATTATATAATTATTTAAAGAAAAAATGTACGATCCCTGAAAATTAATTCAATATCATCATGACGCAAACTTAAATTATATAGGTAAATATAAGATATTAATTTACTTTCGCAAAAAAGTTTTACTGTCTCGGTAGCTTAAACTTATTTCTATATATATAAAACCCTGAGTAACGCACTTTGTGAAACGGTCAGGACATGTTCGGTATGCTCGGCTTTAGCTTCATCTAATAATCGATGGTACAGAGAGTACACTTGAGTACGAAATAGTTAGTTAGTATTATTTCTACATTAATAAAGTATATACTTCTATAAATTAACTTATTTTATTAACTGAAACTTAATATATCAGAATCAATATAAATTTGAAGTATAATATTTTTCTTCCATTAAACCTAGGAGTGTTAATTCAATGTTATGAACCGAAGCTTAATATTTCAAACCAAAATACGAACAAATGTAAGGATGATGATAATAAATACGAAATGTATGATAATAAAATTGCAAAGTTGTTTGAAACATAATTTTTTCGTCAGAGGTTATTTTCTGGGTTAGGTGGACATAATGTAAACAGCTAAATGTTGTAGCTGAGTGAGTGGTGACGTCATCGTGTTATGTCTCCGTAATTACGAGTAGGATTTAAAAAAAATACTGGTATTGGAAACATGATGAGTATCTACAAATGGCAAATAAGAAGGGGTTCATATAGTTCTATTACACATATCTCCGCCTGTTAATATGGCTTTCTAGAATCGTTCTTAGAATCAGGGGATAGGGGAGTCCTGACAACGCGCTCTATAACACTTAAATTAAAACAGTACCGGGCAAATACAAATAAGAATCCGGGAACCCAGATACTATTTACATAATTCAAGAAAAGAACATGAAGGAACAGGCTAATGTCAGAATTCAGCGAACGGAAACGCGTGGATCATTGGAAACTTCTATAAGATCAATTACGTAATAAATAATCTAAGATTTTTTGTCTTCTGAACTTTGGCACCATTAACAGCTAAAACAATTTTATATTTTCATGGATAAATATCAATACATTATACACTCAGTACGATAATGTAATTATTAATTACCATTAAACATAAATTAAGTTAAAATACTGATTATAAAAAAATTATATTTGCTATAAGTTTAAATTTTGTTTCATTATTTTGCATAGAACTGTCGTTGATTTCTGGGGTTTCCGATCGCTCTTTCGGAGCGCACCGAGAATTTGTATTTGTCAGAAATGGAGTGAGCCGACGTGTCGGTGGTTCACCGCTGTACTAAATCCCTGGAGGCCTGAATTCGCTCTCAAACGTTATTCGCGTTAACAAATTTATCGGTTAAACGCACTGTTCGCTTGTTCGAGCTCAAATGATCTCCCGCTGTTCTGACCGACGACAAATGCATCCAAATGGCGCCCTAAAACCAAAAGAATCTGCCTGGTGAAAAATATTGTAACACAGCCAGTGACGAGGGAGAATTTTTCTCCCGCTCGGTGTTGCTGAAAGGTAGAGACGATGGGATATCGATGAGGTTCGATAAGGCTACCTGCCGCAGGAGCATGTGAAACACTGAACATATCACGTCTAATGATCGTATCCACAGTTTATTAAGATGCCATACAAACACCTAGTAAGGCGTTTAGATAACATATTAACAGGGAAACGACACGTAGTTAAATAACGTAATAAGGGGTGTAAAATTCAAATGTAACTTGGCAGGATGTCTAAAGTACCACTTGAAACTAAACTTCTGATCTAAAACCCATATGGGTATTGAACTATAGGCTATAGAAATAATTCAGAGAAATCAATCAAAAATATTACGTATGGTCACCATCTCTAAAGACAAACTTCACAAATACCTTGAAAGACTGTACGTCAGAATTTATTTTTATTGATAATTTACTTGACCTGTTTTCTAGATTCAATAACAGATCTTTTTAACAATATTTTTCTTTTGTTGGTACTTTTTTTTACATAGATATCAATATTATGAATACAATAATAAAGTATATGCGTATATTTAAATTTGTTTTAGCATGTAAGATCATCTGTAACACTAATTTTATTATTATATTATTTTCGTGGAGAGACTGAAGAAGAGAATTCTTAATTTCTTTGTCTCCTCATCCTTTCCACCTTTATACATTTTGTTTGTGGAACAACTCCGGTTTTCCGGTTACGACCCACGTTTCCGGATCTCCATGACGCGTTGGTTTTTACTAATTTTATGCTCTAATTATTTATGACTGTATTTGTATTAGCAGAGTTATGTAATTTGTTTAAGATAATTACTTGATTAATCTTACTATTACTATAATTTATATTCTATTTTATGTTATGATGTCCATATTTTGGTCTTTATACTCATCCGGTTCCTGGATTTGAGAGTCCGGTCCGATGATGAGTATATTAAGTCTTATGATGTAATATTCAAGAGTCTATATTTTTAGTCCTATATTTTGTAAGTTCTAAAGCGGATATCAGGTTTGTCAAATTTTCTAGAGCCGCGGTGAGTGGTGGGTTTCTTATTATTTCCCATAGTCTTTCTTTTTTTAAGGTTTCTCTTATTGTCTTGTCTACCTCATAATTGGGGCATTCCAGTATGGCGTGTTCCGGTGTTCCTATCTCTCCACAGGCACATAGATTGTCTGGTCTACTATTTATTCTTCCCAGATATTGTCCGTATGGACCATGACCAGTAAGAAAATGTATAAGACCCTTGGTTGGGTTGAGATGTTTAAGCTGTAATCTTTCTCTTATGTTAGAAATGTCGGAGACCATCACACCAAAGTAGAAAATCACACCTAAACATTCTTCTGCAAATATAAAATGCGATAAATCTTAAATGAAAATGGCCGAATTGTCTAAAGACCATCCAGAAAAGTCTTGTCGTTAAGAGGAGACGAACTTAACGTAAAAGAATAACTATAGTATTAATATAGTAATTCATTATTTTATCAAATTCTATAGAAATGTATGGTTGCCAACTCATTTATTTTTTAAAAAACAAAGGTAAAAAGTAACGAATACAAGAATGTTTAGAAAGAGTTTCTAACGTAAAAAAAATTGATCTTGCAATTGCTTTTACGTCACAATTAAATCTAAAATACACACATGAAATTGCCAATTGAATAAGCTTAAACCATTCAGTTAGTAGTAATAGAATAGTCGGCATCTCCTTGTTGTAGATGGCGTCGTCGCCAGGAGCTAATCCACTTGGGGTTAACGAGCGCCGTAACTCGTCCACGCAGACCACAGAGAGCCTCCACTACACTCGCCAGTGTCCGTCCTAATTGCGTCAAACAACGCCGAAAATAAAGCCACAACCACACTACAGACTTACAAATGAGGAGAATATTAAACAACGAAAATTCTGAAAGCAACTCTACAATGATGTCAACGTACAGAGGAGAAAATATACGCAGAAAACAGAATAATATTTCCAGAAGAGGCAGTACCTTATCCTATCCGTAGTTCTTATTCCCAGTGGCACAGGAAATCACATATTTAAATTCTATGCATGAAATAAACTCCCTGTGCTTTATACGAACATATATTTTGCCGAAACATGACGAAATACTACTGTAAACTGAACGAAATTCACATCAGAAATTACTAAAACATCCCTTTTCATGAATAAATAAAATAAATTTGAAGATAGAACTAAGTTTAACAGGGGTCAAAAACTAGACTAGAGATTAAATAAATAGTGGAAAATTAAGAAAATATTAGAAACTTCTGAAATATATTTATCTACAAACCAAGCACAACCAAACGCATGTATGTAATGACTTCAAAATTGCGTTTTCAGTTCCAATCGAAACATCCAATACGACTAGGAAATTTTCTTACTAAGATTCGTTCCATAAGATCCATTAAATATATTCTTAATAATATCATGTTATTAGATTAAGTTGTAATTGAGAATGCTTCAGTTAAGAAACAAATATGGAATAGTAAAGTGGAAAAAGAAAATACATACAGCATTCAATAAATAACTGAAGGAGTGTAATTATTTCTCCAAAATAAATTATTTTAAAAAATCACAAAATTGATTATTTTATAAAAATAAATATATTTTTGTCAGTCAATACTTTTAAGGGATCGTAAAACGATGAAAAGTTGCAAAAACCGTTGGTTCGGGTATTTAAAAAAATACTTTTCGTAACACTAATGACGGATTCAAACTTCGCTATAAATTTTTTAAGATCCTTAACATGAATCTGAAAAGTGTATTTAGATCAAGAATATGGGTGATTATGGATTCAAAATAATTTAACAGAATTCCCTTGAGTTTTAAATCAGTCTCCAATTTTTCAATATCCCATACTTATCTATATACAGACAAAATATTTTCTTAAATATCTTACCAAAACGTTTTGGAAAGGAAATGTGTCAAACAAAGTATGTATATATGGTTTTTCAATAATTGAATAAAACAAGCTGTGTGTGAGGTACTAACGAAATTATTTTTTATTTGAAAGGCCCACCTATAAAACTTGCTTTATTCCTCTTCAAAATCGATCCGCCCTTATTTAAAATCCCTATGTTTAAAATAAAGTTTACTTTAGAAAAAAAATAATATGCTTTCTATGAACACATTAAACTGCAGGATGGTCACGCACACTAACACAGAGGAATAGCAACTCTTTCGCTATTTAGTCTCAAACGTCTTAATACTAAACTCATTTGTTTCCTTAGTATTGTCGTCCTCTGACGCGTTGCCATCCCAAAAAACCAGATAATTATTATTCACATAAATTATCTACAATTGCCTTCAATTTTATCTGTAATGTTTTTCTCATTTTTCTTACTGGTGACTTTGATTCTCCGTAGGTGTCCAAGTTCCTTCTGGAAACGTATAGCCTTAAACATATCCAGTATGGATTAAATGAACACGTCTTCATGGACTACATTTAAAGGAAACCCAATCTCACGTTAGAACTTCAATTCATTTTCAAAATTTATATCCTTATTGACGTATTTTTTCTATTTTTATTTTTAAAAATTATTATATTTTATATACGTATTTTGCTTGACAAAAGAATATGGGATTTTTTTATATAATTATTTTGTAAAGTGTTTCAAAATCTTTGGTCTGTATATAGACAAATAGGGCACAGCTTGGTTGAAAGTTCCTGTTGTAAACAATAAAAAAATTATTTGAAATTGTTTTCAACCAAGAGGTAATACTGCTAAATTATTTAAAATTAATAAACATTCATAACAATGAATATGGCGTCTTTTGGCCGAAAGCCCCCATTTGAAAAATTAATGAAATTAATAAATTATATTTATGAATTTTAAAACTGAAGATTGTTTTAATATCAAATGAGATTCGATTAGACTACTGTAATTATTTTAATGGCCACATCACAATGTATGAATGAAAATTGTATCAAATTTTTATGTTGAATTTTAGAGTTTTTAGGGCAAATATATTATTTATTTTATTTAATAAGATTTAATTGTTTTTTTATAATTTTCAGAAATCTGTATCTTATTATATACAACCTTATTGTGTAATACAGATATGATAACGGCAAGCGTTTGAGTGGTAATGAATAGTTTCAATAGTTGGAATATGTTGAAAATATTTAATACCACTCAGGCAAATACAAATTCTTAAAAAAAATAAGCGTTTATTACAAACTGCATAATTGAACTTCCTCGGGAAACGTTTTCAACATATCGTATCCAAATTGAGCTAAAACGGAGATCAATCCGTGTAGTATAAATTAAATCTAAAAGGCAAAACGCATTCTCTGCGAGTGCCGGCAATTTCATATTCCTTCCTCGTGTGCAGGAGTTGGGGAAGAGACGAATTACATGTCTGTGTGTGCCGTATCCAGAGCGCAGGAGGCGTGCGATTGTCTAACTTTTGTAATTTGCAAGAAGAGTTGGGGGCGGTTCTCTGGACCGTGGTTCCCGCCGAAACCTTCTTCACTAGAAACATGCCACCACCATTATCAGCGTTAAACGAGTATAATCGCCCAACTCCTTTTATGGAAGATATAACACTCATTACACAAACAATAATGTAACGAAAAGAAATGTACTATTTTTAAGAATTATTATAGAAAAGTAACTAGTTGATGATATCTGGGTTATAAAAAATAATATTCCCTGCAATTTCATTTTCAAACAGGCTTCTAGAATGTTGTGCAGAAACCACTAAAATTGGAATTGCCATCGTGGCAATAAAACCTACGGATTCTATACTAACTTCAAACATTCTGGATATTTAATCTTCATCTATCGACCATTTTAAGCTTCTTCCCCCGTTTTACGAAAGAGTTAAAGTCTTTCAAATGTATTTCAACAAAATTTGGAGAAAAAAGGCTGCTGTACTTGAAAATACACTTACAATTCATCGTTACTATTCGTTTTTAAATATACGCCATTTTGTTTATTTACAGATTCGAGTTTAAGAAATATAACGAGTGGGCCTCAAGAAAAATTCGTCTGGAAGAACACGGTAAAACAATGAGAATTATACGTTAGCAGATTCAAATAGTTAAATACATCAATTCAATTTATGGTTAACCTCCTGTAGTGCAGTACAGAGATTATAGGATCGAATCCCGGATCATGCGTGGAAGTTTTTGTATTTCTACTGCTGTCAAAATACACTGTGTTAAGATTCATATCCATAATTTATTATTTAAACTGAGACTCTGGTAATCTTGTTGGTAATACACGGCCTAAATTAGCCTAAATCGAGAACTCAAGAAAACAGTATATGGATATGTTCGGTTTTTAAAATATTACATTTGTCATTTCCTGTTTTATTTGTTGTTTTCTGTCTGATATTTATAGAAAAGGAATGCTTTTCAGTATATTTCAATGTCAATTCGTTTGATTAAATATAAAATATAAGTTTTCATTTGGTAATTGCATTCAGATCCTGATTTAAAATAATTAAAAGGCTATTCCTGGTCTATTATTCTACCGAAAAATGTCATCTGCTTGTAGTTAATCAGCTACACTGCTGCAAATTTTATAAATCATCCGTAATATCATGATATTTACAGATTGTTCGAAATGTTCAATCTCTCCATTTTTTCCAAATGCCATATATAATCATGTTGTATTTATAAATTTTCTAACAATATTTTGATACACAAAGACAGGGATAAGTAAAATTCAAATATATATATATATATTTGGTTTTGTTATCAATGGCTTTATACCACTCACAATTTCAATAATGAAACTATTTAATAAATATACTTAAAAAAATAATTATGAAAACGAGACCAATCGGTCAATATTGTCATATACATTTCTACGGAAAAAAAATCTTTTGAGGACAAAAAACAACAAAATCATCACCATTCCTTGCAGGATAACATAAAAATATTAGCAGTAGCCACAGTCAGTGAATTCCTGAAATCAAATCATAAATATTTCCTTCTTATAGTTTTGGCCTAGTTTCAAAAAATTATGTTATCAATTAACAATATACCGATCTCTTTCCACAATTCAGCTTTAACAAGTTAAAATTGTTGCGCATTTCTTTTTTAATTCCCTTCCAATGTCGTCGTCGCGGTGCCCTAGCAACTCAATCACCTGAGGATTCAAGCCTGCAGGAAACTGTGAGGTGACGTAAACAGCTTCCGCGGGAAGAAGGACGAACTTTGAGACACGAAACCATCAATTATCTGCGACTGCCGCGCTAAAAGGAAGAAATAAATTCTTTTGTCGGGGTCTCAGCACCCTTCACTTCTGTATTACACAAAAAAGAAAGCGTGAAAGAGTCTAACTCAAGCTTTGGAAATGTTTTATTTCTATAAATCATTACTCCCTCTAATAAAATTATGCTTACAGATGATAAAGCATCATTTTAGCATGAAACTACAAAATATATAAGAAATTCATGGAATGTTCCCGTGAAAGTGGGATACTTAGAGAGAGAAAATAGAATCATGTTCACATTAGTTTCTACAAATGTAATATATATTTTTCCAAGAGATTAAATTTTTTAAACATATTTTACCTATTTACAATACTATATGAATTAACGGATTAGGATAAAAGGTTGTGTAGCTTTAGAGATGAGCTTGAATGAAATTCATTGTTCATGTGTAAAATGAGCTCAAATTTCGTAACGTGTGTTTGTGTGTATGTTCCGCATAAAAATACAAACGCGTGGAGCAATATCAACCAAATTTTGCACACAAGTTCTATGACACTCCAAAATCAGCACTGTCGGGGCTACCACCATGGGCATAAAAAGAATGAGTCAGTCAAACTAAACGTGAACGCAAAATAATTGATATATATATATAATACCTTTAATCGGGCAAAAATTATAATTTTAAAAATTAATTCTAAAAACAAAACCCCTAATCCCTTCCTGATTTTTCCAAGTAAAATCATATTTTCCAAATAAATTCTATTATTGGGAAAGCTTTCGAAATTATAATTAAATTTATCTCTTCTTACCTCGGAAAGTCAGTAATTCACTGAGACAGAACGTCTGCCCGTATTTAGAATTCATGAGCGTTCCTAGGTCTTATTGAATAAATATCCAGCTTTCAATCCCGATAAAAAGAACAAAAAATCAATAATACCATTGCAACTACGGATTGGTATACTTGTTTGCCGCTCTTGGGACATTTTAAAGCTACAGGTATGACCAGTATGAAAATTGAGTAGAAAACATTGCATATAAAGTTGTAAGTCTTTCTTCAAAACTCATTACCTAGTAAATGCATTTTAGAAATTTTAAAATTTGTAAAACGTAATGGAAATGTATTTATTAACAACGTTGAACTTCACGATAGAGTGAAGCCATATAATCATCAGAACTGAAAAACGTGAGAAGTAGGCACTATTCAGAAATATTTAATACTCTTCCTTCAACAATAATTGCGATTAATTGGCAAATGCTTCCAAATATGCGTCTGAAAAACAACGCAATTATCGTATTTCTTATTCACTTTCAACCTTTCTGAATATTTCTCTTTTGAAGAATTTTAACCCTTTGCTCCTAAAAAGGGATGAAATTAACATATAATTTCAAATTAGCGTAAATTACGGAAAGTATACATTTAATTGTTTTGCATGAGTACTGTTATAAATAGCCAAGAGCAATTAAACCTTCAAATAATTCTATGTTTAGGACGAAAAATCCACAGAAACTCTACACTTAATTATTTAATGTTGATTCCCTTGCTCCATATATTTCTGTCAATTTTGAAGTTAGATACATTACAAAAGTACTACCATGATTTACATTTCTACGATAATACTTATTTTTAACTGCTCAATTTACCCGCAAGCCGCTTAACTCCGGAAAGCAAAACGCAAGAAAACTTTGGGAGTTAACTGAGTAAATAATGGAGGGCTTAAGCCTTCCCGAGAAGCCCCAGAAGGAAAAGTTGTTCACAGGCCCTTGCCACGAGTACGTCAGTGTGTGTGGAATTTCACCATCGGAGCGAGAAGTTGGAGTATTTTTGCTCAGATCAGATAAAATTCGATAAAATAATATTACCACAGTACATAGACATCGGTCTCGATCATACAAAGGGTTGAAAACTTTTCTACTGATTGCATAAATTCTTAAAATGGATAACAAGTATCTACTAAATATTCTGAATGGTGAGTTCAATTCAGCGAGAGACCAGAGAAGACAAGCTGGTTGTGCTTCGGGTTAAGGAATTAAAAACGTTACTGCTACTCGGCCCCAAACACCACAATCGAATATTTTTTCTTAGTATTCCTTTCTTACAATTCTTTTACAACACAGTTGTTTACTCCGTTATTTATTGAGATAAGTCGGTAGTGTAAAGCAATTCTGAAATTATTTGCGTTAGGAAATATATTTCTGTCAGTACAGAATATGTTGTAGGTCAACAAACTCATCCTTAAAATGTAATAGATATTAATTATAGCGTGTGTTTAAAATATGCCGTCGCAGTCTCCATATATCGTACGTTTGAAGACAATTAATGATAGTAGCGTTTCGCCAGGCCTGTTGGAGGGGTAGTACCTCCTCAAACGACGATACTCCCCTTCGCCTTTCCCTACTACAATCTTTATTATTATTATTATTACACGTCCATGGTATTTGGACGAGCTCGACAAGGAACGAATGACAGACAGATGGAATGTGGGAGCACAGCGAGATACCTACAATTGTTACTTTTGCATGTATCTCCCTCGCTATCAAGCACAAACACTTGGTAATATAAAAATGAATTATTTTTCCACTGCTCGCAATAAAGAGGAATTCTTATAAAAATCGCGGAAACATTGGAGGACGAGCTCGTTAATGAGAAATGTGATGAAGGCCCCGCGGGAGAGCCGCGCCGCAGCCAATTACCGGGCCACACAACACTCACGTGTGTGTAGAGTGTAGAGTGTGATCAAAGCGGATGCAGTGTAGACACGCATCGCTGCTCACACGCAGCAAACAGTCACATCTCGCCGTGTAATAATCCCCAATAGAGCTGCTGCTGCGCTTCGGGGATGGAAACATCAGAGCACCTCAACTCTGAGCACGGGAACAAGCCAAGACGATAAACGAAGAGGAATGAGTAGTTAAACTATCTACCACTGAGAAAGCTCAGTGAAAACGTTTTTTTAAAAGCAGTAAATTGAATATGATAAATAACAATATACGATAAATAAGATGTCAATTAAAATCAATTATTAACCAAAAAATACTTTCCTATTATATTGACACATTATTCGAAAATTGGTGGAAGTCATCTTATAAGCAATACAAATAAAGTGAAACGAAACAGGGTACATGACAATACAGTCATAAATGTTGCTGAGATTATTTTTATCAGTTTTAACAGAGATAATTAGTGTGTAACTACTTTCCTACTTCCATCTCCCATAATACTGTGTTTCGGAATATAAAATTGTTGAGTTGAATGTTTGTCACAAGGATGTTTCAATTTCAGGCAAGCTTTCATTGCCCTCTTCGTTTGTCCTGTGTAATAAACATTGCAGAAATTACATAAGATTTCATATATTATATTATCCTTACCTAAATTATTGGTATATTCTTTGCAGTTGTTTATAACAAATGAAAAATAATTTCTTGATAATGTGCTAAGATTACAATATTTAAATTAATTCAAAATGTATATCCTCCATAAATAAAAGAAATATAAATTCGTAGAAAGAGTAAACCTTATTGGTGAAAATTTTTACTTTTTTGCTGTATATATTTAAACTTATTTAAAATTAGCCATGAATATGACTGAAATTTTTTAAAGTATTTATTATAGAAAGTTTGGTAAGGAAGGCGAATCGCTTAGTCAACTAGATTATATGTCGAAGCACGTTTCTTGATGGTTGGAATTAAAATTGAGAACCGAAACGGAGACACCTAGAAAATTAAAGGAGCGTTTAATTTCAATTTCCCAAGTTGGGTTATACGTATTGAAACACATTGGGTGACTATAGACGAGAAATCGGCCGCGAAATCTGAAGGATGTTTACACGTCAGTGTATGTCTTCTGACACGTATCTTGCGTACGAGATCTGTGCACATCCTCGTATTTGCAATACATTTGTCCTCTCTTTACTATTTTATCGATCTCAAAGCATAGTGGGTCAGTAATGGTTGTCATACTTAGTGTGTGAGTTACCACAAGCATTAAAATCAAATAATCTGCTGAAAGTGTTAGAGAAGTATATTTTTATTAATTGCATGAGTAAGTGATTGAGCTACACTACATTGAAATCATTAATAAAAGAAATGTTTGAAATAATGATAAACATGATCATAGAAAGCAACTAATCTCAAATAGTCGTAGAAAACTGAAGGAAGAAAACATACATAAAAGTACTGTGTATTTCAAGTTCTAATAAAGTAATTGAAACAGAAGGTTAAAAAAATGTGTTATCCATTAATTCAATTGGACAGATGTGATCTGTACGTGAAGATGCAACGTGCAAATTTGCTGACTCAGACCAATAACTGCGATTGGTCAGCCGATCAGACCTGCCGCAGATATCTGCTATTGTGTGCTCAACCAGTGAGCAACTGAGAAATTTTAGGAACAATACCAAAGATGCCGACAACATCTCTAAAATAACACAAATTATTGGAGTCAATAGAAGCAAACAAAATTTAACTGATTATGAAATATTTAAACTAGAATAACTATTTTATTAGGTATTCAAACGATAAAAATAAGAAAATGTTGTAGTGTACCCAAGAAAAATTAATTATTTGTGAGATAAATAAGAATGTGGATAAATATTAATAATTTAATAGTGAGTATTGTCTTTGGTGTTCCTGCGTAAGTCTTTGGTGGTTGTTTTGAGAGAGGAGTATTATTCTTATGTTGTCTTCACATCTGACAAATAAAAATTGAGAGAAAATAGATGAATTAAAAATATTGTGGGGACTATTGTTGCACCCTTCTTCTTCTTGAAAACATAAATGAAGGTATTTTTAAGTATCACACACTTTTATACGCGTTAATTATGACTGCAATTTAAGGGATCAAATAGGCAATTGGAAGGAACCGACAATGCCAACTGTTAAGGAAAAAGAATTGTTAAGTACAATCTTGCCAAATTCATTACAAAGAAACTTATCGAAAATCTAATTAATTTTGTTACTATATTTTAAAATTGAAGTATGTAGTACTTCCTACAGCTACATAAAAAAATAAACAATGACTCGCCAATTGTAAATATCACACAAAATTATAAATTCTATCCGAGACATCGTGGATGCTGCAGAAATGCAACTAAGTGAATATCCCAGAAAATGACTTTCCCCTGCGAACTGGGCAGGACCTAATTTGCACAATACTGCCAACTGTCCTCCCACACTGGAAGGGAACTTTTTTGCACCGCAATATAAAGTTGGCCAATTAAAGTTGAGGCCGGGCTCACCTTGCAAATATTTGGCCAGCCTGGCCAACTGAAATTACGCGCATACTTTCCCCGCAGTTTACCACTCGCCTCCCAACAAACTATAATTTAAAAACTTGGGTAACTGTGCCGACATATTCGCTCTTGTTTACGAAATTATTACATTTCGTGAAGAGTGTCGGCGTTGACGGTTATAATTAACATGGAAAACTCGTATATCCTTCCGTTATTCTGGAACAATGTGTACCCTCGAAAACTTTCCTCGACATCAGCGCTACTAAAACAACTATTAATCTATAGTGCCTCAATTCCAAACTAAACTCAGGTATCTATTAAATTATATTCAATAACTAAATGTACAAATTGGCGTAGAAAAAAAAGGTATTGTAAGAGGTGTTTGGTACTTTTATGACTTTAGGTACAAATCACTGGGGTGAACTCAGAATACCTACAGAATTAGCAATTGTTTTGTTTATAACCTCAAATTTTCATTTAACGATGACGTGTCGACGTGAAGTTAGCACATTTATTAACAACGGTCAGTAATACGTTTTTTCATTTACTAAGGTGAAATACTCGGTCAATTCTTATCACGAATGAGTTTGGAGTGACTTCAATGAAAACCTGGAAATTATTATAATTGTGTAGAACCTCAGTGGCTGACGTGAAGCGTCATTTTGCCCGAGTTCTATTTTCCTACTACTTGGGAAATCAGCATAACATAAACAGCAACGTAAAGCAAGTAATAATAGAAGAACGTCGCGTATTTCAAAGAAAAGGCGTGATATTGCTCCACGGCAATGCTCGCCCTCACACCGTCAAGCTGACCCAAGAAACCGTTGACAAATTGGGTCGGGACATACTATCTCATCCTCCCTACAGTCCATAGCTTGTTCCTTCTCATTTTCATTAGTTTAGTCCACTCAATTTCAGAACAAACGAGAATGTCAAATAATTTATTGTAGCAACAATACTAAGACTTATTTTTCCCTTGCAGAAGATATTAATATCCACTTTAGGAGAACTCGATGCTTGTATGGGACTCGTAAAATGTTTTTCACTTTTTTCACATATATAGTTTAGATATATTTAAAAAAGTTTAAAGATCGTATGCAGCTTCGGGCCCTAAGGAACACTTGTGCCAAATTTGGTCGTTAATAGCTGTGACATACATACAAATTGAAATATTTTTAGATAATTAGATTAACACCTCAGTCGGAACGTTTATCAGGAGCTTGTTGTCAGTGACACATCTATGGAAAATTAAAATATATCCTACTTTCATGACAGATTTATCCTTTTATTATATAACTCAGCATGTAATGCTAGTTTCGTAAAAGACAGTTAACATTGTCTGACGAAAACTTTAATATACTTTTTACGGTGTGTTATAGACTAATAAATATGCACGTAATGTGCTTGTCAGTAAAACACGCCGAAACCAAACACAATGGATTTCTGGGTAAGGAATATATATTTACCGAATATTAAAAAAATTAATATGACAAATAAAATTAAGCTGGAGCTCAAGGGAGGATTTTTTTTGTTTGTTTATTGTCACATCAACCGACGTGGTTATTAGTGAGCAATATTTATAGAAATTGTAGCTATTATTTCATGAATAGATTCCTTTTAAAAGTTTTCCTTGCTCAATAATAGTTACTGGCACACAATTTAAAAGCTAAATGCTGAACATATAATGTTATAAGATAATCCTAAATGAATGCTCTATCACAGTCCCCGCAAAAGACAAAATTCCGAGGAAGTCATATATTCCGCGGTCCTTCCTCGTCAACTCCGTTGAAAGTTTGGCCCAATCAAGGCTCGACAGAGGGAAAACGTAAGAAGATTATCAACCACGGAAGCCAACAAATGTTGCAGTCCTCGGGGATAATGGAATTGCCACGGAAAGAGATCTCCGTCAAAGATATACATTTCAATTCTCTGCAAAGAGCTAAGATAAATCCCCTGAGCAAAAGGCAGGTGTTTGCGTTGTAAATTAGTATTCAGAAAAGGATGAAAGCTTTAACTTTACATAAACTCTTAAAAGCTCCGTAATATCAACGATTATGAATATATAATAAACGATCATTTTAGACGGGTGAAATTTAAAAACGGAGATTTTGAATAATAAAATACTTGTTTATCTCACAAAATTCTAAACGAAATGAGACACTAAAGTGATCCTGTATAAATGTCGTATTAAACCCATCTAGATTTATAAGACACACCCAAGACTTTAAATAAAAATATATATAGTAAATGAGTTAAATCACCCTCTTTGTCAGTTTTTTATAGTTTAAATATTAAATAATACAACGTTTCGTCTCTTTGAGACTTCTTCGGGTACCAAATAGAAATTCACAAATGAATTACATTGGGTAATATGTTATGAGAAAAAAAATAGAAAACATGGTTTTACACATACAAAATTTAGCTCTACATGGAATTTTTCACTTTTTGTGAACTGAGTCCAGATCGACTTGCAAATCCAGTGCATCATTCCTCCACTCTCGTAAATCTAAATGAAGGTCACCAATATTTCAAAAAATATATACTAATCACATTCTCCTCAGCTTAGCTAGGATCAGTGAAGTTCGGACATCGTGTAAATTGTTCAAAGGTGCACGAATTTCAATTAAAAAGAAAGAAAAATTTCTTCAATTAAGCTCAGCCAAAATCAATACGTGGCCCTAGTTTAGGTTTACGATAGTGGAGGAATGTTGCACCGTCGACCTGGACTAGCTCAGTTGGTTAGAGCACCGCCCAGAAAGCAGGACGTCTGAGGTTTTTCTAAATTTAGTTTCTTTGCGTTTGGTTGAGTTTAAACTAAACAATTTTTCTGCCCCATAAAGAGTTAAATGTTGTAGCACATTTAGCAGTTTTTAAAAGTTGTAGGCAAAAAGTAAACTCCAGTTGGTTTAAAATTGTCCGAATTCGATAAACCCACATCTTTACTATTTTACACGTTGCATTACAATTTTGATATCTTCACGAAAAACTGAAATATAAAAAATTAGAAATAAATTAATTGACTTAATTCACACAGTACTACTCAGGGGGTTTCCCGCGATCCGATGACAAAATGTAATGAACCGCTAAGACGTAATTCAAATTCAACATTATGCGAGCAATTAATTTACTTTATGCTAATCTGCTCCTTCACAAGCCGACTATAGCCGAGTCCTCATCCATTAGATGGAACGTTAATCACCAACGAACTTTTCTACATACAGAGGCCATTTATCTTCGTCACTGGAACAGCATTCTTTACAGAGCTCGGAACGCAAGTTGTTGAAAAACCTTAGGAATTATGTTGATCAGGACAACGACAATTTCATAAACTCGATAGATTTATAATAATGACAGAAACAAATACATGCATTAAAATAGGCAAATATAAAGCGATATGGAGAAAAATCAAACAAAAATGGAAAAGGATTGCAGAAATCTAAGGGATTTTGGTATAGCATTCAGAGTTGGCAAAACTGTTAATTTTACAGCGCAAAATTATTTATGACGTTTTAGAGTTGAATATACAAGAAATTAAAATTGTTATAAGTGAAACAGTAGGACACTTGTAGGTTAAATAATTGAATGATTTGTAAAGATTTGATTTGCATAGATTTGTATGATTTCCCATTTGTGTATATAATACTATAGGCAGAGGATCACAATTGTATTAATGTTATTTAAGTCAGATAAAGAGCGTAAAGCTAAATTCAGAAGGCCAGGAAATCGGGAGGTCTTGGATTCGAATTCTGGGTCCTGTCGAGATTTTTCCATCCTTCTTTCCGAAAATTAATCTTATTTATTTATTTATTTATTGAGTACGGCCAATAACCTTCGCCAAAAGCTATAAATGGGATACTGTGGCAATGATAGTTAAATTATGGCACGTAAAATATTTTACGAGGCTGCCTACTTGAAGGTAATTCACAATGTCACAAATTCCCTCTAATACCATAGATTGGGATGGAAAGTGTATGCGAAATTAAATTAATAAATAAAATTTACAATTAACTTAATAATTTCTTATCCCTTATCTTATAAAATTTAATAAATTAAATATCAAGAAAAATTGTATACAGTAAAAATGTATTTCAAAGCAAGTTACAAATTTAAGAATAATGTGCAAATAAATGAGATAATTCCAAATTATTAATAAGGCGTTGCTGTTACTTGACTCTCACAACCGAAATGCCAATTTTTTTCGGTTATAAAATATTTTTGTTTCCACTAAATTTCTAGCACAGCCTAAGAATAAAGAGAAAAAATTTGTAATGCAGTTAATACAGAAATTAGAATCATAATAAATTTAATTTTTTTTTGTTCCCAGTGTAGAATAAAATATTAAAATGTAACTGAAAAATATGACAATTTGTGCTATGGATGTGTTGCAACATGGACTAAATTAATATTAGAATATTAAATTCAGCATTTGAAAACTCAGTAAATGTACGTTATTCCAATAGTTCCTAAATTTGTAACATGTTTTCAATTATAATAATACATTTTAAACGATTTTTCATTACTCTTCGACTGTTAAATTTCAAACATATTGTAATAAATAATTAACTATATATTATTAATTTTAATATAAAATAATGGAATACATAAACAATAAAAATCTTACTTATCCAATTTAAACACATAAATTAAAGTGGGAGATGAGTGTGGAAAATCAAATTCAGTAGTAAAACGGCCAAATTTTGGAACAGTAAGTTAATCTTATTTTTATAATGTGAATGTCCAGAAATAGTCGTAGAATTCCTCTACTGGTGCTCGTAAACGTTATCCACGTCTTCTCCAGGATTCTTTATCTAAACTACCTCACTTTAACCTCTCGAAATCATTCATCTTTTTGAAAAAAAATTACTATACTCTATTTTTAACTAAATTAAAGATTACTGTGATATCTTATAATGTCGCCGTATTACAATTACTATTGTCGTTCCGCCGTGTTATAAAATTTTATACTAACAAATATACACGATTTTCCTTGTCTAAATACTTAAATGTTTCTAATAGCCTCCAGTGAAAACTTAAAGACTCAAATTTCGTCCGCTCTCGACAGACACTCGGCACTTACTCCCCTAAAATCTCACACACGGATGTGTAACGCGACAATCCCCAAGTCGATTTATTTCCACACCCTTCCTTCCGACAATAGTTCTGAATAAATTACGTTAGGCAACTCCGCCCCCAGGCGACTCTACTCTGCCCGTGAAAGAATAGTAGTAAATGCATGACGAAACATTCAATTTTAATAAGTAGTTATATTTAAAAAAAATTTCACATTTAAAAATTTTAAGCCTTTTAAACGCGAATAGATTATAAAAATGATCTGTATGTATTAAGTTAATTGTAAATATTATTGAATCCTCAGTTAGTTGCGCCTCCTAAAGTAATGCGGTTAGTCGGGCTAGGTCAAGAGGACCTGAAGTTAATTATCACTTTTGTGATTGAATGATTTCGAATCTTTTTACAGGAATTTAAGATGCTGGCCTAGACACATAGTTGATACATGTAATTACAGTCTAGTTTAGTTAAAAATTGCCTTTTATTTCAAAATATTTGTAAAAGAAAATTTATGAAAAAATTATAATTATCTTATATTATTATATCATTTATAATGAACCCAGTTATTGTAAATGAAAATATCAGTTATCTGTCGCAGATCTGTAAAAACCTCGTTGTGATTGAAAGTGCAGTTAATATGCTTAATTTTTATTAAAATTTTAAAGTATTCTAATTTGCGTAATTTTTGATGAAATGCTCATAAATACTATTTGTATTCATAATCCAAATAATTACATTTTTGTAAAAATAAATAGATTAATCAGATTCTGTTTCTATGTTTTTTGAATTTTGTACAAGGCATTCTTGGTGTGTTCACGCAAACAAAAAACACTCTTTACAACAATATTATGTTCTATGCTGTTCTTTACTTTCCTTGTATCAAATCCCGCAGTATTTTCTTTTACTTTTTAGCTTTTCACAAATTGCTTATTTTTCCTATGCTGTTGGGGCCGGTCTATACTTTACCAAAATGATTTTTAAACCACTTCATAAACTATTGTTTAAGGAACTTCTTTGAAGTTGAGTTATTACCATTTCCATAGCTAAATTTTTCAGTTTCTTATTTTTCCCCAAACAGAGGTTTGTTTCCAGTAGAACAATATTAATAGACGAAGTAGGAATAAAAAAAATTCTAAAAGATATAAAATTAAATATCATCGTCCGAGCTCTACACTTTGTATGATTTTACGCCATTTTTCTCTATCTTGTAAGTCTTCTTCCCCTAGCCCAAATTTTTTTATAGTACGTTCTGTATGCATGTGGTAGCAGGTCGTCCTCTTCTTCTTCTCCTCTCAATTTCCCATTAGGATTTCTGTGTTCCTTATTATATCTTTTCTGGATATTCTCGCTGATCTTCAAAAATCCATTTCAATTTCTTTCAACTTATTAAAATGTTTTTTAATTAAGGTCCATGTTTTTGCACCATAGTAGTATGGTTTTGAATATTTTTCTTTTTGTACCATTAAGGATATTCCTATTCCAAAAAACATAATTTAACATTCCATTTGCTTTATTCGCACTGGTAGCTTTTGTGTTTATAGCAGTATTTCCATAATTGATGACAGGGGGCAGAAATTGTGGATTGATTAAATCTTTTTTCCATCAACTTGTGGAACACACCAAGCTATTGTCAACATGTGTAATTATAGAATTTATTACTGACACGTTCAAGTTATGATAAAAAATTACCATTGGTCTCAGTCTTGTTGATCGCGACATGTTATACGTAGTACATAATTTATCTACAAGATCCACGACGAATTGTATCTGCATTTTGAGGATTATTCAAGTTCAATATATATGGAAAGTCATTTTCTACAATTATTCATAAGCAGAAATAAGGGAAAAATGTTACAAAAAGCCTCAAATTTTACATCCACTTGTGACAATAAAAGTTACAATAGAGAAATATTTTATACTAAAAATCAATCATCGACTAGGTTTTATCAGTCCTGCGGCATGGAAGAGAAAAATACTGACGGGAGTAGTCTCAGTAGGTCCCCTGGACCAATTATACCTTACGTCGTCATTAAAACGTCATTTTCAGAGAAACTACGGTTGTTTTTGGAATGTGGTCTTTCTCTGAAATGACATAAAAGTTCATCCCTGTATATGGCTCGGCTACAGTGATAAAAAGTTAAATAGCGTAGGTCCACTGGACCTAGCGCGACTAACGGAGGGTTAATACATTCATTTTGTGAATAAAACAGTTTCTGACTTTACTGGCCACATATTTCAGATAATACTTAAATTTAAAGGGCATATGTCTGAAGACTAAATGGTAACCACGACATTGAAATGTAGTCTGCGCAAGGCTGTACCAGTGAACTAATAGATACTCCTGATCCTAGAAATGCTAAATGCGGTTCCAGTTGCAGCCACATCCGGGTCCGGATATATTGAACAAACGCAGCCGTTACAGGGCAGCCGAGAGGACATCTGCACTTTGGTCGGGCTCCAAAAGGCTGCTGGTGCAGAAATAGAAGCCGCCTAACATGGCGGATGAAGCTCCATGCGGCGTCGCGACGGCGATCTTATAAAACGGCCTTGATTCGAATAGTCTAGAAGTAAATAATGTAATAAACTCGAATACTCGTTTAAAGATCGATCCAAATTACAATAATAACAAACGCGTCTTTAAAACCGTTGTTATTTTTCAAGTGCATCTTTTCGAAATTAAACGCTGATTTGCCCTCGACTTTTTCGCCGGTTCAGTCTCTCAGTGTTTACGTCTTCGTCCCTTGGGGATATACGATTCCAGCAGCTGCCACCGGGATCGTTCTACCAGAAGCACTTCACCCCTGAGCTCGTGTATTGCCCAAGTGATCCGATTTCCTTGCGAGATAGAAGTAAAGGTGACAGGCCTTTTTTATACAAACATGATTCGGAAAGTTTTCTGCCTAAGAACAGTGATACCAAAAGATTTCACATAAACTTGTTTTTATTTTTCTACTTAATCTTAGAAATTCACTGTTTCAACTCTTATAGACCATCAGTATCAAACGTCTTCTAAAAATTTACGTAATCATTGACTTATTCATTCGAACCTGACCTAACCAGGTTATTTCGTTGGGACATAAAATAACCTATTATAGCTAATTTAGACTAAAGAATAATAATGAAGTAAAATAATTTTTACGTCACAAATAAACAGCTATTTTCTTGAATAACGAGACACATTAAAAACAAAATGGGTAAAAAAAGAAATCCGATCCTATGTAACGCTAAATTACACTTTGAATTGCCCATATAACGTAAAAAGAAATATAATTAAGAATAAATTCTCAGAAGCAATTCGAGTGAGCCATAATGATTACATAAAAGATTGCTTCAAACTTCTACAAGAGAACTCATAAATCGGATGTGGGAACTATATATAAGATAAAGAAAGAAAGAAAATAAGATAAACATACTACAGACTGGATAATATAATACAAAACAATAACAACGCAGAAGGAGAAAAACAAAAGTGACAATAAAGAAAAAATAAAGAGAAAATACAAATAAAAAGTGACAACAAGGAAAAGTCAAAAGTAAAAATAGGAATAGGGTCATTCCATGTCAGTTCAACCCAGCCATGGTATTTTTTTGGGTTGGTCTGACGTGGAATGACCCAATACCTAAATTTTTCACTAGATATACAAGATAAATGTTAAGATAATGTGGATACTGGAAAAAAGAAGACACAATCATTATTATGGATTTACATATATAAAAAGACTATCAGAAAATTTTGCCAATATAATAAAATATAACGGTTTAAAGAGGTAAATTCGCATGTACACTGATAAACAAAATCAGAAATAAGATAGATTATATGAAATACAAAATACCAAATGATTAATATAAATATTTAATATACTATATGTAATGTCGAGGATGTGATAATATTTGTATAGCAATGACAGGAACCCTTATCAAAAATAGAATTTATCACCATAAAAGCAATTTAAAGTCCAAATCAAAAACAGAAACAGCATTGACCAAACATGTAAAAGAAACACGCATGCAATAAACTGGGATAAATGCAAAATTTTAAAAGAAGAATCAGAATATCAAATAACGTTACTTGAAGGAACATTTATATATAACAACATAAATAAAAACCTTATAAAAGAAGTGAAATAGGAAAAATTGGAGACCATCATGCAGACGTACTAAATTAATTCAAATACGTCTAAATATAGAGAACAATAAGACAAGGAATTTTAAGATTAAAGTAGCTTTATAAATTTTGCTGTGGTATTGAGTCCTAAGACTGGTCTGATGCAACCCTCCATGCTGGCCTTCTTTGCGCAAGCCTTTTCATTTCCGCATAACTACCACATCCCACATCCTCCCTAATATTCTTAGCGTATTCCATCCTTGACATCCCTCTTCTGTTCTTACCCCACATACTTCCCCCCTAATGCTAATTTTACAAGACCCTCATTCTTAATACGTGACCTACCAATATATCTCTTGGTCAACGTCCTTCATATTGTTCGATCTTACCCAATTCTGTTTAAACTTCCTCGTTATAGATTCTATACACCAATCTGATTTTCAGCATTCTCCTATAGTACCACATTTCAAAGGCTTCTATTATTTTACTTTCTGCTTTAAAAATAATAATATAGATATACAATTGTAAGAAAGAGGTCTGGAAAATATAAAGAGGAACAACAAATTTAAGTAACAAGTAAAAAACAATAATGTAAATAATAAAAAAGTATCAAGATATATGTACAAAAATAGTACTTAGATGGTTTTATAAATTATAATACTCTTTAAAGAAAAGACGCATGAAGTGAGTCTAGTGGCTAGTGTCGCTGCCTCACAACACAGAGGTCCCGGGTTCGAATTCTGGCATGGACTTGGATGTCTGTGTCGTCATGGTCACGGAGACGGGGATTAAGACTGCTGGAGGACCGATACGCTTAACATGTATCACTCAAAATTTGGAATGTGTCATGTGAGATAAGATCTGCGGTCCAATACCAGAAAATATCCTGACCAAAAGTGTTGTGTGCACTGATCAAAGCATTAAATTGCAAATAGAAATTCCTATCATTAAATGAATAGCTACCTGAAAATAGCTTGAATTTGGGCTCCAAATGTAGAAGTCGTTTACGTTGGAGTGAAAAATAGCAATAAAAGCACCTGATCCGACTTTGCAGAGGTTAGCTACTACAGGCGAATGAGAGAGGGAACTATTGAGGGCAATGATCTTGCAGGCCAGTAATGAGATCAGGTTTGATTCCATGCAGTTGCCAGGCAGAGGAGAGTATTGAAGACAGTTGTCATTGTGACTCAGAAAAAATTTACATCATCGTTGACGTCAGCCCCCGTGAATATCGGCAACGACCATCGAAGTCGCAGGAATCTTTTCGTATAGGAGCGCATAACGCGATAGCGTAAGCGACACGGGCTGATGAGGTCTGCACGCTCGCCATTTTGTATTTCTCCTTGTGACTAGTATTCTTTCAAAACCTCTCAAAAAGCCTTCTAACGATGCCTGTATGGCCCGTATGTTCATGGTATTTGCTCTTACTAATGTATGTTAGTGACTGATAAAAGTATTACTTCTAAATAAATACTATTTGTTTAAAAGATGTTTCTCCTAATTTTAAATTCAATATTGACATTAAATAAAATTAATAGGCGGTTAATTTTTCTATTAATTATATAATCAAATAAAACTGATTTTTCTTATTATGTTTCTTTTAATGTTCTACTTGTTTCGGGGTTGGAGTCTTACATACAATGTTATACGAGTGCAATGGAGTAACGACAGTGTTTTTTTTAAGTTTGTGTCACGTACGAGGGAAGAGATATTATTATCCGTCCAGCGTATACGATGCTCCTCCCCAGTCGACCCGGTTTACTTGTGGGTCACAGCGCCTATAATTCAGCCAGACGCTCGGCCTCGGACGCAATCCAGTATTTGTGTATGATTTAGCAGGCGCAAGCAGATCTGCTGAAGAAGAGGCCTTCGCCAACCTCTTCCAATGTTTACGACCCATTGATCGGACGCAATTGATCCTGCTCGTTTGGTGAGGTCGTGTTTTATCGGAATGGATCCACTGTGGGCCTTGTTCCTCATGCATGTTGCAACAGTTCGTGTGATCCCGCTACGATGTCTTCTATATTCAGCGAGATGTTGTTTGGCGGGACTGGAGAGCAGAGATGACGCTCCTATTCTTTTTTCTATCACAGAGAAAGCTTTTTCTTCTACGAAAGAAATGGCACAACTGAATTTCCTTTCACTCAGAAAAGGTTATAAATTTTTCTTCAAAGCTTTTGATTGAAAATAGAATACGCAACAAATTTCAGCAACCAACAATAGTAGCATTTCACTTATATATTCCATTTGGATACTGAAATAAGAATAAAATGAAAGACACAATGTAATAAAAATTCGATACAGTAACGAGACAGTATCAGCTGCTTTATAACTCTGTTATCCTTCAAACACAAACATTTTACGTGCTGGCAAGTAGAATTTGTTTGATTGGAGACTAGGGTCATTCGAATTGGGACAATGACGGACGATGCGTTACCGTAGTACATTTTTCTGACTTTCACAAAGCAGGGTGGTCCGGAATTTTTATTCTCCATATATTTTTCTGAAATTTTTTTCACAGAATATTTACGTACTGAATTTATTACTTATTCGAAGTTTATTTGTATGAATCCCTAATAGCCTTTCAATCTTCTCTGTTTAACAGAGAAAAAATAGAATAAAATTCTGATTTTGTCGCTTGCACCTACATCTAAAACAAAGACAATTATCCCGATTACTATGTTTATTGTGTTTTATTTTATTTTTATCTGTATATACGTATATACCAAGCGAACGACAGAGCAATAATGAACGCGATTGGTTAATTTTAACTTACAATTGAGATGACACACATCCAGACGAAAAACAGGCTAAAATAGTTTGAAGGCAATAATGACAGGGCAGCCTCTGGAGATCTATAAAACCTAGCAAGGCTGGCTATCTGTCTGAGTTTGACACGCGTGAATGAGAGGTGTAAATCAAGATCAGCTTGCTCATCGAACAGTTGCGACAATAAGCAGGAAAGGATAGGATATGGAAAGTGTCCGTGACAAATCGCCGGAATATTATCACTGGATGGTCGGAGGAAAGAAAACAATAGGCGCAAAATTGGTTAGGAGGGTTGCATCAGACCAGTCTAAGGACTGATTACTACAACAACAAGTCCTTCTAGCCACCCTTTTTCACACCCGAAAATTCCAGGAACAATTGTCTAAAATGGCGCAACCTGGACAATTGACCTGCATCGACAGATACGGGCTTGACTGACGTCACCAAAAAAATGCGAAAAGGATTATTTCCGCTCTGCTGACAAGGACACACCGTCAACCCCACTCCTTCCCTATAACTGCGGAGAGGAAAGGGACATGCATGCGTTATATGTTTCAAACAATTATACGTTCAGTCAGTCATACGGGAAATTGCTGCGGTTTGGTGATATGAAAATGCAGTAGACATAAACCGAGCCATTGCCAGGGTTCGAACGCGGGACTTCTGCGCTGTGAAGCAGCGACGCTAGACACTAGACCTCAGGAGTTCAACAATGGACTTTTATTTTATGAATTTCAAATATTGTAACGCTTTATTAAATTAAAACAATTAATTGTTCCACTTTAAACTGATGAATGAAACTATTTATCTTTCACATTACATTTAAAGCTTAGAAAACCTTAAACCTTTAAAGTTAAGACTCGTACGATATAATTATAAAATCTGGATTGAGAAAACTCGACCGAACCGGGTCCGCCAAATACTGTATGAAATCTCTCACATCTGAGCTATCCTTTGATCAATTGACACATAATATTCATTATTCTCTGATGCTCTAAAATTAGGCCGTGAAGAATGCGATTATGTTAAAGACCCGGGTTCAATTCCCGACTCGGTGATATTTCTCCATCCTGATCATCTAGCTCATTTTTACAGTTTCATGACTGAGCATCATTGAAAAATTTCTATTGCTCTTGAATAAGATTTAACTTTGGACTATAGAAGCTAATTATGCCGTATAACTTAGAGTTCTTTAGATATCCAAATTAAATAAACGCCTGAAGAAAAGAAAAGTTTTTAATTTGCGGCTGGAGTTATGATTGAATTAATATAATTATTTATTACATTTTATTTAAAAACCTATATAAAATACAGCAATTTAAAAGAAAAACTTTTATCTTCAAATAATCTATAATAAGGAGCTTTCGGATTGCTAATCCATAGTCATATGCAATATGTAACAAAATATTATAATATGATAAAAAATAATACAAATCCGCAATGTGTTTGACCATATTCATAGTTGTCTGAAACCTCCTTCCTATACATGATGTGAAAAAATAAAGATTCTCATTGAAATTGAAGGATTTAATGCATTGTAACTGATACACGTAGTTTAAAAAGTCTTGAGTGGTAGTTTTCAGTATAATTATTAATTTAAAATACCATTTTAAGAATGGTAGAATCAGAATCACAAATGTAAGTGGTAATAAATATAACAAAATAAAAAATGTTAGTATAATATTAATTTTTCAATCTTAATTATATCTGTTATTTTCTGTATCTTTTTTTACATTTTATAATAATTTAAAATCACGAGTACTTTAAATAAATATTGTTAAGTATGGATGAAATGCCATTTGGGTAAACCGGTAATATTTCAGAGATTTGACTGTTGCATATAAGTGGGGTTTCCTTCGTAGGTTGAATATAAATGACCTATATATATATATATATTATATATATACATGCTAAGTGAGGATGAAATGTAATAAATAATTTCAAAGCTCCAATGTATCGCTAAAAACAAATTTCTTAGGGTTTCTAATTTCTCGATGACTAATTGTGTAATTGGATCCGTCGATATTTATGGAAGTGCTTCTTAATAATAAAAGAAAAATAACTTCACTTATCTCCACGCGCTGTAATCTATTTCGCCAAAGTGAATCTCCTTGAGAAGACGAGGTGCTAAGTTTGGCCAAAATGTTTACTCCAGTCTCCGCCTATAACGAAGGTCACAGCTTCTAGGCTGAACTTAAGAAATGGTTCTGTGCTACTTTGCTATTCAGGAAGACAATGTAATTGTTACTGTAGGATTATATCACGGACATTCTATTCCTAAGTACTAAATACCTAACCTTTTTGTCGGAATCGTAAAAAGTTTATTCTCATTAAACTTGGATTTCCCAAAAATAAGTACATATTTTAATTTGTCTTCAAGAAAGTTAAATTTATTACAACTGATATTTGTGTATGAGAACGGAAATATTTACAATGCCCTTATGTAACCTGTATGCATGCAGCGGTGGCAGCGATTACGACGTTCGCAAGAAACAAAGTATCTTAAATAAAACTTCAATAAAATGTTTGTTATATTTGAGCATTAACAATCCGGGCATCGCCGGGCACAGATATTGTTATAAATAAAACACTAAGAATAGCCCAAAGTCAGAAATGGAATAATATAGTTTGAATACGTTTCATACCCCAACTTTAGGGTCTCCTCAGTTCTTTAATTAAAATATCACAAAATTCTATGTTGCTACTGCAAGGTCCGACCCTGACTTTATTTATAAAATCTAGTTTGTTTTCATAAATGTTATACATTAATTATAATGCATATTCACACAATACCAAAACGGAAACTGATTTTTTAAGTAATATTCATACTATTAAACCATCACTAACAATTTCTATAATTTATAGTTATAATTCTCTGTCATCCATAAATAACCCGGTTAACATCTCAGAAACAGTTTATTGAAAACATAACACGACGCGTTTTTCCTTTATCGGACCCTCATCAGGTGTAAAAGTATAAAACAAGAAATTTATATATACGTCAGGTATTAATATTTAAATATTTAAAGGAAAACACTTTTAAGTTAATTGAACACTATTTCCTGTAATATTTTAATAAAATTTTGGAAAGAAATTACTCATATTAATTGCGTTTGGCGCACAGTACAGTCGAAATAGTGTTTCAGATACAATTCCCTTTGATATTGTATCTTATTCTAATTATCTTTCATTGTCAGCTAATTTCTATGTACTTTTGTATCTTAATTTTAATACCAATGCATTAAGCCTGAGCAAGGTCCACATTATTAACGAAATATTTAGATATTATTAATTTAGTTACAATTTAATAGTCTATAATATTAACGTATTACATGCGACACTCAAGCAAATATATATGATGTCGTTCAACGCTGCGGTGAGTTTATAAAGCATTAAATTAATGAATTAGTGTTCTTCTTAACGGTACGCGAGGCAAGTTCTCTGCGGAGAACAATTTCCTCTTTCAAGGGAAATTACGCAGCGGAGGTTTCCCGTTGCCTTCCGCTGGTTGATGATGGACCCTTGCAGTGCTTTCCCGTGAGAACGTGGCAGCGGTAACTCTGCAATGGGTTTGGTGATTGTCAAAATTCATTAGATAATCACAAACATCAATTCTCTCACCAGGATTCGAACCCCGGGACCTCTGTATTGTGAGGTAGACCACAGTAGGTCGGCTTAGTGGGTAAACGCCTAAATTTAGTTAGTAAATAAAATCAGTTTCAAGTTTTAGAAATACCCCTTCATTTTCAGGTCCAATTTTGAGACTTTATAATTTTCCTTTTGTCCGTTTCTCATTTTACTCCCTTATAGTATATTTAAAATGTTTCCATCTTCCACTTCTGTGCCATCCACTTTCGAATTTCAGATCCTCCGTATACCGCACATACAATCGTACTAATAAAGAAACATCTTCCAATAGCGGTCCTTAGTCGGATCACATGGTTTCAAATTATCCTGAAATAACTTTTTATGGACTACAGTTGGAGTATTACTCTTGAGAAAGAAAAACAGCTGAATATAGCTCCGCTTAGCGGCAGGTGATGATTATTAATTATATCACTCCGTCCTAGACGTAAGCTGAAATGTTACGTCACGTTTCTGATATTCTGCTACAACAATACGCATGGGATTCCGCAGGCTGTAAGGGAAGCTGATGAACAATGAGCATTGTTGCACAATCAAATGCTATTCAGCGCAAAGCACGGTCCCGTAAACACAGAGTACGACGTGATGTATGACAAGACATTCCCGTATTACATCGAATGAAATATAGCGAAAATATCAGGACTACGAAGCACCAACGTAAAGGTGCATTAGTGGGGCTTCTTTCCCAAATGTTAATCAATAAAGTTGGTGGTGCATATAGATCCAACATCCTGTCTTTACCATATTCGTTCTTATTTTACAGCTAGTCAACCCTTGGCTACCTTGCTCTACCCTCCATGTCCCCCCTTTTCAATTCCCTTTCTTTGCTATTAAAGGAGAGTTGCCTGTTCCAGGATCACCCTCATGTACCCTGTTACCCGAAAAAAAGAAGGAGAAAGACAAAAGAAAGGAAGGAACTATCAGACAAGTGCCCGGAAAAACGGCTAGATGTTGCTCGTCTGCCGCGTAGGAGAATTACGTAATCTACGGTTTTTCTTAATAAGCTCTACGCATCAACTTACTTCTACACAAACACTATCCACGAATCAACCTCTGCCTCCACAGAACTGGCCTCCTTCTATGCTATTCTAATAACTTTCTATTCGGGTTGTATGTATAATTTTTTCGAAACTTTTCTTATAGCCCCTCCAAACACAATTTTCATTCCTGTCCAAATTGATATAAAAATATAAAACCCAGCAATGAGGCAATGCCTTTTAAAGGCTACACAAAACGTCCGTCCAATCGTTGTTACCAAATCTGCCAGCTATATGTGTTCTTTGTTCCTAGTTGCTGTCAGTTTATTTTTCAGATGGCGACTGGGAGTCTGGATTTAAAACTCCCTGTCTCTCCTGTAAACATGACCAAAGGATCTGTTGCGACGGACAGACGTTGATTAACTGCCCGCCAATCCCGTTCATCTTACGCTCAGTCACAAAGCGAATCCAGCGTGTCGCATAGTTGCAGTTAAAACAAAAAATTACACCTTATATAACATTTTTAATATTAATCTCGAGGGCTACACTCTATGTTCCAGGCTCAAAAATGACAATCGTTTTATAAACGAGAAAGAATGCTAGATTTGAACTTAGCTTAAAACTGGCCTGGAAAGATGTACGAGAAGTTTAAAACCCACAAAACTGTTCTGGTAAATCTAACTACTCTTTAAAAAGACAGAGTCAGATATAATCGAGGGTAAGTGGTCGTTAATGAGCAGAACAATTAGGGACTGGAACAGACTTTAACTACGAATAACAAAAGACCGACTGCTAGATAAAATAAATTACCAAAAGACAAGTAAATTTCTTCAATATTATTTTAATTTATATAATAGTGAATTGTTGAAAATGTAAAGATAAGTTTCAGTTTCTTTCTAAAACGAATGTTTCGCATACATAGATAATTTGTTTTAAATAATAACCTATCTCACTAAACGTCCTTCACAGGAATGTAAACGTAGCACTAAAATATTGATCTAAAATGTACACTGATTAGAAAGGGAATTGAGATTTTTACATAAAACAAAACGTTACAGTACAATTTTTAAATAAAATACTACTTGTTCCCCTTATTCCCTATATAATTTTATCTTCTACTATTCGTGCTCGTGTTAATGCGGGCCTCTTAACAAGAAAATAAAAGTTAATAGATAGAATTGTTAAGTTTTACCTTTTGAAAATGAAGGATGGTAATTTAATGTAGCCTCTGAGTTATTTACTGATTTACAGAGAAATCGTTGTAACGTTTTACGTAAAGGAATCAAAATTCCTATTGACGCACTTTGATTCAAGTTTTAGAATGTTTACCATTTAGCCTCAAGATGAGGATGATTGTTTAATACTTCTAAACACCATTTTACTCTGTATACGCGAAAGAAATTAATATTCATCGATATCGATCCAAAGTTTCTTGTTAAAAGCAAAAAAAGGTCAGTGTGACAGATAGGAATTTAGATAACTTCGATTTCCGAACTCAAAGGCTCACATAGAACCGGTTTCGATTTTATTTTCATATGAAGCCCCATGCACCCATCCCTACGAATACTCCACTTCGACGCTGAATGTCACTGAAATTATACGCAAACAAATTAAGCTAAAACGTTATAAAAATTAATTGACCGAGAAGGAAATAACGGTTTTATAGATATTTAAAAATTACCCCAACATTTTCATTTTAGGGTCGTTAAGAGCACGTGTTCAAAATTTAGCGAAAATTATTCCATTTGTTAAAAATGGTACGCGGAAATCTGCTTGACTCCTTCCAACCCCTCTTAGGAAATGAACTATTTATTGAATTCCATTTTTTATATCATAGTTAAACTCAATGGCTCACAATACACAGGTTTAGAGCCAAGTTTCGATTATTTTCTCGTTATTTTTATGTGATGCCTCTGAAATACCACCCCTAACAATACACCGCTTCGTTTATGGATTGAAATTATATACCATCAAGTTAATTGATCCCAGAATGTATTAATATGACGGAAATATTGGCCGGTTTTGCTTATTCAAAATTTTACACCCCGTCCACCCCCGTCCTTAGTGGTGGTAGCCAACAGTATTGTTTTCCGGGTTGCCAAAAACACATGCTCAACATTCATTTAACTTCCATTAAAGGTAGTATGCAAAAGTTTGTTTTACCCCCTTCCACGTCCTCTTATGGGTTGATCTATAACTTAAATTGCATTTTTAATGTCAAAATTAAACTCAGAGGCTGGCATTACACTGTTTAGAACCCAATATCGATTGTTTTCTGGTTATTTTTATATGATCCCCAACCCCTACGAATATTCTCCGTCAATTAAGGATGAGGTTTAAATTATACACTAGTAGTACTATGAAATAAATTAATCCAAGAATGTATTTATATGGTGGAAATACTGACCATTTTAATTATTTAAAAATTTTCACCCCCATCCCTAGGGATGATAGCCAAGTTATACCCCAAGAGTGCTCAATTCCGGGCCACAAAATACACGTGCACCAAATCTGGTCGAAATTGATCCACACGTTTAGATTTTTATGCGGAACGTACATACAGAAACACACACATACAGGCAATTTAATTATAGAAAAGATAATACCAACAATTTTATTTTTCAATACAACTGTTATCAAATGTCAACTTAATTAGAATAGATATATTTATTCAATAATAAATTGTAATAGCAATACAAATCAGGACACCCCTAATTGACGTTGAAATATATTCGTTACAAAGGATGGAATCACAATTTGCAATCATCATAAAATTTGAATACGACAGATCAAAATTTCGAAATTTAATAGTTGAACGTTTGTGTCATTAATTTCGTTTCAGCATAATGGAATACTAATTTCGTTCTGGAGATGAAAATTTAATCTAGGACCAGATATATTTCCTTCTAAAATTAACAAACGTGATCTAGGAAACCGAAGAGGAGAATTGCCAGACACACTATAACTTTCCAGATCAACAACTATCATGTAAATTGACCGTCTGGGAATGAAATAAAATTATAATTGTGAGGTGGTATTCAATTTCCTTTGCAGTGTACTCAATATTAAAAATTTCAGAAGAAAGTATTCCTAACTTAACAAATTGGTATTCATAAATGTTTGATCCGTCTCATGAATAATTTATAATTCATCATCGAGTAGTGTTCAAAATTCATTCAGGTTTATACTGATCACTACAGAGCACTGACAAAATCATGTTAGAGAACGTCAATACAACAGAAAAGCTTTGCCAGCGACAAACTTCTCTTTTACAAATCCAATAAAGTGATCGGTTTATGTTCCGAGAAGTTGGCGTTATATTTTCATCCCGATTTTCTTCGGGTAACTTTCAGCGATGCCAATGGATAAGAAATTGTCTTAGTTGAGACTGAGAGAATAATAAATCTCCCGGAGTAGGAGATAATCTTCGGTCTCCGAGTTGTGTAGCGTACATCGATTATTCATTCGTCACCCCAACACAAGGCTCTCAACTCCGATATTTTGGCTTGATTTGTGTCTTTGTTTCTGCTGTCGGAAGTTGGTCGAATTCGAGTTTCCGGGGTTGGTTTTCACTCCGCTTGAAAAATCCCTGCCGCATTGCTCTTTCAGAAGAACGATTTCCGGATGAAAACATATAATGCATTTTTCATCCAGAGGTTGTTTGTTTCACCGGAACTCTGTGTGAACCGTGGAAGCAAACCGCAAGTGAATTATTCTTTAGGTAAAAACATGTCAACGAGAGATGAGTTATAAGGAAGAAGAGGCTACGAAGTGATGAAAGATAATCCACTGGGTCATTCAAAAAACTTAAGAATCTCTCCAGAAATTATTTCTTTTCAGAAGTAAATCTCGCTTTATTCCTCTGAATAATCCTGAACTTTATTAAGGGCCCACGAGCTTTGCAATTCCAATAATGTTCAAGATCACGACTGTCTTCAACTGAGCATCACTTGTGAAAGGATAAATGTTCTCCGCCCTGTTTAATAAAAAGGTGGAATATGAGTGTAGATTTAACGTCGAAAATCTCTTATCCTGTGTGAGGTCGGGAACTTTGAGGCAACAGGATGCTGAAATTTCGTATGACACCCCGTAATATTTGATTACTATCCCAAAATATCCGCCTTTCTATTTTTCTTGACAAAGTCAAGGTTTGGACAACGGATTGCCTTTTGCTCTCTGAGTGACTATCTGATCAAGAAAAGAACATCCATACCGTGTGAAATATTTCGGTTCTGCGATGGAAACCATCGCATACAAATTTTATTGCAGCCACGATGTCGTACCACAATTTCACTGAAATCAATGAGAAACCTGTTGGTTAAATCGTCGTCATCTGCCAGCCAAGATTCACTTCATTCTTCAAGTAATCATTGATGAGTAATATGTGTCCGGATCGAACATTGTCATGTACATTTGCTCGTCTATCGCTGAACATTTCTCACGCTTCTATCGTTCAATGTTGTCTCACCAAACACTTGCTTAATTTATGCAGGTTTGCCGTTTCGTGCATTCAAGAATAACTCTGCATATCTCACAGTTGGCTGTATTTTTCTTTCACGGAGATCATTTGCAACATTCACATAATGCTCAATACCAACTTGTAGCAGCACTGAGAAATTATGTCGGGGGAAGAAATGGAGCTTCGCGAGTATCTTAATAGAAATATATACCGTTTGTTCATTTTCCTGCTATAATTAATGGACTTTTCATATTTTAAAATTTAAAACCTCACTAAATGATTAGGAAGAGTTTCTGGTTTTCAAACCTTCAGTGCAAAAAGTAAGAGGGAATAAAGAACGGTGAATATAAATTTCAGTAGTGTCGTATGTGTCTGAAAGAATAAATCTCGTCAAAATATTACATTTGTTTTAATATTAGATAATATGTAACGAAACCCTGCTGATAGGAAATTATAATTGATCATAATTTTTTTTGGTGCTACAGAAGAGTGTGCTGAAAATCAGTTGGGTGGATAAAGGATGTACGAACTAGAATAGGGAAGAGACTTTGGAGGACTTTCACCAAGTAGATTAATATGTCATGTTTTGAAAAATGAGGATAATATAAGATTAGCATTAGAAAGACGTGTGTGGGGTAAGCGAAGATGGAGGCCAAGGTAGGAATACGAAAAGAAGATTAGGGATGATGTGGGACGTGGTATCTATGTAGAAATGTAAAGGTTTGCGCAAGATTGATTAGCATGGAGGGTTGGATCAGACCAGTGTCAGGATTGAATACCACAACTTCAATTGTTTGGCAGTAACGTTGCAATTACTCTTTCAATAAAAAAGAATAATGTTGATTAATAATTAGTCCGAAACGTTATATTTCCTTACAATAAATAAATAACATTACAAATTTAGTTAGAATTAAATTTGAATTACTAAACAAATTTAAACAAGAAACACAGCAACGTGTCGTCCCTTTCTTTCATGAGTAATTTCGGCTGTGGCGTGTGGACATTAATCACACTTAAAAATTCCTTCTCTTTTAATTCATGAGATAAAAAATTCCACATGAAAAAGGAACGTCACGTAGACATGCATTTATAATATTAAAAAATTATTTTATTAAAATTTAATTCTGACTAAATTGTTTTTATTTATTTAATTCAATGAAGTCAGATAAACGTAGCAATTATTGACAATAAATAATTATAACCCTACTGTAATGAATATGTTTTCCGTAAAACATTTTCGGTAACAGATTCCTCAAAATGAAAGTACGATGGTTTTCATTCCTATCTTTCACAGACTTATTTCTTTATTTTACAATTTCTCTGTTTCATTTTTGTTATTTGCGCTTATACATTACATTAATTTAGGTTTTCATACTAAAATGGTGGATTATATATTTTTTCAATTGGTCATTAACGCAACTATTACATGGGGATGTACTTTGTATGTATGCATAAAAATGTTTGGATAGCAATGTATAGTGATTCCTAACTTTGTGTTCTCTGAAACTGGTGATCCCAGTAATTGAGTACCGGATGTACTTTCATTGTCCCTTCTACTTTCTCCTTCATTTCTGTAAGAAAACGAACTGATAATGAGTTCCTTCATATTGAATACTCAAAGGCTAAGGAGTCGTGTTCCCTAGAAAATGAGAATAAAAGTGACTAAGAGGGATTGATATTGGAAAATTTCTATATAATAATGATAACGGATATTATTATTGATAAAACATTAATACTGCTACCTACAGTGGCAATCCGGTGAAATCAACCTGGCATGACCGATTTCCGAAATCCACTTGATGGAAATCCGCAACTACGACCTCTTAAATAAACTCTTTCTAAACTGAGCAACTCTCCTGGAAGTAGGCAGATTGTAAATGACGTTTTGAGACACGGAGCTGCGGAGAATGCAGGTGAGTCGTGAACTAGGTGACCCAGTTGACAGAAACCACGTGAGATCCTTTCTTTCCTTTCGCAACGCTCAGCTACCAACACCCAAGGACGAACTTCAGATACAAACAAAACAGTTAATACTTAAACACACAGATTTTTCCATAGTTCTACTTCTAATTGTCTGCAACTGTTCCTCAATGATTATACGTGCTTCTTAAAAACTTTAGTTGATAGTAGAGTGTTGGTGGATTCACAGGCAAGAATCTGGTTGGATATATTCTTGACAACATGGATTTCGACCAGGGTATTCGTGTGACAGCCAATTAGCAACGGTATGTCAGGATCTTGCGGACATTGTTGATGATGGAAGAAGATTTATGCAATCTTGATAATTTTTTCTAAACCTATCAACGGGGTCCCAAAATATTTTATTAGTGAAATCGCAGAGGAATCATGAGAAGACTTTGGATAGTTTGATGAATCGGGAAATTTTTGGACGTTGTAGGAAAGTTGAAAATATATAGGCTTAATGTTTAATATGAAATTAAACTGGAGCGGACACGTTAAATCCGCATCTAATAAGGGTGGAGAGGTCTTTGCATACCTTAAACAGAATACTGAAGAATATCACAAAACAACTCGTTCGCATCAGAATCGGCCTTTGCCGCCCCCAAATTGAAAAAACTATTAAAAATTTAAATGAACAATGTTCACCAGGAAGAATGCACAATTTAATAAAGACTTTAATAATACAAACAAAGTTATATTTTTATTAGAAATTTAAAAATTTTAAATTCATGGGTCTTAAATAATAATTTGCTATTTTTAATTTATAAAAGGTTCTTTCGCCCGTAGTAAACAGTTATGGACAGAATTATCAAGATTGAAAGGAGGTTAAATAATTTTATTTGTTAAAAATAGCTCGGCCAGTTCTAAAGCCTGAGGAGTGGAATATTCTCAATCTGTCAAGCAGTTTTTGAGATTTTTTTGCTCTTTGAATCAGGCGATTTTTCCGCCATAGACAGTCGTTTTACATGTCTACTGCCCATCGCATACACTTCTCACATTAGAGCAGTCTTAGAATATTGGGCGGCCTTTTTGGGATTCCTACCAAGCATAATACACCATTGCTCTTGCCAAAATTAAGAAACGAGCTAGATTTTTGTGTAGTTCTCCATCGGCAATATATTGCACCAGACGAAACTCCTTTTTAGCTTCCATACAGTTCAAAAAAATTGATCAATAAATATCAATACATTTATATCCAATACTCCACTAACAATGGATGTCGTCGAGCCGTAACTCAACTCATCGTGAAAAGTTCTACTTCTGTGTGTAGTTTATAATAAACCAACTGGGGAATACTATATTTTTACTATTGTAATACTTTGTCGTTTGATAGTGAATAGATTTTACAACTTGCGTGAAAGAGATTGTTTTGAAATGGTCAAGATATTTACGTTTACATACAACTCCGAATAAATAAAAAGTTGTATTTCGCTTTTTATTAAATTATCGAGATTTCTTCTCCTGTGTTGGCCATAGTTTCGGCAGATACATCTTGGTTACGTTTCCATTCATGAAAATGTATGGCAGTTAATTAATTCGTATTTCTCTTTATAGCAATTCCTGATGAAATTACGTCCTTCAAGGCTACCTGCCTCTTAGCATAATGATTAAATACTTTAACGCAACATTGACGTAGTCGTTATGAGTGTCGGTTGTTTTGCTTATGTTGTTCTTACTCTTTGCGTGTTTTATGTCTTTGTCCTTGCGGTAAGTCAGTTAGCATCTATAAGAGTCAAGGCCTGAGTCAAACCGCTCCCTGACACTTAGCGAAACCCACGTTAGTATTAGCGATAACTACTCTGTAAATTTTTTATAGTTATTGTGTTCTCCCAAATAGACAGGAACTAGGTAAATTCATATTCCATCCTTCTTATTCAATAATGTATGTCTCATTTGGTAGATCCAGTCCTCTCGAAACACACAAGGTTGTGGTCGCTCATTGCCGAAAATAATTCTCGGAAATTTATGCACCTTGGAAATTTCGGCCAAATATTGTTCACAATTCCTTACCACCCTTGAGAAATTAATATATGTGGACGGGGATGAAATATTAAAACATGCTTAAGCAACTGATATTTAGTCGAATAAATACCTGTCGAGGTCAATGAGATCGATAATAAAAACCCCTCTAATAGTCTTAAGTTAGAAAGGATTTGGCTTGATTGTTTCCAAAGTTTATCATAACATTTCCTCGTTGTGAATGAGGAAAACGATCAAACTGTCTCAATGAATTCCAGGCGTACGTCTGTGCATAATAAAATTTCATACCTTACGTCTACATAATTTCTGCAACGACTAGGGAAACTCGGGATGAAACGGGATACCCTTCTTTTTTCCTGTATAGAGCGAGTCTAGCAAATAAGGCTGGAACAATCTATCTGGTCGAGGAAGAAATCGCAGCTGCAGCCTTGACTGCACCTTGTGAATGAACTACTGTATTGGCATCTTGCATCTGTTTTGCAGGATTTCGACAAAGGTCTAGCTGCAAACCTACTGCTTTTTAGCTCTTTAACGGTATATATTCATAAACTAGGTGTCTTTAGCTGCATATAAGTTATGTATAAGGTGTAAATCTACGTGTATTAAGGCTGACGGCAAGGGGACACAACAGCGTCTCTTTAATGTCCCGTGAACATTCAACGCTAAATGCATAAAAATACGATGGCAGCCTCTCGGGTAAAATTTTCCGGGGGTAAAATAGTCTCCTATATGGCGTATCTACACATAAATTCGTTAGTTAATATTCTGTGACGACACCAATGAATTAATGTCAATCATTTCTTCACTTTTAAGTTATCCGTAAGCATATAAAACTCTCAGTATTTTAGAATTAACCAGTAGACCGGGGGCCCTTGGCTACCTTCCTTCGTATGCTACTAAATGGGAGTTTCGTGTTTAAAGATCTCCCTCGTGTAACCTGTTACATAAAAATAATAATTAAATTTCTGCCTATTCGGTTTCACAAATTTCTCCAGTTTCATTTAAGAACATTCATTCTTGTAAGTAAAAATACGTTTGATTCCAGACATTCTAATTACTGAGTGCCACTATGAATCTTATAAAAAATTGTGTAATCTGTCAACCAATTGCAGATCAGTTATCCTTTTCCCGCAACTTAGTTAATAACGCGTAAAAATATACGAAAAATAAGTCTCCGAATTTTTAAAAAGTAATACGAGATTATTGCCTTTGATAATCGCTGAAAATAAGTAGGCTTATAAGGTTTTTGTCGCTTACAGTAAATACAATTATCTTTGTGGTGACAAGAAATCTCATTCTATGCGTATTAAATTTATTTATGTTTCAAATAAAAGTTCCGCGATTTAATCAAATTTGTAGTAGAATAATGTACGTGAAAAAATTGATGTAGAGAAACAGAAATGAGTATAAACAATAAATCGTCTTTCTTTGCTTCTAGCTACTGTAGGGATAGGGGTCACGACGTCATCAGTAAAATATTAGAGTCCTATTAATATTAATAATTTATGAAACTCCTGTTTCAGATAAGGATTTAGTTAGTATTCTGATTCACAACAAGGTTATTTTATTCCCGCAACAACACATTAACGGGCATAAGAATCTTTCTGCTATTTATAGCCATAGTCATCCCAAACAAGAACCATTACAATAAATTAAGAGACCCCAACCTCACTTTTTTTATTCAAAACCTTTTCCATATTTTTATGCATATACATTCTACAATATTAGTTTCAGTATGAAAAACGTCGACATATTTACAATCTACAATGTGCTTATTTTTACTAAATGTGCAGATAAAGCAGAAATAATTTTGGAAAGAAAACTATTTTTCATCGCTCATAGTGGTTTTTCTTCAGATGGCTATGGCTATTAATAGCCAAATACTTTTTTTGTACGTAAATGGGACGTTACAAGAATAAAATAAAAATTTTGTGAATGAGAATATTTCGTATGTTTAGTAATTAATTATTATTAGTTTTCCATAAGACGCTTTTACATATATAAGAATAGTTAAAAATTCCTGAAACTTTTAATAATTAAGTACGGAAAATCTAAAGCATTAAGTATTACTTATACATAATAATTACCAATCAACTTCAGCATGTTAGATTCGTAATTTACTGGTTAATAAGATCATAAAGGCTGAAGATTTATTATTTATCAGTCGAATTCATAACTGGCATTAATATAGGATGAAACAAAAAGTGTACTTTTTAACATGCCTAGCGGTAACGGTATACAGTTGGCAGCACTGGAGGGCAATGAGCCTCGAGCAGAAGCAACCTTGCCATTTAGTAATTATGGATCAGTGGACCGGTCAACCGATTCCTTACTTCATGAAACTGTTTTAAAAACCAGTTCTAGTTTTATAGGTCCTTTTTTATCACGTATATGTTTTATTCGAATATTAATCGTGACTGTCACCGGAGATACGTCACGGTATTATATAGGTCAGCATGAATCAGTTTAACAAGCACAAACTTTATAATTTTCTTAAATGATAATGAGAATACGTCGAATACACCCAATTCTAGAATACAATATTCAAATGTCAAAGAAATATATAAAGAAAGCTCCAGGAATAGACCACGTTACTCCCAAACTGCTTAAAGAACTTCCCAAGAGAAAATTCGTTATTCTAACATGTATATTTAATGCAGTAAACAGACTTCAACACTGGCCACAGGAAAATAAATTCTTAGGCATAACATTAATACACAAGCTAGGAAAAGACTTACTGAATGTAACTTCGTATAGACCAATAATTCTGATCACTGGAGATACAATTAAGTAAATATAAAATATTTTTTATGTACTAGAACAACTATATGATCGTAAAGATAAAAGTTTTTTATATGGATATATATAATATGTTTCATGTTGCTATTTATATTTTAAAAATTATAAAGTGATTTTGGGTCATATATTTATATTATGATTCCCAAAATCAAATTATAAATATTCATTCTCCAATGATTTAGGCTGCGCTTAAAATTATCTTAATTATTTTGAATGTCATACTGTATTTAAAATTACTTAGAAACCACTGTATCATATACAAAGTATTTTTCTAAAATAAATTCTTTTAATAATACGAATTAATTGTACCAATTCTAATAAAGCATAAATCGGATACGCAACAACTGATCTAAAAACTGGAAAATATAATCATGAATATACATTAAATCATATAGCCAACACACCATCGCGCTAGTGACACGTGAACCATGAAACCGACTTTAAAAGCATTTGCATCTCACCCAGAAAGCTACGTAGTATTGAAGCAAATAAATCAGCGTATATTGGGAAAATAAATTAATTATCGGAATTAAGAGGCTGAATTCAATATGCACAATGTTGAAATCCTAAGATTTTACCCAAAAACATGGTTGAAATAATATAACTTACGTTTGGTTTCACTGTAGACTATACTTAACAAGTAACTTATTTTAGGGAATAACTAGCTAAGTGCGCACGCACACGTGTAGCGGATTATCTTCTCGCTCGGCAGGCTACTGTAAAGGATCATTAATGTTTTTTAAAAAATTAGTAATTATGTCACTAAACCATTGTAACATGGTCTTAATAAATTGTATAATTAATATTTTTGGAAATTATTATTTGTTAAGGTCGCCCGTGAATATGTTTTATGAAGTATTTTGAGACTATACAGTGGATATTTATTTCAACAAACTCTTAAGTATAACGTGGAAAAAGTGGGATGAATCTCAACTGTTGGATTGCGGCTTCTTTTTAATTAAAAAAAATGATCAAGTTTTCCAGAATCTGAATGGTCGTCATCAGTAGAGACGTTTGAAGTTGAAGATAAGTAAGCAGTATTTGGATTAAAATGAGGTGCCATGTTGAGAAGGTGGCACAACTCTGACTAAAAACAAATCCAGAAAATTTATTATATTCGCAACGACCGTAATTAATATGTACTTCTTAACCTTGTGACGTGTATAAATTTTCGTTGTATATTGATTTTATTTATCTAAATTATTTTACAATACTAAGCATTCTGAACGAAGTTTCCATAGAAAACAGTTCTTGAGATGTTCGCAAGGCACCTTTCTGTGGTAAACCCGGCAAACAAAAAGTCATAAACAGTAGTAATGAGGAGTAATGAAAGAATTTTGCTACTCGGCGGCACCCTAGATCAGCCAAGGTCAGCAAGGTGGTTGACAGCTAGGTGGCCCCTCCCAAATTTTGATTTTTTGTAGGGGAATGGCAGGGACGCTAACCCCATTGGAGAACCTGGGGAACATAGAAAAAGCGGGGAGACCAATAAGGTTTTAGGACAGGTGAGTTCGAAGTGGAAAGTTATTCGGAAAAGAGAGTTGAAGGCGAGAAGTCAGAGAGTAGCTAGCAAAACAGACAATCGGACTGGTTGGCTACGATGAGGCAGAAAGGGGAGACGTTCTGGCTGCTCGAAATATCTCGAGGAAACGAAGGTGGAGACACGTTTTCTGAATCACATCAGAGGCCTGCCGTTTTACATGCCACCCGGAAGCTACCTTTGCGTTGAATCCATGATTACCGGTCAACCATGGAACCAGGGAAAGATAAATGCAAAGTAAGAAACAAAAGGCAATAATCTCTTCTATGCGTATAAACACGTCATACAGTCCTGAGTAAAGTAGATTCAATTTACTAAATTCTCTTGTTATGTTATTTCTTTTGGTTAGGGCTCAACTGGGCAAATAAAATTCAATAAAATTACTTTAATTCTAAATATTGTAATTTGTTGATAGTAAAACTGTCAAAGTTGAGATTTATTGGCGCCCACCGATTTAAATATATACTCTAAATTATTTAATAAATTTAAAAATAAAAGTAAAAACCACGTCACAACTTCTTGTCCTAAAGCTCACAATAGATTCACTTATGACAGTCTTCTGACATAAAATTGTTATAAAATACAGAGAAAAAATACATGTGGCAAATCTTCAAATATACAGATTATAGTGATCATGCACTGGTAAACAACTCGTGGTAAATATTCTTTGTTGTTTGGAAACTCATAAATATTCATTGAGATCGCTTGACGAATTTTGGAGAGGTAATAAAATTAACGAATTTCCAATTGAAGTATGACACTTTCATCAGCAGGAGCGTGTTTAATTTGCAGCTATATTTTGAGTAAGCAAGTGTAATGAAGTTAGGAAGCAAACTATTTCAGCTGTCTAGCACAATATGTCTGTGAACTTCCGCAAATGGCGTAACTCCACCAGACATTGTGCTAGACAGCTGAAGCAACTTGATAATGGAAAGTTAAAGTTATCAATGATGAGAAAAATATAACTCCTTATGAACCGTTACTGTTGTGATTACTCTTTCGGTTTCGTAGATACATGAGTTGTCGACAAGCTAAAGCTGATGGCTTGTCGAGTCTAGGATCTGCAGTAATATAGCATCCGACACAATAAAAGCTTGAAGCTGAAAAATAAATAATGCTCGTAAATCCCTTTAATGAAACGGAAGTGAATATATTGTTGGGCATTTGTTGAAAGAGCCGTCATATTGTTGGTAGACTCATGGGGCTGCTCTGACATAAATCAGCTGTTTATTGGCAAAGTTTCAACTATCTTTGGCGAGCGGCCATCTTCTTTGTGGAGGCTTTTATTTACGTTGGCCGCTCGTGCATCGGACTTTTCGTTTCTATTTCTAGCTCTTTCGGAATCGTCCATTCTCGTCCATAACGTTCGTACGGTAAAACTAAGACAAATATCTCCTCAAACAAAAAAAAATTATACTGCACTTGATACGTTCTATGTATTATGAAATAAAAATTATAAAACAATTATTGCAAAGAGGTTTTCAATTTTTTTAAATGAAACCTTACATATATATATTTATATATAAGGCGTCAGTTGATGATTCATAAAATCCAACTTAAATCGAAGTAATTTGAATTTGATCCAAGTTTGTCTTTATTATTTCCACGTCAGAAAAAAAAATAAGCGATCGTTCGTAAACGCAACACCACTTTTAAACGCTTCTCCGTAAGACTATTTACAAGGTATCGAACGAGTTCATCTATTTTCACAGTTTCGCAATTCCATATATTTGATTTTCACCTTGTTTCTTATTTTAAATATATGCATAACAATATTTATCAGCTAAATTCTAAATATAACTTCCAAAAATTTAGCTCTTAACTAACATTTTTTTGAAAAATCTCCGTTCTCTCCGACAACAGCAACATGTTCGCAGGTTCCACTCTCGCGGCGGATTCTTTTTCCCCTGGCGAAATGTATTGAAGTAAAATCACTCTCGTTCAATTCGCGGTCTCATCCTGTTCATTTACATCATTTTCCCCTTTATAATGGCATTGGTGTACAATATTAAACAGAAATATTTAGGATACATTAACACCGAAATTACCGTCTGTTAAAATTAATAATAAGAAATACTTCCTCATTGGAGTCAAACTTAAGACTGAGAAATAAAAATCTAGAACTGCTGGACATTTAGACGCAGCTTGGTGCCTTTTCTCTCGGCGATAACTTGAGGACTAAATATTAAACCTAAGATCTAAAACCGAAGATAGAATCAGAATTAAAGAATTAAATTGTGCTTTTATTAAAAATGTTTTATATTTAAGCACAATTTAATTAGAAATTTTATAATTTACATATGTATATGTGTGTCTGTGTAAATTATAAACTATATATATAAAACTCAAATTCTTTCTTAGGTCCTGTACTATATAATAACAACAATGCGGAATATAGGAAGAATTAAATGTTGAAATAGCAACTCTTAGCTCAGAGTATTCTTTTCCGCGAGACTTATCAGGTTGGAATCCTTAGTCAAAAAACTGAATTATAATAAATTTATATACCTTATATGTAAGTTATGCAGCTAAGAAAGTGAAATAGCGATTATTTCACAATAAAACACGATGAGACGATTATTCGTCCAGAGCGCACTGAAGTGAACTTTGACCCAAAATTTTAGGCCTCATTCATCAAAACAACAAAACAAAATATATGTTTACTATTAGAAAAAATCCTCATATTTCTAATGGTGTTAACTAGAAAGCGATATCTGGTGTTCTGACCGATTTATACCTCTGGCGTTTTTCACTTTGACGCTATGTTCGGTGCACCAAATTTACCAAAGTATACTGTCTACGTTATGTTCGGTGCACCAAATTTACTAAAAGATACTACAAATCGTCTGACTTGTAGACAGTTATGAATAAATGCAAACTACAAAATATGAATACCGTACGTACTTTATTTATCTCAGAGGGATTCTTTGAACACACGAAAAAAATGGCAAAATTGGCCAACTTTGTGGCCTCATAGCTGCCAGGGGATGAAATTTGTTATTATTTTCGTAATCTACGCATGCGATTTATCTTGGAAACGATTTTTCAGGATCTATTCTCCAATAACTGCCACAATATTGAAGCTCAAATGTGGAATATTTGAAACGACGTCGTCTCCGATGAACCACAGACTTAGACGAAAAAGCTCGTATCTCAGCGAGAAATGTATATTTCTAACTGAAATTTTGCATATTGTTCATAGTAAAAACTATCTAAATTTCAAAATCGGAAATGGCCGCGCGGTGATCGTTCCTCAAATCCGGACACATGACAAGGAATGACCCAAGTGCAAACTTAACGAAGCAACTAATAATGTATTAAATTAGTTACGTAAATGGTTTTTTGTCAATGGTGTATAACTTAATTTTCGTAAAAACAATTTTATACAATATCAAATAATCAATCAATCTGTAAACCTAATAATAAAAAATAATACTAAATGTTTCGGACTTTCTGTAGACAATAAAACTAAATTGCAAAGAGCATATTAATAAACTATTTACGAAATGTTCCACGGTTTCTTACCCAGTAAGCGTTATGTCCAACTATTCGGATACCCAAACACGAAAATTAGTATATTGCATATTCTTATTGTACTGCCTTATGGCATTATAATTTGGGTAGACTTTTCAGCGAAATCCACAAACCGGTCATTATAACAATATGTCAGGTGAACTCAATAACATCTTGTAGAGGACTTTAAAAAAATATTAGGATTATTACCTTCCCTATTATCTTATTAATGCTCTTTAGTGGTTAACAATAAAATAGTAAACACGAGTAACTGAGGTGTAAACAGAATGAACACCAGAAATAAAAATAACTTTCACATAGAATATAAGAAACTATTAATAACACGGTACCAGTACACTGCAAACGAACAAAACTGTATTAGTATTAAATCATATTCCATTGATCCCATAGAGAAGTAGAACTTAACGCATGTGGAACGAGTCAGAGATTGTACATAAATTACAATTAACTCTATGTTACTACTTGCATTCATATGATTTATGTTACAATAACACAGGCTTAAGTATTACAAAGAAGACAAAAAATATTTGTATTATAATAAAAGACTTCCCTTCCTTGTGTAAATTATTTTTAGTTCTGGTGTCGAAGCTATGTACATCTGAGTTTTTTGTGACTGTTATTTATCACAGATAACATAAGTGATTGAATACACTGGAAGGGAAGAGAAGTATTCCCATTTTCTTGAAATGCCCCTACATGAATCTGACAATGCTCTGACAACTTTTTTCTGCAGATTAAAAACTTTGTCTTTCCCTAATGTGTTCAACAACACACCAAACAAGTTTAAAACTGAACTAGCCCATTTTTTACTTAGCCATTCTGTATTGGAATTTGTAGATTTATGAGTATTTCACTACAAAACAGGAACTAAATTTAAATAATCAGCATGTGCTATTAGATCCCACATATAATTTAATAAAGCTATGTAAAAGTATTTGACTCATTCCATATCGTGGAAGAATGGTTTCATTGAAGGATCCACGGAAAATAAATGTTGCGTTATGACGCAGAAACAGACATTTAAGTGAAATATTATTCAATATCATCAACGAAACCAAGTAAGGAAAATTGTAATGTTGTGTTTTAGTGAACGATGAATATGACCAACAAATCAGATTTTGTGAATTATAGACGTTAAACGAGAGACTTTGTGTGTATCTTGAACAAGCTAAGCAGACTTTCCTAAACAAGATTATATGTAAGTTATTTTGATCCACTGGGTCTCTACTGTGTAGCAGGAAAAAATTGGACACAACCAGGCGTCTTACATAAAGGTGCCGAAAGACAATTAGTGTCATGAACGTCACGCAGAGATAATTTTAGTTTAAAATCAGGATATGAACATTTCATGTAGATTATTTAAACAGGGATAAAATTTTACTCCGCATCATAATATTTCGGAAAGTTCTCTATACAGATTTGATTAGATTTAGTAATTTATTATAAAATTAATTAATTGTCAAAATTTAATAATCACTGCTTATCACGTCACTGAATTCCTTGAGTTAGGTTTAATTGGAGATGTATTTGATTGTGCGAGGAGAAACTGTCGTAATATATATTAAATGATTTTCCTTACCGACTGCTGTGAATACACCCCAGAAGCGGATGAAGGGCAGGAGGTACTCCCAGAAGCAGGCGCACCGCGTGTCGTGGTACGAGGACATGTTCACTGAGAGGGAGCGAGCACAAGCACGGCCGCCGCCGAACTGCAGCTCCCACGGACGGTCACTGCACTGCCACCCAGCTACGCCCCATGTGCACGGGCCCCTGGCGGCCGCCGACTCAACTCAGTCAACACGTGCGACGTCAATGGACACCCAGGTCACTCTCCTGTCGGCCCAAAAAAACACACTTTTTACAAACATATACATCAACGACTTTTATATACATGATACATACATTGATTATCTAGAAGCTACCGACAATCACACTGTAAAATAAAACGATGGCACATGATTCAATAGTTTTACAACAAAAAAACTGCCACGGTGGCCGCCGATGCCCGGAAATTCATTTACATTAGTCCACTACAGTATTTAATTCAACTGTAATCTCTTTGTCAAGACGTGATTAAACCATCAACGAGACCTAGAATAATACTTGCTACTAATTAAATAACAATGACATCTTAAAAACTCTTGGGTAACATTAAGGAAATAATAATGATTTTAACACGGCCACAGCAGTTAGACAAAGGAGAATAAGAAAAACTAATCGGAATATTCTGGGACCTAAATATGAGATCGGACATACACTGAGTACAGGAAAGGAAGCCAGTGGAAATGAGGCATTGGTCAGGAACCCGCAGAGTAAAAGGAAGAGAGGAAGGCCCAAACAAACATGGTGAAGATCTATTGGCATAGACACAATGTAAGAAGGCAAGACCTGGACAGAGGTGAAGGCACTGGACGGCTGTTAACAGGACCAGATATTGATGCCGTATGTACCATGAGGAACAACGGAAATTGATGATGACGTTAGTACACAGACAAATTTCTTTATAAGAAACAATTATGCAGAAAAAACTTAAGGACTGTTGAAATAATAATTTGCAACGTATTTGCAACACCCGAAAAATGCCATCAACTAGCTTCAAAAATACTAAAAAAATATAGGCGTAGTAATAAAATAGCCATATTTACCAGGAAAAGACAAACTCGAATAAGACATTAATACCAATGCAAAAAATTTTACAGAAAACTAATTTATTGAAATGAAAATTTTAAATCAGTGAGCTCACGGCAATGAATTTGCAAACATAAATTTAATACCTATTATTTCAGAGAGATTCACACATACATTTTAAAACAATAAACAAAACTATTTTTAAAAAGTCTAAACCTAAATTTAGACGGTCTGTTTCGAGTTTTATTTACTGAAAAATCACGAATAACTTACTTCAGATCTAGTTTATCATTAAATTCATATTCTGTGACCAACATGAATAACCATTTAAGACTATATTGAGTAGACATGGTTCTTAAATAATCGTTTATTGTTTTGAAATTATGAGAGGTTCTTTCGCCTGTATCAATAGTTATGGGCAGCGTTAGCAAAATTGTTAAGCAATGCACATTATTTTTCCAATTTTAAGGGAATTAATTAATTTAAATTACGTCAATTGGATATTTTTTTAATGTTTAAATGAGGCCAAAAACGGTCTAAAATTAATCAAACAAAACCAAAATAATTTAATATAACTACATGTTTTGGTCATGATCTGGACACTTTTCAGGTTGGCCTAAAATTAACACTACACAAAATATTACATTACAAAGATATAGCCAAAGAATACAATAATTAAAAAACCTGTGAGCATTAAAAAAATTTTAAAAATGGCAATCAGTATACATTTGAAACATTATACTTCATGGATTAAGACATTATATATAGACCGACTACTAAGCAAAGCCGTTTCCGTGTTGGATATTCGTTCCTTGCTAAATTATGTCACGCAGTCCTAAAGCTATGAGATCGTAGAAATATCCATTTGTCATGACGTTTTCTATATTTTCTCTCTCACTCAAGCTCAAACGGTTTTGCCACCGTAGGCAGTCACCTACCGTGCCTACTGCCTAATATCGGTCCAGTATGCAGACAATTTTATCCATGAGAAACAATTATAAAAACAAAAACGTAAAAGAAAATATGGACGTCTTAACGCTAATTAGCGCCTTAACTTGCAGCGCTTAAAAATAAGCTAATAATAAAAATCCGATGTTAAAAAGCAAATAATTTATGTATGGGGTACAGTTGCAAAGGAAATATAATTTTAAAAAATTCTGAATATTTAGTCTCAGCTTAGCCTTTAACCAATTATAAAAACAAAATCGTAAAAGAAAACATGAACGTCTCGACACTAATTAGCGCCTTTATCTTACAACGGTTAAAAATAAGCTAATAATAAAAATCCGATATTACAATGCAGATCATTTGTGTGTAGGGTACAGTTACAAAGGAAATATAATTTTAAAAAATTCTGGATGTTTAGACGCAGCTTAGCCTTTAAACAATGTCTAAGTTTAAGTGATGTAAGAATAAGATAGCAATCTGCGGCTAGCATTTTCAAAAATTAATTCAGAGTTATTTTTCTCATGCATAAATTTGTTTGCATATTAATATTGAATTTTTATTAAGAGATGACTCGTCATAGATCATAATATGTATTTACAGAAGACATATGAATGTATGCTACTCTATCAAAACAACTTTCTTCAGAAGATAATTAGGCGTAAAGAAAACACTTCAGAATGTCGGTTAGTAGTTGTGAATATTTGCTCAGTTATTTTGAAAATATAATTTAGTAACAATCAACAGTTATGAGATAGCCTATACCAGAAACGTCAATTCAGGGAAAACTTTGAGATATATAATTAAAACTATAGTATATCCAAACAAGTTGGCTGTATGTAAATGTGTAAAATGTAATTTATTTATGTCCCCCTACAAATTTTCAATTTTTTTAGGATTTTTTTCAGGTGACTTTGGTCTAATGGATTTAAAGCTCTTATTAAGCTTGAAATAAAGATTGAAAGAATTTTTGTGAGGTATGGTTTTAATTTAATATCAGAAGTCACGACTTCTGAGTAATATATTATTAATATACTTATCAAGTTGACACTGTTTTTATATCACTGCAACATCTGTACGTCGTGTCAAAAAAATACATTTTCAGTTTTCTGCTAATTGTATTAACAAAAAAATTAAATGCGATGCCAACTAAACTAAGTAGAAAGAGAAACAACCCGAAAATTAAAATCTTTCGCGTGTTACCAAATTAACTGCATGGCAGAGCCACTTGTACTGTCCTCAAGAATGGTTGAACGTCGGTTTACATCTTTCAATTCTATATTCAAGTCAACAACTAGAACGTAAAAATTAACTTCTATTAGAAACTTGACATCTCATTTAAAGTTACTTGAAATATGTATAAAAATTATGTTCACATTATTCAAGTTGTTTCCAGTTAATTCAAGTAATTTGAAAAGTGTGAACGAGACTTCAGGATAATCTTCCAATACTACACGCATTTCCATTTGTATCCGTGACATTATTGCCAGTGTATTCGGGTATTCCATTATTTTGGCATAATTTAATAGCCCTTTATATGTTAGTTTCACAGATAAAGATCTCCATAATACTTCAAAAACATAATGCACAATTACAGTAAAGGAATCGCGTAAATCTGAACACGCTGGGATGGGACGTTGAATATATTAAAGAGAGTCGTGACATTTGGTAAATTTCTGTCCGCATTTTATTGCCCATAATCCTAGAAGTAATGAGAGTGAAGTGTAAAGAAAGGTCCGACGTTTCGAACAGCTGTCTTTAGATAAAAAGACTCTAGAAGCAGAGCTGGGAACACGAAAAGGGTATCTTAAATAGATAGATAGTATATAGCATGACGGCCATCCCCACTTCTGTCGGTTTAACTCGCTCTTAGGCCCATAAAAGCCCATGTAAAAACAGCGCTTTTTGAGTCCGCTAAAATCCTTCTTAAAGCATCAAAAGACAAAATAAAGTGTAAAAATATAATTACAATATATTAAAATATATAAGGTACAAATAATAATTCAAATGGGAATTATAAAATTATTGAGCATGTTTCTAAATCAGTATTGCGAGTTGGATGAGAAGTTATATCAGCATATTTCTGAATTAAATGTTAAAAATATATAATGTTCTATTCGAAAATGTTAGAGCAGAATGTAAATTGTTTTTCCTAGGATCTGAATTCGGAAAATAAAATATTTTTATAATATAATTTAGATAGGCCGGCGTTTCGATGCGACATTATCATCTTTCGCAAATGCGTCTTAAAAGGAAAATTAATTTTTTTTATTAGTTCACTCTGTCTTAAGCTTCCTGTGTTAAATAAAGTCTTGTGTTATTAACGCTAGTGTCAAAAACCATGTATTGGGGAAGAATAACAATGCACGCTGAATGTTGACGAATGTTGACAGGTGACTTAGGATCGCCCCAACATTAATTTGTCTTAGAAAGAAACTTGTTCAGAATTTGATTCTCTTTTTAGTGCACTATCTGGCTTCACAAAATCGATTATTTCAGAAAATACAGTTAAATTTAAACGAGAAAAAAATAGCCGTGTTATCACAATTAAATTAAAAATTATAATCCTTATAATTTCAATTCTCATAGTTAATTATTCGATTCAATTTAAAATGTATCAACCGGACTTATCTCAGTCAGGTAGGTCCTTTTATAATTATTTAATCGAGCTGAAAAAGTCGCGCACACACAAATTGTTTAAAAAGTGGTTAAAAAACATTTTAGTAATTTGAATTTTTATTGATAGTTTTCTATCAAATTGTTTAAATTACGTATTTTAACACTTTAGGATGACTTAAAACGGGTGACATTTCAATAATTTAATGACACAGTGTTTCATTTTTAAAGTCCAATAGGCCAAAGTATATAGAAAATACATTATCATCAGAATTTAGACCCAAGAAAAAACAATTTCCATACTCCTTCAACATTTGCAAATAGAAAATTATATATTTTTAACATTTGAGAAAAATGCTGATATAACTTCTCATCAAACTCGCAATACTGATTTCGGAATATGCTCACTTTTTTTAATATTCCCATTTGAATTAATATTTGTACCTTATATATTTGAAAATACTAAGATCTGGTGTGAATAAATACTCCAGTTAAATTTTATTTTGCTGCTTTAAGAAGGATTTTAGCGAACTCAAAAAGGTCTGTTTTTACATGGGCTCTTATGGGCCTACGAGCGAGTTATGCCTACAGGACGGTCGTCACGCTGCCTGGCATTGCCCCTCTATCTATTTAAGGTACTCTTTGGGTTCTTATATATAGTCTTCATAATCTTACTCAAATATATTTTTAAAACAACGTATTACTCATAAATACCATTCCAGTGCAAAAACAAAACAAATCAACAAGATAAATAGTAACGTTTCGTCTTTAATCGGCTCTGCAAACAAACTTTTTATTTGCACGGGTATCAATAATTTGAAAAAAGAACCGTACAATGGACATTTTAAAATTAACAGATTAAAACGAAGATGTTAAACAAGAAATTTTAGTAACGCACTTCTAAGAACAAAAAATATAGACTATAATTAAAATAGTCGTGTAATTCTGGTACTCAGAAATTTAATCAAAATTCTACACTTTTAAACGTAATAATTCATATTAAAAAGTTACCTCATTTAGATTTTATTCTTGTTTAAGGTTTTGGATTAATTTTTTGTGGCGTACGAGATTACAGAACTTTGAAGACCTATATAGGCTACCCGTCGTATTGACATGTGCTTTGGGTAGTATAAACAGATAGGGGCACATTAAATATCGGAAAATATAACACACTTGGAAATACTCAATACTGTAATCCTTATTTGTATTGTGAGAATTCTACAGTCCGACAACTCCACATTTGGAGAATTTAGGTTACTACACTCTGACCAATACTACTCCAGTTTTACACCTTTTGGATATAATATAGTAGCATATTTCTTTCCTTAATAAATTGCAGTTTATTTTGAGAAGAAAAAACAATAGGCAGCCTATAAATTAATGAGCATGGAATATAATATGTACTTAGAAAAAACGAAAACTACATTTGTGGGACACATATTTTTATTTTTAATAATTAACATAATTTTACCATAGATGCTCTCATTTGTCAAACTACTTTTAGTCAATCAAGCTTCTGTTAAATGTGAAAACACCACCAGACTTTCTTGATATATGTTCTGACCGACAAAAACGGGTGTTGGCACACTTCTTATTTCTGCCATTTAACAGTCAGCCTATGGAGGAAGGAGAGGAGTTGAAAGTGTTGGAGACTGCATAGAATTCTAATTCATGGATTAAAATCTCACATCATTATGATTGAGATATCAGAAATGTTTCATTGGCTGACATACAAAACATGTGATGGGTACTAGGTCCAATGAGTCAAGTAAAAAATATATGCATTTATTTTAAACTTACAACACTAAAACTTTACATATATAGAAAATGTATCACAGGCTCAAACCTAAGGCAATTCAGAAGCATTAAACTGCCCACATGCATTAGAAGCAATCCAACCAAGTGTTTCTCAAATTGCATCAACAATTGACTTTATTTGTTTAACTTTTTTGAATACTTGAGACTAAATTAATTTTAGTCAAACAAATTTGTCTTAATCTTTTGGTTCCTTCTCCTTTCTGAGCTGAAATTTCCCCCTGAAACAGAGTTACAAATTAAATTATAGTGTGAAGGTGAACACAGCGACAAAACAAAAATTTTAAACAAGGAAGGAAAGATACAAAGCATTGCCACATTTTTTTAATATTTTATAATATTGATATTTAAACTCCAAAAAATTATTATAATGGAGAAACAAAGCAAGGTAAATTTGTTTATCTTGAATTATTAATAGCAATATGATATGGCATTAAAAATTTATCTGGTACTACAATTATACTACTGCATAATTGTAAAAGTAAAATAAACTAATATTTAATAAATCTACATACAATGACAAAAGTTATCATTGCATTAGTTTGAATAAATTAATATTTTCAAATTATTAAATTGTTAGTTCATAAGGCATGCCACTAAGCTTGTCCAAAGCAGCTGTAGTATGTAATAAATTTAGCAAAAGGTTGATGTGTTGTTGGGATGAGTAAAACTTTTCACTCAGTATACAAATACCCCACTTAATGTGGCAGCTTTCCCCTAACAAATTCCAGCAGGTACTCTAATCATTACATCTCTTTGTCTATTAGTCAGAACATATTGTGAAATTAATGAATGATTAACAGAGGACAAGAAATGTGGAAGAAGAGAAGGTAAAATATTTAGCTCCAGAATTGTCTTCAGATAAGAAAATTTTCCACAGATGGAGTTCTTAATCGGAACAACAATTTTGGCCACACCTTCAGCAATAACACATTTTTAATTATATTAGGCAAAATATGGACAATCTTGCAAATCATTTTTCCCCAACTTCAAGATCTTAGCTTAAGTGTGAAATAGATTCAACTATCAACATTTTGCAAGCAAATATAAGTTTATATCACAAGCTAAAGGTATTTGATGAAACTGCAGTCAGTCAAAAGGTATGAAAATGTTGACATTTTAGAAAAGTTTCACTTATTACACTAAATCACAAAATTTAATCTTAAACTGACTAATAAAGATTGATTTACCTGGTTTGGCAGAAAGCTCTGGTTTTCCATTACGGGATGACTTTTTTGACAATTCCTTCTGAATCTCTAATCTTGATAAACGAATATCAATTAAATCACTTGAATCTGGAATGTTTATAGGAGAAAGTGGAACCTAAAAAAGACATAAATTATTTGAATTATCAATTCATTATCTTTCCAAATTTAGAAATAAGTAATACTTAACATAAATTTAAAACAATAAACTGTTTATAGAATCACTAAAAAATATATATTCTGCCTTTTCCCTTAATTTTCATAATGGAACCAGGATGACAAACTTTTACCTGCATAGAATAGTCTTAAAATTGAACCTTGATAGTGAGTATCTGAATTTACTAATGTTCATTCAAAACCAGGATTCATAATTTGAAATTGCATTGAATATGCTAAGCTAACCTGTTGCTTTGAAGAAGTTGTACTTGGCCTAGATGACTGCAGCCAAGATTTTGGTTTTGGAGATGCAGACATCTGATTTCTCTGAAAACAAGTTATGTAAATAATTAGTATCATTTTATGATTAAATATTAAATAACTTCAGTTCATACATAACAGAATTTAAGAAATAAAAGCAAATAATTGAAGCTCTCCACTGTTGAATAATATATAAAGTTTTTATAGATGTTATGATAATTAAAAGTTAGATTAAATGAAATTGAATCCGTTATGGTTTGAGTTTCATATTCCATATACAGTAAATAAGTATCAACACCAGAGTGCTTATTACCTACCTTTGATACATCTGCATTCTCTATAGGTGGAAGGATGAAATGTCTGTTTATTTTGTCAGGTGAATTTGGTACAGATGTCTGCAGATGTTTCTCATTTCCTTTACTGTTTCTAGAAGTAGATGTCAGCTTTTTGTGACATTCATCAAGTGGTTGCAGAAATTTTGTGTGCCCTAACGTTCCACAACTAAACCTCCTATCTATGTAGTTTTTTTTCCTTCTTTCAGTAGCACTGTGAAATGTACTTTCAGTGAGTGAACAAGGAGCAGCTGAAAATGATTTCTCAGTTTGTGTGCTCAGCTGCCTTCCAGCACCTAGCACAGAAAAGGAAGGATAGTCAATGGTGTTTGCTCTTATATCTGATATTTGTAAAGGATGAAAACTTGCCCGGGAACAAGTGGCAGATTCCTGTCTCGACATCACTGGGGAAAATTTAGCATTCAGATGGAGTGACTTTGGTGACACTAAAAGAATACTGTCAAGATCAGATTCTTGAATGTTCAAGAAAGGTGTATCTGCCCTTAAAGGGCTTGTTTCAAATTCTTTGCCACTGGTTTCCATGTCAAAACTGGATGGGATATATGATCTGTTAGTTTTTTCTTTTGTGGTTTCCTCTTGACACTTCTGAAATAAGGACTTTAAAACTTCTGAGCTAATATATGAAACCAGGTGATCTACAACTGCTTCTTTAACTTTTTGTCGAATATCTGAATTAGAATTGGAAGAGTTGTTTACTTTTTCAGTAAAGTTGCTTGAAATTCCTTCTATACTGGTATAATCATCTGCTTCATCAATTGCAAATACTTCTTCAAAGTTCTCATCATAAGTTTCTGCACCCTCTTCACAAGGTTCAATAGAAATTGGAGTACCTTTTACTCTAAAACAAAAAGTGTATTTTAAAATTAATCAAAGGAACATTTAGCATTTTTTTATCAAAATTATAATAAATCAACATTAATGTCAAATATACTGCATAAAAACTTTAATTAAATTTAGAGCATCTACATAGATTATAATGGGTATTTCAATTGGGGCAGGTCGATGTGGGCAGCCTGTGGCTGACATGTTAAGGTGGCATCTGTCTAATCTGTTGTTTATTACTTAGTCTCTGATGCCAAATCACCATGGCAAATACTATGATTTAGCAGCATTTCCAAATGATAAAACTTCATTATCAAAATGAGTGTTCATTCGTAAAAACATTGTATGCAATTTTACGGCAGACCACGGTGGCACTTCAAAGTCGACTCTCCAACATTTGGAAGCCAAATTCAAGAGACCAGTTCAGTAAACAATCAGCCAACACTCATATGTCAAAGGAATGCCGCAGCCAAGAACATCACCATGGCAGATATTTTTTTCTAAAAACAATGTTGGTGTGCCCGTCACCATTAACAGCTATCACTGCCAAACACTGATAACCGATTTATTTTGGCCCAAAATGAACAATATGGACATGGACAACATATGGTACCAGTAGGAAGCGCTATGTGCCACACAGCATACACCATGATGGACATTCTGCATGATAGTATGGTTATCTCTCATGAATTGGCCTTTAAGTTCATGATTTGATCCCGCTAGACTTTTTCTTGTGGGGTTTCTTAAAGTCACAGAAAAAAATTTAAGTTAAAGTTTGTTTTTATCCCTGAAATTTTCATTTTCGGAACATAGATCATAGGGTATAGGCAACCCGCATTCACATTTGGAGACTTGGATAGGTGTATACAAAGAAACCTTCCCATAGAATTAATATTATATTAATATCATTATTGTAATGAAACATGCACAAATATTTAAGTTAAATCTCCTGTTTTTAAACCCTCAAATTTTCATTGAAATCCATTGAGCTGTTTCGGAGCCTATTCAAGACAAACATACTGTACATATAGAAACTTCAATTTTATTTATTGTTCTAGATATAGATTAAAATGCACAATAGAACTGATGTAATATTAAACTACCTTAAGTGTGGAAATTTATTCCTCCAATAAGCACATTCATCAAGCAAACTTTTACCAGGATTGTTCAAAGTTTCTTCTCCATATAACAAACACTCCAAATTATCCATCAACACCTGGACCTTTTCAGTGGTGGCTGCCTCTATTTCCTGAAATAGAAAGAGTAAATATTGAAATTAATATAAGAATAATATTTAACAATAAATATCCAAAACTTGAAAAATGTATACATGCTATGGGTATATTGTAAAATACTCCTTGAACCATATTATTAGTATTGAACATATTGTAACACCCTAAGTAAATGTAAATCTATTGCAATTATCTGCAAATGACAAAGGCTGTCGAATATATCAGTTACTGAACATTAAGTATAGTGATATTTCATTTACAATACAAATAGGGAAGAAAATCGTCAAATATTTCAATGACAATTTACTTCTTAAATAAATGTTCAGTAACCTGATTTTAGATCACTTACAAATAATTTTCATTTACAAACTGACTCAAAAATTTAATTTGATTTCTAGTAGATATAAAAATGGAAAACATTTCCAAGTCAAATGTTCCAAATATTTCATAGAAAAGATTTTTATATTAATAGGACATGACTCAGATCCAGAGACAATTACTCACATCTGACCAGGACATGAAGCTAGTTGCACTTTGATCCCAGCTCGATGAACCAGTATCGAAACACTCATAATCCCACAGCCTTTCATGAAGTATATCAAAGCTATCTTCCAACCGCAACCTATAATTTAAGATTTCACCTGTAAGTCTTGTAAGGTTATTTACATAGTCTTCCACATTGGCAAAAAGTGATAATACAAAGAACTATTCTCAAAAAATAAGAACAGGAGCCATCTCATCCCATCGTTAATATTTCTATTGTTCTTTATTTAGTCCTTCATTAAAATTTCACATGAGTAAATTACCCATCGTTAATATTTCTATTGTTCTTTATTTAGTCCTTCATTAAAATTTCACATGAGTAAATTAATACAAATCCTCGTCAGACATACATATGAGGAGTTTTCGTCCTTATGGACAGTCATCTCATATGAAAATAAAATTGACACCTGATTAACTAATCAATCACCTGACCCAGCTTTTACAAATTAAGCACTACAAGTGCTACATTCATATGGCAATCTATAGTCTTCTAAAATTACATATATACAAATAGTTTTACAATATTTACACTATTTATATACATATCCTATTCCAACCATTTTCATTGCTCATATATAAAACAACCAAATTTATTTTATTCCACAATTTATTCAATTTTATAACAACATTTACCTATAACCCATCATATACTTCCATGTCTCTTCCTTGTTACAAAATACATCACCATTCAATGTATTATATCTTCTATCATTAATTAGTTGGAATGTTCAACAATTGTCACTAACAACACAACATATCCAATGCCAATCATTACATTTATTACAATTTATTATTCCTCCTATAATTATCTGTACATACTTTAGTCAACCTATTTCATTTATCAATTATTACCTCAGCATACAACTACAAATTAATTAGTGTGTCTCGATGCATTCAATGCATCCCATACTTAATTCCCACAATACCACACCTTCTTTCCTACAATTTAAAATACCATTTTTCATTTTAAAAATGTACATATTAACATTCTATAAAATTCTCCTTATAAACATATTTATTTAAGTTTAACTAATTCTATTTTATGTTTCTCATCTTTGGTGTGTGTTAGTTTTTGACTCACTATACAAATTACTTTTGTGATACTACATCCTCATTTTTATACTCATTCCTGTATGTCTAATATAAAATTTTTCCCACATACTACACTTTACCCTATATACATTAGTTTCATTCGCAATCTCGATTTTATCCTTCAGACTATTAACATATTGACCTAATTAATTAATAGAGCTCATTATATATTTATAATTACAAAAGCCATGCTCCTCAAAAATCTTTGTATATATATATATTTGTGTGTGTGTGTGTGTGTAATTAATAAGGAAAGTGAGATAGAAAGTAGGTGACTTACCTGAGGTTCATAGACGGTAGACACCTTGTGAGGTTTGGAGTTCTCTAAATTTTCAGAGGCACTGCCTTCTTCATCAGGAAGTTAGGAAGACATTTCTAGTGATCAGCTAGCCGACAACTGCTATATATATTTACATCCACATTCATAATTTTAATACAAGTTTCATTTGCAGTCACATTTTTATTTTCTATGTTCTCCTTTATCTTTAAGTATCTATATGATTCATCCTTCTTTATAATATTATTACTATTTTAATTATTCATTTGTATTTCCTGAACACACTCCTGTTCTAAAGTCACTCATTTACTACCATCAACCAATGACTTTTCCCATAATTTTTAATGATCCCACAGACACCACTTCTCTTTTAGTATCTCAAATTACTTTCTATCAGACATCAATTTCTTTTCATACGTAGTGAGCTGACTATATCTGTAAGCGCCTCCTGTATATGACTGACTAGCTTTATATTATTTTCTAATATGAAGTTTTGATGAAGGTTGAAATAAAGACCTTTATAAAATATTCTCATTCGTTAATAATAATTGTATAATTGAAGTCTTTAAAGTAAAATGGTTCATTCTTTTCTTTTTTGAATTATTTCATATTCATTGTAGTATTTCAAAATTTAAGCATAGTGCTACATTAAAATAAATTGTCAATATAATAAAAACTACAATAAAAGTTTTAAATTTTGTTGCCAAAATTTCTCAAAGTAAAAAAGAAACTACTGTATCTGTTTACACCATTCATAATTCTGATAAATAAAAGTTTTAACAATAATATCATATAGTTGGAATTAAAAATAAAATACATCTATTAATGCATGTTATATCACGCGATTCAAACAATTAAATGAAATTATTAATTAAAGGTTAGTAAACAGAGCCAGAGTATGTAAATAAATATATAACAAGATAAATTACAAACACTGTTTAAAAAGGGTACAAATACAATAATGAAATAATAAACTAACATTCTTTCTTTATTGTCATCTTTAATCCTTCCAGCACATGTAATGGGCTTCACGGATACCAGGTCTGGAAATGATATTTTATTCACAGTACTTCTATAGCTATCAATATGGTCCACCTTCCATGTCATTTCAAGTGGATCTTCAGGTAGTGGACGCTTATCATTTACCTTAATTTTTTCTCCTAATGCTCTATAATGAATATTACAATTACAATCAAGTTTTGACACAAATTATATTTATTTATATTAAAATAGTTTTATTTTTTTAGATATAAGTGAAAAATGTTTCTTCTGAGGTCTTTGGCCATAATGAGAACAAATTAGTCAATTATTATGTGGTTAAAGACTAGTTGAGATATACCGCAGACATCATACCCACAAATACCATGTAAATGAGCCCTCATCTACAACATAAATATTTATTTTCATCTACATTGAATATATCTTTTCATTATTTATTCACCACAATATTTTCCCTTCATTCCAAGACAGAAGTCTTAATACATTAAAGTAGAGAGATTTTGATGTCAGTGGTGTATCTAAACTAGACCACTGCTAAAGTATTTATAAAATTAAATGTACCACATTGGATTCCATCTTACAATGGAAAAGCATTTAAAAGTTCTAGGTTTATATCCAAACTGAATGTAAATTTACTATTTCTGATTGAATGCCATAAATTACTATTGAGTAAGTAATAAATATTTTCCCCAGTACAAGAAAAAATTGTGACATGTAACTTTAAAAAAAATTAAAACTTCAGATAAAAAAGTACAAAAATAAGCCTAGATTTAAGTACATTTCTAATAGAACTTACACATTTCTCCTTGAAATTTTTTTTGACATTTCATATTAGTACCATCATAGTTTGGTCACAAAGAGGATAGCTTACACATAACATCTGAAAACAAGGCAGAAACTTTAAAATAATAATAATATGAGATTAACATTTTGCCCAAAACACAAAGTAGGAAATAAGTATATATAATAAATATAAAGCCTAGTTTTTAAGCCAAATAAAATATGACAATAACGTTTACAAGTTTCACTAGCAACATAATTCTCACTTGTCTGGAAATATATTATGAACATGCTACATCTGTTATTAATAATATATAAACCAAACCATTGATATGAAATTGGAAGATCGAAGATAAATACACACACTGATTGGTCATAATCTATCATATGTTGATGAAATTCAAGAGTAATTATAACATTATAATAATATTTGCAGGATGACACAAATAGTTAATGACAAACATAGAATGAATACAATTTATCACATTTTACATTCAATGCATAAGATTGGAGATTTGGATTATTGATAATGCATTTATCTCAGAGCTTCGTATTCACTACAATCTTCATGAAAAATATGACATAACATTTTAAATATGAAAACAAACTGTAATAAATATTCAATAAAACAATATTCTGACAATTAAGTAAAAATTAATAAGAGTCAATAATTGACTGACAAATTGACTGTATTGTTTATTTATGAAACAAATATTTGTAAATAGGCCAAAATATATTTTTGTGCAAATAGTTTACAATTACTACCGACGTGCGGCGAAACAATTTAGTAAAACTTTTTTACACACAAGAGTGCAGAAAGTTTACTCCCAGTAACTCATTTATTTCACCTTTAATATGATGTCACTAAGAAAAAACATTGTAGACCTTGCTATGTGGTAATAAGTAATGCAAGTATTCACATTCCTGGTAAAATATAGTTTAATAAATTATAAACAAAATGACAAATTATTCACTTCAAGTAATTGCACTTGGATTATGACACATTTCAATTTATACAGAAATCCATGACATGAATTTAAATACCCGTACTACGCCACGCACCAATGTAGACATTCTTTGGGTAGAGCGTCAATTGTCACAGAGAGAACCGGAAGGTGACGTCACTGTTTTCCAACTGTTTCTTTCTGACGTCCTGCAGCCTCGCTGAGCCAGGGTCTTGAGGGTATAAATTGAAGGGCCATTGTTAAATTTCATTATAGTTTTATTCCCGTCTGAAGACTTCAAACGCATTTAAGGTACATTCTTCTAGTCTACGTTTGTTGTTTTTCATTCTGCATATAGCTATATAGTATAGTTTTCTTTCACTTATGGTACATTTTGTATGTGTAATAGCTTCCTTGCCAGGGAATTACTTTTTAGCACTTAAAAATTTTATGTATTTGATTTTGTTGTATTTGAAATGTTTTTAAATTTTAATACCTATCCTCTCGCGTTCAATTGAGATTGTACCTAAAGACAGGATCGCAATCATGAATTCATTATACTGGCAAAAGAAGCTGAGTCATAACCTTGTCCATATAGTAGCAAAGATTAGATATTTAAAACTAATTCTTTCATTTCAGCATTCGCTACAATGTTTCTTTGGGATTGGTTTACCGGAGTTTTGGGATATTTAGGTATGTTGTTTAATTATTTTTATATCGTTTTCATTTAATAACTATTGGTATGCTATTTCTTAAAGCCATAAATTTAGTCGAATATGTGATATTAATGGATACTCCTTAATAGCATAAGCCTTTTGTATGAAATCTTCATAGTTCATATAATTTTTTGGGTTTATCAGTATTTGTCGGTTTACATTATAATATTAAAATTTGCACATTGCATGATATGTTGATCATTTGCCAATAATCCTTAACAGAATTACCTATACAACTTGGCAATGAAAAAATTAAACAGGTGTATCTAATTAGATTCTTCTGTTAAACATGTATTTTAAAAGTAGGTCAGTAAACAAATAATTCTCAGCTTTAAAATTTGGGCTTCTAAGCAAGTATATTTAATTTAAATTGATGTGTTTACTACTATCTTGGCTGACTTTACCAGACAGTAGTCATAGAGACAGTATTCAGAATTCGGTAGTTGTAGTAATTGTGACATGTTTATTACTTTATTTTTTAGTTGGTCATTTAATTAATTTTTTTAATTCGTTGTTTATTGGAAAAAAAGGGATTGTCCAACGGAAGTGTAAATACGCTATTTTAGGATTGGATAGTTCTGGAAAATCCACTTTATTGCACCTGTTAGTAGAGGAGTGTCGCATTGCACCAGTACCATTTACATGTAAGTTTATATGCACATAATTGCATGAATGAAACTTTTCACAGGCTTGTGGAAAAAGTCTGGCAAGTTACTCTTCTTAGGATTGGACAATGCTGGGAAAACAACTCTCCTCCATATGCTCAAGGATGATCGCTTAGCTCAGCATGTACCAACATTGCATCCAAGTAAGATAATATTGCATTTGTAATTCTTCTAATATACTAAATCAATTTGAGAAAAAATTAGTGTTTTTTGCTTTGAAGTTAATCGAATTGATTTTAACTTTTCTTGTATTAACAATAATATTACATGAATGCAACAAATTTTGTAAAAACAAATTGTGTGGATAACAGTTGTTACATGTTTTTCCTTTGCATTGAATAATGTGTGTATTGTGGAATGTAAAAAATGTCACTTGGACAATGATAACAATGTATTTACTTAAGAATAAAAAGTTATTCAGGCAACCCCATTGTATCAAAGGCTTTACAGTGTATCTTGTGTAAAAATCCAGGGTATGACGGTGATTATTGTGACATTTCACTCAGAACATGTCAGTCCTGATAGTCATCTTGCAATAATCTCTGTTTAATATAAATAAATGAAAAGATTGCCTATAAGATGGCAAATAATTTAAATACTGTTTAATCAATACAAATACAACATTTCATCCCACTTTAAGGTCTAACCTTAACCGTTGTGGAGATTGTCCGCAACACCAAATTTCTAATGTTAATAGTTCATCTATTTAATAATTAACATGAAGTCCTCAAAGCGGGATAAAATGTATTTATATTGATTAAATTATTTGCTGACTTATTGGCTGTCTTTTAATTTATTTATTTTAAGCTTAAAAGTCTGAAAAAGATGGTTGAATAATATGCTGTTACATGAGCGACAACCTAAACTTTTCTGCACATCCATTGTATTGGTGAACTAATTTTAACTGATCTTAATTTAATTTTTTCATAGTTATTTGTATTTTTTTCTTTTCATTTCTTTAATATCTACATCCCCATCATGTGCAATTTTACCAAACGGCAATACTCTCACCTGAAAAGTATTTGCAGTTTTGTTGCTTTTCACATACTACTTTGATGTTCATTTATTTTTACAGCATCTGAAGAACTGTCCATAGGGAATATGAGATTCACCACATTTGATTTGGGTGGACATTTCCAAGGTGAGTTATTCTTTATAATTTTAATAATAGATGTTACAACTCAAATACTTCATTCACTTTGTCGATATGATACTTTTGATCACAACAGAAATTGTTTGAACCTGAGTCAGACCTGTAAATTATAATCAGAAAATTTCTTTCATTTCCAGCTCGAAGAGTGTGGAAAGATTATTTCCCTGCAGTAGATGCAATTGTATTTTTGATTGACGCTTCCGATAAAGACAGATTCCGTGAAAGCAAAATAGAACTTGACTCCCTCTTGACTGATGAGCAACTTAGCAACTGTCCAGTTCTTATTTTAGGAAACAAAATAGATAGGTCAGATGCAGCATCTGAAGATGAGCTGAGAAACTTTTTTGCTCTATATGGACAAACTACAGGAAAGGTAACACATTTACAGTCATAATTCCTATTTATGTTGTGGATTTATTTACTACTAATAAAACAATTTCTTTAAATATTTATGTATTTTTCATGGCACTAAATAACTATTAAATAATATTGCTTATCAAAATATTGAGAAATGTGGCAAAGCTGTACAAAGTCCTAATAAATTTACAACATTCACCTGAACAACTGTTTCTTGTGATGCTAATGGAATTTTAGCCAAGTATCCCATACAACTGTTAGTTTTTTGGCATTAAATATTTATATACTTAGACCGACAACTAATTTTTATTTCATTGTTTTGAAAATTTTCAATTCTTTGGCAGCGCTATTTTCCATTTGAGGGTTCCTTATTCAGATACAAAAGAGGAGACGAGTGTAGCCTCACATTAATTGAATTAACTTTCTTTCCTGATGTAGCTTGTGTACCATAGTTTCCTTAACTTTTTTTCGCAATAAATGTCCATTTTTTTACTAAATGGTACTTGGGTTGAAGCGTAACAATTTTATTTTTGGGTTCAGGCTTTTATAGCAATCTATGGCTAGAGACAAAAATAAAGGAGAAATATTGACCAAACAAAGATGAATTATATGTGCGAATCATTGGCAAATCAAAGCATTTTACTTAATTTTTTTAAAGGAAAAACATTTTTCACATAAGTGATCCATGTAAAAATTGTTACATGTTGTTATATGCTACCTCTCAAATATGGCATCAGTGCAAACCAGCTTCTTCAATGTAACATTTTAATTCCAATTTCTAACCCCAAATGTAATTGCCTATTCACACAGAAAGCATATAAGTTGACTTTGTATTCATCTAAAATTATATTAAACCATAGAACATTCTGGTAATTAAATAAATCTGACATTAGGTAATACCAAAAAATACAGCCAATTTGTCAGAATTTTATATTTAATACATCTACAATGTTTCATCCACATTTGTAGTAAATTTTAAATGGATATTAATACATCAGTTAATACATTGCCTAAAAATGCATTAATTGTTCTTTTGCTTTGAAGGGTAAAGTACCACGTTCAGAACTGCCGGGCCGCCCTCTGGAGCTGTTCATGTGTTCCGTCCTCAAGAGGCAAGGCTACGGGGAAGGCTTCCGGTGGCTCGCCCAGTACATTGACTGATTGAATTTCCGTCGTAATATTGTGTCAAAGTGATTGTGATAAAGGAAATGTATCAACAGCTTAATTTTTCTTACTTTTAATGAATAATTAACACCTCAAATTATTTTTTTTTTGTAACCAATAGTACTCTCTGCTCATTTCTCGAGTGTTCCACTCCAATATCCATAGGGCTGTCACGGGAACTGAAACTTGTGTTGTATATTAAAAACATAGAAACATGTCAGCATCCCAGATTATCACATATTTTACTATTCAATAGCGAATATGCGAGTTACTGAGGGATAAAATATTTCACTGATATGGATTACTAAATAATTGTGATCTTTTAATGTGAGTTTGGCAACAAATTCGCCATGAGTGACATGAAATAGTGGTGGCTTTTTAACACAAATAGGGTTGTTTGAACATTTTAAGTTTTTTTGTAAACATTTATCCATCTCAAAATTGAATTATAGGATAATTAATTTGTCTTGAAATGTTTTGTTATGCCACTGTGATGTGTTTGTGGTTTTAGTGTGTTTCATAAGGTGTGTTGTTGCCTTCAAGAAACACTAAAACTGCTTGTATTTTGTAATTTTGTGAAATAAACAGTTTTTTCCTTTACGAAATCAATTTGAAAGTATGGATTAGTTTGTAGAGAGAAATATATACCTAACTATACTTGTATTAGTTGGTTGAATAAAAACAAATTTAAATTGTGGGGGGAAGGGATTTTTTTCTGTGAATGATCATTAAAACAATTTTATGGTATACAGCATATTAAAAAATGAATGGATTTTAGTCAAATCTACTGTATTGTACTTTTTTACTACAAAATAATTTGTAAGAGTTGGAGCAGAATAACTTTTAAATTGTGACAATCGTCCATTTGGTAGAGCACAATTTTTACACATTAATGTACCTTTAATTTTGAATAAATTATTCAATGTTATACTTCAACATTTCATTTTTGGACATTTTATGTCTGCAACTATTCAATTTAATTTGTAGACAAATTTTCTTTACACAGGCTGGTAATTCTTAAAACAGTTTCTCCCACATGCTGATGCCATTCTTTTGGCTCAAAACAAATTTCACCATTACAATATGTTTGATTCAATGAATACTGTACCATTTTGATTATGTAATATGGAATTCATACAAAGATTACCCAACCTCCATGTTTGTTTGTACAGGATTTGCAGATACAAGAGCAAATAATTAAGGACAGGCATTGAAGAACTAAACAGACTTACTTAATTAGTATAAAATATATATTTCTTTTGTATGTATGTAACAATGAGCTGCCTTTTTAGCAGCAAAAAAATTCAAACAAAATCAGTTCTGTAATATTTGTACAAATCTTCATATTTTTGTTCCCAAGAGCCAGATCAGTTATTGTGTGGCAACACTTTAAGTTACAGTTTAAGTTCTTCTTCAGGAGCTAATGGCGCAAACTGTTTTTGAACAAATGAATCTGATACCTCTTGGAGAGACTGTGGCTTCCATTCTGCTTTGCGGCCCTTGTCAATCAGAAGTGCCTTGACTCCTGTTAAAGGAAATGTTTATGAGACCATCAATAATTACCATCTTGTGTGCATTCTTAGTGACAAAAATATATATATACTGTATTACAAAAATTGGATGATGAAACAATCTCTCAGTACTAAAATGATACTTTCTATGTACTGTCAAAATTGGTGCATACCCCCAGTGGCTATCAAATGTTATGACTAAGCCAAATTGTGTGTTCTAGTATTTAGTACAAATTGAATTGATATTACACACCTTCAAAAAAATCATGTCTTTTGCTCATACGATATATCAGTCGATACTCCATACAGAGACATTCTTGCAAAGCTTTCTTGCAAGCACCTTCTTCCATTGCCGCTTTAGTAATCTTCAGTGCTGTTGGTGACATTTTACACAGAGTTTCAGTTGTTTTCATTGACCATTCAGAGCAATCATTTCTTAATTTCTCTAATATTTCTTCCACACTTTCTGCAGAGAAGTATGAATTAATCTTCTCCTTTTGTGGGGCCAAACTAAACTGGACATCTTTTGGCACACATTCTTCACAGAATTTATCAAGAATGTCTACAACATCAGAAGCTTGGTTAGTATAACAAACTAACTGATTCTCCAAGTCTGGAATTTTACTGCTTTCACAGAAATGAGTTGTAATGCCTGCTTTGTAAACATCAATGCCATTCAATCTGGAACCTGTCAAAGCCAGGTACAATCCAAGTTTTCCTTCTAGGCGAGGCAGTATGTAAGTATTGCCTACGTCTGGAAATAATCCTATGGCTGTTTCAGGCAAAGCAAACAATGTACGTTCTGAAGCCACACTAAAACAACCATTCAGAGCAATCGCAGCTCCAGCTCCCATACTTATACCATCCATTAGAGAGACATATGGAACTTTATATAAACCAATCTGTGACATAACAGAATACTCTGTTTGGAAAAATTCTTTCCTGAAATTTTTGTCTTTCTGAACACCATCAGCAATAGATTTAATGTCTCCTCCAGCTGAAAACGCCTTCCCTCCTGCCCCTTTCACAATGACCAAACTTTTTTCCATTTCCCAGCACTTCAAAACTGCATAAATTTCTTTAAGCATATCTAAGTTAAGGGCATTTAAAGCCTTTGGTCTATTCAATGTAATGATGCCTTTATCACCCATTGACTGAAATGTGACACTAGGTTCATTAGTTGTTATGTATCTCTTCAATTGTAACAACTTAGGAATATTTCTGATCATACCTGATGATAGTTTCATGTTACCCTAAAATACAAAATAAAATCTTAACTTCAGATTTTACAATTGAACTACTATATTTTTTTACATCTCATATTTGATGTTACGCCAAATTGAAAAGTAATCTTGAAGGGGTGATAAAAAATGGTGACTATAAAATAGTTAATCAATAAGAACGTGATTTAAAAATACAAAGCCTACCATTTCAACCTAAAATTATGGTTAAGTAGAACACGTAATAAAGACTACTACACCAAAAATTTATTAATCATTCGACGGAATACGACGACGGTACTATGACGCATAGGAATAATTTGCCATTTGTTTTCGTATTATATTAACAATCGTTTTATTAGATACAATATAGCAATACTCTGGTTTAGAGAGACGAAAAATAAGCTAGAGGAGAAAAGAAATCGGAAATTATTACATTAAACGGAATGTTGCCTAAGGTTTGTTCGGTCTATTTGAAGAAATGGATACACAAGATGAGGACTGAGACGGATCATAATAAAGTTAAGTGTTGTTAAATATATTTATCAGCAAAACAAACTAAAAAACCTATAATACTCGGGAGAAAATTTTGACGGCCCTGCGTACGGACTGACGCTCGGAACGTTTATTTCAAAGAAATCGTCGATACGATGAAGGCTACAAATGGGCACGTATTCTTGAAGCGATTTCACCTCAATTTTAAATAATGTGCATAATTTATATAACTAACCTATTGAACGTTCATTCCCAAAAAAGAATTTATTCTTGAATACGAATATAAAATGAACTGACAATACTTTATTTTCGAAAAAAACTGACGAACTCAAAAATAAACAATTGCTAGAAATATTCATACAATTGAAATGCCAAACCAGAGATAAATACGACAATAACTATACCTTATAACACTCAATTCGCTGATTAAATGCAAACAACGAAAAATTGCAAAACAAATATTCCAATAAGCATAGTTATCGATATTCAACCATAGGTTGGTTTACTCTAACAACTTAAAAAATAATTTTCCTAATCTAACTTTTTATAAATATATATTCTGTCCCAGAAAGTATATAGTGGGAAATTTAATTGGCCAGCTGCATCCAAAACTGCTCAAAGCATATAGACAGGAATGCTATGTCCACACAGCAAAAACATGTAGCCTGTCACTCTCAATTTATATGGACTCACTTAGTCTGAAAAAGGGAGTGTAGACGGTTGCCTCCAATTTTCATTGGAGGTAGGCCATTACCTTTATTTCTCTCAGTCCATATTAATTTTGTTAATTCTGCTGACTCACAACTATACTCAGAATGCATTCCCTTATCCTCAGACAAAGGGTGTTGTTTCTTCCAAAAATTTGAATATGCAATAATCCATAATTGCACTTCCTTATCTACTGACAAAGAAGAAAATTTAAGAAAACCCCAGCATTCGTCATAGTGTTTTGTCAGTTTACACGTCAGGTAAGCCACCATCTTTCTATCTCCCTTTCATATCCTATTGGTGATAATTATTTTGACAATGTCACATATATAATGAGAGATAAGGCTCTAAAAATTCACATATTCATACTTCTACACCTTTTATCATTTCAATCATTTTTTTCTCTATTTCCTGTCCATTTTATCTTTATTTTGACTAAGTCTTTACATACATGCATATATCACCAAACCATTGTTGCCTATTAAATCTAATAGTTTTTAATCCTATTTATATACAAATTATTTTATTGCAGAAACTTATATTTAACAATTTTATTTACTGAAATGGCTCATGGATTTTGATCCTTATGAATCTTCGGTAATATACATCAGTTTTTCGGCTGTTGTGCCACGTTTATTTTTGGCAGGTTTGCTTATGTTTTGCTCATGAGCTTCAGGTATCTTTAATGCTGGGTCAAGGCTCTTGAAAATGCTCAAACCTCATGAGAAAAATGTAGGCAAACCCACCAAAAATAAATGTGGGCCAACAGTTTAAAAACTGATGTGTATTACTCAAAATTTTATTTACTATTTACATGTAAGATGAAATATATTGATTATTTCTTAAAAGAATTTTGACATTGTGTTACTGTAGGAAAAATAGATAAACTGAGGATGAGTTGTAGACAAATTTCCCCTGATACTGTAGTGGAGGTAGTTGGGAGTTCAGTTTACCTCAAGGTTTTGTTGAAATAAGTTGGTTGTGTAAAGCAATTCTGAAAACATTAGCACTAGGAAATATGTTGTTTTCAGTTCAGGTATGTTTTAGGTCAAGAAATTCATCTATAAAAGCTAAGAGTTAATAAGTAATAATGGCTGTAAAAGGACATTGCTTAGCCTGAACAACCCATTTGTAAGAATATAATATATGATGTCATCAATAAGAATAGGATTCTCCATGCATGCTTGATGGGGAAGTTCCTTACTCATAAGTCAAGCCTCTATTAATATTAAAAAGATTACTTTGGTTGTTGGACCAGATTTAGAAGGACCTCAAAAAAGTGTTTAACTTAATCAGAAATTATAATTTTGCAGGAAAATGAGAGAATGATGATTAATTAATGTTGTGTATGCAGTTTGTTTGAAGATAATAAACATTAAAAAATATTTTATTAATATAATAAAACCCACAAAGTCATATGGGCTGTATAATATATCTGCAAAGTATCAGTATCACATTAACTGAAACATCAACTCTACATGAATTATTCAATAATGAAAATTTATAGTAAACAAGTTGTATACAAGTATCACCTAGAATTCTTCATTACTATTATTATGGTAGGTAACACACTAATGTTTCTGGAACTAGATATTTACGGGCAAGTGAATGAAAGTAACAAATTTATCGAGTATTTAAATAAACTATGATTCAAGAAAATATTTATGAAACAAAATTAGAGTAAAATATCATAGTTTTCTATGTTTCTTAAAAGTAGACACTAAAAACTACCAAAACAATATTCAAGATAATAAAAACGTTATTCCACTGAAACAGCAAAGTGGAAGTGACATCTTCCAAAATATGGAACAGACTATGAACATGAGGTAGGTATCATGGGTACAACCTATGCAATTATATTGGTTGTCAGACATTAAGAGCAGTGTTTCCCATTAAGTGTATAGTCTAGGAAGAAAGAAGTTCCCACCTACATCAGGAAAAGTCCAATATGTTTTATCAGAGCAGAGATGGGATTGTGTAGTTGCAATTAAAGTGTTTTAATACAGGAACGACAATTTTGGATATATACAATTAAGACACATTTTACTATCCTTTGAACAAGGCATGTAAATTTAGCAATGCTTGACTTACAATTATTTTAAAATAGGAACACACTCTCTGGGTAATCCTAATGTGTAACAATTCTATTTTTTTGTTGTTGTCAGTAACAAGTGATAATGATCCAAGAAGATTGAAAGCTCTTGTTTTATGTAATGACCATACAATAATAAACATTGTATTTTCAATGGATGAACCTTGTTATAAAAATGTTATTTTCAGACTGGACCAGGATAAATGAATATTAAATCAAATTACTGAATGATACATTTAAAAATACGAACCTTCATAAAAGTCATGTCCTTCACATGCATGAATTGCCAATCGATACTCCATGGCAAGACACTCTTGCAAATCTTTGCTTGCACCTTCTTCTATTGCTAGTTTTGAAATTTTCAATGATGTTGGTGACATTTTGGACAAAGTTTCTATTTGCTTTTTGGCCCACTCAGTTCCATCAGTCTCTAAATTCTTAAATATTTCCTCCACTGTTTTTGCAGAAAAACATGAATCTATCTTTTCCATGTAAGAAGCAAGGCTAAATTCAACTTTATTTGGTAAACTTTCCTTTGAGAACTTATTTAGAATATCTGCTGTGTTAGATTCTGGATTTGTACAACTTATTAGCTCCTTTTCTAAATCATTCAATTTACTGCTTTCACAAAAATGAGTTGCAATGCCAGCTTTGTAGACATCTGTTCCTTTTAACCGGTGCCCTGTTAATGCAAGAAACAGACCTAGTTTTCCACCAAGTCTAGGAAGAAAGTAAGTGCCACCTACGTCAGGGAAAAGGCCAATTGCCGTTTCAGGCATGGCAAATAATGTTCGTTCTGTTGCCACACGGTAATGCCCATGAACTGACAATCCTACACCCCCACCCATTGTTATGCCATCAATGAAAGCCACATATGGAATATGGTAGGTACCAATAAGAGCATTTAGCGAGTACTCTGATCTGAAGAATTCTTTACCTAAATTCTCTCCTTTTAATCCTGACTCTGTTATAGCTCTTACATCACCACCGGCACAAAAAGCTTTTTCTCCTGCCCCTTTAATTATGACCAATCTTTTCTCAGATTCCCAACTCTTCAAAGCTGGATAAATTTTTTTAATCATTGACAAGTTAAGTGCATTTAAAGCTTTAGGTCTATTTAATGTGATAATGCCTTTGTCACCAACAGACTGTAAAATAACATCATCAGCAGCACTTGTCGACAACATGCTTTTCCTCAACGAATCAGTTACCACCCTCTGTAACTTTGAGTTTCTGCTGAAACCAGCTGGTATGAATTTCATGTGAACCTAAAACACAAATGAGACCAGTGACAAAGACAACTTTATGACTGAAATTTGTTAAATACACCTAACATGTCTTTCGAACTAATTATATATTGATACTAGACTGACAGTTGTAATTGGCAATGTGTATTTGGCTTTTAATTGTTAACAATTTATTTCTTATAAGTTATAAGGCATATAATTCTTCGAAAAGGTAAAAATATTAACACAAGTTTTCTTGTACTCGAAGCGAACTCCGGCTTGATTGAGGCACTTCATAAAAATTTAATGCAGTTCTTAAACTCAAGAACAAACTAATTAACAATAAAGCATCTGCTAAACGATATATTTATGACAATTCCTGATCCAATTACAGGGGAAGGAGATAATAAAAAACATTATTTACCATGGCAATATTGACTGCGTTCAAACTTCAAAGATAATTGGGTACAACTATGCTACTTTAGTCCTTCAACTCTTGACGAAGAGTAACCTACAGAGTGACACACGGGTCATCTGGTCCGACTCGAGAAAAATATGTTATGTTGCAAATGATGACGAGACTCGAGCTTCCTCCAAGCAAAACATGCATTGTCCAATTTGTAAAACACAAAATTAAACCCATTTAAGCTGTGTGACAGCGACAAATCTTTTTATCGAATTGGAATGAAAATTAACACTCGATCACAACACTGAAAAGCGGGAAGTTATTTTCAGATTAATCATATGACAAAAGTTATGGGTAAAGAAGCTTTGTGCCACTCAATTCGTCACAATCTAAGTCCCATTACATATACTTTTTGTTCTTTTGTTACCTTAATCTACCATTTGGAATTGGTATTTTTTCTTCACTTGTACTCAATGTCGTAAAACTTTATGCAGCAAAGATTCCCGATATTTACATAAATGCTCTATGACAATAGCAAATTTTTGTAAATCTTTCTATAAAAGTTACTCCGAATTGCGTTATATATTCATTTCCATTAAAAGTAGCACAAGACATGCAAATAAACATTTATACTTGTTCGCACAATTTTGCCCGAGGATTAGAGTAAAGCAGTCACAGTTAAGGGATGTAATGAGTAAATGTCTTATTGTGATGTACGCTGAAACTGTTTGTTTTGTTACCAAGCAACCGAAATAAATTCTTGAACCGTCTTCAGGATATCGTCCATTAGAAATGGATAGTTCAAAAACAGAAAGTACGAGGTAACGCGCATTTTTATACTGACCACGTCCCAGTACTTATTAATAATATGCTATAATTCATTCCCGTCGGTAACGGGCGAGGAGAAACAAACATAAACCTGGTTTTCAACTCATTGATTCCTATAGTACTAATCCAGTTATTCAAGCTTGGATGAACCGTTTCAGAAGCTTAAAATGTGAAAGCTTCATTCCGCGATCGTTCAATTATGTTTAATAACAAAAGAAAATGCCATATGAACCATATAGCCATCAATAAATAAATACAGCAGGAATCAGGATGTTATTTTAAAGTTTGGTGAAAATACCCTCAAATTAACACCATGCTCTGAGCTCACAAAATTCCATTTTTTTTATATTCCATTATAGTCTAAAACATTTTATTGTAAAATTTGCCTCAAATGAATCTCAGCAGTGAATTAAAATTTACAATAAAAAAATAATCTCTTATCTAGGTATTACCAATACTTTGTTAAACATGTTGTATATTTAATCTTATGTTTAATTTATTGGAGTATTTTTACATACAAGAATGATTATTTTTTTCATAACAGTTTAGCCTTTCTTATTTTTCAGGGGCACTTTGGAGGGAGATGAAGAAGGAGATGAGATGTGTGAAGGGATGGAAGGGTATGTGTGTTTGTATGTTACTGACTTGCCTTCCAACATGTCTTGCAGTCAAAAGAAAACCTTCCTTCCCCCATCCACAAATTGACCACCCATAACTGCAAGAGTACATGTGTACCCATTATTGTATTGTATATGTTAAGATATGGGTGAGAGTGTGGTTGTATGTGTGCATCTCCTTAGCTCCCATCAATTCTTTGCTTATCATGAGAGAAATTTGGTGGCCTGGTGGGGTTTATGGTAGCTAAAGCTAGACACGCCACAATTTTAACTGCTCAGTCGACGGTTGGGCTTCACTCAGAATGTCATTCCTTATCTTCTGATGAAGGGGGCAGCTGGCTCCAAAAATTCAAAACTCTGCAATCAAACCTTTCATCACACTTCAGGTCAGCCACCAAATTTCTATCTCTATTACTGTCCTTACTAATTGTGTTATTTATTTTGACTGTAATTTCCTCATATAACTTGATGACAAATTAAAAAAATAATAAATTGAATTGGATAGGAAATAGAGTCAGAAAACAGTTACTGACTTACCTTAAATACAACAAATGTATACTATAACTTCTGTTTCTTTGAAGGCAAAATGTAGGAGGTGGTGAAGAACAATCAGAAGACTCTATGAAAGATATGTGTTCTGGGGGTAAGTATCTACATGGTTAATTGGAAATTAATTCATATTAAACAATGTTTTAACCTGTGGAAATTTTTGTAGACCAACAGAATGCAAGTTTGGAAGATCCTTTATTCTTGGATAAAAGTGTGGAAGTTACGCTCCATAGTTATCCAGTTACTTTGGAAAAAACACTGGCAGTTATAAAACCAGAAGCTGTGAAACATGCAGCAAAAATTGAATTAGCAATACAGGAAGCTGGTTTTTCAATAATACAGGTAGAATCTTATATTAGTTTTAGTCCCATGCCCCTAAAAAATTCTATGAGCAATTTAAGAATCTAATCATTGTTAGATTCAAAAATACACAAAGCAAAGTTACAATTATTGTTGTAGGTCATATTTAAGAATTTAAGTAGAAAATATTTGAGTAATGAAGGAAAATCAAGCATATTTGTGAAATTACGTGTACTGTGATTAGTCATTAATATTTTATAATGTTTAAATTGCCAATTTACAATCATAGTACAAAAAATGTTTGTTAACTATTTCAGAACTTATTGTGCAAGAATCATCTGTTTAAATAACAATTTTAAAACATACTAGTTCAATAAAATTAATATTCAGTATTCTTTTGTCATCAAAATTTCAGTACTGTAAATACAGGTATTGAATGATGAGGTCCTTCAACTGAAGAATTGTGACACCACGGAACATGGGAGAATACTTATTTAAATATAGATTATTAGTGATTGAACTTTGCAGCTTGCCTTGCATCCTTACAAATTTAAGAATTGGGACAGTAAATACAAATTTTAAATATTATAAAACATCATATTACATAAAGAAATCCAAATACTTTTATTTTTATAGTCATTTGATATATATAAAATAAGGAAAGGAAAGAGAGATAGAAAGTAGGTGGCTTACCTCTGATTCATAGATGGTAGGCAGCTTGTGAGGTTTGCAGATCTTAAATTTTCGGAGGCATCGCTCCAGTGAGTCTCAGGTAAGTCACCTACTTTCTATCTCTCTTACCTTTTCTCATTAATTGTTTGAATTAAATTAACAATGTCATTTCCTAACGCAAATATATATATATATATATTGTCATTCACCTAACAAATATAATACACATTTTTTGTTTTCTTTAAGAAAAGAACAGTAACACTCACTCCTGAACAAGTTGGCGAGTTTTACCAGAACCAGTATGGTCTCTTGCACTTTCCATTATTGGTAAAACACATGTCAGAGAAACCAGTCATTGCTTTCTGCTTATCCAAGGAGAATGCAATTGAGGACTGGAAGTACCTCATGGGCCCAGCAGATGTTAAATTAGCTGTGAAGAACTACCCAAACACCCTCCGTGCGAAGTATGGGAGTACTAAAGATATCATAATGAATGCACTCCATGGAAGTGAAAGTACAGAATGTGCAGAGAAAGAAATTCACTTCTTCTTTCCAGAAAGCAAGTATAATTAACTTCAAGCAAGCATTGAAAAATAGATTATTAACTGAAACTGTCACATACATATATTCACAAAATAAATCTTCTTGTAGTACTCAGTCCTTAGACTGGTCTGATGTAACCCTCCATGCTAACCTATTCTGTGCAAGCCTTTTCATTTCTTCATTACTACAACATCCTTCCTAGTCTGCTTAGCCTATTCTATTCTTGGCCTCCCTATTTCATTCTTACTCCATACAATTCCATCTAAAGCTAATTTTACAAGACCCTCATGTCCCGTTACATGGCTTATTAATCCTTCTCTTGATCAGAGTCCTCCATATTGTTCTCTCTTCTGTTATTCTGCTTAGAATGTCCTGGTCAGTTACACTATCCACCCATCTGATTTTCATCATTCTTCTATAACACTACTTTTCAAAAGTTTAGATTCTTTTATGCCCACAAGTGTCACAGAGGAAGAAGATCTAGAGAAATCTTTGAAGAAATAATTAAGTATGTCAAAGGAAAGGAGAATTTGATAATAATGGGTTATTGGAATGCAGTAATAGGAAAGGTTAGAGAAAGTTATGTAGTTGGGGACTATGGACTAGGCTAATAGAATTTTGCTAGCAAGAACATCAGGAAAACAGATGGAAAGCCAATTCTAAATAAAGGAGATGGAGGAAATATCTAGAAGAGCTGTAAGAGGTTATGGATAACTCTTTTTTCTCAATATTTTATTCCTGTACTCCTCAAAATCATTAGCAGTGTGTTCCAGTTTATATTATCAAAGACTTTTTCTAAATCTCCAAATGCCATGTACGTAAGCCTGTTTTTTTTGCTACTCTGTCTTCTAAAATTAGACACAGTCCTATTGCTTCTCTAGTCCTTACATTCTTCCTAAATCAAAAATATAAATATGCTGCATAATATGACAAGCAATTGTTACCATTTTTGTTGCTGTGTTTTCAAATAAATTATTTCTGAAACAATTAAGACAGGAAAAAGAATGAAATTTGGTGGTTTACCTGAAGTGTAACTTTGGCAGGCACCATGCTGAGAGAACACCTTTGTCAGAAGATTAGGAAAAGCATTCTCAGCCATGACTGAGGGGTTGTCAGAATGCTTTTCCTAATTTTCTGTGTATTACTACGCTGCACATAAAAATGTGTAAAATTGTATATATCTTTATACAAATATGTTAAGTCCTTATCCAAATGGTGTTTCAGTATAATAGGATGAATATGACAGTAACTGTCAAAAGCTCCCGAATGTAACATCAAATATAATAAAAATTTATACAGTTTGTATTCATTATCATTACCTAATAGTCAAATTGAACATTTAAAAAGTGGTTAATTTTAATAAACATACATTTAACAACTGCTTAACAGGCTGTATTATAAGTAAAAAAATATTATTTAATATTTATAGCAAAATTGATGAGATGACAAAAATATACATTGTTGATTATTATTATTTTATAATTATATTAAAATCTGTTAAAATGTTTGTTAATTTTATCTTACTAATAAAAATCGTGGGAAAAGTAAAATAATATATAAGTAATTTATTTTGTTCAGATTGTAAAGTGTTAAAATATTTGTATAATTTAGCATGTCTTGCAGTTGAGGCTTGCTTACACAATCACTCCAATATAATGTTGAAATTACATTAATATAAGTATCACTTCTCCATAACTTATAATGGCATAATGCTGTATCACATTTCAAAGGATCTTATATACAATCTTCATTCTGAATGCCACTTGCTACTTTTATTCAGTGAAATAAATCCTCTTTAACTTGTAGCAATATTAATAATTGTGTACTTAAAATAACTTTCTGGATCCTTCTAGTTATTTTGGAGCCCATGTTGAGACACTCCTCATCAATCGAATTCATTACAGAGAATGTCAACCCTACACTACTAGATGGGCTAACAGAACTCTGCAAAGCAAAACCCATTGACCCAATTATATGGCTTGCTGACTGGTTGCTAATGAACAATCCAAAAAGGGCACGTACAAGTGAGAACATTGCAAGAGTTCCAACCTGACCACCATATTATAAATGTTCAATATGAAAATATTCATGTTCTCCTCTACATAAAACTGTTAAATTTAATATTGTTTGAAAGCTCTCAGTATATTCAATATCAATGGAAAAAATTATGGACCAATTTGAACATTATTTATAACAAACTGCATAAAAATGAAACAATACTGTAATTTTATTGTCTCTCAATCTCTTTCAATTAAAATATATTGAACAAATATACTCAACTAGTTTTTCATAAACTATGTACCTGTTATATGCTGTTTCACTGTTTATTAAATATAAATAATGTAAAACAACCTGTAAGTCAGAAAAAGTTAATATAAACTTTATTGATATTATGCCCCTATATTTGGAACTTCCATCCAGTGTATTTAAATTGGAATCAAGAAATTAAGATAGGTTCCAAATTTAGGAACGAAACATCACATACTGTCAATAAAGTTCCATTTTTTTTTTCTGATTTATAGATTTCAAACCTTTTAGATATTGTAACAAATTATTTAGTGATATATTTGAATTAAAAGATCATTCAAAACCATCAATATATTATACATTGGGGTATTTTTATAGTACAGTATGTTTAAATAAATGAATAAATTATTGGCTATAATTTGAAATTTTATTCTCTACAAAGGTGCACAATCACAATTGGCTTAATATTTACAATATATCACATGTTTGTAAAATATAGATATATATATATATACAGAGAAAAAAAATTCTATAAAGTAAAAATTCAGTCCATCAGATTTCAAACTCTTCCACAAGTTCATAGCAAAAATAGGATAATTTACTATCAAAATAAATTGTCTGAGATGTTTTCAGACAATTTAACAAGTAGAATGAAGTATTTGAAATTAATTTTTATGTGATACAAAGCATTTCATTATAATTACTTTCATTGCCAGAACTGTCAAATAAAATACTAGTATTAAAAATATTTGTTTCAAAAATTTCAAATTTTATTGGTCACTTAAAGTACTACAGTGTTTTCAGGTAAGTAATTAAAAGTATGCTGTTTGAACCTTTAATAAAAAAAATATTTTACTAGCTGAAGCATTAAATTTTATTTGAACAAGATAAAATATGATTTGATCCTAAGGTAAAAAGCTGAATGTACTGACTTCAGCTAATACATTTGTTCAACAATAGCAATTATGTAAAATAATATCTCAGTACCCTAGCTGTGCATGTTAAGAAGCATACAAAAATCTTGGTTGCATCTTAGTGACTGCAAAATACATTATAAGATGGACTATTAAGAACATTTACTTCAATTAGTTCACCGTTCTACCTTTCTGTGATCACAAGTAATAGGAATTATATTTGTAAAAGAAAACCAAATGCACCATCATAATGAGATACAGATTGTAATCAACAAGTTCACATGGAGCATTATATGGGTGCAAAAAGGGGATGGTTGAAGTTGCAGAAAGGGTAAGAATAGAAGCTGTTGAAATGTGGTGTTATAGGGGAATGCTGAAAATCAGATGGGTGGATAGAAGTTCTAGGTATAATAAGAGAAGACAGAACAATATGGAGGGTTTTACTAAGTGAAGGAATAGATTAATAGGCCATGTTTTAAGACATGAGGGTCTTGTAAAATTAGCATTAGAGGGAGTGTGTGGGTAAGAACAGAAGAGGGAGGCTAAGGAAGGAATACAATAATCAGATTAGGGAGGACATGGGATGTGCTAGTTATGTAGAAATAAAATGGCTTGCACAGAATAGGTTAGCATGGAGGGTTGCATCAGACCAGTCTACAAAAACATACAACTTATCTTCCAATATTCTATCAAATTGTTTGAGTCTATTGCACCTGTGTCAATGACACAAAGTGGAACATGGGAAGAGAAAGTATAGCGGCTAAGACTGACTGATATAAGTTTATATTGTCCAAATTCTACCATGCTCAAGATGGTATTCAGTAAGTGAGGTATTGTGAAATAAATTAATTTACTTCCTAAATTTATTGAGAAGACAAATAGCACACAGGGACCTTTTGCTGTGACAATAATACACAATGGCTAGTGTGACAAAAAACACAACTGGTGTGTTTGTTTTTTACTCGTGAAATCAATGGCTACATTAAATGAAAACAAATGTATACAAAAGGAATATTCATTATTGTTATGGGAGGCAAATTGTTAAAAATAGGCCAACCAAACTTCAATTAAACACAAGAGCACAACAGTCACCTTAAGTGTGTGCACATTTCAAGTAAATGAATAAATATTTCATTTACGACCAAAGATTTGCTCGTTTGTAGACAATACATGTCTATAAGAGGAACTTGTAACACTGTTCGTAATAGAAGGAGTGAGAAGAAGTGAATCTCCTATTACATAAAACACTTTTTATATAAAAGCACCAAGATATTGTACCAGGATGTGTCTGTTGTGTTATGTACTATTTCAAATTTATATCTGAAAAATTTACCACTTATATCTGGTACAGTAGTGGAGATGAATTTATATTAAAATTACTGAATTATTAAAAAAAAATCATGGATTTTATGTTGAAATTTTTGTCAGCACTTCATTGAGATAAGTGAATATTTTTTCAGAAAGAAGCTTGATATTGAGTCAAAAGAAGAGTTCTGAAATAATTGAAGTATAGTACTTTCATTTTTTAATACTTGATTTAATACTATTCTGGCATTCCTGAGTACAAATAATGTTTTTTTATTCAAGTTAAAATATCCAAAAATTATGGATTTGAATTACCAAACCCACATATCACAAATGCTTCATTGACAAACAGTAGTTATGTTTAAAAAAGATAACAATTTACTTACAATATAGCCACAATAACAGGTACACTTAACAAACAATCATCAAATATGTAAAATTCATTACATCTGTCACCTATAAGGCATAGTGCGGCAGTGACTCAAATATATTCTTTATTGAGCTTGTCTAATAAAGTAAAATGTAAACAATGACGTTCAAGAGAAAAATGTATACTATCTCTTTATTATTTTTAGACTTTCTTCAAAGATAGATGGTATGGAAGATATATGATCATCATCAATATCAACCTGAAATAGAATTTTTTCATCTTCATTAATGTATTTTTATATTTGGTATTTTTGACATTCTATTTCTTCAACAGAGGAGTAATTGATTTAATAATAAATCTACATTATGCAATTTTTTTGCATAAACTATGAACATTTAATGTTGTGAAAACATAACAAAAAGATTTCTGATGATTAAAGGAAGAGTTAAATTTAAGTTTTAGCATTGTAATTGTTGTAAAATCTTAATGTACCAAGCCACAATTCTGGCAACATTATCAACAACATATTAATTTAAATATTTTTTAAAATGTGTGTCAAAACAAACATTCTATATTTTCTGTAAGGAAAAATTATTGAATATAGATTCAAAATAATAAAGTAATATGTAAAAAATGCAACTAATGAAAGTAACTCTTGTTGAGACTAGTCAATTGTTTTCATTAAGTTGTACTAATTAATTTAGACTTTTGGTACAAAATACATTTAAAAAATTTAATGTAGAAAGACTTGCCTTAACAAATGTATGATGAAGCAAATCTTGTGCAGCTGCTCTTTTCTTGGGATCATGCTGAAGGCAGAGGTCTACAAATTGGTGGCCCTCATCACTCAGACTATCAGAAACACTTGGAGTTTCCCCCATACCTACTTTGAACATGATTTGGTAGTTGGAATCAAATTCTGCCCAAGGTCGCTGTAACAAAAAGCATTTCACCTGTATTTTTCTTATTATACAGGGAAAAAATTGAAAAACTAAATAAAAGCATTACTTGAAACACATGAATTGCACAATAAAATTAAAATATTTACCTCACCAGATGCCATTTCTACAATTACACAGCCTAAAGACCAAACGTCAGCTGCTCTACCGTGACCCTCAGAGTTCATGAATACTTCAGGTGCCATGTATGCTGAAAGTAAAAATTATTTTTCACTAATTAAAGAATTTTGATTTGAAATTATTATATATGGGTTAATTTTCCTGCCCAAATTCCTCCTATACCTAGACACCTATACCATTAATGAACGTAGACTTTCCCGGTGAATAATTCGGATGAAATCTTCACGGTTAACCAACCGGGTCAGGTATTTAAAAGAACACAACGTTTCTGCGGCCATCTTCTGCCGCCGTCTTCAGGCTATATGCGGCAGCAGAAGATGGCCGCAGAAACGTTGTGTTCTTTTAAATACTTGACCCGGTTGGTTAACCGTGAAGATTTCATCCAACCTATATCATTAGCTTACATCTACATCACGTTTTTTGAAGTTAGCATAAATCTTAGTTCTGGTCTAATTACCACATGAAACCTACCAACCACTTACAATACATTCACTTTTTATCAGTGATCATTCACTTGCAGGTGAATTTTCTAATTGCCATCAGTTTTCCTATCTGGTATTTTCGAAGTAGTGTAACCATTTTCTTTTATTAAATTCATAAGACATAAGGAAAATGCTCCACATCAGGTGTAACTCAATGTCAAAAGTGGGACAAATAATTTACACAAAAAATATGACATGCAATTCTTATGACAATTATATTTTTGTATTGTTTTGTCATTGTTTAAATTTAACAGCTTACATTGCTTACTCATTGTTAAATATCAGTTTGGCCATAACTCTCATGGGACACAAAATTATCGCCTTTTATTTATTTAATTGAAAACTATACTTTTTACATCTGGTACACATGTTCTTTGCAATCTGGAAATCAGCACTGTTGGGGTATAACCCCTAGAAATGGAGTGGAAAATATTAAATAAGCAAAAATGGTCAATATTTCCACCATATAAATACACTTTTGAACTAATTAATTCGTAGTACTACTAGTGTATAATTCTAACCTCATCCTTAATTGATGGGGAGTATTTATAGGGGTGGGGGAACACACAAAAATAACCAGAAAACAATCGAAATTGGGTTCTAAACCAGTGTAATATCAGTTGCAGAGTTTTTAATTCTGAAATAAAAAATGCCATTTAAGTTGTAGTTCATCCCCTAAGAGGAGATGGAAGGGGGTAAAACAAACTTTTGCATACTACCTTTAATGGCTGTTAAATTGATGTTGAACATGCATTTTTGGCAACCCGGAAATCAATACTGTTGGGGTAAGACATGGCTACCACAATGTGGATGGGGGTGGAGACTTTTAAATATTCATAAAAGATTTTATTTCCTTCTAATATTATATTTATGAGTCAATTAGCTTGATAGTGTTTTAGTTTAATTTGTTAGCTTATCATTTCAACTCCATTCAGCATCGAAGTGGAATATTCATAGGGGTAGGGCTGTAGGAAATCATATGAAAATAAAAAGAAAACAGGCAAGTTTGGTAAAAAAATCGGTGAGAGTCTTTGAGTTTGATTCTGACTTTTAGCATGTGATTTAAATTGCAGTTCATCCCATAACAGGGGGTAGGAAAGGGTAAAACACATTTCAGAAAAAAGTTTAATTTTAGTGATTATGAAGGGAGTATATTAAGTTCTGTTATCAAAGCCAATAATTACCATATTAAAACACCTGATGTACTTTTGCCTTTATTAGGTAACAGTGAGTGCTTCTTCCTCTATTCGGTTACTGGAAATACTTTTGACACACTTACATTATTGGTGGCAATTTTTATTTCAGTAATGTACCAGGAGTATTTTTATCCTCTAATTAAGTTTAAAGAAAATTTTTATTCTATTATTTTATTGAAAATATTTTTAGCCTTGGTACGTAATGGGAATATTTTCTACTAGGAGTATATTTAAGGTTCATATTGAGACACTTTCGATGCCCATTTAGTCATGTGTTGACCAAAATTAAATCTGAACCATGATAATATAAATAAATACCCAGGCAACACCATGTCCCCAGGTAGTTATTCAATACAATTTAGGTGTTTGTTATCAAAAAGACCACAAGGTTCAATATTACTTAAATACATTGAACTACTTTAATAAAGCAATAAAAATAATAAGAAAATAACTGTTTCTAACCCTGTGTTCCAACAAATCCTTGAAGTTCACCAGGCATAGTGGTATGGGCTTTAATTTTCACTGCTGAGCCAAAATCTCCCAGCTTAAGTGAATTGCCTTTATCAGTGAGAAAAATGTTTGCACCTGTAAGAAAACAATAAAATAGATTTACTATATACAGAATGGATGAATATATGAATGAGTAGGAATACTGTATTTTATAGCAAAATAATGAATTTGAAAATATTTCTATAATATATTAAATATTTCACATTTATGAGAAAAGAATTCATCTGGTCTCAAAATCTTGTAACAATATGAAACTAAGACATTAAATGAGAAACTCATTTTTAATTTTATTTCTTCAATAAATAAGAACATGAACTTACTTTTTATATCTCTATGGACAATACCATAATTGTGTAGGGTTACAACTGCCTCTAATAATTGGTGTGTGTAACGACGAATAAGGACTTCTGGCAATCCACTTTCGGTTGCTGCAACAAGGCTTTCCAAAGTTCCTTCTGTGCAAAACTCCATAAAAATTAACATTTCTTCCTGAAACAACATTATTACATTTTCATAAATTTGAAAACTGTTATGACGCAAAATAAAAAGTGAGCATTACCCTATGTATTTCAACACCATAATATCTGACAAGAGCCTGATGATGGATGCCTTCAAAAGTCTTCAGTTCTTCTGCGACTCTTCTTATTGTTCTGTGATCATTTGGCTGTAGTTGGATTTCTTTCATTGCCATTAGTTCTCCTGTCTGGTTGTTGACAGCAGTATAAACTTTCCCAAACCTTCCTTGCCCTAAAGAAATTTTGGTATGAATATAATGAAGCATTTTAAAAATATCTATTTATTGCAAAATTTGTTTTAGCTTCTTGAAATACGATCTATGAAAATATTGTTTATATTCAGTTTCTAAGAAATTATTTGTAAGTATACACTTCCGATGAACTGGCTTTTCAGAATCAAAATTGACATGATACAATTTTAAGATAGTTTTGAAAAAATTAATTTAGGTTGTGTGCTACACTTGAACCTAAAAATTATATCTTTATTGTGTGCAAGTATACAATTTATTAGTTCTGCAAAATTACTTATATCTACAAGCACATCCTTCATTAACAATTGAGGATATATATATTCTTTAGATTGAATTTTTCCTGATTATAATGCATGAATTTAGTTATTGTATGAAAAATGATAATTCATAATTGTGAAGAAAACTAATTAATTTAGGGTAGTAATGAATATTTACTACAAACTGCCAGTTGCTTTGTGTGCAGCTAGATTCACATCTTTGTGTACACACACAGTTTTTACTTGGCAGAGGTTCCTAGCATGAAGAATAAAATCAAAAAGAGGACCCAAGCTCACACAAAAAACAGCACCATATTCAGTGAAAGAGCATACAAAAAAAGGGATTCACATATGGCACATCAAGGACAACTTGAGCTCTCCAACTGCTACCAAGCAATCATGATATTAAAATTATGGAATTCTGTGTATTTAATATGGTGTTTCTTAATCATTCTAAGTTATGCCGACAGCAATACAGAAGACTCTATGGAGCAGAATGCACACAATGGAACATCGTCTCTCAGAGTGCGACCAAGAAGAAGATTTGGAAAGAACAAGGAGGGGCCTGGTAACCAAACAAACTCTTCGTTGGTAATGTAGCAATCATTACATATTTTGTAGAAATAAATAGAAAATAAAATTAATGTAACTTGTCTTAAGTTACCTCGCAAAAATTTGTATAAAATGAAGTTTAAATTTCAAATTTTCAGACTGACGGAGAGTCATTTACAGGTAAAACTGCAGAACCATCTCAAGAAGATGACAGTGGAACACAACTAATATTTTTACTTCAACGTTTGAATGACCGCATCACTTCTGTTCAGACAGTTAATGACCAATTGTTAAGAAGATTTGAAACCCTAGAATATAGGTAGGAAATAATAAAAATATTATTTGATACTCAAAACATAGTAACCTATTCTAATTGATAATTTTACAGTTTACATCACCAGACTCTAATCTTTTAATCTTGTATAATTTTAATATTTGAAGAAAAATTACACAATCACACTATCTAGTTCAGACTGCTTGTGTCTCCTCTCATATTTCCACTTTATTACTTAAAAAAAATTATAATCATATGTAAAGTCAAATCTAATTTTTTTTAAATTAATAAAAGCTTAAAACAAAAAATTAACTTTAAAAAAGCATTATTATATTAAATTAATCTGCATGTCATATTTTCACAAGTCAGAGTCAGTACCTATATATCATTGAGTGAAGTATAGGAAAGTGTCGAAACAAATAAAGAAACTGCCAACAGGATCACGAAGATGGAAGTTCAAATGCAGGAGAAGAGTGACGGACTCAAAACAGAACTGCGAGAAGTATCAAGAAGGGTTCAGCAACTTGACTGGCAAAGCAGCAAAATGGAAACTGTTTTGGAGTCTGTGAAACTTGACACAGCAGGGTTAACACAGGGACAAGAGACTTTGAGGGGAATGCTATCAGAAACAAGTAACTAACATGAAATTCTAAGCCAATGCATAAAACAAATTCCAGTACCCTATCATAACTTCACTATTGTCAATTTTTTCCTTCATATCCTTCATTTGTAAAAGCTGAAAATTAACTTTCTTGAATTAATGTGTATGATACCAAGGTTAAAACAAAACACAGACACCCAAAAGAACTATTTATGCTTATGGCATATTTAATTGTTCAAAATTTTACAGAAGCCAGGGTTTTCACTTCAGCAGAAGGACGCACAGATGGCAATGTTCATTCCATGCTGGGTGCTGTAGTTAACATATTATCTTTAACAAAAGGATTCCAAAATTCTTTTGTCCAAATTGAAAGAAATTTCACTAACCTAATTAATATGACAAGGTAAGTCTGTTTGTTTATACACCAACAGTGAACTTTAATTACATCTCTTTTATAGTTTGAAACACCACCCACTGCTTTTATGAAAACTTTAAATTTTTGAGTAACATAATATACATTTTGGAGAAACTAGACAAATAGTTCTCCTCTCATTACATTTCACTGGATAAGTAAAACAGATTCCTCAAATTAAACATCTACATGATGCATAATCTTTTCACTGAAATTTAAACTATATATATATATACATACATACACACAAACAAATACCTGTGATATGGTTGAGTATTTTATGTGACATTATAATTACAAAACATTATTTCAACTTCTAGGCCTTTGACATTACTAGGAAACAAGTTGGTTACAAAGCAAGACTTGAACATGGCTATTATTGGTTTAAAACAAAACTCTGCAGTTCCAACTGAAGTGTTAAGTCACTGTTCTCAGAAGTCTAAGGAAGATGAGCATTTGCCAACAGATTGCAAGAATGTACTGGAGTATGGGTACAACACTTCTGGGGTGTATAAAATCAAGCCTATTCTTTCATCAAAACCATTCTTTGTATATTGTGACCTTGAAACAAGAGGAGGGGGGTGGGTGGTCAGTATAATTCATAATTCTTTTATTATTATGCCTCACATTTATTATTCTGTTTAACAGACTAATTGTGTAAACTTTTGATCTTTACCAACATTATCAAAACCAATATTTTTCATATTCCCTTCAAAAAAGTTGTTGACTAAGAAAATTTAAATTTAAGATTTATTACTGATTTAACCCTAACTTAATGTTACTTACAGGTCATCCAGAATAGGTATGAAGGATCTATTAATTTTTATAGGAATTGGCATGATTATAAACATGGCTTTGGGAACATTGCCGGTGAATTTTGGATAGGGTTAGAAAAAATTCATCTTCTGACCAATAGTAGGGTAAGGTTAAATACACAATTCTAAATGTAAAAATGCATAAAATTAGATATATTTAACATGAATTTTCTTTTTAGATCAATGAGCTACTAATTGAACTCCACGATTTTGCTCAATCCACAACTTTTGCATTCTATACAGCTTTTTCAATAGGAACAGAAACAGAAGGTTATCCATTAACAGTCCTAGGGAGTTATGATGGTGATGCAGGTCAGATTTTACGTTCATTCAAAAAAGTAAACAATGTTACTGCAAAAGTAATGGGTCCAAAAAATAAATTCAGATATAAGGCATATAGGAAAAATATATTCAATTAATTTTGAAACATATAGTCACTCAGGAAAATCAAAAACTAAAAGATACATAAAAAACTTCTCTATTATATAACAACAAATCTTGTTATTTCAAAATTGTTACATATTTATGTTGTGTCTGAAAGATTTGTGTAAGTAAACTCACTATCCCAACAATGTAAAGAGTAATTACACGATAAAAAATTTAATTGTATGTGGATAAATGATTAATTGTTAACATTTAATGTAGAATTCTTGGTATTATTTCTTGTGAAAAACAATGTTTCAATAGGTATCTCAGGTAGAAGCCCAAGAACTGTACATTCATATCATTCACTGGGAAAACATAAATTCTCCAATTATAAAAATTTCAAAACCAAATGTATTTTAGAAACAGGCAATTTTGATTGGTGTGCATTACTCTCTCCTGAAGGAGGGGACATGCATGTTAAAAAATGTCTATTAATACCTTACAAACAAAACTAAAGATTTTATACTTATTTTCTATCTAGGTGACTCCTTAATTTACCATGCAGGTATGAAATTTTCAACTTATGACATGGACAATGACAATTGGGAAGATGGAAATTGTGCAGAATCTCATACAGGAGCTTGGTGGTACAATGGCTGTGATACAAGGTACTTGTAGTTTTTAAATCAATACTATAAGTACTAGTTTCCCTTATACTGATAAGTTTGGAATTTACTTTCTCAGCAACTTAAATGGGCGATACTTGGTTGGTGAAATTGAAGGGAGTATGGAATACCAAGGGATGTACTGGTATGATTGGCATGGGCCAGAATATTCCCTCATGAAGTCTCGCATTTCTATCAGACCATGTTCAGATAATTATGTGTCCCTCCTAACAGGAAAAAAAGCTGAGCCTCCTAAAAATGGTGGAAAATTAAATAAAACTATGCATTTAACAGAAGAACAATTACTTTCATAAGTGAATAAACCAGCAAATTTTGAAAGAAATTTATTTTAATAACATAAAAATTGTCATGACTTAACCAGTGCACAGGATGAAGAAAATGGTGAATAATGTGTGGGACAGTATATTTGGTAGAAGTTATCTTTAATACTGAAAATGTATGTATATTGACAAATTAAATTTAAACTAATAATTTATTTTGAATTAATTCATAAACATCACTCAAGTCCTACTCCTCACTATACTTCCATGATGTACTCATATACAATATTTAATTATGACAAATAAAGTTGAATGTTAATAAAACTGCAGAAAATGTCAATCTTTTATACACACTGACCTTATGACAGCAGAGCTTTAACCCCATCAATATCAATGCATATAATTTATTTCCATTTACACTTTGTAAAGATTTCCATGAAATATAGTAAAGGTATTTTTGAGAATAATACCAATTGTTTGAGAACACATTGTAAATTTATAATGTACAGTATGGGTAAGTACTTTTGCACAGAGAAACAATTCGTGGGTTTAAATTTATACTCTCCTTCTCCACACAGGAAGTAACTGAATTTTAAGTCTAACAGTATTACTATTAAGAAAAAGAATTAAGTTATAAAAGCATAATAACAATCAACCTATTATTTCAGAACCTATATTTCACACACTGTATTCAAAATACATGCACAACTTGCCTATTTTTATTCCCCTCTGCCAGCTGAAGGTGACACTTCGGGATTTAATGTGAATTTTGTCTTCACACTCAACATCTGTCACTGAACCAATAAGTTCCTTGTTTCTAAGTTTCTCTTCTAGTTTGCTGTCAAGTTTACGGACAGCTGCAAAAACTCTCTGAATCCTTGATGCACCTGGAGAATTTTATTGAAACATATTTCATATTATAACTAATACTATAAAATTCTGAGAAGTTCAGCGCTTCAATTTTCTCAAGCTCTCATAATGAAATTATTAACACATCTTATTTCAGGTCAAGTAATAATGAATTTCATGAATAATAAATTTTTCAATACTGTATTGTTTGTATTACTTATTCCTTTTTTAAAAAAAAACAGTATTACATTCACATACAGGAGATGGTAATAATACAAAATAAACAATTAAACCTGAGCAAATGTTAAATATAAAAATACAAAAGAAATATTTATAATATAATTTTTATAATAAAATGGTCTTATAAAATGAAAAATTGCATGCATGTCAAAATTTTCATCTAGCAAAATTTCCTGATTCTGTAATTTTTCATTTTATTATGATTTGGTATTCAGTGCTAGGATTGGTCTGATGCAACCCTCCATGCTAACCTATCTTGCGCAAGCCTTTACATTTCTACATAGCTACCATATCCCACATCCTCCCTAATCTCCTTAGTGTATTCCATTCTTTGTCTCCCTCTTCTGTTCTTACTCCACATACTTCCCTCTAATGCTAATTTTTAAAGACCCTCATATCTCAAAACGTAGCTATTACTCTATCCCTTCTCTTGGTCAAAGACTTACAAATTGTTTTCAATTTCTCTATTCTGCTTAGAACTTCCTGTTTTGTTACCTTTCATTATTGTAAATATTTCTTTTGTATTTTTATGGTTGAAATTCACCAGATGAGGTTCCAAATTTAGGAACAAAACTTCATATACAGATTAATATTAATAAAGCTTAAATTAAATATGTTCTGACTTACAGGCCGATTTACTATTTATTTATATCAAATAGTCAAATGTAACTAACTGAACTAATGAATATTGATCGTTTTCCACACACACATGACTGTTGTTCTTAATGTTTGGTGGTTTCTAGTTTAGCATTCATGAAATGTAGAATTACAGTGAAAGAAAACCATGTGATGTTTCAATAATTGCAGGAACAATAAATTTATTAAAACTCTCAATATCTGGAAGATATTTGCAAATAAAACTGCAAACCTTTAGGTGGAACAAACAACACTTCAGCAACAGCTCCATCCACAATGTCACCCTCATCTATGGAAATACTACCCATGTTGGCAGAAAATGATCTCTGAGCTGGAGGGAAACTGGGTGAATTTGATGCATCCTGCATGGAGCGTGAAGATCGGTAAGAAGGTGATTTTGTGCGAGAAACAGGGGAAGAACCTCTAGACCGTGGATATTGCCCATCCAGTGATCCTCGGGGAGTATGATTAAGGAGCGAGCTGTGTCCAGTAACACACTTGTCATGTACTGGAACAGCTGTTCCTATCACATGGGAAATGCACTCATCAATACTTTTCTTCAGTTCCTGAAATGGAAGTGTTTTAAAAATTAAATAAAATGTGAAAATTATGTAAATGACTGATTAAATAAAGTAGTGTTAACTGTGGGAAACAATAACAACATTCTATTTTGATTACAATAAAAACAAAGGCAATTACTAATAACACACAAGGTCACCCCCAAGCACCATGTTATCTCTGTCTGTGTTCCAATGTATTTCTACTGCCAATTTGAAGCTTCAAGTCAGAATAAGTTATTTTAGCATAAATATACTATTTAGTACAAATGCTTCTATTCTTCATAAAAAAAATTCATCAAAGTGGTTTTAAATAGTGTAATAGTCACAATTTGTAGAATACATAACAGTTTTATGTATGCAGTAACATACTCACTTCAAATTCAGAGTTCGACAAAAAGAGTGTGTTTTCTGGTTCACACACAGTCATTAGAAAATCAAGACCTTGATTGGCCCATCGGGGACGTAATCCTCTGCCTCTTTCACAGCGTTCCTTAACAAATTTCATCCATTGCTGTGCAAAACTTATTAAACCATGTGATAGTTTGGCTCTGGCATCACCAGTGACTAGTCGACAAACTTCCTTGTGGTACTGTGAAATAAATATATTTGAATTATAGATTACAGCTTAGGGTTATTAAATTTCTAAATTAATATTACCCAGATGAATTAATGATATATGAATAGTTTAGAACAAGTATCACCTACATAAATTATTTATTCACCTCATTGAAATTAATGGCACATTTAATTTTAATTTGATCATAAAAACTAATTATACTGTAATCAGTATTCATATCATTTAGTAACAGTATGAGAGTGAAAGCAGCTGATACAACAAACAGCTGATTTGACACTGATTTTAACTTGTAAAATAAATAGATATTATTTTCATTAAGTATTTATATATGAACATACTTCAAAGCCAAATTTGTATCCAAGGTGAAGTATTTCTCTGCATCTATTTAATAGTTGAATTTTGTCACAATCATCAAGGTCACCCAGCTCATGCAGATTATATGTATCTTCCAAAGTTCGGATTGTTGTTGTTATATCATGGCAGAGTGTCAAAGCTTCAGTCTGGAAAACGGTATGGTTAATTTAAACTGTAATTTACCAAAAATATTAGAAACAATAGTTATTAATAACGTAGAAATTATTTGAAGAATTGGACCTTTAGTTCTTGCAAGGATCCAGCAATTATGACAGAGCATGATGGTTGGTTTTTAAGCACAAAAGTACCACACTCCAAGTCTTTCCTCAAAGTTTTAGCGAAGGCTAGAGCTTTTAAAGCTCGTTCCCTTGCTTCATTGTACAAAAACTGGAATTCACGGCAGACAGACAAAACAACTTGTCTGAAAGGAGAGGATACGTAATATAGTAAATGAAGATAACTGAATTATGGAATTGAGTTGAATAAAGTACTTACTTTATTGAAAAATCTTCTTGAGATAAATCACCATTATAAAGATTCTTTGTTAGTTCTTTCACGCCTGATGTGAGGTACCTTCCAATTTCTTCCAACATGCCACTTGCAATTCGGCTAAATTTTTAATATTATGAAATATATAAACATTTTATTATGTTAAGTAATTTCAGATTATTTTAATCATATTCTCAAAATTTCCCAAATATAATAATAATAATAATATACTCATTAATAACTAAAAGTAATGTATTGCACTGGCAGCAAAAGGTTTGATATATTTTAATTTCAGAAATTTACAAGTAGTAAGATTGACAAAAATTAGAAGATGCCATAAAAGACTTAATTCAATACAGTAAAAGACAATTAAATTAAATACCAAAAGCTATTAGCAGCTAAACCCTCCCCTCCAGGTATATTTGGACAAGTTTTCTTTACAAACAACCACTCTTCTTCCAGTATATTCTTTTGAAATCTTTCTTGGTGAACTTGAGGGACCCATTTCTGCAGGTATTCTAGGTACAACTGTAAACAAAAAAAAAGATGTTTAAAAATTATATATATAACAATTAATAAGGAAAGAAAAGAGAGATAAAAAGTAGGTGACCCATCTGTGTTCATAGATGGTAGGCACCTTGTGAGGTTCAGAGTTCTTTAAATTTTCGTTGGCACCACCCCCTTCATCAGAAAGTTAGGAAGACCTTTCCAGTGAGTTGTCGGCTAGCCTCCGAAAATTTAAAGAACTACAAACCTCACATGTCAGAGAGATAAAAAGTTTGTGACTTACCTGAGGTTCACAGATAGGAGGCACCATGTAGAGTTTGAAGTTCTCAGCTAGCCAATCACTAGAAATGTATTCCTAACATTCTGATGAATGGGGTGGTGACTCCGAAAATTTAGAACATCAAACTCTACATGGTACCTGCCATCTGTGAATCTCAGGTGTCATGAACTTTATACCTCTCTTTCCTGTCCTTATTAATTGTATATATAGGTGATCATGCCATATCAAAAACAGTAAATATAACAAAAACACAAATGCAATTACTTAGATTTACACATGGAAGAGAACTTTTAAACATAGAATTTTGTTGGGTACCTCAAAATGAACTTGGTGATGAAACTTATTATGAAATTGAAACAGGAAGTGTATAAGCATAAATAATTTAAACCTCTAGTACAGTCTTCATGCTGTTGTCAAATTCTGTTATTCCTTCCTCAAAGCTTTCCAGTGTTTGTTTCTCCACGTCCCACAAAGTTGTATGTAGAAGACACAAGTACCTCTGCTTGTGCAAGACTGCAATCCGTAATCCTTCCTTTAATTCTCTCATTAACTGTAGGGAACAAGAACATTAATATTGCTTCACACAAATCAAATTGAATTGAATTAACTTGGGTTGACTTTCAGTGTTCTTTGAATAATACAGATGTAATAGAAGAAGAATTTTTTTAAATATTTAAATAGATCAGACTTATTTTAAACTAAATGACTCAACAGCCAAGATAGTCAGAAATAAAATTCAATTTAATACAAATAATTTAGCACATCACAATATTGTGTTTTTTTCATTGGAACCTCTTTAAGTGTAATAAGAAATTACTATAAATATAAGAATGCAAAGAAAAACCTCATTTACAAACAGGATACACATAATACAATTGTATTTCAGACGTGTTGCAATTATCAAGATCTATCAAATTATGACTATTTGATGTAAAAATGAGATGTCCAAAAATCAATTGTGTAAAAGTCTAAATTTTTAAGAAACCAATTATACCTTTATTATTTTTTCTCATGAATTTATCTTCATCTGTTCATTCAGAGATTTTTATCTTTAAATGACATGTCAAAAATAGCTTTGAATTCCACACTTGAATTTACTTGTTTCAAAATTTATTTTCTGATTGTCCACAATATATACTAGCATGGCATCTTGAAAGTGACTTATTTGGTACTAATTGTTTTGAAACCAACACATAACCAAGCACAGACTATAAAATTGAATTATATAATTCCTAGGACAAACCTGTCTGATGCACAAAACTGATGGTTCTTCTGGCTTCTGTTCAAGCCTCATTCTTAGAAATTCATGTATAACTTCCAAAGGTATACGGGATAGAAACAAAAAAGCAGATCGGTAGGAAGGCAGGTGTAAGTCTTGAGCCTCAACACTCCAATATCCATAACGAACTAATTCTTCCTCTTCATCCTCGGCAAGATCCATGGAGTTAGAGTAAAAACTGGTTCTATTAGGAAGGTCTTTCACAGAAGAAACAAATTCTATATTCTGTAAATAAGAATTACAATAAAATCATAAAAAATTACTTTATGTAGTTCAATTCACAAAAAATTAACTGTCCAGAAACCAAAATATTTTGAAATCAATAAAATATAAGCTCAATAGCTAATTTAGCACATTAAAACTTTATAAACATTTGATCTAAAAATATTCAGAAGTTTAAAAGCTGATTGTGGCAAAAAATAAACAGAAAACATATTTTTTTTAAATCTGAAATATTGTTTTAGAACATTATCTCAGCCATAGACCAGATTTTTTTTCGCTTTTTGAAGAGTCAAACAGATTTTGTTTAATTTTTTATGCCCTCCTGCTATTTAATGGAGCAAATTTTTTTTCAATAGGTTTTCAATTCGCTATTGAATATTTTATTCAATTTATTTGACAATTAATTCTATTACAAACATTGTATGCACAAACACATCTGTTTGGGTTGTGGCGGCAAGAAGTCAAAAGAAAGGAGACAGCAGTTAAGCTCAAAGGGCAATAAAGCTCAGACACTGCGTCGCAGATTCATAATTTCCCAATCTTTATGAGAATTTGGTGACGTTGGGTGGTGTATTTCCTCAATTACCATCAGAAATGTTATTGGTGGATATCTATCTATGCCACTTAAGTGATAACAACTGGAGAATTGGGGTGGAAGTTTTAAAAAAGGCAGGCCGAGACATTTCTGGGTTTTGTGGTGGAGATTCTGCAGATTGGAGATTGTTCGAAAGATCGGTCGTAGAAGATTTCCAGAGATTGTCGAGATTCAGAGAGGGAGACATTTGCTGGCATGAGATATTTAGTGAGAAATTCCGTGCGGAGCTAGCCTACGCTAAAACTTCTCACTTATGGCTGTAGTTGAAATTACGGCTAGGGAAGATTTTGAAATTCTTTCTGAAACAGGAAGAATAGGTGGTCAGTAGCTTTGATCTGGAAGGAGGATGAACCAGAAAGAAGCTGAAACCTGCATTAAGCCGACACGGTAATTATGTCCTGTGACTGATAATTTTCTGTTTTTTGCCATGATCCCATTAGATTTCTGTGTTTTAACATTCTGCTCTATAAGAAGGCCCATAAATGCGACACTGAGATTTCAGTTAAAATTGTTAGTTTTAAGAATTTAATGCAAATCACTTTTGTAAATGTATATGTAGTTTTTTTATTGATGAAAGAAGTGCCGGCATAAATATTGAAATGTTAAAAATTGTAATTATTTTTTTTGTTAAATTAAATTGTTGTCTTGTTTTTATTACAAAATATTAACATTTATTTAATAATTAATATCCCCCTAGATATACATTACAACATACATTTTGTATTCATATCATAACAACTCAATTATAATATATTGCAATAATAAACATAGGTATTATTTTCTATATTTTTAAACTTCTACCATTCAACTGAAGCTTAAAAATTGATATTGGCTTATTGGGGTGAATACATATATTAAATTAACCAAGCTATACAAATATAAGAGCATTCAGGTTTAAAGATGAGCTCTCAATATTGTAACATACTCTACTTCTGTCATTGCTTTACTTTGATGATATTTATCAATTTTATTTTACAATAACTAGACAACTTTTCTTAAAAATATTAAAAAGATCCTTAAATTTATTTACTTTGTTACCTTGTCAGGTGGAATGCTGGAACTTCCTTCTGTCAATGTGTCTTGTTCTTTGGGTTTTCTCAAAGTTGCTGTAGCTTTTATTAAAACGTATCTATGCAACTTTTCAAGAAAATTGAGAGATTTCCTCAGGCCCTTAGTTTTTAACATATCTTCAATGTATTTTCTATAGGGACTTATAGGTGATGGTTTGGTACTGTGACAGAGAACAGTCTGTAACTTTGAAATATTGGCTGGATTGTAGTAGTCAACTTCAGAAATGGTCTCTGATAACTCTCCAGTACCATGAGAAGAAGCATTTGAATTATTGGAATCTGAAGGACTACTGCTATCCATTTCGAACTGCACTACTCTACTCTGCAGTTTAGTAAAAGGTTTCCCTTCAACTGAGGTCCGTCTGATAAGAGAAAAAAAAGCACATTCAATTTCCTAGTGATAAAAGTAAACATTAAAAACATATGTATTGAAAACAATTGTTTAATTTACATTATTTCCTCCAGAAAGTTTAATTGGTAGAAGTATACCAATTATGGTCTTTCTGATGCTACTTTCTTTCCAATGACAGAATGACAAGATTAAGGACATCTGTATACCTTGAGCTAATCCCTTGATCTTCACTTACTGAAGCATCAGTTACAATTCCTGATGTGTCTTCATCTCCAACTTGTGGCCAATGAGAATTCTTTGATTGGAGAAGCATTAAAAGCTTTCCTAAAATCATCATCATCAGTCGATGATGTTTGGTCATGTTGTACCATAAACACATTGCCTGGTAACGAACAGAAATACTGTAGTTAAAAACTTTACCAAGCAGAAAAATATTATAGAACAACAGTTATGTGTGTATTAAAACTGCTAGTATCGAACATAACTTGATCCTTACCAACAATTGGTGATTAAATCATGTGTGTTACTTAATTTATCTTTTATTTAAAAAATTGTGCTATTTTGTCTTTACATTCCTACTACTAGAACACAAGTTGTTTGAGAGATATAATTTGAGTATATGAAATATTTCTCTTACAAATTTTAAGTGTTTTAACAATTAGATTGTCTGCAGTATTTATAAATACCAGAATAAATATTGATAAATCATCAAGGACATGTCGACAACTTGTTCAAAGGATGTTGGGAAAAAACTGTGAAACTTTTATTTATACATATTGTCTTCTGGATTACAAAATATGATATACTCTAGTCCCTATTTATAGTAAATATGAGAGTCTAATTTACAAAAATGATATAATAATAATGAGTTACACATACCTTAACTCTTCCTACAAATATGGAACTCTTGTAAAGAGGATAGTGAGCTCCAAATGCCTTGCTTGAAGGGTAGAGAGACTCAGCAGCTTCAAGTCTGTTCAGAAGTTCCTCGACATCCTTCAGAGCTGCATTCTGATTTTCTTTACAAATCTGACAATAAATTGACAAGCAGCCAATGCATGTAGTAATTTTGGGAGTTGAAGGGGCTGAAAGCTTGCCATCAACAGATATTCCACTATCACTGGACTGTGTTGACACTCTTCCTGAATGTAATGGATAGGACTCCTGAATTGGGGACCTTGTGAACCTGAACAAAGATATCTTATCTTTTTGCTTGACACTTAATATGGCTTAATAAATTAGAACTAAAGTTGGTTTGGATAATTTGCACAATTTTAACTTTTGAACCCTATGATTCACTCCATGCATTATTTCATTTGAATCAAATATTTTTATTTTATTTATACATTGTTAAAAATGGAGGGTTGCGCCAAGGGTCTTAGGACTGAATACCACAACTACAACAAAAGTACTTAAGTAAGAACTAAATCCATGTGGATTAAAAAACTGTCCTTTGTTTGGAATAATAATTTGGACACATTTGTCACAATATTTGAAATGCAACCTTTGTTTCATCAAATTAACAAGCACAATCAGTCCTCAACCAAACAATGAATCTGTATATTGTTATATAAACATATGTTAAAGAAGGAAAAGGAAAACATGGCTGTGCAAATTAAATACAAACCTATAATTCATTATATTATCCAGTAATGTTCCAACACTTTCCCTGGCTGCACATAAGTACTCATCTTGTTCAGTAGATGTCCTGTCTGCATGCCATGCTTGTAATTCCAACCAAATAATATCCTTCAATTCATTTTGCCATAAGTGTTCTTCTTTACTAAGCTAAAATAAAAAATATATATGTAGAGGAATCTTTTTTCCTGTAGGATTCATGAGCCAATGACCACTTAAGATTCCTTTTTTTTAGAATTTACATAAATCACAATTTAATTTTCAATTTCACACTTACAGCAACACATTCTTCATATTTACATGTTACGTTGAATTAAATGTAATCAATATGATATTTACTTGCTAAGTAAGGATGAGAATAATATTAATAATTTTTTTTATGTGAAAGACTATTACTTTAAACTAAAAGAACCATAATATACTAATTTCTTTGTAATTTGTTCGACTGAAGGTGTCATGAAGTTACGTTCCATGTACAGCTAAATTTGTACCTGAAGAAGTTTCAAATTAGACCCGAAACATCACAATATTTGAATTATAAAAAAAATTAAACGAGGCTGTTTAAATAATTTATTGTGTCATCTATTTAAAACTTATAAATATATAAATACTTAATGATTAGACTAAACAAAATAAATAAGACACTTGAGTACCAAAAGTCAAGGAGCTAACAGCATATTTTAGTAAAGACATGTACAATCACTTTAAAACTGTGGTTCACCTATAGTCAGAACTGTAGATATTATAAACTGGTATGGACATGTATAAAAGGAAATTGTATTTGTATGAGAATAACTTTTACAACAATGAATCACATCACATGGAATATGTATCAGTCAATCATATAAGGTATTCAATATGATATGTTAATATCAATGAGAGCATCTGACTCATCATGATGATACAGTGAACACATAATTTAAGCTTTTAATAACTGGGAGATTAACATTATGCAGAATAGTGTGTTTCCATTAGAGGTCATAGCTTTGGCATGATTATGAGCTATTACCAATATCATTCAGTCAATAGAAGAAGAAGGATTTATTCAACGTCCTTCAGTTGACTTGAGCATTACTTCTATAGAAAACCACAAAGCAATGCTGCCTTTCATTTGCCACAATGATGATAATAGAAATATTCAAAGGATATTTGCAGGGCATATTTATTAATTCAGAATGTGCACAATCATATACAATATCAAATAGATACTATACCGACAACATTGAGTCACTTTCATTGGTTTCATTCACTAAAAGTTTACATACTATGTTGAATTGTTACATAGGAATAGGACTCCACAACCATAAGGTTAGGTAATTGAGTATATTACTTGATACCAATAAATAAATTAAATTCAATGATAGAATATTTTTAAAGAAAAATTTTAAACTGTATTACTTACCTGTCGTCTTGGATTCTTGTCACCTTTATTTTCAGAGCTGCCCATTCTAATAAGTAAAGAGAATGTATTGTAAAACTCAACTCTATTTTGTGGGTAGTCAATCTTTGGTTTGTCTTCTTTGTGCATAAGTTTAGAACAAGCAACTAATTTTGATGTCAAACTGAGAAACCGATTGCATGTCTCTATCTGTTGGTAATTAAAAGACCTTGTTATGGGCAGCACATTAAAACTAGTAGTAGACAAATAGTAAACAAATGAGTGGTAGGGATAACTAGAACTTCAGCAGCGTTTCAGTCTTCTTTTAAAAATTGTAGTTCATGCATCGTCAGATTGCTAATAAAATACAATAAATAAAATTGAATAGAATACAAAAAGTTAGTTATAAAGTCTCAAATAGTATCTATGATATACAAAATTTAACAGTCTTTCTTCTCCACTTGGTATTAAATAAAATTATGACCACAACTATCAAAATTAATTAAGTCATAAATCGATGAATTAGAACAATAATATTAATAAAGTGTAACACAAAATAATTCAATTCCAAAACAAATAATTCAATCACTCTTCTTCTCCAATTGACACAAATGCCACATATGAATAACAAGAAAGCATTAACAAAAAAGAAACAGATGAGTAAACACAGGGGTCACAGTTAAAAGTAAAATATAAATGGGCAACAGTCGGGAGCACTTTGAGAAGGTATATACATAAAATGGAGGTCTCATGCTGTTATTGGATTTTGGTACTAATAGGTACTACAAGTGTTATGCTACCTTAAATACAATTAGATTCAAAGAGAAAGATCTGAAACATTAAACTCAATAAATTCTTCTGAAATACCTTAATTGCCTGAGGTGTTTGGATAGGCATACTTTCAGCCCTGTCATCTACATGTTCCATGGTTGGTGGCATGCTATGTCTTGCACTGGCATGATCCAGTTTCATATCTCTCTCAGAACCACGTATAATTTTCATTGAACGTTTGCTGCGTCTTGTAGTGTCCACTCGATTAAGCTGCTCTAAAATAAAAATGTCCCACATTAAGCATTGACACTAAAATTTATTACTATAATATCAATTAAGAATAGTATATTATTTTGAGTCACATTTATAAATAAATAAGTAGTAAGAGGCCAAATGCATAAATGTAAAATAAAATTTATTATGTAAATTAATTGAGGAACTATTGTAGAAAGTGAATTGTATAAATTATGCAATACTGTGTGTATATTAAAAACAAAAAGAAAGGTGTCAAGACTTTATCTCGTGATTTAAGGATAGAAGCTCTGTTTAAGGAAGAAATAATAAATATCATTCTTATCATATGCCATTTAGGGAACATATGTATGGTAATAAGATCATGAATATTTTATACATACTAGTTACTTACCATATTCCTGACTCGAAATATTCCCATCCTCACATCTTTCCAGAATTTCGTTGAAGTAAATGCTGTCCAAAGTATTACGTCTTTTTGTCTTAATGGATGAAGAAACTTTAATGTCACTTCAACAAACAAGATACAACAGAATATTTATGTCAAATACTTTATTTAAAATATAAAAATAATTAAAGATGTGTACTGATATAAAGAAAAAATATTTTACTTTTTTGTTGAAATGTAAAATACAGGTATGTTATCAATAAAGTTTGACTACAAATTTATATTTTTATAAAAAAAAACTTAAATGAAAATTTATCGGGACACTTCTTAAAATTGTGCCCACCTTGTATCGGACCTATCTCGTTGTTTTCTCTCCTTCTGTCTCCGAGAAATTCGTGTTCTGGGTGGAGTGGTTCCATACTCTGCGTATTCATTCAGAATATGATCATCTAAAAATCTGTTCCCTTCTATACTGAATTCATTGCTCTTTATATGTATTGGAAACTGATCACCATCATTCTTCTTTCTTTCTTCCTGCAGATTATTGACGCTGTCGATATATTAAGTTTGTTAGTGTCAGTTGAAATTAGTATGTTAGTCAATAAACAAATAGTGTTACAAGAGGTAACAGTTATTTTTCGTGATAAATGTAGCTATTTTATCGTAAAAACAGTGCGTGGTTGTCGGCGGTTAGTTTACTACGTAATGACATAAGTGTCAGTGCAAAATAAAGGAAGAAACTACAGTTCCGTCACTCACCCTTCATCATCGGAATCTGACGTGAAGTTTATTTCTATTCCGACTCTCTTCTTCCAGTCATCGTCTGCCATAGATAATATTTTAGAAATGAATTCAGTGCGCCGTTTTTGGCTTATTTCATAATATTTGCCGAGACGCCCACCAGTTTGTCAAATAATGCTTGCAGACGATGGCTGATCGGTGCCGCTACGACAGACATTTACCTGCAACATCGACTCGATTAATTGGTACATGTCGATTATACCTCCCGTTATCGATACGTAGTCGTAGTCAACCGCACTTAAGAGAAGAAAATGTTAAATTGAATTTTTCGTCTATTTCTTCGAATATTTGAAAAAAATTAATAAACCAAGTAAATACTTGGAACGAAGGCAGCCGAATATTAATCTGTAAAATATAATACACTACATTTAATTGACCTATTGATAATAAACGTTTTTAATATATCACTTAACGTCGGGTTAGAAATCATCATAATAATTCATTATGGGTAACATGTATGTAACAGCAGATAATTTTGCGTCGTGGAGTGCGTGAGACCAAATCTGATAAAATCCGAGATCTGTTACTTAATAGGGCGACAGTTGCATATCAGTTCAATTTATTTAAAATGGTTTCAAAAGTAACGATACCAACCATGAAATGGCCAATTTACACATGTTTGTGGCGGAATTATTGATAAGTAAATGTCAAATTGATTTCTGTCGTATCACCTCTTATTAAAATTAAATGCCACTTTTCAGTAGGAAAGAGCGTTAGTTGGCGAGCGAACGATAAACTGAACACAAATTGTGATAAGCGTATTCTGTGGCATAACTATTATTGCAAATGTAGGAATTGCTTGGAAAACTTATGTAGTTTGCATTTATGACAAACCTGTAAGAAATTCCCAAGTACGGTTCATTCCTCGTCACAATAGAATTTCGTTTTTTTAATCAATAAATGCTAAGTAAATGGAGGTGTCCAAAAAAATATATCACACTGCACTGGGCAGCTCAAATTTGAATCCTATAATCTACTAAATAAAAAATTATCCTTTAAAATTGATTCAAAAATATTTAATAATGTTAAGCAACTATTAGCTTAATATGAATACCTACTTTTACTCTTCATTTTATTTTTCACGGAATTACAGCCTATTTGTCAATAAACAGCTGTACATTTATTTAATACATTACATCCATTATTGTGGACTTCAACAGATTAATTTTAAATGAATAAAATGTAAACACAAACTATCACAGGATGCAATCCACAACACAAAATTATCCACTTTTGCATTTCTACATTGCCAAGAATTGCATAATCAATGTACTGACAAATTCTTAACCAATACAGGGGCACATCACTATACAGTTTTTGTAAGATGCTCATTTGGCATTAGGTCTAACTCGTCATCCCTCAACTCATTCAATTCACAGATGTGCTTTTCAAGCATATGTTAATATGCCAAATGAATTTTACAGGCTAAACTTCCAAAAGTTCTTTGCAATACTTGGAATACTACTGGTCATAAAATAATCTTTTATTTCATGATCCTTAACATTCCCAGGAACAATTGCTCCAAAAATCACAATGATTTTCTTCATTTATCTACTAGAAAGTTTGATCAAGTCAAATTCATTCAACTTGAATAAAAAAAGATCCATTATATTACCACTTACATATCCAAGGGACTATAAATAAATAATCCAATGCAGAACCATATTGAAATCCATTCATACTCATTTGGATTGAGGAAAGGGAATTTAAAAAGTAATTAAACAATTTAAAAATATGTAGTTTTTATTTTGATGTTGCAATATAACATCTAATAAATCTTTCATTGCTTGTGTAGAAGTAGGAAGACATTCATTCTTGCCAAACAAATATACTTGAAATTTAAGTACATTATATTTTTGTTATGTTTCAAAGTTAACAAAGTAAATATATAAACTATAACAACTGTTAATGATTTTGACTCATAACTAAACTCTTGATAAAACTATATCCCAGAGTATGGTTAAACATGCTCGACTGTGCTCATGTAGAGAATAAAAGTTATGCTATAAATGCAATATTTCAATTCTAAACAATAATACTGAATAACTAGCCATTGTATGCCAGGCAGAAACTTCTCTGGTTACATGATTCTCAAAACAGTATCAAACTACAGATCTTAATTGGAAATTAATAGGATCAGTAGTGAAAATTGTTAAAAGCATTTTTAATGCAGTACATTACATTATTTAATATCACAAAGAATACAACAGTAACAGATGCAGGCTGAAATACACAAGATGCTTTTTTTCTATTGGAAAAATGATTAGTTCTCAATACAAATTATTATAATTCTGACAAATTAAGTATTAGCTTGGCTTCAAATGTGGGTACAACATTCATTTGCAAATTGGCCGAGGGCACTTTAAAGCTTGAGATTCTTTACATAGTACTTCGAATATTGGCGGCATTCAGTATGGCTGCTACCGTGTTGCTGATAATGGAAAGTTGTGAAAAAAGCTCATTCAAAATACTAACCGTTATAAAATGCCAGTACAAATATAAGTACTTTAATTTCAAGGAATAATTATATTTACCTAGTAGTCATATTGTTTAAAAGAAACAATATATAAATCTACCAGTACCAAAAGTGTCAAATATTTTATTCGCAATACATTTGGCACAGTATGCTGGATTCCATTTTCTTTTAATCAAGTAACATTTTAGAAATAAATCCTCAAAAAGTTCTATAAATAATTTGAATGGAATTTAATACTTTCAGCATTTTCAAGTTTCAATAAACTAAGTATTCTACATATACTTATCTTGATATTTCCATTAACCATTTAAAACTGTTATAAAAATTACTTACAATCTTATGTAAATAAAATTTGTTTATAACAGGAACAATTACATTCTAGCAGTTTGCGAAATATAACTCTCTCCATAAATGTACAATCCCTTTTAAAATCTAGAAGGCAACATGGTTCAATTTTATATTTGCATACAATTCACTATTGGAAATAGTGAAGAAAAAGTGCATGAAAGAAGGTTTGAGTATAAAGTTAAGGATGCACCAACAAATACAGTATCTATTTACATTTAGTATTTCAAGCACCAATAAGAATTATCACTATTGATTAAAAAAAATGACAGGAACAAATTAAAGTTTCAGAAGAATGCAAGGCAGATAGCTCTACAAATAATGTAGTACTTTATCCATCCAAATTAAATGCTTTTGGACATGGTAAATTAATTTAACAAAGAGAAAAGGAAATATGAAATTTAGTAAAACATTGAAGGGAAAATATGCTAGTCAGTGCTGAATGGAATGCTATGATATTTTTTACAATTTGTTTATATAATATTGATGAAAGATGAGTATATTGGCATTTTACATTTTCAGGTAAATCCAGTTTTTATTAATAGTAATGAAGTTAAAGATGTGATATGATTAAATTTGTAATATAAAAGCAATGGAACAACTTGAGAATGTATACTGCACAAAAGTAATAAACAATTATGAATAGATATAGAAATATTTGGCCTACAGTTACTTAATAGAAAATGTATATAAATTTTTGACTTTAAAAATGAAAACCCAAAATGTGAACTATGAAGAAATTTTATATTTTAACAGCATATATCAATATACCTTTCACACAGTCTTAACATTCACTAGAAAAAGAACTATAACATTAAACTTTACCAAGGCCACAATTTTAATTACTAGAATATGCGTTTAAGTCCTTCCTTCAAAATATTTTACTACTGCACCAAACCATTGCCACATTTCAGAGCCATGTAATCTAATTGCACACTGGATGGTTCTCCTATCAACTATTTATATTATAAATATTTTTTCCCGTGATCATGAATGGTTTATTTTTCATATCTTCTTGGACCCATTTTAGGTTCACATGGCAGGGTTTATCAATACATTCCTGGCAAACAGTTTCACAAGGCTCATTGAAGTGGTACAATTTTCCTTCTACCAATTACATGTTCTCAAACTGATCAACACGCCTCTTGGTGTTGCCTTTACGAATTTCTCGTAAAGTCTTGTACTTGTCGCGTCCCTGGCGAACGTTCTCCCTATGAATCTTGTCCATGGCAGTTTCCTTAGTTTCATCACGAGACTGAGCAAGATCTTGTTTTAGAGCCTGAAAAATTAAAAACTGCATTACAAAACAACAAACACAAATTTGAGTTATTGAAACAGATTTAACTTTACTTATTTCCAACATAAGAACTTTAGGTACACTGATTATGGTTTTACATATTTGATTTGAAATTATGATTAATGTTTATGAAAAAATTAACTATACACAAAATAATAGTTGAAAATGAAATCCCGTCACAGTGAGAATGAGACAAATTAAAGAACATTTCAGATTATTACATTGAAATTTCAAAGCAAGCAATATCAACTAACCTTCAGTTGATCATGAAGGCGCTCATTACGTTCTGCCAAGGTTCGTCTCTCGCCTACTGGATCCACAATATTGTCATCAGTCATGAGGTCTCTACTGACGTCTCCATTTTCAACCTCATCATTTTCTTCATGCTCATTCTCAACAACATGATGATGTTGTGGAGTAGTAGTGGCGGCTAGGAGAGCTTGATTTACTTCCTCCTGTTTCCGTCGTGCTTCCTCCACCTCATCCTGCAAATAATATATTAATAACATGGATTTTAGTATGTAACAAGAGGATTTGAATGTAATGAAATAATGCCATGCCAAGAGTTTTCACTGATGTCTATCTGCACATTTATTTGTAATTAAACTCTAGTTTACAAAATGAAATATGGTAAAAATATTAATTAGTGCACAAAAACACAGGTAAATCTGAAGGAGTTTCTGTAAATCAGAAACAAGAGTTAAATTTACTTTGATGGTTTAGAGAAAAGGTTCACTTATATTAATTCAAACAACATGTTTAACCATGTCAATTTTCTACAAATCTAAAGCACTGTAACAGCTCAGAAATTTTTGGGTCAAGCATTATTGATAAAAATGTCCAAGAACAAATTGACTTACATTTCACATATCTATGGTAAACATCACTCAAGCTGTTAAATGACCTTTTTACATACCTGTAAGCGCCTTGTTTCTGCATCCTTTGCTTCAACTTCATCCTGAATTCTTCTAACTTCTTCTTGCTTAGAAGCAATTTCTTCTTCCAGTTTTGCTCTTTCTACAGCTTCCATATTTTTGCTCTCCTCTAAACGTTCCATCATGGCCTATAGGGTGTGATGTGTGAAACAAGCATGTTATATTCAGGATAAAGTAACAATTGATCACACATTAAGGAAAATGCAGGAAAATTTAGCATCAATTTTGATAAGTATTAGTAGTAAGAAATATTAACATTGCTGTTTATTACTAGCAGGTTTCATATCACATTACTTTTTCAATTCTATGGTAATTATTTTAATATATTTAATGGTTACTTGTTACAAATAAAATTTAATTGCAGTACATTATGTACATTGCTTTGAGAAAAAAATTGTCCTATTGCTCTTATTACTCTAGTAATATCTTTCCAAATTTGTCCAAAGAAAAGTTCCCTTCAATTGTGGTATATGCATTAATACAGACCATTAATCTAGTGAATAAATTGGGTACATTTATATTAAGTGACAATTAGTGAATTAATTAAATAATGATTAGACTTAGTTCATAGATTTTTTAGTTATTCAAGGAAATTAGGAACAGATTTGTCTTTTGATTTAGTAAACCAGTGTTAATTATTTCATAATGAAATAAATAAGTGCTTCCCAAACTAATTAAAGAAAAAATTATAAAAAGCACTGGAAATAACTTACCGTTAGTTCATTTTGTCGAGCTTCCAACTCTTCCTTGGCTGCTTGTAATTGCTTCAATTGCTCCTCAAGCCTGCGTATCATGTCTTGTGCCTGTTCCAAATCCTGCTGACGCTTCGTCATCTCTTCTTGCATAGTACGAAGACGCTCTTCATATTCCTGTTGCTTTTTCTCAGCACGTTCTCTAGCAGCAATTTCAAGTTGCAGTTTTTCCCTACACAGCAGACAAATTTAAATAATTGACTTATTATTTAATTTAATATTTATATTCCTTAAAACTCTAATAATAATGCCATTGTAAGAAATGATTTTCATGTTACCAAAAATTTATCTTGGTAAGATTTATGATTGTCATTTTCAAATGGTCAAAACTGATCTAAATTACTATTTGGAATCATAGTTTTCATTTACCTTTGCTGTTGCTTTGCCATTTTTTCCTCCCGTGCTTGTGATTTCATTTGCTGCACATCTATTGTGTCAGGCTTTCTTCTCCTCATATACAATTCATGGTTCCCCATACACAAAGCTAAAATGCGCTTATTAATACGAACTCTGGGAGCAAAGAAAACAAAATCTGGAGCTTTCTTATCAATGGGTTTAATGATAAATTTTCTATCATTAAATGATATATTACGAATTTCAGACCAAGGGAATCCAATCTTGGGCGTCAGCCTGAAAAATAATTTTTTTAGTATTAGTGACAATATTAACATTTACAAACTTAAGATTGGAAATAAGCAATAGAATGTTCATTATCAAATACTGTAATTTACATACTTGTCATCTTGTTCATAAATATTCAGGCCAAGGGCATCAACACCAAGCCACAAATCTGTACCCTTCTTGTTCTTAATCTCAAAATAATTAACACCATACATTTCCAGATCTTGTGCAATCTTCAAATATTCCATCATAGCATCCTCCCTGAAAGGTAAATAAATCAATTAGCAAAGCAAATTAATTTGGTAATTAATTAATGTATCTGGCCTACCTTCACTATAAGCCAAGCAGGAAGAGAGGGTTAGGATCATGGTTCAGAAAAGGAATCTCCTGGATATATAAATAAACAAAAAAATATAATTTTAAATTTAGTAATTTGAAGTAATAAACAAAGTTGGAAGCCAATATTGGCTGCTAACAAAATTAACATCTGCTTTTAACAAATACCAAAAATGCTACAAGAGATACTTGCGTTAGCATCCCCTTATGTTCATTCCACCATGTGGTCACACTCTGTTCCCATTCTTCACGGGACATTTTATGCTGAGCCATTACTCTGAAAAGATGATTTTTGTTAGAATATATATATATATACATTCACCTGAAAGAACACTAAGTATCTAAAGGTGTTTTACCGTTCAGGAAGCAAACGATCATTTGCAAGAAAACCAGGACCATGAATTGCCTTGTTGAAATCTCCATGCCTCGCCTGAACAGCATATGATGCCAACAGTACAGATGTTTCAGGGGGGCAATAGATCTCATCTGACAGGATGGCATTCTTTACCTGAAAAATTTATTCCATAATTATATTTATTATAAAAATGTATTCAATAATTGTATTCATTATAAAAGTCCCACTGCAGTTCCTTATTCAATAAAGATTTAAAGCATAAGAAAAATGTGCTTAGTTATTAATTACAAAGTCAGCATATTTATACACACAAAATTAATGTACGATATACATAACTTGAACTTTAAAAAGATGAGTGCCTGTTTAATTATTTTGTCTCCAGCAAGAATTTTTAAACAAAGGACCATAAAATGACAACTAACTATACTGAACAGTAAGAAAATGCTGCCTGGTTTACCTCACAATCTATAAATATTCCATAAGGTATTAGAAAATGAGTAGCTTCAGTGCAATGAACTGCATTATAGTTATGAGCTGATGTAAGTTTGTTTTATTATCCAGTGTGTTTTCTGCATGTATTCTTTTGAATTTTGCAGATTATAGCATAGTTTAGTACTAAATATTGGGTAGAATTCCAGGTTAGTAATAATACCCATAAGCATGCAGTAGTTGAATAGCTGATACTATACATTTTACAGTGCACTGATTTTAATGGGCAAATCTAACATTTTTGTAATATACATACGAAAAGAATCCTTGTATAAAATAAATTTCTCTTACCTGAAGATAGAATAATCTGAGGGTGATTTCTTGGATGAGCTCTTCGGCGACATCTTCTGGGTAGAATTTAGCCCGGAACTTGAACTGCAGAGGATTTTCCCTCTTAACATCTTGGCCCATCACCTGTCAAATACATGAAAGACTTTATTATTATTTTTTTAAACTAAAGATATCAATCATTTGATCTAAAGTCGAAAGGAAGATAAGGGATCTTTGAATAACTTACCCAAAATTGCAACATTAAGCTCCTCTACTTTCACAGCAAATGAATGCATTCAAACAAGAAAAGATCAGAACATTTTATGCAAAATATCGAACAAAAATGCTTAATAAAAATCTACCATTAGCAACAGCAGCAATATAAAATAAATGTACTTCATGACAGTGCAAGTATCCATTGATCCTGTCCTTATTACTAAATTTTTACGAAAATTCGGTAATAATTATCCTCTCCCCATCCCGTCATGTAAAGCATTCCATTTTATTGTTAAGACATACCGCAATAGTTTTGAATAAATGTGGATTAGAAGGGTTACTTAAATATTGGGAGTTATTTAATTCAATCGATTCTGCGGTCCACATAATGTAACGTCTTTCTTTAATTAAGTTCATGTTGCAATTCAACGGCCAATTTTGGAAGGGATTGTAACAGTTATTCGAGATTTCGTGGTAGATATTATTTTATTTTCATACTGGAAATTGGTTTGGAGATATTTTCGTCATTATCAGCCGGTAGGTACAAGAATTTCCATTCCGAAGGACGCGACGCGATGTTGCGACAGGACATTCTAGGCAAAGATGGCGGAGTATGTGACGTCAGGGTGTACTGAAACCCACCTGACATTTATCTGAGAGAATGTCGGCGCAATGAGTCACGCTCACACGATATTCTCTTCATACAATGAACTTGTAACGCCTATAAATTGCCTTCTTATCCGAATAATTAACGACTACCTCTCAGGATCAGTGCTGTTTAATCCGAAACTCCGAGCTAAGGTAGTGAAAATGAACAAGATATATCGCATTAAAAGTTTCGTATAAATGGATTCTAATACATATCGAAGCGCTCCTTCGAACTTAAATTTCAAATCTAACAATCAAATTGTGATGAAACTATTAATTAATCAAATTCTCGTTGGCCTGCGAAAAAAGTTCACTCGTGGAAATGGGAGGGTCATTGTTAACCATTAAGTCAACAAGAGTGAACAACGCCCAAGGATGCCGACCGGGAAGTGTGCTAATGACAGATTAGGATGGGAGGATGAGAGGATACAAGGAAATGTAGAAAGTTACTACTGAGCCACCAGAGAATAAAAAATGCAGAGTGTAGATCTGGTTAATTTCCCAGGTTTTAAAACGAGACCTAAAATCAGGTGCCCTAGTAATTATGTTGTTGGCTCACAACACGCTAAAATTCTTCTGTCCGAACATTTATATTATGCAGAGTGATCAATGGATGCTACACTGCCCTACGAAAATGAGGAAAATTTCCAGTTGACAATTTGAAAATACAGCTTGGGAAATGTGAGCACGTAACATGTACGGAAAGTTTGTTCCTAGACGTAGACCTTAGTTCGACGGAAACAGAATTTTTAACGGATTTGCATGCTTTAGTGCACAAAAAAGGTAACGCCGGAGGTATGGCTCTTTTAAATGAATATGAATATATGTGATTCATAGTAAGTTTCAAAATCAATAAAATAGGAATCATTAGAACTTGAAGTTAGAAGACCCACTTCCTGTTGACGGCAACAGTGTTCTTTTTCGCTATTCGTGAGAGCCCAGATAAGGTATCAGAGATTCTGCACGTGTGGAGATCCGGCAGGAAGCTAGTCGTAAACAGCGACGCCATCTCGCAGCCAGTCACCGGCGAAAAAAACTCAATTGCCTTACTTGAGATTTACGAGCCGTCCTGGTTTATTTTTGGGAAAGTAGCGTTGCACGTGCAGTTTCGGCATGCTTAAGGTTAACTGGACGTATCATCTGTCCATCTGTGCTTATTACCCAAGTAGCAGATCGTTCGCGTGTCCTTGATCCTGACTAAAATCTTGAACACACAACTACTATTCTGATATCTTGATAGTACGGTAGGTGCTTATTAAACTCCAGTGTTCAAGTAAATACTGCGGAAGTACAAAATCAATCGTAATCGTACCATTAAGTAGATAAAAAAAGGCTCAGCTACGCTGGGGAAGACCGATCTGGAGCGAACTCAGGATCAATGTCCTCTCAGCACTTTTATCACACAGGCTACTCCCTCCAGCACAACAGAGCGCAACTGTTGAAACTGATGCTAACTGAATGATCCTGATTAACGAAACAAAACCTACAGAAAACAGCAGGGAACAAAACATATATTTGGAGGTAATTATGTCAAGTATGTGGAAGATGTTAGGGATATATCGCGACTCCAGTCTGAATGCTGTCGTAAGCGTTCTGCTAGCTGCTTAGAACGGGTTTTCAATAAACACGAGGTAGGTTCTTTTCCTCACAAAGCATTATTATTTCACAATTTAAGTTCGAAAATATAAGAAACTAGATGCACTTCATGGAACAATTAGAAATTTGAATTTCATATAAATTTGAATTCGACATTTTATTTTCGAGTTTCCATAAGAAATAGCATTTGTATTGAACGAGCGAATTAATGACGGACGAAGGATGGAATAAGAACTAAAATAGAAGATGAAAGCAGAGTTCTGGGACGGAGGAGACGAAGTGGCCGGTTGTGCAACGCTGCAGATTTCGCTGTTGCCACATGCGAACTTGGTCTGCAAGGACGCCTTCGTCGGTATAAAACACCGGAAGCGACTGCTGCCTGTCCTCACAGGCCAAAGACTCCGGTAACGTGCAGACTGACAGGTCTAGAAGCACCCTAGAGTCGAGGGTGAACTACCATTATACGGCCAGTGGCACAGCACCCAGCACCTCAAATTCATAATAATCGAGAATCTAGGGAAGAAAGCGGGAAACCAACTATTTATCGTCAATTTAACACTGGCTTCACTGTATCTAAGGAAATGTCTAGGCTTGGTAACGCCTTCTGAATAATAGGACTTGCATATTGGCTAAAAACTGCAACAAAAAAAACTTACAAGTACACCTCTACAAGAATTTTATACGTATTTTGGGGAAAATATCCTATGAAATTGTTAGTTATCAGAATTAGCACAAGTAATGAGGAGATTTAAGAATCAAACAGGTTAACAACTCGTATGGACAAAAGGCGTTTAATAGAAACATCTACGTTCTGATACTTTTTAATTGCTAAATATTATATTTTTTCTACAAATTGTGTGTTCATTTGGAATATGTTTAGCAAGTCACTGGGTCGATAATGAGCTTAGTTAGCTTGACGTCAAATTTTGTTTTCCCCAAAACTTATCTGCCATAGAGCCATTTGTTTGGAGCTCTCATGTTGCTCAGACTCTTCGCAATATCTTAACTGTCATTAGCTGCTCCTGGTTTGTTATTACAATTTCACCGAAGCCCATTCTTTCTTTCCCGTACCTTCTGCATGGTATCTCAGTTAAAAGAAACGCGTAACTGAATTGTTATTTTCTTATTGATATACCGGGCATTGTCGGGCGTCACGACGTCTAGACATGGCGTTAAGCGACGCTTGAAGTAGGTTGCGAATGCTGGATCCGCAGACAGAATGCCAAGAATCCGGGGGACCGTTAGAGTTCATGGAATGTGTGCCGTGTGCCTTGCATCCTGCTACTGCTGCTTTCTCATTCATTCTCTTCGCATCTACCTCGCACGATGCACCAATGCACTCCTACAAGATCACAACCTAAACACGGGGGGCGACGCGTCGGTAACCTCTGGAAGGGTGACGAGGTTTCAATTTTCTGTGCAATTTTGGCCCTGGCCGGGCGGAATGCCGATTAAGGAGCATTATATCATTATAAAAGACGTCGAAATATTAAATTCATTTTGCGCACCATTTTAATAAACAATTTGGGAAAACTACACATGCAAGTATGCCTGACGTCATGAGTCGATAGAAAGAAGGAATAAAAATGAATGTTTATAGTAGTCCTCGAAGTAACAGTTTTTCTCAGTCTCCTTCCAAATCATTTCATGTTTTGTTTAATGGTATAACAAAAGTGAAAGTTCTGTTCTATTAAGCATTTGCGTAGGAACAATTACTAAGCAGACTGACCTGCATTGCAGTAAATCATCTGGATTTCATTACATAGGTAGTCTCATCATTCCATACATAAATATTAATTGCAAAGCTATAGTAATTGAAAAGTAACGTTGTCAGGATTTTCGAATGCAAAGACCAGATAAGGACCCATATTAACATTTCCCTGGACAATTACAAGGATTACATCAGCACCACGGGTACCGAACCTTCCTGAATGTACTGGTTTAACCAATTAAAATTGATAATGGTTTTAATGCGGTGCAAACGAACAATGTTGCAGTATCAGTTACAACAAAGTAAACACCAAAACTGACAAAAACAAAGACGTCGTGCGTGGAAAAACTTAAGTTATTTGGTACAAGGTACAGAACACAGAGAAGTGGCAGTGTCGGCAAATGTAGTCTACTTCACTTGTACCAACTACAATCGCTGATAGTAGTTCTCAGCTCTAAATTGGAGTATTGTGCTATCAAAGGCCTGTGACCCAGTTACTAAATTGAGTGTACTCTTTGCCTCTTCTATCCTAACAGCCTACTCCTGCAAAACTACTTTCTGACTGCACAAACAACCAATTGACATTCTAAATAGAATATTGCACAGCAGTAAACAGAATACGGTCTTACAGTTTATCGAGTTCTTTAACAGAATTTAAACTGAAACGGCTAGTATTGGTAGAGTAACAAGTGTGAAATGTTCAAAATTAATCTGGCGGGATAAACTATTATTACAACTTATTGCTCAGTTACCAATCATATTTTGGCAGCACATGGGATAAAGACCGGGGTTCGTCTCAGACACTCTTCCTGGCCATGTTAAATTATGTATTAAATAAATTTTTCCAGAAATTCAAACGCATTAACATTATGGAGTCTGATAATATTTGCTGAAGTAGACAAGTGAATATGCAAACAGTATTGACGTTAGTATAAAACGTCACCTGAAAAGTGAGGGCAGAAAGGTGCGAAAATAAAACAAAATAATTCTCATTAAGGGAGCAGGAAAGGGATGCAATAGAGCAAAACTCTGGATTATAAAATTTAACGCAAACATGGTTATACAAGAGATTGTCAATGGAGAACTTTTATACGCCACACGAAACAAAATCAACTGTATTCAATTTCAAGACATTAGTTAAAAGATGTCGTGTAGAGACTTTCTATGGAGAATAATTCTGATTCTGTTCGTCTCTATATGAATCCGTGTCCATACGTAGGACACTTGCCATCTGTTTACTGCACTTCACGAGGGCTTAGGAGTAGTCCCTGCACCTTGAAGGGCTTCGAGCCAAAAACCTTGCCGAACAACTTAATTAGATGTTAAGTTACGGATAGGATACAATACGGTAATATATATTTCATTGTAGTAAGTATTCCGGTTGAAGTTTCCTTGGCAACGTTCACTCAGTTGCGTCATCAAGAACTGAACAAATTCATTCTGCGGTAAATCCTAATTCACTCTACACAGAAAAAAATCATCTCTAACACGTGGAGTCATTGTCAGCAAATTTATTCGAAATATTTACTAGAGACATCACGAAGAAGAGGAAAACGAGTCGTTGAGCACTAGAAAACTTTCGATACTGATGTGGATCGATACAGAATGCTTATTCATCACGTCGCTATGACTCGATAGGGAATTGTATCAATTCGTAAAAGTCTGAATCAGCACCGGCGGTGGTAACTCAAATATATATTAGTCTTGTGGTGTTGTCAAATTCTGGTATCACTGCTCAATAAGCGTAGAAGTTACAAGCTTGTGTTTGAAAACAGAACACTGGAAAAAGCATTTTATGAGATGTGGCTACAATATAATTAACTCTAGGCGGTGGAACAAGATAGGAATGAGCACTCAAGAGTAAATAAATTATAATCAGAATGAGAAACAGGATTAGGGAACAGTGAGGGCAAGAAACTTTTGTAGGACAATAGCCCATGTATGAGTACTAATGAAGATGTTCAGTGATTTCAATGAATCAGAATTCTTCCATATGTAAATGCAGTTTCCATCCACAGGTGAAAAATACTGGAAATATGAAACGTACTAGAACAAGTGAAGATTTCGGGTTACCAAAAACAAAAAGAAGGGAAGTCGCAGGCCAAAGTAAGTAATCGTATCGGTTATTCATAAAACTATCAGCAGACGGTAGAACAGAACAGGCTGCCTAGTAACAGGCCTCTTTTCCTGGAATGAAACGCCTACACTGTGCAATGACTGAAAATACCGTGCTACTTGACACACGGCCTCTGCGTCATCGGTCTGCGGTCCGCCTTATATTCGCACACTTTACGTCACCAGTCTCGACAGTCCAATGACTACATTGCTTACGTTACATATAAGCAAATGAATTTAACGAGAAACGTGAGTAACTGAAGCCTGAAACAACCAACAAGGATGCGGAAAGTGCTATAAGCCAATATAGTATGCATTTACAGATCTGAAGATGACTTCACGATTCCGTACGGATAAGCAATTCCACAAATTGCTAAAGTGGAAGAGATATTTCGGTTTCCTGGGCGAGGAGCTGTGCCGGGAGGAAACTGCACGTCCTGTTTTCGTGCGTGAAGTTGAGCCACGCAACCAAGCAAATTTTACTACAATACTCAAATTTAATCTTAAAAAAGGACCGTTCACACAGCTTATCAGTTCAGTTTCACACTTCAGAACTATCTCAAGAGCCTTACATCAGCGAGCGATTATATTCACGAACATACGCCAAGTTCACTATGCATAAGAATTACTTTGGTTATGGTCCTTCACACGTCCTAATTTCGGAATCGTGGAGAACGAAAATCAATTCTACAACATTGCTCATCACAACTCCTTGAAGCGTTTTCGCACGGAATAAGTATTGAAAGGTGACTGAGAAAATCCATAGCAGAATATATTGACATTTACCTTCAGTTTCGTAAATTCTACCCCTCAGTAAAATTACACTTCCATCCGTGCAAGTTTCCCGCGGTTCGCAAACAAGATAGTTACTGTGAATTTGGAATCATGAGAATGACGTGGAGTTTTAATCTATTCGCTTTTAGAAACAAAAATTTCATTTGTAAGCAGATGTGTTTAGAAATATCAGATTGGAAAAATTCTACATAACGCCGCGATACGTCGGTACACCAGAAAGTGGACTTACAAGATGTTGCGAGAAATCTGCCGTTAAGAAAGAGGTTGTAGGGAAAGGAACTGCGCAACTTACCAGCAATACCCGAAACTGGGAGGTGAATATTAATCATTTTCATAAAAGGTTTGTCATTGTGTTCTTCGTCGAGAATGTATGTAATTATATTTCAGGATTCAACTTAAATTCATCAGATGAGGGTCGAATATCACTGGCAGGAATTTTGATCGTGGGGCAATGCATTTATTTGAATTGTTCTTGCTGCCAGTTTGGGAAGTGCACGGGGTTGTTGGGTGAAAGCGGAAGCTGCTCAACTGTCTGTGCCGACTACATAGTTAGCTAGCTACTTCAGTCACAGGCTCACATCTTACCAAGTCGTCCTCGTCACACGATGATTTCCGCCGCATCATACGAACCATCCTCGAGATAATGTTCACAGGCTAGGCATGCAGAACAATCGTCATCATTAGTCACCCAGTTACACCTAATAGCTTAATTCTACTAATAGAGTTCTTCTTAAGCCGATATCTACTTCCTTACAAGGTGCTACTATTACAGCCAATTAGGGAGTGCGGGTAAAACATCGAGTGCTCGCTATCAGAGGGCAAAGCTCACGGAAACAAGAGGTATTGCAACTAAGCTCTAGCAATATTTAATAACGCTGAATACACAAGGACTTCATTATATTAAGTTCGGAGATAAAATCAGTTTTAAATCTAGAGTTCGGTCACATAACGGAGGTCGAAAAGAATGTCCGACGTATAGAGACTATAATGAATTATGAAAAGCAAAAAACTGATAAAAAGCGAAGTTGGATATATGTATACATCCAGTAGTCGAAACGTTTCTGTTTCCAAAGAAACTTCGCAATAAAGACGAACCTTATCATGCAAACCTTTATGAACTGTACATTGTATTCCATTCAGAATTTGTTTCGTGTCTGCGTGTTGGCACGTGTCTGTCTGGTGCTATAAGGACTGCCTTTTGTCTCTAAGTCAGATAAGACACGCAAGTCTTCAACAGCTGATAGTTCCGAAAATATCCTGCTTATTACAAATTGATTGCAATAATAATTTACCTAAACAATCATTATTAAATATTACTTTACTATCGCTTATAAAAGTAATCCTGTGTACACATTTATTAAATCAAGGCAAAACCTTAACATCAAGCCTCCCAATTCAGGAAAATCATTTAGATTTAAAATGAAGTTAATGTATAAACTTGTAATATTTATTCAATTTAAAAACAAAACACTCCGCGTATTCAAACAAGTTAAGCCTGCGATGAAAGAAAATTCTAACCAACCAAAGACAGTTCACTACAGCGACAACATAATTTAACTGGGTTTGAAACCATTGTTAGATTATCATAAGAATTGTGATGTGAGCGAAGTAAGCGATATTTGGAATAGTAATAAACTACTCCTCCATAAAGTGGGTCAAACTATTACAATGTTCAGTCGCTCCTAGAGCCAAATGATATAGTGAACAGTTTCTGGATCTGAATGAATAAGCTAGTACAGGTTTTACGGTAATTCGTAACGCCTATTTATTCAGAGTGTGGTTTCGTTTCCTATTAACACATTTTGCAAGTCTACATTTTCTGTTACAATTATAAACCGAACAAACCACACAAATGCGGCTAAGTTGGCAGTAAATTGGCTTTCCATTTCGCCATTTTATTGAAACAGTTTCCTTTTTAAGTGTAAGAAAGCATTTTCCACAATGTCGTCCAAGTGTGAAGTTTAATTACGATAAGAGTGATAAAGTACCGATAATGACAAGATACATTACATATGTTGGCACTGATAATGGCGTCTAAATAGTCTTACTCGCCAATTCTCTGGCTGTGTAACAGGTCAAAATAGTATAGTTTCTAGATTTACGATTCCTCGACATTTGGCGAAGTATTGTGATGAAAGGCGGCAGATGGACCAGTTGGCAAAGCCATAGAACATGCGTCGATTATCTGCGTTCATTGAACAGCTGCGATTAGCGGATCAAGTGGCCAAAGTTGGTCAAGGTGTTCCGGTCGTCTTCATATTCCTCACAGATTACGCGGAAGGCGTGACCTGTTAACCGCCAAGGACAGCTGCACTGAGCAGCACCAGACTAACAGAAAAAAAGCGTCACATACTATTACTCGACCTAAAAATTACCCAATCTATTCACTGTTTTTTAATAGAGGCAGAGTAATCTACTTGTTGATAAAAAGAAGAAATTCCTAAACCAAAGTTCGAAGCGATATTGTGTTGTATTTACGACTTCCGAACGTAATTCTTTCATAGTAAAGATAAGATTAGATATTCTTTCGAAACTGGTGTTCTACATCATTTCACGACTCGATCATTTTTTCCGACACTAAATTCAACTCGAGTAAATATTTGCATCAATTACCGACATAACTAACACACACTTATATTTCATGTTGTGTGTTCAAGGAAAAATAAGGTCTATGCTGGATCGTATATTTTAGACGGTATGGAGAGTTTAACATTAATCATGTGTTATATTTGTAAGAAATGATCAGAAAGACAGCATAATTTACAAATTTGAAGTCTTAAATTTTTTTAAACAATTTTCTTGAAGTAATGGAATTTTAATTAGATACATGTTTCTCTCTTCGACACAGTCTTCGGTCATAATTGGACGTATTTTATATTGGAGATTAGCAGTTAGTATCGATTTTTTTAGTTGAAAAGCTAATCGATCAATATTGAAACAATGATACAAGGGTGAATAAATAAAAACTCATCTTAATGGAAAGGTAAAATTTTAACGGTTTGACTATGTAAGGAGCCAGCTGTGCGTGTGACATCGCTGGCAACACGGGATGATGTAAGCATAACCATGAAACCAGTTTTTTACGACTGCAATGCACGTAAGAGCAAACTGCGGCCGAGATAAACCTACGCAAACAGCAGCGAGAGTCTCCCGGACCGAATTCGCCGGCGCCTGAGGTCCCACGGGACACGACTGCAGACAATATCAAATCCCACGCGTCGGTCTCTGGCTGGGAAAAGGAACTTCTACCATGAAAACGAATCCAGTCAATATGGACACAATAAAATGGTATTTCATTCTGGTAAATATGAATTCGTGTAAACGTGTCGCATTCATCCTTCACCTTTTGACGGAAATTTTATTCAAAGTTCCCACTTTCCATGGATTTTACGATAAATCCTCACTGCTACAACAGACTACATCTAACACTACCTTTCTCCAACGCACAGCAAATACATGTCCTCGTAAGTAGTAAAATCCATTCTGACGCAGAGAAATTACTTTCATCCTACAGAATTTTCCAGAATTAACAACGAAACCAAAATACAATATACAAAGCCCTACACATAGATCAAATTTCCCTTCAGTGAACATGTTTTTGAAATAACTAGGCACTAATTTAAGAATTACGTATCTCTACAAATAGAAAAGAATATTAAGAAATATTTCCCAAGGCTGTTAGTAATGAGCTAGACGGGTAATGTCTTGGGAGTACAAAAATAATCTCTCTGCACGTGTTGCTAAGCAGGAGATTTCATGGCGCGGTTCATAAAACCCTTTTTTACTAATCTGTAAGATGAGACTCCCCTCCCATACTATTACGTGACAACTATTTAATTTATAACCACCCACGCCTTAGATACTCCACATTATCTTATCCTAGTTTTTGTCCCCCTAGTCTGGAAACTCTTACAATCTTACGATTCGATGTCTTCCAACTTCGGCTTATTAATCGTTCTACTTAACCCCCACTGCACGTTCTATTACAGCATTTAAATCTCAGTTATCACAATGTATGATCTAACTTGTCTTTTGCCAGTAGATTTCTTCACTTATTCAATTTAAAATACGTCATGAAAATTTCGAGCACTTAAACGAGGTCGAAAACCGAGATGCAGTAAACGAAGGACGAACAGTCTGATGCTAAACCACTGAAATCATTTCATGGCGATTAAATCTACTTCTGGAAGCAAAGCGAGTGTTAACATAAATATGATAAATGCCATTCAGCTTGAGCTTCAGGGTGAATGACCAATTCATAAAGCACAGCCATAAATAGATTGACGTTCGGAACATGCAAGAGGGAAACGAGTTATGATTAAATGGAAGGAGGTAAGAACCAATGAGCATTGCCTGTGTTTTTTCTCGCAGGTATTTCTCCCCACATTGACTGTGGGGCTCACCTGAATATGTTGGGAATGCCTCGTACTCTCAGGTTTTTTCAAAGTTGTCACATACCGAGGAACCTTCACCTATTTTGGGAGGGCGAAGACCTTGGGCATACGGTAAGAGTTTTCCACTGATCCCATTGGATCAGTCGGCCAGCTGCCTCCTGAAACAGCAAACTCGTCTCCGGTCATTCGGTAGCGCGTGAGAATAGTACCCAATAGCCTGACCTACCCTGATGCAGGTTTTCTAGAGTTTTCCCTGCATCTCTAGGTGAATCACCGGGTAGGATCCTTAAACTATAGCCCTAAGGCCCTCGTCAACCCTTGGCTACCTTGCTCTACCTTCCACATCCCCTTTTTTTCCTACCAATGCTATGAAACGGGAGTTGCCTGTTTCAGGATTATCCTCGTGTAAGCCCCCCCCCCCTCCAACCGAAGAAATCAAATGAATGAATTTGAACATCAAAATACTTCAATCATTCTATAAATCATGTTCACTAGTTCGGAACCTCCACTTTCTAGTAGAGCATCCTAGTTTCATAAGTAACATGATTAAAAAACCTGATAATAAGTTAACACAGAGGTCTGTTAGACAAACGTAATATTGCAAATTATTCAAGGGGAATGGAATGGACTATCGCAAAGGTGGCATATGACACATAGCAGCCACTTTTTCACCACTTGTGATGAATAAAGTATAATCTACAAGTTTATTCATCGTATTCTGATTTTCCAATACAGTTAATAATGATCGGGTTCTGTCCAGTGTTTACATGATAAATATGCACGAACTATTAATAGATAGCAGACGTCCTCAAGCCAGGAAACGAGATAAAAAAAACGCTGTCCGTCGTACGCGTATTTTGAAGTCTAACTGCTGCTCTATTCTAGCAGGTTTCGATTTCTTGCCGTTATAGAACGTTTTTAAACGCTTTGGATACGAATCGTCAAAAATTAAATAGTTCAATGAAGAATAACTTGTGCATAATTGTATTTAGACAAGAGCAACATTTGTGAAAATTTCTGACGGACATTAATCTGATACTGGTGCGATGACGACGTTGCCTTTGATGCATACAAATGTTTGAAGTTTTATTGGCAATAGGGGGGACCCGATGACCGAATTCGCTCGTGAAGGCAGTGACGTCACATCGTGGCCAGCTGTTGCTCCAGTGAGTCACCTTCGTCCTCTGCCTGATATTGGCGGGCTCCCGGATACAACTGACATCACCTCTAGTCCTGGCTTACAATCTACAGCTATATTAGCAAACTGAGGAAATATCCCACATTCTTAAACCTGTCTCCAAATAAAACTTCTTTCCCAATTACTATATTATAGACTCAACTTCATTAGCAATTAAAAAATCCGTAAACATTTCTAATCTAAGTAAAAAGAGACAGCGTACAAAGTTAGAAATTAGTCCAGGGAATCACAAATGGGGTTGCCAGATAGTGTCACACAGTGACACATATTGTGACATTACTTTCGTGAGTATTGAAATGTGGACAGCAGATGCAACATAAAAAAGAATTTTTGAAACAAACCAGACTTTCACATTAAGGCAGAATAAGCGACATTTATCTCAGTGATATTTGAATGCAATAATTTTCAAATTAAATTCTATGAAATTACTTTAACTATAAACTGCCATTATAAATGCATAACCATGCAAATGTTCACTGTAGACATTAAAACCAGGAAAATTCCCAAGAATTAAATAGTAACATTGCTTTCATGCTGAGGCGTTTAGCAGAATTTAGTTACAAAGAATATCAGTAATGAAAAATTTATTCATAACAGTTAACTTGGTAATGTATTTTCACATACACAGCAGAATCTACTAGTATTACTATTTCATGCACAGGACATAAAAACCAGGAAATTTGAAGTCAAGTAAAGTTTTGTCTTGGTAAAACAATTATCACTTCCACTGATGTGTCAAACCGAAATATACAAATTCATTCTTTATATACAAAATACATGCATGATTTGAAAGACAAAAGTGTGGCTAAATGTGAAAAACTTGCACAAAAGAAAAAGTTCCTAAACAAAACATTATCAAACCTAATTTTAAATACTGGAAAACGTGATAAAGACATGCTTAATTTACAATTTCTATGAGGGTAATATTTTTCTTAATTTAGTATTTACATTCCTGTGAATTAAAATTAGTAGACAAATCCAGTATCAGGCATTAATATTCCATCCACACCAGAATTAATCATTAACAGATTTCTTGTAATGTGACTAATATTTCCACATACCTTCTTGTACAACATAATCCAGGTGAGGTCACCCTTGCTGTCTGTATATTGGAGTCCAAAGAACCACACCTCCCGGAGGCCGATAGTTTTCACAACCTGATCGAAGAGTTGTTTACCAGTAGTTGTCTGCTGGATGGAGAACTCCAGCTCCGCATCCATCGTGGTAACACGAACATTCATCTGCAGATTTAAAGAACATTTTATATTGAATATTTTATAAAAATATTCAGACAGAATCTTTGCAAACTAAGGTTACAAGAAAATTCCTAAGAAAATATGTTGTAACATTAAACTTGAAAAATGGACAAAATTGTGATGTCAAAGTATTTCCTAATGATTTCATCATTTAAAAAGGATAAATGTAATGCTTGACCATAGCTACACTGAAGCAATGTATTTGGTTTTAACAGATTACAATGTAAATGAAATGTTGGGTGCAAGTTGATACCAGAAGTTTCATTACATGGTCTGGTATTTTAATATTTAATAGTAACCAAGAATTACAATTTAATTGAAGTGTCAACGAAATATCGCTCTTATAACAACCTCCATGACCGATTTTGTTCACGTAAGATTTCCCTTGTGTAACAATGATGAGAACTAAATATATGGACCTGCAGACTAGAAGTTTTATGGGTATTTTTCAAGTGAGTAATCAACTTCTCTGATCACCCTATAGTTATCCAAAAAAGTTGGAACTAAACTATAAAATTTGATTGTACTAAGAAGAATGAGGACAGTTATATAAAATTCTTTAAGAATTCTATACTGTAGGCAAAAGAAATTTATGCTACGCTTTGTATTTTTCTGTATCTTTTCAAAAACTGATTTTGACAAAACAAACCATTATTTTTATTTCTCTTGCGTTTACCTAAATTACCTTCCAAAAGTCGGGATTTTACTAAAACTTTATTAGCACATTTGGCGAATATGAAGTTCAAGGTTTAATAATAGTTTCTAAATAATTGAATTTGATATCTCTTCGTTTCTATCAGTCTTAAATTTAATTAAATTGTCCAGAAGTTGTTTCGAAGTCAGTATATGGTCAGCTCACAAATTAAGAGTTACGAACGATAATTCTATTGTATTTTGCATACTGACAGCAAACTGCCCTACGAGGGCCCCAGAGTGTCGTTATTTTTCCTGGCGTTGTGTTTTCCGTTTAACAAGTTATGACTAAGCAATGTTGAAAACGGTTAACTCGTCCTTAATACCAGCATAATTTTTGGGCAACGAGGTTGAAAGGGGAACATTCAAGCAGGTTCTCATAGCTTTCAAGAGTCGAAATTTCTGATAATCGCAACATTATTTTTAATAAGTTGATTAGGAAATGAAGTGGTGTTGCGGAAATAACGTCCCAGCTACCGGCTTCTATTCTTGAGAAACTGACATTGCACAATTCCTTACGTCATTTCCCACTGTGCCGTGCGTCAGGCTCCATTATGGTTAACAGACATCGAAGACGTGTGTAAGACAGCATATCGTGTGTACATAAAAGGCGGGTACAAAATTAGTACAGCTTAATCCTCACCCACATTGCTATAAAAAACGATTTTATGCCACTCTTCAAATACACGATCAAGCAAATGAACCGAAGAAAAGGATAAAAAAAATACATGTTGTTAGGAACGATGCTCCGCGACAGACAAAAGCAGATATACACGGCTTCGGTCCAACAATACCGGAGACCAGACTGAAGGCAATTATACAGCTTTTGTCTTTGAAAAATAAGCAACGCATGTACATCTTAATTTCCGATTTGCAAGTCGGATACAGCTGCTGTTGTGCTAAACACGGTAGCAAGTCCTTTAATACTAAATAGCATTATGTTTTTACCAACGAAAAAGTAGGAAATGCTTTCTTGAAAGTTCCTGGGCATTATTGAAACGTACCTGTGGTCCTTTGCTTTTCAAACTTACTCATACTAACATGTTTAACTGGTGAAAAAAAATTAATTAAAAGTTTCTCAGAAAAATTACTACTACATTTGACAGGGAAGTAAGATTCCTTTTTATTCCGTCTTAAACTTGTAACTTATTAGGTTAATCTGAACATTGGTGGACGAATTGTAGTAAAACCCCTTACAACAGACGCAGGTATTCTTAAATAATTTAATTCGAAAACTTAGTTGACAGTATTCAACTACATATTCCCTTTATAACGATAACAGTGAACGTCATCGAAACGTCGTGGCCAACGCCTGCTCACATCCGGTCGGAAGCCCAAGAGCTCCTAATGCACATATTCCCTAATTATTAAGATTTTCTTCAAGTTCTTTGGTATCCGTAGTATATATTTTGTTCAAATTAAATCAAATAGCAAGTGTTCCTGTTTATAACTTAAAACTTACTTAGAAACGGAAAGACGTAAGTTTAATTTTATAATTGGAATAGAAAACATGGATCTTTCCGTACATGTGATCAAATTTTGACTGCTGAATATGGCCAATTGAAGGCCAAAGTAAAATAAATTATTTAAGAATACCAGCGATTGTTAAAGAGTTTACTTCCACGTTGAAATTTATCGGACTACCATTGCTACAATTGATAGCGATTACGTTTCTCGTCTCGAAATAACAGTGTCTGTAATACATTTCTGTATTAAGAACCAAAAATAAGTAATCGTATTTGTTGAACAACGTCAACTGTCGTTGGTCGGTCACAAGCAAGCCCTTAACTAGCAATCGAACAGCTTAATTCAAGTCGAGACAGATATATTGCGCTGGAAGCCCGTCTTAATTACGTCCACAAATATTACTAGACATTAGAGTTCCCTTTATTTACGACAGGATCATAAATCACGTTTCCGCCAGAGGCGACAAACAGAATGAGTGGGATTTGAATCGAGATGCATTGAAAGAAACAAAAACCTTCAGACTGTAATAAGCAGAACTTTATCTCGTGATATGAACATAAGACAATACGCAATCAATATAGACGGGAACTAATATAAATTCTTATAATTAGTATATTTTCAGAATTAAAATCGACCATGTTCAGCAAGTAACGATTTACCGATTAACCTTCCAAAAAACAACACTATACATTATATTCCCCATTACATGTTTAAAACCCAATGGATTATCAAGCTAAAGATTTACAAAGCCGTTAAAATATCACTTTATCATAGTTTGTGTCGAGTTTAAAATTGCTCAACCTGCAAGAATAACAAACCTTAACCAAATTGATTTCGTATGAAACTTCGATCGTGTCATCTCTGAATCAACGAATCCCTCTAATTTTTCTGAATACAAAAAAATCTTGCACACAAAATCGCAGTTTATTCCTCAGCGTCGTATTCCAGGAATGCCAACGGACGGATTATGGCATCATATGCAGCGTGACAAGATCGTTTTATAATCGATAATGAATAGTTCTCCAGACGTCTAACTGCAGTCTTCGTACTAATTTACGGAGTGAACGGGAGTCAGAATCACACTTGTTACACCTTATTATAGTCCTCTAACTATGCAAAACATTATTCCTCTGAATCAGTCTTACGTCTACAACGGTTTCGAAACTCACGGTTTTCGCTCATAAGAGAGGTATCGAGCTTTTTTATATAAAATTTTGAACACAGGTTCATACGATTGTAGAGATAAACCGTAAAAATTAATTAAATTTCCAGTCTCGAGGACAAGTATTAAAATCTGGTACTAGGGTATAATTAAGACTACAGTCCCTAATCTATTTCAAATATGAGGTCTTTAGTCCATGCATTGTATGTCTGTTACAAATATTAATTTAGTAGTATATTGATCGGGAAATAAATCTTCAACGCTATCAATGGGCGGGGGGTCTAAGCTATAGCTTGTGCGGTGAATCATGGCTGGAATGTGTTGCATTGTATCAAAGATAATGATTTACTATCAAGTTACGCATTTCTTAACAGACACGCGGTTACAAGACAAACTGGAAGTTTATAGGTCGTTTGTAACACACCAAAATGTACGCGGATCAGAACTATAAGAATGGAATAAAAGAGAAGAAATTAATTTGAAAACAAACTTAATACACCAAGAATAATGCAGCGACCTGAGAATCTTTTGTAACATGACAAATGTAAAAATACAATAACCAGGGTATTTTCTAAAGATGTTACCACGGAATGGAAGATAAAAATTTTTTTTAACAAAAATCTTACTTATCACAATTATTTGCATTAAAAAATTGTAAAATGCCGCGCTTGTCATAGTTGGCAGTGTACCGAATAGCCAAGTAAGTTGAGCGTCACAATCTGCTGGGTCAGTGGATTGCGGGGTCGTGGGAGCCGTGGGAGGAAGAGACTACACCAGGTGGACAAGGACTTCCGTGAAACTAAACACCTTGGGAGACGTCTTTCGTAACGAACACCAAGGCCGACGGTTACAGAGCATTAATATTTAGGAGGATAATTACACAAACCAATAGATAAAATTAACGACAGGAACCTCCAAAAAAAATAAAACGCACAGAACAGAAAAGCGTATGTAACTAAAAATAATTAACGTTTGGAGCAGTCTTTAGGATCAATCCCCAGGAAATAATGAACAGTTTTCCGAAGAGATTATGCAAGTTTGACAGCGATACATGTAACAAGCCAGAGCAACCCCGGCAAATAAATAGGATAAATTACAACGAAATTAAAACGAGCATCAAATTATTAGGTCTTCCATCTAACGAATTTTCTCGCAAATGTTTCTCGAAGAAATGATATTTATTTTGCAAAATTGAATTCCAATCTCTAACGTTTGCCAATCGTGAGAGGGCGGACCGAGTAGATGTAAGTAATATTGGCAGCCTCGAGAGGGTCTGCAGTCTCACCAATTTCCCTCCTGCTACCATTTTTGTGGCTGTTGTCAGGGCACAGGCGATTCAACGACTAAACGTCAGGGAATCCGAACTGGCGGGAACGACGCCGACCTTGCGAGTCTCGTAACCAATGAGGACGCTCCTCGCAGACAGGCAGCCAATGGTACGCCTCCCTCGGGAGCACCTGCCCGAAACCCCCCAGACTTCACGTTACCTTCCCGTGCTCATATACCGTACATTTGGGACACTCGAAGCACAATTCAAATTATGAATGGTATCATTCAGAGGTAATTAAGTAATCACGACCACTTCAGGAATACTTATATAATTAACTCGTGTTGAAATGCTACCATATGAGAATCATGGGTAATTTAATTTTTAAGCCTCTTCATATAAATGTTTAGCACAAATGCCTATTGTTGCATATATAGCACTCGTCTGCAGGATAAGTTGTGAAATTTAGTTCTACGAAACTGTTCGTACGAAAATAACGCCATATATCTTCTCGCATATGTCGAAAATATTCTTGTATATTCTGTCTTATGAAACGTAAAATAGTTTAAAACTAGTTCATTTCAACGGTTCACGGCGATTCTGAACTGTTCAATTCACGCAACCTTTCAACTCGTCCAATCCGGACAAGTAAATAATATAGTATTGAGGTTTACTGAACATATTTATGTTTCAATTAAATTCATGAACACTAAAATAACGTCTTTTTAATAACAATTAAATCGAATATATTTACGACCAAATTTAGGAAAAATTTAATTAAACCGACGTTTCGTCACCATATTTGTAGATCCCTCAGATACTTTCTTCAAATGTTAACTCTTGCTGTCAATGTATAAAAATCGAAATAAAGGCAGCTTCAACCGAAATGTGATTTTGAAGTTATTCCGACGCCGAGATAAATAATGAAGAAATGCCCTCCGAAAACGCGTTGAATTTTAGCCTGGAGTATGTCATTTGACCCTGAATGTGCTTTAGAAATGCTATTCCACAGTTTTATATTTCACCAAATATTTTTAGAAATTCAATGTTAGACTAGAGATTAGCGTATTTGTCAACATGCCGTTTAGGTGCATCCTTTGTTGTTTTGAGTTATCGAAATGAACCTGTTAAAAATGGTGTTAATTATAGCAAAACTTAAATCTTTTGAACGAGTAATTTTTTTTGCTGAGTTTTTAAATTATTCTCTGTAATTTAAGAAAATTTTTGTAATAAAATTAGCCTGTTTATTGGTCGTAAAACCTAATATGTAGATTACATGAGATAATTCATTGAATTAAATCGAAATAATTTACGATCAAATAACAAAAAAAGTTTTTATTTAATCAACCCGAAGCATTGTCAACCATGTTTGGAACCCTGATAATTTCTTCAATGTTAAAGTTTGACTAACAAATAGAAGTCAAATTGTATAAAAATGTAAAGGGATTGCCTCCAGTTTCAACCGTAATGTTGCCGGATTTGCGGTACTTTCCTGCATTTCGGAGCTAAATTTTATAAGTTCGAAACCATGTCTACTGTTTCAAACTTTTTATAACATTAACCAATCTAATCCATTGTAATTTTTATCATAGTATACCTGAAGAAATGAGACGAAACGTATTATAGTTCCATATTTAATCATATAAAAACTGGCAAAGACTGTTTTAACGTATTTAATGAAATTCGTTGTATTTTCACATTTTCTAGCAAGCAATCTATAATGGGCCGCAGAGGTCCCGAGTTCGATTCCTGGGCGTGTTGTGTGTTTTCACGTTCCTCTACTTAGCAAACTTGACGAAATAGCAAATCAGTTACACAATTGGATAATCGCTAATGACCACTGATTTTCGTGCAACCATAAATTTTTTTAAAAATTATAATGAAGGAAGTTATACTAATGAGCAATTTTCTTCAAGCTATCGAAACGGTTGATTAGCGGCTTTTCTGGAAGTAAAATGACGTAATATTTATCTGAGAATCTATTTTCTTTTAAGAAAATACTTTAGTAAGACAACCAGCTCAGATTAACGGAGAAGATAAAACATTCCTCGGTAATCTTTGCGATAGCACAGTTATCCACAAATCGTCATAAATTTATCTCATTCCGTCTTGACGTTCCTGATGACCTGTCCATCAAAGCGCGCCTCGATATTTGCCAGTTGTCCGTGAACATGTCACCCTGACATCAGAAAAGTCCTTGCGTCCTAATTAAAGTGCTCAATTAACCATATTCTCATTTTATTATATGAACAAGCTTCGCGGCCACGCTAGCTAATTGCAATTCTTACTGTACTTACTGCTCAAGGAGTCAGGGTCATTTAATAATAGCAATAAGTACATCTTCTCGTCTGTAGTGCACACAACACGAACCCGATCCAAATTTCTCGGAAGTAACCGGGGAATTTAATACTACTAACGAGTGAATCTTGAGGCCACCAGGAGTATGTTAAAGGACTCGTCAAACCTTCCACCCAGAAGCATATGTTAGGCAAACCTGATCAAAGAACGTTGAACTAACTACACCAGAAGTTATTAAACAAGTTACAATGTAAATGGAACGCCAGTTTCCATTCAGGTCAACGCCTCCAAGACTTCGCGCTGAATATGGTAAATGCAATACGCCAAAACTCCTGCTGGTCCTTTGTTTAAAAATCTTCAGGGTATACATCACCTGTCGTTCTAGGAAAAGGATGTAGCAGTATAATGAGACTCAAGTTAACCTCAACCGACAAAGTTATTAGTACATGCATCAGTAACTAGCGTCTGGAATAGGTTTTCGGCCATTCGGCAGAATAGTCCTATCCGAGGGACCGAACAACCAGTTTGGGGGGAGGGGCGGGAGTGCGGCCTTGGGAGCAGGTTCTTCTCCGACCGCTTGATGAATCACCATATACTGAGGTCTGCCAAGAGAAAGGCGGCTTTCTACAAGACACTATGCATTCGACAAGTCACCAGAACGTTTCTATTGCAATTCCTTCGGTCCTCGATGTGAATGAATAACGCAAACCTTCGACATGACACAAAATCAGTGTTCAAGGTTCCGGGACGCGCTAGCGATAACGCCAAGGCCGCACGTAGCATTTATAACCGGTCATTACAAGGCGTCCTGAGAGATTTCACAGTATTCACCTAATCTTTTCAAGCTATTGCCTCTTAAAATTCAGAGTCAATCGAATCATCCTCTTTTGGAAGTTTGTCATAAAAGAAAGGTGCTCACGCAGACATTTTACAATTCAATTGAAGTTGAAAAGCAGATAGTCTTATGGTGGAAAATATAATATACTGACCATCGATTTGTGTTAATATTTTATATTCAAATTATAATCCACTTAAAAACTAAATTACACATAAAAGAAAAACAAGAATTTAATTTAAAATAATTAAAAAATATATTTGAAAGATTATTAATGATTTCAAGACAATTTTATACAAGCTTTCACAAGTAACGGCAAAATTCAAACACGAGTCAATTGATGCATAAGACTTCGAACAAAATATTCAAAACTGATATATGTAGGAACTTAGGTGAGAAGTGACGCACCTGGGTTTGAAGCCACTTTGGACTATAAAAACCAAAATTATTTATAGATTTAAAGTTCAGTAACAAATTCTGCTCATGATTAAAAAGTGGAACAATAAATGTGTATTATAATTTTGTAAATAATCAAGCCATGACAACCAATTTCTGAAAATTGAGATAAAAATCAGTAATAAGTATTGTGAACGATATCCATACAGAACAGTTCTCTCAGACACTACAAATAAGAGCACAGGAAGACATTTGATCTATATTGTTCTCCTGAATGTCAAGAATTGAGGAAATTAACACAGAACAAGTAAATCTGCAAAATACCCAACAAAATGGACAAATAACAGATTTTGTAGCGAGTACACCAAGTTTTTTCAATAGTTAAGATGCACATATAAACATTTCCTATCATTCTACTTAGATAGGAAATAAAGTTTATAACCCAAACAAACTTAAATTGAAGCATGGTAGTAGTGAAATTAGTGAAACTACTCTTTCAAATCTAAAATAGAATCCTTGGACAATGACAAATTGTGTTTCTTAGTTTTCAGTGAAATTTTAAATGTTGTCTAGATGTGTATCAAACATGTAAATCATAAAAAAAATTAAATCTGATTTGGCAGCTAAACAAGTAATTATGTAAAAAAATCAAGTGAAAATAATATTTGCTATAAAAATAGAAATTAATTTTTATAGATGAAGTAATTAAATTGATCCGACTTCTTATAAATAAAACACAAAGACTGGACAGAAGTAAAAAAATTGAGTAATTTAATTTGAAAATCCATCTGCCAGTTGACCCAATGTTAAACTTAAATAATTTTTTTTAAATGTTTTATATCTTAATTTTTGGGACCACCTCAGTTCTACACAAAATATATAATTAATATATGATTTATATAGAACCAAATCTATTGAATTATATGAATATTTTGTAGAAATAACTGCGGATATCCCAAAAGTTGAGGGACAAAACATTTCCCGATTAAATTATGTTTTTTTAATGAACTCAATGAAATTTCAGACTTTCAACAACTAAATGAACTTTAGCTGAAGATGCTAAATAGTATATTAATTCCAAGTGGCATGAATGTTGTCATAATTATGTGCTTACTACTTATTTAAACTAACTATTCACATAAAAATTTTATCAGGTGAACACTTACCGATTTCGGCATCTTGCTGTTGATTTACAGTATCCAGTAAACAAAAACCACCACCTAGAAAAACAAAAAACTGACATTTAGTAGGTTTATAAATAAATGTATTTAGAAGTAAAATTATTGCTACATAAAATTATGTTACAACTGCCATTATTCAGTATTTGAGTACATCTTATTCCATTAATTTCCACATCTAGATAAAATAGATAAACTTTTTTACCACAAAATATCTATTAGAAAAATAGCCAAATAAAATAAATTCAGTGGTAAAATTTTGTAAACTGAATTAAAAAATTATATCACTTACACTGTATTTTGCAAAATAATGAAATGAACATCTTTACACACAACAGTTTTTTTATCTAATTCATATGAAGTTTATTTTATTCGATTTATTTGTAAGTAGTTATTAAATCTTGAAAGCAGAGATTATACATTGGCATGGTTATCTACAATACCAGCCTCAGAAGATAATGTGTATGATAGGGATAGTATAAAGTCAAAGCGAGGCATCGGAATGAAGTTTTTTAAATAGCTGATACAAAATCAGTAACAAATAAACAAGATAATGTATTTTACATGTATGCTAAATACAAAACTGTGACCATAAAATATTAAATTTGAATACATAAAAAATTACATCACTTAAGAAATTTTGCATTATTAATATAAATTTTCAAGTTAAACAGATGTTTATGATTAAAAAGATCCATATTTCAGAAATATTTGTTAAAATATTAAGAAAAGGTTAAGTGTACTATAATTTGAAACATTAACATGACAAATTACTCATACACAACACAATACTAGAAACTATAATAGTAATTTCAGAATACACCAACTATAACATACCAATTGACAAACGTAACTAGCTATAAATTCAAGTGCCTGAAACGTAACCTTAAGTTGTAGTCTCTATCAAAACTGAGGTGTATTAACCAAACACTTAATTAGAATCTGTGATAAGGTTAACTGAAATACTTGCAGTGAAGTACTTGAGAGCATAGTTTCTTTTTTTGACAATACCTCATTTAACATGGAGACCAAATTTGATAAATGGATAAAAACCAGAAAAATAATACAATAAATTGCAGCAACAAATTGCAATACTAATTCATTTGTGTGTTTGACTATATCAAGGAATAACACGTCTGAAAAAATTAAAGAATCAAGACTCCTAGAAAACCTATACATAGGAAAGGAAATAAAATCGACTATGTATCCCAGATCATAAAATTTTATTGATAACTAACATGCTGCTTAATTGTATCAGAAGTTAAGTCAATCCACACAACAGATGAAACTTCCACAAATTTATTACTGGAAATAAGTTTTGTTAAATAGTAATGAATTTTTGAGTTCGTACTTTAAAACCAATTATATGCATACACACCAAAGGTATTTTCGTGATGTATCAAAAATAAATATTTTTGAACGCAAACCTGATAATTGAAGGCAATATATTAGACTCCACTCGTAAGGTTAGCAACTACACTCGAGTAGATACATACGACTGACTTGTATTTCAACAGCACTGATGAAGCAACCGTAATCCCACCACGAGTACAGGTGGCAGCAATAAAGTAGAGCATGTTACATTTCGTCAAGAGACGAAATTATCTATTACAATGTTTCATTTGAATTTTTAAACGTCGCTAAATATATTTCTTATTAAATATAACGAAAGTATGACATATGTAATTTACAAGATTTCCACCGGTCTGTAAATCTGATAAGTATGTCACACTATATTGAGATAAACTGTACAAAACCAACTGAGAATTACTTACTGTCAATGAAGTCTGTACTTCTTTTCCGAATTTACATGTATTTGATCAGACCTCGTAATGCAGTACCACTTTACAAAATTCCGTCACGTTGACTGACAACTCACTGAAAAATATGGCGGCCTTAGGGTGGGGTTAAACCAAAGTTATTATACTTCAGTCGGTGTTACGAAATATGTCCTCGATTTCACTTATAATATGTTTCACTATTAATCTAAGTATTAATATGTAATTATAATCGAATCAATAATAACAGTACTTTAGATAAATACAACTTTCGAATGGAATCAAAATGGTGAACAAACAGATCTAAATACTACTGTTTCCTCTGTTCAAATTGGGACAATTTCAAGAAAATAAAACTATAATTCAACACAAATGTTTAACTTACATTAGTAGTTTATTTTTAAAGTATAAACCATGTTAAATAATAACAATTCAGAAGAGTTTAAATTTAACGTCACCTTCCTTGGTTTAATTTGCTGTAAATTTTTCCTATATAGTCGACACCCTGATGAAGGCATAAAAATATCCTGAAACGATTTTATTAATTAAATTTAAAAAATAAAGTCTGTAAGAGGTCATTAATTGCTTCATAATAACAATTTTAAAATTAGCCATGATGTCTTATTAAATAAGAAGGGACGTCTCAATATTCTCAAATAGTCGTGTGACGTTTTCCGCCCAGTTTTGATAAATGTGACTTATATAAATAAGTTTTTACGCAGAAATAAATATCATTGAAGGAGATTTATCTTGTTTAGATAGGAGGATATAAGCACAGAATATAGCAATTACTGGGAAAATGAGAAAAAAATGTTTCGGCAAAATTTTTACAGCAACAGCATTCAAAATGTTAATGAATTAAATATGGAGTTCATATTTAACTTTACATTTTAGTTATTCGTGTTTTCTCTTATGATAATAATGGTAGCTAAGCAATTATTCTCCATCTCCGTTCTTTTATTATAATTACTACAAAACTTTATTTTGAATCAAATTTTAACATGAATATGTTTCGTTGGTACTCTAGATTTCCCTGTAAACAAATTATGAATCTCGAATTTTCCGCATTTGTTTCCATACTTTTACCATTCAGTCTAAAACGTGCTAATGGCACTTTCTATCATATTTGGGTATCCTTGTTGCCAATACACGTAATTTAGTCAATTTCAACAGGTCAAACGAACTGATTGAACTGTTCTAAAAAAATTATGACCAGCATTAATTAAGTGCTAATTTAACGACTGTCTAATGAGCTATACTGCAGATTTAATCCATAATCAGCTTCTCGGAATATCCTTACTTACGTGAATTGAATAGACTAGCTATTAAGCATTACTCATTAGCCTCATAGAAAGGCACACAATAGTATGAAAACAGCTCATTTATTTACGAAAAGCTGTTGCTCTATATTATAATCTTTGTTTGTGCATGTTCTAATTGTTTTCTAGTACACACACATGCGATCTTTTGTCTACGATGAGAACGTATTGTCTGAAAGCCTTTGTTTCGGACAACTCATCATCTCTATAAGCCTTTTATCTAGTTTCACTATCGATGCTAAACTAAACATTTCATTTCTAAATACATAAAAATAAATTGATCTTTAGCAATAAAAATTACTACAGTTCTTATAGCGGTGTTAAGAAGTGGGAATCTCTTATAAAACTGTTTTCAGGACTGATTTAAGAGTAATTCACATCTCCCTTACAGATTTGAAGCGTTAAAATACTTCTAATTTTATTGCCAAGTATAGTATCTGTAAATCAAAGTTAATCATCCTACGTAATATAAGACACATTTATGTAGTTTTCTACTACATTGCATAGGAATTTTTTAATAATACTAGCCAATGACAAATTTTTGAACTCCACGAGATTTATTAGGCACTTTTTTTTTTCACCATTCCTTTAACGTATATATTTACTAAATACTCTTTCAAAGTTCTTTCCAACTGCTTGCCTTTTATATAAACTGGCAGTTTATTATAAAATAACATTCCTTTTTAAAAATGAGTCTGCATTTCCCTCGTTTTATAAGGATTAGGTGTAAGAAAAGATTATAGACAGAGGAAAATACATTTTCGGGTAAGAAATAGATTGTTTAAGAATTATATCGTATTTATTTTTACGCGTCTTATAATTTTTCTACTTTCATCAGCAATTACAAACAAAAATCGTGTTTTAAGGAAATACACGGTAAACTCGCGCGAAATATTTTTAATATATAAAGCAACAGTAAAAATATTTGTTACGTTTATTGCATCTGGTATTTTACTGTTGCCTGATACAGTATATATTAAATATATATAGCACAAGTGTGAAAAGAAAGATAGCATGTAATGGGATTATTTCTTTTAAGTTTGTTGACATTTTGTAACACAGGCATTGGTAACACTTCAGTAACAAAATACGCTCACGACTTTAGAAAGTTTCAAAATTTTGTATGTGTGGGAGATTTTGAATCAAAATTTATACTCAAAATTTTGAAGTTACGTATACAATTCTAAATTTGCACTGTTTCACACTGAAGGGTGCTGGAGAGTAAGTGTATATAATCTATTAATTTTTCTTAAAGGTTAAAACATATTCAATATCTCACTTCCAAATATTTCATCATAACTGCCAGTATGTTACCATTTGTTGGAATTACCATACTGCAGGCTGACGCCATTTTAAAACTTAATAGATCTATATTTTACTTAAAAAATAACCAGCACTTTTTGAAATACAGTTACAACTCTACCTTGGATTGCGATGTCCTATAGGCATAATTCCCGTTTACATTAGTCGGTTCAGACTGGTTTGTTGTCAAAGCTCTTTCTAAATAAGTTTCGGGTCCCTTCAATCACGCTAAGTAAATTTAGAAATAAATATTATGACGGCACGTAATTAATTTAGATAAGTAAATGTTATGCAATTGTTGAAATAAATGTTTTACCTTTGCAATAATATATAAAGAAAAAAATAGTAGCATGATGATCGTAAAGAATCTTAGGAAAAAATACCAGCAGTCTTACCATTTTGTCTATTTCTTTAATCGTATTAGATATTGTTGTACAGGAAAATTTGTTACCTACTGTTCCCCACTGCCCTACACTCTATAAAAGCTTTAGCTAAAACAATTTAATTTAATTACGAAACGAATGGTAATTCCTTTCGAATGATGCATCATCATAAAATAAAAATGGAAACAGACCAATAGTGTAATAATTTCTTGCAGACATGTCTGAAAATGAAGAAGGAGAACCTCCCACTTCCAATGATGAAGCACAGACAAATTTGACGTTTACACCCACCACCTCGAATGAAGACGCATTACAAGAACTTATCCAGTCGCTTCCAGACGATGAACCAGCACCTGCGGAAGAGGAACCACCACCACCACCCGAAGAAGAAGCACCTGGAGCAGCCGCAGAGGAGGCAAAAACGGACGAAGTGGAAATAGAAATCATATTCGAAAACAGCCCACCCTCCGATGCGACTGAATCACAGAAATCAGACGCTGAAAATACTGAAACTGACGAATTCTCGGATTTGTCTGGCGCCGCAGACTCTGGGGGTGAACGAGAAGTAGATGCAGTAACATCGGATGAAAGCATACTAAAGTCACCGGAAGAGGCCGATTCACCAGACGAAGATTTATTTGTCGATACGGAAGACGCACCGGCACCCGAAGCGGAAGAACAGGGCGAATCTGCTCCTGAAGAATCAGGCGAACCAGTTCCGGACACGGAAGAGCAGCAAGCTGAAGATCAACCAGAAGCAGCGGCAGAACCAGGTCCCGAAACTGAAGATCAGGTGGAAGCAGAGGTAGAACCAGCTCCCGAAACTGAAGACCAGAAGGAAGGAGAGGAAGAACCAGCACCCGAAACAGAAGGCCAAGAGGAAGGAGAGGTAGAACCAGCACCCGAAACAGAAGGCCAAGAGGAAGGAGAGGTAGAACCAGCACCCGAAACAGAAGGCCAAGAGGAAGGAGAGGGAGAAACAGGTGATGAAGCACAACAGGATGAAGAAACATTTGAAGACACCGTGGGGGAACAGGAGGATTCTCCAGAAAAACAGGGAGATGGAGAAGGCACGGAAGACCAGCCTCCAGCTGAGCCGGTGGAAGTTATCGAAGTTGAGGATTGGGTATTTGAAGCAATAGAGATTCCGAAATGTATCTTAGAACCAATGTGGGACTATTCCCTGAGTGTTGCTGCGTCAATGGTGGAACCACAGATAGTAGACAGATACGTAGAGGAGAAACTGGAAGAGAATTTTGGAGAGTGTAGGCCCATGTGGGACTTTGATCTCAGTGTGCCTGCGTCACTCGCGGTACCACAGTACAAGTTAGCTGATGACATAAATCTAGACTTGGCACGTGATGACTATCACTGTGTCCCCATGTGGGACTATGACTTGATGGCACCCCTGAAACATATGTATGGCATAGAGGATGAGCTTGTATTTGAGCTTTCACACCTCAACTTCATACATTTTTCACCAAATCTCAATAAGGATGAAACTAAAAGTGGTGTTGCTGTAGATCTTGATAAATTGTCACAGTATGTTCAGACATACTTACATTTCGAACCTAGCTTTGTTATCAAAGTTGAGGATCTGTTGGTTGATGAAGAATATTTCGAATCAGAGGAATATAGGCAACGCCTACCAATGACATCTTATCCAGAGATCAGTTTTAATCAATTAAAAGAAAACCAGGACACCAAAGAGTCAATTTCTGATACATTTAAACCTGAGGTTGGCAAAGATTTGAAGAAGAAATTGAGTGACACAAGTATTGAGTTTTGGTATCCGTCACACTTAAATCTTGCAGATGCCCAGGAGGCTATTCGTGCAGGTAAAGGACCACTTGATACTGAGATTACATTCTTCCTAAAGATAGTTTTGGAAGGAGCGGCAGCGGCAATGCAAATAGATGGAGGACCTCTTCTTTCGACAGAGTCTGCTCTTTTTGGTTGGTATGCCCCACACCCTGTTGAGGGCACCATTCATGGCGAAGGAACAGTGGGGATAAAAGGTATTTTGATATGCGAAAGCTCCTTAGACAGTGAAGAGCTTCTCTTCTTAACTTCTCTTTCTCAATCACTGGTGGACAAAGTGGAGAAAATGAAAAAACATCTGTCTGGTGATGAGTCAACTGAAGATGTGTACAGGCTAATGAGAGCAATTATATTTCAACTTTTAGGATTAAAGCCGGAATCTGCTGACTTTGAGACCTTTTCAACTGCTATGGCAGAAAGATTAGCAGGCAAGCTTCAAACAACTGGTGAAACGGACATATGGTCAGAGCTGAAGAAAATCATAGCAACAGAAGAGGACAATGTAGTGCTACTGGAGGAATGTGGAGAGGCATTCTATTTATCACATGTAATGGAGCTTATGTTGGTCAGACTAGCATTACCGGCCCCTGCTGGACCACAGGAAATTTATAACAACATAAAGGCCATCATACAGGAATGCATTGCTGACAAGGTTGTTTTAAAAGGTCAACGAGGAATGCTACCTCCTGCATACTCACAGGACCTTATTGAAATGGTAGATTTCATTACACAGTCACTTCTGGAGAAAGTCCTGAAAGGAGATGATCTGCCTTCAACTGTAGATGAAACTATGACAGACATTGTGTCACAACGACAGCAGGCTGGATTGGAGGGTTCATTGACAACAATGCTAGCACAATCACTTTTTGTAAGAGCACTGATGATGTCAACTCCTGCAGACTCTGAAACATGTGATATGAATTTACAGCTCAAATTGACAATAGACAAGAATATAGCACAGATGCTTGCACTCAGAGGAGAGTCCGAAATAACCTCTGATCAGTTGCCACCCGACATGAAATCTGCACTGGAAAAAACTATAGCTGATATAATATTGGCACGTCTTCAAGATCACGTGAAATCAGATCAAGAACCAACATCACTGGCTCCAATTATAGAAGAGGGGGTCGCTGAAGTCATGACAGGAAAGGGTGTTCCCCCTGCTCTGGCAGGTGAGTTGAAGTCAATACTGGAAGGAAATGCTATCATAATTGTGTTGAGAGGGCGACTCCCAGCTGGTGGTATGGTAGCAGAACCATCGCAACTCCCAGCTGCTGATGTTATGGAAGCAGAACCAGAGGAGAGAGCCCCGTCATTATCAGTAGAGGTCAGGATATCTCCAAAACCTTCTGCAGATAAAGTGGAACAGTTTCCTGCAGAGAAAGAAGATTATGAAGAGTACCACAAGCTGCTTGATGAAACACTTCTACAAGCAGAAATACAAGCAGATGAGGGTATCACTCATATGTCAGAAGCAGATGAGGTTATCAGCCATAAGTCAGAAGTAGAAGAGGATAGTCAGTCTTTAGGAGCAAAAGAAGAAACTGGTGAAGAGTATGAAGAGGAGTACAAAGAAATGCATCACATTGTTGAAGATAGTGTTGAAACAGCTCTGGAAGGTGTTCCAAGCACTACTGATTCATTTGTTTCTGCTGAAGGTGGTATTGCAGAGACAGATGATGAATTTCAAGATGCCAAAGAAATATTTGAACCAGGGGAAAGTGTACCCAAAGAATTGGTTGAAGAGCTTATCCTTCACGCGGAAGAAGAAGCAGAGAAAGATATTCCAATGGTAGAAAAAGCAGAGAAAGAAGTACCAACTACATCAGTTAAAGGTGTCCACATATACACACAGGTTGACCTGGAGATCAAACCTGAGCCTGATGCTCCTGAGGCAACATATGAAGTAGAAATATTAGCACCTCGCATGAAACCTATTTCCAAAGCAAAAGGACTTAAAAAAGCTTCTACTGATGATGCCCTTAAAAGGTTCAGATCTAAATTTGCTCAAGAAATTGCTCCTGTGAGGGAAAAATTGAAGGAACTGCATGATAAGGTAGCTGCATTAGACATTCCAGCCTTTACAGTTGGTCAGTTCCAACAACAAGGAAGACCTATATGCTATTGCAAAAAATCATTGCCTTCTTCACCTAGAAGCAAACGTTAAGATTAATAATTATTTGTGCTAAAAATGCTTATTTCTATATTGTCTTTTCGAAAGTAATTTCAGTCATGTTTTTGTTTCAGAAAAATTTAATTTACAATGTTCAGTTTTGTGTCTGTATTTTATTTTTTGAAGCTATTTGTATATTATGTAGTAATAAAAATATGCTAATAAAATGATAAGTTATATCCAACTGGCATGACTTTAAAATTATGTTCATATTATATGCAGCATATTCTTCTGTTCCTGTTTTGGAGAACAAAAATTGTTTAACTATCAACTTTTAGTGATAATTTGTCAGATTTAATTAGGGAAATCACCTTACAAACGAAAATATTAACTGAACATAGCAATAGGAGCTCTGCAATTGACTCCACAATGAAGCTGAAATTTAGATAGAACCAAAAAAACATCAAAGCTTGTGTAGGGATTCGAAACCAGGGTCTCTATGATGTGAGGCAATGATGCTGACGTCAGACATACTTCTTAATGGACATTAAGAAAAAGGTTGATGCTCGGCCACTATAGAAAGATGGTAAGAGTCCTCAATTTTAATCTTATAAATAATGTGCGAGGATTAGCAGGAAATGTTTTGATTTTGTAGGCTGCCATTTGGGAAGGATCGTAGTAGGTTGAAGGATAGGACAGACATAGCACCTGTTCCTACCACAAGGTTAGCAACCCTTGGGCAGGTGGAGCGTATTATGGGAAGGGTGTTTCTTTTATCAGAAATGGATTGAAGTGCAGTGTTTTAGATACGACATGATCAACTATATACATACATAAATATGTGCAGGAAATGACATAGTCAGGTTAATTAAAACAATTAATAAGGACAGGAAAGAGACAGTCATTTGCTAGCCGATTTCTGGAAATGTCTTCCTAACTTTCTGATGAAAAATTTAAAGAACCCTGAACCTTTGAAGGTGCCTACCATCTGTGAACCTCAGGTAAGTCACCTACCTCTATCTCATTTCCTGATGCATATATATATATATATATATATATATATATATATATATAAAATATATTTAATAATAAACAACTGATATACACAATCTTTATTAATTGTCAACAAAATTCAATGATACCAGTCATAATATTGTAAAAAAGCTCAAAACTAAAACCAGGCTAATAGAATCTGAACAATATCAAAGAAGCAAAGGGTAGAATATGGAGGTGGTTTTCAATAAATAAAATGTGGTTAAGTAGAGACAATATACAGTATAATTATATTTCATGAGCTTTATTTTACAAATTCAGTACATTTACGGTTGGAATTGGGATGTCCACGCTTAATATGCCTTCTCAAAGATGACTGATCAGTAAATCTTTTAGAGCACTCATTACAATTAAATGTTTTACCACTGTGAACAATAAAATGTCTTGACAAACCTGATTGGTGGCAGAATCCCTTCTCACAAAGAGGGCAGTAATACTGTTGAATTTCAAATGAATTACTAGTAGAATGTTTTCGCATGTGAACTTTCAAGCTGTCACGTTGAGTAAAAGCTTTGTTGCATATTTCACACTTGAATGGTTTATTTCCAGTATGAAGCATTGTATGCCTGTTCAGGTTTGCTACTTGGGCAAATTGTTTCTGACAATATTGACAAGAGTATGGCTTTTCACCTGTATGAATTCTTCCATGCCTGATGAAATTACTTTTATTAGAAAACCACTTTTCACAAATGCTGCACACAAAACCTCTTTGTTCATCATGAACAGAGCTGTGCCTCATTAAGTCCATCCTCTTGCTAAAACTTCTAGGACACTTTTCACATTTAAAAAACATGTTTAACTGTGGTTCACATTCTATTTTATTATGTTCAGACTTATCACCTTCCTTTTTACACAATTCGTTGTTCATTTGTTGTATATTTTCTGAAGTACTTTCCTGAGATGAAGCACAATTTCTAGAGATACTATTTTGCTGCATGTTAGTTTTGTACAAAGACTCAATCTGACTTAGAGAACACTGACTAGTAGAATTTAGCAGCTGCGGTCTGTTACTGGCTTGGGTTGAGCTGACCTTATTTATTTCCTTATGCCAATGTTTCACCTGATATAATTCAGCATGAATCTTTTCATCACATTTTTCAGCCAATGCTTTACCGTGGACAGGATCACTCAAAGCATGTTGAATATTTTCTAAAAGAGTATCTTCACCTGATTGAAAGTTTGTACAAGATCTTTCATCACAAGTAAGAACCAAGGTAGATCCATAATTTTTTTGGCTTATTTCACTAGAAGTTTCATCCAAACATGTTTCTTCTTCTAGACAAGTGGTACTATTCTGATCTAAATTGCTTTCCAGTTCATCAATTTCTAATTTTAAATTATTTTTACTATTATTTGATGATCTTACAGCGTCTCCTGATGAAGAAACCTAAAATATACAATTATTTTTAGAAAATAGTAAATAATAATGTGGTAATAATAGATAGTAATACTGTTCGTGTTTACATTGTTACAAGACATTAACAACATTTTAGTTATTTTTTTTTGACAATTGTAATTATAATAGATGGTAAAATTGCTTATGAAGAATGAAATTTAACTGCATTTGATAACATAAATTCAATAACAGTGAATATTTACTCTAAACTTACTCTGTGACAGAGGAGAACATGGTATGCGTCAATAAATGACATTGTTATGTATAAACAATTAATAAGGAAAGGAAAGGGAGATAGAAAGTAGGTGATTTACCTGAGGTTCATAGATGGTAGGCACCTTGTGAGTCGTAGGCTAGCCGATCACTGGAAATGACTTCATAACTTTCTGATAAAGTGGGCGGTGCCTCCAAAAATTTAAAGAACTCCAAACATCACAAGGTGCCTACTATCTATGATCCGAAGGTAAGTCACCTACTTTCTAGCGCTCTTTCCTTTCCTTATTAATTATATATACATACATACCTTATGTACAGAATTTTTTAAGCTTTTCATGAACTGCCTTAATTTTCCATCTGATTCTTCACATTTCTGCTTAAATTTGAAGCACATTTCAACTTTATGAATACATGCTATGCATATTTGAGATGGCATTTCATCACCTTCATGAACCTGTTGAATATATACATATACATATATAAAAGTAAGTAAGGATGTAACATTGTCAAAATAATTAATACAATTGATAAGGAATGGAAAGAGATCAAGGTGGTGACTTACCTGAAATTGAAGCTCAGCGTCGCCAGATTATCTCCTTTTCTCCTGAAGAACAAAGAAAATTTTGAAGAGCTTCATCTTGTCCTTAATGGCGATGCCAAGCATCAATTTCAGGTAGGCCACCACCTTTCTCTAAAATAGTATATTTACATACATTAAAATAGCAACTTAAAAACATTTCTAAAATAATTGAATAATTTTTATATAAATATAATGGGCAATTATTGTTTTATTTTCTTGGTGCAACAATTGGTGTTACAAAATAAATGTAAACAAATTAGAGGAATTTAGAAATAGAAAATGCAATTGTAAAATGACATCTGTTCGACAAATTTTATTTTAACTAAGGATTGAGATATGTATTTTTAGTACATTTTTACTGCGAGAGACAACCAAAGCAAATTTAGAGAAGAAATTATTAGGTGTTCCAGTATCTGAGGTAGAAATAATTATGGAAAGGTGGAAGGCAGAAAGAAAAATTGTATATTTGTGACAGTAAAAATTCTATTTGTATTCTGGGAAACACTCTTTAATGAAAATATACCTACAAGATTCGGCTTCTTTCGGAGTTGGATATTGAGATTGTCAACATACATCAAAAACAGAATAACCCACCCAAAGTAGACAAATTAAGTTTCAACTGATACTGTTTTAGAATTTGTTTTGACTATAAATACATACAATGTTAGAAGTGACATAGAATTATACATAACTAGGGCTAGGTTAATAATAAATCTTAAAGGCATAAAAGAAATTAACAAGTTACGAATAGAAATTAGTGTTAGTAAATTTAAGGATTGTTTATTTAAACATTTGAGTTTTGAAATGTGAACTGTAGTAGTGAGTAGCATTTCAATAATTAAGCATTGCTCAATAAATTCTTTGTTCTTATTATTGTTATTATACATTTGATTCTCTGTTACTCATAGAATCCTGGAAAATTTAATCTTGACAACTTGTACTAATATTTTTCAGTTCACATTCCAGTAAATCACAGGCACTATGAATATAATTAAAAATAAAGTTGTGTATAACAATAGCACAGAAGCAAAAAATACATGGAAAGATTAAGCATATGGCTTAAAACTAAGAAATATTTGCTCATAATGGTAGGTGTGGTTAATGCTGTGTATTGAAACTTTATAATTGTTAGTCAAAGTATAGTATTTAAGCAGCCAATCTCAATACTCCAGGATTCTTTGTAAGATTTATTAAAAAATAATAAATACATACAAATTAACTGAAGATTTCAAGTTAGTGTTTTCAAAAATGATGAAATTTCATAAAAATTTAAAAGGAAATAAATTGATTTGATAGTATTATAAAGTCTAAAATTGAGTTTTTGGAAATAACTAAAACAAGAAATACTATATAACTGTAATTTTAGAAAAATATAAATAATCTTTAGAAGTTAAGGTTGACATATTTAAAATCTAACCTCAATGGATATGAAAGCCATAATTTTAACTGGGAGTGGTACTTCTTCATCATGAATGAATATCTCTCTCATATCACAGTCCTTAGATAAACAAAGGCGACAAACGTCGTCTACTTCAAAACTTTTTAATAATGTTTTCTTTCTACTATATGTCTTCATGATTTAAGGGTACTAAGCCCTTTTTTAGTAGTTAAATCATTAAACACAACTTTAATGCTTAAAGCAGCTATTTGAAAATCGAACAAACATATGCCTTTCTTGTAAACAGTGAACAAAGGCTATCAAGAAGATGAGAGTGTGCTAAGTAGCTGCTTATTCGCTTAAAACATAGTCTGTTTCGTGTTCCTCCATCATAATTTGCAGAAGCGTAAAAACGAATTTTTGGAGATAAATAGGAACGCATTTCATAATTAATAAAAATATGTAACAGAAATGTGAATGAAACTCATGTTCATAAAATATTTTTTATTAACTATGATAAGCTAAAGAATCAAAGGTATTTGTAGAGAAAAAAATTTGGAACTTCAGGAACTGTGTTCTTCAGAAATGAATGAAACATATGGAATGATAATTCTAAACCTAAAACACACATAGGCCTACATGATTAATTCTAGCAAAGATAGTTGACATTTTTAAACAATGAAACATCGCCATATTTTGACAGCTGTTTATTTATAAATACAAGTCACAACTAATTTCTATCTGTTGAACGTAATAAGCTAAGTTTACACGGACAGTGATGTTCATCGAAGTTGGTTTGGCTGTGCACTGTCTACCGTTTACATTGTGGGCGGCAGATAACTGTCCACTTCTTCACGGACAACTCTGTGGAAGTGCTGCCATCCCTACAAAAAGGACAGAGAACTCTGATGCATGTTTATACTTCTCTGCTATTTCTTGGCAACTACGACCGGTTGGAATGTTGATGTTGCATAGTATCGATATATTGTTTATATCAAGTTGAATATTTTCCCCTTTGTGTTTCCGCGCACGCACAATGTCCGTGTATCATAAACAGAAACTAATCACTTTGTGTTTGTGCCAGAAAAGGCGTAACGAATGAGGAGAAAAGTCAAACTTAGTATATACTATATATACGTAAAAATGAAAACAGTTTAGTAATATTGCATTATATTACTACTACAGAAATTAAGCAATAATCAAAACAATACCTGTACTTTCAAGCTGGGTTTCAGTGTTAAATTGGCTGGGATTTTATTACGTTATTTTATTCTCCTTAAATGTGTCAATTACTGATCAAAACAAAATGAATTATTTTTCACTTCGTGTAATAGTAGTACGTTTATAGCTATAAATCATAATTTTGCGTAGTTGTTTTGCTAGTTTTTGGCGTTGGAGGGTGGACAAAAATTCTTTTTTGAAAGTTAACCTACAAATTTATAGGCTGATACAAAGACATACGAACGTTATCCCAAATGCTTTATAAACGAAACTACTCGCCACTGTTCACAACAAATCGATAGTCAGCCCTTCTACACCGTTTACAATCGATAATTAACAACCATAACTGCCACTAACTGGCCTCCTATGTGGGCAGCGTCTAGGTCCGTGAAGGGGGAATGCCAATCATGACTGACATACTGTTGACACGCTCCAAGAAAAGTAAGGCAGTGCTCTCGTGTCAGCGATGGATTGGCAGTTGTCAGTGCAGCACTGCTGTATGTTGACACGCCACTGACATTACTGCCCTCGTTTTCTGGCAGTCATTACTGCACGTGTAAACCTAGCCATAGTTACTTAATTAAAACAAAACTGACAATTTATCAGCAAAAAATATTATATTTATTTATAGTTAATTTTCAGATTAATGATAACATGATTAATAAACACAGTTGGATTATGAAATGCAGGCTGGAAATGAAACTAAAGAAAGGAGTTAAACCATACAGATGGGAATTAGAAAAAGTGAAATAACAGTAGGTGCTTCAAGGTTTCAAAGAAGATATCAACGATATAATAATAGAGAAAGGAGAAAGAAACAATATAGAAAAGAAATGGTCACTCTAGAAGAAAGAAATGACTAGAACAGCAGACGAAAAAAATAGGAAGAATAGTAAAAACCAATAGGAAAGCATGGTTAGCACAAGAAATAATAAAATTGATTGATGAAAGACGTAATTATAAAAACAAGAGAGATGAAAATGGTAAAGAGTAGTATAGAAGACTGAAGAATGAGATAGATAGAAAGTGTAAAGCAGTCAAGACGATTGTATCCAAGAGAAATGCAAAGCGGCTGAAGACCTGCTGAAAGGGAAAATAGACGAAGCTTAAACGAAAATCAAAGGAACATTACTGCGAGAGGAAAAATCAGGAGAGCGGATGGGAAGCCAATTCTGGATAAAGAAGAGAAAGCAGTAAGATGGAAGAAATATCTAGAAGAGCTGTACCACGGTGGAAATCTAGATCAGTCAATAATAAAAGAAGAAGGAGGTGTACGATGAAGACCTGGGAGACAAAATTTTAACATCCAAGCGGAGTTGATAAGATCATCGGACGAAGAAGCAATATCATGACTGTTCAGGATAGTTCGCGAAATCTACGAAACAGGAAGAATACCAGAAGATTTTAGTAAAATCATAATTATACCTATACCGAAGAGGATTGGGGGTGATAGATGCGAACAGCACAGGACAATTAGTTTAGTATTTCATCTATTCATAATATTAACGAAAATAGTATTCAGGAGGATGGAACGACATATAGAATGCAATTTAAGAGAAGAAAAGTTTGGTTTTAAGAAGAATGTAGGGATAAGAGAAGCAATAATGACTGATCCAATGGGATCAGCGGACAACTCTTGCCATATACCCAAGATCTTCGATCGCAGTACACATACCTCGGTATGTGAGAACTTGGTTAAAAAAAACAGAGGGTGCGAGGCATTCCCGACATAGTCAGGTGAATACCCGAAGTCACTCTGGGGTGAAGCACCTGCGAGAAAATTCCCGCCTGATTAATAAATGGTAAATATTGCATATACATTATATATTTATTAATTCCAGTTTCAAGTGCATATTGAATTAAATTTGCATAATTACTGAAAAGATAATACAATATTTTTTAAAGTTATTGAACATGACTGGAGTCATTCTTCAATTCACCCAGGAAGTTTGTTAGAAATTGATATTCCTGTGTACTCTACACCGTTTCGTGAAATTGACAAAGGGTTTGTAAGACGAGTGACATTCAAGGCTTGGATGAAAGATGTTCGATATCGCCTTAAGTAATTGAGCTCTTGGTCTCTTGACGTTTGAGCCAATACATCCTACAGAACAGTTTCTATTACAAGGTGAACAGTGCAATGACAATTACGAAGCTATTGGTTGACTTCTTCCTCCTGAAGAATATTTCGCGCGTCGTCGTATTCAGCTGCTATGCTTCTAGTAAATATCATTCTTACTTATAAGTTATACTAATTCTCAGTATTATCTCTGGACACACAGTAGGCAATGACTTAAAAGCTTGTAAGTAGTATTTATAGAATATTGCGGCTTCTCACGAAATGATTACCTCTTTTTGAGTAATTTTTTGGACATTTTAATTTTATCACCTTATAACTGTGAAGTTTATCTTCATATCCTATCTCTGTCAATGTTAAATGATAAATAAGTTATATAAACTATTATAAACATTTCTATTTACTTCCTATAAACTTCTTTTTTCCACTTTTCTTTCTTTCAGATACTCTCTTTTCAACATTCATTTGTAGTCAGGTATAAACAATGCCGAATAATTCTGATACGAACTTTCAATTTCCTTACAGCCATACAGTCTCTTCTTAAATATATAGAATAACTTTGCGGACGAAAAGTGTGCTTATTAATTTTAAAATATTTTTCAGATAAGCACGATTTTATGAAGGAGCTGTCATCAGGCGGGATTCAGTCAGCTGTATTTGACGAGCGTTCTAATGAAGACACGTGGACTTCGTTGTTCAACAGGAGCAATGCCGTGAGGAAGCAAGGCGGAGTTATAGACTTGGGCTGTGAAGGAATCAGCAGCCTTCTGTCATGGGTAAACTACCTAAGGATCAATGAACGTAGACTTTCCCGGTGAATAATTCGGATGAAATCTTCACGGTTAACCAACCGGGTCAGGTATTTAAAAGAACACAACGTTTCTGTGGCCATCTTCTGCCGCCGTCTTCAGGCTGAAGATTTCATCCGTACCTAAGGATCAATTTTGAATGCTTCATTCTTCATTCACAACGAGAAATGCATTCATATTGAATAAAATCCCTTGTAAAACTCAAGCCAATTGCATTTGAATACCCTGTCCGTTAAGTTTAGACTGACACCATTTTAAGAGAATACAGATTCCATTAGGATTAGTCTAAAGGGTCTAACCAATTTATAATAGGATTCTTAATCCACTAGTCAACCATTCAGCATTATTCCTAGCTGTAAAACATGCTATATCCATTCCAAAAAAGAAACCTAAGAGTCCTGATAATTCCAATAAAATTCTTTATTCTTGTATCCTAAAAGATCGAACAGAAGCTTCATAAACCATATTCATCAACATTAAACATTTCAAGAAACTATTTTCATGTAACATTGTGTTGTTCCCATCTGTTTTCTTCATATAATTTACATAATATGTGATAGTCTCTTCATTGCTTACTACAGTGTACTACTTGTCCTCTAGTACTTCTGACAAGAACTATCATTAACCAATCATCTTACATGTTTCTTTCTTTTGTATAATAATAATAATAACTTACAATTTTTTTCAATTACCTATTTTACATATTTTCTTACTTCATATAATCTGGTAAATAAAAGACAAAAGGTGAGGATCGCGCAAAGCTATAAGTATATATTTAAAAAAATTGTAATTATGTATTAGGTTATGTTTAAATTTTGTAGTAAAAATTGATAGATAAAATTAGTGCAATTGTATTTTGAATAAAATATACAGTGAATTTAGCTGTAATAAATAAATTATAATCTGGAAGTTCAAAAATGAATGTAAGAAAATGTGCAATCAAAAGAGGAAAGAAGAGTTCCTAGTGAAAAAAATTAATTTCATTTTTATAAAAAACAGTTTCTTTAGTGGGTCCTGAGCACTTTTTACAATTATATATATATATTTATTTGTTAAATAATTTGTTATATATATATTTATTTGTTAAAGAAGATGATTGTTTAAATTTAAAAGGGTTTCTAAGGGTTAATTATTGGGGTAACAACGTGCAGCAAAGGTGGCAATCCTGTTTCTTCTTCTCAGCAGTTCCGGAACTTCTGTGTAGTATATTTTCCTTTTACCATTCTCACACTTCCTTCGTCTTCCAGGTCGGTTTGTGGATTTGTCTTTTGTTGACGGAAAAAGGCTCATTGATGAAAACTCAGCTTTCCTCCTTCTTCACTCACTCCAAACTCCAACACATAGTTACTTCCACTTCCTTTCAACTTATAAACAAGTCCGAAGTTCTGGCCTTCCTTGCCCACTCTTCCTTCTAATTCAAGAGCCATCCCACGTGACGTGTGTTCCCCAATTTTTATTCGTCCTCCGACCAGCGTGGGAATTTTTTGCGCCGAGAAGGGAAGAATATCCTTGGAAAATTTTAACTACTGGCTACAACATATACAAAAATATGGAAAAAAACAACAAATCAGATACCCGACATTTTGTGCGGTAAGATGTATACAGATAAAGGGTTATGAGATCTAATTTCAATGACCAATGCCCAAAATTACTGACACTGGAGGTTCAATGATTTGAATAGTGACGAGGGGTGATAATGTGCAAAGAACTGTCCAAAATAGTCTTAGCGGAATCAAATAGATATGATATAACAGTGACTATTCATTCCCTTCATATGCTATTAAAGGGGAGTTGCCTGTTTCAGGATCATTCTCACTCCTTTAATTCATATTACGAAGGTGACAGGGATGCATCTTCTCCAATAAAATTTATTGTTAGTCCCCTCTGGGAGGGATCGGTTGCCCCTCTCCCCCCATTCCAGCGTCCAAATGTTTTGAGTTTTATTACCGCTGTTTGTCAAATAATGTTTCTTTCCTTTTGACTCCTCACCGCCGACGTCCGAGCAGATGTCTTTGAGGAAAACCGACGATAGTTTCTCAATATTTTGCCAGTAGAGTATTAGTTTAGCTAAAGATTTATTCAACTAAATTGTGTCTTACGATGTTATAGGTTATAGCGAACGACTTACTGCAGCAACTAGGATACCAGTGGTTGTTTCTAATCCGAGATAACTTTAGCTTGGAACATGTAAAGAACCGTGCTTCGGCGACTCCATTCATGACTTCTGAGGAGTCTGTCGTGACTCTTGCAAATCTAACTACGACCCCCGTTAGTCTATTGAAGCTTCAGTCTCTTGAAGAAGATATATTGGCGGACAATGCGATGCAAGAATTGTTTACTTGGAGTGACGAGGATCGTATGAGATTCACCAACGTTACGGACGGTCTGGCCAACTTACTTCGGTGGACGACACTGAAAACGAACAGTATTGTAAGCAACATATTCGTAATTCTAATTACCAGAATGATTCATGTCATTTAAGATAACTACACGCTTTACACGAGGGTGATTCAAAATGTGAGTTACACCGTGGTGTAAATTATACAACACTCATGAAATGGAAAGTGAAGAAGTTGCCAAGGAATTAAATTGGGGAGAGGTCCTACTGCGCTTCAAACTTTGTTTCAATCTACTGAAAAGAGAATTTAATCATTATTCAAAATTTTCATATATAAAAGATCATGTATTCTGGCAGATTCAATAGCCATATCAATTAACTTAAATTGATCATAAAACACTGTAGATATTTTGAAAGACCACTGCGCAACAAGAGAGGCGATTTATGGTAAGAGAGTACATGTTCCGGGCTTCCACCAGAAGCAAATCTACTGCAATACTGATAAGAAATGCATTAGTGTGCGAGTGAAATAATCGGAAATTTACTCAAAGGTTCAAACAGCGGTTTGAAAATGGTTCCAAAGACAAAGAAGTGGATTTCTATCATGAAAAAAACCGAAAAAAACGATAAGACGCTTATTTACAGATACTTGGTGATTTTGTGAAAAAATAAAGCTATGTACGTAAGGTAGTGAAGCTTCAATAAAAGTAATGTAAAAATTAAATGATGTACTTCCTCTGCCCAATTCTGCAATTAGTATTTGAACTAATCACTTTCTACGTTCATTCGCCTGAATAGGTCGGCAACTTCTCCACTGTTTGTGTCGTGCGTGTTGTATAATTTACAGCACCTTTTAGAATCTCCCTCGCATATATGAAAAACTGTCAAATGCAAATATGTGACAAATGGATATTGAGTTTATTGATACCTTCTCCTCCCACATATCTTGTATAATCAGGCTTTAGTGCTGTTAATCATATTATGTTCAAAGAAACGAACAACCCGAACATTTCCATTTTTTCCTTCCAGAAATTCTGCCGTATCCAGTATTTAGTTTCGCAGCATCAACCTCAGGGATCTCATTAGTTATTTAATTAATATTTAATAATAAATATAATTTCAATGGACGTCATGCTTCTACGTATGCAAAGTATAAATAAAAGGTTTAGTTACAGCAAGTTGTTTTATAATGACACTGGACTAACGACACTTACTAATTTTATTATCGACGAAGCAAAATGCCTTGTTTGGTAAACTATCTATTTCCCTCTAAATTACAGTTTACTGAAGTGTTTTGTACCACGTGACTGCTGCATCTAGTACATTCTCGGGGGTTCTCATCCTGCGTCACGCCAACAATGTTGGCGTGGACCTGTAAGACTTAACAATTACACCACCATAACTTTCGCGTTACTATAGTCCCATCACATGTTACTCTGACCGTTGTTTTGCTTACTACATCTTTATGATACCTTTTATTCTGCACATTGTTCAATTGTAATTATGTAGCGAGGCCAAATCCTTATTATTAGGTGTATAAGAATAGTCTATGTGAGAATTTATCAAATATTCTTGCACAATTATTTCACATTTTGCAGTTTTAACTACTCAATATTCTACTCACAGTGGAAATGTTTTTATTATCTTATTTTTATTATTTTATTAGCCCGAATACACAATTACATACTGTTTTGATTCAGATTTTAATTATGTAACATTTCATTTATGGTAATTATAATTAAATATATGTTAAATAATTGAATATTTAATTTTCTATATTCAATTCTGGAGTAGTGTTCAAACAAAGTATGCTAGTCTAAAGCAGTTAGTATTAAATTTAAACTGCAATTAGAACATTAAAGTGTATGAATTCAATTGGATTGTAGGTTAAGGATCCTGAAAATCTTAACCGGCTTATGTTTGACCAAGCAATTTTACACCTGCTTCAACAACTCTTCAATTTCAGGTCTGTTTCAATTTTAATACTTTTTAAATAGAAGTTTTTCTAGTTGATTTTTGTTACAGTGTATCAAAATTTTCTGAGACTATCAGAAATAAATATTTTCAAAGGTTCCATTTGAAAACAAAGTAATTAAGAGACATATAAATCAGAAAACTACAATACTGTTGGAAAGCTTTGGGGTTAGTAATCCACATTCTTAAACAAAGTAGGTATTTCTTAATCTGATGTATCCTTTTGAACCCCTTTCTGAAAGTATGAAGGTTTCAATAATCTAGGTGCAATGATTGTATGGTGAGGACTTACTTCATATAGTCACATTCAGCACTAATATGCAACCCTTGTGTCTTGTACATAACTGTGGTTGAGTTACTTAAAATAAATATGTTTTTTATAGTTGCATTAACTGCAACTTCATTAGAGACTGTGCATGATTAGGGGAACTCTTATTCATGTAGGGGTATCACAGTTTGGTTCATCAAACATCCAAGCCCATGCCAGGATTCAAACCCGGGAACTCTGTGGTGTGAGACAGCCATACCATCCACTAGAGCACAGGAGGTTGGCTAAAAACTTTTTTTACCTTGCATCATTTGTTACAATTTCTGTTCCAAGATGGTAACAAATATGTGACTTAATCACATCAGCTTTCACATCAAATTGGCTGGAATGTAATTACACTACTAATGCCAATGCTTCTATTATATGTTGCCTAAAATTTGTGGTTTCACCTGAAATTAAATAATAAGTAGTAAATATTTTTTAAAAATAATCACGTGCTCTTAAAATCATAGAATTAAAATTTTTGTTCTTAATCAATAAAATATGTTTATGAATGAAAAATCTGTTAAAAAATAAATTGAACAAAAAAGCAGCTTAGGGAAAATTATAAATTTGTGAAGTTCGCACAGGCTGATTTTGAAAATTATTTATTGGTGTTCTTTAACATAGTTTAGTATTGTTCAAATACTTTAACTAAGGTTCAAAATCGCTTGATGTAAGTGGCTGAATATTATGCTTTAAAACAGTTTGGTGGTGGTGAAGTCATCAAGAGCACACAAATCTAAAGACCTGTGGATTTTGAAACAACTGAGTATGAATAAACTAGACATTGGTGCTTCTACCGTTCTTGTGACCTTTGACAGAATGGGACTGGCTGATTACACATTCGCAATAGACATGTTCACGTTTGTATCAATCCAATTGAGAAAATTCTCTTCTTAATATAAGTGTTGCAAATTTTGGTGTCTAAAACGTAAGGCATGTATGAAAATAAATTTATATTGCTTGAAAGCCTAACATCAATAATATATTAATTAAATGATGAATTAATTTAAGCAGAAAAATTTAAGTCATAAAAGTAATTACAACACAACACTCTTACATATTTAGCGTATTCGCTAAATCAGGAGTTAATATGTTTGCATGTTTTGAAGTATCCCTGGCTGACACCAGACATTGGAAACTAATGCACTGATTGTGGTATAATGTTTTTGATATTTTGGATAATTTGAGCATAATTTAGTTTCACTTACTTATAAATGAAATATATTTGTTAGTTCATTTGAATGTTATGTTTAAGACAGTTTTACTACAATTTCTTTCAAAAGATTTTGGTATATTGTTTGGTAGTCTACTGTTTTATTATTTGTTGTAAAATCATAGTTACAATTTTAATGTTTTCTAGGCCACAGTTGTACTATAAAGTCCAGTCACTCAGAGCTGCTCGGAACATATATGTGCTACCCTTTTCAGTAGAAGTGTGGGTTTCTCTTTTCTCTTTACTTTTGGCAATAACTGTAGCCCTCACTTTCATCCTTGGCAGTGAAACTAGATTGCCTGGTAGTGAGAATGATAATAAGGTTAGTGTTTTACTGTCATAATTTTATTACTTGTTGGAATCTTAGTAATTAATGTAATGTTTTGGTAATAACACAGAGTTCAGCAACTCATGAAGACACACCAAATAAAGACAAATTCAATGATCATATTTATTTGGATTCAGATCAACAGCCATCTTGGGACTTGAGTGAAGTTATGTTAGTGACATTTGGGGCTATCAGTCAACAAGGTACTAACAATAGCTTTTTCTGTACAAAAATTTTGTGTTGGTAGGTATCTTTCCTTTATTAAATATTAAGTTACAAATCAATAAACAACATAGAGACTTTTATTTAACTGGATTAACCAGATTAACTAGAGTAACCATTGAATATTATAAATTGACAACCACCTGAAGAAGATGGCGGTGTCAGCCATAGAAATGTTGTGGACTACAAACGACATCACCCGACTGGAATCCCAAGAACTCTTCATCCATTTAAAAAACTGTTTTCGCAGATCTCTTTAATTTTAACATACTGCCTGAGATATAAAAGATTGTATAAGAAGACATTTTATCTTTTCTTGCAACATGATTAATGAATTTATTATTCCTGACTAATATATCTTGAGATTCTTAAACTGAGAGGGAGTCATATGCCAACAATTGATTCAAGGTTATCAAAACTGCTATGTTTATTTTCTAAGGTAGTTTTTAAAAGAATGTAGAGTTATGAATTTGTGTTCAGGTTTTATGTCTTTAAACACCACATGTCAGTATATTGCAGCAATAAAACATTTACAGCTAAGTGCCACATGTTTCAGTATTAACAAATAGTTTATAAACTTAATCTATCACTTAATTCCTCTGGCGTGCATTTAACACTAAATGTTAAGTGACTTGTTTTTGTAACACAAATTTAGGGATTATAACTTCTTCCCCTCTGGAATGGTTTCACTGTAAGAGTATTAATAACTTGAATTTTAAATACAATAATGCTTTCATTTATACCACCAGGCTCTGACAGAGACCCAAATACCTCAGCTGCAAGAACACTTTTTGTAATATTATTTTTATTGGCTGTGTTGATGTACACAGCATATTCTGCAAGTATAATATCCATCATGTCATCAACAAGACCAGTCTCTAATTCTTTGGAAGAAATCTTGGAGGAAGGTTCAAAAATGGGTCTTGCTCTTCACAATAGCCACTATTATCATACCCATTTTAAGGTAGTGTTTATTGAACTTGATATTATTGATGAACACTTTTGACCATCTTAATGGTTACACTGTCCCATGTATGCATAAAAGTTATGTGCTATCTATATTAAACTCAGAGTTTGCACTCATGTAAACATTAAATTTTATGAATTATATTTCAATTTTCATAATAGATAATTTAAATTAGTGCTACATGATTACTGACAGCAAGGTACCAAAGCAAACATTTCATTAAAAGAATTGTGACTCTTACTACTGCACATTATCCCCATAGTTGTAATTAATTTCATAACAAAAAATATTAATATTAAAAATTACAAAACATTTTATAGTTACTTTGATTTTCTCTGATTAATTTATTTATGAGATAAATTATTAAAAAAAACAGAATTTCAGCCAAAAGCTTCTGATGGATTAAATTATTTTGAGTTCTAAGAACTATTCTTTTTTAATCATCAACTATTACTAAATCATTTCTTGGATAAGTTAATATACTTTGAGATAAACATGAATGCAGAAATATGATAAATATTCAGCTAAACAGATTTGAAAACCAATTCAGGATGAACCAAATCCTGTATCTAGAAGTCTACAACAATTGGATGTTGCTCCAACATTCATGAACCTGGAAGAAGGCATACAAGCAACTTTAGAGGTATTCATATAAATTACTTGTTCTTGAAATTAAAATCATTAAGTGTAAAGGTTTTAAGTATTTACAGTCTCTCAGTTATAAATACATTCAATAGATACACAGTAAATTTAATACAGCATTATAAATCAAAACAAAAAACAGACTACTAGTTATCACATCTATTTTAAAAAAAGTATCCTAACTTTTATTCAACAACGTGAAAATGTTACAGGGAAATATAGCATATTCCAGTGATCGGGAAGAGACATATACATATTTACATACAAGTCAACAAACAGAGGATACCCTTTGTAGTGTAGGAGAAATTCCATTACTACAAGGACCAGGATATCAAAGAGCATTTGCTCTAAAGAAAGGATCACCATACGTGCATACTCTAAACAAAGGGTAATACCACACAGAAAAAGGGAGGAGGAAGCAACTGATAAAATGTTTATAAAAACAAAAAAAATTGATTAATATTAATTATATAAATACATAGTATGGATATCAAAGCAATATGCAAATGAATATAATATTATATTGTGGAAAGCTTTAAAGCATAATGAATATATATTTTTATTCCTGTAGTAAATTTATAGGAATTCTTGTTTTACTTATACACCTGTAATGCAATTGCATGAAATATGTTATGACCATTAATTAATATAATAATGTATTAGGAACACAAGCTTAAATATTCAGATATTATAACTAAGAATTAATTAAGTTATGAGATATATCATGAAATGTTTTCCACTTGAAAATTATGTGTTTTTATTATTGCAAATTGATTTAAATAATTTTAATTTCCAGGTTAATGAAGCTTATAGAACATGGGTTGATTTCTAGAGAAAAGAAATCATCCTTCAGTATTCAAAAGCTGTGCCACCTTACAGATTTAAGTACCAGCTCTGGTTTCATCAGGATATCTATAGATGATGTGAGTCCAGCTCTGAAATTGGTTGGATTTGGTGTCCTTGCATCAGTGATACTGTTACCAATTGAAATTTTAATTAAAAAATGGTAAGTAGGTGTAATATAAATTGAAAAATGGATTATGTTATCAAATTACATTTATTTTCTAAAATATTTTCATACAATTTTAAAGCAAAACCATTGCTTTAATTAAGAATGCAAAATTAAAACCTAGTATTGGAAAATTATTGACATGATCATAGAGAATGGCAGAGCCAAATCAGAAAATGCGTGTGCTAAGTACTTGGGATCAATGTTTTCTTAAATGAATGATAACATCATTTGTTTTGCTGTATAGTGAAGTCTGATTGTCCTTACATTAATTTTTCAGTACATCCAAAATTAAAGCCAAATTTTCATCCTTATATTTCAATGGACCATGGGATTGGCCTATTATGGATAACCAGAAAAGAGAAAAGTTTTATACTGCTGAAAGAAAGGCAAAAATTATTAAACTTACAATGTCTGTTTGGAAAGGCATAAAGCAGTATATTTCTTCAGAATCTCCTAAATGAATTATGCATGAATTATTTAATATGCTATAATATTTGCTATTTCATGAAATGGATATTAATTATTGTTTTCTGTGTGTTAAGTGGCTTAGTACTTCTGTATAATTTATTATTGCAATACTGCTTGCAATGCACTATTGAAAATACATTGCATTTAAAGATATCATTACATTAAATAAACAGTAATCTTTTAAATGATTAAATAGATATGTTTAATTATTTTAATTTAGATCCCTTCCTATTATTTTTTGAACAGGATTTTGTTGTATAATCTGCAGTTCTGCAGATAGTGAGAATTGCAACAAACTCATTCAAATATATAAAGGGTGTTTCGAAAAGAATTGGGACAGTTTTGAACCTAGTCCATAATCTGGATTCAGGAAAATTACTACTGTATTTCAGTCAACCTTTGAATTGTTCATATTTTGTAAGTACAGCAAATCTGACTCTGTAGTTTTTATTTTTGTCTCTCACGTGCAACATGAGATATGGACATTATTAGCATGTGTTCCTTTGAGAGTTTTCTCTTGTAGGTATTTCTTCCCACATTGACTGTGGGGCTCACCTGACTATGTTGGGAATGCCTTGTACTCTCTCTGGTTTTTTCAAGGTTCTCACATGCCAATGCACCTTCATCTATTTTGGGAATTTATGTACTGGGGTCAAAGACCTTGGGTACATGTTAATCTCATTGGATCTGTCAGCCAACTGCCTCTTAAAACATGTGCAGATACCGAGAAGGGAATACTCAACCCCACCGCAAACTACACTCTCATCATTTGGAAGGGCATAAGAATATTACCCAATAGCTGGATATACCTGATGCAGGCTTTCTAGGGTTTTCCCTGCATCTCTTCAGCCCGAGGGGGGGGGGGGGTAGCCAATCTTTAGCCACTTTGCTCTACCTTTCACATCTCTTATTTCATTTCCCTTCCTATGCTATTAAAAGGGAATTGCTTGTTTCAGGATTACCCTCATCTAGCCTGTTAACAAAAGAAAAAGTAACATTTCTGGGGCGCAAATTTACATTTTCTAATAATTTTCACTACAGACCTATATTGCATGTGAATATAATGGAAACAAATTAATAGCGGAATAGATATGAGCAATCCCCACTTTGCGGTTTAGAAATAATTTAATTTTCGGGATACGCTTTTTGATTTTAATTGCATTACCCAGTATGAAATGGACTAAAGCAATATATAACCGTTAAATTTAAAGGATATTAGAATTTGTACAACACCCAAATTTTGTTTTGAGTTTTGCACGCATTGTTAAGTATTTGGAATCACTGGGAACAGATTTTCATGTTCATCCCTTTATTTATTAGTCAAACGACGGTGTGAAAATAGTGACATTTCTCCCTATGGTTGCTTCGAATAAGCTGTGAATTCAATATCTTTTGTTCGTACCAATTGTCTGGGGTAATTTTTTATACGGGTCAGTCATTTGCCACTTCCGGCCTAAAAGCGAGGTCCTGCCCTTGGAATATCGGTTTCTGCAAGGTTATCACAGATCTGTGGCTTTCAAATAATTGTGGTAAATCACGGTCAAGTGAGTAGCTTCAAAACAGAAATTCGTTGTTGAAAGTTATAAGTGAAGAATAACAGCAATAATTTCGATGATGTATGGGTGAATGATAATAAATATAGCTGAAGACAAATACCAAATAATAATTTTCTAAGTTCTTAATGGTCGATAGAATTGTTTTCGACTACCCCTTTAATTCATTAAATATTTTGACTTGCTTGTTGTCAATTTTAAATACAACTAAACAGTTAATAGTCGAAAAAATAATTTTATTCAAACTGACAGTGTATACTTTACCCTGAATTTAGCCCATTCTTGAAAAAAAATGAATATATAATATAAAACCGCAACACAAACATTTACCAATAAAAATGAAATCTATCATGAAGAAACGATTAAATAGATTTTCATGAAAATAGTGCCACTTATAGAGTTCGACGAGGGTAATTTACCTGCAAAATTTGATTGCGATTCCTTCAGTTCTTCATAGAGATTTAACCGGTTGAAAATTTCATTATTGTGGTTTCAGGACGACCGTCGTCAATATCATTCCAAAAACTGTTTGATAGATTTTCTTGTAAATAGTACCACTTAAAGAGTTCGATGAGGGTAATTTACCTGCAAAATTTGATTGCGATTCCTTTAGTCCTTCATAGAGATTTAACCGGTTGAAAATTTCATTATTGTGGTTTCAGGACGACCGTCGTCAATATCATTCCAAAAACTGTTTGATAGATTTACTTGTAAATAGTACCACTTAAAGAGTTCGATGAGGGTAATTTACCTGCAAAATTTGATTGCGATTCCATTAGTCCTTCATAGAGATTTAACCGGTTGAAAATTTCATTATTGTGGTTTCAGGACGACCGTCGTCAATATCATTCCAAAAACTGTTTGATAGATTGTCTTGTAAATAGTACCACTTAAAGAGTTCGATGAGGGTAATTTACCTGCAAAATTTGATTGCGATTCCCTTAGTCCTTCATAGAGATTTAACCGGTTGAAAATTTCATTATTGTGGTTTCAGGACGACCGTCGTCAATATCATTCCAAAAACTGTTTGATAGATTTTCTTGTAAATAGTACCACTTAAAGAGTTCGATGAGGGTAATTTACCTGCAAAATTTGATTGCGATTTCCTTAGTCCTTCATAGAGATTTAACCGGTTGAAAATTTCATTATTGTGGTTTCAGGACGACCGTCGTCAATATCATTCCAAAAACTGTTTGATAGATTTTCTTGTAAATAGTACCACTTAAAGAGTTCGATGAGGGTAATTTACCTGCAAAATTTGATTGCGATTCCTTTAGTCCTTCATAGAGATTTAACCGGTTGAAAATTTCATTATTGTGGTTTCAGGACGACCGTCGTCAATATCATTCCAAAAACTGTTTGATAGATTTTCTTGTAAATAGTACCACTTAAAGAGTTCGATGAGGGTAATTTACCTGCAAAATTTGATTGCGATTCCTTTAGTCCTTCATAGAGATTTAACCGGTTGAAAATTTCATTATTGTGGTTTCAGGACGACCGTCGTCAATATCATTCCAAAAACTGTTTGATAGATTTTCTTGTAAATAGTACCACTTAAAGAGTTCGATGAGGGTAATTTACCTGCAAAATTTGATTGCGATTCCTTTAGTCCTTCATAGAGATTTAACCGGTTGAAAATTTCATTATTGTGGTTTCAGGACGACCGTCGTCAATATCATTCCAAAAACTGTTTGATAGATTTACTTGTAAATAGTACCACTTAAAGAGTTCGATGAGGGTAATTTACCAGCAAAATTTGATTGCGATTCCTTTAATCCTTCATAGAGATTTAACCGGTTGAAAATTTCATTATTGTGGTTTCAGGACGACCGTCGTCAATATCATTCCAAAAACTGTTTGATAGATTTACTTGTAAATAGTACCACTTAAAGAGTTCGATGAGGGTAATTTACCTGCAAAATTTGATTGCGATTCCTTCAGTTCTTCATAGAGATTTAACCGGTTGAAAATTTCATTATTGTGGTTTCAGGACGACCGTCGTCAATATCATTCCAAAAACTGTTTGATAGATTTACTTGTAAATAGTACCACTTAAAGAGTTCGATGAGGGTAATTTACCTGCAAAATTTGATTGCGATTCCTTTAGTCCTTCATAGAGATTTAACCGGTTGAAAATTTCATTATTGTGGTTTCAGGACGACCGTCGTCAATATCATTCCAAAAACTGTTTGATAGATTTTCTTGTAAATAGTACCACTTAAAGAGTTCGATGAGGGTAATTTACCTGCAAAATTTGATTGCGATTCCCTTAGTCCTTCATAGAGATTTAACCGGTTGAAAATTTCATTATTGTGGTTTCAGGACGACCGTCGTCAATATCATTCCAAAAACTGTTTGATAGATTTACTTGTAAATAGTACCACTTAAAGAGTTCGATGAGGGTAATTTACCTGCAAAATTTGATTGCGATTCCTTTAGTCCTTCATAGAGATTTAACCGGTTGAAAATTTCATTATTGTGGTTTCAGGACGACCGTCGTCAATATCATTCCAAAAACTGTTTGATAGATTTTCTTGTAAATAGTACCACTTAAAGAGTTCGATGAGGGTAATTTACCTGCAAAATTTGATTGCGATTTCCTTAGTCCTTCATAGAGATTTAACCGGTTGAAAATTTCATTATTGTGGTTTCAGGACGACCGTCGTCAATATCATTCCAAAAACTGTTTGATAGATTTTCTTGTAAATAGTACCACTTAAAGAGTTCGATGAGGGTAATTTACCTGCAAAATTTGATTGCGATTCCTTTAGTCCTTCATAGAGATTTAACCGGTTGAAAATTTCATTATTGTGGTTTCATGACGACCGTCGTCAATATCATTCCAAAAACTGTTTGATAGATTTTCTTGTAAATAGTACCACTTAAAGAGTTCGATGAGGGTAATTTACCTGCAAAATCTGATTTCGATTCCTTTAGTCCTTCATAGAGATTTAACCGGTTGAAAACGCCATTATTGACGTTTCAGGACGACCCTCGCAATATCATTCCAAAAACGGTTTGATAGATTTTCTTGTAAATAGTACCAGTTATAGAGTTCGACGAGAGGAATTAACCTGCAAAATCTGATTTCGATTCCTTTAGTCCTTCATAGAGATTTAACCGGTTGAAAACGCCATTATTGACGTTTCAGGACGACCCTCGCAATATCATTCCAAAAACGGTTTGATAGATTTTCTTGTAAATAGTACCAGTTATAGAGTTCGATGAGAGGAATTAACCTGCAAAATCTGATTTCGATTCCTTTAGTCCTTCATAGAGATTTAACCGGTTGAAAATTTCATTATTGTGGTTTCATGACGACCGTCGTCAATATCATTCCAAAAACTGTTTGATAGATTTTCTTGTAAATAGTACCAGTTATAGAGTTCGACGAGTGGAATTAACCTGCAAAATCTGATTTCGATTCCTTTAGTCCTTCATAGAGATTTAACCGGTTGAAAACGCCATTATTGACGTTTCAGGACGACCCTCGCAATATCATTCCAAAAACGGTTTGATAGATTTTCTTGTAAATAGTACCAGTTATAGAGTTCGACGAGAGGAATTAACCTGCAAAATCTGATTTCGATTCCTTTAGTCCTTCATAGAGATTTAACCGGTTGAAAATTCCATTATTGACGATTCATGACGACCTTCGCAATATCATTTCAAAAACAGTTAGATAGATTTTCTTGTAAATAGTACCAGTTATAGAGTTCGAGGAGTGGAATTAACCTGCAAAATCTGATTTCGATTCCTTTAGTCCTTCATAGAGATTTAACCGGTTGAAAACGCCATTATTGACGTTTCAGGACGACCCTCGCAATATCATTCCAAAAACGGTTTGATAGATTTTCTTGTAAATAGTACCAGTTATAGAGTTCGACGAGAGGAATTAACCTGCAAAATCTGATTTCGATTCCTTTAGTCCTTCATAGAGATTTAACCGGTTGAAAACGCCATTATTGACGTTTCAGGACGACCCTCGCAATATCATTCCAAAAACGGTTTGATAGATTTTCTTGTAAATAGTACCAGTTATAGAGTTCGACGAGAGGAATTAACCTGCAAAATCTGATTTCGATTCCTTTAGTCCTTCATAGAGATTTAACCGGTTGAAAACGCCATTATTGACGTTTCAGGACGACCCTCGCAATATCATTCCAAAAACGGTTTGATAGATTTTCTTGTAAATAGTACCAGTTATAGAGATCGACGAGAGGAATTAACCTGCAAAATCTGATTTCGATTCCTTTAGTCCTTCATAGAGATTTAACCGGTTGAAAACGCCATTATTGACGTTTCAGGACGACCCTCGCAATATCATTCCAAAAACGGTTTGATAGATTTTCTTGTAAATAGTACCAGTTATAGAGTTCGACGAGAGGAATTAACCTGCAAAATCTGATTTCGATTCCTTTAGTCCTTCATAGAGATTTAACCGGTTGAAAACGCCATTATTGACGTTTCAGGACGACCCTCGCAATATCATTCCAAAAACGGTTTGATAGATTTTCTTGTAAATAGTACCAGTTATAGAGTTCGACGAGAGGAATTAACCTGCAAAATCTGATTTCGATTCCTTTAGTCCTTCATAGAGATTTAACCGGTTGAAAACGCCATTATTGACGTTTCAGGACGACCCTCGCAATATCATTCCAAAAACGGTTTGATAGATTTTCTTGTAAATAGTACCAGTTATAGAGTTCGACGAGAGGAATTAACCTGCAAAATCTGATTTCGATTCCTTTAGTCCTTCATAGAGATTTAACCGGTTGAAAACGCCATTATTGACGTTTCAGGACGACCCTCGCAATATCATTCCAAAAACGGTTTGATAGATTTTCTTGTAAATAGTACCAGTTATAGAGTTCGAGGAGTGGAATTAACCTGCAAAATCTGATTTCGATTCCTTTAGTCCTTCATAGAGATTTAACCGGTTGAAAACGCCATTATTGACGTTTCAGGACGACCCTCGCAATATCATTCCAAAAACGGTTTGATAGATTTTCTTGTAAATAGTACCAGTTATAGAGTTCGAGGAGTGGAATTAACCTGCAAAATCTGATTTCGATTCCTTTAGTCCTTCATAGAGATTTAACCGGTTGAAAACGCCATTATTGACGTTTCAGGACGACCCTCGCAATATCATTCCAAAAACGGTTTGATAGATTTTCTTGTAAATAGTACCAGTTATAGAGTTCGATGAGGGTAATTTACCTGCAAAATTTGATTGCGATTCCTTTAGTCCTTCATAGAGATTTAACCGGTTGAAAATTTCATTATTGTGGTTTCAGGACGACCGTCGTCAATATCATTCCAAAAACTGTTTGATAGATTTTCTTGTAAATAGTACCACTTAAAGAGTTCGATGAGGGTAATTTACCTGCAAAATTTGATTGCGATTCCTTTAGTCCTTCATAGAGATTTAACCGGTTGAAAATTTCATTATTGTGGTTTCAGGACGACCGTCGTCAATATCATTCCAAAAACTGTTTGATAGATTTACTTGTAAATAGTACCACTTAAAGAGTTCGATGAGGGTAATTTACCTGCAAAATTTGATTGCGATTCCTTCAGTTCTTCATAGAGATTTAACCGGTTGAAAATTTCATTATTGTGGTTTCAGGACGACCGTCGTCAATATCATTCCAAAAACTGTTTGATAGATTTTCTTGTAAATAGTACCACTTAAAGAGTTCGATGAGGGTAATTTACCTGCAAAATTTGATTGCGATTCCTTTAGTCCTTCATAGAGATTTAACCGGTTGAAAACGCCATTATTGACGTTTCAGGACGACCCTCGCAATATCATTCCAAAAACGGTTTGATAGATTTTCTTGTAAATAGTACGAGTTATAGAGTTCGAGGAGTGGAATTAACCTGCAAAATCTGATTTCGATTCCTTTAGTCCTTCATAGAGATTTAACCGGTTGAAAACGCCATTATTGACGTTTCAGGACGACCCTCGCAATATCATTCCAAAAACGGTTTGATAGATTTTCTTGTAAATAGTACCAGTTATAGAGTTCGAGGAGTGGAATTAACCTGCAAAATCTGATATCGATTCCTTTAGTCCTTCATAGAGATTTAACCGGTTGAAAACGCCATTATTGACGTTTCAGGACGACCCTCGCAATATCATTCCAAAAACGGTTTGATAGATTTTCTTGTAAATAGTACCAGTTATAGAGTTCGAGGAGTGGAATTAACCTGCAAAATCTGATATCGATTCCTTTAGTCCTTCATAGAGATTTAACCGGTTGAAAACGCCATTATTGACGTTTCAGGACGACCCTCGCAATATCATTCCAAAAACGGTTTGATAGATTTTCTTGTAAATAGTACCAGTTATAGAGTTCGACGAGAGGAATTAACCTGCAAAATCTGATTTCGATTCCTTTAGTCCTTCATAGAGATTTAACCGGTTGAAAACGCCATTATTGACGTTTCAGGACGACCGTCGCAATATCATTCCAAAAACTGTTTGATAGATTAATTTGTTTATAGTACCACTTAAAGAGTTCGAGGAGTGTAATTAACCTACAAAATCTGATTTCGATTCCTTTAGTCCTTCATAGAGATTTAACCGGTTGAAAACGCCATTATTGACGTTTCAGGACGACCCTCGCAATATCATTCCAAAAACGGTTTGATAGATTTTCTTGTAAATAGTACCAGTTATAGAGTTCGACGAGAGGAATTAACCTGCAAAATTTGATTTCGATTCCTTAGTCCTTCATAGAGATTTAACCGGTTGAAAATTTCATTATTGACGTTTCAGGACGACCCTCGCAATATCATTCCAAAAACTGTTTGATAGATTTTCTTGTAAATAGTACCAGTTATAGAGTTCGAGGAATGGAATTAACCTGCAAAATCTGATATCGATTCCTTTAGTCCTTCATAGAGATTTAACCGGTTGAAAACGCCATTATTGACGTTTCAGGACGACCCTCGCAATATCATTCCAAAAACTGTTTGATAGATTTTCTTGTAAATAGTACCAGTTATAGAGTTCGACGAGAGGAATTAACCTGCAAAATCTGATTTCGATTCCTTTAGTCCTTCATAGAGATTTAACCGGTTGAAAACGCCATTATTGACGTTTCAGGACGACCCTCGCAATATCATTCCAAAAACGGTTTGATAGATTTTCTTGTAAATAGTACCAGTTATAGAGTTCGACGAGAGGAATTAACCTGCAAAATCTGATTTCGATTCCTTTAGTCCTTCATAGAGATTTAACCGGTTGAAAACGCCATTATTGACGTTTCAGGACGACCCTCGCAATATCATTCCAAAAACGGTTTGATAGATTTTCTTGTAAATAGTACCAGTTATAGAGTTCGACGAGAGGAATTAACCTGCAAAATCTGATTTCGATTCCTTTAGTCCTTCATAGAGATTTAACCGGTTGAAAACGCCATTATTGACGTTTCAGGACGACCCTCGCAATATCATTCCAAAAACGGTTTGATAGATTTTCTTGTAAATAGTACCAGTTATAGAGTTCGACGAGAGGAATTAACCTGCAAAATCTGATTTCGATTCCTTTAGTCCTTCATAGAGATTTAACCGGTTGAAAACGCCATTATTGACGTTTCAGGACGACCCTCGCAATATCATTCCAAAAACGGTTTGATAGATTTTCTTGTAAATAGTACGAGTTATAGAGTTCGAGGAGTGGAATTAACCTGCAAAATCTGATTTCGATTCCTTTAGTCCTTCATAGAGATTTAACCGGTTGAAAACGCCATTATTGACGTTTCAGGACGACCCTCGCAATATCATTCCAAAAACGGTTTGATAGATTTTCTTGTAAATAGTACCAGTTATAGAGTTCGAGGAGTGGAATTAACCTGCAAAATCTGATTTCGATTCCTTTAGTCCTTCATAGAGATTTAACCGGTTGAAAACGCCATTATTGACGTTTCAGGACGACCCTCGCAATATCATTCCAAAAACGGTTTGATAGATTTTCTTGTAAATAGTACGAGTTATAGAGTTCGAGGAGTGGAATTAACCTGCAAAATCTGATATCGATTCCTTTAGTCCTTCATAGAGATTTAACCGGTTGAAAACGCCATTATTGACGTTTCAGGACGACCCTCGCAATATCATTCCAAAAACGGTTTGATAGATTTTCTTGTAAATAGTACCAGTTATAGAGTTCGAGGAGTGGAATTAACCTGCAAAATCTGATATCGATTCCTTTAGTCCTTCATAGAGATTTAACCGGTTGAAAACGCCATTATTGACGTTTCAGGACGACCCTCGCAATATCATTCCAAAAACAGTTAGATAGATTTTCTTGTAAATAGTACCAGTTATAGAGTTCGAGGAGTGGAATTAACCTGCAAAATCTGATATCGATTCCTTTAGTCCTTCATAGAGATTTAACCGGTTGAAAACGCCATTATTGACGTTTCAGGACGACCCTCGCAATATCATTCCAAAAACGGTTTGATAGATTTTCTTGTAAATAGTACCAGTTATAGAGTTCGAGGAGTGGAATTAACCTGCAAAATCTGATATCGATTCCTTTAGTCCTTCATAGAGATTTAACCGGTTGAAAACGCCATTATTGACGTTTCAGGACGACCCTCGCAATATCATTCCAAAAACGGTTTGATAGATTTTCTTGTAAATAGTACCAGTTATAGAGTTCGAGGAGTGGAATTAACCTGCAAAATCTGATATCGATTCCTTTAGTCCTTCATAGAGATTTAACCGGTTGAAAACGCCATTATTGACGTTTCAGGACGACCCTCGCAATATCATTCCAAAAACGGTTTGATAGATTTTCTTGTAAATAGTACCAGTTATAGAGTTCGAGGAGTGGAATTAACCTGCAAAATCTGATTTCGATTCCTTTAGTCCTTCATAGAGATTTAACCGGTTGAAAACGCCATTATTGACGTTTCAGGACGACCCTCGCAATATCATTCCAAAAACGGTTTGATAGATTTTCTTGTAAATAGTACCAGTTATAGAGTTCGAGGAGTGGAATTAACCTGCAAAATCTGATTTCGATTCCTTTAGTCCTTCATAGAGATTTAACCGGTTGAAAACGCCATTATTGACGTTTCAGGACGACCCTCGCAATATCATTCCAAAAACGGTTTGATAGATTTTCTTGTAAATAGTACCAGTTATAGAGTTCGACGAGAGGAATTAACCTGCAAAATCTGATTTCGATTCCTTTAGTCCTTCATAGAGATTTAACCGGTTGAAAACGCCATTATTGACGTTTCAGGACGACCCTCGCAATATCATTCCAAAAACGGTTTGATAGATTTTCTTGTAAATAGTACCAGTTATAGAGATCGACGAGAGGAATTAACCTGCAAAATCTGATTTCGATTCCTTTAGTCCTTCATAGAGATTTAACCGGTTGAAAACGCCATTATTGACGTTTCAGGACGACCCTCGCAATATCATTCCAAAAACGGTTTGATAGATTTTCTTGTAAATAGTACCAGTTATAGAGATCGACGAGAGGAATTAACCTGCAAAATCTGATTTCGATTCCTTTAGTCCTTCATAGAGATTTAACCGGTTGAAAACGCCATTATTGACGTTTCAGGACGACCCTCGCAATATCATTCCAAAAACGGTTTGATAGATTTTCTTGTAAATAGTACCAGTTATAGAGATCGACGAGGGGAAATAACCTGCAAAATCTGATTTCGATTCCTTTAGTCCTTCATAGAGATTTAACCGGTTGAAAACGCCATTATTGACGTTTCAGGACGACCCTCGCAATATCATTCCAAAAACGGTTTGATAGATTTTCTTGTAAATAGTACCAGTTATAGAGTTCGACGAGAGGAATTAACCTGCAAAATCTGATTTCGATTCCTTTAGTCCTTCATAGAGATTTAACCGGTTGAAAACGCCATTATTGACGTTTCAGGACGACCCTCGCAATATCATTCCAAAAACGGTTTGATAGATTTTCTTGTAAATAGTACCAGTTATAGAGATCGACGAGAGGAATTAACCTGCAAAATCTGATTTCGATTCCTTTAGTCCTTCATAGAGATTTAACCGGTTGAAAACGCCATTATTGACGTTTCAGGACGACCCTCGCAATATCATTCCAAAAACGGTTTGATAGATTTTCTTGTAAATAGTACCAGTTATAGAGTTCGAGGAGTGGAATTAACCTGCAAAATCTGATATCGATTCCTTTAGTCCTTCATAGAGATTTAACCGGTTGAAAATTTCATTATTGTGGTTTCATGACGACCGTCGTCAATATCATTCCAAAAACTGTTTGATAGATTTTCTTGTAAATAGTACCAGTTATAGAGTTCGATGAGGGGAATTAACCTGCAAAATCTGATTTCGATTCCTTTAGTCCTTCATAGAGATTTAACCGGTTGAAAATTTCATTATTGTGGTTTCATGACGACCGTCGTCAATATCATTCCAAAAACTGTTTGATAGATTTTCTTGTAAATAGTACCAGTTATAGAGTTCGACGAGTGGAATTAACCTGCAAAATCTGATTTCGATTCCTTTAGTCCTTCATAGAGATTTAACCGGTTGAAAACGCCATTATTGACGTTTCAGGACGACCCTCGCAATATCATTCCAAAAACGGTTTGATAGATTTTCTTGTAAATAGTACCAGTTATAGAGTTCGAGGAGTGGAATTAACCTGCAAAATCTGATTTCGATTCCTTTAGTCCTTCATAGAGATTTAACCGGTTGAAAATTTCATTATTGTGGTTTCATGACGACCGTCGTCAATATCATTTCAAAAACAGTTAGATAGATTTTCTTGTAAATAGTACACGTTATAGAGTTCGACGAGAGGAATTTACCTGCAAAATCTGATTTCGATTCCTTTAGTCCTTCATAGAGATTTAACCGGTTGAAAACGCCATTATTGACGTTTCAGGACGACCCTCGCAATATCATTCCAAAAACGGTTTGATAGATTTTCTTGTAAATAGTACCAGTTATAGAGATCGACGAGAGGAATTAACCTGCAAAATCTGATTTCGATTCCTTTAGTCCTTCATAGAGATTTAACCGGTTGAATATTTCATTATTGTGGTTTCATGACGACCGTCGTCAATATCATTCCAAAAACTGTTTGATAGATTTTCTTGTAAATAGTACCAGTTATAGAGTTCGAGGAGTGTAATTAACCTGCAAAATCTGATTTCGATTCCTTTAGTCCTTCATAGAGATTTAACCGGTTGAAAACGCCATTATTGACGTTTCAGGACGACCCTCGCAATATCATTCCAAAAACGGTTTGATAGATTTTCTTGTAAATAGTACCAAATATAGAGTTCGACGAGAGGAATTTACCTGCAAAATCTGATTTCGATTCCTTTAGTCCTTCATAGAGATTTAACCGGTTGAAAACGCCATTATTGACGTTTCAGGACGACCCTCGCAATATCATTCCAAAAACGGTTTGATAGATTTTCTTGTAAATAGTACGAGTTATAGAGTTCGAGGAGTGGAATTAACCTGCAAAATCTGATTTCGATTCCTTTAGTCCTTCATAGAGATTTAACCGGTTGAAAACGCCATTATTGACGTTTCAGGACGACCTTCGCAATATCATTCCAAAAACTGTTTGATAGATTTTCTTGTAAATAGTACCATTTAAAGAGTTCGATGAGGGTAATTTACCTGCAAAATTTGATTTCGATTCCTTTAGTCCTTCATAGAGATTTAACCGGTTGAAAATTTCATTATTGTGGTTTCAGGACGACCGTCGTCAATATCATTCCAAAAACTGTTTGATAGATTTTCTTGTAAATAGTACCACTTAAAGAGTTCGATGAGGGTAATTTACTGGCAAAATTTGATTGCGATTCCTTTAGTCCTTCATAGAGATTTAACCGGTTGAAAATTTCATTATTGTGGTTTCAGGACGACCGTCGTCAATATCATTCCAAAAACTGTTTGATAGATTTTCTTGTAAATAGTACCACTTAAAGAGTTCGATGAGGGTAATTTACCTGCAAAATTTGATTGCGATTCCTTTAGTCCTTCATAGAGATTTAACCGGTTGAAAATTTCATTATTGTGGTTTCATGACGACCGTCGTCAATATCATTCCAAAAACTGTTTGATAGATTTTCTTGTAAATAGTACCACTTAAAGAGTTCGATGAGGGTAATTTACCTGCAAAATTTGATTTCGATTCCTTTAGTCCTTCATAGAGATTTAACCGGTTGAAAATTTCATTATTGTGGTTTCATGACGACCGTCGTCAATATCATTCCAAAAACTGTTTGATAGATTTTCTTGTAAATAGTACCAATTAAAGAGTTCGATGAGGGGAATTTACCTGCAAAATCTGATTTCGATTCCTTTAGTCCTTCATAGAGATTTAACCGGTTGAAAATTTTATTATTGTGGTTTCATGACGACCGTCGTCAATATCATTCCAAAAACTGTTTGATAGATTTTCTTGTAAATAGTACCAGTTATAGAGTTCGAGGAGTGGAATTAACCTGCAAAATCTGATTTCGATTCCTTTAGTCCTTCATAGAGATTTAACCGGTTGAAAACGCCATTATTGACGTTTCAGGACGACCCTCGCAATATCATTCCAAAAACGGTTTGATAGATTTTCTTGTAAATAGTACCAGTTATAGAGATCGACGAGAGGAATTAACCTGCAAAATCTGATTTCGATTCCTTTAGTCCTTCATAGAGATTTAACCGGTTGAAAATTTCATTATTGTGGTTTCATGACGACCGTCGTCAATATCATTCCAAAAACTGTTTGATAGATTTTCTTGTAAATAGTACCAGTTATAGAGTTCGACGAGAGGAATTAACCTGCAAAATCTGATTTCGATTCCTTTAGTCCTTCATAGAGATTTAACCGGTTGAAAATTTCATTATTGTGGTTTCATGACGACCGTCGTCAATATCATTCCAAAAACTGTTTGATAGATTTTCTTGTAAATAGTACCAGTTAAAGAGTTCGATGAGGGTAATTTACCTGCAAAATCTGATTTCGATTCCTTTAGTCCTTCATAGAGATTTAACCGGTTGAAAATTTCATTATTGTGGTTTCATGACGACCGTCGTCAATATCATTCCAAAAACTGTTTGATAGATTTTCTTGTAAATAGTACCAGTTATAGAGTTCGAGGAGTGGAATTAACCTGCAAAATCTGATTTCGATTCCTTTAGTCCTTCATAGAGATTTAACCGGTTGAAAACGCCATTATTGACGTTTCAGGACGACCCTCGCAATATCATTCCAAAAACGGTTTGATAGATTTTCTTGTAAATAGTACCAGTTATAGAGTTCGACGAGAGGAATTAACCTGCAAAATCTGATTTCGATTCCTTTAGTCCTTCATAGAGATTTAACCGGTTGAAAATTTCATTATTGTGGTTTCATGACGACCGTCGTCAATATCATTCCAAAAACTGTTTGATAGATTTTCTTGTAAATAGTACCAGTTATAGAGTTCGATGAGGGTAATTTACCTGCAAAATCTGATTTCGATTCCTTTAGTCCTTCATAGAGATTTAACCGGTTGAAAATTTCATTATTGTGGTTTCATGACGACCGTCGTCAATATCATTCCAAAAACTGTTTGATAGATTTTCTTGTAAATAGTACCAGTTATAGAGTTCGAGGAGTGTAACTAACCTGCAAAATCTGATTTCGATTCCTTTAGTCCTTCATAGAGATTTAACCGGTTGAAAACGCCATTATTGACGTTTCAGGACGACCCTCGCAATATCATTCCAAAAACGGTTTGATAGATTTTCTTGTAAATAGTACCAGTTATAGAGTTCGACGAGAGGAATTAACCTGCAAAATCTGATTTCGATTCCTTTAGTCCTTCATAGAGATTTAACCGGTTGAAAACGCCATTATTGACGTTTCAGGACGACCCTCGCAATATCATTCCAAAAACGGTTTGATAGATTTTCTTGTAAATAGTACCAGTTATAGAGTTCGACGAGAGGAATTAACCTGCAAAATCTGATTTCGATTCCTTTAGTCCTTCATAGAGATTTAACCGGTTGAAAATGTCATTATTGTGGTTTCATGACGACCCTCGCAATATCATTCCAAAAACTGTTTGATAGATTTTCTTGTAAATAGTACCAGTTATAGAGTTCGACGAGAGGAATTAACCTGCAAAATCTGATTTCGATTCCTTTAGTCCTTCATAGAGATTTAACCGGTTGAAAACGCCATTATTGACGTTTCAGGACGACCGTCGCAATATCATTCCAAAAAACGGTTTGATAGATTTTCTTGTAAATAGTACCAGTTATAGAGTTCGACGGGAGGAATTAACCTGCAAAATCTGATTTCGATTCCTTTAGTCCTTCATAGAGATTTAACCGGTTGAAAATTTCATTATTGTGGTTTCATGACGACCGTCGTCAATATCATTCCAAAAACTGTTTGATAGATTTTCTTGTAAATAGTACCAGTTATAGAGTTCGACGAGTGGAAATAACCTGCAAAATCTGATTTCGATTCCTTTAGTCCTTCATAGAGATTTAACCGGTTGAAAATTTCATTATTGTGGTTTCTGGACGACCGTCGTCAATATCATTCCAAAAACTGTTTGATAGATTTTCTTGTAAATAGTACCACTTAAAGAGTTCGATGAGGGTAATTTACCTGCAAAATTTGATTGCGATTCCTTTAGTCCTTCATAGTGATTTAACCGGTTGAAAATTTCATTATTGTGGATTCTGGACGACCGTCGTCAATATCATTCCAAAAACTGTTTGATAAATTTTCTTGTAAATAGTACCACTTAAAGAGTTCGATGAGGGTAATTTACCTGCAAAATTTGATTGCGATTCCTTTAGTCCTTCATAGAGATTTAACCGGTTGAAAATTTCATTATTGTGGTTTCATGACGACCGTCGTCAATATCATTCCAAAAACTGTTTGATAGATTTTCTTGTAAATAGTACCACTTAAAGAGTTCGATGAGGGTAATTTACCTGCAAAATTTGATTGCGATTCCTTTAGTCCTTCATAGAGATTTAACCGGTTGAAAATTTCATTATTGTGGTTTCAGGACGACCGTCGTCAATATCATTCCAAAAACTGTTTGATAGATTTTCTTGTAAATAGAGCCAGTTATAGAGTTCGACGAGTGGAAATAACCTGCAAAATCTGATTTCGATTCCTTTAGTCCTTCATAGTGATTTAACCGGTTGAAAACGCCATTATTGACGTTTCAGGACGACCCTCGCAATATCATTTCAAAAACAGTTAGATAGATTTTCTTGTAAATAGTACCAGTTATAGAGTTCGATGAGGGTAATTTACCTGCAAAATTTGATCGCGATTCCTTTAGTCCTTCATAGAGATTTAACCGGTTGAAAATTTCATTATTGTGGTTTCTGGACGACCGTCGTCAATATCATTCCAAAAACTGTTTGATAGATTTTCTTGTAAATAGTACCACTTAAAGAGTTCGATGAGGGTAATTTACCTGCAAAATTTGATTGCGATTCCTTTAGTCCTTCATAGAGATTTAACCGGTTGAAAATTTCATTATTGTGGTTTCTGGACGACCGTCGTCAATATCATTCCAAAAACTGTTTGATAAATTTTCTTGTAAATAGTACCAGATATAGAGTTCGACGAGAGGAATAAACCTGCAAAATCTGATTTCGATTCCTTTAGTCCTTCATAGAGATTTAACCGTTTGAAAACGCCATTATTGACGTTTCAGGACGACCGTCGCAATATCATTCCAAAAACGGTTTGATAGATTTTCTTGTAAATAGTACCAGTTATAGAGTTCGACGGGAGGAATTAACCTGCAAAATCTGATTTCGATTCCTTTAGTCCTTCATAGAGATTTAACCGGTTGAAAATTTCATTATTGTGGTTTCATGACGACCGTCGTCAATATCATTCCAAAAACTGTTTGATAGATTTTCTTGTAAATAGTACCACTTAAAGAGTTCGATGAGGGTAATTTACCTGCAAAATTTGATTAAGATTCCTTTAGTCCTTCATAGAGATTTAACCGGTTGAAAATTTCATTATTGTGGTTTCATGACGACCGTCGTCAATATCATTCCAAAAACTGTTTGATAGATTTTCTTGTAAATAGTACCACTTAAAGAGTTCGATGAGGGTAATTTACCTGCAAAATTTGATTGCGATTCCTTTAGTCCTTCATAGAGATTTAACCGGTTGAAAATTTCATTATTGTGGTTTCATGACGACCGTCGTCAATATCATTCCAAAAACGGTTTGATAGATTTTCTTGTAAATAGTACCAGTTATAGAGATCGACGAGAGGAATTAACCTGCAAAATCTGATTTCGATTCCTTTAGTCTTTCATAGAGATTTAACCGGTTGAAAACGCCATTATTGACGTTTCAGGACGACCCTCGCAATATCATTCCAAAAACGGTTTGATAGATTTTCTTGTAAATAGTACCAGTTATAGAGATCGACGAGAGGAATTAACCTGCAAAATCTGATTTCGATTCCTTTAGTCCTTCATAGAGATTTAACCGGTTGAAAATTTCATTATTGTGGTTTCAGGACGACCGTCGTCAATATCATTCCAAAAACTGTTTGATAGATTTTCTTGTAAATAGTACCACTTAAAGAGTTCGATGAGGGTAATTTACCTGCAAAATTTGATCGCAATTCCTTTAGTCCTTCATAGAGATTTAACCGGTTGAAAATTTCATTATTGTGGTTTCATGACGACCGTCGTCAATATCATTCCAAAAACTGTTTGATAGATTTTCTTGTAAATAGTACCACTTAAAGAGTTCGGCAAGGGGAATTTACCTGCAAAATTTGATCGCGATTCCTTTAGTCCTTCATAGAGATTTAACCGGTTGAAAATTTCATTATTGTGGTTTCATGACGACCGTCGTCAATATCATTCCAAAAACTGTTTGATAGATTTTCTTGTAAATAGTACCACTTAAAGAGTTCGGCAAGGGGAATTTACCTGCAAAATTTGATCGCGATTCCTTTAGTCCTTCATAGAGATTTAACCGGTTGAAAATTTCATTATTGTGGATTCTGGACGACCGTCGTCAATATCATTCCAAAAACTGTTTGATAGATTTTCTTGTAAATAGTACCACTTAAAGAGTTCGATGAGGGTAATTTACCTGCAAAATTTGATTGCGATTCCTTTAGTCCTTCATAGAGATTTAACCGGTTGAAAATTTCATTATTGTGGATTCTGGACGACCGTCGTCAATATCATTCCAAAAACAGTTTGATAGATTTTCTTGTAAATAGTACCACTTAAAGAGTTCGCCAAGGGGAATTTACCTGCAAAATTTGATCGGCATTCCTTTATTCTTTCATAGAGATTTAACCGGTTGAAAATTTCATTATTGTGGTTTCATGACGACCGTCGTCAATATCATTCCAAAAACTGTTTGATAAATTTCTTGTAAATAGTACCACTTAAACAATTCGATGAGGGTAATTTACCTGCAAAATTTGATTAAGATTCCTTTAGTCCTTCATAGAGATTTAACCGGTTGAAAATTTCATTATTGTGGTTTCATGACGACCGTCGTCAATATCATTCCAAAAACTGTTTGATAGATTTTCTTGTAAATAGTACCACTTAAAGGGTTCGATGAGGGTAATATACCTGCAAAATTTGATTGTGATTCCTTTAGTCCTTCATAGAGATTTAACCGTTTGAAAATTTCATTATTGTGGTTTCATGACGACCGTCGTCAATATCATTCCAAAAACTGTTTGATAGATTTTCTTGTAAATAGTACCACTTAAACAGTTCGATGAGGGTAATTTACCTGCAAAATTTGATTAAGATTCCTTTAGTCCTTCATAGAGATTTAACCGGTTGAAAATTTCTTTATCGTGGTTTCATGACGACCGTCGTCAATATCATTCCAAAAACTGTTTGATAAATTTTCTTGTAAATAGTACCACTTAAAGAGTTCGATGAGGGTAATTTACCTGCAAAATTTGATTGCGATTCCTGTAGTCCTTCATAGAGATTTAACCGGTTGAAAATTTCTTTATCGTGGTTTCATGACGACCGTCGTCTATATCATTCCAAAAACTGTTTGATAAATTTTCTTGTAAATAGTACCACTTAAACAGTTCGATGAGGGTAATTTACCTGCAAAATTTGATTGCGATTCCTTTAGTCCTTCATAGAGATTTAACCGGTTAAGTATTTAATTATTGTGGTTTCATGACGACCGTCGTCAATATCATTCCAAAAACTGTTTGATAGATTTTCTTGTAAATAGTACCACTTAAAGAGTTCGGCAAGGGGAAATTACCTGCAAAATTTGATCGCAATTCCTTTAGTCTTTCGTAGAGATTTAACCGGTTGAAAATTTCATTATTGTGGTTTCATGACGACCGTCGTCAATATCATTCCAAAAACTGTTTGATAGATTTTCTTTTAAATAGTACCAGTTATAGAGATCGACGAGAGGAATTAACCTGCAAAATCTGATTTCGATTCCTTTAGTCCTTCATAGAGATTTAACCGGTTGAAAACGCCATTATTGACGTTTCAGGACGACGCTCCCAATATCATTCCAAAACGGTTTGATAGATTTTCTTGTAAATAGTACCAGTTATAGAGTTCGACGAGAGGAATTAACCTGCAAAATCTGATTTCGATTCCTTTAGTCCTTCATAGAGATTTAACCGGTTGAAAATTTCATTATTGTGGTTTCATGACGACCGTCGTCAATATCATTCCAAAAACTGTTTGATAAATTTTCTTGTAAATAGTACCACTTGAAGAGTTCGATGAGGGTAATTTACCTGCAAAATTTGATTAAGATTCCTTTAGTCCTTCATAGAGATTTAACCGGTTGAAAATTTCATTATTGTGGTTTCATGACGACCGTCGTCAATATCATTCCAAAAACAGTTTGATAGATTTTCTTGTAAATAGTACCACTTAAACAGTTCGATGAGGGTAATTTACCTGCAAAATTTGATTGCGATTCCTTTAGTCCTTCATAGAGATTTAACCGGTTGAAAATTTCATTATTGTGGTTTCATGACGACCGTCGTCAATATCATTCCAAAAACTGTTTGATAAATTTTCTTGTAAATAGTACCACTTAAACAGTTCGATGAGGGTAATTTACCTGCAAAATTTGATTAAGATTCCTTTAGTCCTTCATAGAGATTTAACCGGTTGAAAATTTCATTATTGTGGTTTCATGACGACCGTCGTCAATATCATTCCAAAAACTGTTTGATAGATTTTCTTGTAAATAGTACCACTTAAAGAGTTCGATGAGGGTAATTTACCTGCAAAATTTGATTGCGATTCCTTTAGTCCTTCATAGAGATTTAACCGGTTGAATATTTAATTATTGTGGTTTCATGACGACCGTCGTCAATATCATTCCAAAAACTGTTTGATAGATTTTCTTGTAAATAGTACCACTTAAAGAGTTCGGCAAGGGGAAATTACCTGCAAAATTTGATCGCAATTCCTTTAGTCTTTCGTAGAGATTTAACCGGTTGAAAATTTCATTATTGTGGTTTCATGACGACCGTCGTCAATATCATTCCAAAAACTGTTTGATAGATTTTCATGTAAATAGTACCACTTAAAGAGTTGGGCAAGGGAAATTTACCTGCAAAATTTGATCGCGATTCCTTTAGTCCTTCATAGAGATTTAACCGGTTGAAAATTTCATTATTGTGGTTTCATGACGACCGTCGTCAATATCATTCCAAAAACTGTTTGATAGATTTTCTTGTAAATAGTACCACTTAAAGAGTTCGATGAGGGTAATTTACCTGCAAACTTTGATCGCAATTCCTTTAGTCCTTCATAGAGATTTAACCGGTTGAAAATTTCATTATTGTGGTTTCATGACGACCGTCGTCAATATCATTCCAAAAACTGTTTGATAGATTTTCTTGTAAATAGTACCACTTAAAGAGTTCGATGAGGGTAATTTACCTGCAAAATTTGATTTCGATTCCTTTAGTCCTTCATAGAGATTTAACCGGTTGAAAATTTCATTATTGTGGTTTCATGACGACCGTCGTCAATATCATTCCAAAAACTGTTTGATAAATTTTCTTGTAAATAGTACCACTTGAAGAGTTCGATGAGGGTAATTTACCTGCAAAATTTGATTGAGATTCCTTTAGTCCTTCATAGAGATTTAACCGGTTGAAAATTTCATAATTGTTGTTTCATGACGACCGTCGTCAATATCATTCCAAAAACTGTTTGATAGATTTTCTTGTAAATAGTACCACTTAAACAGTTCGATGAGGGTAATTTACCTGCAAAATGTGATTGCGATTCCTTTAGTCCTTCATAGAGATTTAACCGGTTGAAAATTTCATTATTGTGGTTTCATGACGACCGTCGTCAATATCATTCCAAAAACGGTTTGATAGATTTTCTTGTAAATAGTACCAGTTATAGAGTTCGACGAGAGGAATAAACCTGCAAAATCTGATTTCGATTCCTTTAGTCCTTCATAGAGATTTAACCGGTTGAAAATTTCATTATTGTGGTTTCATGACGACCGTCGTCAATATCATTCCAAAAACTGTTTGATAGATTTTCTTGTAAATAGTACCAGTTATAGAGATCGACGAGAGGAATTAACCTGCAAAATCTGATTTCGATTCCTTTAGTCCTTCATAGAGATTTAACCGGTTGAAAATTTCATTATTGTGGTTTCATGACGACCGTCGTCAATATCATTCCAAAAACGGTTTGATAGATTTTCTTGTAAATAGTACCAGTTATAGAGATCGACGAGAGGAATTAACCTGCAAAATCTGATTTCGATTCCTTTAGTCCTTCATAGAGATTTAACCGGTTGAAAATTTCATTATTGTGGTTTCATGACGACCGTCGTCAATATCATTCCAAAAACTGTTTGATAGATTTTCTTGTAAATAGTACGAGTTATAGAGTTCGAGGAGTGTAATTAACCTGCAAAATCTGATTTCGATTCCTTTAGTCCTTCATAGAGATTTAACCGGTTGAAAATTTCATTATTGTGGTTTCATGACGACCGTCGTCAATATCATTCCAAAAACTGTTTGATAGATTTTCTTGTAAATAGTACCACTTAAAGAGTTCGATGAGGGTAATTTACCTGCAAAATTTGATTTCGATTCCTTTAGTCCTTCATAGAGATTTAACCGGTTGAAAATTTCATTATTGTGGTTTCATGACGACCGTCGTCAATATCATTCCAAAAACTGTTTGATAGATTTTCTTGTAAATAGTACCACTTAAAGAGTTCGATGAGGGTAATTTACCTGCAAAATTTGATTGCGATTCCTTTAGTCCTTCATAGAGATTTAACCGGTTGAAAATTTCATTATTGTGGTTTCATGACGACCGTCGTCAATATCATTCCAAAAACTGTTTGATAGATTTTCTTGTAAATAGTACCACTTAAAGAGTTCGATGAGGGTAATTTACCTGCAAAATTTGATTGCGATTCCTTTAGTCCTTCATAGAGATTTAACCGGTTGAAAATTTCATTATTGTGGTTTCATGACGACCGTCGTCAATATCATTCCAAAAACTGTTTGATAAATTTTCTTGTAAATATTACCACTTAAAGAGTTCGATGAGGGTAATTTACCTGCAAAATTTGATTGCGATTCCTTTAGTCCTTCATAGAGATTTAACCGGTTGAAAATTTCATTATTGTGGTTTCATGACGACCGTCGTCAATATCATTCCAAAAACTGTTTGATAGATTTTCTTGTAAATAGTACCACTTAAAGAGTTCGATGAGGGTAATTTACCTGCAAAATTTGATTGCGATTCCTTTAGTCCTTCATAGAGATTTAACCGGTTGAAAATTTCATTATTGTGGTTTCATGACGACCGTCGTCAATATCATTCCAAAAACAGTTTGATAGATTTTCTTGTAAATAGTACCAGTTATAGAGTTCGACGAGAGGAATTAACCTGCAAAATCTGATTTCGATTCCATTAGTCCTTCATAGAGATTTAACCGGTTGAAAACGCCATTATTGACGTTTCAGGACGACCGTCGCAATATCATTCCAAAAACTGTTTGATAGATTTTCTTGTAAATAGTACCACTTAAAGAGTTCGGCAAGGGGAAATTACCTGCAAAATTTGTTCGCAATTCCTTTAGTCCTTCATAGAGATTTAACCGGTTGAAAATTTCATTATTGTGGTTTCATGACGACCGTCGTCAATATCATTCCAAAAACTGTTTGATAGATTTTCTTGTAAATAGTACCAGTTATAGAGTTCGATGAGGGGAATTAACCTGCAAAATCTGATTTCGATTCCTTTAGTCCTTCATAGAGATTTAACCGGTTGAAAATTTCATTATTGTGGTTTCATGACGACCGTCGTCAATATCATTCCAAAAACTGTTTGATAGATTTTCTTGTAAATAGTACCAGTTATAGAGTTCGATGAGGGTAATTTACCTGCAAAATCTGATTTCGATTCCTTTAGTCCTTCATAGAGATTTAACCGGTTGAAAATTTCATTATTGTGGTTTCATGACGACCGTCGTCAATATCATTCCAAAAACTGTTTGATAGATTTTCTTGTAAATAGTACCACTTAAAGAGTTCGATGAGGGTAATTTACCTGCAAAATTTGATTGCGATTCCTTTAGTCCTTCATAGAGATTTAACCGGTTGAAAATTTCATTATTGTGGTTTCATGACGACCGTCGTCAATATCATTCCAAAAACTGTTTGATAGATTTTCTTGTAAATAGTACCACTTAAAGAGTTCGATGAGGGTAATTTACCTGCAAAATTTGATTGCGATTCCTTTAGTCCTTCATAGAGATTTAACCGGTTGAAAATTTCATTATTGTGGTTTCATGACGACCGTCGTCAATATCATTCCAAAAACTGTTTGATAGATTTTCTTGTAAATAGTACCACTTGAAGAGTTCGATGAGGGTAAATTACCTGCAAAATTTGATTAAGATTCCTTTAGTCCTTCATAGAGATTTAACCGCTTGAAAATATCATTATTGTGGTTTCATGACGACCGTCGTCAAAATCATTCCAAAAACTGTTTGATAAATTTTCTTGTAAATAGTACCACTTAAAGAGTTCGATGAGGGTAATTTACCTGCAAAATTTGATTGCGATTCCTTTAGTCCTTCATAGAGATTTAACCGGTTGAAAATATCATTATTGTGGTTTCATGACGACCGTCGTCAAAATCATTCCAAAAACTGTTTGATAAATTTTCTTGTAAATATTACCACTTAAAGAGTTCGATGAGGGTAATTTACCTGCAAAATTTGATCGCGATTCCTTTAGTCCTTCATAGAGATTTAACCGGTTGAAAATTTCATTATTGTGGTTTCTGGACGACCGTCGTCAATATCATTCCAAAAACTGTTTGATAAATTTTCTTGTAAATAGTACCACTTAAAGAGTTCGATGAGGGTAATTTACCTGCAAAATTTGATTGCGATTCCTTTAGTCCTTCATAGAGATTTAACCGGTTGAAAATTTCTTTATCGTGGTTTCATGACGACCGTCGTCTATATCATTCCAAAAACTGTTTGATAAATTTTCTTGTAAATAGTACCACTTAAACAGTTCGATGAGGGTAATTTACCTGCAAAATTTGATTGCGATTCCTTTAGTCCTTCATAGAGATTTAACCGGTTGAAAATTTCATTATTGTGGTTTCATGACGACCGTCGTCAATATCATTCCAAAAACTGTTTGATAGATTTTCTTGTAAATAGTACCACTTAAAGAGTTGGGCAAGGGAAATTTACCTGCAAAATTTGATCGCGATTCCTTTAGTCCTTCATAGAGATTTAACCGGTTGAAAATTTCATTATTGTGGTTTCATGACGACCGTCGTCAATATCATTCCAAAAACTGTTTGATAGATTTTCTTGTAAATAGTACCACTTAAAGAGTTCGGCAAGGGGAATTTACCTGCAAAATTTGATCGCGATTCCTTTAGTCCTTCATAGAGATTTAACCGGTTGAAAATTTCATTATTGTGGTTTCATGACGACCGTCGTCAATATCATTCCAAAAACTGTTTGATAGATTTTCTTGTAAATAGTACCACTTAAAGAGTTCGATGAGGGTAATTTACCTGCAAAATTTGATTGCGATTCCTTTAGTCCTTCATAGAGATTTAACCGGTTGAAAATTTCATTATTGTGGTTTCATGACGACCGTCGTCAATATCATTCCAAAAACTGTTTGATAGATTTTCTTGTAAATAGTACCACTTAAACAGTTCGATGAGGGTAATTTACCTGCAAAATTTGATTAAGATTCCTTTAGTCCTTCATAGAGATTTAACCGGTTGAAAATTTCATTATTGTGGTTTCATGACGACCGTCGTCAATATCATTCCAAAAACTGTTTGATAGATTTTCTTGTAAATAGTACCACTTAAAGAGTTCGATGAGAGTAATTTACCTGCAAAATTTGATCGCAATTCCTTTAGTCCTTCATAGAGATTTAACCGGTTGAAAATTTCATTATTGTGGTTTCATGACGACCGTCGTCAATATCATTCCAAAAACTGTTTGATAGATTTTCTTGTAAATAGTACCACTTAAACAGTTCGATGAGGGTAATTTACCTGCAAAATTTGATTAAGATTCCTTTAGTCCTTCATAGAGATTTAACCGGTTGAAAATTTCATTATTGTGGTTTCATGACGACCGTCGTCAATATCATTCCAAAAACTGTTTGATAGATTTTCTTGTAAATAGTACCACTTAAAGAGTTCGATGAGGGTAATTTACCTGCAAAATTTGATTGCGATTCCTTTAGTCCTTCATAGAGATTTAACCGGTTGAAAATTTCATTATTGTGGTTTCATGACGACCGTCGTCAATATCATTCCAAAAACTGTTTGATAGATTTTCTTGTAAATAGTACCAAATATAGGGTTCGACGAGAGGAATTTACCTGCAAAATCTGATTTCGATTCCTTTAGTCCTTCATAGAGATTTAACCGGTTGAAAATTTCATTATTGTGGTTTCATGACGACCGTCGTCAATATCATTCCAAAAACTGTTTGATAGATTTTCTTGTAAATAGTACCAGTAATAGAGATCGACGAGAGGAATTACACTGCAAAATCTGATTTCAATTCCTTTAGTCCTTCATAGAGATTTAACCGGTTGAAAATTTCATTATTGTGGTTTCATGACGACCGTCGTCAATATCATTCCAAAAACTGTTTGATAGATTTTCTTGTAAATAGTACCACTTAAAGAGTTCGGCAAGGGTAATTTACCTGCAAAATTTGATTTCGATTCCTTTAGTCCTTCATAGAGATTTAACCGGTTGAAAATTTCATTATTGTGGTTTCATGACGACCGTCGTCAATATCATTCCAAAAACTGTTTGATAGATTTTCTTGTAAATAGTACCACTTAAAGAGTTCGGCAAGGGGAATTTACCTGCAAAATTTGATCGCGATTCCTTTAGTCCTTCATAGAGATTTAACCGGTTGAAAATTTCATTATTGTGGTTTCATGACGACCGTCGTCAATATCATTCCAAAAACTGTTTGATAGATTTTCTTGTAAATAGTACCAGTTATAGAGATCGACGAGAGGAATTAACCTGCAAAATCTGATTTCGATTCCTTTAGTCCTTCATAGAGATTTAACCGGTTGAAAATTTCATTATTGTGGTTTCATGACGACCGTCGTCAATATCATTCCAAAAACTGTTTGATAGATTTTCTTGTAAATAGTACCACTTAAAGAGTTCGATGAGGGTAATTTACCTGCAAAATTTGATTCCGATTCCTTTAGTCCTTCATAGAGATTTAACCGGTTGAAAATTTCATTATTGTGGTTTCATGACGACCGTCGTCAATATCATTCCAAAAACTGTTTGATAGATTTTCTTGTAAATAGTACCACTTAAACAGTTCGATGAGGGTAATTTACCTGCAAAATTTGATTAAGATTCCTTTAGTCCTTCATAGAGATTTAACCGGTTGAAAATTTCATTATTGTGGTTTCATGACGACCGTCGTCAATATCATTCCAAAAACGGTTTGATAGATTTTCTTGTAAATAGTACCAGTTATAGAGATCGACGAGAGGAATTAACCTGCAAAATCTGATTTAGATTCCTTTAGTCCTTCATAGAGATTTAACCGGTTAAAAAGTCATTATTGACGTTTCAGGACGACCCTCGCAATATCATTCCAAAAACGGTTTGATAGATTTTCTTGTAAATAGTACCAGTTATAGAGATCGACGAGAGGAATTAACCTGCAAAATCTGATTTCGATTCCTTTAGTCCTTCATAGAGATTTAACCGGTTGAAAATTTCATTATTGTGGTTTCATGACGACCGTCGTCAATATCATTCCAAAAACTGTTTGATAAATTTTCTTGTAAATAGTACCACTTAAAGAGTTCGATGAGGGTAATTTACCTGCAAAATTTGATTTCGATTCCTTTAGTCCTTCATAGAGATTTAACCGGTTGAAAATTTCATTATTGTGGTTTCATGACGACCGTCGTCAATATCATTCCAAAAACTGTTTGATAGATTTTCTTGTAAATAGTACCACTTAAAGAGTTCGATGAGGGTAATTTACCTGCAAAATTTGATTGCGATTCCTTTAGTCCTTCATAGAGATTTAACCGGTTGAAAATTTCATTATTGTGGTTTCATGACGACCGTCGTCAATATCATTCCAAAAACTGTTTGATAGATTTTCTTGTAAATAGTACCACTTAAACAGTTCGATGAGGGTAATTTACCTGCAAAATTTGATTGCGATTCCTTTAGTCCTTCATAGAGATTTAACCGGTTGAAAATTTCATTATTGTGGTTTCATGACGACCGTCGTCAATATCATTCCAAAAACTGTTTGATAGATTTTCTTGTAAATAGTACCACTTAAAGAGTTCGATGAGGGTAATTTACCTGCAAAATTTGATTGCGATTCCTTTAGTCCTTCATAGAGATTTAACCGGTTGAAAATTTCATTATTGTGGTTTCATGACGACCGTCGTCAAAATCATTCCAAAAACTGTTTGATAAATTTTCTTGTAAATATTACCACTTAAAGAGTTCGATGAGGGTAATTTACCTGCAAAATTTGATCGCGATTCCTTTAGTCCTTCATAGAGATTTAACCGGTTGAAAATTTCATTATTGTGGTTTCATGACGACCGTCGTCAATATCATTCCAAAAACTGTTTGATAGATTTTCTTGTAAATAGTACCACTTAAACAGTTCGATGAGGGTAATTTACCTGCAAAATTTGATTAAGATTCCTTTAGTCCTTCATAGAGATTTAACCGGTTGAAAATTTCATTATTGTGGTTTCATGACGACCGTCGTCAATATCATTCCAAAAACTGTTTGATAAATTTTCTTGTAAATAGTACCACTTAAAGAGTTCGGCAAGGGGAATTTACCTGCAAAATTTGATCGCAATTCCTTTAGTCCTTCATAGAGATTTAACCGGTTGAAAATTTCATTATTGTGGTTTCATGACGACCGTCGTCAATATCATTCCAAAAACTGTTTGATAGATTTTCTTGTAAATAGTACCACTTAAAGAGTTCGGCAAGGGGAAATTACCTGCAAAATTTGTTCGCAATTCCTTTAGTCTTTCGTAGAGATTTAACCGGTTGAAAATTTCATTATTGTGGTTTCATGACGACCGTCGTCAATATCATTCCAAAAACTGTTTGATAGATTTTCTTGTAAATAGTACCACTTAAACAATTCGATGAGGGTAATTTACCTGCAAAATTTGATTAAGATTCCTTTAGTCCTTCATAGAGATTTAACCGGTTGAAAATTTCATTATTGTGGTTTCATGACGACCGTCGTCAATATCATTCCAAAAACTGTTTGATAAATTTTCTTGTAAATAGTACCACTTGAAGAGTTCGATGAGGGTAATTTACCTGCAAAATTTGATTACGATTCCTTTAGTCCTTCATAGAGATTTAACCGGTTGAAAATTTCATTATTGTGGTTTCATGACGACCGTCGTCAATATCATTCCAAAAACTGTTTGATAGATTTTCTTGTAAATAGTACCACTTAAACAGTTCGATGAGGGTAATTTACCTGCAAAATTTGATTAAGATTCCTTTAGTCCTTCATAGAGATTTAACCGGTTGAAAATTTCTTTATCGTGGTTTCATGACGACCGTCGTCAATATCATTCCAAAAACTGTTTGATAAATTTTCTTGTAAATAGTACCACTTGAAGAGTTCGATGAGGGTAAATTACCTGCAAAATTTGATTAAGATTCCTTTAGTCCTTCATAGAGATTTAACCGGTTGAAAATTTCATTATTGTGGTTTCTGGACGACCGTCGTCAATATCATTCCAAAAACTGTTTGATAAATTTTCTTGTAAATAGTACCACTTAAAGAGTTCGATGAGGGTAATTTACCTGCAAAATTTGATTGCGATTCCTTTAGTCCTTCATAGAGATTTAACCGGTTGAAAATTTCTTTATCGTGGTTTCATGACGACCGTCGTCAATATCATTCCAAAAACTGTTTGATAGATTTTCTTGTAAATAGTACCACTTAAACAGTTCGATGAGGGTAATTTACCTGCAAAATTTGATTGCGATTCCTTTAGTCCTTCATAGAGATTTAACCGGTTGAATATTTCATTATTGTGGTTTCATGACGACCGTCGTCAATATCATTCCAAAAACTGTTTGATAGATTTTCTTGTAAATAGTACCACTTAAAGAGTTCGGCAAGGGGAATTTACCTGCAAAATTTGATCGCAATTCCTTTAGTCTTTCGTAGAGATTTAACCGGTTGAAAATTTCATTATTGTGGTTTCATGACGACCGTCGTCAATATCATTCCAAAAACTGTTTGATAGATTTTCTTGTAAATAGTACCACTTAAAGAGTTCGATGAGGGTAATTTAACTGCAAAATTTGATTGCGATTCCTTTAGTCCTTCATAGAGATTTAATCGGTTGAAAATATCATTATTGTGGATTCTGGACGACCGTCGTCAAAATCATTCCAAAAACTGTTTGATAAATTTTCTTGTAAATAGTACCACTTAAAGAGTTCGATGAGGGTAATTTACCTGCAAAATTTGATTGCGATTCCTTTAGTCCTTCATAGAGATTTAACCGGTTGAAAATTTCATTATTGTGGTTTCATGACGACCGTCGTCAATATCATTCCAAAAACTGTTTGATAGATTTTCTTGTAAATAGTACCACTTAAAGAGTTCGATGAGGGTAATTTACCTGCAAAATTTGATTGCGATTCCTTTAGTCCTTCATAGAGATTTAACCGGTTGAAAATTTCATTATTGTGGTTTCATGACGACCGTCGTCAATATCATTCCAAAAACTGTTTGATAGATTTTCTTGTAAATAGTACCACTTAAAGAGTTCGGCAAGGGGAATTTACCTGCAAAATTTGATCGGCATTCCTTTAGTCCTTCATAGAGATTTAACCGGTTGAAAATTTCATTATTGTGGTTTCATGACGACCGTCGTCAATATCATTCCAAAAACTGTTTGATAGATTTTCTTGTAAATAGTACCACTTAAAGAGTTCGGCAAGGGGAATTGACCTGCAAAATTTGATCGCGATTCCTTTAGTCCTTCATAGAGATTTAACCGGTTGAAAATTTCATTATTGTGGTTTCAGGACGACCGTCGTCAATATCATTCCAAAAACTGTTTGATAGATTTTCTTGTAAATAGTACCAGTTATAGAGATCGACGAGAGGAATTAAACTGCAAAATCTGATTTCGATTCCTTTAGTCCTTCATAGAGATTTAACCGGTTGAAAATATCATTATTGTGGTTTCATGACGACCGTCGTCAAAATCATTCCAAAAACTGTTTGATAAATTTTCTTGTAAATAGTACCACTTGAAGAGTTCGATGAGGGTAATTTACCTGCAAAATTTGATTGCGATTCCTTTAGTCCTTCATAGAGATTTAACCGGTTGAAAATTTCATTATTGTGGTTTCATGACGACCGTCGTCAATATCATTCCAAAAACTGTTTGATAGATTTTCTTGTAAATAGTACCACTTAAAGAGTTCGATGAGGGTAATTTACCTGCAAAATTTGATTGCGATTCCTTTAGTCCTTCATAGAGATTTAACCGGTTGAAAATTTCATTATTGTGGTTTCATGACGACCTTCGCAATATCATTCCAAAAACAGTTAGATAGATTTTCTTGTAAATAGTACGAGTTATAGAGTTCGAGGAGTGGAATTAACCTGCAAAATCTGATATCGATTCCTTTAGTCCTTCATAGAGATTTAACCAAGTGAAAACGCCATTATTGACGTTTCAGGACGACCGTCGCAATATCATTCCAAAAAACGGTTTGATAGATTTTCTTGTAAATAGTACCAGTTATAGAGTTCGACGGGAGGAATTAACCTGCAAAATCTGATTTCGATTCCTTTAGTCCTTCATAGAGATTTAACCGCTTGAAAATTTCATTATTGTGGTTTCATGACGACCGTCGTCAATATCATTCCAAAAACTGTTTGATAGATTTTCTTGTAAATAGTACCAGTTATAGAGTTCGACGAGAGGAATTAACCTGCAAAATCTGATATCGATTCCTTTAGTCCTTCATAGAGATTTAACCGGTTGAAAATTTCATTATTGTGGTTTCATGACGACCGTCGTCAATATCATTCCAAAAACTGTTTGATAGATTTTCTTGTAAATAGTACCACTTAAAGAGTTCGATGAGGGTAATTTACCTGCAAAATTTGATTGCGATTCCTTTAGTCCTTCATAGAGATTTAACCGGTTGAAAATTTCATTATTGTGGTTTCATGACGACCGTCGTCAATATCATTCCAAAAACTGTTTGATAGATTTTCTTGTAAATAGTACCAGTTAAAGAGTTCGATGAGGGTAATTTACCTGCAAAATTTGATTGCGATTCCTTTAGTCCTTCATAGAGATTTAACCGGTTGAAAATTTCATTATTGTGGTTTCATGACGACCGTCGTCAATATCATTCCAAAAACTGTTTGATAGATTTACTTGTAAATAGTACCATTTAAAGAGTTCGATGAGGGTAATTTACCTGCAAAATTTGATTTCGATTCCTTTAATCCTTCATAGAGATTTAACCGGTTGAAAATTTCATTATTGTGGTTTCATGACGACCGTCGTCAATATCATTCCAAAAACTGTTTGATAGATTTTCTTGTAAATAGTACCACTTAAAGAGTTCGATGAGGGTAATTTACCTGCAAAATTTGATTGCGATTCCTTTAGTCCTTCATAGAGATTTAACCGGTTGAAAATTTCATTATTGTGGTTTCATGACGACCGTCGTCAATATCATTCCAAAAACTGTTTGATAGATTTTCTTGTAAATAGTACCACTTAAAGAGTTCGATGAGGGTAATTTACCTGCAAAATTTGATTTCGATTCCTTTAGTCCTTCATAGAGATTTAACCGGTTGAAAATTTCATTATTGTGGTTTCATGACGACCGTCGTCAATATCATTCCAAAAACTGTTTGATAGATTTTCTTGTAAATAGTACCAGTTATAGAGTTCGATGAGGGTAATTTACCTGCAAAATCTGATTTCGATTCCTTTAATCCTTCATAGAGATTTAACCGGTTGAAAATTTCATTATTGTGGTTTCATGACGACCGTCGTCAATATCATTCCAAAAACTGTTTGATAGATTTTCTTGTAAATAGTACCACTTAAAGAGTTCGATGAGGGTAATTTACCTGCAAAATTTGATTGCGATTCCTTTAGTCCTTCATAGAGATTTAACCGGTTGAAAATTTCATTATTGTGGTTTCATGACGACCGTCGTCAATATCATTCCAAAAACTGTTTGATAGATTTTCTTGTAAATAGTACCACTTAAAGAGTTCGATGAGGGTAATTTACCTGCAAAATTTGATTGCGATTCCTTTAGTCCTTCATAGAGATTTAACCGGTTGAAAATTTCATTATTGTGGTTTCATGACGACCGTCGTCAATATCATTCCAAAAACTGTTTGATAGATTTTCTTGTAAATAGTACCACTTAAAGAGTTCGATGAGGGTAATTTACCTGCAAAATCTGATTTCGATTCCTTTAATCCTTCATAGAGATTTAACCGGTTGAAAATTTCATTATTGTGGTTTCATGACGACCGTCGTCAATATCATTCCAAAAACTGTTTGATAGATTTTCTTGTAAATAGTACCACTTAAAGAGTTCGATGAGGGTAATTTACCTGCAAAATTTGATTGCGATTCCTTTAGTCCTTCATAGAGATTTAACCGGTTGAAAATTTCATTATTGTGGTTTCATGACGACCGTCGTCAATATCATTCCAAAAACTGTTTGATAGATTTTCTTGTAAATAGTACCACTTAAAGAGTTCGATGAGGGTAATTTACCTGCAAAATTTGATTGCGATTCCTTTAGTCCTTCATAGAGATTTAACCGGTTGAAAATTTCATTATTGTGGTTTCATGACGACCGTCGTCAATATCATTCCAAAAACTGTTTGATAGATTTTCTTGTAAATAGTACCACTTAAAGAGTTCGATGAGGGTAATTTACCTGCAAAATTTGATTTCGATTCCTTTAATCCTTCATAGAGATTTAACCGGTTGAAAATTTCATTATTGTGGTTTCATGACGACCGTCGTCAATATCATTCCAAAAACTGTTTGATAGATTTTCTTGTAAATAGTACCACTTAAAGAGTTCGATGAGGGTAATTTACCTGCAAAATTTGATTGCGATTCCTTTAGTCCTTCATAGAGATTTAACCGGTTGAAAATTTCATTATTGTGGTTTCATGACGACCGTCGTCAATATCATTCCAAAAACTGTTTGATAGATTTTCTTGTAAATAGTACCACTTAAAGAGTTCGATGAGGGTAATTTACCTGCAAAATTTGATTGCGATTCCTTTAGTCCTTCATAGAGATTTAACCGGTTGAAAATTTCATTATTGTGGTTTCATGACGACCGTCGTCAATATCATTCCAAAAACTGTTTGATAGATTTTCTTGTAAATAGTACCAGTTATAGAGTTCGATGAGGGTAATTTACCTGCAAAATTTGATTTCGATTCCTTTAGTCCTTCATAGAGATTTAACCGGTTGAAAATTTCATTATTGTGGTTTCATGACGACCGTCGTCAATATCATTCCAAAAACTGTTTGATAGATTTTCTTGTAAATAGTACCAGTTATAGAGTTCAACGAGAGGAATTAACCTGCAAAATCTGATTTCGATTCCTTTAGTCCTTCATAGAGATTTAACCGGTTGAAAACGCCATTATTGACGTTTCAGGACGACCCTCGCAATATCATTCCAAAAACGGTTTGATAGATTTTCTTGTAAATAGTACCAGTTATAGAGTTCGATGAGGGTAATTTACCTGCAAAATCTGATTTCGATTCCTTTAGTCCTTCATAGAGATTTAACCGGTTGAAAATTTCATTATTGTGGTTTCATGACGACCGTCGTCAATATCATTCCAAAAACTGTTTGATAGATTTTCTTGTAAATAGTACCACTTAAAGAGTTCGATGAGGGTAATTTACCTGCAAAATTTGATTGCGATTCCTTTAATCCTTCATAGAGATTTAACCGGTTGAAAATTTCATTATTGTGGTTTCATGACGACCGTCGTCAATATCATTCCAAAAACTGTTTGATAGATTTTCTTGTAAATAGTACCATTTAAAGAGTTCGATGATTGTAATTTACCTGCAAAATTTGATTTCGATTCCTTTAGTCCTTCATAGAGATTTAACCGGTTGAAAATTTCATTATTGTGGTTTCATGACGACCGTCGTCAATATCATTCCAAAAACTGTTTGATAGATTTTCTTGTAAATAGTACCACTTAAAGAGTTCGATGAGGGTAATTTACCTGCAAAATTTGATTTCGATTCCTTTAGTCCTTCATAGAGATTTAACCGGTTGAAAATTTCATTATTGTGGTTTCATGACGACCGTCGTCAATATCATTCCAAAAACTGTTTGATAGATTTTCTTGTAAATAGTACCAGTTATAGAGTTCGACGAGTGGAATTAACCTGCAAAATCTGATTTCGATTCCTTTAGTCCTTCATAGAGATTTAACCGGTTGAAAACGCCATTATTGACGTTTCAGGACGACCCTCGCAATATCATTCCAAAAACGGTTTGATAGATTTTCTTGTAAATAGTACCAGTTATAGAGTTCGACGAGAGGAATTAACCTGCAAAATCTGATTTCGATTCCTTTAGTCCTTCATAGAGATTTAACCGGTTGAAAATTTCATTATTGTGGTTTCATGACGACCGTCGTCAATATCATTCCAAAAACTGTTTGATAGATTTTCTTGTAAATAGTACCAGTTATAGAGTTCGATGAGGGTAATTTACCTGCAAAATCTGATTTCGATTCCTTTAGTCCTTCATAGAGATTTAACCGGTTGAAAATTTCATTATTGTGGTTTCATGACGACCGTCGTCAATATCATTCCAAAAACTGTTTGATAGATTTTCTTGTAAATAGTACCAGTTATAGAGTTCGAGGAGTGGAATTAACCTGCAAAATCTGATTTCGATTCCTTTAGTCCTTCATAGAGATTTAACCGGTTGAAAACGCCATTATTGACGTTTCAGGACGACCCTCGCAATATCATTCCAAAAACGGTTTGATAGATTTTCTTGTAAATAGTACCAGTTATAGAGTTCGACGAGAGGAATTAACCTGCAAAATCTGATTTCGATTCCTTTAGTCCTTCATAGAGATTTAACCGGTTGAAAACGCCATTATTGACGTTTCAGGACGACCCTCGCAATATCATTCCAAAAACGGTTTGATAGATTTTCTTGTAAATAGTACCAGTTATAGAGTTCGACGAGAGGAATTAACCTGCAAAATCTGATTTCGATTCCTTTAGTCCTTCATAGAGATTTAACCGGTTGAAAATTTCATTATTGTGGTTTCATGACGACCGTCGTCAATATCATTCCAAAAACTGTTTGATAGATTTTCTTGTAAATAGTACCACTTAAAGAGTTCGATGAGGGTAATTTACCTGCAAAATCTGATTTCGATTCCTTTAGTCCTTCATAGAGATTTAACCGGTTGAAAATTTCATTATTGTGGTTTCATGACGACCGTCGTCAATATCATTCCAAAAACAGTTTGATAGATTTTCTTGTAAATAGTACCAGTTATAGAGTTCGAGGAGTGGAATTAACCTGCAAAATCTGATTTCGATTCCTTTAGTCCTTCATAGAGATTTAACCGGTTGAAAATTTCATTATTGTGGTTTCATGACGACCGTCGTCAATATCATTCCAAAAACTGTTTGATAGATTTTCTTGTAAATAGTACCAGTTATAGAGTTCGACGAGAGGAATTAACCTGCAAAATCTGATTTCGATTCCTTTAGTCCTTCATAGAGATTTAACCGGTTGAAAACGCCATTATTGACGTTTCAGGACGACCGTCGCAATATCATTCCAAAAACGGTTTGATAGATTTTCTTGTAAATAGTACCAGTTATAGAGTTCGAGGAGTGGAATTAACCTGCAAAATCTGATTTCGATTCCTTTAGTCCTTCATAGAGATTTAACCGGTTGAAAACGCCATTATTGACGTTTCAGGACGACCCTCGCAATATCATTCCAAAAACGGTTTGATAGATTTTCTTGTAAATAGTACCAGTTATAGAGTTCGACGAGAGGAATTAACCTGCAAAATCTGATTTCGATTCCTTTAGTCCTTCATAGAGATTTAACCGGTTGAAAACGCCATTATTGACGTTTCAGGACGACCGTCGTCAATATCATTCCAAAAACGGTTTGATAGATTTTCTTGTAAATAGTACCAGTTATAGAGTTCGATGAGGGGAATTTAAACTGCAAAATCTGATTTCGATTCCTTTAGTCCTTCATAGAGATTTAACCGGTTGAAAATTTCATTATTGTGGTTTCATGACGACCGTCGTCAATATCATTCCAAAAACAGTTAGATAGATTTTCTTGTAAATAGTACCAGTTATAGAGATCGACGAGAGGAATTAACCTGCAAAATCTGATTTCGATTCCTTTAGTCCTTCATAGAGATTTAACCGGTTGAAAACGCCATTATTGACGTTTCAGGACGACCCTCGCAATATCATTCCAAAAACGGTTTGATAGATTTTCTTGTAAATAGTACCAGTTATAGAGTTCGACGAGAGGAATTAACCTGCAAAATCTGATTTCGATTCCTTTAGTCCTTCATAGAGATTTAACCGGTTGAAAACGCCATTATTGACGTTTCAGGACGACCCTCGCAATATCATTCCAAAAACGGTTTGATAGATTTTCTTGTAAATAGTACCAGTTATAGAGATCGACGAGAGGAATTAACCTGCAAAATCTGATTTCGATTCCTTTAGTCCTTCATAGAGATTTAACCGGTTGAAAATTTCATTATTGTGGTTTCATGACGACCCTCGCAATATCATTCCAAAAACTGTTTGATAGATTTTCTTGTAAATAGTACCAGTTATAGAGATCGACGAGAGGAATTAACCTGCAAAATCTGATTTCGATTCCTTTAGTCCTTCATAGAGATTTAACCGGTTGAAAACGCCATTATTGACGTTTCAGGACGACCCTCGCAATATCATTCCAAAAACGGTTTGATAGATTTTCTTGTAAATAGTACCAGTTATAGAGATCGACGAGAGGAATTAACCTGCAAAATCTGATTTCGATTCCTTTAGTCCTTCATAGAGATTTAACCGGTTGAAAATTTCATTATTGTGGTTTCATGACGACCGTCGTCAATATCATTCCAAAAACTGTTTGATAGATTTTCTTGTAAATAGTACCACTTAAAGAGTTCGATGAGGGTAATTTACCTGCAAAATTTGATTTCGATTCCTTTAGTCCTTCATAGAGATTTAACCGGTTGAAAACGCCATTATTGTGGTTTCAGGACGACCGTCGTCAATATCATTCCAAAAACTGTTTGATAGATTTTCTTGTAAATAGTACCACTTAAAGAGTTCGATGAGGGTAATTTACTGGCAAAATTTGATTGCGATTCCTTTAGTCCTTCATAGAGATTTAACCGGTTGAAAATTTCATTATTGTGGTTTCAGGACGACCGTCGTCAATATCATTCCAAAAACTGTTTGATAGATTTTCTTGTAAATAGTACCAGTTAAAGAGTTCGATGAGGGTAATTTACCTGCAAAATTTGATTGCGATTCCTTTAGTCCTTCATAGAGATTTAACCGGTTGAAAATTTCATTATTGTGGTTTCATGACGACCGTCGTCAATATCATTCCAAAAACTGTTTGATAGATTTTCTTGTAAATAGTACCATTTAAAGAGTTCGATGATTGTAATTTACCTGCAAAATTTGATTTCGATTCCTTTAGTCCTTCATAGAGATTTAACCGGTTGAAAATTTCATTATTGTGGTTTCATGACGACCGTCGTCAATATCATTCCAAAAACAGTTAGATAGATTTTCTTGTAAATAGTACCAGTTATAGAGTTCGAGGAGTGGAATTAACCTGCAAAATCTGATATCGATTCCTTTAGTCCTTCATAGAGATTTAACCGGTTGAAAACGCCATTATTGACGTTTCAGGACGACCCTCGCAATATCATTCCAAAAACGGTTTGATAGATTTTCTTGTAAATAGTACCAGTTATAGAGTTCGACGAGAGGAATTAACCTGCAAAATCTGATTTCGATTCCTTTAGTCCTTCATAGAGATTTAACCGGTTGAAAACGCCATTATTGACGTTTCAGGACGACCCTCGCAATATCATTCCAAAAACGGTTTGATAGATTTTCTTGTAAATAGTACCAGTTATAGAGTTCGACGAGAGGAATTAACCTGCAAAATCTGATTTCGATTCCTTTAGTCCTTCATAGAGATTTAACCGGTTGAAAACGCCATTATTGACGTTTCAGGACGACCCTCGCAATATCATTCCAAAAACGGTTTGATAGATTTTCTTGTAAATAGTACCAGTTATAGAGTTCGATGAGTGTA